>OV702286.1:196355333-197605333 GCA_916181665.1 Avena sativa
GAGATAGGTATAGGGGTAGACGATCTGGGGCCCCCGGTCTAGGGTTTTGCCGGAGGAAGACCACTGGAGCGTCGAAATCACATGAAAACTTGCAAGTGCCCCTACGATATGTGTGTGAGAGTGGTGCAAGGTTGTTAGGGGACATGTGTGACCCCCTTCCCGGACATGCATTAACACTTAGTAAAATCCTGGATCTGTATGTGGAAAATCCTGCCGCGTCACAACCGGGGCCTAGAATGTGGCAAAGTTGGCCCAACCTTGGATCTCCATGTACATATGTCCTTAACAAACCAAAACAAGTAGAGAGGTCCATCAGGCAACCCTCGTACGGAGAAAGCTATAGGGGTAGACGATCCAGGGCCCCCGGTCTTGGGTTTCGCGGGAGAAAGACCGCCGGAGCGTCGAAATCACATGAAAACTTGCATGTGCCCCTAGGATATGTGTGTGAGAGTGGTGCAAGGTTGTTAGGTGCCATGTGTAGGCCCCATGTGTGACCCCCTTCCCGGACATGCGTTAACACTTAGTAAAATCCTGGATCTGTACGTGAAAAGTCCCGCCGCGTCACAACCGGGGCCTAGAATGTGGGAAAGTTGGCCCAACCTTGGAGGTACATGTACATATGTCCTAAACAAACCGAAACAAATAGAGAGGTCCACCGGGCTACCCTCATACGGAGATATCTATAGAGGTAGACGATCCAGGGCCCCCGGTCTAGGGTTTCGCCGAAGGAAGACCGCCGGAACGTCGAAATCACATGAAAACTTGCATGTGCCCCTAGAATATGTGTGTGAGAGTGGTGCAAGGTTGTTAGGTGCCATGTGTAGGCCCCATGTGTGACCCCCTTCCCAGACATGCGTTAACACTTAGTAAAATCCTGGATCTACACGTGGAAAGTCCCGCCGCATCACAACCGGGGCCTAGAATGTGGCAAAGCTGGCCCAACCTTGGCTCTACATGTACATATGTCCTAAACAAACCAAAACAAGTAGAGAGGTCCACCGGGCTACCCTCGTACGAAGAAAGCTATAGGGGTAGACGATCCGGGGCCCCCGGTCTAGGGTTTCGCCGGAGGAAGACCGCCGGAGCGTCGAAATCACATGAAAACTTGCATGTGCCCCTAGGATATGTGTGTGAGAGTGGTGCAAGGTTGTTAGGTGCCATGTGTAGGACCCATGTGTGACCCCCTTCCCGGACATGCGTTAACACTTAGTAAAATCCTCGATCTGTACGTCGAAAGTCCCGCCGCGTCACAACCGGGGCCTAGAATGTGGCAAAGTTGGCCCAACCTTGGCTCTCCAGGCACATATGTCCTAAACAAACCAAAACAAGTCGAGAGGTCCACTGGGCTACCCTCATACGGAGATAGCTATAGGGGTAGACGATCCGGGGCCCCCGGTCTAGGGTTTCGCCGGAGGAAGACCACCGGAGCGTCGAAATCACATGAAAACTTGCAAGTCCCCCTACGATATGTGTGTGAGAGTGGTGCAAGGTTGTTAGGTGCCATGTGTGACCCCCTTCCCGGACATGCATTAACACTTAGTAAAATCCTGGATCTGTATGTGGAAAATCCTACCGCGTCACAACCGGGGCCTAGAATGTGGCAAAGTTGGCCCAACCTTGGATCTCCATGTACATATGTCCTTAACAAACCGAAACAAGTAGAGAGGTCCATCAGGCAACCCTCGTACAGAGAAAGCTATAGGGGTAGACGATCCAGGGCCCCCGGTCTTGGGTTTCGCGGGAGGAAGACCGCCGGAGCGTCGAAATCACATGAAAACTTGCATGTGCCCCTAGGATATGTGTGTGAGAGTGGTGCAAGGTTGTTCGGTGCCATGTGTAGGCCCCATGTGTGACCCCCTTCCCGGACATGCGTTAACACTTAGTAAAATCTTGGATCTGTATGTGAAAAGTCCCGCCGCGTCACAACCGGCGCCTAGAATGTGGGAAAGTTGGCCCAACCTTGGATCTACATGTACATATGTCCTAAACAAACCAAAACAAATAGAGAGGTCCACCGGGCTACCCTCATACGGAGATATCTATAGGGGTAGACGATCCGGGGCCCCCGGTCTAGGGTTTCACCGAAGGAAGACCACCGGAACATCGAAATCACATGAAAACTTGCATGTTCCCCTAGGATATGTGTGTGAGAGTGGTGCAAGGTTGTTAGGTGCCATGTGTAGGCCCCATGTGTGACCCCCTTCCCAGACATGCGTTAACACTTAGTAAAATCCTGGATCTACACGAGGAAAGTCCCGCCGCATCACAACCGGGGCCTAGAATGTGGCAAAGCTGGCCCAACCTTGCCTCTACATGTACATATGTCCTAAACAAACCAAAACAAGTAGAGAGGTCCACCGGGCTACCCTCGTACGAAGAAAGCTATAGGGGTAGACGATCCGGGGCCCCCGGTCTAGGGTTTCGCCGGAGGAAGACCGCCGGAGCGTCGAAATCACATGAAAACTTGCATGTGCCCCTAGGATATGTGTGTGAGAGTGGGGCAAGGTTGTTAGGTGCCATGTGTAGGCCCCATGTGTGACCCCTTCCCGGACATGCGTTAACACTTAGTAAAATCCGGGATCTGTACGTCGAAAGTCCCGCCGCGTCACAACCGGGGCCTAGAATGTGGCAAAGTTGGCCCAACCTTGGCTCTCCAGGCACATATGTCCTAAACAAACCAAAACAAGTCGAGAGGTCCACTGGGCTACCCTCATACGGAGATAGGTATAGGGGTAGACGATCCGGGGCCCCCGGTCTAGGGTTTTGCCGGAGGAAGACCACTGGAGCGTCGAAATCACATGAAAACTTGCAAGTGCCCCTACGATATGTGTGTGAGAGTGGTGCAAGGTTGTTAGGGGCCATGTGTGACCCCCTTCCCGGACATGCATTAACACTTAGTAAAATCCTGGATCTGTATGTGGAAAATCCTGCCGCGTCACAACCGGGGCCTAGAATGTGGCAAAGTTGGCCCAACCTTGGATCTCCATGTACATATGTCCTTAACAAACCAAAACAAGTAGAGAGGTCCATCAGGCAACCCTCGTACGGAGAAAGCTATAGGGGTAGACGATCCAGGGCCCCCGGTCTTGGGTTTCGCGGGAGAAAGACCGCCGGAGCGTCGAAATCACATGAAAACTTGCATGTGCCCCTAGGATATGTGTGTGAGAGTGGTGCAAGGTTGTTAGGTGCCATGTGTAGGCCCCATGTGTGACCCCCTTCCCGGACATGCGTTAACACTTAGTAAAATCCTGGATCTGTACGTGAAAAGTCCCGCCGCGTCACAACCGGGGCCTAGAATGTGGGAAAGTTGGCCCAACCTTGGAGGTACATGTACATATGTCCTAAACAAACCAAAACAAATAGAGAGGTCCACCGGGCTACCCTCATACGGAGATATCTATAGAGGTAGACGATCCAGGGCCCCCGGTCTAGGGTTTCGCCGAAGGAAGACCGCCGGAACGTCGAAATCACATGAAAACTTGCATGTGCCCCTAGAATATGTGTGTGAGAGTGGTGCAAGGTTGTTAGGTGCCATGTGTAGGCCCCATGTGTGACCCCCTTCCCAGACATGCGTTAACACTTAGTAAAATCCTGGATCTCACGTGGAAAGTCCCGCCGCATCACAACCGGGGCCTAGAATGTGGCAAAGCTGGCCCAACCTTGGCTCTACATGTACATATGTCCTAAACAAACCAAAACATGTAGAGAGGTCCACCGGGCTACCCTTATATGAAGAAAGCTATAGGGGTAGACGATCCGGGGCCCTCGGTCTAGGGTTTCGCCGGAGGAAGACCGCCGGAGCGTCGAAATCACATGAAAACTTGCATGTGCACCTAGGATATGTGTGTGAGAGTGGTGCAAGGTTGTTAGGTGCCATGTGTAGGACCCATGTGTGACCCCCTTCCCGGACATGCGTTAACACTTAGTAAAATCCTCGATCTGTACGTCGAAAGTCCCGCCGCGTCACAACCGGGGCCTAGAATGTGGCAAAGTTGGCCCAACTTTGGCTCTCCAGGCACATATGTCCTAAACAAACCAAAACAAGTCGAGAGGTCCACTGGGCTACCCTCATACGGAGATAGCTATAGGGGTAGACGATCCGGGGCCCCCGGTCTAGGGTTTCGCCGGAGGAAGACCACCGGAGCGTCGAAATCACATGAAAACTTGCAAGTGCCCCTACGATATGTGTGTGAGAGTGGTGCAAGGTTGTTAGGTGCCATGTGTGACCCCCTTCCCGGACATGCATTAACACTTAGTAAAATCCTGGATCTGTATGTGGAAAATCCTGCCGCGTCACAACCGGGGTCTAGAATGTGGCAAAGTTGGCCCAACCTTGGATCTCCATGTACATATGTCCTTAACAAACCAAAACAAGTAGAGAGGTCCATCAGGCAACCCTCGTACAGAGAAAGCTATAGGGGTAGACGATCCAGGGCCCCCGGTCTTGGGTTTCGCGGGAGGAAGACCGCCGGAGCGTCGAAATCACATGAAAACTTGCATGTGCCCCTAGGATATGTGTGTGAGAGTGGTGCAAGGTTGTTCGGTGCCATGTGTAGGCCCCATGTGTGACCCCCTTCCCGGACATGCGTTAACACTTAGTAAAATCTTGGATCTGTATGTGAAAAGTCCCGCCGCGTCACAACCGGCGCCTAGAATGTGGGAAAGTTGGCCCAACCTTGGATCTACATGTACATATGTCCTAAACAAACCAAAACAAATAGAGAGGTCCACCGGGCTACCCTCATACGGAGATATCTATAGGGGTAGACGATCCGGGGCCCCCGGTCTAGGGTTTCGCCGAAGGAAGACCACCGGAACATCGAAATCACATGAAAACTTGCATGTTCCCCTAGGATATGTGTGTGAGAGTGGTGCAAGGTTGTTAGGTGCCATGTGTAGGCCCCATGTGTGACCCCCTTCCCAGACATGCGTTAACACTTAGTAAAATCCTGGATCTCTACGAGGAAAGTCACGCCGCATCACAACCGGGGCCTAGAATGTGGCAAAGCTGGCCCAACCTTGGCTCTACATGTACATATGTCCTAAACAAACCAAAACAAGTAGAGAGGTCCACCGGCTACCCTCGTACGAAGAAAGCTATAGGGGTAGACGATCCGGGGCCCCCGGTCTAGGGTTTCGCCGGAGGAAGACCGCCGGAGCGTCGAAATCACATGAAAACTTGCATGTGCCCCTAGGATATGTGTGTGAGGCAAGGTTGTTAGGTGCCATGTGTAGGCCCCATGTGTGACCCCTTCCCGGACATGCGTTAACACTTAGTAAAATCCGGGATCTGTACGTCGAAAGTCCCGCCGCGTCACAACCGGGGCCTAGAATGTGGCAAAGTTGGCCCAACCTTGGCTCTCCAGGCACATATGTCCTAAACAAACCAAAACAAGTCGAGAGGTCCACTGGGCTACCCTCATACGGAGATAGCTATAGGGGTAGACGATCCGGGGGCCCCGGTCTAGGGTTTTGCCGGAGGAAGACCACCGGAGCGTCGAAATCACATGAAAACATGCAAGTGCCCCTACGATATGTGTGTGAGAGTGGTGCAAGGTTGTTAGGGGCCATGTGTGACCCCCTTCCCGGACATGCATTAACACTTAGTAAAATCCTGGATCTGTATGTGGAAAATCATGCCGCGTCACAACCGGGGCCTAGAATCTGGCAAAGTTGGCCCAACCTTGGATCTCCATGTACATATGTCCTTAACAAACCAAAACAAGTAGAGAGGTCCATCAGGCAACCCTCGTACGGAGAAAGCTATAGGGGTAGACGATCCAGGGCCCCCGGTCTTGGGTTTCACGGGAGGAAGACCGCCGGAGCGTCGAAATCACATGAAAACTTGCATGTGCCCCTAGGATATGTGTGTGAGAGTGGTGCAAGGTTGTTAGGTGCCATGTGTAGGCCCCATGTGTGACCCCCTTCCCGGAGATGCGTTAACACTTAGTAAAATCTTAGATCTGCATGTGGAAAGTCCCGCCGCGTCACAACCGGGGCCTAGAATGTGGCAAAGTTGGCCCAACCTTGGCTCTACATGTACATATGTCCTAAACAAACGAAAACAAGTAGAGAGGTCCACCGGGCTACCCTCGTACGGATATAGCTATAGGGGTAGACGATCCGGGGCCCGCGGTCTAGGGTTTCGCCGAAGGAAGACCGCCGGAGCGTCGAAATCACATGAAAACTTGCATGTGCCCCTAGGATATGTGTGTTAGAGTGGTGCAAGGTTGTTAGGTGCCATTTGTAGGCCCCATGTGTGACCCCCTTCCTGGACATGCGTTAACACTTAGTAAAATCCTGGATCTGTACGTGGAAAGTCCCGCCGCGTCACAACCGGGGGCTAGAATGTGGCAAAGTTGGCCCAACCTTGGCTCTCCATGTACATATGTCCTAAACAAACCAAAAAAAGTAGAGAGGTCCACCGGGCTACCGTCGTACGGAGATAGCTATAGGGGTAGACGATCTGGGGCCCCCAGTCTAGGGTTTCGCTGGAGGAAGACCGCCGGAGCGTCGAAATCACATAAAACTTGCATGTGCCCCTAGGATATGTGTGTGAGAGTGGTGCAAGGTTGTTAGGGGCCATGTGTGACCCCCTTCCCGGACATGCATTAACACTTAGTAAAATCCTGGATCTGTATGTGGAAAATCCTGCCGCGTCACAACCGGGGCCTAGAATGTGGCAAAGTTGGCCCAACCTTGGATCTCCATGTACATATGTCCTTAACAAACCAAAACAAGTAGAGAGGTCCATCAGGCAACCCTCGTACGGAGAAAGCTATAGGGGTAGACGATCCAGGGCCCCCGGTCTTGGGTTTTGCGGGAGGAAGACCGCCGGAGCGTCGAAATCACATGAAAACTTGCATGTGCCCCTAGGATATGTGTGTGAGAGTGGTGCAAGGTTGTTAGGTGCCATGTGTAGGCCCCATGTGTGACCCCCTTCCCGGACATGCGTTAGCACTTAGTAAAATCCTGGATCTGTACGTGAAAAGTCCCGCCGCGTCACAACCGGGGCCTAGAATGTGGGAAAGTTGGCCCAACCTTGGCTCTACATGTACATATGCCCTAAACAAACCAAAACAAATAGAGAGGTCCACCGGGCTACCCTCATACTGAGATATCTATAGGGGTAGACGATCCGGGGCCCCCGGTCTACGGTTTCGCCGAAGGAAGACCGCCGGAACGTCGAAATCACATGAAAACTTGCATGTGCCCCTAGGATATGTGTGTGAGAGTGGTGCAAGGTTGTTAGGTGCCATGTGTAGGCCCCATGTGTGACCCCCTTCCCAGACATGCGTTAACACTTAGTAAAATCCTGGATCTGCACGTGGAAAGTCCCGCCGCATCACAACCGGGGCCTAGAATGTGGCAAAGCTGGCCCAACCTTGGCTCTACATGTACATATGTCCTAAACAAACCAAAACAAGTAGAGAGGTCCACCAGGCTACCCTCGTACGAAGAAAGCTATAGGGGTAGACGATCCAGAGCCCCCGGTCTAGGGTTTCGCCGGAGGAAGACCGCCGAAGCGTCGAAATCACATGAAAACTTGCATGTGCCCCTAGGATATGTGTGTGAGAGTTGTGCAAGGTTGTTAGGTGCCATGTGTAGCCCCATGTGTGACCCCCTTCCCGGACATGCGTTAACACTTAGTAAAATCCTGGATCTGTACGTGGAAAGTCCCGCCGCGTCACAAGCGGGGCCTAGAATGTGGCAAAGTTGGCCCAACCTTGGCTCTCCATGTACATATGTCCTAAACAAACCAAAAAAAGTAGAGAGGTCCACCGGGCTACCCTCGTACGGAGATAGCTATAGGGGTAGACGATCTGGGGCCCCCAGTCTAGGGTTTCACTGGAGGAAGACCGCCGGAGCGTCGAAATCACATAAAACTTGCATGTGCCCCTAGGATATGTGTGTGAGAGTGGTGCAAGGTTGTTAGGTGCCATGTGTAGGCCCCATGTGTGACCCCTTCCCAGACATGCGTTAACACTTAGTAAAATCCTGGATCTGCACGTGGAAAGTCCCGCCGCATCACAACCGGGGACTAGAATGTGGCAAAGCTGGCCCAACCTTGGCTCTACATGTACATATGTACTAAACAAACCAAAGCAAGTAGAGAGGTCCACCGGGCTTCCCTCGTACGAAGAAATCTATAGGGATAGACGATCCAGAGCCCCCCGGTCTAGGGTTTCGCCGGAGGAAGACCGCCGAAGCGTCGAAATCACATGAAAACTTGCATGTGCCCTTAGGATATGTGTGTGAGAGTGGTGCAAGGTTGTTAGGTGCCATGGGTAGGCCCCATCTGTGACCCCCTTCCCGGACATGCGTTAACACTTAGTAAAATCCTGGATCTGTACGTGGAAAGCCCCGCCGCGTCACAACCGGGGCCTAGAATGTGGCAAAGTCGGCCCAACCTTATCTCTAGATGTACATATGTCCTAAACAAACCACAACAAGTAGAGAGGTCCACCGGCTGCCCTCGTACGGAGATAGCTATTGGTGTAGACGATCCGGGGGGGCCGGTCTAGGGTTTCGCTGGAGGAAGACCGCCGGAGCATCAAAATCACATGAGAACTTGAATGTGCCCCTAGGATATGTGTGTGAGAGTGGTGCAAGGTTATTAGGTGCCATGTGTAGGCCCCATGTGTGAAACCCTTCCCAGACATGCGTTAACACTTAGTAAAATCCTGGATCTACACGTGGAAAGTCCCGCCGCATCACAACCGGGGCCTAGAATGTGGCAAAGCTGGCCCAACCTTGGATCTACATGTACATATGTCCTAAACAAACCAAAACAAGTAGAGAGGTCCACCGGGCTACCCTCGTACGAAAAAAGCTATAGGGGTAGACGATCCGGGGCCCCCGGTCTAGGGTTTCACCGGAGGAAGACCGCCGGAGCGTCGAAATCACATGAAAACTTGCATGTGCCCCTAGGATATGTGTGTGAGAGTGGGGCAAGTTTGTTAGGTGCCATGTGTAGGCCCCATGTGTGACCCCCTTCCCGGACATGCGTTAACACTTAGTAAAATCCGGGATCTCTACGTCGAAAGTCCCGCCGCGTCACAACCGGGGCCTAGAATGTGGCAAAGTTGGCCCAACCTTGGCTCTCCAGGCACATATGTCCTAAACAAACCAAAACAAGTCGAGAGGTCCACTGGGCTACCCTCATACGGAGATAGCTATAGGAGTAGACGATCCGGGGCCCCCGGTCTAGGGTTTCGCCGGAGGAAGACCACCGGAGCGTCGAAATCACATGAAAACTTGCAAGTGCCCCTACGATATGTGTGTGAGAGTGGTGCAAGGTTGTTAGGTTCCATGTGTGACCCCCTTCCCGGACATGCATTAACACTTAGTAAAATCCTGGATCTGTATGTGGAAAATCCTGCCGCGTCACAACCGGGGCCTAGAATGTGGCAAAGTTGGCCCAACCTTGGATCTCCATGTACATATGTCCTTAACAAACCAAAACAAGTAGAGAGGTCCATCAGGCAACCCTCGTACAGAGAAAGCTATAGGGGTAGACGATCCAGGGCCCCCGGTCTTGGGTTTCGCGGGAGGAAGACCGCCGGAGCGTCGAAATCACATGAAAACTTGCATGTGCCCCTAGGATATGTGTGTGAGAGTGGTGCAAGGTTGTTAGGTGCCATGTGTAGGCCCCATGTGTGACCCCCTTCCCGGACATGCGTTAACACTTAGTAAAATCCTGGATCTGTACGTGAAAAGTCCCGCCGCGTCACAACCGGGGCCTAGAATGTGGTAAAGTTGGCCCAACCTTGGCTCTACATGTACATATGTCCTAAACAAACCAAAACAAATAGAGAGGTCCACCGGGCTACCCTCATACGGAGATATCTATAGGGGTAGACGATCCGGGGCCCCCGGTCTACGGTTTCGCCGAAGGAAGACCGCCGGAATGTCGAAATCACATGAAAACTTGCATGTGCCCCTAGGATATGTGTGTGAGAGTGGTGCAAGGTTGTTAGGTGCCATGTGTAGGCCCCATGTGTGACCCCCTTCCCAGACATGCGTTAACACTTAGTAAAATCCTGGATCTGCACGTGGAAAGTCCCGCCGCATCACAACCGGGGCCTAGAATGTGGCAAAGCTGTCCCAACCTTGGATCTACATGTACATATGTACTAAACAAACCAAAGCAAGTAGAGAGGTCCACCGGGCTACCCTCGTACGAAGAAAGCTATAGGGGTAGACGATCCAGAGCCCCCGGTCTAGTGTTTCGCCGGAGGAAGACCGCCGAAGCGTCGAAATCACATGAAAACTTGCATGTGCCCTTAGGATATGTGTGTGAGAGTGGTGCAAGGTTGTTAGGTGCCATGGGTAGGCCCCATCTGTGACCCCCTTCCCGGACATGCGTTAACACTTAGTAAAATCCTGGATCTGTACGTGGAAAGTCCCGCCGCGTCACAACCGGGGCCTAGAATGTGGCAAAGTTGGCCCAACCTTGGCTCTCCATGTACATATGTCCTAAAAAAACCAAAACAAGTAGAGAGGTCCATCAGGTTACCCTCGTACGGAGAAAGCTATAGTGGTAGACGATCCGGGGCCCCCGGTCTAGGGTTTCGCCGGAGGAAGACCGTCGGAGCGTCGAAATCACATGAAAACTTGCATGTGCCCCTAGGATATGTGTGTGAGAGTGGTTCAAGGTTGTTAGGTGCCATGTGTATGCCCCATGTGTGACCCCCTTCCCGGACATGCGTTAACACTTAGTAAAATCATGGATCTGTACGTGGAAAGTCCCGCCGCGTCACAACCGGGGCCTAGAATGTGGCAAAGTTGGCCCAACCTTATATCTAGATGTACATATGTCCTAAACGAACCACAACAAGTAGGGAGGTCCACCGGCTGCCCTCGTACGGAGATAGCTATAGGTGTAGACGATCCGGGGGGCCCGGTCTAGGGTTTCGCTGGAGGAAGACCGCCGGAGCATCAAAATCACATGAGAACTTGAATGTGCCCCTAGGATATGTGTGTGAGAGTGGTGCAAGGTTATTAGGTGCCATGTGTAGGCCCCATGTGTGACCCCCTTCCCGGACATGCGTTAACACTTAGTAAAATCCTGGATCTGTACGTGAAAAGTCCCGCCGCGTCACAACCGGGGCCTAGAATGTTGGAAAGTTGGCCCAACCTTGGATCTACATGTACATATGTCCTAAACAAACCAAAACAAATAGAGAGGTCCACCGGGCTACCCTCATACGGAGATATCTATAGGGGTAGACGATCCGGGGCCCCCGGTCTACGGTTTCGCCGAAGGAAGACCGCCGGAACGTCGAAATCACATGAAAACTTGCATGTGCCCCTAGGATATGTGTGTGAGAGTGGTGCAAGGTTGTTAGGTGCCATGTGTAGGCCCCATGTGTGACCCCCTTCCCAGACATGCGTTAACACTTAGTAAAATCCTGGATCTACACGAGGAAAGTCCCGCCGCATCACGACCGGGGCCTAGAATGTGGCAAAGCTGGCCCAACCTTGGCTCTACATGTACATATGTCCTAAACAAACCAAAACAAGTAGAGAGGTCCACCGGGCTACCCTCGTACGAAGAAAGCTATAGGGGTAGACGATCCGGGGCCCCCGGTCTAGGGTTTCGCCGGAGGAAGACCGCCGGAGCGTCAAAATCACATGAAAACTTGCATGTGCCCCTAGGATATGTGTGTGAGAGTGGGGCAAGGTTGTTAGGTGCCATGTGTAGGCCCCATGTGTGACCCCCTTCCCGGACATGCGTTAACACTTAGTAAAATCCGGGATCTGTACGTCGAAAGTCCCGCCGCGTCACAACCGGGGCCTAGAATGTGGCAAAGTTGGCCCAACCTTGGCTCTCCAGGCACATATGTCCTAAACAAACCAAAACAAGTCGAGAGGTCCACTGGGCTACCCTCATACGGAGATAGCTATAGGGGTAGACGATCCGAGGCCCCCGGTCTAGGGTTTTGCCGGAGGAAGACCACCGGAGCGTCGAAATCACATGAAAACTTGCAAGTGCCCCTACGATATGTGTGTGAGAGTGGTGCAAGGTTGTTAGGGGCCATGTGTGACCCCCTTCCCGGACATGCATTAACACTTAGTAAAATCCTGGATCTGTATGTGGAAAATCCTGCCGCGTCACAACCGGGGCCTAGAATGTGGCAAAGTTGGCCCAACCTTGGATCTCCATGTACATATGTCCTTAACAAACCAAAACAAGTAGAGAGGTCCATCAGGCAACCCTCGTACGGAGAAAGCTATAGGGGTAGACGATCCAGGGCCCCCGGTCTTGGGTTTCGCGGGAGGAAGACCGCCGGAGCGTCGAAATCACATGAAAACTTGCATGTGCCCCTAGGATATGTGTGTGAGAGCGGTGCAAGGTTGTTAGGTGCCATGTGTAGGCCCCATGTGTGACCCCCTTCCCGGAGATGCGTTAACACTTAGTAAAATCCTGGATCTGTACGTGAAAAGTCTCGCCGCGTCACAATCGGGGCCTAGAATGTGGGAAAGTTGGCCCAACCTTGGCTCTACATGTACATATGTCCTAAACAAACCAAAACAAATAGAGAGGTCCATCGGGCTACCCTCATACGGAGATATCTATAGGGGTAGACGATCCGGGGCCCCCGGTCTAGGGTTTCGCCGAAGGAAGACCGCCGGAACGTCGAAATCACATGAAAACTTGCATGTGCCCCTAGGATATGTGTGTGAGAGTGGTTCAAGGTTGTTAGGTGCCATGTGTAGGCCCCATGTGTGACCCCCTTCCCAGGCATGCGTTAACACTTAGTAAAATCCTGGATCTGCACGTGGAAAGTCCCGCCGCATCACAACCGGGGCCTAGAATGTGGCAAAGCTGGCCCAACCTTGGCTCTACATGTACATATGTCCTAAACAAACCAAAACAAGTAGAGAGGTCTACCAGGCTACCCTCGTACGAAGAAAGCTATAGGGGTAGACGATCCGGGGCCCCCGGTCTAGGGTTTCTCCGGAGGAAGACCGCCGGAGCGTCGAAATCACATGAAAACTTGCATGTGCCCCTAGGATATGTGTGTGAGAGTTGTGCAAGGTTGTTTGGTGCCATGTGTAGCCCCATGTGTGAGCCCCTTCCCGGACATGCGTTAACACTTAGTAAAATCCTGGATCTGTACGTGGAAAGTCCCGCCGCGTCACAACCGGGGCCTAGAATGTGGCAACGTTGGCCCAACCTTGGCTCTACATGTATATATGGCCTAAGCAAACCAAAACAAATAGAGAGGTCGACCGATCTACCCTCGTATGGAGATAGCTATAGGGGTAGAGGATCCGGGGCCCCCGGTCTAGGATTTCGCCGGAGGAAGACCGCCGGAGCGTCGAAATCACATGAAAACTTGCATGTGCCCTAGGATATGTGTGTGAGAGTGGTGCAAGGTTTTTAGGTGCCATGTGTAGGCCCCATGTGTGACCCCCTTCCCGGACATGCCTTAACACTTAGTAACATCTTGGATCTGCATGTGGAAAGTCCCGCCGCGTCACAACCGGGGCCTAGAATGTGGCAAAGTTGGCCCAACCTTGGCTCTACATGTACATATGTCCTAAACAAACGAAAACAAGTAGAGAGGTCCACCGGGCTACCCTCGTACGGTTATAGCTATAGGGGTAGACGATCCGGGGCCCCCGGTCTAGGGTTTCGCCGGAGGAAGACCGCCGGAGCGTCGAAAATCACATGAAAACTTGCATGTGCCCCTAGGATATGTGTGTGAGAGTGGTGCAAGGTTGTTAGGTGCCATTTGTAGGCCCCATGTGTGACCCCCTTCCCGGACATGCGTTAACACTTAATAAAATCTTGGATCTGTACGTGGAAACTCCCGCTGCGTCACAACCGGGGCCTAGAATGTGGCAAAGTTGGCCCAACCTTGGCTCTCCATGTAAATTTGTCCTAAACAAACCAAAACAAGTAGAGGGGTCCATCAGGCTACCCTCGTACGGAGAAAGCTATAGGGGTAGACGATCCGGGGCCCCCGGTCTAGGGTTTCGCCGGAGGAAGACCGCCGGAGCGTCGAAATCACATGAAAACTTGCATGTGCCCCTAGGATATGTGTGTGAGAGTGGTGCAAGGTTGTTAGGTGCCATGTGTAGGCCCAATGTGTGACCCCCTTCCCGGACATGCGTTAACACTTAGTAAAATCCTGGATCTGTACGTGGAAAGTCCCGCCGCGTCACAACCGGGGCCTAGAATGTGGCAAAGTTTGCCCAACCTTGGCTCTACATGTACATATGTCCTAAACAAACCAAAACAAGTAGAGAGGTCCACCGGGCTACCCTCATACGGAGATAGCTATAGGGGTAGACGATCCGGGGCCCCGGTCTACGGTTTCGCCAGAGGAAGACCGCCGGAGCGTCGAAATCACATGAAAACTTGCAAGTGTCGCTAGGATATGTGTGTGAGAGTGGTGCAAGGTTGTTAGGTGCCATGTGTAGGCCCCATGTGTGACCCCCTTCCCGGACATGCCTTAACACTTAGTAAAATCCTGGATCTCTACGTGGAAACTCCCGCCGCGTCACAACCGGGGACTAGAATGTGGCAAAGTTGGCCCAACCTTGGCTCTACATGTACATATGTCCTTAACAAACCAAAACAAGTAGAGAGGTCCATCAGGCAACCCTCGTACGGAGAAAGCTATAGGGGTAGACGATCCAGGGCCCCCAGTCTAGGGTTTCACCGGAGGAAGACCGCCAGAGCGTCGAAATCACATGAAAACTTGCATGTGCCCCTAGGATATGTGTGTGAGAGTGGTGAAAGGTTGTTAGGTGCCATGTGTAGCCCCATGTGTGACCCCCTTCCCGGACATGCGATAACACTTAGTAAAATCCTGGATCTGTACGCGGAAACTCTCGCCGCGTCACAACCGGGGCCTAGAATGTGGCAAAGTTGGCCCAACCTTGGCTCTACATGTACATATGTCCTAAACAAACCAAAACAAATAGAGAGGTCCACCGGGCTACCCTCGTACGGAGATAGCTATAGGGGTAGACGATCCGGGGCCCCCGGTCTAGGGTTTCGCTGGAGGAAGACCGCCGGAGCGTCGAAATCACATGAAAACTTGCATGTGCCCCTAGGATATGTGTGTGAGAGTGGTGCAAGGTTGTTAGGTGCCATTTGTAGGCCCCATGTGTGACCCCCTTCCCGGACATGCGTTAACACTTAGTAAAATCCTGGATCTGTACGTGGAAAGTCCCGCCGCGTCACAATCGGGGCCTAGAATGTGGCAAAGTTGGCCCAACCTTGGCTCTCCATGTACATATGTCCTAAACAAACCAAAAAAAGTAGAGAGGTCCATCGGGATACCCTCCTACGGAGATAGCTATAGGGGTAGACGATCTGGGGCCCCCAGTCTAGGGTTTCGCTGGAGGAAGACCGCCGGAGCGTCGAAATCACATAAAACTTGCATGTGCCCCTAGGATATGTGTGTGAGAGTGGTGCAAGGTTGTTAGGTGCCATGTGTAGGCCCCATGTGTGACTCCTTCCCAGACATGCGTTAACACTTAGTAAAATCCTGGATCTACACGAGGAAAGTCCCGCCGCATCACGACCGGGGCCTAGAATGTGGCAAAGCTGGCCCAACCTTGGCTCTACATGTACATATGTCCTAAACAAACCAAAACAAGTAGAGAGGTCCACCGGGCTACCCTCGTACGAAGAAAGCTATAGGGGTAGACGATCCGGGGCCCCCGGTCTAGGGTTTCGCCGAAGGAAGACCGCCGGAGCGTCAAAATCACATGAAAACTTGCATGTGCCCCTAGGATATGTGTGTGAGAGTGGGGCAAGGTTGTTAGGTGCCATGTGTAGGCCCCATGTGTGACCCCCTTCCCGGACATGCGTTAACACTTAGTAAAATCCGGGATCTGTACGTCGAAAGTCCCGCCGCGTCACAACCGGGGCCTAGAATGTGGCAAAGTTGGCCCAACCTTGGCTCTCCAGGCACATATGTCCTAAACAAACCAAAACAAGTCGAGAGGTCCACTGGGCTACCCTCATACGGAGATAGCTATAGGGGTAGACGATCCGAGGCCCCCGGTCTAGGGTTTTGCCGGAGGAAGACCACCGGAGCGTCGAAATCACATGAAAACTTGCAAGTGCCCCTACGATATGTGTGTGAGAGTGGTGCAAGGTTGTTAGGGGCCATGTGTGACCCCCTTCCCGGACATGCATTAACACTTAGTAAAATCCTGGATCTGTATGTGGAAAATCCTGCCGCGTCACAACCGGGGCCTAGAATGTGGCAAAGTTGGCCCAACCTTGGATCTCCATGTACATATGTCCTTAACAAACCAAAACAAGTAGAGAGGTCCATCAGGCAACCCTCGTACGGAGAAAGCTATAGGGGTAGACGATCCAGGGCCCCCGGTCTTGGGTTTCGCGGGAGGAAGACCGCCGGAGCGTCGAAATCACATGAAAACTTGCATGTGCCCCTAGGATATGTGTGTGAGAGCGGTGCAAGGTTGTTAGGTGCCATGTGTAGGCCCCATGTGTGACCCCCTTCCCGGAGATGCGTTAACACTTAGTAAAATCCTGGATCTGTACGTGAAAAGTCTCGCCGCGTCACAATCGGGGCCTAGAATGTGGGAAAGTTGGCCCAACCTTGGCTCTACATGTACATATGTCCTAAACAAACCAAAACAAATAGAGAGGTCCATCGGGCTACCCTCATACGGAGATATCTATAGGGGTAGACGATCCGGGGCCCCCGGTCTAGGGTTTCGCCGAAGGAAGACCGCCGGAACGTCGAAATCACATGAAAACTTGCATGTGCCCCTAGGATATGTGTGTGAGAGTGGTTCAAGGTTGTTAGGTGCCATGTGTAGGCCCCATGTGTGACCCCCTTCCCAGGCATGCGTTAACACTTAGTAAAATCCTGGATCTGCACGTGGAAAGTCCCGCCGCATCACAACCGGGGCCTAGAATGTGGCAAAGCTGGCCCAACCTTGGCTCTACATGTACATATGTCCTAAACAAACCAAAACAAGTAGAGAGGTCTACCAGGCTACCCTCGTACGAAGAAAGCTATAGGGGTAGACGATCCGGGGCCCCCGGTCTAGGGTTTCTCCGGAGGAAGACCGCCGGAGCGTCGAAATCACATGAAAACTTGCATGTGCCCCTAGGATATGTGTGTGAGAGTTGTGCAAGGTTGTTTGGTGCCATGTGTAGCCCCATGTGTGAGCCCCTTCCCGGACATGCGTTAACACTTAGTAAAATCCTGGATCTGTACGTGGAAAGTCCCGCCGCGTCACAACCGGGGCCTAGAATGTGGCAACGTTGGCCCAACCTTGGCTCTACATGTATATATGGCCTAAGCAAACCAAAACAAATAGAGAGGTCGACCGATCTACCCTCGTATGGAGATAGCTATAGGGGTAGAAGATCCGGGGCCCCCGGTCTAGGATTTCGCCGGAGGAAGACCGCCGGAGCGTCGAAATCACATGCAAACTTGCATGTGCCCTAGGATATGTGTGTGAGAGTGGTGCAAGGTTTTTAGGTGCCATGTGTAGGCCCCATGTGTGACCCCCTTCCCGGACATGCCTTAACACTTAGTAACATCTTGGATCTGCATGTGGAAAGTCCCGCCGCGTCACAACCGGGACCTAGAATGTGGCAAAGTTGGCCCAACCTTGGCTCTACATGTACATATGTCCTAAACAAACGAAAACAAGTAGAGAGGTCCACCGGGCTACCCTCGTACGGTTATAGCTATAGGGGTAGACGATCCGGGGCCCCCGGTCTAGGGTTTCGCCGGAGGAAGACCGCCGGAGCGTCGAAAATCACATGAAAACTTGCATGTGCCCCTAGGATATGTGTGTGAGAGTGGTGCAAGGTTGTTAGGTGCCATTTGTAGGCCCCATGTGTGACCCCCTTCCCGGACATGCGTTAACACTTAATAAAATCTTGGATCTGTACGTGGAAACTCCCGCCGCGTCACAACCGGGGCCTAGAATGTGGCAAAGTTGGCCCAACCTTGGCTCTCCATGTAAATTTGTCCTAAACAAACCAAAACAAGTAGAGGGGTCCATCAGGCTACCCTCGTACGGAGAAAGCTATAGGGGTAGACGATCCGGGGCCCCCGGTCTAGGGTTTCGCCGGAGGAAGACCGCCGGAGCGTCGAAATCACATGAAAACTTGCATGTGCCCCTAGGATATGTGTGTGAGAGTGGTGCAAGGTTGTTAGGTGCCATGTGTAGGCCCAATGTGTGACCCCCTTCCCGGACATGCGTTAACACTTAGTAAAATCCTGGATCTGTACGTGGAAAGTCCCGCCGCGTCACAACCGGGGCCTAGAATGTGGCAAAGTTTGCCCAACCTTGGCTCTACATGTACATATGTCCTAAACAAACCAAAACAAGTAGAGAGGTCCACCGGGCTACCCTCATACGGAGATAGCTATAGGGGTAGACGATCCGGGGCCCCGGTCTAGGGTTTCGCCAGAGGAAGACCGCCGGAGCGTCGAAATCACATGAAAACTTGCAAGTGTCGCTAGGATATGTGTGTGAGAGTGGTGCAAGGTTGTTAGGTGCCATGTGTAGGCCCCATGTGTGACCCCCTTCCCGGACATGCCTTAACACTTAGTAAAATCCTGGATCTCTACGTGGAAACTCCCGCCGCGTCACAACCGGGGACTAGAATGTGGCAAAGTTGGCCCAACCTTGGCTCTACATGTACATATGTCCTTAACAAACCAAAACAAGTAGAGAGGTCCATCAGGCAACCCTCGTACGGAGAAAGCTATAGGGGTAGACGATCCAGGGCCCCCAGTCTAGGGTTTCACCGGAGGAAGACCGCCAGAGCGTCGAAATCACATGAAAACTTGCATGTGCCCCTAGGATATGTGTGTGAGAGTGGTGAAAGGTTGTTAGGTGCCATGTGTAGCCCCATGTGTGACCCCCTTCCCGGACATGCGATAACACTTAGTAAAATCCTGGATCTGTACGCGGAAACTCTCGCCGCGTCACAACCGGGGCCTAGAATGTGGCAAAGTTGGCCCAACCTTGGCTCTACATGTACATATGTCCTAAACAAACCAAAACAAATAGAGAGGTCCACCGGGCTACCCTCGTACGGAGATAGCTATAGGGGTAGACGATCCGGGGCCCCCGGTCTAGGGTTTCGCTGGAGGAAGACCGCCGGAGCGTCGAAATCACATGAAAACTTGCATGTGCCCCTAGGATATGTGTGTGAGAGTGGTGCAAGGTTGTTAGGTGCCATTTGTAGGCCCCATGTGTGACCCCCTTCCCGGACATGCGTTAACACTTAGTAAAATCCTGGATCTGTACGTGGAAAGTCCCGCCGCGTCACAATCGGGGCCTAGAATGTGGCAAAGTTGGCCCAACCTTGGCTCTCCATGTACATATGTCCTAAACAAACCAAAAAAAGTAGAGAGGTCCATCGGGATACCCTCCTACGGAGATAGCTATAGGGGTAGACGATCTGGGGCCCCCAGTCTAGGGTTTCGCTGGAGGAAGACCGCCGGAGCGTCGAAATCACATAAAACTTGCATGTGCCCCTAGGATATGTGTGTGAGAGTGGTGCAAGGTTGTTAGGTGCCATGTGTAGGCCCCATGTGTGACTCCTTCCCAGACATGCGTTAACACTTAGTAAAATCCTGGATCTGCACGTGGAAAGTCCCGCCGCATCACAACCGGGCCTAGAATGTGGCAAAGCTGGCCGAACCTTGGATCTACATGTACATATGTACTAAACAAACCAAAGAAAGTAGAGAGGTCCACCGGGCTACCCTCGTACGAAGAAAGCTATAGGGGTAGACGATCTAGAGCCCCCGGTCTAGTGTTTCGCCGGAGGAAGACCGCCGAAGCGTCGAAATCACATGAAAACTTGCATGTGCCCTTAGGATATGTGTGTGAGAGTGGTGCAAGGTTGTTAGGTGCCATGGGTAGGCCCCATCTGTGACCCCCTTCCCGGACATGCGTTAACACTTAGTAAAATCCTGGATCTGTACGTGGAAAGTCCCGCCGCGTCACAACCGGGGCCTAGAATGTGGCAAAGTCGGCCCAACCTTATCTCTAGATGTACATATGTCCTAAACGAACCACAACAAGTAGAGAGGTCCACCGGCTGCCCTCGTACGGAGATAGCTATAGGTGTAGACGATCCGGGGGGCCCGGTCTAGGGTTTCGCTGGAGGAAGACCGCCGGAGCATCAAAATCACATGAGAACTTGAATGTGCCCCTAGGATATGTGTGTGAGAGTGGTGCAAGGTTATTAGGTGCCATGTGTAGGCCCCATGTGTGACCCCCTTCCCAGACATGCGTTAACACTTAGTAAAATCCTGGATCTACACGTGGAAAGTCCCGCCGCATCACAACCGGGGCCTAGAATGTGGCAAAGCTGGCCCAACCTTGGCTCTACATGTACATATGTCCTAAACAAACCAAAACAAGTAGAGAGGTCCACCGGGCTACCCTCGTACGAAGAAAGCTATAGGGGTAGACGATCCGGGGCCCCCGGTCTAGGGTTTCGCCGGAGGAAGACCGCCGGATCGTCGAAATCACATGAAAACTTGCATGTGCCCCTAGGATATGTGTGTGAGAGTGGGGCAAGTTTGTTAGGTGCCATGTGTAGGCCCCATGTGTGCCCTCCTTCCCGGACATGCGTTAACACTTAGTAAAATCCTGGATCTGTACGTGGAAAGTCCCGCCGCGTCACAACCGGGGCCTAGAATGTGGCAACGTTGGCCCAACCTTGGCTCTACATGTATATATGGCCTAAGCAAACCAAAACAAATAGAGAGGTCGACCGATCTACCCTCGTATGGAGATAGCTATAGGGGTAGAGGATCCGGGGCCCCCGGTCTAGGGTTTCGCCGGAGGAAGACCGCCGGAGCGTCGAAATCACATGAAAACTTGCATGTGCCCGAGGATATGTGTGTGAGAGTGGTGCAAGGTTTTTAGGTGCCATGTGTAGGCCCCATGTGTGACCCCCTTCCCGGACATGCGTTAACACTTAGTAACATCTTGGATCTGCATGTGGAAAGTCCCGCCGCGTCACAACCGGGGCCTAGAATGTGGCAAAGTTGGCCCAACCTTGGCTCTACATGTACATATGTCCTAAACAAACGAAAACAAGTAGAGAGGTCCACCGGGCTACCCTCGTACGGATATAGCTATAGGGGTAGACGATCCGGGGCCCCCGGTCTAGGGTTTCGCCGGAGGAAGACCGCCGGAGCGTCGAAAATCACATGAAAACTTGCATGTGCCCCTAGGATATGTGTGTGAGAGTGGTGCAAGGTTGTTAGGTGCCATTTGTAGGCCCCATGTGTGACCCCCTTCCCGGACATGCGTTAACACTTAGTAAAATCCTGGATCTGTACGTGGAAAGTCCCGCCGCGTCACAACCGGGGCCTAGAATGTGGCAAAGTTGGCCCAACCTGGGCTCTCCATGTACATATGTCCTAAACAAACCAAAAAAGTAGAGAGGTCCATCGGGCTACCCTCGTACGGAGATAGCTATAGGGGTAGACGATCTGGGGCCCCCAGTCTAGGGTTTCGCTGGAGGAAGACCGCCGGAGCGTCGAAATCACATAAAACTTGCATGTGCCCCTAGGATATGTGTGTGAGAGTGGTGCAAGGTTGTTAGGTGCCATGTGTAGGCCCCATGTGTGACTCCTTCCCAGACATGCGTTAACACTTAGTAAAATCCTGGATCTGCACGTGGAAAGTCCCGCCGCATCACAACCGGGGCCTAGAATGTGGCAAAGCTGGCCGAACCTTGGCTCTACATGTACATATGTACTAAACAAACCAAAGAAAGTAGAGAGGTCCACCGGGCTACCCTCCTACGAAGAAAGCTATAGGGGTAGACGATCCAGAGCCCCCGGTCTAGTGTTTCGCCGGAGGAAGACCGCCGAAGCGTCGAAATCACATGAAAACTTGCATGTGCCCTTTGGATATGTGTGTGAGAGTGGTGCAAGGTTGTTAGGTGCCATGGGTAGGCCCCATCTGTGACCCCCTTCCCGGACATGCGTTAACACTTAGTAAAATCCTGGATCTGTACGTGGAAAGTCCCGCCGCGTCACAACCGGGGCCTAGAATGTGGCAAAGTCGGCCCAACCTTATCTCTAGATGTACATATGTCCTAAACGAACCACAACAAGTAGAGAGGTCCACCGGCTGCCCTCGTACGGAGATAGCTATAGGTGTAGACGATCCGGGGGGCCCGGTCTAGGGTTTCGCTGGAGGAAGACCGCCGGAGCATCAAAATCACATGAGAACTTGAATGTGCCCCTAGGATATGTGTGTGAGAGTGGTGCAAGGTTATTAGGTGCCATGTGTAGGCCCCATGTGTGACCCCCTTCCCAGACATGCGTTAACACTTAGTAAAATCCTGGATCTACACGTGGAAAGTCCCGCCGCATCACAACCGGGGCCTAGAATGTGGCAAAGCTGGCCCAACCTTGGCTCTACATGTACATATGTCCTAAACAAACCAAAACAAGTAGAGAGGTCCACCGGGCTACCCTCGTACGAAGAAAGCTATAGGGGTAGACGATCCGGGGCCCCCGGTCTAGGGTTTCGCCGGAGGAAGACCGCCGGATCGTCGAAATCACATGAAAACTTGCATGTGCCCCTAGGATATGTGTGTGAGAGTGGGGCAAGTTTGTTAGGTGCCATGTGTAGGCCCCATGTGTGCCCTCCTTCCCGGACATGCGTTAACACTTAGTAAAATCCTGCATCTGTACGTGGAAAGTCCCGCCGCGTCACAATCGGGGCCTAGAATGTGGCAAAGTTGGCCCAACCTTGGCTCTCCATATACATATGTCCTAAACAAACCAAAACAAGTAGAGAGGTCCATCAGGCTACCCTCGTATGGAGAAAGCTATAGGGGTAGACGATCCGGGGCCCCCGGTCTAGGGTTTCGCCGGAGGAAGACCACCGGAGCGTCGAAATCACATGAAAACTTGCATGTGCCCCTAGGATATGTGTGTGAGAGTGGTTCAAGGTTGGTAGGTGCCATGTGTAGGCCCCATGTGTGACCCCCTTCCCGGACATGCGTCAACACTTAGTAAAATCCGGTATCTGTACGTGGAAATTCCGCCACATCACAACCGGGGCCTAGAATGTGGCAAAGTTGGCCCAACCTTGGCTCTACATGTACATATGTCCTAAACAAACCAAAACAAGTAGAGAGGTCCACCGGGCTACCCTCGTACGGAGATAGCTATAGGGGTAGACGATCCGGGGCCCCCGGTCTAGGGTTTCGCCGGAGGAAGACCACCGGAGCGTGGGAATCAGATGAAAACTTGCATGTGCCCCTAGGATATGTGTGTGATAGTGGTGCGAGGTTCTTAGGTGCCATGTGTAGGCCCATGTGTGACCCCCTTCCCGGACATGCGTTAACACTTAGTAAAATCCTGGATCTGTACGTGGAAACTCCCGCCGCGTCACAACCGGGGACTAGAATGTGGCAACGTTGGCCCAACCTTGGCTCTACATGTACATATGTCCTAAACAAACGAAAACAAGTAGAGAGGTCCACTGGGCTACCCTTGTACGAAGATAGCTATTGGGTTAGACGATCCGGGGCCACCGGTCTAGGGTTTCGCCGGAGGAAGACCACCGGAGCGTCAGAATCACATGAAAACTTGCATGTGACCCTAGGATATGTGTGGGAGAGTGGTGCAAGGTTTTTAGGTGCCATGTGTAGGCCCCATGTGTGACCCCCTTCCCGGACATGCGTTAACACTTAGTAAAATCCTGGATCTGTACGTGGAAAGTCCCGCCGCGTCACAACCGGGGCCTAGAATGTGGCAAAGTTGGCCCAACCTTGGCTCTCCATGCACATATGTCCTAAACAAACCAAAACAAGTAGATAGGTCCACCGGGCTACCCTCGTACGGAGAAAGCTATAGGGGTACACGATCTAGGGCCCCCGGTCTAGGGTTTCGCCGGAGGAAGATCACCGGAGCGTCGGAATCACATGAAAACTTGCATGTGCCCCTAGGATATGTGTGTGAGAGTGGTGCAAGGTTTTTAGGTGCCATGTGTAGGCCCCATGTGTGACACCCTTTCCGGACATCCGTTAACACTTAATAAAATCCTGGATCTGTACGTGGAAAGTCCCGCCGCGTCACAACCGGGGCCTAGAATGTGGAAAAGTTGGCCCAACCTTGGCTCTCCATGTACATATGTCCTAAAAAACCAAAACAAGTAGATAGGTCCATCAGGCTACCCTCGTACGGAGAAAGCTATAGGGGTAGACGATCCGGGGCCCCCGGTCTAGGGTTTCGCCGGAGGAAGACCGCCGGAGCGTCGAAATCACATGAAAACTTGAATGTGCCCCTAGGATATGTGTGTTAGAGTGGTGCAAGGTTATTAGGTGCCATGTGTAGGCCCCATGTGTGACCCCCTTCCCGCACATGCCTTAACACTTAGTAAAATCCTAGATCTGTACATGGAAAGTCCAGCCGCGTCACAACCGGGTCTAGAATGTGGCAAAGTTGTCCCAACCTTGGCTCTCCATGTACATATGTCCTAAACAAACCAAAACAAGTAGATAGGTCCA
Organism: Avena sativa; assembly: GCA_916181665.1. Classification (NCBI taxonomy): domain Eukaryota; kingdom Viridiplantae; phylum Streptophyta; class Magnoliopsida; order Poales; family Poaceae; genus Avena; species Avena sativa. The sequence goes on from OV702286.1 coordinate 196,379,860, forward strand.
CCGGGCTACCCTCGTACCGAGATAGCTATAAGGGTAGACGATCCCGGGCCCTCGGTCTAGGGTTTCGCCGGAGGAAGACCGTCGGAGCGTCAAAATCACATGAAAACTTGCATGTGCCCCTAAGATATGTGTGTGAGAGTGGTGCAAAGTTGTTAGGTGCCATGTGTAGGCCCCATGTGTGACCCCCTTCCCGGACATGCATTAACTGTTAGTAAAATCCTGGATCTGTACGTGGAAAGTCCCGTCACGTCACAACCAGGGCCTAGAATGTGGCAAAGTTGGCCCAACCTTGGCTCTACATGTACATATGTCCTAAACAAACCAAAACAAGTAGAGAGGTCCACCAGGCTACCCTCGTACGGAGATAGCTGTAGGGGTAGCCGATCCGGGGCCCCGGTCTAGGGTTTCGCCGGAGGAAGACCGCCGGAGCGTCAAAATCACATGAAAACTTGCATGTGCCCCTAGGATATGTGTGTTATAGTGGTGCAAGGTAGTTAGGTGCCATGTGTAGGCCCCATGTGTGACCCCCTTCCCGGACATGCGTTAACACTTAGTAAAATCCTGGATCTGTACGTGGAAAGTCCCGCCGCGTCACAACCGGGGCCTAGATTTGGCAAAGTTGGCCCAACCTTGGCTCTACATGTACATATGTCCTAAACAAACCAAAACAAGTAGAGAGGTCAATCAGGCTACCCTCGTACGGAGAAAGCTATAGGGGTAGACGATCCAGGGCCCCTAGTCTAGGGTTTCGCCGGAGGAAGACCGCCGGAGCGTCGAAATCACATGAAAACTTGAATGTGCCCCTACGATATGTGTGCGAGAGTGGTGCAAGGTTGTTAGGTGCCATGTGTAGGCCCCATGTGTGACCCCCTTCCCGGACATGCGTTAACACTTAGTAAAATCCTGGATCTGCACGTGGAAAGTCCCGCCGCGTCACAACCGGGGCCTAGAATGTGGCAAAGTTGGCCCAACCTTGTCTCTCCATGTACATATGTCCTAAACAAAGAAAAACAAGTAGAGAGGTCCACCGGGCTACCCTCGTACGGAGATAGCTATATGGGTAGACGATCCGGGGCCCCCGGTCTAGGGTTTTGCCGGAGGAAGACCGCTGGAGCGTCGAAATCACATGAAAAATTGCATGTGCCCCAAGGATATGTGTGTGAGAGTGGTGCAAGGTTATTAGGTGCCATGTGTAGGCCCCATGTGTGACCCCCTTCCCGGACATGCGTTAACACTTAGTAAAATCCTGGATCTGTACATGGAAAGTCCCGCCGCGTCACAACCGGGGCTTAGAATGTGGCAAAGTTGTCCCAACCTTGGCTCTCCATGTACATATGTCCTAAACAAACCAAAACAAGTAGAGAGGTCCACCGGGCTACCCTTGTACGGAGATAGCTATAGGGGTAGACGATCCGAGGCCCCCGGTCTAGGGTTTCGCCGGAGGAAGACCGCCGGAGCGTCGAAATCACATGAAAACTTGCATGTGCCCCTAGGGTATGCGTGTGAGAGTGGTGCAATGTTGTTAGGTGCCATGTGTAGGCCCCATGTGTGCCCTCCTTCCCGGACATGCGTTAACACTTAGTAAAATCCTGGATCTGTACGTGGAAAGTCCCGCCGCGTCACAACCGGGGCCTAGAATGTGGCAAAGTTGGCCCAACCTTGGCTCTCCATGTACATATGTGCTAAACAAACCAAAAAAAGTAGAGAGGTCCATCAGGCTACCCTCGTACGGAGAAAGCTATAGGTGTAGACGATCCGGGGCCCCCGGTCTAGGGTTTCGCCGGAGGAAGACCACCGGAGCGTCGAAATCGCATGAAAACTTGCATGTTCCCCTAGGATATGTGTGTGAGAGTGGTTAAAGGTTGTTAGGTGCCATGTGTAGGCCCCATGTGTGACCCCCTTCGCGGACATGCGTTAACACTTAGTAAAATCCTGGAACTGTACGTGGAAAGTCCCGCCACGTCACAACCGGGGCCTAGAATGTGGCAAAGTTGGCCCAACCTTGGCTCTACATGTAAATATGTCCTAAACAAACCAAAACAAGTAGAGAGACCCACCGGGCTACCCTCGTACGGAGATTGCTATAGGGGTAGACGATCCGGGGCCCCCGGTCTAGGGTTTCGCCGGAGGAAGACCACCGGAGCGTGGGAATCAGATGAAAACTTGCATGTGCCCCTGGGATATGTGTGTGATAGTGGTGCAAGGTTCTTAGGTGCCATGTGTAGGCCCATGTGTGACCCCCTTCCTAGACATGCGTTAACACTTAGTAAAATCCTGGATCTGTACGTGGAAACTCCCGCCGCGTCACAACCGGGGACTAGAATGTGGCAAAGTTGGCCCAACCTTGGCTCTACATGTACATATGTCCTAAACAAACGAAAACAAGTAGAGAGGTCCACTGGGCTACCCTCGTACGGAGAAAGCTATAGGGGTAGACGATCCGGGGCCCCCGGTCTAGGGTTTCGCCAGAGGAAGATAACCGGAGCGTCGGAATCACATGAAAACTTGCATGTGCCCCTAGGATATGTGTGTGAGAGTGGTTCAAGGTTGTTAGGTGCCATGTGTAGGCCCCATGTGTGACCCCCTTCCCGGACATGCGTTAACACTTAGTAAAATCCTGGATCTGCACGTGGAAAGTTCCGCCGCATCACAACCGGGGCCTAGAATGTGGCAAAGTTGGCCTAACCTTGTCTCTACATGTACATATGTCCTAAACAAACCAAAACAAGTAGAGAGGTCCATCGGGCTACCCTCATACGGAGATAGCTATAGGGGTAGACGATCCGGGGCCCCTGTCTAGGGTTTCGCCAGAGGAAGACCACCGGAGCATCAAAATCACATGAAAACTTGCATGTGCCCCTAGTATATGTGTGTGAGAGTGGTGCAAGGTTGTTAGGTGCCATGTGTAGGCCCCATGTGTGACCCCCATCCCGGACAAGCGTTAACACTTAGTAAAATCCTGGATCTGTACGTGGAAAGTCCCGCCGCGTCACAACCGGGGCCTAGAATGTGGCAAAGTTGGCCCAACCTTGGCTCTCCATGCACATATGTCCTAAACAAACCAAAAGAAGTCGAGAGGTCCATCGGGCTACCCTCGTATGGAGATAGCTATAGGGGTAGACGATCCGAGGCCCCCAGTCTAGGGTTTCGCCGGAGGAAGACCACCAGAGCGTCGGAATCACATGAAAACTTGCATGTGCCCCTAGGATATGTGTGTGAGAGTGGTGCAAGGTTGTTAGGTGCCATGTGTAGGCCCCATGTGTGACCCCCTTCCCGGACATGCGTTAACACTTAATAAAATCTTGGATCTGTACGTGGAAACTCCCGCCGCGTCACAACCGGGGCCTAGAATGTGGCAAAGTTGGCCCAACCTTGGCTCTCCATGTAAATTTGTCCTAAACAAACCAAAACAAGTAGAGGGGTCCATCAGGCTACCCTCGTACGGAGAAAGCTATAGGGGTAGACGATCCGGGGCCCCCGGTCTAGGGTTTCGCCGGAGGAAGACCGCCGGAGCGTCGAAATCACATGAAAACTTGCATGTGCCCCTAGGATATGTGTGTGAGAGTGGTGCAAGGTTGTTAGGTGCCATGTGTAGGCCCAATGTGTGACCCCCTTCCCGGACATGCGTTAACACTTAGTAAAATCCTGGATCTGTACGTGGAAAGTCCCGCCGCGTCACAACCGGGGCCTAGAATGTGGCAAAGTTTGCCCAACCTTGGCTCTACATGTACATATGTCCTAAACAAACCAAAACAAGTAGAGAGGTCCACCGGGCTACCCTCATACGGAGATAGCTATAGGGGTAGACGATCCGGGGCCCCGGTCTAGGGTTTCGCCAGAGGAAGACCGCCGGAGCGTCGAAATCACATGAAAACTTGCAAGTGTCGCTAGGATATGTGTGTGAGAGTGGTGCAAGGTTGTTAGGTGCCATGTGTAGGCCCCATGTGTGACCCCCATCCCGGACATGCCTTAACACTTAGTAAAATCCTGGATCTCTACGTGGAAACTCCCGCCACGTCACAACCGGGGACTAGAATGTGGCAAAGTTGGCCCAACCTTGGCTCTACATGTACATATGTCCTTAACAAACCAAAACAAGTAGAGAGGTCCATCAGGCAACCCTCGTACGGAGAAAGCTATAGGGGTAGACGATCCAGGGCCCCCAGTCTAGGGTTTCACCGGAGGAAGACCGCCAGAGCGTCGAAATCACATGAAAACTTGCATGTGCCCCTAGGATATGTGTGTGAGAGTGGTGAAAGGTTGTTAGGTGCCATGTGTAGCCCCATGTGTGACCCCCTTCCCGGACATGCGATAACACTTAGTAAAATCCTGGATCTGTACGCGGAAACTCTCGCCGTGTCACAACCGGGGCCTAGAATGTGGCAAAGTTGGCCCAACCTTGGCTCTACATGTACATATGTCCTAAACAAACCAAAACAAATAGAGAGGTCCACCGGGCTACCCTCGTACGGAGATAGCTATAGGGGTAGACGATCCGGGGCCCCCGGTCTAGGGTTTCGCTGGAGGAAGACCGCCGGAGCGTCGAAATCACATGAAAACTTGCATGTGCCCCTAGGATATGTGTGTGAGAGTGGTGCAAGGTTGTTAGGTGCCATTTGTAGGCCCCATGTGTGACCCCCTTCCCGGACATGCGTTAACACTTAGTAAAATCCTGGATCTGTACGTGGAAAGTCCCTCCGCGTCACAATCGGGGCCTAGAATGTGGCAAAGTTGGCCCAACCTTGGCTCTCCATGTACATATGTCCTAAACAAACCAAAAAAAGTAGAGAGGTCCATCGGGATACCCTCCTACGGAGATAGCTATAGGGGTAGACGATCTGGGGCCCCCAGTCTAGGGTTTCGCTGGAGGAAGACCGCCGGAGCGTCGAAATCACATAAAACTTGCATGTGCCCCTAGGATATGTGTGTGAGAGTGGTGCAAGGTTGTTAGGTGCCATGTGTAGGCCCCATGTGTGACTCCTTCCCAGACATGCGTTAACACTTAGTAAAATCCTGGATCTGCACGTGGAAAGTCCCGCCGCATCACAACCGGGCCTAGAATGTGGCAAAGCTGGCCGAACCTTGGCTCTACATGTACATATGTACTAAAAAAACCAAAGAAAGTAGAGAGGTCCACCGGGCTACCCTCGTACGAAGAAAGCTATAGGGGTAGACGATCCAGAGCCCCCGGTCTAGTGTTTCGCCGGAGGAAGACCGCCGAAGCGTCGAAATCACATGAAAACTTGCATGTGCCCTTAGGATATGTGTGTGAGAGTGGTGCAAGGTTGTTAGGTGCCATGGGTAGGCCCCATCTGTGACCCCCTTCCCGGACATGCGTTAACACTTAGTAAAATCCTGGATCTGTACGTGGAAAGTCCCGCCGCGTCACAACCGGGGCCTAGAATGTGGCAAAGTCGGCCCAACCTTATCTCTAGATGTACATATGTCCTAAACGAACCACAATAAGTAGAGAGGTCCACCGGCTGCCCTCGTACGGAGATAGCTATAGGTGTAGACGATCCGGGGGGCCCGGTCTAGGGTTTCGCTGGAGGAAGACCGCCGGAGCATCAAAATCACATGAGAACTTGAATGTGCCCCTAGGATATGTGTGTGAGAGTGGTGCAAGGTTATTAGGTGCCATGTGTAGGCACCATGTGTGACCCCCTTCCCAGACATGCGTTAACACTTAGTAAAATCCTGGATCTACACGTGGAAAGTCCCGCCGCATCACAACCGGGGCCTAGAATGTGGCAAAGCTGGCCCAACCTTGGCTCTACATGTACATATGTCCTAAACAAACCAAAACAAGTAGAGAGGTCCACCGGGCTACCCTCGTACGAAGAAAGCTATAGGGGTAGACGATCCGGGGCCCCCGGTCTAGGGTTTCGCCGGAGGAAGACCGCCGGATCGTCGAAATCACATGAAAACTTGCATGTGCCCCTAGGATATGTGTGTGAGAGTGGGGCAAGTTTGTTAGGTGCCATGTGTAGGCCCCATGTGTGCCCTCCTTCCCGGACATGCGTTAACACTTAGTAAAATCCTGGATCTGTACGTGGAAAGTCCCGCCGCGTCACAACCGGGGCCTAGAATGTGGCAACGTTGGCCCAACCTTGGCTCTACATGTATATATGGCCTAAGCAAACCAAAACAAATAGAGAGGTCGACCGATCTACCCTCGTATGGAGATAGCTATAGGGGTAGAGGATCCGGGGCCCCCGGTCTAGGGTTTCGCCGGAGGAAGACCGCCGGAGCGTCGAAATCACATGAAAACTTGCATGTGCCCTAGGATATGTGTGTGAGAGTGGTGCAAGGTTTTTAGGTGCCATGTGTAGGCCCCATGTGTGACCCCCTTCCCGGACATGCGTTAACACTTAGTAACATCTTGGATCTGCATGTGGAAAGTCCCGCCGCGTCACAACCGGGGCCTAGAATGTGGCAAAGTTGGCCCAACCTTGGCTCTACATGTACATATGTCCTAAACAAACGAAAACAAGTAGAGAGGTCCACCGGGCTACCCTCGTACGGATATAGCTATAGGGGTAGACGATCCGGGGCCCCCGGTCTAGGGTTTCGCCGGAGGAAGACCGCCGGAGCGTCGAAAATCACATGAAAACTTGCATGTGCCCCTAGGATATGTGTGTGAGAGTGGCGCAAGGTTGTTAGGTGCCATTTGTAGGCCCCATGTGTGACCCCCTTCCCGGACATGCGTTAACACTTAGTAAAATCCTGGATCTGTACGTGGAAAGTCCCGCCGCGTCACAACCGGGGCTTAGAATGTGGCAAAGTTGGCCCAACCTTGGCTCTCCATGTACATATGTCCTAAACAAACCAAAAAAGTAGAGAGGTCCATCGGGCTACCCTCGTAGAGAGATAGATATAGGGGTAGACGATCTGGGGCCCCCAGTCTAGGGTTTCGCTGGAGGAAGACCGCCGGAGCGTCGAAATCACATAAAACTTGCATGTGCCCCTAGGATATGTGTGTGAGAGTGGTGCAAGGTTGTTAGGTGCCATGTGTAGGCCCCATGTGTGACCCCCTTCCCAGACATGCGTTAATACTTAGTAAAATCCTGGATCTACACGTGGAAAGTCCCGCCGCATCACAACCGGGGCCTAGAATGTGGCAAAGCTGGCCCAACCTTGGCTCTACATGTACATATGTCCTAAACAAACCAAAACAAGTAGAGAGGTCCACCGGGCTACCCTCGTACGAAGAAAGCTATAGGGGTAGACGATCCGGGGCCCCCGGTCTAGGGTTTCGCCGGAGGAAGACCGCCGGATCGTCGAAATCACATGAAAACTTGCATGTGCCCCTAGGATATGTGTGTGAGAGTGGGGCAAGTTTGTTAGGTGCCATGTGTAGGCCCCATGTGTGCCCTCCTTCCCGGACATGCGTTAACACTTAGTAAAATCCTGGATCTGTACGTGGAAAGTCCCGCCGCGTCACAACCGGGGTCTAGAATGTGGCAACGTTGGCCCAACCTTGGCTCTACATGTATATATGGCCTAAGCAAACCAAAACAAATAGAGAGGTCGACCGATCTACCCTCGTATGGAGATAGCTATAGGGGTAGAGGATCCGGGGCCCCCGGTCTAGGGTTTCGCCGGAGGAAGACCGCCGGAGCGTCGAAATCACATGAAAACTTGCATGTGCCCTAGGATATGTGTGTGAGAGTGGTGCAAGGTTTTTAGGTGCCATGTGTAGGCCCCATGTGTGACCCCCTTCCCGGACATGCGTTAACACTTAGTAACATCTTGGATCTGCATGGGAAAGTCCCGCCGCGTCACAACCGGGGCCTAGAATGTGGCAAAGTTGGCCCAACCTTGGCTCTACATGTACATATGTCCTAAACAAACGAAAACAAGTAGAGAGGTCCACCGGGCTACCCTCGTACGGATATAGCTATAGGGGTAGACGATCCGGGGCCCCCGGTCTAGGGTTTCGCCGGAGGAAGACCGCCGGAGCGTCGAAAATCACATGAAAACTTGCATGTGCCCCTAGGATATGTGTGTGAGAGTGGTGCAAGGTTGTTAGGTTCCATTTGTAGGCCCCATGTGTGACCCCCTTCCCGGACATGCGTTAACACTTAGTAAAATCCTGGATCTGTACGTGGAAAGTCCCGCCGCGTCACAACCGGGGCTTAGAATGTGGCAAAGTTGGCCCAACCTTGGCTCTCCATGTACATATGTCCTAAACAAACCAAAAAAGTAGAGAGGTCCATCGGGCTACCCTCGTACGGAGATAGATATAGGGGTAGACGATCTGGGGCCCCCAGTCTAGGGTTTCGCTGGAGGAAGACCGCCGGAGCGTCGAAATCACATAAAACTTGCATGTGCCCCTAGGATATGTGTGTGAGAGTGGTGCAAGGTTGTTAGGTGCCATGTGTAGGCCCCATGTGTGACTCCTTCCCAGACATGCGTTAACACTTAGTAAAATCCTGGATCTGCACGTGGAAAGTCCCGCCGCATCACAACCGGGGCCTAGAATGTGGCAAAGCTGGCCGAACCTTGGCTCTACATGTACATATGTACTAAACAAACCAAAGAAAGTAGAGAGGTCCACCGGGCTACCCTCGTACGAAGAAAGCTATAGGGGTAGACGATCCAGAGCCCCCGGTCTAGTGTTTCGCCGGAGGAAGACCGCCGAAGCGTCGAAATCACATGAAAACTTGCATGTGCCCTTAGGATATGTGTGTGAGAGTGGTGCAAGGTTGTTAGGTGCCATGGGTAGGCCCCATCTGTGACCCCCTTCCCGGACATGCGTTAACACTTAGTAAAATCCTGGATCTGTACGTGGAAAGTCCCGCCGCGTCACAACCGGGGCCTAGAATGTGGCAAAGTCGGCCCAACCTTATCTCTAGATGTACATATGTCCTAAACGAACCACAACAAGTAGAGAGGTCCACCGGCTGCCCTCGTACGGAGATAGCTATAGGTGTAGACGATCCGGGGGGCCCGGTCTGGGGTTTCGCTGGAGGAAGACCGCCGGAGCATCAAAATCACATGAGAACTTGAATGTGCCCCTAGGATATGTGTGTGAGAGTGGTGCAAGGTTATTAGGTGCCATGTGTAGGCCCCATGTGTGACCCCCTTCCCAGACATGCGTTAACACTTAGTAAAATCCTGGATCTACACGTGGAAAGTCCCGCCGCATCACAACCGGGGCCTAGAATGTGGCAAAGCTGGCCCAACCTTGGCTCTACATGTACATATGTCCTAAACAAACCAAAACAAGTAGAGAGGTCCACCGGGCTACCCTCGTACGAAGAAAGCTATAGGGGTAGACGATCCGGGGCCCCCGGTCTAGGGTTTCGCCGGAGGAAGACCGCCGGATCGTCGAAATCACATGAAAACTTGCATGTGCCCCTAGGATATGTGTGTGAGAGTGGGGCAAGTTTGTTAGGTGCCATGTGTAGGCCCCATGTGTGCCCTCCTTCCCGGACATGCGTTAACACTTAGTAAAATCCTGCATCTGTACGTGGAAAGTCCCGCCGCGTCACAATCGGGGCCTAGAATGTGGCAAAGTTGGCCCAACCTTGGCTCTCCATATACATATGTCCTAAACAAACCAAAACAAGTAGAGAGGTCCATCAGGCTACCCTCGTATGGAGAAAGCTATAGGGGTAGACGATCCGGGGCCCCCGGTCTAGGGTTTCGCCGGAGGAAGACCACCGGAGCGTCGAAATCACATGAAAACTTGCATGTGCCCCTAGGATATGTGTGTGAGAGTGGTTCAAGGTTGGTAGGTGCCATGTGTAGGCCCCATGTGTGACCCCCTTCCCGGACATGCGTCAACACTTAGTAAAATCCGGTATCTGTACGTGGAAATTCCGCCACATCACAACCGGGGCCTAGAATGTGGCAAAGTTGGCCCAACCTTGGCTCTACATGTACATATGTCCTAAACAAACCAAAACAAGTAGAGAGGTCCACCGGGATACCCTCGTACGGAGATAGCTATAGGGGTAGACGATCCGGGGCCCCCGGTCTAGGGTTTCGCCGGAGGAAGACCACCGGAGCGTGGGAATCAGATGAAAACTTGCATGTGCCCCTAGGATATGTGTGTGATAGTGGTGCGAGGTTCTTAGGTGCCATGTGTAGGCCCATGTGTGACCCCCTTCCCGGACATGCGTTAACACTTAGTAAAATCCTGGATCTGTACGTGGAAACTCCCGCCGCGTCACAACCGGGGACTAGAATGTGGCAACGTTGGCCCAACCTTGGCTCTACATGTACATATGTCCTAAACAAACGAAAACAAGTAGAGAGGTCCACTGGGCTACCCTTGTACGAAGATAGCTATTGGGGTAGACGATCCGGGGCCACCGGTCTAGGGTTTCGCCGGAGGAAGACCACCGGAGCGTCAGAATCACATGAAAACTTGCATGTGACCCTAGGATATGTGTGGGAGAGTGGTGCAAGGTTTTTAGGTGCCATGTGTAGGCCCCATGTGTGACCCCCTTCCCGGACATGCGTTAACACTTAGTAAAATCCTGGATCTGTACGTGGAAAGTCCCGCCGCGTCACAACCGGGGCCTAGAATGTGGCAAAGTTGGCCCAACCTTGGCTCTCCATGCACATATGTCCTAAACAAACCAAAACAAGTAGATAGGTCCACCGGGCTACCCTCGTACGGAGAAAGCTATAGGGGTACACGATCTAGGGCCCCCGGTCTAGGGTTTCGCCGGAGGAAGATCACCGGAGCGTCGGAATCACATGAAAACTTGCATGTGCCCCTAGGATATGTGTGTGAGAGTGGTGCAAGGTTTTTAGGTGCCATGTGTAGGCCCCATGTGTGACACCCTTTCCGGACATCCGTTAACACTTAATAAAATCCTGGATCTGTACGTGGAAAGTCCCGCCGCGTCACAACCGGGGCCTAGAATGTGGAAAAGTTGGCCCAACCTTGGCTCTCCATGTACATATGTCCTAAAAAACCAAAACAAGTAGATAGGTCCATCAGGCTACCCTCGTACGGAGAAAGCTATAGGGGTAGACGATCCGGGGCCCCCGGTCTAGGGTTTCGCCGGAGGAAGACCGCCGGAGCGTCGAAATCACATGAAAACTTGAATGTGCCCCTAGGATATGTGTGTTAGAGTGGTGCAAGGTTATTAGGTGCCATGTGTAGGCCCCATGTGTGACCCCCTTCCCGCACATGCCTTAACACTTAGTAAAATCCTAGATCTGTACATGGAAAGTCCAGCCGCGTCACAACCGGGTCTAGAATGTGGCAAAGTTGTCCCAACCTTGGCTCTCCATGTACATATGTCCTAAACAAACCAAAACAAGTAGATAGGTCCACCGGGCTACCCTCGTACCGAGATAGCTATAAGGGTAGACGATCCCGGGCCCTCGGTCTAGGGTTTCGCCGGAGGAAGACCGTCGGAGCGTCAAAATCACATGAAAACTTGCATGTGCCCCTAAGATATGTGTGTGAGAGTGGTGCAAAGTTGTTAGGTGCCATGTGTAGGCCCCATGTGTGACCCCCTTCCCGGACATGCATTAACTGTTAGTAAAATCCTGGATCTGTACGTGGAAAGTCCCGTCACGTCACAACCAGGGCCTAGAATGTGGCAAAGTTGGCCCAACCTTGGCTCTACATGTACATATGTCCTAAACAAACCAAAACAAGTAGAGAGGTCCACCAGGCTACCCTCGTACGGAGATAGCTGTAGGGGTAGCCGATCCGGGGCCCCGGTCTAGGGTTTCGCCGGAGGAAGACCGCCGGAGCGTCAAAATCACATGAAAACTTGCATGTGCCCCTAGGATATGTGTGTTATAGTGGTGCAAGGTAGTTAGGTGCCATGTGTAGGCCCCATGTGTGACCCCCTTCCCGGACATGCGTTAACACTTAGTAAAATCCTGGATCTGTACGTGGAAAGTCCCGCCGCGTCACAACCGGGGCCTAGATGTGGCAAAGTTGGCCCAACCTTGGCTCTACATGTACATATGTCCTAAACAAACCAAAACAAGTAGAGAGGTCAATCAGGCTACCCTCGTACGGAGAAAGCTATAGGGGTAGACGATCCAGGGCCCCTAGTCTAGGGTTTCGCCGGAGGAAGACCGCCGGAGCGTCGAAATCACATGAAAACTTGAATGTGCCCCTACGATATGTGTGTGAGAGTGGTGCAAGGTTGTTAGGTGCCATGTGTAGGCCCCATGTGTGACCCCCTTCCCGGACATGCGTTAACACTTAGTAAAATCCTGGATCTGCACGTGGAAAGTCCCGCCGCGTCACAACCGGGGCCTAGAATGTGGCAAAGTTGGCCCAACCTTGTCTCTCCATGTACATATGTCCTAAACAAAGAAAAACAAGTAGAGAGGTCCACCGGGCTACCCTCGTACGGAGATAGCTATATGGGTAGACGATCCGGGGCCCCCGGTCTAGGGTTTTGCCGGAGGAAGACCGCTGGAGCGTCGAAATCACATGAAAAATTGCATGTGCCCCAAGGATATGTGTGTGAGAGTGGTGCAAGGTTATTAGGTGCCATGTGTAGGCCCCATGTGTGACCCCCTTCCCGGACATGCGTTAACACTTAGTAAAATCCTGGATCTGTACATGGAAAGTCCCGCCGCGTCACAACCGGGGCTTAGAATGTGGCAAAGTTGTCCCAACCTTGGCTCTCCATGTACATATGTCCTAAACAAACCAAAACAAGTAGAGAGGTCCACCAGGCTACCTTGTACGGAGATAGCTATAGGGGTAGACGATCCGAGGCCCCCGGTCTAGGGTTTCGCCGGAGGAAGACCGCCGGAGCGTCGAAATCACATGAAAACTTGCATGTGCCCCTAGGGTATGCGTGTGAGAGTGGTGCAATGTTGTTAGGTGCCATGTGTAGGCCCCATGTGTGCCCTCCTTCCCGGACATGCGTTAACACTTAGTAAAATCCTGGATCTGTACGTGGAAAGTCCCGCCGCGTCACAACCGGGGCCTAGAATGTGGCAAAGTTGGCCCAACCTTGGCTCTCCATGTACATATGTCCTAAACAAACCAAAAAAAGTAGAGAGGTCCATCAGGCTACCCTCGTACGGATAAAGCTATAGGGGTAGACGATCCGGGGCCCCCGGTCTAGGGTTTCGCCGGAGGAAGACCGCCGGAGCGTCGAAATCACATGAAACTTGAATGTGCCCCTAGGATATGTGTGTTAGAGTGGTGCAAGGTTATTAGGTGCCATGTGTAGGCCCCATGTGTGACCCCCTTCCCGCACATGCCTTAACACTTAGTAAAATCCTAGATCTGTACATGGAAAGTCCAGCCGCGTCACAACCGGGTCTAGAATGTGGCAAAGTTGTCCCAACCTTGGCTCTCCATGTACATATGTCCTAAACAAACCAAAACAAGTAGATAGGTCCACCGGGCTACCCTCGTACCGAGATAGCTATAAGGGTAGACGATCCCGGGCCCTCGGTCTAGGGTTTCGCCGGAGGAAGACCGTCGGAGCGTCAAAATCACATGAAAACTTGCATGTGCCCCTAAGATATGTGTGTGAGAGTGGTGCAAAGTTGTTAGGTGCCATGTGTAGGCCCCATGTGTGACCCCCTTCCCGGACATGCATTAACTGTTAGTAAAATCCTGGATCTGTACGTGGAAAGTCCCGTCACGTCACAACCAGGGCCTAGAATGTGGCAAAGTTGGCCCAACCTTGGCTCTACATGTACATATGTCCTAAACAAACCAAAACAAGTAGAGAGGTCCACCAGGCTACCCTCGTACGGAGATAGCTGTAGGGGTAGCCGATCCGGGGCCCCGGTCTAGGGTTTTGCCGGAGGAAGACCGCCGGAGCGTCAAAATCACATGAAAACTTGCATGTGCCCCTAGGATATGTGTGTTATAGTGGTGCAAGGTAGTTAGGTGCCATGTGTAGGCCCCATGTGTGACCCCCTTCCCGGACATGCGTTAACACTTAGTAAAATCCTGGATCTGTACGTGGAAAGTCCCGCCGCGTCACAACCGGGGCCTAGATGTGGCAAAGTTGGCCCAACCTTGGCTCTACATGTACATATGTCCTAAACAAACCAAAACAAGTAGAGAGGTCAATCAGGCTACCCTCGTACGGAGAAAGCTATAGGGGTAGACGATCCAGGGCCCCTAGTCTAGGGTTTCGCCGGAGGAAGACCGCCGGAGCGTCGAAATCACATGAAAACTTGAATGTGCCCCTACGATATGTGTGTGAGAGTGGTGCAAGGTTGTTAGGTGCCATGTGTAGGCCCCATGTGTGACCCCCTTCCCGGACATGCGTTAACACTTAGTAAAATCCTGGATCTGCACGTGGAAAGTCCCGCCGCGTCACAACCGGGGCCTAGAATGTGGCAAAGTTGGCCCAACCTTGTCTCTCCATGTACATATGTCCTAAACAAAGAAAAACAAGTAGAGAGGTCCACCGGGCTACCCTCGTACGGAGATAGCTATGTGGGTAGACAATCCGGGGCCCCCGGTCTAGGGTTTTGCCGGAGGAAGACCGCTGGAGCGTCGAAATCACATGAAAAATTGCATGTTCCCCAAGGATATGTGTGTGAGAGTGGTGCAAGGTTATTAGGTGCCATGTGTAGGCCCCATGTGTGACCCCCTTCCCGGACATGCGTTAACACTTAGTAAAATCCTGGATCTGTACATGGAAAGTCCCGCCGCGTCACAACCGGGGCTTAGAATGTGGCAAAGTTGTCCCAACCTTGGATCTCCATGTACATATGTCCTAAACAAACCAAAACAAGTAGAGAGGTCCACCAGGCTACCCTTGTACGGAGATAGCTATAGGGGTAGACGATCCGAGGCCCCCGGTCTAGGGTTTCGCCGGAGGAAGACCGCCGGAGCGTCGAAATCACATGAAAACTTGCATGTGCCCCTAGGGTATGCGTGTGAGAGTGGTGCAATGTTGTTAGGTGCCATGTGTAGGCCCCATGTGTGCCCTCCTTCCCGGACATGCGTTAACACTTAGTAAAATCCTGGATCTGTACGTGGAAAGTCCCGCCGCGTCACAACCGGGGCCTAGAATGTGGCAAAGTTGGCCCAACCTTGTCTCTCCATGTACATATGTCCTAAACAAACCAAAAAAAGTAGAGAGGTCCATCAGGCTACCCTCGTACGGAGAAAGCTATAGGGGTAGACGATCCGGGGCCCCCGGTCTAGGGTTTCGCCGGAGGAAGACCACCGGAGCGTCGAAATCGCATGAAAACTTGCATGTGCCCCTAGGATATGTGTGTGAGAGTGGTTAAAGGTTGTTAGGTGCCATGTGTAGGCCCCATGTGTGACCCCCTTCGCGGACATGCGTTAACACTTAGTAAAATCCTGGAACTGTACGTGGAAAGTCCCGCCACGTCACAACCGGGGCCTAGAATGTGGCAAAGTTGGCCCAACCTTGGCTCTACATGTAAATATGTCCTAAACAAACCAAAACAAGTAGAGAGACCCACCGGGCTACCCTCGTACGGAGATTGCTATAGGGGTAGACGATCCGGGGCCCCCGGTCTAGGGTTTCGCCGGAGGAAGACCACCGGAGCGTGGGAATCAGATGAAAACTTGCATGTGCCCCTGGGATATGTGTGTGAGAGTGGTGCAAGGTTCTTAGGTGCCATGTGTAGGCCCATGTGTGACCCCCTTCCTAGACATGCGTTAACACTTAGTAAAATCCTGGATCTGTACGTGGAAACTCCCGCCGCGTCACAACCGGGGACTAGAATGTGGCAAAGTTGGCCCAACCTTGGCTCTACATGTACATATGTCCTAAACAAACGAAAACAAGTAGAGAGGTCCACTGGGCTACCCTCGTACGGAGAAAGCTATAGGGGTAGACGATCCGGGGCCCCCAGTCTAGGGTTTCGCCAGAGGAAGATAACCGGAGCGTCGGAATCACATGAAAACTTGCATGTGCCCCTAGGATATGTGTGTGAGAGTGGTTCAAGGTTGTTAGGTGCCATGTGTAGGCCCCATGTGTGACCCCCTTCCCGGACATGCGTTAACACTTAGTAAAATCCTGGATCTGCACGTGGAAAGTTCCGCCGCATCACAACCGGGGCCTAGAATGTGGAAAAGTTGGCCTAACCTTGTCTCTACATGTACATATGTCCTAAACAAACCAAAACAAGTAGAGAGGTCCATCGGGCTACCCTCATACGGAGATAGCTATAGGGGTAGACGATCCGGGGCCCCCGTCTAGGGTTTCGCCAGAGGAAGACCACCGGAGCATCAAAATCACATGAAAACTTGCATGTGCCCCTAGTATATGTGTGTGAGAGTGGTGCAAGGTTGTTAGGTGCCATGTGTAGGCCCCATGTGTGACCCCCATCCCGGACAAGCGTTAACACTTAGTAAAATCCTGGATCTGTACGTGGAAAGTCCCGCCGCGTCACAACCGGGGCCTAGAATGTGGCAAAGTTGGCCCAACCTTGGCTCTCCATGCACATATGTCCTAAACAAACCAAAAGAAGTCGAGAGGTCCATCGGGCTACCCTCGTATGGAGATAGCTATAGGGGTAGACGATCCGAGGCCCCCGGTCTAGGGTTTCGCCGGAGGAAGACCACCAGAGCGTCGGAATCACATGAAAACTTGCATGTGCCCCTAGGATATGTGTGTGAGAGTGGTGCAAGGTTGTTAGGTGCCATGTGTAGGCCCCATGTGTGACCCCCTTCCCAGACATGCGTTAACACTTAATAAAATCTTGGATCTGTACGTGGAAACTCCCGCCGCATCACAACCGGGGCCTAGAATGTGGCAAAGTTGGCCCAACCTTGGCTCTCCATGTAAATTTGTCCTAAACAAACCAAAACAAGTAGAGGGGTCCATCAGGCTACCCTCGTACGGAGAAAGCTATAGGGGTAGACGATCCGGGGCCCCCGGTCTAGGGTTTCGCCGGAGGAAGACCGCCGGAGCGTCGAAATCACATGAAAACTTGCATGTGCCCCTAGGATATGTGTGTGAGAGTGGTGCAAGGTTGTTAGGTGCCATGTGTAGGCCCAATGTGTGACCCCCTTCCCGGACATGCGTTAACACTTAGTAAAATCCTGGATCTGTACGTGGAAAGTCCCGCCGCGTCACAACCGGGGCCTAGAATGTGGCAAAGTTTGCCCAACCTTGGCTCTACATGTACATATGTCCTAAACAAACCAAAACAAGTAGAGAGGTCCACCGGGCTACCCTCATACGGAGATAGCTATAGGGGTAGACGATCCGGGGCCCCGGTCTAGGGTTTCGCCAGAGGAAGACCGCCGGAGCGTCGAAATCACATGAAAACTTGCAAGTGTCGCTAGGATATGTGTGTGAGAGTGGTGCAAGGTTGTTAGGTGCCATGTGTAGGCCCCATGTGTGACCCCCTTCCCGGACATGCCTTAACACTTAGTAAAATCCTGGATCTGTACGTGGAAACTCCCGCCGCGTCACAACCGGGGCCTAGAATGTGGTAAAGTTGGCCCAACCTTAGCTCTACATGTACATATGTCCTAAACAAACGAAAACAAGTAGAGAGGTCCACTGGGCTACCCTTGTACGGAGATAGCTATAGGGGTAGACGATCCGGGGCCACCGGTCTAGGGTTTCGCTGGAGGAAGACCGCCGGAGCGTCGGAATCACATGAAAACTTGCATGTGCCCCTAGGATATGTGTGTGAGAGTGGTGCAAGGTTGTTAGGTGCCATGTGTAGGCCCCATGTGTGACCCCCTTCCCGGACATGCGTTAACACTTAGTAAAATCCTCGATCTGTACGTGGAAAGTCCCGCCGGGTCACAACCGGGGCCTAGAATGTGGCAAAGTTGGCCCAACCTTGGATCTCCATGCACATATGTCCTAAACAAACCAAAACAAGTCGAGAGGTCCACTGGTCTACCCTCATACGGAGATAGCTATAGGGGTAGACGATCCGGGGCCCCCGGTCTAGGGTTTTGCCGGAGGAAGACCACCGGAGCGTCGAAATCACATGAAAACTTGCAAGTGCCCCTAGGATATGTGTGTGAGAGTGGTGCAACGGTTTTAGGTGCCATGTGTGACCCCCTTCCTGGACATGCATTAACACTTAGTAAAATCCTGGATCTGTATGTGGAAAATCCTGCCGCGTCACAACCGGGGCCTAGAATGTGGCAAAGTTGGCCCAACCTTGGATCTCCATGTACATATGTCCTTAACAAACCAAAACAAGTAGAGAGGTCCATCAGGCAACCCTCGTACGGAGAAAGCTATAGGGGTAGACGATCCAGGGCCCCCGGTCTTGGGTTTCGCGGGAGGAAGACCGCCGGAGCGTCGAAATCACATGAAAACTTGCATGTGCCCCTAGGATATGTGTGTGAGAGTGGTGCAAGGTTGTTAGGTGCCATGTGTAGGCACCATGTGTGACCCCCTTCCCGGACATGCGTTAACACTTAGTAAAATCCTGGATCTGTACGTGAAAAGTCCCGCCGCGTCACAACCGGGGCCTAGAATGTGGGAAAGTTGGCCCAACCTTGGAGCTACATGTACATATGTCCTAAACAAACCAAAACAAATAGAGAGGTCCACCGGGCTACCCTCATACGGAGATATCTATAGGGGTAGACGATCCAGGGCCCCCGGTCTAGGGTTTTGCCGAAGGAAGACCGCCGGAACGTCGAAATCACATGAAAACTTGCATGTGCCCCTAGAATATGTGTGTGAGAGGGGTGCAAGGTTGTTAGGTGCCATGTGTAGGCCCCATGTGTGACCCCCTTCCCAGACATGCGTTAACACTTAGTAAAATCCTGGATCTCACGTGGAAAGTCCCGCCGCATCACAACCGGGGCCTAGAATGTGGCAAAGCTGGCCCAACCTTGGCTCTACATGTACATATGTCCTAAACAAACCAAAACAAGTAGAGAGGTCCACCGGTCTACCCTTATATGAAGAAAGCTATAGGGGTAGACGATCCGGGGCCCTCGGTCTAGGGTTTCGCCGGAGGAAGACCGCCGGAGCGTCGAAATCACATGAAAACTTGCATGTGCACCTAGGATATGTGTGTGAGAGTGGTGCAAGGTTGTTAGGTGCCATGTGTAGGCCCCATGTGTGACCCCCTTCCCGGACATGCGTTAACACTTAGTAAAATCCTCGATCTGTACGTCGAAAGTCCCGCCGCGTCACAACCGGGGCCTAGAATGTGGCAAAGTTGGCCCAACCTTGGCTCTCCAGGCACATATGTCCTAAACAAACCAAAACAAGTCGAGAGGTCCACTGGGCTACCCTCATACGGAGATAGCTATAGGAGTAGACGATCCGGGGCCCCCGGTCTAGGGTTTCGCCGGAGGAAGACCACCGGAGCGTCGAAATCACATGAAAACTTGCAAGTGCCCCTACGATATGTGTGTGAGAGTGGTGCAAGGTTGTTAGGTTCCATGTGTGACCCCCTTCCCGGACATGCATTAACACTTAGTAAAATCCTGGATCTGTATGTGGAAAATCCTGCCGCGTCACAACCGGGGCCTAGAATGTGGCAAAGTTGGCCCAACCTTGGATCTCCATGTACATATGTCCTTAACAAACCAAAACAAGTAGAGAGGTCCATCAGGCAACCCTCGTACAGAGAAAGCTATAGGGGTAGACGATCCAGGGCCCCCGGTCTTGGGTTTCGCGGGAGGAAGACCGCCGGAGCGTCGAAATCACATGAAAACTTGCATGTGCCCCTAGGATATGTGTGTGAGAGTGGTGCAAGGTTGTTCGGTGCCATGTGTAGGCCCCATGTGTGACCCCCTTCCCGGACATGCGTTAACACTTAGTAAAATCCTGGATCTATACGTGAAAAGTCCCGCCGCGTCACAACCGGGGCCTAGAATGTGGGAAAGTTGGCCCAACCTTGGATCTACATGTACATATGTCCTAAACAAACCAAAACAAATAGAGAGGTCCACCGGGCTACCCTCATACGGAGATATCTATAGGGGTAGACGATCCGGGGCCCCCGGTCTAGGGTTTCGCCGAAGGAAGACCACCGGAACGTCGAAATCACATGAAAACTTGCATGTTCCCCTAGGATATGTGTGTGAGAGTGGTGCAAGGTTGTTAGGTGCCATGTGTAGGCCCCATGTGTGACCCCCTTCCCAGACATGCGTTAACACTTAGTAAAATCCTGGATCTACACGTGGAAAGTCCTCTCCGCATCACAACCGGGGCCTAGAATGTGGCAAAGCTGGCCCAACCTTGGCTCTACATGTACATATGTCCTAAACAAACCAAAACAAGTAGAGAGGTCCACCGGGCTACCCTCGTACGAAGAAAGCTATAGGGGTAGACGATCCGGGGCCCCCGGTCTAGGGTTTCGCCGGAGGAAGACCGCCGGAGCGTCGAAATCACATGAAAACTTGCATGTGCCCCTAGGATATGTGTGTGAGAGTGGGGCAAGGTTGTTAGGTGCCATGTGTAGGCCCCATGTGTGACCCCCTTCCCGGACATGCGTTAACACTTAGTAAAATCCGGGATCTGTACGTCGAAAGTCCCGCCGCGTCACAACCGGGGCCTAGAATGTGGCAAAGTTGGCCCAACCTTGGCTCTCCAGGCACATATGTCCTAAACAAACCAAAACAAGTCGAGAGGTCCACTGGGCTACCCTCATACGGAGATAGGTATAGGGGTAGACGATCTGGGGCCCCCGGTCTAGGGTTTTGCCGGAGGAAGACCACTGGAGCGTCGAAATCACATGAAAACTTGCAAGTGCCCCTACGATATGTGTGTGAGAGTGGTGCAAGGTTGTTAGGGGACATGTGTGACCCCCTTCCCGGACATGCATTAACACTTAGTAAAATCCTGGATCTGTATGTGGAAAATCCTGCCGCGTCACAACCGGGGCCTAGAATGTGGCAAAGTTGGCCCAACCTTGGATCTCCATGTACATATGTCCTTAACAAACCAAAACAAGTAGAGAGGTCCATCAGGCAACCCTCGTACGGAGAAAGCTATAGGGGTAGACGATCCAGGGCCCCCGGTCTTGGGTTTCGCGGGAGAAAGACCGCCGGAGCGTCGAAATCACATGAAAACTTGCATGTGCCCCTAGGATATGTGTGTGAGAGTGGTGCAAGGTTGTTAGGTGCCATGTGTAGGCCCCATGTGTGACCCCCTTCCCGGACATGCGTTAACACTTAGTAAAATCCTGGATCTGTACGTGAAAAGTCCCGCCGCGTCACAACCGGGGCCTAGAATGTGGGAAAGTTGGCCCAACCTTGGAGGTACATGTACATATGTCCTAAACAAACCGAAACAAATAGAGAGGTCCACCGGGCTACCCTCATACGGAGATATCTATAGAGGTAGACGATCCAGGGCCCCCGGTCTAGGGTTTCGCCGAAGGAAGACCGCCGGAACGTCGAAATCACATGAAAACTTGCATGTGCCCCTAGAATATGTGTGTGAGAGTGGTGCAAGGTTGTTAGGTGCCATGTGTAGGCCCCATGTGTGACCCCCTTCCCAGACATGCGTTAACACTTAGTAAAATCCTGGATCTACACGTGGAAAGTCCCGCCGCATCACAACCGGGGCCTAGAATGTGGCAAAGCTGGCCCAACCTTGGCTCTACATGTACATATGTCCTAAACAAACCAAAACAAGTAGAGAGGTCCACCGGGCTACCCTCGTACAAAGAAAGCTATAGGAGTAGACGATCCGGGGCCCCCGGTCTAGGGTTTCGCCGGAGGAAGACCGCCGGAGCGTCGAAATCACATGAAAACTTGCATGTGCCCCTAGGATATGTGTGTGAGAGTGGTGCAAGGTTGTTAGGTGCCATGTGTAGGACCCATGTGTGACCCCCTTCCCGGACATGCGTTAACACTTAGTAAAATCCTCGATCTGTACGTCGAAAGTCCCGCCGCGTCACAACCGGGGCCTAGAATGTGGCAAAGTTGGCCCAACCTTGGCTCTCCAGGCACATATGTCCTAAACAAACCAAAACAAGTCGAGAGGTCCACTGGGCTACCCTCATACGGAGATAGCTATAGGGGTAGACGATCCGGGGCCCCCGGTCTAGGGTTTCGCCGGAGGAAGACCACCGGAGCGTCGAAATCACATGAAAACTTGCAAGTCCCCCTACGATATGTGTGTGAGAGTGGTGCAAGGTTGTTAGGTGCCATGTGTGACCCCCTTCCCGGACATGCATTAACACTTAGTAAAATCCTGGATCTGTATGTGGAAAATCCTGCCGCGTCACAACCGGGGCCTAGAATGTGGCAAAGTTGGCCCAACCTTGGATCTCCATGTACATATGTCCTTAACAAACCGAAACAAGTAGAGAGGTCCATCAGGCAACCCTCGTACAGAGAAAGCTATAGGGGTAGACGATCCAGGGCCCCCGGTCTTGGGTTTCGCGGGAGGAAGACCGCCGGAGCGTCGAAATCACATGAAAACTTGCATGTGCCCCTAGGATATGTGTGTGAGAGTGGTGCAAGGTTGTTCGGTGCCATGTGTAGGCCCCATGTGTGACCCCCTTCCCGGACATGCGTTAACACTTAGTAAAATCTTGGATCTGTATGTGAAAAGTCCCGCCGCGTCACAACCGGCGCCTAGAATGTGGGAAAGTTGGCCCAACCTTGGATCTACATGTACATATGTCCTAAACAAACCAAAACAAATAGAGAGGTCCACCGGGCTACCCTCATACGGAGATATCTATAGGGGTAGACGATCCGGGGCCCCCGGTCTAGGGTTTCACCGAAGGAAGACCACCGGAACATCGAAATCACATGAAAACTTGCATGTTCCCCTAGGATATGTGTGTGAGAGTGGTGCAAGGTTGTTAGGTGCCATGTGTAGGCCCCATGTGTGACCCCCTTCCCAGACATGCGTTAACACTTAGTAAATTCCTGGATCTACACGAGGAAAGTCCCGCCGCATCACAACCGGGGCCTAGAATGTGGCAAAGCTGGCCCAACCTTGCCTCTACATGTACATATGTCCTAAACAAACCAAAACAAGTAGAGAGGTCCACCGGGCTACCCTCGTACGAAGAAAGCTATAGGGGTAGACGATCCGGGGCCCCCGGTCTAGGGTTTCGCCGGAGGAAGACCGCCGGAGCGTCGAAATCACATGAAAACTTGCATGTGCCCCTAGGATATGTGTGTGAGAGTGGGGCAAGGTTGTTAGGTGCCATGTGTAGGCCCCATGTGTGACCCCTTCCCGGACATGCGTTAACACTTAGTAAAATCCGGGATCTGTACGTCGAAAGTCCCGCCGCGTCACAACCGGGGCCTAGAATGTGGCAAAGTTGGCCCAACCTTGGCTCTCCAGGCACATATGTCCTAAACAAACCAAAACAAGTCGAGAGGTCCACTGGGCTACCCTCATACGGAGATAGGTATAGGGGTAGACGATCCGGGGCCCCCGGTCTAGGGTTTTGCCGGAGGAAGACCACTGGAGCGTCGAAATCACATGAAAACTTGCAAGTGCCCCTACGATATGTGTGTGAGAGTGGTGAAAGGTTGTTAGGGGCCATGTGTGACCCCCTTCCCGGACATGCATTAACACTTAGTAAAATCCTGGATCTGTATGTGGAAAATCCTGCCGCGTCACAACCGGGGCCTAGAATGTGGCAAAGTTGGCCCAACCTTGGATCTCCATGTACATATGTCCTTAACAAACCAAAACAAGTAGAGAGGTCCATCAGGCAACCCTCGTACGGAGAAAGCTATAGGGGTAGACGATCCAGGGCCCCCGGTCTTGGGTTTCGCGGGAGAAAGACCGCCGGAGCGTCGAAATCACATGAAAACTTGCATGTGCCCCTAGGATATGTGTGTGAGAGTGGTGCAAGGTTGTTAGGTGCCATGTGTAGGCCCCATGTGTGACCCCCTTCCCGGACATGCGTTAACACTTAGTAAAATCCTGGATCTGTACGTGAAAAGTCCCGCCGCGTCACAACCGGGGCCTAGAATGTGGGAAAGTTGGCCCAACCTTGGAGGTACATGTACATATGTCCTAAACAAACCAAAACAAATAGAGAGGTCCACCGGGCTACCCTCATACGGAGATATCTATAGAGGTAGACGATCCAGGGCCCCCGGTCTAGGGTTTCGCCGAAGGAAGACCGCCGGAACGTCGAAATCACATGAAAACTTGCATGTGCCCCTAGAATATGTGTGTGAGAGTGGTGCAAGGTTGTTAGGTGCCATGTGTAGGCCCCATGTGTGACCCCCTTCCCAGACATGCGTTAACACTTAGTAAAATCCTGGATCTCACGTGGAAAGTCCCGCCGCATCACAACCGGGGCCTAGAATGTGGCAAAGCTGGCCCAACCTTGGCTCTACATGTACATATGTCCTAAACAAACCAAAACATGTAGAGAGGTCCACCGGGCTACCCTTATATGAAGAAAGCTATAGGGGTAGACGATCCGGGGCCCTCGGTCTAGGGTTTCGCCGGAGGAAGACCGCCGGAGCGTCGAAATCACATGAAAACTTGCATGTGCACCTAGGATATGTGTGTGAGAGTGGTGCAAGGTTGTTAGGTGCCATGTGTAGGACCCATGTGTGACCCCCTTCCCGGACATGCGTTAACACTTAGTAAAATCCTCGATCTGTACGTCGAAAGTCCCGCCGCGTCACAACCGGGGCCTAGAATGTGGCAAAGTTGGCCCAACCTTGGCTCTCCAGGCACATATGTCCTAAACAAACCAAAACAAGTCGAGAGGTCCACTGGGCTACCCTCATACGGAGATAGCTATAGGGGTAGACGATCCGGGGCCCCCGGTCTAGGGTTTCGCCGGAGGAAGACCACCGGAGCGTCGAAATCACATGAAAACTTGCAAGTGCCCCTACGATATGTGTGTGAGAGTGGTGCAAGGTTGTTAGGTGCCATGTGTGACCCCCTTCCCGGACATGCATTAACACTTAGTAAAATCCTGGATCTGTATGTGGAAAATCCTGCCGCGTCACAACCGGGGTCTAGAATGTGGCAAAGTTGGCCCAACCTTGGATCTCCATGTACATATGTCCTTAACAAACCAAAACAAGTAGAGAGGTCCATCAGGCAACCCTCGTACAGAGAAAGCTATAGGGGTAGACGATCCAGGGCCCCCGGTCTTGGGTTTCGCGGGAGGAAGACCGCCGGAGCGTCGAAATCACATGAAAACTTGCATGTGCCCCTAGGATATGTGTGTGAGAGTGGTGCAAGGTTGTTCGGTGCCATGTGTAGGCCCCATGTGTGACCCCCTTCCCGGACATGCGTTAACACTTAGTAAAATCTTGGATCTGTATGTGAAAAGTCCCGCCGCGTCACAACCGGCGCCTAGAATGTGGGAAAGTTGGCCCAACCTTGGATCTACATGTACATATGTCCTAAACAAACCAAAACAAATAGAGAGGTCCACCGGGCTACCCTCATACGGAGATATCTATAGGGGTAGACGATCCGGGGCCCCCGGTCTAGGGTTTCGCCGAAGGAAGACCACCGGAACATCGAAATCACATGAAAACTTGCATGTTCCCCTAGGATATGTGTGTGAGAGTGGTGCAAGGTTGTTAGGTGCCATGTGTAGGCCCCATGTGTGACCCCCTTCCCAGACATGCGTTAACACTTAGTAAAATCCTGGATCTACACGAGGAAAGTCCCGCCGCATCACAACCGGGGCCTAGAATGTGGCAAAGCTGGCCCAACCTTGGCTCTACATGTACATATGTCCTAAACAAACCAAAACAAGTAGAGAGGTCCACCGGCTACCCTCGTACGAAGAAAGCTATAGGGGTAGACGATCCGGGGCCCCCGGTCTAGGGTTTCGCCGGAGGAAGACCGCCGGAGCGTCGAAATCACATGAAAACTTGCATGTGCCCCTAGGATATGTGTGTGAGGCAAGGTTGTTAGGTGCCATGTGTAGGCCCCATGTGTGACCCCTTCCCGGACATGGGTTAACACTTAGTAAAATCCGGGATCTGTACGTCGAAAGTCCCGCCGCGTCACAACCGGGGCCTAGAATGTGGCAAAGTTGGCCCAACCTTGGCTCTCCAGGCACATATGTCCTAAACAAACCAAAACAAGTCGAGAGGTCCACTGGGCTACCCTCATACGGAGATAGCTATAGGGGTAGACGATCCGGGGGCCCCGGTCTAGGGTTTTGCCGGAGGAAGACCACCGGAGCGTCGAAATCACATGAAAACTTGCAAGTGCCCCTACGATATGTGTGTGAGAGTGGTGCAAGGTTGTTAGGGGCCATGTGTGACCCCCTTCCCGGACATGCATTAACACTTAGTAAAATCCTGGATCTGTATGTGGAAAATCATGCCGCGTCACAACCGGGGCCTAGAATCTGGCAAAGTTGGCCCAACCTTGGATCTCCATGTACATATGTCCTTAACAAACCAAAACAAGTAGAGAGGTCCATCAGGCAACCCTCGTACGGAGAAAGCTATAGGGGTAGACGATCCAGGGCCCCCGGTCTTGGGTTTCACGGGAGGAAGACCGCCGGAGCGTCGAAATCACATGAAAACTTGCATGTGCCCCTAGGATATGTGTGTGAGAGTGGTGCAAGGTTGTTAGGTGCCATGTGTAGGCCCCATGTGTGACCCCCTTCCCGGAGATGCGTTAACACTTAGTAAAATCTTAGATCTGCATGTGGAAAGTCCCGCCGCGTCACAACCGGGGCCTAGAATGTGGCAAAGTTGGCCCAACCTTGGCTCTACATGTACATATGTCCTAAACAAACGAAAACAAGTAGAGAGGTCCACCGGGCTACCCTCGTACGGATATAGCTATAGGGGTAGACGATCCGGGGCCCGCGGTCTAGGGTTTCGCCGAAGGAAGACCGCCGGAGCGTCGAAATCACATGAAAACTTGCATGTGCCCCTAGGATATGTGTGTTAGAGTGGTGCAAGGTTGTTAGGTGCCATTTGTAGGCCCCATGTGTGACCCCCTTCCTGGACATGCGTTAACACTTAGTAAAATCCTGGATCTGTACGTGGAAAGTCCCGCCGCGTCACAACCGGGGGCTAGAATGTGGCAAAGTTGGCCCAACCTTGGCTCTCCATGTACATATGTCCTAAACAAACCAAAAAAAGTAGAGAGGTCCACCGGGCTACCGTCGTACGGAGATAGCTATAGGGGTAGACGATCTGGGGCCCCCAGTCTAGGGTTTCGCTGGAGGAAGACCGCCGGAGCGTCGAAATCACATAAAACTTGCATGTGCCCCTAGGATATGTGTGTGAGAGTGGTGCAAGGTTGTTAGGGGCCATGTGTGACCCCCTTCCCGGACATGCATTAACACTTAGTAAAATCCTGGATCTGTATGTGGAAAATCCTGCCGCGTCACAACCGGGGCCTAGAATGTGGCAAAGTTGGCCCAACCTTGGATCTCCATGTACATATGTCCTTAACAAACCAAAACAAGTAGAGAGGTCCATCAGGCAACCCTCGTACGGAGAAAGCTATAGGGGTAGACGATCCAGGGCCCCCGGTCTTGGGTTTTGCGGGAGGAAGACCGCCGGAGCGTCGAAATCACATGAAAACTTGCATGTGCCCCTAGGATATGTGTGTGAGAGTGGTGCAAGGTTGTTAGGTGCCATGTGTAGGCCCCATGTGTGACCCCCTTCCCGGAGATGCGTTAACACTTAGTAAAATCTTAGATCTGCATGTGGAAAGTCCCGCCGCGTCACAACCGGGGCCTAGAATGTGGCAAAGTTGGCCCAACCTTGGCTCTACATGTACATATGTCCTAAACAAACGAAAAAAAGTAGAGAGGTCCACCGGGCTACCCTCGTACGGATATAGCTATAGGGGTAGACGATCCGGGGCCCGCGGTCTAGGGTTTCGCCGAAGGAAGACCGCCGGAGCGTCGAAATCACATGAAAACTTGCATGTGCCCCTAGGATATGTGTGTTAGAGTGGTGCAAGGTTGTTAGGTGCCATTTGTAGGCCCCATGTGTGACCCCCTTCCTGGACATGCGTTAACACTTAGTAAAATCCTGGATCTGTACGTGGAAAGTCCCGCCGCGTCACAACCGGGGGCTAGAATGTGGCAAAGTTGGCCCAACCTTGGCTCTCCATGTACATATGTCCTAAACAAACCAAAAAAAGTAGAGAGGTCCACCGGGCTACCGTCGTACGGAGATAGCTATAGGGGTAGACGATCTGGGGCCCCCAGTCTAGGGTTTCGCTGGAGGAAGACCGCCGGAGCGTCGAAATCACATAAAACTTGCATGTGCCCCTAGGATATGTGTGTGAGAGTGGTGCAAGGTTGTTAGGGGCCATGTGTGACCCCCTTCCCGGACATGCATTAACACTTAGTAAAATCCTGGATCTGTATGTGGAAAATCCTGCCGCGTCACAACCGGGGCCTAGAATGTGGCAAAGTTGGCCCAACCTTGGATCTCCATGTACATATGTCCTTAACAAACCAAAACAAGTAGAGAGGTCCATCAGGCAACCCTCGTACGGAGAAAGCTATAGGGGTAGACGATCCAGGGCCCCCGGTCTTGGGTTTTGCGGGAGGAAGACCGCCGGAGCGTCGAAATCACATGAAAACTTGCATGTGCCCCTAGGATATGTGTGTGAGAGTGGTGCAAGGTTGTTAGGTGCCATGTGTAGGCCCCATGTGTGACCCCCTTCCCGGACATGCGTTAGCACTTAGTAAAATCCTGGATCTGTACGTGAAAAGTCCCGCCGCGTCACAACCGGGGCCTAGAATGTGGGAAAGTTGGCCCAACCTTGGCTCTACATGTACATATGTCCTAAACAAACCAAAACAAATAGAGAGGTCCACCGGGCTACCCTCATACTGAGATATCTATAGGGGTAGACGATCCGGGGCCCCCGGTCTACGGTTTCGCCGAAGGAAGACCGCCGGAACGTCGAAATCACATGAAAACTTGCATGTGCCCCTAGGATATGTGTGTGAGAGTGGTGCAAGGTTGTTAGGTGCCATGTGTAGGCCCCATGTGTGACCCCCTTCCCAGACATGCGTTAACACTTAGTAAAATCCTGGATCTGCACGTGGAAAGTCCCGCCGCATCACAACCGGGGCCTAGAATGTGGCAAAGCTGGCCCAACCTTGGCTCTACATGTACATATGTCCTAAACAAACCAAAACAAGTAGAGAGGTCCACCAGGCTACCCTCGTACGAAGAAAGCTATAGGGGTAGACGATCCAGAGCCCCCGGTCTAGGGTTTCGCCGGAGGAAGACCGCCGAAGCGTCGAAATCACATGAAAACTTGCATGTGCCCCTAGGATATGTGTGTGAGAGTTGTGCAAGGTTGTTAGGTGCCATGTGTAGCCCCATGTGTGACCCCCTTCCCGGACATGCGTTAACACTTAGTAAAATCCTGGATCTGTACGTGGAAAGTCCCGCCGCGTCACAAGCGGGGCCTAGAATGTGGCAAAGTTGGCCCAACCTTGGCTCTCCATGTACATATGTCCTAAACAAACCAAAAAAAGTAGAGAGGTCCACCGGGCTACCCTCGTACGGAGATAGCTATAGGGGTAGACGATCTGGGGCCCCCAGTCTAGGGTTTCGCTGGAGGAAGACCGCCGGAGCGTCGAAATCACATAAAACTTGCATGTGCCCCTAGGATATGTGTGTGAGAGTGGTGCAAGGTTGTTAGGTGCCATGTGTAGGCCCCATGTGTGACCCCTTCCCAGACATGCGTTAACACTTAGTAAAATCCTGGATCTGCACGTGGAAAGTCCCGCCGCATCACAACCGGGGACTAGAATGTGGCAAAGCTGGCCCAACCTTGGCTCTACATGTACATATGTACTAAACAAACCAAAGCAAGTAGAGAGGTCCACCGGGCTACCCTCGTACGAAGAAATCTATAGGGATAGACGATCCAGAGCCCCCCGGTCTAGGGTTTCGCCGGAGGAAGACCGCCGAAGCGTCGAAATCACATGAAAACTTGCATGTGCCCTTAGGATATGTGTGTGAGAGTGGTGCAAGGTTGTTAGGTGCCATGGGTAGGCCCCATCTGTGACCCCCTTCCCGGACATGCGTTAACACTTAGTAAAATCCTGGATCTGTACGTGGAAAGCCCCGCCGCGTCACAACCGGGGCCTAGAATGTGGCAAAGTCGGCCCAACCTTATCTCTAGATGTACATATGTCCTAAACAAACCACAACAAGTAGAGAGGTCCACCGGCTGCCCTCGTACGGAGATAGCTATTGGTGTAGACGATCCGGGGGGCCCGGTCTAGGGTTTCGCTGGAGGAAGACCGCCGGAGCATCAAAATCACATGAGAACTTGAATGTGCCCCTAGGATATGTGTGTGAGAGTGGTGCAAGGTTATTAGGTGCCATGTGTAGGCCCCATGTGTGAAACCCTTCCCAGACATGCGTTAACACTTAGTAAAATCCTGGATCTACACGTGGAAAGTCCCGCCGCATCACAACCGGGGCCTAGAATGTGGCAAAGCTGGCCCAACCTTGGATCTACATGTACATATGTCCTAAACAAACCAAAACAAGTAGAGAGGTCCACCGGGCTACCCTCGTACGAAAAAAGCTATAGGGGTAGACGATCCGGGGCCCCCGGTCTAGGGTTTCACCGGAGGAAGACCGCCGGAGCGTCGAAATCACATGAAAACTTGCATGTGCCCCTAGGATATGTGTGTGAGAGTGGGGCAAGTTTGTTAGGTGCCATGTGTAGGCCCCATGTGTGACCCCCTTCCCGGACATGCGTTAACACTTAGTAAAATCCGGGATCTCTACGTCGAAAGTCCCGCCGCGTCACAACCGGGGCCTAGAATGTGGCAAAGTTGGCCCAACCTTGGCTCTCCAGGCACATATGTCCTAAACAAACCAAAACAAGTCGAGAGGTCCACTAGGCTACCCTCATACGGAGATAGCTATAGGAGTAGACGATCTGGGGCCCCCGGTCTAGGGTTTCGCCGGAGGAAGACCACCGGAGCGTCGAAATCACATGAAAACTTGCAAGTGCCCCTACGATATGTGTGTGAGAGTGGTGCAAGGTTGTTAGGTTCCATGTGTGACCCCCTTCCCGGACATGCATTAACACTTAGTAAAATCCTGGATCTGTATGTGGAAAATCCTGCCGCGTCACAACCGGGGCCTAGAATGTGGCAAAGTTGGCCCAACCTTGGATCTCCATGTACATATGTCCTTAACAAACCAAAACAAGTAGAGAGGTCCATCAGGCAACCCTCGTACAGAGAAAGCTATAGGGGTAGACGATCCAGGGCCCCCGGTCTTGGGTTTCGCGGGAGGAAGACCGCCGGAGCGTCGAAATCACATGAAAACTTGCATGTGCCCCTAGGATATGTGTGTGAGAGTGGTGCAAGGTTGTTAGGTGCCATGTGTAGGCCCCATGTGTGACCCCCTTCCCGGACATGCGTTAACACTTAGTAAAATCCTGGATCTGTACGTGAAAAGTCCCGCCGCGTCACAACCGGGGCCTAGAATGTGGTAAAGTTGGCCCAACCTTGGCTCTACATGTACATATGTCCTAAACAAACCAAAACAAATAGAGAGGTCCACCGGGCTACCCTCATACGGAGATATCTATAGGGGTAGACGATCCGGGGCCCCCGGTCTACGGTTTCGCCGAAGGAAGACCGCCGGAATGTCGAAATCACATGAAAACTTGCATGTGCCCCTAGGATATGTGTGTGAGAGTGGTGCAAGGTTGTTAGGTGCCATGTGTAGGCCCCATGTGTGACCCCCTTCCCAGACATGCGTTAACACTTAGTAAAATCCTGGATCTGCACGTGGAAAGTCCCGCCGCATCACAACCGGGGCCTAGAATGTGGCAAAGCTGTCCCAACCTTGGATCTACATGTACATATGTACTAAACAAACCAAAGCAAGTAGAGAGGTCCACCGGGCTACCCTCGTACGAAGAAAGCTATAGGGGTAGACGATCCAGAGCCCCCGGTCTAGTGTTTCGCCGGAGGAAGACCGCCGAAGCGTCGAAATCACATGAAAACTTGCATGTGCCCTTAGGATATGTGTGTGAGAGTGGTGCAAGGTTGTTAGGTGCCATGGGTAGGCCCCATCTGTGACCCCCTTCCCGGACATGCGTTAACACTTAGTAAAATCCTGGATCTGTACGTGGAAAGTCCCGCCGCGTCACAACCGGGGCCTAGAATGTGGCAAAGTTGGCCCAACCTTGGCTCTCCATGTACATATGTCCTAAAAAAACCAAAAAAAGTAGAGAGGTCCATCAGGTTACCCTCGTACGGAGAAAGCTATAGTGGTAGACGATCCGGGGCCCCCGGTCTAGGGTTTCGCCGGAGGAAGACCGTCGGAGCGTCGAAATCACATGAAAACTTGCATGTGCCCCTAGGATATGTGTGTGAGAGTGGTTCAAGGTTGTTAGGTGCCATGTGTATGCCCCATGTGTGACCCCCTTCCCGGACATGCGTTAACACTTAGTAAAATCATGGATCTGTACGTGGAAAGTCCCGCCGCGTCACAACCGGGGCCTAGAATGTGGCAAAGTTGGCCCAACCTTATATCTAGATGTACATATGTCCTAAACGAACCACAACAAGTAGGGAGGTCCACCGGCTGCCCTCGTACGGAGATAGCTATAGGTGTAGACGATCCGGGGGGCCCGGTCTAGGGTTTCGCTGGAGGAAGACCGCCGGAGCATCAAAATCACATGAGAACTTGAATGTGCCCCTAGGATATGTGTGTGAGAGTGGTGCAAGGTTATTAGGTGCCATGTGTAGGCCCCATGTGTGACCCCCTTCCCAGACATGCGTTAACACTTAGTAAAATCCTGGATCTACACGTGGAAAGTCCCGCCGCATCACAACCGGGGCCTAGAATGTGGCAAAGCTGGCCCAACCTTGGCTCTACATGTACATATGTCCTAAACAAACCAAAACAAGTAGAGAGGTCCACCGGGCTACCCTCGTACGAAGAAAGCTATAGGGGTAGACGATCCGGGGCCCCCGGTCTAGGGTTTTGCCAGAGGAAGACCGCCGGATCGTCGAAATCACATGAAAACTTGCATGTGCCCCTAGGATATGTGTGTGGGAGTGGGGCAAGTTTGTTAGGTGCCATGTGTAGGCCCCATGTGTGACCCCCTTCCCGGATATGCGTTAACACTTAGTAAAATCCTGGATCTGTACGTGAAAAGTCTCGCCGCGTCACAATCGGGGCCTAGAATGTGGGAAAGTTGGCCCAACCTTGGCTCTACATGTACATATGTCCTAAACAAACCAAAACAAATAGAGAGGTCCACCGGGCTACCCTCATACGGAGATATCTATAGGGGTAGACGATCCGGGGCCCCCGGTCTAGGGTTTCGCCGAAGGAAGACCGCCGGAACGTCGAAATCACATGAAAACTTGCATGTGCCCCTAGGATATGTGTGTGAGAGTGGTGCAAGGTTGTTAGGTGCCATGTGTAGGCCCCATGTGTGACCCCCTTCCCAGGCATGCGTTAACACTTAGTAAAATCCTGGATCTGCACGTGGAAAGTCCCGCCGCATCACAACCGGGGCCTAAAATGTGGCAAAGCTGGCCCAACCTTGGCTCTACATGTACATATGTCCTAAACAAACCAAAACAAGTACAGAGGTCCACCAGGCTACCCTCGTACGAAGAAAGCTATAGGGGTAGACGATCCGGGGCCCCCGGTCTAGGGTTTCGCCGGAGGAAGACCGCCGGAGCGTCGAAATCACATGAAAACTTGCATGTGCCCCTAGGATATGTGTGTGAGAGTTGTGCAAGGTTGTTAGGTGCCATGTGTAGCCCCATGTGTGAGCCCCTTCCCGGACATGCGTTAACACTTAGTAAAATCCTGGATCTGTACGTGGAAAGTCCCGCCGCGTCACAACCGGGGCCTAGAATGTGGCAACGTTGGCCCAACCTTGGCTCTACATGTATATATGGCCTAAGCAAACCAAAACAAATAGAGAGGTCGACCGATCTACCCTCGTATGGAGATAGCTATAGGGGTAGACGATCCGGGGCCCCCGGTCTAGGGTTTCGCCGGAGGAAGACCGCCGGAGCGTCGAAATCACATGAAAACTTGAATGTGCCCTAGGATAT
This sequence comes from Avena sativa, assembly GCA_916181665.1. Classification (NCBI taxonomy): domain Eukaryota; kingdom Viridiplantae; phylum Streptophyta; class Magnoliopsida; order Poales; family Poaceae; genus Avena; species Avena sativa. The sequence goes on from OV702286.1 coordinate 196,413,766, forward strand.
GTGTGTGAGAGTGGTGCAAGGTTTTTAGGTGCCATGTGTAGGCCCCATGTGTGACCCCCTTCCCGGACATGCGTTAACACTTAGTAAAATCTTGGATCTGCATGTGGAAAGTCCCGCCGCGTCACAACCGGGGCCTAGAATGTGGCAAAGTTGGCCCAACCTTGGCTCTACATGTACATATGTCCTAAACAAACGAAAACAAGTAGAGAGGTCCACCGGGCTACCCTCGTACGGATATAGCTATAGGGGTAGACGATCCGGGGCCCCCGGTCTAGGGTTTCGCCGGAGGAAGACCGCCGGAGCGTCGAAATCACATGAAAACTTGCATGTGACCCTAGGATATGTGTGTGAGAGTGGTTCAAGGTTGTTAGGTGCCATTTGTAGGCCCCATGTGTGACCCCCTTCCCGGACATGCGTTAACACTTAGTAAAATCCTGGATCTGTACGTGGAAAGTCCCGCCGCGTCACAACCGGGGCCTAGAATGTGGCAAAGTTGGCCCAACCTTGGCTCTCCATGTACATATGTCCTAAACAAACCAAAAAAAGTAGAGAGGTCCACCGGGCTACCCTCGTACGGAGATAGCTATAGGGGTAGACGATCTGGGGCCCCCAGTCTAGGGTTTCGCTGGAGGAAGACCGCCGGAGCGTCGAAATCACATGAAAACTTGCATGTGCCCCTAGGATATGTGTGTGAGAGTGGTGCAAGGTTGTTAGGTGCCATGTGTAGGCCCCATGTGTGACCCCCTTCCCGGACATGCGTTAACACTTAGTAAAATCCTGGATCTGTACGTGAAAAGTCCCGCCGCGTCACAACCGGGGCCTAGAATGTTGGAAAGTTGGCCCAACCTTGGATCTACATGTACATATGTCCTAAACAAACCAAAACAAATAGAGAGGTCCACCGGGCTACCCTCATACGGAGATATCTATAGGGGTAGACGATCCGGGGCCCCCGGTCTACGGTTTCGCCGAAGGAAGACCGCCGGAACGTCGAAATCACATGAAAACTTGCATGTGCCCCTAGGATATGTGTGTGAGAGTGGTGCAAGGTTGTTAGGTGCCATGTGTAGGCCCCATGTGTGACCCCCTTCCCAGACATGCGTTAACACTTAGTAAAATCCTGGATCTGCACGTGGAAAGTCCCGCCGCATCACAACCGGGGCCTAGAATGTGGCAAAGCTGGCCCAACCTTGGCTCTACATGTACATATGTCCTAAACAAACCAAAACAAGTAGAGAGGTCCACCAGGCTACCCTCGTACGAAGAAAGCTATAGGGGTAGACGATCCGGGGCCCCCGGTCTAGGGTTTCGCCGGAGGAAGACCGCCGAAGCGTCGAAATCACATGAAAACTTGCATGTGCCCCTAGGATATGTGTGTGAGAGTTGTGCAAGGTTGTTAGGTGCCATGTGTAGCCCCATGTGTGAGCCCCTTCCCGGACATGCGTTAACACTTAGTAAAATCCTGGATCTGTACGTGGAAAGTCCCGCCGTGTCACAACCGGGGCTTAGAATGTGGCAACGTTGGCCCAACCTTGGCTCTACATGTATATATGGCCTAAGCAAACCAAAACAAATAGAGAGGTCGACCGATCTACCCTCGTATGGAGATAGCTATAGGGGTAAACGATCCGGGGCCCCCGGTCTAGGGTTTCGCCGGAGGAAGACCGCCGGCGCGTCGAAATCACATGAAAACTTGCATGTGCCCTAGGATATGTGTGTGAGAGTGGTGCAAGGTTTTCAGGTGCCATGTGTAGGCCCCATGTGTGACCCCCTTCCCGGACATGCGTTAACACTTAGTAAAATCTTGGATCTGCATGTGGAAAGTCCCGCCGCGTCATAACCGGGGCCTAGAATGTGGCAAAGTTGGCCCAACCTTGGCTCTACATGTAGATATGTCCTAAACAAACCAAAACAAGTAGAGAGGTCCACCGGGCTACCCTCGTACGGATATAGCTATAGGGGTAGACGATCCGAGGCCCCCGGTCTAGGGTTTCGCCGGAGGAAGACCGCCGGAGCGTCGAAATCACATGAAAACTTGCATGTGCCCCTAGGATATGTGTGTGAGAGTGGTGCAAGGTTGTTAGGTGCCATTTGTAGGCCCCATGTGTGACCCCCTTCCCGGACATGCGTTAACACTTAGTAAAATCCTGGATCTGTACGTGGAAAGTCCAGCCGCGTCACAACCGGGGCCTAGAATGTGGCAAAGTTGGCCCAACCTTGGCTCTCCATGTACATATGTCCTAAACAAACCAAAAAAAGTAGAGAGGTCCACCGGGCTACCCTCGTACGGAGATAGCTATAGGGGTAGACGATCTGGGGGCCCCGGTCTAGGGTTTCGCTGGAGGAAGACCGCCGGAGCGTCGAAATCACATAAAACTTGCATGTGCCCCTAGGATATGTGTGTGAGAGTGGTGCAAGGTTGTTAGGTGCCATGTGTTGGCCCCATGTGTGACCCCTTCCCAGACATGCGTTAACACTTAGTAAAATCCTGGATCTGCACGTGGAAAGTCCCGCCGCATCACAACCGGGGCCTAGAATGTGGCAAAGCTGGCCCAACCTTGGCTCTACATGTACATATGTACTAAACAAACCAAAGAAAGTAGAGAGGTCCACCGGGCTACCCTCGTACGAAGAAAGCTATAGGGGTAGACGATCCAGAGCCCCCGGTCTAGGGTTTCGCCGGAGGAAGACCGCCGAAGCGTCGAAATCACATGAAAACTTGCATGTGCTTCTAGGATATGTGTGTGACAGTGGTGCAAGGTTGTTAGGTGCCATGGGTAGGCCCCATCTGTGACCCCCTTCCCGGACATGCGTTAACACTTAGTAAAATCCTGGATCTGTACGTGGAAAGTCCCGCCGCGTCACAACCGGGGCCTAGAATGTGGCAAAGTCGGCCCAACCTTATCTCTAGATGTACATATGTCCTAAACGAACCACAACAAGTAGAGAGGTCCACCGGCTGCCCTCGTACGGAGATAGCTATAGGGGTAGACGATCCGGGGGGCCCGGTCTAGGGTTTCGCTGGAGGAAGACCGCCGGAGCATCAAAATCACATGAGAACTTGAATGTGCCCCTAGGATATGTGTGTGAGAGTGGTGCAAGGTTATTAGGTGCCATGTGTAGGCCCCATGTGTGCCCCCCTTCCCGGACATGCGTTAACACTTAGTAAAATCCTGGATCTGTACGTGGAAAGTCCCGCCGCGTCACAACCGGGGCCTAGAATGTGGCAAAGTTGGCCCAACCTTGGCTCTACATGTACATATGTCCTAAACAAACCAAAACAAGTAGAGAGGTCCACCGGGCTACCCTCATACAGAGATAGCTATAGGGGTAGATGATCCGGGGCCCCCGGTCTAGGGTTTCGCCGGAGGAAGACCACCGGAGCGTCGACATCACATGAAAACTTGCATGTGCCCCTAGGATATGTGTGTGATATTGGTGCAAGGTTGTTATGTGCCATGTGTAGGCCCCATGTGAGACCCCCTTCCCGGACATGTATTAACACTTAGTAAAATCCTGGATCTATACGTGGAAAGTCCCGCCGCGTCACAACCGGGGCCTAGAATGTGGCATAGTTGGCCCAACCTTGGATCTCCATGTACATATCACCTTAACAAACCAAAACAAGTAGAGAGGTCCGTCAGGCAACCCTCGTACGGAGAAAGCTATAGGGGTAGACGATCTAGGGCCCCCGGTCTAGGGTTTCGCCGGAGGAAGACCGCCGGAGCGTCGAAATCACATGAAAACTTGCATGTGCCCCTAGGATATGTGTGTGAGAGTGGTGCAAGTTTGTTAGGTGCCATGTGTAGCCCCATGTGTGACCCCCTTCCCGGATATGCGTTAATACTTAGCAAAATCCTGGATATGTACGTGGAAAGTCCCGCCGCGTCACAACCGGGGCCTAGAATGTGGCAAAGTTGGCCCAACCTTGGCTCTACATGTATATATGGCCTAAGCTAACCAAAACAAATTGAGAGGTCGGCCGAGCTACCTCGTACGGAGATAGATATAGGGCTAGACGATCCGGGGCCCCCGGTCTAGGGTTTCACCAGAGGAAGACCGCCGGAGCATCGAAATCACATGAAAACTTGCATGTGCCCCTAGGATATGTGTGTGAGAGTGTTGCAAGGTTGTTAGGTGCCATGCTAGGCCCCATGTGTGACCCCCTTCCCGGACATGCGTTAACACTTAGTAAAATCCTCGATCTGTACGTGGAAAGTCCCGCCACGTCACAACCGGGGCCTAGAATGTGGCAAAGTTGGCCCAACCTTGGCTCTCCATGTACATATGTCCGAAACAAACCAAAACAAGTAGAGAGGTCCACCGGGCTACCCTCGTACGGAGATAGCTATAGGGGTAGACAATCCGGGGCCCCCGGTCTAGGGTTTCGCCGGAGGAAGACCACCGGAGCGTCGAAATCACATGAAAACTTGCATGTGCCCCTAGCATATGTGTTAGAGAGTGGTGCAAGGTTGTTAGGTGCCATGTGTGACCCCCTTCCTGGACATGCGTTAACACTTAGTAAAATCCTGGATCTCCACGTGGAAAGTCCCGCCGCGTCACAACCGGGGCCTAGAATGTGGCAAAGTTGGCCCAACCTTGGATCTACATGTACATATGTCCTAAACAAACCAAAACAAGTAGAGAGGTCCATCGGGCTACCCTCGTACGAAGAAAGCTATAGGGGTAGACGATCTGGGGCCCCCGGTCTATGGTTTCACCGGAGGAAGACCGCCGGAGCATCGAAATCACAAGAAAACTTGCATGTGCCCCTAGGATATGTGTGTGAGAGTGGTGCAAGGTTGTTAGGTGCCATTTGTAGGCCCCATGTGTGCCCCCCTTCCCGGACATGCGTTAACACTTAGTAAAATCCTGGATCTGTACGTGGAAAGTCCCACCGCGCCACAACCGGGGCCTAGAATGTGGCAAAGTTGGCCCAACGTTGTCTCTACATGTACATATGTCCTAAACAAACCAAAACAAGTAGAGAGGTCCACCGGGCTACCCTCATACGGAGATAGCTATAGGGGTAGATGATTCGGGGCCCCCGGTCTAGGGTTTCGCCGGAGGAAGACCACCGGAGCGTCGACATCACATGAAAACTTGCATGTGCCCCTAGGATATGTGTGTAAGATTGGTGCAAGGTTGTTAGGTGCCATGTGTAGGCCCCATGTGTGACCCCCTTCCCGGACATGTATTAACACTTAGTAAAATCCTAGATCTGTACGTCGAAAGTCCCGCCGCGTCACAACCGGGGCCTAGAATGTGGCACAGTTGGCCCAACCTTGGATCTCCATGTACATATGTCCTTAACAAACCAAAACAAGTAGAGAGGTCCGTCAGGCAACCCTCGTACGGAGAAAGCTATAGGGGTAGACGATCTAGGGCCCCCGGTCTAGGGTTTCGCCGGAGGAAGACCGCCGGAGCGTCGAAATCACATGAAAACTTGCATGTGCCCCTAGGATATGTGTGTGAGAGTGGTGCAAGTTTGTTAGGTGCCATGTGTAGCCCCATGTGTGACCCCCTTCCCGGATATGCGTTAACACTTAGTAAAATACTGGATCTGTACGTGGAAAGTCCCGCCGCGTCACAACCGGGGCCTAGAATGTGGCAAAGTTGGCCCAACCTTGGCTCTACATGTATATATGGCCTAAGCTAACCAAAACAAAAAGAGAGGTCGACCGAGCTACCATCGTACGGAGATAGCTATAGGGCTAGACGATCCAGGGCCCCCGGTCTAGGGTTTCGCCAGAGGAAGACCGCCGGAGCATCGAAATCACATGAAAACTTGCATGTGCCCCTAGGATATGTGTGTGAGAGTGTTGCAAGGTTGTTAGGTGCCATGTGTAGGCCCCATGTGTGACCCCTTCCCAGACATGCGTTAACACTTAGTAAAATCCTGGATCTGTACGTGGAAAGTCCCGCCGCGTCACAACCGGGGCCTAGAATGTGGCAAAGTCGGCCCAACCTTAGCTCTAGATGTACATATGTCCTAAACCAACGAAAACAAGTAGAGAGGTCCACCGGCTACCCTCGTACGGAGATAGCTATAGGGGTAGACGATCCGGGGGCCCCGGTCTAAGGTTTCGCGGAAGGAAGACCGCCGGAGCGTCGAAATCACATGAGAACTTGAATGTGCCCCTAGGATATGTGTGTGAGAGTGGTGCAAGGTTATTAGGTGCCATGTGTAGGCCCCATGTGTGCCCCCCTTCCCGGACATGCGTTAACACTTAGTAAGATCCTAGATCTGTACGTGGAAAGTCCTGCCGCGTCACAACCGGGGCCTAGAATGTGGCAAAGTTGGCCCAACCTTGGATGTACATGTACATATGTCCTAAACAAACCAAAACAAGTAGAGAGGTCCACCGGGCTACCCTCGTACGGAGAAATCTATAGGGGTAGACGATCCGGGGCCCCCGGTCTAGGGTTTCGCCGGAGCGTCGAAATCACATGAAAACTTGCATGTGCCCCTAGGATATGTGTGTGAGAGTGGTGCAAGGTTGTTAGGTGCCATGTGTAGGCCCCATGTGTGACCCCCTTCCCGGACATGCGTTAACACTTAGTAAAATCCTGGATCTGTACGTGGAAAGTCCCGCCGCGTCACAACCGAGGCCTAGAATGTGGAAAAGTTGGACCAACCTTGGATCTACATGTACATATGTCCTACACAAACCAAAACAAGTAGAGAGGTCCACCGGGCTACCCTCGTACGGAGAAAGCTATAGCGGTAGACGATCCGGGGCCCCCGGTCTAGGATTTCGCCGGAGGAAGACCACTGGAGCATCGGAATCACATGAAAACTTGCATGTGCCCCTAGGATATGTGTGTGAGAGTGGTGCAAGGTTGTTAGGTGCCATTTGTAGGCCCCATGTGTGACCCCCTTCCCGGACATGCGTTAACACTTAGTAAAATCCTGGATCTGTACGTGGAAAGTCCCGCCGCGTCACAACCGGGGCCTAAATGTGGCAAAGTTGGCCCGACCTTGGATCTACATGTACATATGTCCTAAACAATCCAAAACAAGTAGAGAGGTCCACTGGGCTACCCTTGTACGGAGATAGCTATAGGGGTAGACGATACGGGGTCACCGGTCTAGGGTTTCGCCGGAGGAAGACCACCGGAGCGTCAAAATCACATGAAAACTTGCATGTGCCCCTAGGATATGTGTGTGAGAGTGGTGCAAGGTTGTTAGGTGCCATGTGTAGGCCCCATGTGTGACCCCTTCCCGGACATGCGTTAACACTTAGTAAAATCCTAGATCTGTACGTGGAAAGTCCCGCCGCGTCACAACCGGGGCCTAGAATGTGGCAAAGTCGGCCCAACCTTATCTATAGATGTACATATGTCCTAAACCAACGAAAACAAGTAGAGAGGTCCACCGGCTACCCTCGTATGGAGATAGCTATAGGGGTAGACTATCCGGGGGCCCCGGTCTAGGGTTTCGCCGGAGGAAGACCGCCGGAGCGTCGAAATCACATGAGAACTTGAATGTGCCCCTAGGATATGTGTGTGAGAGTGGTGCAAGGTTATTAGGTGCCATGTGTAGGCCCCATGTGTGCCCCCCTTCCCGGACATGCGTTAACACTTAGTATGATCCTGGATCTGTACGTGGAAAGTCCTGCCGCGTCACAACCGGGGCCTAGAATGTGGCAAAGTTGGCCCAAACTTGGATATACATGTACATATGTCCTAAACAAACCAAAACAAGTAGAGAGGTCCACCGGGCTACCCTCATACGGAGATACCTATAGGGGTAGACGATCCGGGGCCCCCGGTCTAGGGTTTCACCGGAGGAAGACCACCGGAGCGTCGGAATCACATGAAAACTTGCATGTTCCCCAAGGATATGTGTGTGAGAGTGGTGCAATGTGTAGGCCCCATGTGTGACCCCCTTCCCGGACATGCGTTAACACTTAGTAAAATCCTGGATCTGTATGTGGAAAGTCCCGCCGCGTCACAACCGGGGCCTAGAATGTGGCAAAGTTGGCCCAACCTTGGATCTACTATACATATGTCCTAAGCAAACCAAAACAAGTAGAGAGGTCCACTGGGCTACCCTTGTACGGAGATAGCTATAGGGGTAGACGATCTGGGGCCACCGGTCTAGGGTTTCGCCAGAGGAAAACCGCCGGAGCGTCAGAATCACATGAAAACTTGAATGTGCCCCTAGGATATGTATGTGAGAGTGGTGCAAGGCTGTTAGGTGCCATGTGTCGGCCCCATGTGTGACCCCCTTCCCGGACATGCGTTAACACTTAGTAAAATCCTGGATCTATACGTGGAAAGTCCCGCCGCGTCACAACCGGGGCCTAGAATGTGCAAAAGTCGGCCCAACCTTAGCTCTAGATGTACATATGTCCTAAACAAACTAAAACAAGTAGAGAGGTCCACCGGGCTACCCTCGTACGGAGAAAGCTATAGCGGTAGACGATCCGGGGCCCCCGGTCTAGGATTTCGCCGGAGGAAGACCACTGGAGCATCGGAATCACATGAAAACTAGCATGTGCCCCTAGGATATGTGTGTGGGAGTGGTGCAAGGTTGTTAGGTGCCATGTGTAGGCCCCATGTGTGACCCCCTTCCCGGACATGCGTTAACACTTAGTAAAATCCTGGATCTGTACATGGAAAGTCCCGCCGCGTCACAACCGGGGCCTAGAATGTGGCAAAGTTTGCCCAACCTTGGCTCTACATGTACATATGTCCTAAACAAACCAAAACAAGTAGAGAGGTCCACCGGGCTACCCTCATACGGAGATAGCTATAGGGGTAGACGATCCGGGCCCCCGGTCTAGGGTTTCGCCAGAGGAAGACCGCCGGAGCGTCGAAATCACATGAAAACTTGCAAGTGTCCATAGGATATGTGTGTGAGAGTGGTGCAAAGTTGTTAGGTGCCATTTGTAGGCCCCATGTGTGACTCCCTTCCTAGACATGCGTTAACACTTAGTAAAATCCTAGATCTGTACGTGCAAAGTCCCGCCGCGTCACAACCGGGGCCTAAATGTGGCAAAGTTGGCCCAACCTTGGATCTACATGTACATATGTCCTAAACAAACCAAAACAAGTAGAGAGGTCCACTGAGCTACCCTTGTACGGAGATAGCTATAGGGGTAGACGATACGGGGCCACCGGTCTAGGGTTTCGACGGAGGAAGACCACCGGAGTGTCAGAATCACATGGAAACTTGCATGTGCCCCTAGGATATGTGTGTGAGAGTGGTGCAAGGTTGTTAGGTGCCATGTGTAGGCCCCATCTGTGACCCCCTTCCCGGACATGCGTTAACACTTAGTAAAATCCTGGATCTGTACGTGGAAAGTCCCGCCGCGTCACAACCGGGGCCTAGAATGTGGCAAAGTCGGCCCAACCTTAGCTCTAGATGTACATATATCCTAAACGAACCAAAACAAGTAGAGAGGTCCACCGGCTACCCTCGTACGGAGATATCTATAGGGGTAGACGATCCGGGGGCCCCGGTCTAGGGTTTCGCCGGAGGAAGACCGCCGGAGCGTCGAAATCACATGAGAACTTGAATGTGCCCCTAGGCTATGTGTGTGAGAGTGGTGCAAGGTTATTAGGTGACATGTGTAGGCCCCATGTGTGACCCCCTTCCCGGACATGCGTTAACACTTAGTAAAATCCTGGATCTGTACATGGAAAGTCCCGCTGCGTCGAAACCGAGGCCTAGAATGTGGCAAAGTCGGCCCAACCTTAGCTCTAGATGTACATATATCCTAAACGAACCAAAACAAGTAGAGAGGTCCACCGGCTACCCTCGTACGGAGATATCTATAGGGGTAGACGATCCGGGGGCCCCGGTCTAGGGTTTCGCCGGAGGAAGACCGCCGGAGCGTCGAAATCACATGAGAACTTGAATGTGCCCCTAGGATATGTGTGTGAGAGTGGTGCAAGGTTATTAGGTGCCATGTGTAGGCCCCATGTGTGCCCACCTTCCCGGACATGTGTTAACACTTAGTAAAATCCTTGATCTGTACGTGCAAAGTCCCGCCGCGTCACAACCGGGGCCTAGAATATGGCAAAGTCGGCCCAACCTTAGCTCTAGATGTACATATGTCCTAAACGAACTAAAACAAGTAGAGAGGTCCACCGGGCTACCCTCGTACGGAGATAGCTATAGGGGTAGACGATCCGGGGGCCCTGGTCTAGGGTTTCGCCGGAGGAAGACCGCCGGAGCGTCGAAATCACATGAAAACTTGAATGTGCCCCTAGGATATGTGTGTGAGAGTGGTGCAAGGTTATTAGGTGCTATGTGTAGGCCCCATGTGTGCCCACCTTCCCGGACATGTGTTAACACTTAGTAAAATCCTTGATCTGTACGTGCAAAGTCCCGCCGCGTCACAACCGGGGCCTAAAATGTGGCAAAGTTGGCCCAACCTTGGCTCTCCATGTACATATGTCCTAAACAAACCAAAACAAGTAGAGAGTTCCATCAGTCTACCCTCGTACGGAGAAAGCTATAGGGGTAGACGATCCGGGGCCCCCGGTCTAGGGTTTCGCCGGAGGAAGACCACCGGAGCGTCGAAATCACATGAAAACTTGCATGTGCCCCTAGGATATGTGTGTGAGAGTGGTGCAAGGTTGTTAGGTGCCATGTGTAGGCCCCATGTGTGATCCCCTTCCCGGACATGCGTTAACACTTAGTAAAATCCTGGATCTGTACGTGGAAAGTCCCGCCGCGTCACAACCGGGGCCTAGAATGTGGCAAAGTCGGCCCAACCTTAGCTCTAGATGTACATATGTCCTAAACGAACCAAAACAAGTAGAGAGGTCTACCGGCTACCCTCGTATGGAGATAGCTATAGGGGTAGACGATCCGGGGGCCCCGGTCTAGGGTTTCGCCGGAGGAAGACAGCCGGAGCGTTGAAATCACATGAGAACTTGAATGTGACCCTAGGCTATGTGTGAGAGTGGTGCAAGGTTATTGGGTGCCATGTGTAGGCCCCATGTGTGCCCCCCTTCCCGGACATGCGTTAACACTTAGTAAAATCCTGGATCTGTACGTGGAAAGTCCCGCCGCGTCACAACCGGGGCCTAGAATGTGGCAAAGTTGGCCCAAACTTGGCTCTCCATGTACATATGTCCTAAACAAACCAAAACAAGTAGAGAGGTCCATCAGGCTACCCTCGTACGGAGAAAGCTATAGGGGTAGACGATCCGGGGCCGCCGGTCTAGGGTTTCGCCGGAGGAAGACCGTCGGAGCGTCGAAATCACATGAAAACTTGCATGTGCCCCTAGGATATATGTGTGAGAGTGGTTCAAGGTTGTTAGGTGCCATGTGTAGGCCCCATGTGTGACCCCCTTACCAGACATGCGTTAACACTTAGTAAAATCATGGATCTGTACGTGGAAAGTCCCACCGCGTCACAACCGGGGCCTAGAATGTGGCAAAGTTGGCCCAACCTTGGCTCTACATGTACATATGTCCTAAACAAACCAAAACAAGTAGAGAGGTCCACCGGGCTACCCTCATACGGAGATAGCTATAGGGGTAGACGATCCGGGGCCCCCGGTCTAGGGTTTCACCGGAGGAAGACCACCGGAGCGTCGGAATCACATGAAAACTTGCATGTGCCCCTAGGATATGTGTGTGAGAGTGGTGCAAGGTTGTTAGGTGCCATGTGTAGGCCCCATGTGTGAACCCCTTCCCGGACATGCGTTAACACTTAGTAAAATCCTGGATCTATACGTGGAAAGTCCAGCCGCATCACAACCGGGGCCTAGAATATGGCAAAGTCGGCCCAACCTTAGCTCTAGATGTACATATGTCCTAAACGAACTAAAACAAGTAGAGAGGTCCACCGGGCTGCCCTCGTACGGAGATAGCTATAGGGGTAGACGATCCGGGGGCCCCGGTCTAGGGTTTCGCGGAGGAAGACCGCCGGAGCGTCGAAATCACATGAAAACTTGAATGTTCCCCTAGGATATCTGTGTGAGAGTGGTGCAAGGTTATTAGGTGCTATGTGTAGGCCCCATGTGTGCCCACCTTCCCGGACATGTGTTAACACTTAGTAAAATCCTGGATCTGTACGTGGAAAGTCCCGCCGCATCACAACCGGGGCCTAAAATGTGGCAAAGTTGGCCCAACCTTGGCTCTCCATGTACATATGTCCTAAACAAACCGAAACAAGTAGAGAGGTCCATCAGGCTACCCTCGTACGGAGAAAGCTATAGGGGTAGACGATCCGGGGCCCCCGGTCTAGGGTTTCGCCGGAGGAAGACCGCCGGAGCGTCGAAATCACATGAAAACTTGCATGTGCCCCTAGGATATGTGTGTGAGAGTGGTGAAAGGTTGTTAGGTGCCATGTGTAGGCCCCATGTGTGACCCCCTTCCTAGACATGCGTTAACACTTAGTAAAATCCTGGATCTGTACGTGCAAAGTCCCGCCGCGTGACAACCGGGGCCTAAATGTGGCAAAGTTGGCCCAACTTGGATCTACATGTACATATGTCCTAAACAAACCAAAACAAGTAGAGAGGTCCACTGGGCTACCCTTGTACGGAGATAGCTATAGGGGTAGACGATACGGGGCCACCAGTCTAGGGTTTCGCCGGATGAAGACCACCGGAGCGTTAGAATCACATGAAAACTTGCATGTGCCCCTAGGATATGTGTGTGAGAGTGGTGCAAGGTTTTTAGGTGCCATGTGTAGGCCCCATCTGTGACCCCCTTCCCGGACATGCGTTAACACTTAGTAAAATCATGGATCTGTACGTGGAAAGTCCCGCCGCGTCACAACCGGGGCCTAGAATGTGGCAAAGTCGGCCCAACCTTAGCTCTAGATGTACATATGTCCTAAACCAACGAAAACAAGTAGAGAGGTCCACCGGCTACCCTCGTACGGAGATAGCTATAGGGATAGACGATCCGGGGGCCCCGGTCTAAGGTTTCGCCGGAGGAAGACTGCCGGAGCGTCGAAATCACATGAAAACTTGCATGTGCCCCTAGGATATGTGTGTGAGAGTGGTGAAAGGTTGTTAGGTGCCATGTGTAGCCCCATGTGTGACCCCCTTCCCGGACATGCGTTAACACTTAGTAAAATCCTGGATCTGTACGTGGAAACTCCCGCCGCGTCACAACCGGGGCCTAGAATGTGGCAAAGTTGGCCCAACCTTGGCTCTACATGTACATATGTCCTAAACAAACCAAAACAAATAGAGAGGTCCACCGGGCTACCCTCGTACGGAGATAGCTATAGGGGTAGACGATCCGGGGCCCCCGGTCTAGGGTTTCGCCGGAGGAAGACCGTCGGAGCGTCGAAATCACATGAAAACTTGCATGTGCCCCTAGTATATGTGTGTGAGGGTGGTGCAAGGTTGTTAGGTGCCATGTGTAGGCCCCATGTTTGACCCCCTTCCCGGACATGCGTTAACACTTAGTAAAATCCTGGATCTGTACGTGGAAACTCCCGCCGCGTCACAACCGGGGCCTAGAATGTGGTAAAGTTGGCCCAACCTTAGCTCTACATGTACATATGTCCTAAACAAATGAAAACAAGTAGAGAGGTCCACTGGGCTACCCTTGTACGGAGATAGCTATAGAGGTAGACGATCTGGGGCCACCGGTCTAGGGTTTCGCCGGAGGAAGACCACTTGAGCGTCGGAATCACATGAAAACTTGCATGTGCCCCTAGGATATGTGTGTGAGAGTGGTGCAAGGTTATTAGGTGCCATGTGTAGGCCCCATGTGTGACCCCCTTCCCAGACAAGCGTTAACACTTAGTGAAATCCTAGATCTATACGTGGAAACTCCCGCCGCGTCACAACCGGGGCCTAGAATGTGGCAAAGTTGGCCCAACCTTGGCTCTCCATGCACATATGTCCTAAACAAACCAAAAAAAGTCGAGAGGTCTACCGGGCTACCCTCGTCCGGAGAAAGCTATAGGGGTAGACGATCCGGGGCCCCCGGTCTAGGGTTTCGCCGGAGGAAGACCACCAGAGCGTCGGAATCACATGAAAACTTGCATGTGCCCCTAGGATATGTGTGTGAGAGTGGTGCAAGGTTGTTAGGTGCCATGTGTAGGCCCCATGTGTGACCCCCTTCCCGGACATGCGTTAACAATTAATAAAATCTTGGATCTGTACGTGGAAACTCCCGCCGCGTCACAACCGGGGCCTAGAATGTGGCAAAGTTGGCCCAACCTTGGCTCTAAATGCACATATGTCCTAAGCAAAGCAAAACAAGTAGAGAGGTCCACCGGGCTACCCTCGTACGGAGATAGCTATAGGGGTAGACTATCCGGGGGCCCCTGTCTAGGGTTTCGCCGGAGGAAGACCGCCGGAGCGTCGAAATCACATGAAAACTTGCATGTGCCCCTAGGATATGTGTGTGAGAGTGGTGCAAGGTTGTTAGGTGCCATGTGTGACCCCCTTCCTGGACATGCGTTAACACTTAGCAAAATCCTGGATCTGCACGTGGAAAGTCCCGCCGCGTCACAACCGGGGCCTAGAATGTGGCAAAGTTGGCCCAACCTTGTCTCTACATGTACATTAAGTCCTAAACAAACCAAAACAAGTAGAGAGGTCCACCGGGCTACCCTCGTACGAAGAAAGCTATAGGGGTAGACGACCCGGGGCCCCCGGTCTAGGGTTTCGCCGGAGGAAGACCGCCGGAGCGTGGAAATCACAAGAAATTTTGCATGTGCCCCTAAGATATGTGTGTGAGATTGGTGCAAGGTTGTTAGGTGCCATGTGTAGGCCCCATGTGTGACCCCCTTCCCGGACATGCGTTAACACTTAGTAAAATCCTGGATCTGTACGTGGAAAGTCCCGCCGCGTCACAACCGGGGCCTAGAATGTGGCAAAGTTGGCCCAACCTTGTCTCTACATGTACATTAAGTCCTAAACAAACCAAAACAAGTAGAGAGGTCCACCAGGCTACCCTCGTACGAAGAAAGCTATAGGGGTAGACGACCCGGGGCCCCCGGTCTAGGGGTTCGCCGGAGGAAGACCGCCGGAGCGTGGAAATCACAAGAAATTTTGCATGTGCCCCTAGGATATGTGTGTGAGATTGGTGCAAGGTTGTTAGGTGCCATGTGTAGGCCCCATGTGTGACCCCCTTCCCGGACATGCGTTAACACTTAGTAAAATCCTGGATCTATACGTGGAAACTCCCGCCGCGTCACAACCGGGGCCTAGAATGTGGCAAAGTTGGCCCAACCTTGTCTCTGCATGTACATGTGTCCTAAACAAACCAAAACAAGTAGAGAGGTCCACCGGGCTACCCTCGTATGGAGAAAGCTATAGGGGTAGACGATCCGGGGCCCCAGGTCTAGGGTTTCGCCGGAGGAAGTCCAACGGAGCGTCGGAATCACATGAAAACTTGCATGTTCCCCTAGGATATGTGTGTGAGAGTGGTGCAATGTTGTTAGGTGCCATGTGTAGGCCCCATGTGTGACCCCTTCCCGGACATGCGTTAATACTTAGTAAAATACTGGATCTGTACGTGGAAAGTCCTGCCGCGTCACAACCGGGGCCTAGAATGTGGCAAAGTTGGCCCAACCTTGGATCTACTATACATATGTCCTAAGCAAACCAAAACAAGTAGAAAGGTCCACTGGGATACACTTGTACGGAGATAGCTATAGGGGTAGACGATCCGGGACTCCCGGTCTAGGGTTTCGCCGGAGGAAGACCGTCGGAGCGTCGGAATCACATGAAAACTTGCATGTGCCCCTAGGATATGTGTGTGAGAGTGGTGCAAGGTTGTTAGGTGCCATGTGTAGGCCCCATGTGTGACCCCCTTCCCGGACATGCGTTAACACTTAGTAAAATCCTGGATCTATACGTGGAAAGTCCCGCCGCGTTACAACCGGGGCCTAGAATGTGGCAAAGTTGGCCCAACCTTAGCTCTAGATGTACATATGTCCTAAACGAACTAAAACAAGTAGAGAGGTCCACCGGGCTACCCTCGTACGGAGATAGCTATAGGGGTAGACGATCCGGGGGCCCCGGTCTAGGGTTTCGCCGGAGGAAGACCGCCGGAGCGTCGAAATCACATGAAAACTTGAATGTGCCCCTAGGGTATGTGTGTGAGGGTGGTGCAAGGTTATTAGGTGCTATGTGTAGGCCCCATGTGTGCCCCCCTTCCCGGACATGTGTTAACACTTAGTAAAATCTTGGATCTGTACGTGCAAAGTCCCGCCGCGTCACAACCGGAGCCTAGAATGTGGCAAAGTTGGCCAACCTTGGTTCTCCATGTACATATGTCCTAAACAAACCAAAACAAGTAGAGAGGTCCATCAGACTACCCTCGTACGGAGAAAGCTATAGGGGTAGACGATTCGGGGCCCCCGGTCTAGGGTTTCGCCGGAGGAAGACCGCCGGAGCATCGAAATCACATGAAAACTTGCATGTGCCCCTAGGATATGTGTGTGAGAGTGGTGCAAGGTTGTTAGGTGCCATGTGTAGGCCCCATGTGTGACCCCCTTCCCGGACATGCGTTAACACTTAGTAAAATCCTGGATCTGTATGTGGAAAGTCCCGCCGCGTCACAACCGGGGCCTAGAATGTGGCAAAGTTGGCCCAACCTTGGCTCTCCATGTACATATGCCCTAAACAAACCAAAATAAGTAGAGAGGTCCATCAGGCTACCCTCGTATGGAGAAAGCTATAGGGGTAGACGATCCGGGGCCCCCGGTCTAGGGTTTCGCTGGAGGAAGACCGTTGGAGCGTCGAAATCACATGAAAACTTGCATGTTCCCCTAGTATATGTGTGTGAGAGTGGTATAAGGTTGTTAGGTGCCATGTGTAGGCCCCATGTGTGCCCCCCTTCCCGGACATGCGTTAACACTTAGTAAAATCCTGGATCTGTACGTGGAAAGTCCCGCCGCATCACAACCGGGGCCTAGAATGTGGCAAAGTTGGCCCAACCTTGGCTCTACATGTACATATGTCCCAAACAAAGAAAAAAAAGTAGAGAGGTCCACCGGGCTACCCTCGTACGGAGATAGCTATAGGGGTAGACAATCCGGGGCCCCCTGTCTAGGGTTTCGCTGGAGGAAGACCGCCGGAGCGTCGAAATCAAATGAAAACTTGCATGCGCCCCTAGGATATGTGTGTGAGAGTGGTTCAAGGTTGTTAGGTGCCATGTGTAGGCCCCATGTGTGACCCCCTTCCCGGACATGCGTTAACACTTAGTAAAATCCTGGATCTGTACGTGGAAAGTCCCGCCGCGTCACAACTGGGTCTATAATGTGGCAAAGTTGTCCCAACCTTGGCTCTACATGTACATATGTCCTAAACAAACCAAAACAAGTAGAGAGGTCCACCGGGCTACCCTCATACGGAGATAGCTATAGGGGTAGACGATCCGGGGCCCCCGGTCTAGGGTTTCGTCGGAGGAAGACCGCCGGAGCGTCGAAATCACATGAAAACTTGCAAGTGCCCCTAGGATATGTGTGTGAGAGTGGTGCAAGGTTGTTAGGTGCCATGTGTAGGCCCCATGTGTGACCCCCTTCCCGGACATGTATTAACACTTAGTAAAATCCTGGATCTGTACGTGGAAAATCCTGCCGCGTCACAACCGGGGCCTAGAATGTGGCAAAGTTGGCCCAACCTTGGATCTGCATGTACATATGTCCTTAACAACCCAAAACAAGTAGAGAGGACCATCAGGCAACCCTCGTACGGAGAAATCTATAGGGGTAGACGATCCACGGCCCCCGGTCTAGGGTTTCGCCGGAGGAAGACCGCCGGAGCGTCGAAATCACATGAAAACTTGCATGTGCCCCTAGGATATGTGTGTGAGAGTGGTGAAAGGTTGTTAGGTGCCATGTGTAGCCCCATGTGTGACCCCCTTCCCGGACATGCGTTAACACTTAGTAAAATCCTGGATCTGTACGTGGAAACTCCTGCCGCGTCACAACCGGGGCCTAGAATGTGGCAAAGTTGGCCCAACCTTGGCTCTACATGTACATATGTCCTAAACAAACCAAAACAAATAGAGAGGTCCACCGGGCTACCCTCGTACGGAGATAGCTATAGGGGTAGACGATCCGGGGCCCCTGGTCTAGGGTTTCGCCGGAGGAAGACCGTCGGAGCGTCGAAATCACATGAAAACTTGCATGTGCCCCTAGTATATGTGTGTGAGGGTGGTGCAAGGTTGTTAGGTGCCATGTGTAGGCCCCATGTTTGACCCCCTTCCTGGACATGCGTTAACACTTAGTAAAATCCTGGATCTGTACGTGGAAACTCCCGCCGCGTCACAACCGGGGCCTAGAATGTGGTAAAGTTGGCCCAACCTTAGCTCTACATGTACATATGTCCTAAACAAATGAAAACAAGTAGAGAGGTCCACTGGGCTACCCTTGTACGGAGATAGCTATAGAGGTAGACGATCCGGGGCCACCGGTCTAGGGTTTCGCCGGAGGAAGACCACTTGAGCGTCGGAATCACATGAAAACTTGCATGTGCCCCTAGGATATGTGTGTGAGAGTGGTGCAAGGTTATTAGGTGCCATGTGTAGGCCCCATGTGTGACCCCCTTCCCAGACAAGCGTTAACACTTAGTAAAATCCTGGATCTATACGTGGAAACTCCCGCCGCGTCACAACCGGGGCCTAGAATGTGGCAAAGTTGGCCCAACCTTGGCTCTCCATGCACATATGTCCTAAACAAACCAAAACAAGTCGAGAGGTCTACCGGGGTACCCTCGTACGGAGAAAGCTATAGGGGTAGACGATCCGGGGCCCCCGGTCTAGGGTTTCGCCGGAGGAAGACCACCAGAGCGTCGGAATCACATGAAAACTTGCATGTGCCCCTAGGATATGTGTGTGAGAGTGGTGCAAGGTTGTTAGGTGCCATGTGTAGGCCCCATGTGTGACCCCCTTCCCGGACATGCGTTAACAATTAATAAAATCTTGGATCTGTACGTGGAAACTCCCGCCGCGTCACAACCGGGGCCTAGAATGTGGCAAAGTTGGCCCAACCTTGGCTCTAAATGCACATATGTCCTAAGCAAAGCAAAACAAGTAGAGAGGTCCACCGGGCTACCCTCGTACGGAGATAGCTATAGGGGTAGACTATCCGGGGCCCCCTGTCTAGGGTTTCACCGGAGGAAGACCGCCGGAGCGTCGAAATCACATGAAAACTTGCATGTGCCCCTAGGATATGTGTGTGAGAGTGGTGCAAGGTTGTTAGGTGCCATGTGTGACCCCCTTCCTGGACATGCGTTAACACTTAGCAAAATCCTGGATCTGCACGTGGAAAGTCCCGCCGCGTCACAACCGGGGCCTAGAATGTGGCAAAGTTGGCCCAACCTTGTCTCTACATGTACATTAAGTCCTAAACAAACCAAAACAAGTAGAGAGGTCCACCGGGCTACCCTCGTACGAAGAAAGCTATAGGGGTAGACGACCCGGGGCCCCCGGTCTAGGGTTTCGCCGGAGGAAGACCGCCGGAGCATGGAAATCACAAGAAATTTTGCATGTGCCCCTAGGATATGTGTGTGAGATTGGTGCAAGGTTGTTAGGTGCCATGTGTAGGCCCCATGTGTGACCCCCTTCCCGGACATGCGTTAACACTTAGTAAAATCCTGGATCTGTACGTGGAAAGTCCCGCCGCGTCACAACCGGGGCCTAGAATGTGGCAAAGTTGGCCCAACCTTGTGTCTGCATGTACATGTGTCCTAAACATACCAAAACAAGTAGAGAGGTCCACCGGGCTACCCTCGTACGGAGAAAGCCATAGGGGTAGACGATCCGGGGCCCCAGGTCTAGGGTTTCGCCGGAGGAAGTCCAACGGAGCGTCGGAATCACATGAAAACTTGCATGTTCCCCTAGGATATGTGTGTGAGAGTGGTGCAATGTTGTTAGGTGCCATGTGTAGTCCCCATGTGTGACCCCTTCCCGGACATGCGTTAACACTTAGTAAAATACTGGATCTGTACGTGGAAAGTCCCGCCGCGTCACAACCGGGGCCTAGAATGTGGCAAAGTTGGCCCAACCTTGGATCTACTATACATATGTCCTAAGCAAACCAAAAAAGTAGAGAGGTCCACTGGGCTACACTTGTACGGAGATAGCTATAGGGGTAGACGATCCGGGACTCCCGGTCTAGGGTTTCGCCGGAGGAAGACCGTCGGAGCGTGGGAATCACATGAAAACTTGCATGTGCACCTAGGATATGTGTGTGAGAGTGGTGCAAGGTTGTTAGGTGCCATGTGTAGGCCCCATGTGTGACCCCCTTCCCGGACATGCATTAACACTTAGTAAAATCCTGGATCTATACGTGGAAAGTCCCGCCGCGTTACAACCGGGGCCTAGAATGTGGCATAGTCGGCCCAACCTTAGCTCTAGATGTACATATGTCCTAAACGAACTAAAACAAGTAGAGAGGTCCACCGGGCTACCCTCGTACGGAGATAGCTATAGGGGTAGACGATCCGGGGGCCCCGGTCTAGGGTTTTGCCGGAGGAAGACCGCCGGAGCGTCGAAATCACATGAAAACTTGAATGTGCCCCTAGGATATGTGTGTGAGGGTGGTGCAAGGTTATTAGGTGCTATGTGTAGGCCCCATGTGTGCCCCCCTTCCTGGACATGTGTTAACACTTAGTAAAATCCTGGATCTGTACGTGCAAAGTCCCGCCGCGTCACAACCGGGGCCTAGAATGTGGCAATGTTGGCCGACCTTGGCTCTCCATGTACATATGTCCTAAACAAACCAAAACAAGTAGAGAGGTCCATCAGACTACCCTCGTACGGAGAAAGCTATAGGGGTAGACGATCCGGGGCCCCCGGTCTAGGGTTTCGCCGGAGGAAGACCGCCGGAGCGTCGAAATCACATGAAAACTTGCATGTGCCCCTAGGATATGTGTGTGAGAGTGGTGCAAGGTTGTTAGGTGCCATGTGTAGGCCCCATGTGTGACCCCCTTCCCAGACATGCGTTAACACTTAGTAAAATCCTGGATCTGTACGTGGAAAGTCCCGCCGCATCACAACCGGGGCCTAGAATGTGGCAAAGTTGGCCCAACCTTGGCTCTCCATGTACATATGCCCTAAACAAACCAAAATAAGTAGAGAGATCCATCAGGCTACCCTCGTATGGAGAAAGCTATAGGGGTAGACGATCCGGGGCCTCCGGCCTAGGGTTTCGCTGGAGGAAGACCGTTGGAGCGTCGAAATCACATGAAAACTTGCATGTTCCCCTAGTATATGTGTGTGAGAGTGGTATAAGGTTGTTAGGTGCCATGTGTAGGCCCCATGTGTGCCCCCCTTCCCGGACATGCGTTAACACTTAGTAAAATCCTGGATCTGTACGTGGAAAGTCCCGCCGCGTCACAACCGGGGCCTAGATTGTGGCAAAGTTGGCCCAACCTTGGCTCTACATGTACATTTGTCCTAAACAAAGCAAAAAAAGTAGAGAGGTCCACCGGGCTACCCTCGTACGGAGATAGCTATAGGGGTAGACAATACGGGGCCCCCTGTCTAGGGTTTCGCTGGAGGAAGACCGCCGGAGCGTCGAAATCACATGAAAACTTGCATGTGCCCCTAGGATATGTGTGTGAGAGTGGTTCAAGGTTGTTAGGTGCCATGTGTAGGCCCCATGTGTGACCCCCTTCCCGGACATGCGTTAACACTTAGTAAAATGCTGGATATGTACGTGGAAAGTCCCGCCGGGTCACAACTGGGTCTATAATGTGGCAAAGTTTGCCCAACCTTGGCTCTACATGTACATATGTCCTAAACAAACCAAAACAAGTAGAGAGGTCCACCGGGCTACCCTCATACGGAGATAGCTATAGGGGTAGACGATCCGGGGCCCCCGGTCTAGGGTTTCGTCGGAGGAAGACCGCCGGAGCGTCGAAATCACATGAAAACTTGCAAGTGCCCCTAGGATATGTGTGTGAGAGTGGTGCAAGGTTGTTAGGTGCCATGTGTAGGCCCCATGTGTGACCCCCTTCCCGGACATGTATTAACACTTAGTAAAATCCTGGATCTGTACGTGGAAAATCCTGCAGCGTCACAACCGGGGCCTAGAATGTGGCAAAGTTGGCCCAACCTTGGATCTGCATGTACATATGTCCTTAACAACCCAAAACAAGTAGAGAGGACCATCAGGCAACCCTCATACGGAGAAAGCTATAGGGGTAGACGATCCACGGCCCCCGGTCTAGGGTTTCGCCGGAGGAAGACCGCCGGAGCGTCGAAATCACATGAAAACTTGCATGTGCCCCTAGGATATGTGTGTGAGAGTGGTGAAAGGTTGTTAGGTGCCATGTGTAGCCCCATGTGTGACCCCCTTCCCGGACATGCGTTAACACTTAGTAAAATCCTGGATCTGTACGTGGAAACTCCCGCCGCGTCACATCCGGGGCCTAGAATGTGGCAAAGTTGGCCCAACCTTGGCTCTACATGTACATATGTCATAAAAAAACCAAAACAAATAGAGAGGTCCACCGGGCTACCCTCGTACGGAGATAGCTATAGGGGTAGACGATCCGGGGCCCCCGGTCTAGGGTTTCGCCGGAGGAAGACCGTCGGAGCATCGAAATCACATGAAAACTTGCATGTGCCCCTAGTATATGTGTGTGAGAGTGGTGCAAGGTTGTTAGGTGCCATGTGTAGGCCCCATGTGTGACCCCCTTCCCAGACATGCGTTAAAACTTAGTAAAATCCTGGATCTGTACGTGGAAACTCCCGACGCGTCACAACCGGGGCCTAGAATGTGGTAAAGTTGGCCCAACCTTAGCTCTACATGTACATATGTCCTAAACAAATGAAAACAAGTAGAGAGGTCCACTGGGCTCCCCTTGTACGGAGATAGCTATAGAGGTAGACGATCCGGGGCCACCGGTCTAGGGTTTCGCTGGAGGAAGACCACTTGAGCGTCGGAATCACATGAAAACTTGCATGTGCCCCTAGGATATGTGTGTGAGAGTGGTGCAAGGTTATTAGGTGCCATGTGTAGGCCCCATGTGTGACCCCCTTCCCAGACAAGCGTTAACACTTAGTAAAATCCTGGATCTGTACGTGGAAACTCCCGCCGCGTCACAACCGGGGCCTAGAATGTGGCAAAGTTGGCCCAACCTTGGCTCTACATGTACATATGTCCTAAACAAACCAAAAAAAATAGAGAGGTCCACCGGGCTACCCTCGTACGGAGATAGCTATAGGGGTAGACGATCCGGGGCCCCCGGTCTAGGGTTTCGCCGGAGGAAGACCGTCGGAGCGTCGAAATCACATGAAAACTTGCATGTGCCCCTAGTATATGTGTGTGAGGGTGGTGCAAGGTTGTTAGGTGCCATGTGTAGGCCCCATGTTTGACCCCCTTCCCGGACATGCGTTAACACTTAGTAAAATCCTGGATCTGTACGTGGAAACTCCCGCCGCGTCACAACCGGGGCCTAGAATGTGGTAAAGTTGGCCCAACCTTAGCTCTACATGTACATATGTCCTAAACAAATGAAAACAAGTAGAGAGGTCCACTGGGCTACCCTTGTACGGAGATAGCTATAGAGGTAGACGATCCGGGGCCACCGGTCTAGGGTTTCGCCGGAGGAAGACCACTTGAGCGTCGGAATCACATGAAAACTTGCATGTGCCCCTAGGATATGTGTGTGAGAGTGGTGCAAGGTTATTAGGTGCCATGTGTAGGCCCCATGTGTGACCCCCTTCCCAGACAAGCGTTAACACTTAGTGAAATCCTAGATCTATACGTGGAAACTCCCGCCGCGTCACAACCGGGGCCTAGAATGTGGCAAAGTTGGCCCAACCTTGGCTCTCCATGCACATATGTCCTAAACAAACCAAAAAAAGTCGAGAGGTCTACCGGGCTACCCTCGTACGGAGAAAGCTATAGGGGTAGACGATCCGGGGCCCCCGGTCTAGGGTTTCGCCGGAGGAAGACCACCAGAGCGTCGGAATCACATGAAAACTTGCATGTGCCCCTAGGATATGTGTGTGAGAGTGGTGCAAGGTTGTTAGGTGCCATGTGTAGGCCCCATGTGTGACCCCCTTCCCGGACATGCGTTAACAATTAATAAAATCTTGGATCTGTACGTGGAAACTCCCGCCGCGTCACAACCGGGGCCTAGAATGTGGCAAAGTTGGCCCAACCTTGGCTCTAAATGCACATATGTCCTAAGCAAAGCAAAACAAGTAGAGAGGTCCACCGGGCTACCCTCGTACGGAGATAGCTATAGGGGTAGACTATCCGGGGGCCCCTGTCTAGGGTTTCGCCGGAGGAAGACCGCCGGAGCGTCGAAATCACATGAAAACTTGCATGTGCCCCTAGGATATGTGTGTGAGAGTGGTGCAAGGTTGTTAGGTGCCATGTGTGACCCCCTTCCTGGACATGCGTTAACACTTAGCAAAATCCTGGATCTGCACGTGGAAAGTCCCGCCGCGTCACAACCGGGGCCTAGAATGTGGCAAAGTTGGCCCAACCTTGTCTCTACATGTACATTAAGTCCTAAACAAACCAAAACAAGTAGAGAGGTCCACCGGGCTACCCTCGTACGAAGAAAGCTATAGGGGTAGACGACCCGGGGCCCCCGGTCTAGGGTTTCGCCGGAGGAAGACCGCCGGAGCGTGGAAATCACAAGAAATTTTGCATGTGCCCCTAAGATATGTGTGTGAGATTGGTGCAAGGTTGTTAGGTGCCATGTGTAGGCCCCATGTGTGACCCCCTTCCCGGACATGCGTTAACACTTAGTAAAATCCTGGATCTGTACGTGGAAAGTCCCGCCGCGTCACAACCGGGGCCTAGAATGTGGCAAAGTTGGCCCAACCTTGTCTCTACATGTACATTAAGTCCTAAACAAACCAAAACAAGTAGAGAGGTCCACCAGGCTACCCTCGTACGAAGAAAGCTATAGGGGTAGACGACCCGGGGCCCCCGGTCTAGGGGTTCGCCGGAGGAAGACCGCCGGAGCGTGGAAATCACAAGAAATTTTGCATGTGCCCCTAGGATATGTGTGTGAGATTGGTGCAAGGTTGTTAGGTGCCATGTGTAGGCCCCATGTGTGACCCCCTTCCCGGACATGCGTTAACACTTAGTAAAATCCTGGATCTATACGTGGAAACTCCCGCCGCGTCACAACCGGGGCCTAGAATGTGGCAAAGTTGGCCCAACCTTGTCTCTGCATGTACATGTGTCCTAAACAAACCAAAACAAGTAGAGAGGTCCACCGGGCTACCCTCGTATGGAGAAAGCTATAGGGGTAGACGATCCGGGGCCCCAGGTCTAGGGTTTCGCCGGAGGAAGTCCAACGGAGCGTCGGAATCACATGAAAACTTGCATGTTCCCCTAGGATATGTGTGTGAGAGTGGTGCAATGTTGTTAGGTGCCATGTGTAGGCCCCATGTGTGACCCCTTCCCGGACATGCGTTAATACTTAGTAAAATACTGGATCTGTACGTGGAAAGTCCTGCCGCGTCACAACCGGGGCCTAGAATGTGGCAAAGTTGGCCCAACCTTGGATCTACTATACATATGTCCTAAGCAAACCAAAACAAGTAGAAAGGTCCACTGGGATACACTTGTACGGAGATAGCTATAGGGGTAGACGATCCGGGACTCCCGGTCTAGGGTTTCGCCGGAGGAAGACCGTCGGAGCGTCGGAATCACATGAAAACTTGCATGTGCCCCTAGGATATGTGTGTGAGAGTGGTGCAAGGTTGTTAGGTGCCATGTGTAGTCCCCATGTGTGACCCCCTTCCCGGACATGCGTTAACACTTAGTAAAATCCTGGATCTATACGTGGAAAGTCCCGCCGCGTTACAACCGGGGCCTAGAATGTGGCAAAGTTGGCCCAACCTTAGCTCTAGATGTACATATGTCCTAAACGAACTAAAACAAGTAGAGAGGTCCACCGGGCTACCCTCGTACGGAGATAGCTATAGGGGTAGACGATCCGGGGGCCCCGGTCTAGGGTTTCGCCGGAGGAAGACCGCCGGAGCGTCGAAATCACATGAAAACTTGAATGTGCCCCTAGGGTATGTGTGTGAGGGTGGTGCAAGGTTATTAGGTGCTATGTGTAGGCCCCATGTGTGCCCCCCTTCCCGGACATGTGTTAACACTTAGTAAAATCCTGGATCTGTACGTGCAAAGTCCCGCCGCGTCACAACCGGAGCCTAGAATGTGGCAAAGTTGGCCAACCTTGGTTCTCCATGTACATATGTCCTAAACAAACCAAAACAAGTAGAGAGGTCCATCAGACTACCCTCGTACGGAGAAAGCTATAGGGGTAGACGATTCGGGGCCCCCGGTCTAGGGTTTCGCCGGAGGAAGACCGCCGGAGCATCGAAATCACATGAAAACTTGCATGTGCCCCTAGGATATGTGTGTGAGAGTGGTGCAAGGTTGTTAGGTGCCATGTGTAGGCCCCATGTGTGACCCCCTTCCCGGACATGCGTTAACACTTAGTAAAATCCTGGATCTGTATGTGGAAAGTCCCGCCGCGTCACAACCGGGGCCTAGAATGTGGCAAAGTTGGCCCAACCTTGGCTCTCCATGTACATATGCCCTAAACAAACCAAAATAAGTAGAGAGGTCCATCAGGCTACCCTCGTATGGAGAAAGCTATAGGGGTAGACGATCCGGGGCCCCCGGTCTAGGGTTTCGCTGGAGGAAGACCGTTGGAGCGTCGAAATCACATGAAAACTTGCATGTTCCCCTAGTATATGTGTGTGAGAGTGGTATAAGGTTGTTAGGTGCCATGTGTAGGCCCCATGTGTGCCCCCCTTCCCGGACATACGTTAACACTTAGTAAAATCCTGGATCTGTACGTGGAAAGTCCCGCCGCATCACAACCGGGGCCTAGAATGTGGCAAAGTTGGCCCAACCTTGGCTCTACATGTACATATGTCCCAAACAAAGAAAAAAAAGTAGAGAGGTCCACCGGGCTACCCTCGTACGGAGATAGCTATAGGGGTAGACAATCCGGGGCCCCCTGTCTAGGGTTTCGCTGGAGGAAGACCGCCGGAGCGTCGAATCAAATGAAAACTTGCATGCGCCCCTAGGATATGTGTGTGAGAGTGGTTCAAGGTTGTTAGGTGCCATGTGTAGGCCCCATGTGTGACCCCCTTCCCGGACATGCGTTAACACTTAGTAAAATCCTGGATCTGTACGTGGAAAGTCCCGCCGCGTCACAACTGGGTCTATAATGTGGCAAAGTTGTCCCAACCTTGGCTCTACATGTACATATGTCCTAAACAAACCAAAACAAGTAGAGAGGTCCACCGGGCTACCCTCATACGGAGATAGCTATAGGGGTAGACGATCCGGGGCCCCCGGTCTAGGGTTTCGTCGGAGGAAGACCGCCGGAGCGTCGAAATCACATGAAAACTTGCAAGTGCCCCTAGGATATGTGTGTGAGAGTGGTGCAAGGTTGTTAGGTGCCATGTGTAGGCCCCATGTGTGACCCCCTTCCCGGACATGTATTAACACTTAGTAAAATCCTGGATCTGTACGTGGAAAATCCTGCCGCGTCACAACCGGGGCCTAGAATGTGGCAAAGTTGGCCCAACCTTGGATCTGCATGTACATATGTCCTTAACAACCCAAAACAAGTAGAGAGGACCATCAGGCAACCCTCGTACGGAGAAATCTATAGGGGTAGACGATCCACGGCCCCCGGTCTAGGGTTTCGCCGGAGGAAGACCGCCGGAGCGTCGAAATCACATGAAAACTTGCATGTGCCCCTAGGATATGTGTGTGAGAGTGGTGAAAGGTTGTTAGGTGCCATGTGTAGCCCCATGTGTGACCCCCTTCCCGGACATGCGTTAACACTTAGTAAAATCCTGGATCTGTACGTGGAAACTCCTGCCGCGTCACAACCGGGGCCTAGAATGTGGCAAAGTTGGCCCAACCTTGGCTCTACATGTACATATGTCCTAAACAAACCAAAACAAATAGAGAGGTCCACCGGGCTACCCTCGTACGGAGATAGCTATAGGGGTAGACGATCCGGGGCCCCTGGTCTAGGGTTTCGCCGGAGGAAGACCGTCGGAGCGTCGAAATCACATGAAAACTTGCATGTGCCCCTAGTATATGTGTGTGAGGGTGGTGCAAGGTTATTAGGTGCCATGTGTAGGCCCCATGTTTGACCCCCTTCCTGGACATGCGTTAACACTTAGTAAAATCCTGGATCTGTACGTGGAAACTCCCGCCGCGTCACAACCGGGGCCTAGAATGTGGTAAAGTTGGCCCAACCTTAGCTCTACATGTACATATGTCCTAAACAAATGAAAAAAAGTAGAGAGGTCCACTGGGCTACCCTTGTACGGAGATAGCTATAGAGGTAGACGATCCGGGGCCACCGGTGTAGGGTTTCGCCGGAGGAAGACCACTTGAGCGTCGGAATCACATGAAAACTTGCATGTGCCCCTAGGATATGTGTGTGAGAGTGGTGCAAGGTTATTAGGTGCCATGTGTAGGCCCCATGTGTGACCCCCTTCCCAGACAAGCGTTAACACTTAGTAAAATCCTGGATCTATACGTGGAAACTCCCGCCGCGTCACAACCGGGGCCTAGAATGTGGCAAAGTTGGCCCAACCTTGGCTCTCCATGCACATATGTCCTAAACAAACCAAAACAAGTCGAGAGGTCTACCGGGGTACCCTCGTACGGAGAAAGCTATAGGGGTAGACGATCCGGGGCCCCCGGTCTAGGGTTTCGCCGGAGGAAGACCACCAGAGCGTCGGAATCACATGAAAACTTGCATGTGCCCCTAGGATATGTGTGTGAGAGTGGTGCAAGGTTGTTAGGTGCCATGTGTAGGCCCCATGTGTGACCCCCTTCCCGGACATGCGTTAACAATTAATAAAATCTTGGATCTGTACGTGGAAACTCCCGCCGCGTCACAACCGGGGCCTAGAATGTGGCAAAGTTGGCCCAACCTTGGCTCTAAATGCACATATGTCCTAAGCAAAGCAAAACAAGTAGAGAGGTCCACCGGGCTACCCTCGTACGGAGATAGCTATAGGGGTAGACTATCCGGGGCCCCCTGTCTAGGGTTTCGCCGGAGGAAGACCGCCGGAGCGTCGAAATCACATGAAAACTTGCATGTGCCCCTAGGATATGTGTGTGAGAGTGGTGCAAGGTTGTTAGGTGCCATGTGTGACCCCCTTCCTGGACATGCGTTAACACTTAGCAAAATCCTGGATCTGCACGTGGAAAGTCCCGCCGCGTCACAACCGGGGCCTAGAATGTGGCAAAGTTGGCCCAACCTTGTCTCTACATGTACATTAAGTCCTAAACAAACCAAAACAAGTAGAGAGGTCCACCGGGCTACCCTCGTACGAAGAAAGCTATAGGGGTAGACGACCTGGGGCCCCCGGTCTAGGGTTTCGCCGGAGGAAGACCGCCGGAGCATGGAAATCACAAGAAATTTTGCATGTGCCCCTAGGATATGTGTGTGAGATTGGTGCAAGGTTGTTAGGTGCCATGTGTAGGCCCCATGTGTGACCCCCTTCCCGGACATGCGTTAACACTTAGTAAAATCCTGGATCTGTACGTGGAAAGTCCCGCCGCGTCACAACCGGGGCCTAGAATGTGGCAAAGTTGGCCCAACATTGTGTCTGCATGTACATGTGTCCTAAACATACCAAAACAAGTAGAGAGGTCCACCGGGCTACCCTCGTACGGAGAAAGCCATAGGGGTAGACGATCCGGGGCCCCAGGTCTAGGGTTTCGCCGGAGGAAGTCCAACGGAGCGTCGGAATCACATGAAAACTTGCATGTTCCCCTAGGATATGTGTGTGAGAGTGGTGCAATGTTGTTAGGTGCCATGTGTAGTCCCCATGTGTGACCCCTTCCCGGACATGCGTTAACACTTAGTAAAATACTGGATCTGTACGTGGAAAGTCCCGCCGCGTCACAACCGGGGCCTAGAATGTGGCAAAGTTGGCCCAACCTTGGATCTACTATACATATGTCCTAAGCAAACCAAAAAAGTAGAGAGGTCCACTGGGCTACACTTGTACGGAGATAGCTATAGGGGTAGACGATCCGGGACTCCCGGTCTAGGGTTTCGCCGGAGGAAGACCGTCGGAGCGTGGGAATCACATGAAAACTTGCATGTGCACCTAGGATATGTGTGTGAGAGTGGTGCAAGGTTGTTAGGTGCCATGTGTAGGCCCCATGTGTGACCCCCTTCCCGGACATGCATTAACACTTAGTAAAATCCTGGATCTATACGTGGAAAGTCCCGCCGCGTTACAACCGGGGCCTAGAATGTGGCATAGTCGGCCCAACCTTAGCTCTAGATGTACATATGTCCTAAACGAACTAAAACAAGTAGAGAGGTCCACCGGGCTACCCTCGTACGGAGATAGCTATAGGGGTAGACGATCCGGGGGCCCCGGTCTAGGGTTTTGCCGGAGGAAGACCGCCGGAGCGTCGAAATCACATGAAAACTTGAATGTGCCCCTAGGATATGTGTGTGAGGGTGGTGCAAGGTTATTAGGTGCTATGTGTAGGCCCCATGTGTGCCCCCCTTCCTGGACATGTGTTAACACTTAGTAAAATCCTGGATCTGTACGTGCAAAGTCCCGCCGCGTCACAACCGGGGCCTAGAATGTGGCAATGTTGGCCGACCTTGGCTCTCCATGTACATATGTCCTAAACAAACCAAAACAAGTAGAGAGGTCCATCAGACTACCCTCGTACGGAGAAAGCTATAGGGGTAGACGATCCGGGGCCCCCGGTCTAGGGTTTCGCCGGAGGAAGACCGCCGGAGCGTCGAAATCACATGAAAACTTGCATGTGCCCCTAGGATATGTGTGTGAGAGTGGTGCAAGGTTGTTAGGTGCCATGTGTAGGCCCCATGTGTGACCCCCTTCCCGGACATGCGTTAACACTTAGTAAAATCCTGGATCTGTACGTGGAAAGTCCCGCCGCATCACAACCGGGGCCTAGAATGTGGCAAAGTTGGCCCAACCTTGGCTCTCCATGTACATATGCCCTAAACAAACCAAAATAAGTAGAGAGATCCATCAGGCTACCCTCGTATGGAGAAAGCTATAGGGGTAGACGATCCGGGGCCCCCGGCCTAGGGTTTCGCTGGAGGAAGACCGTTGGAGCGTCGAAATCACATGAAAACTTGCATGTTCCCCTAGTATATGTGTGTGAGAGTGGTATAAGGTTGTTAGGTGCCATGTGTAGGCCCCATGTGTGCCCCCCTTCCCGGACATGCGTTAACACTTAGTAAAATCCTGGATCTGTACGTGGAAAGTCCCGCCGCATCACAACCGGGGCCTAGAATGTGGCAAAGTTGGCCCAACCTTGGCTCTACATGTACATATGTCCCAAACAAAGAAAAAAAAGTAGAGAGGTCCACCGGGCTACCCTCGTACGGAGATAGCTATAGGGGTAGACAATCCGGGGCCCCCTGTCTAGGGTTTCGCTGGAGGAAGACCGCCGGAGCGTCGAAATCAAATGAAAACTTGCATGCGCCCCTAGGATATGTGTGTGAGAGTGGTTCAAGGTTGTTAGGTGCCATGTGTAGGCCCCATGTGTGACCCCCTTCCCGGACATGCGTTAACACTTAGTAAAATCCTGGATCTGTACGTGGAAAGTCCCGCCGCGTCACAACTGGGTCTATAATGTGGCAAAGTTGTCCCAACCTTGGCTCTACATGTACATATGTCCTAAACAAACCAAAACAAGTAGAGAGGTCCACCGGGCTACCCTCATACGGAGATAGCTATAGGGGTAGACGATCCGGGGCCCCCGGTCTAGGGTTTCGTCGGAGGAAGACCGCCGGAGCGTCGAAATCACATGAAAACTTGCAAGTGCCCCTAGGATATGTGTGTGAGAGTGGTGCAAGGTTGTTAGGTGCCATGTGTAGGCCCCATGTGTGACCCCCTTCCCGGACATGTATTAACACTTAGTAAAATCCTGGATCTGTACGTGGAAAATCCTGCCGCGTCACAACCGGGGCCTAGAATGTGGCAAAGTTGGCCCAACCTTGGATCTGCATGTACATATGTCCTTAACAACCCAAAACAAGTAGAGAGGACCATCAGGCAACCCTCGTACGGAGAAATCTATAGGGGTAGACGATCCACGGCCCCCGGTCTAGGGTTTCGCCGGAGGAAGACCGCCGGAGCGTCGAAATCACATGAAAACTTGCATGTGCCCCTAGGATATGTGTGTGAGAGTGGTGAAAGGTTGTTAGGTGCCATGTGTAGCCCCATGTGTGACCCCCTTCCCGGACATGCGTTAACACTTAGTAAAATCCTGGATCTGTACGTGGAAACTCCTGCCGCGTCACAACCGGGGCCTAGAATGTGGCAAAGTTGGCCCAACCTTGGCTCTACATGTACATATGTCCTAAACAAACCAAAACAAATAGAGAGGTCCACCGGGCTACCCTCGTACGGAGATAGCTATAGGGGTAGACGATCCGGGGCCCCTGGTCTAGGGTTTCGCCGGAGGAAGACCGTCGGAGCGTCGAAATCACATGAAAACTTGCATGTGCCCCTAGTATATGTGTGTGAGGGTGGTGCAAGGTTGTTAGGTGCCATGTGTAGGCCCCATGTTTGACCCCCTTCCTGGACATGCGTTAACACTTAGTAAAATCCTGGATCTGTACGTGGAAACTCCCGCCGCGTCACAACCGGGGCCTAGAATGTGGTAAAGTTGGCCCAACCTTAGCTCTACATGTACATATGTCCTAAACAAATGAAAACAAGTAGAGAGGTCCACTGGGCTACCCTTGTACGGAGATAGCTATAGAGGTAGACGATCCGGGGCCACCGGTCTAGGGTTTCGCCGGAGGAAGACCACTTGAGCGTCGGAATCACATGAAAACTTGCATGTGCCCCTAGGATATGTGTGTGAGAGTGGTGCAAGGTTATTAGGTGCCATGTGTAGGCCCCATGTGTGACCCCCTTCCCAGACAAGCGTTAACACTTAGTAAAATCCTGGATCTATACGTGGAAACTCCCGCCGCGTCACAACCGGGGCCTAGAATGTGGCAAAGTTGGCCCAACCTTGGCTCTCCATGCACATATGTCCTAAACAAACCAAAACAAGTCGAGAGGTCTACCGGGGTACCCTCGTACGGAGAAAGCTATAGGGGTAGACGATCCGGGGCCCCCGGTCTAGGGTTTCGCCGGAGGAAGACCACCAGAGCGTCGGAATCACATGAAAACTTGCATGTGCCCCTAGGATATGTGTGTGAGAGTGGTGCAAGGTTGTTAGGTGCCATGTGTAGGCCCCATGTGTGACCCCCTTCCCGGACATGCGTTAACAATTAATAAAATCTTGGATCTGTACGTGGAAATTCCCGCCGCGTCACAACCGGGGCCTAGAATGTGGCAAAGTTGGCCCAACCTTGGCTCTAAATGCACATATGTCCTAAGCAAAGCAAAACAAGTAGAGAGGTCCACCGGGCTACCCTCGTACGGAGATAGCTATAGGGGTAGACTATCCGGGGCCCCCTGTCTAGGGTTTCGCCGGAGGAAGACCGCCGGAGCGTCGAAATCACATGAAAACTTGCATGTGCCCCTAGGATATGTGTGTGAGAGTGGTGCAAGGTTGTTAGGTGCCATGTGTGACCCCCTTCCTGGACATGCGTTAACACTTAGCAAAATCCTGGATCTGCACGTGGAAAGTCCCGCCGCGTCACAACCGGGGCCTAGAATGTGGCAAAGTTGGCCCAACCTTGTCTCTACATGTACATTAAGTCCTAAACAAACCAAAACAAGTAGAGAGGTCCACCGGGCTACCCTCGTACGAAGAAAGCTATAGGGGTAGACGACCCGGGGCCCCCGGTCTAGGGTTTCGCCGGAGGAAGACCGCCGGAGCATGGAAATCACAAGAAATTTTGCATGTGCCCCTAGGATATGTGTGTGAGATTGGTGCAAGGTTGTTAGGTGCCATGTGTAGGCCCCATGTGTGACCCCCTTCCCGGACATGCGTTAACACTTAGTAAAATCCTGGATCTGTACGTGGAAAGTCCCGCCGCGTCACAACCGGGGCCTAGAATGTGGCAAAGTTGGCCCAACCTTGTGTCTGCATGTACATGTGTCCTAAACATACCAAAACAAGTAGAGAGGTCCACCGGGCTACCCTCGTACGGAGAAAGCCATAGGGGTAGACGATCCGGGGCCCCAGGTCTAGGGTTTCGCCGGAGGAAGTCCAACGGAGCGTCGGAATCACATGAAAACTTGCATGTTCCCCTAGGATATGTGTGTGAGAGTGGTGCAATGTTGTTAGGTGCCATGTGTAGTCCCCATGTGTGACCCCTTCCCGGACATGCGTTAACACTTAGTAAAATACTGGATCTGTACGTGGAAAGTCCCGCCGCGTCACAACCGGGGCCTAGAATGTGGCAAAGTTGGCCCAACCTTGGATCTACTATACATATGTCCTAAGCAAACCAAAAAAGTAGAGAGGTCCACTGGGCTACACTTGTACGGAGATAGCTATAGGGGTAGACGATCCGGGACTCCCGGTCTAGGGTTTCGCCGGAGGAAGACCGTCGGAGCGTGGGAATCACATGAAAACTTGCATGTGCACCTAGGATATGTGTGTGAGAGTGGTGCAAGGTTGTTAGGTGCCATGTGTAGGCCCCATGTGTGACCCCCTTCCCGGACATGCATTAACACTTAGTAAAATCCTGGATCTATACGTGGAAAGTCCCGCCGCGTTACAACCGGGGCCTAGAATGTGGCATAGTCGGCCCAACCTTAGCTCTAGATGTACATATGTCCTAAACGAACTAAAACAAGTAGAGAGGTCCACCGGGCTACCCTCGTACGGAGATAGCTATAGGGGTAGACGATCCGGGGGCCCCGGTCTAGGGTTTTGCCGGAGGAAGACCGCCGGAGCGTCGAAATCACATGAAAACTTGAATGTGCCCCTAGGATATGTGTGTGAGGGTGGTGCAAGGTTATTAGGTGCTATGTGTAGGCCCCATGTGTGCCCCCCTTCCTGGACATGTGTTAACACTTAGTAAAATCCTGGATCTGTACGTGCAAAGTCCCGCCGCGTCACAACCGGGGCCTAGAATGTGGCAATGTTGGCCGACCTTGGCTCTCCATGTACATATGTCCTAAACAAACCAAAACAAGTAGAGAGGTCCATCAGACTACCCTCGTACGGAGAAAGCTATAGGGGTAGACGATCCGGGGCCCCCGGTCTAGGGTTTCGCCGGAGGAAGACCGCCGGAGCGTCGAAATCACATGAAAACTTGCATGTGCCCCTAGGATATGTGTGTGAGAGTGGTGCAAGGTTGTTAGGTGCCATGTGTAGGCCCCATGTGTGACCCCCTTCCCGGACATGCGTTAACACTTAGTAAAATCCTGGATCTGTACGTGGAAAGTCCCGCCGCATCACAACCGGGGCCTAGAATGTGGCAAAGTTGGCCCAACCTTGGCTCTCCATGTACATATGCCCTAAACAAACCAAAATAAGTAGAGAGATCCATCAGGCTACCCTCGTATGGAGAAAGCTATAGGGGTAGACGATCCGGGGCCCCCGGCCTAGGGTTTCGCTGGAGGAAGACCGTTGGAGCGTCGAAATCACATGAAAACTTGCATGTTCCCCTAGTATATGTGTGTGAGAGTGGTATAAGGTTGTTAGGTGCCATGTGTAGGCCCCATGTGTGCCCCCCTTCCCGGACATGCGTTAACACTTAGTAAAATCCTGGATCTGTACGTGGAAAGTCCCGCCGCGTCACAACCGGGGCCTAGATTGTGGCAAAGTTGGCCCAACCTTGGCTCTACATGTACATTTGTCCTAAACAAAGCAAAAAAAGTAGAGAGGTCCACCGGGCTACCCTCGTACGGAGATAGCTATAGGGGTAGACAATCCGGGGCCCCCTGTCTAGGGTTTCGCTGGAGGAAGACCGCCGGAGCGTCGAAATCACATGAAAACTTGCATGTGCCCCTAGGATATGTGTGTGAGAGTGGTTCAAGGTTGTTAGGTGCCATGTGTAGGCCCCATGTGTGACCCCCTTCCCGGACATGCGTTAACACTTAGTAAAATGCTGGATATGTACGTGGAAAGTCCCGCCGCGTCACAACTGGGTCTATAATGTGGCAAAGTTTGCCCAACCTTGGCTCTACATGTACATATGTCCTAAACAAACCAAAACAAGTAGAGAGGTCCACCGGGCTACCCTCATACGGAGATAGCTATAGGGGTAGACGATCCGGGGCCCCCGGTCTTGGGTTTCGTCGGAGGAAGACCGCCGGAGCGTCGAAATCACATGAAAACTTGCAAGTGCCCCTAGGATATGTGTGTGAGAGTGGTGCAAGGTTGTTAGGTGCCATGTGTAGGCCCCATGTGTGACCCCCTTCCCGGACATGTATTAACACTTAGTAAAATCCTGGATCTGTACGTGGAAAATCCTGCAGCGTCACAACCGGGGCCTAGAATGTGGCAAAGTTGGCCCAACCTTGGATCTGCATGTACATATGTCCTTAACAACCCAAAACAAGTAGAAAGGACCATCAGGCAACCCTCATACGGAGAAAGCTATAGGGGTAGACGATCCACGGCCCCCGGTCTAGGGTTTCGCCGGAGGAAGACCGCCGGAGCGTCGAAATCACATCAAAACTTGCATGTGCCCCTAGGATATGTGTGTGAGAGTGGTGAAAGGTTGTTAGGTGCCATGTGTAGCCCCATGTGTGACCCCCTTCCCGGACATGCGTTAACACTTAGTAAAATCCTGGATCTGTACGTGGAAACTCCCGCCGCGTCACATCCGGGGCCTAGAATGTGGCAAAGTTGGCCCAACCTTGGCTCTACATGTACATATGTCATAAAAAAACCAAAACAAATAGAGAGGTCCACCGGGCTACCCTCGTACGGAGATAGCTATAGGGGTAGACGATCCGGGGCCCCCGGTCTAGGGTTTCGCCGGAGGAAGACCGTCGGAGCATCGAAATCACATGAAAACTTGCATGTGCCCCTAGTATATGTGTGTGAGAGTGGTGCAAGGTTGTTAGGTGCCATGTGTAGGCCCCATGTGTGACCCCCTTCCCAGACATGCGTTAAAACTTAGTAAAATCCTGGATCTGTACGTGGAAACTCCCGACGCGTCACAACCGGGGCCTAGAATGTGGTAAAGTTGGCCCAACCTTAGCTCTACATGTACATATGTCCTAAACAAATGAAAACAAGTAGAGAGGTCCACTGGGCTACCCTTGTACGGAGATAGCTATAGAGGTAGACGATCCGGGGCCACCGGTCTAGGGTTTCGCTGGAGGAAGACCACTTGAGCGTCGGAATCACATGAAAACTTGCATGTGCCCCTAGGATATGTGTGTGAGAGTGGTGCAAGGTTATTAGGTGCCATGTGTAGGCCCCATGTGTGACCCCCTTCCCAGACAAGCGTTAACACTTAGTAAAATCCTGGATCTGTACGTGGAAACTCCCGCCGCGTCACAACCGGGGCCTAGAATGTGGCAAAGTTGGCCCAACCTTGGCTCTCCATGCACATATGTCCTAAACAAACCAAAACAAGTCGAGAGGTCTACCGGGCTACCCTCGTACAGAGAAAGCTATAGGGGTAGACGATCCGGGGCCCCCGGTCTAGGGTTTCGCCGGAGGAAGACCACCAGAGCGTTGGAATCACATGAAAACTTGCATGTGCCCCTAGGATATGTGTGTGAGAGTGGTGCAAGGTTGTTAGGTGCCATGTGTAGGCCCCATGTGTGACCCCCTTCCTGGACATGCGTTAACAATTAATAAAATCTTGGATCTGTACGTGGAAACTCCCGCCGCGTCACAACCGGGGCCTAGAATGTGGCAAAGTTGGCCCAACCTTGGCTCTACATGTACATATGTCGTAAGCAAAGCAAAACAAGTAGAGAGGTCCACCGGGCTACCCTCATACGGAGATAGCTATAGGGGTAGACTATCCGGGGCCCCCTGTCTAGGGTTTCGCCGGCGGAAGACCGCCGGAGCGTCGAAATCACATGAAAACTTGCATGTGCCCCTAGGATATGTGTGTGAGAGTGGTGCAAGGTTGTTAGGTGCCATGTGTGACCCCCTTCCTGGACATGCGTTAACACTTAGTAAAATCCTGGATCTGCACGTGGAAAGTCCCGCCGCGTCACA
This sequence comes from Avena sativa, assembly GCA_916181665.1. Classification (NCBI taxonomy): domain Eukaryota; kingdom Viridiplantae; phylum Streptophyta; class Magnoliopsida; order Poales; family Poaceae; genus Avena; species Avena sativa. The sequence goes on from OV702286.1 coordinate 196,451,796, forward strand.
ACCGGGGCCTAGAATGTGGCAAAGTTGCCCAACCTTGTCTCTACATGTACATAAGTCCTAAACAAACCAAAACAAGTAGAGAGGTCCACCGGGCTACCCTCGTACGAAGAAAGCTATAGGGGTAGACCACCCGGGGCCCCTGGTCTAGGGTTTCGCCGGAGGAAGACCGCCGGAGCGTCGAAATCACAAGAAATTTTGCATGTGCCCCTAGGATATGTGTGTGAGATTGGTGCAAGGTTGTTAGGTGCCATGTGTAGGCCCCATGTGTGACCCCCTTCCCGGACATGCGTTAACACTTAGTAAAATCCTGGATTTGTACGTGGAAAGTCCCGCCGCGTCACAACCGGGGCCTAGAATGTGGCAAAGTTGGCCCAACCTTGTCTCTGCATGTACATATGTCCTAAACAAACCAAAACAAGTAGAGAGGTCCACCGGGCTACCCTCGTACGGAGAAAGCTATAGGGGTAGACGATCCGGGGCCCCAGGTCTAGGGTTTCGCCGGAGGAAGTCCAACGGAGCGTCGGAATCACATGAAAACTTGCATGTTCCCCTAGGATATGTGTGTGAGAGTGGTGCAATGTTGTTAGGTGCCATGTGTAGGCCCCATGTGTGACCCCCTTCCCGGACATGCGTTAACACTTAGTAAAATCCTGGATCTGTACGTGGAAAGTCCCGCCGCGTCACAACCGGGGCCTAGAATGTGGCAAAGTTGGCCTAACCTTGGATCTACTATACATATGTCCTAATCAAACCAAAACAAGTAGAGAGGTCCACTGGGCTACACTTGTACGGAGATAGCTATAGGGGTAGACGATCCGGGACTCCCGGTGTAGGGTTTCGCCGGAGGAAGACCGTCAGAGCGTCGGAATCACATGAAAACTTTCATGTGCCCCTAGGATATGTGTGTGAGAGTGGTGCAAGGTTGTTAGGTGCCATGTGTAGGCCCCATGTGTGACCCCCTTTTCGGACATGCGTTAACACTTAGTAAAATCCTGGATCTATACGTGGAAAGTCCCGCGCGTCAGAACCGGGGCCTAGAATGTGGCAAAGTCGACCCAACCTTAGGTCTAGATGTACATATGTCCTAAACGAACTAAAACAAGTAGAGAGGTCCGCCGGGCTACCCTCGTACGGAGATAGCTATAGGGGTAGACGATCCGGGGGCCCCGGTCTAGGGTTTCGCCGGAGGAAGACCGCCGGAGCGTGGAAATCACATGAAAACATGAATGTGCCCCTAGGATATGTGTGTGAGGGTGGTGCAAGGTTATTAGGTGCTATGTGTAGGCCCCATGTGTGCCCCCCTTCCCGGACATGTGTTAACACTTAGTAAAATCCTGGATCTATACGTGCAAAGTCCCGCCGCGTCACAACCGGGGCCTAGAATGTGGCAAAGTTGGCCCAACCTTGGATCTACATGTACATATGTCCTAAACAAACCAAAACAAGTAGAGAGGTCCACTGGGCTACACTCGTACGGAGAAATCTATAGCGGTAGACGATCTGGGGCCCCCGGTCTAGGGTTTCGCCGGAGGAAGACCACTGGAGCGTCGGAATCACATGAAAACTTGCATGTGCCCCTAGGATATGTGTGTGAGAGTGGTGCAAGGTTGTTAGGTCCCATTTGTAGGACCCATGTGTGACCCCCTTCCCGGACATGCGTTAACACTTAGTAAAATCCTGGATCTGTACCTGGAAAGTCCCGCCGCGTCACAACCGGGGCGTAAATGTGGCAAAGTTGGCCCAAACTTGGATATACATGTACATATGTCCTAAACAAACCAAAACAAGTAGAGAGGTCCACTGGGCTACCCTTGTACGGAGATAGCTATAGGGGTAGACAATACGGGGCCACCGGTCTAGGGTTTCGCTGGAGGAAGACCACCGGAGCGTCAGAATCACATGAAAACTTGCATGTGCCCCTAGGATATGTGTGTGAGAGTGGTGCAAGGTTGTTAGGTGCCATGTGTAGGCCCCATGTGTGACCCCCTTCCCGGACATGCGTTAACACTTAGTAAAATCCTGGATCTGTACGTGGAAAGTCCCGCCGCGTCACAACCGGGGCCTAGAATGTGGCAAAGTCGGCCCAACCTTAGCTCTAGATGTACATATGTCCTAAACGAACCAAAACAAGTAGAGAGGTCCACCGGCTACCCTCGTACGGAGATAGCTATAGGGGTAGACGATCCGGGGGCCCCGGTCTAGGGTTTCACCGGAGGAAGACCGCCGGAGCGTCGAAATCACATGAGAACTTGAATGTGCCCCTAGGATATGTGTGTGAGAGTGGTACAAGGTTATTAGGTGCCATGTGTAGGCCCCATGTGTTCCCTCCTTCCCGGACATGCTTTAGCACTTAGTAAAATCCTGTATCTGTACGTGGAAAGTCCCGCCGCGTCACAACCGGGGCCTAGAATGTGGCAAAGTTGGCCCAACCTTGGCTCTCCATGTACATATGTCCTAAACAAACCAAAACAAGTAGAGAGGTCCATCAGGCTACCCTTGTACGGAGAAAGCTATAGGGGTAGACGATCCGGGGGCCCCGATCTAGGGTTTCGCCGGAGGAAGACCGTCGGAGCATGGAAATCACATGAAAACTTAAATGTGCCCCTAGGATATGTGTGTGAGAGTGGTGCAAGGTTGTTAGGTGACATGTGTAGGCCCCATGTGTGACCCCCTTCCCGGACATGCTTTAACACTTAGTAAAATCATGGATCTGTACGTGGAAAGTCCCGCCGCGTCACAACCGGGGCCTAGAATGTCGCAAAGTGGGCCCAACCTTGGCTCTACATGTACATATGTCCTAAACAAACCAAAACAAGTAGAGAGGTCCACCGGGCTACCCTCATACGGAGATAGCTATAGGGGTAGACGATCCGGGCCCCCGGTCTAGGGTTTCGCCGGAGGAAGACCACCGGAGCGTCGACATCACATGAAAACTTGCAAGTGCCCCTAGGATATGTGTGTGATATTGGTGCAAGGTTGTTAGGTTCCATGTGTAGGCCCCATGTGTGACCCCCTTCCCGGACATGCGTTAACACTTAGTAAAATCCTGGATCTGTACGTGGAAAGTCCCGCCGCGTCACAACCGGGGCCTAGAATGTGGCAAAGTCGGACCAACCTTAGCTCTAGATGTACATATGTCCTAAACGAACCAAAACAAGTAGAGAGGTCCACCGGCTACCCTCGTACGGAGATAGCTATAGGGGTAGATGATCCGGGGGCCCCGGTCTAGGGTTTCACCGGAGGAAGACCGCCGGAGCGTCGAAATCACATGAGAACTTGAATGTGCCCCTAGGATATGTGTGTGAGAGTGGTGCAAGGTTATTAGGTGCCATGTGTAGGCCCCATGTGTGCCCTCCTTCCCTGACATGCGTTAACACTTAGTAAAATCTTGTATCTGTACGTGGAAAGTCCCGCCGTGTCACAACCGGGGCCTAGAATGTGGCAAAGTTGGCCCAACCTTGGCTCTCCGTGTACATATGTCCTAAACAAACCAAAACAAGTAGAGAGGTCCATCAGGCTACCCTCGTACGGAGAAAGCTATAGGGGTAGACGATCCGGGGGCCCCGATCTAGGGTTTCACCGGAGGAAGACCGTCGGAGCGTCGAAATCACATGAAAACTTAAATGTGCCCCTAGGATATGTGTGTGAGAGTGGTGCAAGGTTGTTAGGTGCCATGTGTAGGCCCCATGTTTGACCCCCTTCTCGGACATGCTTTAACACTTAGTAAAATCATGGATCTGTACGTGGAAAGTCCCGCCGCGTCACAACCGGGGCCTAGAATGTTGCAAAGTGGGCCCAACCTTGGCTCTACATGTACATATGTCCTAAACAAACCAAAACAAGTAGAGAGGTCCACCGGGCTACCCTCGTACGGAGATAGCTATAGGGGTAGACGATCCGGGGCCCCGGTCTAGGGTTTCGCCGGAGGAAGACCACCGGAGCGTCGACATCACATGAAAACTTGCAAGTGCCCCTAGGATATGTGTGTGATATTGGTGCAAGGTTTTTAGGTGCCATGTGTAGGCCCCATGTGTGACCCCCTTCCCGGACATGTATTAACACTTAGTAAAATCCTGGATCTGTATGTGGAAAGTCCCGCCGCGTCACAACCGGGGCCTAGAATGTTGCAAAGTGGGCCCAACCTTGGATCTCCATGTACATATGTCCTAAACAAACCAAAACAAGTAGAGAGGTCCACCGGGCTAACCTCGTACGAAGAAAGCTATAGGGGTAGACGATCCGGGGTCCCCGGTCTAGGGTTTCGTCGGAGGAAGACCGCCGGAGCGTCGAAATCACATGAAAACTTGCATGTGCCCCTAGGATATGTGTGTGAGAGTGGTGCAAGGTTGTTAGGTGCCATGTGTATCCCCATGTGTGACCCCCTTCCCAGACATGCGTTAACACTCAGTAAAATCTTGGATCTGTACGTGGAAAGTCCCACCGCGTCACAACCGGGGCCTAGAATGTGGCAAAGTTGGCCCAACCTTGGCTCTACATGTATATATGGCCTAAGAAAACCAAAAAAATAGATAGGTCAACCGATCTACCATCGTATGGAGATAGCTATAGGGGTAGACAATCCGGGGCCCCGGTCTAGGGTTTCGCTGGAGGAAGACCGCCGGAGCGTCGAAATCACATGAAAACTTGCATGTGCCCCTAGGATATGTGTGTGAGAGTGGTGCAAGGTTGTTAGGTGCCATGTGTAGGCCCCATGTGTGACCCCCTTCCCGGACATGCGTTAACACTTAGTAAAATCCTGGATCTGTACGTGGAAAGTCCCGCCACGTCACAACCGGGGCCTAGAATGTGGCAAAGTTGGCCCAACCTTGGCTCTCCATGTACATATGTCCTAAACAAAGCAAAACAAGTAGAGAGGTCCACCGGGCTACCCTCGTATGGAGATAGCTATAGGGGTAGACGATCCGGGGCCCCCGATCTATGGTTTCGCCGGAGGAAGACCAGCGGAGCGTCGAAATCACATGAAAACTTTCATGTGACCCTAGGATATGTGTTAGAGAGTGGTGCAAGGTTATTAGGTGCCATGTGTGACCCCCTTCCTGGACATGCGTCAACACTTAGTAAAATCCTGGATCTCCACGTGGAAAGTCCCGCCGCGTCACAACCGGGGCCTAGAATTTGGCGAAGTTGGCCCAACCTTGTCTCTACATGTATATATGTCCTAAACAAACCAAGACAAGTAGAGAGGTCCACCGGGCTACCCTCGTACGAAGAAAGCTATAGGGGTAGACGATCCGGGGCCCCCGGTCTAGGGTTTCGCCGGAGGAAGACCGTCGGAGCGTCGAAATCATAAGAAAACTTGCATGTGCCCCTAGGATATGTGTGTGAGATTGGTGCAAGGTTGTTAGGTGCCATGTGTAGGCCCCATGTGTGACCCCCTTCCCGGACATGCGTTAACACTTAGTAAAATCCTGGATCTCAACGTGGAAAGTCCCGCCGCGTCACAACCGGGGCCTAGAATGTGGCAAAGTTGGCCCAATCTTGTCTCTGCATGTACATATGTCCTAAACAAACCAAAACAAGTAGAGAGGTCCACCGGCCTACCCTCGTATGGAGAAAGCTATAGGGGTAGACGATCCGGGGACCCCGGTCTAGGGTTTCGCCGGAGGAAGACCACCGGCGCGTCGGAATAAAATGAAAACTTGCATGTTCCCCTAGGATATGTGTGTGAGAGTGGTTCAAGGATGTTAGGTGCCATGTGTAGGCCCCATGTGTGACCCCCTTCCCGACATGCGTTAACACTTAGTAAAATCCTGGATCTGTACATGGAAAGTCCCGCCGCATCACAACCGGGGCCTCTAATGTGGCAAAGTTTGCCCAACCTTGGATCTACATGTACATATGTCCTAAACAAACCAAAACAAGTAGAGAGGTCCACTGGGCTACCCTTGTACGGAGATAGCTATAGGGGTAGACGATCCGGGGCCACCGGTCTAGGGTTTCGCCGGAGGAAGACCACCGGAGGGTCGGAATCACATGAAAACTTGCATGTGCCCCTAGGATATGTGTGTGAGAGCGGTGCAAGGTTGATAGGTGCCATGTGTAGGCCCCATGTGTGACCCCCTTCCCGGACATGCGTTAACACTTAGTAAAATCATGGATCTGTACGTGGAAAGTCCCGCCGCGTCACAACCGGGGCCTAGAATTTGGCAAAGTCGGCCCAACCTTAGCCCTAGATGTACATATGTCCTAAAAGAACCAAAACAAGTAGAGAGGTCCATCGGGCTACCCTCGTACGGAGATAGCTATAGGGGTAGATGATCTGGGGGCCCCGGTCTAGGGTTTCGCCGGAGGAAGACCGCCGGAGCGTCGAAATCACATGAAAACTTGAATGTGCCCCTAGGATATGTGTGTGAGAGTGGTGCAAGGTTATTAGGTTCCATGTGTAGGCCCCATGTGTGCCCCCCTTCCCGGACATGCGTTAACACTTAGTAAAATCCTGGATCTGTACGTGGAAAGTCCCGCCGCGTCACAACCGGGGCCTAGAATGTGGCAAAGTTGGCCCAACCTTGGCTCTCCATGTACATATGTCCTGAAAAAACCAAAACAAGTAGAGAGGTCCATCAGGCTACCCTCGTACGGAGAAAGCTATAGGGGTAGACGATCCGGGGCCCCCGGTCTAGGGTTTCGCCGGAGGAAGACCGCGGGAGCATCGAAATCACATGAAAACTTGCATGTGCCCCTAGGATATGTGTGTGAGAGTGGTGCAAGGTTGTTAGGTGCCATGTGTAGGCCCCATGTGTGACCCCCTTCCCGGACAAGCGTTAACACTTAGTAAAATCCTGGATCTATACGTGGAAAGTCCCGCCGCGTCACAACCGGGGCCTAGAATGTGGCAAAGTTGGCCCAACCTTGGCTCTACATGTACATATGTCCTAAACAAACCAAAACAAGTAGAGAGGTCCACCGGGCTACCCTCGTACGGAGATAGCTATTTGGGTAGACGATCCGGGACCCCCGGTCTAGGGTTTCACCGGAGGAAGACCGTCGGAGCATCGAAATCACATGAAAACTTGCATGTGACCCTAGGATATGTGTGTGAGAGTGGTGAAAGGTTGTTAGGTGCCGTGTGTAGGCCCCATGTGTGACCCCCTTCCCGGACATGCGTTAACACTTAGTAAAATCCTGGATCTGTACGTGGAAAGTCCCGCCGCGTCACAACCGGGGCCTAGCATGTGGCAAAGTCAGCCCAACCTTAGATCTAGATGTACATATGTCGTAAACGAACCAAAACAAGTAGAGAGGTTCATCGGGCTACCCTCGTACGGAGATAGCTATAGGGGTAGACGATCCGGGGGCCCCGGTCTAGGGTTTCGCCGGAGGAAGACCGCCGGAGCGTCGAAATCACATGAAAACTTGAATGTGCCCCTAGGATATGTGTGTGAGAGTGGTGCAAGGTTATTAGGTGCCATGTGTAGGCCCCATGTGTGCCCCCCTTCCCGGACATGCGTTAACACTTAGTAAAATCCTGGATCTGTACGTGGAAAGTCCCGCCGCGTCACAACCGGGGCCTAGAATGTGGCAAAGTTGGCCCAACATTGGCTCTCCATGTACATATGTCCTAAACAAACCAAAACAAGTAGAGAGGTCCACCGGGCTACCCTCGTACGGAGATAGCTATTGGGGTAGACGATCCGGGGCCCCCGGTCTAGGGTTTCGCCGGAGGAAGACCGTCGGAGCGTCGAAATCACATGAAAACTTGCATGTGCCCCTAGGATATGTGTGTGAGAGTGGTGCAAGGTTGTTAGGTGCCATGTGTAGGCCCCATGTGTGACCCCCTTCCCGGACATGCGTTAACACTTAGTAAAATCCTGGATCTATACGTGGAAAGTCCCGCCGCTTCACAACCGGGGCCTAGAATGTGGAAAAGTTGGGCCAACCTTGGCTCTACATGTACATATGTCCTAAACAAACCAAAAAAAGTAGAGAGGTCCACCGAGCTACCCTCGTACGGAGATAGCTATAGGGGTAGACGATCCGAGGCCCCCGGTCTAGGGTTTCGCCGGAGGAAGACCGCCGGAGCGTCAAAATCACATGAAAACTTGCATGTGCCCCTAGGATATGTGTGTGAGAGTGGTGCAAGGTTGTTAGGTGCCATGTGTAGGCCCCATGTGTGACCCCCTTCCCAGACATGCGTTAACACTTAGTAAAATCATGGCTCTGTACATGGAAAGTCCCGCCGCGTCACAACCGGGGCCTAGAATGTGGAAAAGTTGGCCCAACCTTGGATCTACATGTACATATGTCCTAAACAAACCAAAACAAGTAGAGAGGTCCACCGGGCTACCCTCGTACGGAGATAGCTATAGGGGTAGCGATCCGGGACCCCCGGTATAGGGGTTCGCCGGAGGAAGAACGCCGGAGCGTCGAAATCACATGAAAACTTGCATGTGCCCCTAGGATATGTGTGTGAGTGTGGTGCAAGGTTGTTAGGTGCCATGTGTAGGCCCCATGTGTGCCCCCCTTAGCGGACATGCGTTAACACTTAGTAAAATCCTGGATCTGTACGTGGAAGGTCCCGCCGCGTCACAACCGGGGCCTACAATGTGGCAAAGTTGGCCCAACCTTGGCTCTACATGTACATATGTCCTAAACAAACCAAAACAAGTAGAGAGGTCCACCGGGCTACCCTCGTACGGAGAAAGCTATAGCGGTAGACGATCGGGGGCCCCCGGTCTAGGGTTTCGCCGGAGGAAGACCACCGGAGCGTCGAAATCACATGAAAACTTGCATGTGCCCCTAGGATATGTGTGTGAGAGTGGTGAAAGGTTGTTAGGTGCCATTTGTAGGCCCCATGTGTGACCCCCTTCCCGGACATGCGTTAACACTTAGTAAAATCCTGGATCTGTACGTGGAAGGTCCCGCCGCGTCACAACCAGGGCCTACAATGTGGCAAAGTTGGCCCAACCTTGGCTCTACATGTACATATGTCCTAAACAAACCAAAACAAGTAGAGAGGTCCACCGGGCTACCCTCGTACGGAGAAAGCTATAGCGGTAGACGATCGGGGGCCCCCGGTCTAGGGTTTCGCCGGAGGAAGACCACCGGAGCGTCGGAATCACATGAAAACTTGCATGTGCCCCTAGGATATGTGTGTGAGAGTGGTGAAAGGTTGTTAGGTGCCATGTGTAGGCCCCATGTGTGACCCCCTTCCCGGACATGCGTTAACACTTAGTAAAATCCTGGATCTGTACGTGGAAAGTCCCGCCGCGTCACAACCGGGGCCTAGAATGTGGCAAAGTCGGCCCAACCTTAGCCCTAGATGTACATATGTCCTAAAAGAACCAAAACAAGTAGAGAGGTCCATCGGGCTACCCTCGTACGGAGATAGCTATAGGGGTAGATGATCTGGGGGCCCCGGTCTAGGGTTTCGCCGGAGGAAGACCGCCGGAGCGTCGAAATCACATGAAAACTTGAATGTGCCCCTAGGATATGTGTGTGAGAGTGGTGCAAGGTTATTAGGTTCCATGTGTAGGCCCCATGTGTGCCCCCCTTCCCGGACATGCGTTAACACTTAGTAAAATCCTGGATCTGTACGTGGAAAGTCCCGCCGCGTCACAACCGGGGCCTAGAATGTGGCAAAGTTGGCCCAACCTTGGCTCTCCATGTACATATGTCCTGAAAAAACCAAAACAAGTAGAGAGGTCCATCAGGCTACCCTCGTACGGAGAAAGCTATAGGGGTAGACGATCCGGGGCCCCCGGTCTAGGGTTTCGCCGGAGGAAGACCGCGGGAGCATCGAAATCACATGAAAACTTGCATGTGCCCCTAGGATATGTGTGTGAGAGTGGTGCAAGGTTGTTAGGTGCCATGTGTAGGCCCCATGTGTGACCCCCTTCCCGGACAAGCATTAACACTTAGTAAAATCCTGGATCTATACGTGGAAAGTCCCGCCGCGTCACAACCGGGGCCTAGAATGTGGCAAAGTTGGCCCAACCTTGGCTCTACATGTACATATGTCCTAAACAAACCAAAACAAGTAGAGAGGTCCACCGGGCTACCCTCGTACGGAGATAGCTATTTGGGTAGACGATCCGGGACCCCCGGTCTAGGGTTTCACCGGAGGAAGACCGTCGGAGCATCGAAATCACATGAAAACTTGCATGTGACCCTAGGATATGTGTGTGAGAGTGGTGAAAGGTTGTTAGGTGCCGTGTGTAGGCCCCATGTGTGCCCCCCTTCCCGGACATGCGTTAACACTTAGTAAAATCCTGGATCTGTACGTGGAAAGTCCCGCCGCGTCACAACCGGGGCCTAGCATGTGGCAAAGTCAGCCCAACCTTAGATCTAGATGTACATATGTCGTAAACGAACCAAAACAAGTAGAGAGGTTCATCGGGCTACCCTCGTACGGAGATAGCTATAGGGGTAGACGATCCGGGGGCCCCGGTCTAGGGTTTCGCCGGAGGAAGACCGCCGGAGCGTCGAAATCACATGAAAACTTGAATGTGCCCCTAGGATATGTGTGTGAGAGTGGTGCAAGGTTATTAGGTGCCATGTGTAGGCCCCATGTGTGCCCCCCTTCCCGGACATGCGTTAACACTTAGTAAAATCCTGGATCTGTACGTGGAAAGTCCCGCCGCGTCACAACCGGGGCCTAGAATGTGGCAAAGTTGGCCCAACCTTGGCTCTCCATGTACATATGTCCTAAACAAACCAAAACAAGTAGAGAGGTCCACCGGGCTACCCTCGTACGGAGATAGCTATTGGGGTAGACGATCCGGGGCCCCCGGTCTAGGGTTTCGCCGGAGGAAGACCGTCGGAGCGTCGAAATCACATGAAAACTTGCATGTGCCCCTAGGATATGTGTGTGAGAGTGGTGCAAGGTTGTTAGGTTCCATGTGTAGGCCCCATGTGTGACCCCCTTCCCGGACATGCGTTAACACTTAGTAAAATCCTGGATCTATACGTGGAAAGTCCCGCCGCGTCACAACCGGGGCCTAGAATGTGGAAAAGTTGGGCCAACCATGGCTCTACATGTACATATGTCCTAAACAAACCAAAAAAAGTAGAGAGGTCCACCGAGCTACCCTCGTACGGAGATAGCTATAGGGGTAGACGATCCGAGGCCCCCGGTCTAGGGTTTCGCCGGAGGAAGACCGCCGGAGCGTCAAAATCACATGAAAACTTGCATGTTCCCCTAGGATATGTGTGTGAGAGTGGTGCAAGGTTGTTAGGTGCCATGTGTAGGCCCCATGTGTGACCCCCTTCCCAGACATGCGTTAACACTTAGTAAAATCATGGCTCTGTACATGGAAAGTCCCGCCGCGTCACAACCGGGGCCTAGAATGTGGAAAAGTTGGCCCAACCTTGGATCTACATGTACATATGTCCTAAACAAACCAAAACAAGTAGAGAGGTCCACCGGGCTACCCTCGTACGGAGATAGCTATAGGGGTAGCGATCCGGGACCCCCGGTATAGGGGTTCGCCGGAGGAAGAACGCCGGAGCGTCGAAATCACATGAAAACTTGCATGTGCCCCTAGGATATGTGTGTGAGTGTGGTGCAAGGTTGTTAGGTGCCATGTGTAGGCCCCATGTGTGCCCCCCTTAGCGGACATGCGTTAACACTTAGTAAAATCCTGGATCTGTACGTGGAAGGTCCCGCCGCGTCACAACCGGGGCCTACAATGTGGCAAAGTTGGCCCAACCTTGGCTCTACATGTACATATGTCCTAAACAAACCAAAACAAGTAGAGAGGTCCACCGGGCTACCCTCGTACGGAGAAAGCTATAGCGGTAGACGATCGGGGGCCCCGGTCTAGGGTTTCGCCGGAGGAAGACCACTGGAGCGTCGGAATCACATGAAAACTTGCATGTGCCCCTAGGATATGTGTGTGAGAGTGGTGAAAGGTTGTTAGGTGCCATGTGTAGGCCCCATGTGTGACCCCCTTCCCGGACATGCGTTAACACTTAGTAAAATCATGGATCTGTACGTGGAAAGTCCCGCCGCGTCACAACCGGGGCCTAGAATGTGGCAAAGTTGGCCCAACCTTGGATCTACATGTACATATGTCCTAAAAAAACCAAAACAAGTAGAGAGGTCCACCGGGCTACCCTTGTACGGATATAGCTATAGGGGTAGACGATCCGGGGCCCCCGGTCTAGGGTTTCACCGGAGGAAGACCACCGGAGCGTCGACATCACATGAAAACTTGGAAGTTCCCCTAGGATATGTGTGTGAGATTTGTGCAAGGTTGTTAGGTGCCATGTGTAGGCCCCATGTGTGCCCCCCTTCCCGGACATGCGTTAACACTTAGTAAAATCCTGGATCTGTACGTGGAAAGTCCCGCCGCGTCACAACCGGGGCCTAGAATGTGGAAAAGTTGGCCCAACCTTGGCTCTCCATGTACATATGTCCTAAAAAAACCAAAAAAAGTAGAGAGGTCCATCAGGCTACCCTCGTACGGAGAAAGCTATAGGGGTAGACGATCCGGGGCCCCCGGTCTAGGGTTTCGCCGGAGGAAGACCGCCGGAGCATCGAAATCACATGAAAACTTGCATGTGCCCCTAGGATATTTGTGTGAGAGTGGTGCAAGGTTGTTAGGTGCCATGTGTAGGCCCCATGTTTGACCCCCTTCCCGGACATGCGTTAACACTTAGTAAAATCCTGGATCTATACGTGGAAAGTCCCGCCGCGTCACAACCGGGGCCTAGAATGTGGCAAAGTTGGCCCAACCTTGGCTCTACATGTACATATGTCCTAAACAAACCAAAACAAGTAGAGAGGTCCACCGGGCTACCCTCGTACGGAGATAGCTATTTGGGTAGACGATCCGGGACCCCCGGTCTAGGGTTTCACCGGAGGAAGACCGTCGGAGCGTCAAAATCACATGAAAACTTGCATGTGCCCCTAGGATATGTGTGTGAGAGTGGTTAAAGGTTGTTAGGTGCCGTGTGTAGGCCCCATGTGTGACCCCCTTCCCGGACATGCGTTAACACTTAGTAAAATCCTGGATCTATACGTGGAAAGTCCCGCCGCGTCACAACCGGGGCCTAGCATGTGGCAAAGTCGGCCCAACCTTAGATATAGATGTACATATGTCCTAAACAAACCAAAACAAGTAGAGAGGTCCATCGGGCTACCCTCGTACGGAGATAGCTATAGGGGTAGACGATCCGGGGCCCCGGTCTAGGGTTTCGCCGGAGGAAGACCGCCGGAGCGTCGAAATCACATGAAAACTTGAATGTGCCCCTAGGATATGTGTGTGAGAGTGGTGCAAGGTTATTAGGTGCCATGTGTAGGCCCCATGTGTGCCCCCCTTCCCGGACATGCATTAACACTTAGTAAAATCCTGGATCTGCACGTGGAAAGTCCCGCCGCGTCACAACCGGGGCCTAGAATGTGGCAAAGTTGGCCCAACCTTGGCTCTCCATGTACATATGTCCTAAACAAACCAAAACAAGTAGAGAGGTCCACCGGGCTACCCTCGTACAGAGATAGCTATTGGGGTAGACGATCCGGGGCCCCCGGTCTAGGGTTTCGCCGGAGGAAGACCGCCGGAGCGTCGAAATCACATGAAAACTTGCATGTGCCCCTACGATATGTGTGTGAGAGTGGTGCAAGTTTGTTAGGTGCCATGTGTAGGCCCCATGTGTGACCCCCTTCCTGGACATGCGTTAACACTTAGTAAAATCCTGGATCTATACGTGGAAAGTCCCGCCGCGTCACAACCGGGGCCTAGAATGTGGCAAAGTTGGGCCAACCTTGGCTCTACATGTACATATGTCCTAAACAAACCAAAAAAAGTAGAGAGGTCCACCGAGATACCCTCGTACGGAGATAGCTATAGGGGTAGACGATCCGAGGCCCCCGGTCTAGGGTTTCGCCGGAGGAAGACCGCCGGAGCGTCAAAATCACATGAAAACTTGCATGTGCCCCTAGGATATGTGTGTGAGAGTGGTGCAAGGTTGTTAGGTGCCATGTGTAGGCCCCATGTGTGACCCCCTTCCCAGACATGCGTTAACACTTGGTAAAATCATGGCTCTGTACGTGGAAAGTCCCGCCGCGTCACAACCGGGGCCTAGAATGTGGCAAAGTTGGCCCAACCTTGGCTCTACATGTACATATGTCCTAAACAAACCAAAACAAGTAGAGAGGTCCACCGGGATACCCTCGTACGGAGATAGCTATAGGGGTAGACGATCCGGGACCCCCGGTATAGGGTTTCGCCGGAGGAAGAACGCCGGAGCGTCGAAATCACATGAAAACTTGCATGTGCCCCTAGGATATGTGTGTGAGTGTGGTGCAAGGTTGTTAGGTGCCATGTGTAGGCCCCATGTGTGCCCCCCTTCCCGGACATGCGTTAACACTTAGTAAAATCATGGCTCTGTACGTGGAAAGTCCCGCCGCGTCACAACCGGGGCCTACAATGTGGCAAAGTTGGCCCAACCTTGGCTCTACATGTACATATGTCCTAAACAAACCAAAACAAGTAGGGAGATCCACCGGGCTACCCTCGTACGGAGAAAGCTATAGCGGTAGACGTTCGGGGGCCCCCGGTCTAGGGTTTCGCCGGAGGAAGACCACCGGAGCGTCGACATCACATGAAAACTTGCATGTGCCCCTAGGATATGTGTGTGAGAGTGGTGAAAGGTTGTTAGGTGCCATGTGTAGGCCCCATGTGTGACCCCCTTCCCGGACATGTGTTAACACTTAGTAAAATCATGGATCTGTACGTGGAAAGTCCCGACGCGTCACAACCGGGTCCTAGAATGTGGCAAAGTTGGCCCAACCTTGGATCTACATGTACATATGTCCTAAACAAACCAAAACAAGTAGAGAGGTCCACCGGGCTACCCTTGTACGGATATTGCTATAGGGGTAGACGATCCGGGGCCCCCGGTCTAGGGTTTCACCGGAGGAAGACCACCGGAGCGTCGACATCACATGAAAACTTGGAAGTTCCCCTAGGATATGTGTGTGAGATTGGTGCAAGGTTGTTAGGTGCCATGTGTAGGCCCCATGTGTGACCCCCTTCCCGGACATGCATTAACACTTAGTAAAATCCTGGATCTGTACGTGGAAAGTCCCGCCGCGTCACAACCGGGGCCTAGAATGTGGCAAAGTTGGCCCAACCTTGGATATCCATGTACATATGTCCTTAACAAACCAAAACAAGTAGAGAGGTCCATCAGGCAACCCTCGTACAGAGAAAGCTATAGGGGTAAACGATCCAGGGCCCCCGGTCTAGGGTTTCGCCGGAGGAAGACCGCCGGAGCGTCGAAATCACATGAAAACTTGCATGTGCCCATAGGATATGTGTGTGAGAGTGGTGCAATGTTGTTAGGTGCCATGTGTATCCCCATGTGTGACCCCCTTCTCGGACATGCGTTAACACTTAGTAAAATCCTGGATCTGTACGTGGAAAGTCCCGCCGCGTCACAACCGGGGCCTAGAATGTGGCAAAGTGGCCCAACCTTGGCTCTACATGTATATATGTCCTAAGCAAACCAAAACAAATAGAGAGGTCCATCGGGCTACCCTCGTACGGAGATACATATAGGGGTAGACGATCCGGGGCCCCCGGTCTAGGGTTTCGCCGGAGGAAGACCACCGGCGCGTCGGAATCACATGAAAACTTGCATGTGCCCCTAGGATATGTGTGTGAGAGTGGTTAAAGGAATTTAGGTGCCATGTGTAGGCCCCATGTGTGACCCCCTTCCCGGACATGCGTTAACACTTAGTAAAATCCTGGATCTCCACGTGGAAAGTCCCGCCGCGTCACAACCGGGGCCTCTAATGTGGCAAAGTTGGCCCAACCTTGTCTCTACATGTACATATGTCCTAAACAAACCAAAACAAGTAGAGAGGTCCACTTGGCTACCCTTGTACGGAGATAGCTATAGGGGTAGACGATCCGGGGCCACCGGTCTAGGGTTTCGCCGAAGGAAGACCACCGGAGGGTCGGAATCACATGAAAACTTGCATGTGCCCCTAGGATATGTGTGTGAGAGCGGTGCAAGGTTGTTAGGTGCCATGTGTAGGCCCCATGTGTGACCCCCTTCCCGGACATGCGTTAACACTTAGTAAAATCATGGATCTGTACGTGGAAAGTCCCGCCACGTCACAACCGGGGCCTAGAATGTGGCAAAGTCGGCGCAACCTTGGATCTCCATGTACATATGTCCTAAACAAACCAAAACAAGTAGAGAGGTACACCGGGCTACCCTCATACGGAGATAGCTATAGGGGTAGACGATCCGGGCCCTCGGTCTAGGGTTTCGCCGGAGGAAGACCACCGGAGCGTCGACATCACATGAAAACTTGCAAGTGCCCCTAGGATATGTGTGTGATATTGGTGCAAGGTTGTTAGGTGCCATGTGTAGGCCCCATGTGTGACCCCCTTCCCGGACATGTATTAACACTTAGTAAAATCCTGGATCTGTATGTGGAAAGTCCCGCTGCGTCACAACCGGGGCTTAGAATGTGGCAAACTTGGCCCAACCTTGGATCTCCATGTACATATGTCCTAAACAAACCAAAACAAGTAGAGAGGTCCACCGGGCTACCCTCGTACGAAGAAAGCTATAGGGGTAGACGATCCGGGGCCCCCGGTCTAGGGTTTCGCCGGAGGAAGACCGCCGGAGCGTCGAAATCACATGAAAACTTGCATGTGCCCCTAGGATATGTGTGTGAGAGTGGTGCAAGGTTGTTAGGTGCGATGTGTATCCCCATGTGTGACCCCCTTCCCGGACATGCGTTAACACTTAGTAAAATCCTGGATCTGTATGTGGAAAGTCCCGCCGCGTCACAACCGGGGCCTAGAATGTGGCAAAGTTGGCCCAACCTTGGCTCTACATGTATATATGGCCTAAGCAAACCAAAACAAATAGAGAGGTCGACCGATCTACCATCGTATGGAGATAGCTATAGGGGTAGACGATCCGGGGCCCCCGGTCTAGGGTTTCACCGGAGGAAGACCGCCGGAGCGTCGAAATCACATGAAAACTTGCATGTGCCCCTAGGATATGTGTGTGAGAGTGGTGCAAGGTTGTTAGGTGCCATGTGTAGGCCCCATGTGTGACCCCCTTCCCGGACATGCGTTAACACTTAGTAAAATCCTGGATCTGTACGTGGAAAGTCCCGCCACGTCACAACTGGGGCCTAGAATGTGGCAAAGTTGGCCCAACCTTGTCTCTACATGTACATATGTCCTAAACAAACCAATACAAGTAGAGAGGTCCACCGGGCTACCCTCATACGAAGAAAGCTATAGGGGTAGACGATCCGGGGCCCTCGGTCTAGGGTTTCGCCGGAGGAAGACCGCCGGAGCGTCGAAATCACAAGAAAACTTGCATGTGCCCCTAGGATATGTGTGTGAGATTGGTGCAAGGTTGTTAGGTTCCATGTGTAGGCCCCATGTGTGACCCCCTTCCCGGACATGCGTTAACACTTAGTAAAATCCTGGATCTCTACGTGGAAAGTCCCGCCGCGTCACAACCGGGGCCTAGAATGTGGCAAAGTTGGCCCAATCTTGTCTCTGCATGTACATATGTCCTAAACAAACCAAAACAAGTAGAGAGGTCCACCGGGCTACCCTCGTACGGAGAAAGCTATAGGGGTAGACGATCTGGGGCCCCCGGTCTAGGGTTTCGCCAGAGGAAGGCCACCAGCGCGTCGGAATAAAATGAAAACTTGCATGTGACCCTAGGATATGTGTGTGAGAGTGGTTCAAGGATGTTAGGTGCCATGTGTAGGCCCCATGTGTGACCCCCTTCCCGGACATGCGTTAACACTTAGTAAAATCCTGGATCTGTATGTGGAAAGTCCCGCCGCATCACAACCGGGGCCTCTAATGTGGCAAAGTTGGCCCAACCTTGGATCTACATGTACATATGTCCTAAACAAACCAAAACAAGTAGAGAGGTCCACTGGGCTACCCTTGTACGGAGATAGCTATAGGGGTAGACGATCCAGGGCCACCGGTCTATGGTTTCGCCGGAGGAAGACCACCGGAGGGTCGGAATCACATGAAAACTTGCATGTGCCCCTAGGATATGTCTGTGAGAGCGGTGCAAGGTTGTTAGGTGCCATGTGTAGGGCCCATGTGTGACCCCCTTCCCGGACATGCGTTAACACTTAGTAAAATCATGGATCTGTACGTGGAAAGTCCCGCCGCGTCACAACCGGGGCCTAGAATGTTGCAAAGTCGGCCCAACCTTATCCCTAGATGTACATATGTCCTAAACGAACCAAAACAAGTAGAGAGGTCCATCGGGCTACCCTCGTACGGAGATAGCTATAGGGGTAGACGATCTGGGGGCCCCGGTCTAGGGTTTCGCCGGAGGAAGACCGCCGGAGCGTCGAAATCACATGAAAACTTGAATGTGCCCCTAGGATATGTGTGTGAGAGTGGTGCAAGGTTATTAGGTGCCATGTCTAGGCCCCATGTGTGCCCCCCTTCCCGGACATGCGTTAACACTTAGTAAAATCCTGGATCTGTACGTGGAAAGTCCCGCCGCGTCACAACCGGGGCCTAGAATGTGGCAAAGTTGGCCCAACCTTGGCTCTCCATGTACATATGTCCTAAAAAATCCAAAACAAGTAGAGAGGTCCATCAGGCTACCCTCGTACGGAGAAAGCTATAGGGGTAGACGATCCGGGGCCCCCGGTCTAGGGTTTCGCCGGAGGAAGACCGCGGGAGCATCGAAATCACATGAAAACTTGCATGTGCCCCTAGGATATGTGTGTGAGAGTGGTGCAAGGTTGTTAGGTGCCATTTGTAGGCCCCATGTGTGACCCCCTTCCCGGACATGCCTTAACACTTAGTAAAATCCTGGATCTATACGTGGAAAGTCCCGCCGCGTCACAACCGGGGCCTAGAATGTGGCAAAGTTGGCCCAACCTTGGCTCTACATGTACATATTACCTAAACAAACCAAAACAAGTAGAGAGGTCCACCGGGCTACCCTCGTACGGAGATAGCTATTTCGGTAGACGATCCGGGACCCCCGGTCTAGGGTTTCACCGGAGGAAGACCGGGGGAGCGTCGAAATCACATGAAAACTTGCATGTGCCCCTAGGATATGTGTGTGAGAGTGGTGAAAGGTTGTTAGGTGCCGTGTGTAGGCCCCATGTGTGACCCTCTTCCCGGACATGCGTTAACACTTAGTAAAATCCTGGATCTGTACGTGGAAAGTCCCGCCGCATCACAACCGGGTCCTAGCATGTGGCAAAGTCGGCCCAACCTTAGCTCTAGATGTACATATGTTGTAAACGAACCAAAACAAGTAGAGAGGTCCATCGGGCTACCCTCGTATGGAGATAGCTATAGGGGTAGACGATCCGGGGGCCCCGGTCTAGGGTTTCGCCGGAGGAAGACCGCCGGAGCGTCGAAATCACATGAAAACTTGAATGTGCCCCTAGGATATGTGTGTGAGAGTGGTGCAAGGTTATTAGGTGCCATGTGTAGGCCCCATGTGTGCCCCCCTTCCCGGACATGCGTTAACACTTAGTAAAATGCTGGATCTGTACGTGGAAAGTCCCGCCGCGTCACAACCGGGGCCTAGAATGTGGCAAAGTTGGCCCAACCTTGGCTCTCCATATACATATGTCCTAAACAAACCAAAACAAGTAGAGAGGTCCACCGGGCTACCCTCGTACGGAGATAGCTATTGTGGTAGACGATCCGGGGCCCCCGGTCTAGGGTTTCGCCGGAGGAAGACCGTCGGAGCGTCAAAATCACATGAAAACTTGCATGTGCCCCTAGGATATGTGTTTGAGAGTGGTGCAAGGTTGTTAGGTGCCATGTGTAGGCCCCATGTGTGACCCCCTTCCCGGACATGTATTAACACTTAGTAAAATCCTGGATCTGTATGTGGAAAGTCCCGCTGCGTCACAACCGGGGCCTAGAATGTGGCAAAGTTGGCCCAACCTTGGATCTCCATGTACATATGTCCTAAACAAACCAAAACAAGTAGAGAGGTCCACCGGGCTACCCTTGTACGAAGAAAGCTATAGGGGTAGACGATCCGGGGCCCCCGGTCTAGGGTTTCGCCGGAGGAAGACCGCCGGAGCGTCGAAATCACATGAAAACTTGCATGTGCCCCTAGGATATGTGTGTGAGAGTGGTGTAAGGTTGTTAGGTGCCATGTGTATCCCCATGTGTGACCCCCTTCCCGGACATGCGTTAACACTTAGTAAAATCCTGGATCTGTATGTGGAAAGTCCCGCCGCGTCACAACCGGGGCCTAGAATGTGGCAAAGTTGGCCCAACCTTGGCTCTACATGTATATATGGCCTAAGCAAACCAAAACAAATAGAGAGGTCGACCGATCTACCATCGTATGGAGATAGCTATAGGGGTAGACGATCCGGGGCCCCCGGTCTAGGGTTTCGCCGGAGGAAGACCGCCGGAGCGTCGAAATCACATGAAAACTTGCATGTGCCCCTAGGATATGTGTGTGAGAGTGGTGCAAGGTTGTTATGTGCCATGTGTAGGCCCCATGTGTGACCCCCTTCCCAGACATGCGTTAACACTTAGTAAAATCCTGGATCTGTACGTGGAAAGTCCCGCCACGTCACAACCGGGGCCTAGAATGTGGCAAAGTTGGCCCAACCTTGGCTGTCCATGTACATATGTCCTAAACAAACCAAAACAAGTAGAGAGGTCCACCGGGCTACCCTCGTATGGATATAGCTATAGGGGTAGACGATCCGGGGCCCCCGGTCTAGGGTTTCGCCGGAGGAAGACCAGCGGAGCATCTAAATCACATGAAAACTTTATTGTGACCCTAGGATATGTGTTAGAGAGTGGTGCAAGGTTATTAGGTGCCATGTGTGACCCCCTTCCTGTACATGCGTCAACACTTAGTAAAATCCTGGATCTCCACGTGGAAAGTCCCGCCGCGTCACAACCGGGGCCTAGAATGTGGCAAAGTTGGCCCAACCTTGTCTCTACATGTACATATGTCCTAAACAAACCAAGACAAGTAGAGAGGTCCACCGGGCTACCCTCATAGGAAGAAAGCTATAGGGGTAGACGATCCGGGGCCCCCGGTCTAGGGTTTCGCCGGAGGAAGACCGCCGGAGCGTCGAAATCACAAGAAAACTTGCATGTGCCCCTAGGATATGTGTGTGAGATTGGTGCAAGGTTGTTAGGTGCCATGTGTAGGCCCCATGTGTGACCGCCGTCCCGGACATGCGTTAACACTTAGTAAAATCCTGGATCTCTACGTGGAAAGTCCCGCCGCGTCACAACCGGGGCCTAGAATGTGGCAAAGTTGGCCCAATCTTGTCTCTGCATGTACATATGTCCTAAACAAACCAAAACAAGTAGAGAGGTCCACCGGGCTACCCTCGTACGGAGAAAGCTATAGGGGTAGACGATCCGGGGCCCCCGGTGTAGGGTTTCGCCAGAGGAAGGCCACCGGCGCGTCGGAATAAAATGAAAACTTGCATCTGCCCCTAGGATATGTGTGTGAGAGTGGTTCAAGGATGTTAGGTGCCATGTGTAGGCCCCATGTGTGACCCCCTTCCCGGACATGCGTTAACACTTAGTAAAATCCTGGATCTGTACGTGGAAAGTCCCGCCGCATCACAACCGGGGCCTCTAATGTGGCAAAGTTGGCCCAACCTTGGATCTACATGTACATATGTCCTAAACAAACCAAAACAAGTAGAGAGGTCCACTGGGCTACCCTTGTACGGAGATAGCTATAGGGGTAGACGATCCAGGGCCACCGGTCTATGGTTTCGCCGGAGGAAGACCACCGGAGGGTCGGAATCACATGAAAACTTGCATGTGCCCCTAGGATATGTCTGTGAGAGCGGTGCAAGGTTGTTAGGTGCCATGTGTAGGCCCCATGTGTGACCCCCTTCCCGGACATGCGTTAACACTTAGTAAAATCATGGATCTGTACGTGGAAAGTCCCGCCGCGTCACAACCGGGGCCTAGAATGTGGCAAAGTCGGCCCAACTTATCCCTAGATGTACATATGTCCTAAACGAACCAAAACAAGTAGAGAGGTCCATCGGGCTACCCTCGTACGGAGATAGCTATAGGGGTAGACGATCTGGGGGCCCCGGTCTAGGGTTTCGCCGGAGGAAGACCGCCGGAGCGTCGATATCACATGAAAACTTGAATGTGCCCCTAGGATATGTGTGTGAGAGTGGTGCAAGGTTATTAGGTGCCATGTCTAGGCCCCATGTCTGCCCCCCTTCCCGGACATGCGTTAACACTTAGTAAAATCCTGGATCTGTACGTGGAAAGTCCCGCCGCGTCACAACCGGGGCCTAGAATGTGGCAAAGTTGGCCCAACCTTGGCTCTCCATGTACATATGTCCTAAAAAAACCAAAACAAGTAGAGAGGTCCATCAGGCTACCCTCGTACGGAGAAAGCTATAGGGGTAGACGATCCGGGGCCCCCGGTCTAGGGTTTCGCCGGAGGAAGACCGCGGGAGCATCGAAATCACATGAAAACTTGCATGTGCCCCTAGGATATGTGTGTGAGAGTGGTGCAAGGTTGTTAGGTGCCATTTGTAGGCCCCATGTGTGACCCCCTTCCCGGACATGCCTTAACACTTAGTAAAATCCTGGATCTATACGTGGAAAGTCCCGCCGCGTCACAACCGGGGCCTAGAGTGTGGCAAAGTTGGCCCAACCTTGGCTCTACATGTACATATTACCTAAACAAACCAAAACAAGTAGAGAGGTCCACCGGGCTACCCTCGTACGGAGATAGCTATTTGGGTAGACGACCCGGGACCCCCGGTCTAGAGTTTCACCGGAGGAAGACCGGGGAAGCGTCGAAATCACATGAAAACTTGCATGTGCCCCTAGGATATGTGTGTGAGAGTGGTGAAAGGTTGTTAGGTGCCGTGTGTAGGCCCCATGTGTGACCCTCTTCCCGGACATGCGTTAACACTTAGTAAAATCCTGGATCTGTACGTGGAAAGTCCCGCCGCATCACAACCGGGTCCTAGCATGTGGCAAAGTCGGCCCAACCTTAGCTCTAGATGTACATATGTTGTAAACGAACCAAAACAAGTAGAGAGGTCCATCGGGCTACCCTCGTATGGAGATAGCTATAGGGGTAGACGATCCGGGGGCCCCGGTCTAGGGTTTCGCCGGAGGAAGACCGCCGGAGCGTCGAAATCACATGAAAACTTGAATGTGCCCCTAGGATATGTGTGTGAGAGTGGTGCAAGGTTATTAGGTGCCATGTGTAGGCCCCATGTGTGCCCCCTTCCCGGACATGCGTTAACACTTAGTAAAATCCTGGATCTGTACGTGAAAAGTCCCGCCGCGTCACAACCGGGGCCTAGAATATGGCAAAGTTGGCCCAACCTTGGCTCTCCATATACATATGTCCTAAACAAACCAAAACAAGTAGAGAGGTCCACCGGGCTACCCTCGTACGGAGATAGCTATTGTGGTAGACGATCCGGGGCCCCCGGTCTAGGGTTTCGCCGGAGGAAGTCCATCGGAGCGTCGAAATCACATGAAAACTTGCATGTGCCCCTAGGATATGTGTGTGAGAGTGGTGCAAGGTTGTTAGGTGCCATGTGTAGGCCCCATGTGTGACCCCCTTCCCGGACATGCGTTAACACTTAGTAAAATCCTGGATCTGTATGCGGAAAGTCCCGCCGCGTCACAACCGGGGACTAGAATGTGGCAAAGTTGGGCCAACCTTGGCTCTACATGTACATATGTCCTAAACAAACCAAAAAAAAGTAGAGAGGTCCACCGAGCTACCCTCGTACGGAGATAGCTATAGGGGTAGACGATCCGGGGCCCCCGGTCTAGGGTTTCGCCGGAGGAAGACCGCCGGAGCGTCAAAATCACATGAAAACTTGCATGTGCCCCTAGGATATGTGTGTGAGAGTGGTGAAAGGTGTTAGGTGCCATGTGTAGGCCCCATGTGTGACCCCCTTCCCAGACATGCGTTAACACTTAGTAAAATCATGGCTCTGTACGTGGAAAGTCCCGCCGCATCACAACCGGGGCCTAGAATGTGGCAAAGTTGGCCCAACCTTGGCTCTACATGTACATATGTCCTAAACAAACCAAAACAAGTAGAGAGGTCCACCGGGCTACCCTCGTACGGAGATAGCTATAGGGGTAGACGATCCGGGACCCCCGGTATAGGGTTTCGCCGGAGGAAGAACGCCGGAGCGTCGAAATCACATGAAAACTTGCATGTGCCCCTAGGATATGTGTGTGAGTGTGGTGCAAGGTTTTTAGGTGACATGTGTAGGCCCCATGTGTGCCCCCCTTCCCGGACATGCGTTAACACTTAGTAAAATCCTGGATCTGTACGTGGAAGGTCCCGCCGCGTCACAACCGGGGCCTAGAATGTGGCAAAGTTGGACCACCTTGGCTCTACATGTACATATGTCCTAAACAAACCAAAACAAGTAGAGAAGTCCACCTGGCTACCCTCGTATGGAGAAAGCTATAGCGGTAGACGATCGGGGGCCCCCGGTCTAGGGTTTCGCCGGAGGAAGACCGCGGGAGCATCGAAATCACATGAAAACTTGCATGTGCCCCTAGGATATGTGTGTGAGAGTGGTGCAAGGTTGTTAGGTGCCATTTGTAGGCCCCATGTGTGACCCCCTTCCCGGACATGCCTTAACACTTAGTAAAATCCTGGATCTATACGTGGAAAGTCCCGCCGCGTCACAACCGGGGCCTAGAGTGTGGCAAAGTTGGCCCAACCTTGGCTCTACATGTACATATTACCTAAACAAACCAAAACAAGTAGAGAGGTCCACCGGGCTACCCTCGTACGGAGATAGCTATTTGGGTAGACGACCCGGGACCCCCGGTCTAGAGTTTCACCGGAGGAAGACCGGGGAAGCGTCGAAATCACATGAAAACTTGCATGTGCCCCTAGGATATGTGTGTGAGAGTGGTGAAAGGTTGTTAGGTGCCGTGTGTAGGCCCCATGTGTGACCCTCTTCCCGGACATGCGTTAACACTTAGTAAAATCCTGGATCTGTACGTGGAAAGTCCCGCCGCATCACAACCGGGTCCTAGCATGTGGCAAAGTCGGCCCAACCTTAGCTCTAGATGTACATATGTTGTAAACGAACCAAAACAAGTAGAGAGGTCCATCGGGCTACCCTCGTATGGAGATAGCTATAGGGGTAGACGATCCGGGGGCCCCGGTCTAGGGTTTCGCCGGAGGAAGACCGCCGGAACGTCGAAATCACATGAAAACTTGAATGTGCCCCTAGGATATGTGTGTGAGAGTGGTGCAAGGTTATTAGGTGCCATGTGTAGGCCCCATGTGTGCCCCCTTCCCGGACATGCGTTAACACTTAGTAAAATCCTGGATCTGTACGTGGAAAGTCCCGCCGCGTCACAACCGGGGCCTAGAATATGGCAAAGTTGGCCCAACCTTGGCTCTCCATATACATATGTCCTAAACAAACCAAAACAAGTAGAGAGGTCCACCGGGCTACCCTCGTACGGAGATAGCTATTGTGGTAGACGATCCGGGGCCCCCGGTCTAGGGTTTCGCCGGAGGAAGTCCGTCGGAGCGTCGAAATCACATGAAAACTTGCATGTGCCCCTAGGATATGTGTGTGAGAGTGGTGCAAGGTTGTTAGGTGCCATGTGTAGGCCCCATGTGTGACCCCCTTCCCGGACATGCGTTAACACTTAGTAAAATCCTGGATCTGTATGCGGAAAGTCCCGCCGCGTCACAACCGGGGACTAGAATGTGGCAAAGTTGGGCCAACCTTGGCTCTACATGTACATATGTCCTAAACAAACCAAAAAAAAGTAGAGAGGTCCACCGAGCTACCCTCGTACGGAGATAGCTATAGGGGTAGACGATCCGGGGCCCCCGGTCTAGGGTTTCGCCGGAGGAAGACCGCCGGAGCGTCAAAATCACATGAAAACTTGCATGTGCCCCTAGGATATGTGTGTGAGAGTGGTGAAAGGTGTTAGGTGCCATGTGTAGGCCCCATGTGTGACCCCCTTCCCAGACATGCGTTAACACTTAGTAAAATCATGGCTCTGTACGTGGAAAGTCCCGCCGCATCACAACCGGGGCCTAGAATGTGGCAAAGTTGGCCCAACCTTGGCTCTACATGTACATATGTCCTAAACAAACCAAAACAAGTAGAGAGGTCCACCGGGCTACCCTCGTACGGAGATAGCTATAGGGGTAGACGATCCGGGACCCCCGGTATAGGGTTTCGCCGGAGGAAGAACGCCGGAGCGTCGAAATCACATGAAAACTTGCATGTGCCCCTAGGATATGTGTGTGAGTGTGGTGCAAGGTTTTTAGGTGACATGTGTAGGCCCCATGTGTGCCCCCCTTCCCGGACATGCGTTAACACTTAGTAAAATCCTGGATCTGTACGTGGAAGGTCCCGCCGCGTCACAACCGGGGCCTAGAATGTGGCAAAGTTGGACCACCTTGGCTCTACATGTACATATGTCCTAAACAAACCAAAACAAGTAGAGAAGTCCACCTGGCTACCCTCGTATGGAGAAAGCTATAGCGGTAGACGATCGGGGGCCCCCGGTCTAGGGTTTCGCCGGAGGAAGACCGCGGGAGCATCGAAATCACATGAAAACTTGCATGTGCCCCTAGGATATGTGTGTGAGAGTGGTGCAAGGTTGTTAGGTGCCATTTGTAGGCCCCATGTGTGACCCCCTTCCCGGACATGCCTTAACACTTAGTAAAATCCTGGATCTATACGTGGAAAGTCCCGCCGCGTCACAACCGGGGCCTAGAGTGTGGCAAAGTTGGCCCAACCTTGGCTCTACATGTACATATTACCTAAACAAACCAAAACAAGTAGAGAGGTCCACCGGGCTACCCTCGTACGGAGATAGCTATTTGGGTAGACGACCCGGGACCCCCGGTCTAGAGTTTCACCGGAGGAAGACCGGGGAAGCGTCGAAATCACATGAAAACTTGCATGTGCCCCTAGGATATGTGTGTGAGAGTGGTGAAAGGTTGTTAGGTGCCGTGTGTAGGCCCCATGTGTGACCCTCTTCCCGGACATGCGTTAACACTTAGTAAAATCCTGGATCTGTACGTGGAAAGTCCCGCCGCATCACAACCGGGTCCTAGCATGTGGCAAAGTCGGCCCAACCTTAGCTCTAGATGTACATATGTTGTAAACGAACCAAAACAAGTAGAGAGGTCCATCGGGCTACCCTCGTATGGAGATAGCTATAGGGGTAGACGATCCGGGGGCCCCGGTCTAGGGTTTCGCCAGAGGAAGACCGCCGGAGCGTCGAAATCACATGAAAACTTGAATGTGCCCCTAGGATATGTGTGTGAGAGTGGTGCAAGGTTATTAGGTGCCATGTGTAGGCCCCATGTGTGCCCCCTTCCCGGACATGCGTTAACACTTAGTAAAATCCTGGATCTGTACGTGGAAAGTCCCGCCGCGTCACAACCGGGGCCTAGAATATGGCAAAGTTGGCCCAACCTTGGCTCTCCATATACATATGTCCTAAACAAACCAAAACAAGTAGAGAGGTCCACCGGGCTACCCTCGTACGGAGATAGCTATTGTGGTAGACGATCCGGGGCCCCCGGTCTAGGGTTTCGCCGGAGGAAGTCCGTCGGAGCGTCGAAATCACATGAAAACTTGCATGTGCCCCTAGGATATGTGTGTGAGAGTGGTGCAAGGTTGTTAGGTGCCATGTGTAGGCCCCATGTGTGACCCCCTTCCCGGACATGCGTTAACACTTAGTAAAATCCTGGATCTGTATGCGGAAAGTCCCGCCGCGTCACAACCGGGGACTAGAATGTGGCAAAGTTGGGCCAACCTTGGCTCTACATGTACATATGTCCTAAACAAACCAAAAAAAAGTAGAGAGGTCCACCGAGCTACCCTCGTACGGAGATAGCTATAGGGGTAGACGATCCGGGGCCCCCGGTCTAGGGTTTCGCCGGAGGAAGACCGCCGGAGCGTCAAAATCACATGAAAACTTGCATGTGCCCCTAGGATATGTGTGTGAGAGTGGTGAAAGGTGTTAGGTGCCATGTGTAGGCCCCATGTGTGACCCCCTTCCCAGACATGCGTTAACACTTAGTAAAATCATGGCTCTGTACGTGGAAAGTCCCGCCGCATCACAACCGGGGCCTAGAATGTGGCAAAGTTGGCCCAACCTTGGCTCTACATGTACATATGTCCTAAACAAACCAAAACAAGTAGAGAGGTCCACCGGGCTACCCTCGTACGGAGATAGCTATAGGGGTAGACGATCCGGGACCCCCGGTATAGGGTTTCGCCGGAGGAAGAACGCCGGAGCGTCGAAATCACATGAAAACTTGCATGTGCCCCTAGGATATGTGTGTGAGTGTGGTGCAAGGTTTTTAGGTGACATGTGTAGGCCCCATGTGTGCCCCCCTTCCCGGACATGCGTTAACACTTAGTAAAATCCTGGATCTGTACGTGGAAGGTCCCGCCGCGTCACAACCGGGGCCTAGAATGTGGCAAAGTTGGACCACCTTGGCTCTACATGTACATATGTCCTAAACAAACCAAAACAAGTAGAGAAGTCCACCTGGCTACCCTCGTATGGAGAAAGCTATAGCGGTAGACGATCGGGGGCCCCCGGTCTAGGGTTTCGCCGGAGGAAGACCACCGGAGCGTCGGAATCACATGAAAACTTGCATGTGCCCCTAGGATATGTGTGTGAGAGTGGTGAAAGGTTGTTAGGTGCCATGTGTAGGCCCCATGTGTGACCCTCTTCCCGGACATGCGTTAACACTTAGTAAAATCATGGATCTGTACGTGGAAAGTCCCGCCGCGTCACAACCGGGGCCTAGAATGTGGCAAAGTTGGCCCAACCTTGGATCTACATGTACATATGTACTAAACAAACCAAAACAAGTAGAGAGGTCCACCGGGCTACCCTTGTACGGAGATAGCTATAGGGGCAGACGATCCGGGGCCCTCGGTCTAGGGTTTCACCGGAGGAAGACCACCAGAGCGTCGACATCACATGAAAACTTGGAAGTGCCCCTAGGATATGTGTGTGAGATTGGTGGAAGGTTGTTAGGTGCCATGTGTAGGCCCCATGTGTGACCCCCTTCCCGGACATGCATTAACACTTAGTAAAATCCTGGATCTGTACGTGGAAAGTCCCGCCGCGTCACAACCAGGGCCTAGAATGTGGCAAAGTTGACCCAACCTTGGATATCCATGTACATATGTCCTTAACGAACCAAAA
The DNA here is from genome assembly GCA_916181665.1 of Avena sativa. Taxonomy (NCBI): domain Eukaryota; kingdom Viridiplantae; phylum Streptophyta; class Magnoliopsida; order Poales; family Poaceae; genus Avena; species Avena sativa. The sequence goes on from OV702286.1 coordinate 196,480,970, forward strand.
CAAGTAGAGAGGTCCATCAGGCAACCCTCGTACGGAGAAAGCTATAGGGGTAAACGATCCAGGGCCCCCGGTCTAGGGTTTCGCCGGAGGAAGACCGCCGGAGCGTCGAAATCACATGAAAACTTGCATGTGCCCATAGGATATGTGTGTGAGAGTGGTGCAAGGTTGTTAGGTTCCATGTGTAGCCCCATGTGTGACCCCCTTCCCGGACATGCGTTAACACTTATTAAAATCCTGGATCTATACGTGGAAAGTCCCGCCGCGTCACAACCGGGGCCTAGAATGTGGCAAAGTAGCCCAACCTTGGCTCTACATGTATATATGTCCTAAGCAAACCAAAACAAATAGAGAGGTCCACCGGGCTACCCTCGTACGGAGATACCTATAGGGGTAGACGATCCGGGGCCCCCGGTCTAGGGTTTCGCCGGAGGAAGACCACCGGCGCGTCGGAATCACATGAAAACTTGCATGTGCCCCTAGGATATGTGTGTGAGAGTGGTTCAAGGATGTTAGGTGCCATGTGTAGGCCCCATGTGTGACCCCCTTCCCGGACATGCGTTAACACTTAGTAAAATCCTGGATCTGTACGTGGAAAGTCGCGCCGCATCACAACCGGGGCCTCTAATGTGGCAAAGTTGGCCCAACCTTGGATCTACATGTACATATGTGCTAAACAAACCAAAACAAGTAGAGAGGTCCACTTGGCTACCCTTGTACGGAGATAGCTATAGGGGTAGACGATCCGGGGCCACCGGTCTAGGGTTTCGCCAGAGGAAGACCACCGGAGGGTCGGAATCACATGAAAACTTGCATGTGCCCCTAGGATATGTGTGTGAGAGAGGTGCAAGGTTGTTAGGTGCCATGTGTAGGCCCCATGTGTGACCCCCTTCCCGGACATGCGTTAACACTTAGTAAAATCATGGATCTGTACGTGGAAAGTCCCGCCGCGTCACAACCGGGGCCTAGAATGTGGCAAAGTCGTCCCAACCTTAGACCTATATGTACATATGTCCTAAACGAACCAAAACAAGTAGAGAGGTCCATCGGGCTACCCTCGTACGGAGATAGCTATAGGGGTAGACGATCAGGGGCCCCCGGTCTAGGGTTTCGCCGGAGGAAGACCGCCGGAGCGTCGAAATCACATGAAAACTTGCATGTGCCACTAGGATATGTGTGTGAGAGTGGTGCAAGGTTGTTAGGTGCCATGTGTAGGCCCCATGTGTGACCCCCTTCCCGGACACGCGTTAACACTTAGTAAAATCCTGGATCTATACGTGGAAAGTCCCGCCGCGTCACAACCGGGGCCTAAAATGTGGCAAAGTTGGCCCAACCTTGGCTCTAGATGTACATATGTCCTAAACAAACCAAAACAAGTAGAGAGGTCCATCGTGCTACCCTCGTACGGAGATAGCTATAGGGGTAGACGATCCGGGGCCCCCGGTCTAGGGTTTCGCTGGAGGAAGACCGCCGGAGCGTCGAAATCACATGAAAACTTGAATGTGCCCCTAGGATATGTGTGTGAGAGTGGTGCAAGGTTATTAGGTGCCATGTGTAGGCCCCATGTGTGCCCCCCTTCCCGGACATGCGTTAACACTTAGTAAAATCCTGGATCTGTACGTGGAAAGTCCCGCCGCGTCACAACCGCGGCCTAGAATGTGGCAAAGTTGGCCCAACCTTGGCTCTCCATGTACATATGTCCTAAACAAACCAAAACAAGTAGAGAGGTCCATCAGGCTACCCTCGTACGGAGAAAGCTATAGGGGTAGACGATCCGGGGCCCCCGGTCTAGGGTTTCGCCGGAGGAAGACCGCTGGAGCATCGAAATCACATGAAAACTTGCATGTGCCCCTAGGATATGTGTGTGAGAGTGGTGCAAGGTTGTTAGGTGCCATCTGTAGGCCCCATGTGTGACCCCCTTCCCGGACATGCGTTAACACTTAGTAAAATCCTGGATCTATACGTGGAAAGTCCCGCCGCGTCACAACCGGGGCCTAGAATGTGGCAAAGTAGGACCAACCTTGGCTCTACATGTACATATGTCCTAAACAAACCAAAACAAGTAGAGAGGTCCACCGTGCTACCCTCGTACTGAGATAGCTATTTGGGTAGACGATCCGGGACCCCCGGTCTAGGGTTTCACCGGAGGAAGACCATCGGAGCGTCCAAATCACATGAAAACTTGCATGTGCCCCTAGGATATGTGTGTGAGAGTGGTGAAAGGTTGTTAGGTGCCGTGTGTAGGCCCCATGTGTTACCCCCTTCCCGGACATGCGTTAACACTTAGTAAAATCCTGGATCTGTACGTGGAAAGTCCCGCCGCGTCACAACCGGGGCCTAGAATGTGGCAAAGTTGGCCCAACCTTGGCTCTAAATGTACATATGTCCTAAACAAACCAAAACAAGTAGAGAGGTCCACCGGGCTACCCTCGTACGGAGATAGCTATTGGGGTAGACGATCCGGGGCCCCCGGTCTAGGGTTTCGCCTGAGGAAGAACGCTGGAGCGTCGAAATCACATGAAAACTTGCATGTGCCCCTAGGATATGTGTGTGAGAGTGGTGCAAGGTTGTTAGTTGCCATGTGTAGGCCCCATGTGTGACCCCCTTCCTGGACATGCGTTATTACTTAGTAAAATCATGGCTCTATACGTGGAAAGTCCCGCCGCGTCACAACCGGGGCCTAGAATGTGGCAAAGTTGGCCCAACCTTGGCTCTACATGTACATATGTCCTAAACAAACCAAAACAAGTAGAGAGGTCCACCGGGCTACCCTTGTACGGAGATAGCTATAGGGGTTGACGATCCAGGACCCCCGGTATAGGGTTTCGCCGGAGGAAGAACGCTGGAGCGTCGAAATCACATGAAAACTTGCATGTTCCCCTAGGATATGTGTGTGAGATTTGTGCAAGGTTGTTAGGTGCCATGTGTAGGACCCATGTGTGACCCCCTTCCCGGACATGCGTTAACACTTAGTAAAATCCTGGATCTGTACGTGGAAAGTCCCGCCGCGTCACAACCGGGGCCTAGAATGTGGCAAAGTTGGCCCAACCTTGGATATCCATGTACATATGTCCTTAACAAACCAAAACAAGTAGAGAGGTCCATCAGGCAACCCTCGTACGGAGAAAGCTATAGGGGTAAACGATCCAGGGCCCCCGGTCTAGGGTTTCGCCGGAGGAAGACCGCCGGAGCGTCGAAATCACATGAAAACTTGCATGTGCCCATAGGATATGTGTGTGAGAGTGGTGCAAGGTTGTTAGGTGCCATGTGTAGCCCCATGTGTGACCCCCTTCCCGGATATGCGTTAACAATTAGTAAAATCCTGGATCTGTACGTGGAAAGTCCCGCCGCTTCACAACCGGGGCCTAGAATGTGGCAAAGTGGCCCAACCTTGGCTCTACATGTATATATGTCCTAAGCAAACCAAAACAAATAGAGAGGTACACCCGGCTACCCTCGTACGGAGATACCTATAGGGGTAGACGATCCGGAGCCCCCGGTCTAGGGTTTTGCCGGACGAAGACCGCCGGAGCGTCGAAATCACATGAAAACTTGCATGTGCCCCTAGGATATGTGTGTGAGAGTGGTCCAATATTTTTAGCTGCCATGTGTAGGCCCCATGTGTGACCCCCTTCCTGGACATGCGTTAACACTTAGTAAAATCCTGGATCTGTACGTGGAAAGTCCCGCCACGTCACAACCGGGGCCTAGAATGTGGCAAAGTTGGCCCAACCATGGCTCTCCATGTACATATGTCCTAAACAAACCAAAAAAAAGTAGAGAGGTCCACCGGGCTACCCTCGTACGGAGATAGCTATAGGGTTAGACGATTCGGGGCCCCCGGTCTATGGTTTCGCCGGAGGAAGACCGTCGGAGCGTCAAAATCACATGAAAACTTGCATGTGCCCCTAGGATATGTGTGTGAGAGTGGCGCAAGGTTGATAGGTGCCATGTGTAGGCCCCATGTGTGACCCCCTTCCCAGACATGCGTTAACACTTAGTAAAATCATGGCTCTGTACGTGGAAAGTCCCGCCGCATCACAACCGGGGCCTAGAATGTGGCAAAGTTGGCCCAACCTTGGCTCTACATGTACATATGTCCTAAACAAACCAAAACAACTAGAGAGGTCCACCGGGCTACCCTCGTACGGAGATAGCTATAGGGGTAGACGATCCAGGACCCCCGGTATAGGGTTTCGCCGGAGGAAGAACGCTGGAGCGTCGAAATCACATGAAAACTTGCATGTGCCCCTAGGATATGTGTGTGAGAGTGGTGCAAGGTTGTTAGGTGCCATGTGTAGGCCCCATGTGTGCCCCCCTTCCCGGACATGCGTTAACACTTAGTAAAATCCTGGATCTGTACGTGGAAAGTCCCGCCGCGTCACAACCGGGGCCTAGAATGTGGCAAAGTGGCCCAACCTTGGCTCTACATGTATATATGTCCTAAGCAAACCAAAACAAATAGAGAGGTACACCAGGCTACCCTCGTACGGAGATACCTATAGGGGTAGACGATCCGGGGCCCCGGTCTAGGGTTTTGCCGGACGAAGACCGCCGGAGCGTCGAAATCACATGAAAACTTGCATGTGCCCCTAGGATATGTGTGTGAGAGTGGTGCAAGGTTGTTAGCTGCCATGTGTAGGCCCCATGTGTGACCCCCTTCCTGGACATGCGTTAACACTTAGTAAAATCCTGGATCTGTACGTGGAAAGTCCCGCCACGTCACAACCGGGGCCTAGAATGTGGCAAAGTTGGCCCAACCATGGCTCTCCATGTACATATGTCCTAAACAAACCAAAACAAGTAGAGAGGTCCACCGGTCTATCCTCGTACGGAGATAGCTATTGGGGAAGACGATCCGGGGCCCCCGGTCTAGGGTTTCGCCGGAGGAAGACCGCCGGAGCGTCGAAATCACATGAAAACTTGCATGTGCCCCTAGGATATGTGTTAGAGAGTTGTGCAAGGTTGTTAGGTGCCATGTGTGACCCCCTTCCTGGACATGCGCTAACACTTAGTAAAATCCTGGATCTGCACGTGGAAAGTCCCGCCGCGTCACAACCGGGGCCTAGAATGTGGCAAAGTTGGCCCAACCTTGGATCTACATGTACATATGTTCTAAACAAACCAAAACAAGTAGAGAGGTCCACCGGGCTACCCTTGTACGGAGATAGCTATAGGGGTAGACGATCCGGGGCCCCCGGTCTAGGGTTTCGCCGGAGGAAGACCACCGGAGCGTCGACATCACATGAAAACTTGGAAGTGCCCCTAGGATATGTGTGTGAGATTGGTGCAAGGTTGTTACGTGCCATGTGTAGGACCCATGTGTGACCCCCTTCCCGGACATGCGTTAACACTTAGTACAATCCTGGATCTGTACGTGGAAAGTCCCGCCGCGTCACAACCGGGGCCTAGAATGTGGCAAAGTTGGCCCAACCTTGGATATCCATGTACATATGTCCTTAACAAACCAAAACAAGTAGAGAGGTCCATCAGGCAACCCTCGTACGGAGAAAGCTATAGGGGTAAACGATCCAGGGCCCCCGGTCTAGGGTTTCGCCGGAGGAAGACCGCCGGAGCGTCGAAATCACATGAAAACTTGCATGTGCCCATAGGATATGTGTGTGAGAGTGGTGCAAGGTTGTTAGGTGCCATGTGTAGCCCCATGTGTGACCCCTTCCCGGACATGCGTTAACACTTAGTAAAATCCTGGATCTGTACGTGGAAAGTCCCGCCGCGTCACAACCGGGGCCTAGAATGTGGCAAAGTGGCCCAACCTTGGCTCTACATGTATATATGTCCTAAGCAAACCAAAACAAATAGAGAGGTACACCCGGCTACCCTCGTACGGAGATACCTATAGGGGTAGACGATCCGGGGCCCCCGGTCTAGGGTTTTGCCGGACGAAGACCGCCGGAGCGTCGAAATCACATGAAAATTTGCATGTGCCCCTAGGATATGTGTGTGAGAGTGGTGCAATGTTGTTAGCTGCCATGTGTAGGCCCCATGTGTGACCCCCTTCCTGGACATGCGTTAACACTTAGTAAAATCCTGGATCTGTACGTGGAAAGTCCCGCCACGTCACAACCGGGTCCTAGAATGTGGCAAAGTTGGCCCAACCATGGCTCTCCATGTACATATGTCCTAAACAAACCAAAACAAGTAGAGAGGTCCACCGGGCTATCCTCGTACGGAGATAGCTATAGGGCAGACGATCCGGGGCCCCCGGTCTAGGGTTTCGCCGGAGGAAGACCGCCGGAGCGTCGAAATCACATGAAAACTTGCATGTGCCCCTAGGATATGTGTTAGAGAGTGGTGCAAGGTTGTTAGGTGCCATGTGTAGGCCCCATGTGTGACCCCCTTCCCGGACATGCGTTAACACTTAGTAAAATCCTAGATCTGTACGTGGAAAGTCCCGCCGCGTCACAACCGGGGCCTAGCATGTGGCAAAGTCGGCCCAACCTTAGCTCTAGATGTACATATGTCGTAAACGAACCAAAACAAGTAGAGAGGTCCATCGGGCTACCATCGTACGGAGATAGCTATAGGGGTAGACGATCCGGGGCCCCCGGTCTAGGGTTTCGCCGGAGGAAGACCGCCGGAGCATCGAAATCACATGAAAACTTGCATGTGCCCCTAGGATATGTGTGTGAGAGTGGTGCAAGGTTGTTAGGTGCCATGTGTAGGCCCCATGTGTGAACCCCTTCCCGGACATGCGTTAACACTTAGTAAAATCCTGGATCTGTATGTGGAAAGTCCCGCCGCGTCACAACCGGGGCCTAGAATGTGGCAAAGTTGGGCCAACCTTGGCTCTACATGTACATATGTCCTAAACAAACCAAAAAAAAGTAGAGAGGTCCACCGAGCTACCCTCGTACGGAGATAGCTATAGGGGTAGACGATCCGGGGCCCCCGGTCTAGGGTTTCGCCGGAGGAAGACCGTCGGAGCGTCAAAATCACATGAAAACTTGCATGTGACCATAGGATATGTGTGTGAGCGTGGCGCAAGGTTGTTAGGTGCCATGTGTAGGCCCCATGTGTGACCCCCTTCCCAGACATGCGTTAACACTTAGTAAAATCATGGATCTATACGTGGAAAGTCCCGCCGCGTCACAATCGGGGCCTAGAATGTGGCAAAGTTGGCCCAACCTTGGCTCTACATGTACATATGTCCTAAACAAACCAAAACAAGTCGAGAGGTCTACCGGGCTACCCTCGTACGGAGAAAGCTATAGGGGTAGACGATCCAGGACCCCCGGTATAGGGTTTCGCCGGAGGAACAACGCTGGAGCGTCGGAATCACATGAAAACTTGCATGTGCCCCTAGGATATGTGTGTGAGAGTGGTGCAAGGTTGTTAGGTGCCATGTGTAGGCCCCATGTGTGACCCCCTTCCCGGACATGCGTTAACAATTAATAAAATCTTGGATCTGTACGTGGAAACTCCCGCCGCGTCACAACCGGGGCCTAGAATGTGGCAAAGTTGGCCCAACCTTGGCTCTAAATGCACATATGTCCTAAGCAAAGCAAAACAAGTAGAGAGGTCCACCGGGATACCCTCGTACGGAGATAGCTATAGGGGTAGACGATCCGGGGCCCCCTGTCTAGGGTTTCGCCGGAGGAAGACCGCCGGAGCGTCGAAATCACATGAAAACTTGCATGTGCCCCTAGGATATGTGTCTGAGAGTGGTGCAAGGTTGTTAGGTGCCATGTGTGACCCCCTTCCTGGACATGCGTTAACACTTAGCAAAATCCTGGATCTGCACGTGGAAAGTCCCGCCGCGTCACAACCGGGGCCTAGAATGTGGCAAAGTTGGCCCAACCTTGTCTCTACATGTACATTAAGTCCTAAACAAACCAAAACAAGTAGAGAGGTCCACCGGGCTACCCTCGTACGAAGAAAGCTATAGGGGTAGACGACCCGGGGCCCCCGGTCTAGGGTTTCGCCGGAGGAAGACCGCCGGAGCGTGGAAATCACAAGAAATTTTGCATGTGCCCCTAGGATATGTGTGTGAGATTGGTGCAAGGTTGTTAGGTGCCAGGTGTAGGCCCCATGTGTGACCCCCTTCCCGGACATGCGTTAACACTTAGTAAAATCCTGGATCTGTACGTGGAAAGTCCCGCCGCGTCACAACCGGGGCCTAGAATGTGGCAAAGTTGGCCCAACCTTGTCTCTACATGTACATTAAGTCCTAAACAAACCAAAACAAGTAGAGAGGTCCACCAGGCTACCCTCGTACGAAGAAAGCTATAGGGGTAGACGACCCGGGGCCCCCGGTCTAGGGTTTCGCCGGAGGAAGACCGCCGGAGCGTGGAAATCACAAGAAATTTTGCATGTGCCCCTAGGATATGTGTGTGAGATTGGTGCAAGGTTGTTAGATGCCATGTGTAGGCCCCATGTGTGACCCCCTTCCCGGACATGCGTTAACACTTAGTAAAATCCTGGATCTGTACGTGGAAAGTCCCGCCACGTCACAACCGGGGCCTAGAATGTGGCAAAGTTGGCCCAACCTTGTCTCTGCATGTACATGTGTCCTAAACAAACCAAAACAAGTAGAGAGGTCCACCGGGCTACCCTCGTATGGAGAAAGCTATAGGGGTAGACGATCCGGGGCCCCAGGTCTAGGGTTTCGCCGGAGGAAGTCCAACGGAGCGTCGGAATCACATGAAAACTTGCATGTTCCCCTAGGATATGTGTGTGAGAGTGGTGCAATGTTGTTAGGTGCCATGTGTAGGCCCCATGTGTGACCCCTTCCCGGACATGCGTTAATACTTAGTAAAATACTGGATCTGTACGTGGAAAGTCCCGCCGCGTCACAACCGGGGCCTAGAATGTGGCAAAGTTGGCCCAACCTTGGATCTACTATACATATGTCCTAAGCAAACCAAAACAAGTAGAGAGGTCCACTGGGATACACTTGTACGGAGATAGCTATAGGGGTAGACGATCCGGGACTCCCGGTCTAGGGTTTCGCCGGAGGAAGACCGTCGGAGCGTCGGAATCACATGAAAACTTGCATGTGCCCCTAGGATATGTGTGTGAGAGTGATGCAAGGTTGTTAGGTGCCATGTGTAGGCCCCATGTGTGACCCCCTTCCCGGACATGCGTTAACACTTAGTAAAATCCTGGATCTATACGTGGAAAGTCCCGCCGCGTTACAACCGGGGCCTAGAATGTGGCAAAGTCGGCCCAACCTTAGCTCTAGATGTACATATGTCCTAAACGAACTAAAACAAGTAGAGAGGTCCACCGGGCTACCCTCGTACGGAGATAGCTATAGGGGTAGACGATCCGGGGGCCCCGGTCTAGGGTTTCGCCGGAGGAAGACCGCCGGAGCGTCGAAATCACATGAAAACTTGAATGTGCCCCTAGGATATGTGTGTGAGGGTGGTGCAAGGTTATTAGGTGCTATGTGTAGGCCCCATGTGTGCCCCCCTTCCCGGACATGTGTTAACACTTAGTAAAATCCTGGATCTGTACGTGCAAAGTCCCGCCGCGTCACAACCGGGGCCTAGAATGTGGCAAAGTTGGCCAACCTTGGCTCTCCATGTACATATGTCCTAAACAAACCAAAACAAGTAGAGAGGTCCATCAGACTACCCTCGTACGGAGAAAGCTATAGGGGTAGACGATCCGGGGCCCTCGGTCTAGGGTTTCGCCGGAGGAAGACCGCCGGAGCATCGAAATCACATGAAAACTTGCATGTGCCCCTAGGATATGTGTGTGAGAGTGGTGCAAGGTTGTTAGGTGCCATGTGTAGGCCCCATGTGTGACCCCCTTCCCGGACATGCGTTAACACTTAGTAAAATCCTGGATCTGTATGAGGAAAGTCCCGCCGCGTCACAACCGGGGCCGAGAATGTGGCAAAGTTGGCCCAACCTTGGCTCTCCATGTACATATTCCCTAAACAAACCAAAATAAGTAGAGAGGTCCATCAGGCTACCCTCGTATGGAGAAAGCTATAGGGGTAGACGATCCGGGGCCCCCGGTCTAGGGTTTCGCTGGAGGAAGACCGTTGGAGCGTCGAAATCACATGAAAACTTGCATGTTCCCCTAGTATATGTGTGTGAGAGTGGTATAAGGTTGTTAGGTGCCATGTGTAGGCCCCATGTGTGCCCCCCTTCCCGGACATGCGTTAACACTTAGTAAAATCCTGGATCTGTACGTGGAAAGTCCCGCCGCATCACAACCGGGGCCTAGAATGTGGCAAAGTTGGCCCAGCCTTGGCTCTACATGTACATATGTCCCAAACAAAGAAAAAAAAGTAGAGAGGTCCACCGGGCTACCCTCGTACGGAGATAGCTATAGGGGTAGACAATCCGGGGCCCCCTGTCTAGGGTTTCGCTGGAGGAAGACCGCCGGAGCGTTGAAATCAAATGAAAACTTGCATGTGCCCCTAGGATATGTGTGTGAGAGTGGTTCAAGGTTGTTAGGTGCCATGTGTAGGCCCCATGTGTGACCCCCTTCCCGGACATGCGTTAACACTTAGTAAAATCCTGGATCTGTACGTGGAAAGTCCCGCCGCGTCACAACTGGGTCTATAATGTGGCAAAGTTTGCCCAACCTTGGCTCTACATGTACATATGTCCTAAACAAACCAAAACAAGTAGAGAGGTCCACCGGGCTACCCTCATACGGAGATAGCTATAGGGGTAGACGATCCGGGGCCCCCGGTCTAGGGTTTCGTCGGAGGAAGACCGCCGGAGCGTCGAAATCACATGAAAACTTGCAAGTGCCCCTGGGATATGTGTGTGAGAGTGGTGCAAGGTTGTTAGGTGCCATGTGTAGGCCCCATGTGTGACCCCCTTCCCGGACATGTATTAACACTTAGTAAAATCCTGGATCTGTACGTGGAAAATCCTGCCGCGTCACAACCGGGGCCTAGAATGTGGCAAAGTTGGCCCAACCTTGGATCTGCATGTACATATGTCCTTAACAACCCAAAACAAGTAGAGAGGACCATCAGGCAACCCTCGTACGGAGAAAGCTATAGGGGTAGACGATCCACGGCCCCCGGTCTAGGGTTTCGCCGGAGGAAGACCACCGGAGCGTCGAAATCACATGAAAACTTGCATGTCCCCTAGGATATGTGTGTGAGAGTGGTGAAAGGTTGTTAGGTGCCATGTGTAGCCCCATGTGTGACCCCCTTCCCGGACATGCGTTAACACTTAGTAAAATCCTGGATCTGTACGTGGAAAGTCCCGCCGCGTCACAACTGGGTCTATAATGTGGCAAAGTTTGCCCAACCTTGGCTCTACATGTACATATGTCCTAAACAAACCAAAACAAGTAGAGAGGTCCACCGGGCTACCCTCATACGGAGATAGCTATAGGGGTAGACGATCCGGGGCCCCCGGTCTAGGGTTTCGTCGGAGGAAGACCGCCGGAGCGTCGAAATCACATGAAAACTTGCAAGTGCCCCTAGGACATGTGTGTGAGAGTGGTGCAAGGTTGTTAGGTGCCATGTGTAAGCCCCATGTGTGACCCCCTTCCCGGACATGTATTAACACTTAGTAAAATCCTGGATCTGTACGTGGAAAATCCTGCCGCGTCACAACCGGGGCCTAGAATGTGGCAAAGTTGGCCCAACCTTGGATCTGCATGTACATATGTCCTTAACAACCCAAAACAAGTAGAGAGGACCATCAGGCAACCCTCGTACGGAGAAAGCTATAGGGGTAGACGATCCACGGCCCCCGGTCTAGGGTTTCGCCGGAGGAAGACCACCGGAGCGTCGAAATCACATGAAAACTTGCATGTGCCCCTAGGATATGTGTGTGAGAGTGGTGAAAGGTTGTTAGGTGCCATGTGTAGCCCCATGTGTGACCCCCTTCCCGGACATGCGTTAACACTTAGTAAAATCCTGGATCTGTACGTGGAAAGTCCCGCCGCGTCACAACTGGGTCTATAATGTGGCAAAGTTTGCCCAACCTTGGCTCTACATGTACATATGTCCTAAACAAACCAAAACAAGTAGAGAGGTCCACCGGGCTACCCTCATACGGAGATAGCTATAGGGGTAGACGATCCGGGGCCCCCGGTCTAGGGTTTCGTCGGAGGAAGACCGCCGGAGCGTCGAAATCACATGAAAACTTGCAAGTGCCCCTAGGATATGTGTGTGAGAGTGGTGCAAGGTTGTTAGGTGCCATGTGTAGGCCCCATGTGTGACCCCCTTCCTGGACATGTATTAACACTTAGTAAAATCCTGGATCTGTACGTGGAAAATCCTGCCGCGTCACAACCGGGGCCTAGAATGTGGCAAAGTTGGCCCAACCTTGGATCTGCATGTACATATGTCCTTAACAAACCCAAAACAAGTAGAGAGGACCATCAGGCAACCCTCGTACGGAGAAAGCTATAGGGGTAGACGATCCACGGCCCCCGGTCTAGGGTTTCGCCGGAGGAAGACCACCGGAGCGTCGAAATCACATGAAAACTTGCATGTGCCCCTAGGATATGTGTGTGAGAGTGGTGAAAGGTTGTTAGGTGCCATGTGTAGCCCCATGTGTGACCCCCTTCCCGGACATGCGTTAACACTTAGTAAAATCCTGGATCTGTACGTGGAAACTCCCGCCGCGTCACAACCGGGGCCTAGAATGTGGCAAAGTTGGCCCAACCTTGGCTCTACATGTACATATGTCCTAAACAAACCAAAACAAATAGAGAGGTCCATCGGGCTACCCTCGTACGGAGATAGCTATAGGGGTAGACGATCCGGGGCCCCCGGTCTAGGGTTTCGCCGGAGGAAGACCGTCGGAGCGTCGAAATCACATGAAAACTTGCATGTGCCCCTAGTATATGTGTGTGAGGGTGGTGCAAGGTTGTTAGGTGCCATGTGTAGGCCCCATGTTTGACCCCCTTCCCGGACATGCGTTAACACTTAGTAAAATCCTGGATCTGTACGTGGAAACTCCCGCCGCGTCACAACCGGGGCCTAGAATGTGGTAAAGTTGGCCCAACCTTAGCTCTACATGTACATATGTCCTAAACAAATGAAAACAAGTAGAGAGGTCCACTGGGCTACCCTTGTACGGAGATAGCTATAGAGGTAGACGATCCGGGGCCACCGGTCTAGGGTTTCGCCGGAGGAAGACCACTTGAGCGTAGGAATCACATGAAAACTTGCATGTGCCCCTAGGATATGTGTGTGAGAGTGGTGCAAGGTTATTAGGTGCCATGTGTAGGCCCCATGTGTGACCCCCTTCCCAGACAAGCGTTAACACTTAGTAAAATCCTGGATCTATACGTGGAAACTCCCGCCGCGTCACAACCGGGGCCTAGAATGTGGCAAAGTTGGCCCAACCTTGGATCTCCATGCACATATGTCCTAAACAAACCAAAACAAGTCGAGAGGTCTACCGGGCTACCCTCGTACGGAGAAAGCTATAGGGGTAGACGATCCGGGGCCCCCGGTCTAGGGTTTCGCCGGAGGAAGACCACCAGAGCGTCGGAATCACATGAAAACTTGCATGTGCCCCTAGGATATGTGTGTGAGAGTGGTACAAGGTTGTTAGGTGCCATGTGTAGGCCCCATGTGTGACCCCCTTCCCGGACATGCGTTAACAATTAATAAAATCTTGGATCTGTACGTGGAAACTCCCGCCGCGTCACAACCGGGGCCTAGAATGTGGCAAAGTTGGCCCAACCTTGGATCTAAATGCACATATGTCCTAAGCAAAGCAAAACAAGTAGAGAGGTCCACCGGGCTACCCTCGTACGGAGATAGCTATAGGGGTAGACTATCCGGGGCCCCCTGTCTAGGGTTTCGCCGGAGGAAGACCGCCGGAGCGTCGAAATCACATGAAAACTTGCATGTGCCCCTAGGATATGTGTGTGAGAGTGGTGCAAGGTTGTTAGGTGCCATGTGTGACCCCCTTCCTGGACATGCGTTAACACTTAGCAAAATCCTGGATCTGCACGTGGAAAGTCCCGCCGCGTCACAACCGGGGCCTAGAATGTGGCAAAGTTGGCCCAACCTTGTCTCTACATGTACATTAAGTCCTAAACAAACCAAAACAAGTAGAGAGGTCCACCGGGCTACCCTCGTACGAAGAAAGCTATAGGGGTAGACGACCCGGGGCCCCCGGTCTAGGGTTTCGCCGGAGGAAGACCGCCGGAGCGTGGAAATCACAAGAAATTTTGCATGTGCCCCTAGGATATGTGTGTGAGATTGGTGCAAGGTTGTTAGGTGCCATGTGTAGGCCCCATGTGTGACCCCCTTCCCGGACATGCGTTAACACTTAGTAAAATCCTGGATCTGTACGTGGAAAGTCCCGCCGCGTCACAACCGGGGCCTAGAATGTGGCAAAGTTGGCCCAACCTTGTCTCTGCATGTACATGTGTCCTAAACATACCAAAACAAGTAGAGAGGTCCACCGGGCTACCCTCGTACGGAGAAAGCTATAGGGGTAGACGATCCGGGGCCCCAGGTCTAGGGTTTCGCCGGAGGAAGTCCAACGGAGCGTCGGAATCACATGAAAACTTGCATGTTCCCCTAGGATATGTGTGTGAGAGTGGTGCAATGTTGTTAGGTGCCATGTGTAGTCCCCATGTGTGACCCCTTCCCGGACATGCGTTAACACTTAGTAAAATACTGGATCTGTACGTGGAAAGTCCCGCCGCGTCACAACCGGGGCCTAGAATGTGGCAAAGTTGGCCCAACCTTGGATCTACTATACATATGTCCTAAGAAAACCAAAACAAGTAGAGAGGTCCACTGGGCTACACTTGTACGGAGATAGCTATAGGGGTAGACGATCCGGGACTCCCGGTCTAGGGTTTCGCCGGAGGAAGACCGTCGGAGCGTCGGAATCACATGAAAACTTGCATGTGCACCTAGGATATGTGTGTGAGAGTGGTGCAAGGTTGTTAGGTGCCATGTGTAGGCCCCATGTGTGACCCCCTTCCCGGACATGCGTTAACACTTAGTAAAATCCTGGATCTATACGTGGAAAGTCCCGCCGCGTTACAACCGGGGCCTAGAATGTGGCATAGTCGGCCCAACCTTAGCTCTAGATGTACATATGTCCTAAACGAACTAAAACAAGTAGAGAGGTCCACCGGGCTACCCTCGTACGGAGATAGCTATAGGGGTAGACGATCCGGGGGCCCCGGTCTAGGGTTTTGCCGGAGGAAGACCGCCGGAGCGTCGAAATCACATGAAAACTTGAATGTGCCCCTAGGATATGTGTGTGAGGGTGGTGCAAGGTTATTAGGTGCTATGTGTAGGCCCCATGTGTGCCCCCCTTCCCGGACATGTGTTAACACTTAGTAAAATCCTGGATCTGTACGTGCAAAGTCCCGCCGCGTCACAACCGGGGCCTAGAATGTGGCAAAGTTGGCCAACCTTGGCTCTCCATGTACATATGTCCTAAACAAACCAAAACAAGTAGAGAGGTCCATCATACTACCCTCGTACGGAGAAAGCTATAGGGGTAGACGATCCGGGGCCCCCGGTCTAGGGTTTCGCCGGAGGAAGACCGCCGGAGCGTCGAAATCACATGAAAACTTGCATGTGCCCCTAGGATATGTGTGTGAGAGTGGTGCAAGGTTGTTAGGTGCCATGTGTAGGCCCCATGTGTGACCCCCTTCCCGGACATGCGTTAACACTTAGTAAAATCCTGGATCTGTACGTGGAAAGTCCCGCCGCATCACAACCGGGGCCTAGAATGTGGCAAAGTTGGCCCAACCTTGGCTCTCCATGTACATATGCCCTAAACAAACCAAAATAAGTAGAGAGGTCCATCAGGCTACCCTTGTATGGAGAAAGCTATAGGGTAGACGATCCGGGGCCCCCGGCCTAGGGTTTCGCTAGAGGAAGACCGTTGGAGCGTCGAAATCACATGAAAACTTGCATGTTCCCCTAGTATATGTGTGTGAGAGTGGTATAAGGTTGTTAGGTGCCATGTGTAGGCCCCATGTGTGCCCCCCTTCCCGGACATGCGTTAACACTTAGTAAAATCCTGGATCTGTACGTGGAAAGTCCCGCCGCGTCACAACCGGGGCCTAGAATGTGGCAAAGTTGGCCCAACCTTGGCTCTACATGTACATTTGTCCTAAACAAAGCAAAAAAAGTAGAGAGGTCCACCGGGCTACCCTCGTACGGAGATAGCTATAGGGGTAGACAATCCGGGGCCCCCTGTCTAGGGTTTCGCTGGAGGAAGACCGCCGGAGCATCGAAATCACATGAAAACTTGCATGTGCCCCTAGGATATGTGTGTGAGAGTGGTTCAAGGTTGTTAGGTGCCATGTGTAGGCCCCATGTGTGACCCCCTTCCCGGACATGCGTTAACACTTAGTAAAATGCTGGATATGTACGTGGAAAGTCCCGCCGCGTCACAACTGGGTCTATAATGTGGCAAAGTTTGCCCAACCTTGGCTCTACATGTACATATGTCCTAAACAAACCAAAACAAGTAGAGAGGTCCACCGGGCTACCCTCATACGGAGATAGCTATAGGGGTAGACGATCCGGGGCCCCCGGTCTAGGGTTTCGTCGGAGGAAGACCGCCGGAGCGTCGAAATCACATGAAAACTTGCAAGTGCCCCTAGGATATGTGTGTGAGAGTGGTGCAAGGTTGTTAGGTGCCATGTGTAGGCCCCATGTGTGACCCCCTTCCCAGACATGTATTAACACTTAGTAAAATCCTGGATCTGTACGTGGAAAATCCTGCCGCGTCACAACCGGGGCCTAGAATGTGGCAAAGTTGGCCCAACCTTGGATCTGCATGTACATATGTCCTTAACAACCCAAAACAAGTAGAGAGGACCATCAGGCAACCCTCGTACGGAGAAAGCTATAGGGGTAGACGATCCACGGCCCCGGTCTAGGGTTTCGCCGGAGGAAGACCGCCGGAGCGTCGAAATCACATGAAAACTTGCATGTGCCCCTAGGATATGTGTGTGAGAGTGGTGAAAGGTTGTTAGGTGCCATGTGTAGCCCCATGTGTGACCCCCTTCCCGGACATGCGTTAACACTTAGTAAAATCCTGGATAAGTACGTGGAAACTCCCGCCGCGTCACAACCGGGGCCTAGAATGTGGCAAAGTTGGCCCAACCTTGGCTCTACATGTACATATGTCCTAAAAAAACCAAAACAAATAGAGAGGTCCACCGGGCTACCCTCGTACGGAGATAGCTATAGGGGTAGACGATCCGGGGCCCCCGGTCTAGGGTTTCGCCGGAGGAAGACCGTCGGAGCATCAAAATCACATGAAAACTTGCATGTGCCCCTAGTATATGTGTGTGAGAGTGGTGCAAGGTTGTTAGGTGCCATGTGTAGGCCCCATGTGTGACCCCCTTCCCGGACATGCGTTAAAACTTAGTAAAATCCTGGATCTGTACGTGGAAACTCCCGCCGCGTCACAACCGGGGCCTAGAATGTGGTAAAGTTGGCCCAACCTTAGCTCTACATGTACATATGTCCTAAACAAATGAAAACAAGTCGAGAAGTCCACTGGGCTACCCTTGTACGGAGATAGCTATAGAGGTAGACGATCCGGGGCCACCGGTCTAGGGTTTCGCCGGAGGAAGACCACTTGAGCGTCGGAATCACATGAAAACTTGCATGTGCCCCTAGGATATGTGTGTGAGAGTGGTGCAAGGATATTAGGTGCCATGTGTAGGCCCCATGTGTGACCCCCTTCCCAGACAAGCGTTAACACTTAGTAAAATCCTGGATCTGTACGTGGAAACTCCCGCCGCGTCACAACCGGGGCCTAGAATGTGGCAAAGTTGGCCCAACCTTGGCTCTCCATGCACATATGTCCTAAACAAACCAAAACAAGTCGAGAGGTCTACCGGGCTACCCTCGTACAGAGAAAGCTATAGGGGTAGACGATCCGGGGCCCCCGGTCTAGGGTTTCGCCGGAGGAAGACCACCAGAGCGTCGGAATCACATGAAAACTTGCATGTGCCCCTAGGATATGTGTGTGAGAGTGGTGCAAGGTTGTTAGGTGCCATGTGTAGGCCCCATGTGTGACCCCCTTCCCGGACATGCGTTAACAATTAATAAAATCTTGGATCTGTACGTGGAAACTCCCGCCGCGTCACAACCGGGGCCTAGAATGTGGCAAAGTTGGCCCAACCTTGGCTCTACATGTACATATGTCGTAAGCAAAGCAAAACAAGTAGAGAGGTCCACCGGGCTACCCTCATACGGAGATAGCTATAGGGGTAGACTATCCGGGGCCCCCTGTCTAGGGTTTCGCCGGAGGAAGACCGCCGGAGCGTCGAAATCACATGAAAACTTGCATGTGCCCCTAGGATATGTGTGTGAGAGTGGTGCAAGCTTGTTAGGTGCCATGTGTGACCCCCTTCCTGGACATGCGTTAACACTTAGTAAAATCCTGGATCTGCACGTGGAAAGTCCCGCCGCGTCACAACCGGGGCCTAGAATGTGGCAAAGTTGCCCAACCTTGTCTCTACATGTACATAAGTCCTAAACAAACCAAAACAAGTAGAGAGGTCCACCGGGCTACCCTCGTACGAAGAAAGCTATAGGGGTAGACCACCCGGGGCCCCTGGTCTAGGGTTTCGCCGGAGGAAGACCGCCGGAGCGTCGAAATCACAAGAAATTTTGCATGTGCCCCTAGGATATGTGTGTGAGATTGGTGCAAGGTTGTTAGGTGCCATGTGTAGGCCCCATGTGTGACCCCCTTCCCGGACATGCGTTAACACTTAGTAAAATCCTGGATCTGTACGTGGAAAGTCCCGCCGCGTCACAACCGGGGCCTAGAATGTGGCAAAGTTGGCCCAACCTTGTCTCTGCATGTACATATGTCCTAAACAAACCAAAACAAGTAGAGAGGTCCACCGGGCTACCCTCGTACGGAGAAAGCTATAGGGGTAGACGATCCGGGGCCCCAGGTCTAGGGTTTCGCCGGAGGAAGTCCAACGGAGCGTCGGAATCACATGAAAACTTGCATGTTCCCCTAGGATATGTGTGTGAGGGTGGTGCAAGGTTATTAGGTGCTATGTGTAGGCCCCATGTGTGCCCCCCTTCCCGGACATGTGTTAACACTTAGTAAAATCCTGGATCTATACGTGCAAAGTCCCGCCGCGTCACAACCGGGGCCTAGAATGTGGCAAAGTTGGCCCAACCTTGGATCTACATGTACATATGTCCTAAACAAACCAAAACAAGTAGAGAGGTCCACTGGGCTACACTCGTACGGAGAAAGCTATAGCGGTAGACGATCTGGGGCCCCCGGTCTAGGGTTTCGCCGGAGGAAGACCACTGGAGCGTCGGAATCACATGAAAACTTGCATGTGCCCCTAGGATATGTGTGTGAGAGTGGTGCAAGGTTGTTAGGTCCCATTTGTCGGACCCATGTGTGACCCCCTTCCCGGACATGCGTTAACACTTAGTAAAATCCTGGATCTGTACCTGGAAAGTCCCGCCGCGTCACAACCGGGGCCTAAATGTGGCAAAGTTGGCTCAAACTTGGATATACATGTACATATGTCCTAAACAAACCAAAAAAAGTAGAGAGGTCCACTGGGCTACCCTTGTACGGAGATAGCTATAGGGGTAGACAATACGGGGCCACCGGTCTAGGGTTTCGCTGGAGGAAGACCACCGGAGCGTCAGAATCACATGAAAACTTGCATGTGCCCCTAGGATATGTGTGTGAGAGTGGTGCAAGGTTGTTAGGTTCCATGTGTAGGCCCCATGTGTGACCCCCTTCCCGGACATGCGTTAACACTTAGTAAAATCCTGGATCTGTACGTGGAAAGTCCCGCCGCGTCACAACCGGGGCCTAGAATGTGGCAAAGTCGGCCCAACCTTAGATCTAGATGTACATATGTCCTAAACGAACCAAAACAAGTAGAGAGGTCCACCGGCTACCCTCGTACGGAGATAGCTATAGGGGTAGACGATCCGGGGGCCCCGGTCTAGGGTTTCACCGGAGGAAGACCGCCGGAGCGTCGAAATCACATGAGAACTTGAATGTGCCCCTAGGATATGTGTGTGAGAGTGGTACAAGGTTATTAGGTGCCATGTGTAGGCCCCATGTGTTCCCTCCTTCCCGGACATGCTTTAGCACTTAGTAAAATCCTGTATCTGTACGTGGAAAGTCCCGCCGCGTCACAACCGGGGCCTAGAATGTGGCAAAGTTGGCCCAACCTTGGCTCTCCATGTACATATGTCCTAAACAAACCAAAACAAGTAGAGAGGTCCATCAGGCTACCCTTGTACGGAGAAAGCTATAGGGGTAGACGATCCGGGGGCCCCGATCTAGGGTTTCGCCGGAGGAAGACCGTCGGAGCATGGAAATCACATGAAAACTTAAATGTGCCCCTAGGATATGTGTGTGAGAGTGGTGCAAGGTTGTTAGGTGACATGTGTAGGCCCCATGTGTGACCCCCTTCCCGGACATGCTTTAACACTTAGTAAAATCATGGATCTGTACGTGGAAAGTCCCGCCGCGTCACAACCGGGGCCTAGAATGTCGCAAAGTGGGCCCAACCTTGGCTCTACATGTACATATGTCCTAAACAAACCAAAACAAGTAGATAGGTCCACCGGGCTACCCTCATACGGAGATAGCTATAGGGGTAGACGATCCGGGCCCCCGGTCTAGGGTTTCGCCGGAGGAAGACCACCGGAGCGTCGACATCACATGAAAACTTGCAAGTGCCCCTAGGATATGTGTGTGATATTGGTGCAAGGTTGTTAGGTGCCATGTGTAGGCCCCATGTGTGACCCCCTTCCCGGACATGCGTTAACACTTAGTAAAATCCTGGATCTGTACGTGGAAAGTCCCGCCGCGTCACAACCGGGGCCTAGAATGTGGCAAAGTCGGCCCAACCTTAGCTCTAGATGTACATATGTCCTAAACGAACCAAAACAAGTAGAGAGGTCCACCGGCTACCCTCGTACGGAGATAGCTATAGGGGTAGACGATCCGGGGGCCCCGGTCTAGGGTTTCACCGGAGGAAGACCGCCGGAGCGTCGAAATCACATGAGAACTTGAATGTGCCCCTAGGATATGTGTGTGAGAGTGGTGCAAGGTTATTAGGTGCCATGTGTAGGCCCCATGTGTGCCCTCCTTCCCTGACATGCGTTAACACTTAGTAAAATCTTGTATCTGTACGTGGAAAGTCCCGCCGTGTCACAACCGGGGCCTAGAATGTGGCAAAGTTGGCCCAACCTTGGCTCTCCGTGTACATATGTCCTAAACAAACCAAAACAAGTAGAGAGGTCCATCAGGCTACCCTCGTACGGAGAAAGCTATAGGGGTAGACGATCCGGGGGCCCCGATCTAGGGTTTCGCCGGAGGAAGACCGTCGGAGCGTCGAAATCACATGAAAACTTAAATGTGCCCCTAGGATATGTGTGTGAGAGTGGTGCAAGGTTGTTAGGTGCCATGTGTAGGCCCCATGTGTGACCCCCTTCTCGGACATGCTTTAACACTTAGTAAAATCATGGATCTGTACGTGGAAAGTCCCGCCGCGTCACAACCGGGGCCTAGAATGTTGCAAAGTGGGCCCAATCTTGGCTCTACATGTACATATGTCCTAAACAAACCAAAACAAGTAGAGAGGTCCACCGGGCTACCCTCGTACGGAGATAGCTATAGGGGTAGACGATCCGGGCCCCCGGTCTAGGGTTTCGCCGGAGGAAGACCACCGGAGCGTCGACATCACATGAAAACTTGAAAGTGCCCCTAGGATATGTGTGTGATATTGGTGACGGGTTTTTAGGTGCCATGTGTAGGCCCCATGTGTGACCCCCTTCCCGGACATGTATTAACACTTAGTAAAATCCTGGATCTGTATGTGGAAAGTCCCGCCGCGTCACAACCGGGGCCTAGAATGTGGCAAAGTTGGCCCAACCTTGGATCTCCATGTACATATGTCCTAAACAAACCAAAACAAGTAGAGAGGTCCACCGGGCTAACCTCGTACGAAGAAAGCTATAGGGGTAGACGATCCGGGGTCCCCGGTCTAGGGTTTCGTCGGAGGAAGACCACCAGAGCGTCGAAATCACATGAAAACTTGCATGTGCCCCTAGGATATGTGTGTGAGAGTGGTGCAAGGTTGTTAGGTGCCATGTGTATCCCCATGTGTGACCCCCTTCCCAGACATGCGTTAACACTCAGTAAAATCTTGGATCTGTACGTGGAAAGTCCCACCGCGTCACAACCGGGGCCTAGAATGTGGCAAAGTTGGCCCAACCTTGGCTCTACATGTATATATGGCCTAAGCAAACCAAAAAAATAGAGAGGTCAACCGATCTACCATCGTATGGAGATAGCTATAGGGGTAGACGATCCGGGGCCCCGGTCTAGGGTTTCGCCGGAGGAAGACCGCCGGAGCGTCGAAATCACATGAAAACTTGCATGTGCCCCTAGGATATGTGTGTGAGAGTGGTGCAAGGTTGTTAGGTGCCATGTGTAGGCCCCATGTGTGACCCCCTTCCCGGACATGCGTTAACACTTAGTAAAATCCTGGATCTGTACGTGGAAAGTCCCGCCACGTCACAACCGGGGCCTAAAATGTGGCAAAGTTGGCCCAACCTTGGCTCTCCATGTACATATGTCCTAAACAAACCAAAACAAGTAGAGAGGTCCACCGGGCTACCCTCGTATGGAGATAGCTATAGGGGTAGACGATCCGGGGCCCCCGATCTATGGTTTCGCCGGAGGAAGACCAGCGGAGCGTCGAAATCTCATGAAAACTTTCATGTGACCCTAGGATATGTGTTAGAGAGTGGTGCAAGGTTATTAGGTGCCATGTGTGACCCCCTTCCTGGACATGCGTCAACACTTAGTAAAATCCTGGATCTCCACGTGGAAAGTCCCGCCGCGTCACAACCGGGGCCTAGAATTTGGCGAAGTTGGCCCAACCTTGTCTCTACATGTATATATGTCCTAAACAAACCAAGACAAGTAGAGAGGTCCACCGGGCTACCCTCGTACGAAGAAAGCTATAGGGGTAGACGATCCGGGGCCCCCGGTCTAGGGTTTCGCCGGAGGAAGACCGTCGGAGCGTCGAAATCATAAGAAAACTTGCATGTGCCCCTAGGATATGTGTGTGAGATTGGTGCAAGGTTGTTAGGTGCCATGTGTAGGCCCCATGTGTGACCCCCTTCCCGGACATGCGTTAACACTTAGTAAAATCCTGGATCTCAACGTGGAAAGTCCCGCCGCGTCACAACCGGGGCCTAGAATGTGGCAAAGTTGGCCCAATCTTGTCTCTGCATGTACATATGTCCTAAACAAACCAAAACAAGTAGAGAGGTCCACCGGGCTACCCTCGTATGGAGAAAGCTATAGGGGTACACGATCCGGGGCCCCCGGTCTAGGGTTTCACCGGAGGAAGACCACCGGCGCGTCGGAATAAAATGAAAACTTGCATGTTCCCCTAGGATATGTGTGTGAGAGTGGTTCAAGGATGTTAGGTGCCATGTGTAGGCCCCATGTGTGACCCCCTTCCCGACATGCGTTAACACTTAGTAAAATCCTGGATCTGTACGTGGAAAGTCCCGCCGCATCACAACCGGGGCCTCTAATGTGGCAAAGTTTGCCCAACCTTGGATCTACATGTACATATGTCCTAAACAAACCAAAACAAGTAGAGAGGTCCACTGGGCTACCCTTGTACGGAGATAGCTATAGGGGTAGACGATCCGGGGCCACCGGTCTAGGGTTTCGCCGGAGGAAGACCACCGGAGGGTCGGAATCACATGAAAACTTGCATGTGCCCCTAGGATATGTGTGTGAGAGCGGTGCAAGGTTGTTAGGTGCCATGTGTAGGCCCCATGTGTGACCCCCTTCCCGGACATGCGTTAACACTTAGTAAATCATGGATCTGTACGTGGAAAGTCCCGCCGCGTCACAACCGGGGCCTAGAATTTGGCAAAGTCGGCCCAACCTTAGCCCTAGATGTACATATGTCCTAAAAGAACCAAAACAAGTAGAGAGGTCCATCGGGCTACCCTCGTACGGAGATAGCTATAGGGGTAGACGATCTGGGGGCCCCGGTCTAGGGTTTCGCCGGAGGAAGACCGCCGGAGCGTCGAAATCACATGAAAACTTGAATGTGCCCCTAGGATATGTGTGTGAGACTGGTGCAAGGTTATTAGGTTCCATGTGTAGGCCCCATGTGTGCCCCCCTTCCCGGACATGCGTTAACACTTAGTAAAATCCTGGATCTGTACGTGGAAAGTCCCGCCGCGTCACAACCGGGGCCTAGAATGTGGCAAAGTTGGCCCAACCTTGGCTCTCCATGTACATATGTCCTGAAAAAACCAAAACAAGTAGAGAGGTCCATCAGGCTACCCTCGTACGGAGAAAGCTATAGGGGTAGACGATCCGGGGCCCCCGGTCTAGGGTTTCGCCGGAGAAAGACCGCGGGAGCATCGAAATCACATGAAAACTTGCATGTGCCCCTAGGATATGTGTGTGAGAGTGGTGCAAGGTTGTTAGGTGCCATTTGTAGGCCCCATGTGTGACCCCCTTCCCGGACAAGCGTTAACACTTAGTAAAATCCTGGATCTATACGTGGAAAGTCCCGCCGCGTCACAACCGGGGCCTAGAATGTGGCAAAGTTGGCCCAACCTTGGCTCTACATGTACATATTACCTAAACAAACCAAAACAAGTAGAGAGGTCCACCGGGCTACCCTCGTACGGAGATAGCTATTTGGGTAGACGATCCGGGACCCCCGGTCTAGGGTTTCACCGGAGGAAGACCGGGGGAGCGTCGAAATCACATGAAAACTTGCATGTGCCCCTAGGATATGTGTGTGAGAGTGGTGAAAGGTTGTTAGGTGCCGTGTGTAGGCCCCATGTGTGACCCTCTTCCCGGACATGCGTTAACACTTAGTAAAATCCTGGATCTGTACGTGGAAAGTCCCGCCGCATCACAACCGGGTCCTATCATGTGGCAAAGTCGGCCCAACCTTAGCTCTAGATGTACATATGTTGTAAACGAACCAAAACAAGTAGAGAGGTCCATCGGGCTACCCTCGTATGGAGATAGCTATAGGGGTAGACGATCCGGGGGCCCCGGTCTAGGGTTTCGCCGGAGGAAGACCGCCGGAGCGTCGAAATCACATGAAAACTTGAATGTGCCCCTAGGATATGTGTGTGAGAGTGGTGCAAGGTTATTAGGTGCCATGTGTAGGCCCCATGTGTGCCCCCCTTCCCGGACATGCGTTAACACTTAGTAAAATCCTGGATCTGTACGTGGAAAGTCCCGCCGCGTCACAACCGGGGCCTAGAATGTGGCAAAGTTGGCCCAGCCTTGGCTCTCCATGTACATATGTCCTAATTAAACCAAAACAAGTAGAGAGGTCCACCGGGCTACCCTCGTACGGAGATAGCTATTGGGGTAGACGATCCGGGGCCCCCGGTCTAGGGTTTCGCCGGAGGAAGACCGTCGGAGCGTCGAAATCACATGAAAACTTGCATGTGCCCCTAGGATATGTGTGTGAGAGTGGTGCAAGGTTGTTAGGTGCCATGTGTAGGCCCCATGTGTGACCCCTTTCCCGGACATGCGTTAACACTTAGTAAAATCCTGGATCTATACGTGGAAAGTCCCGCCGCGTCACAACCGGGGCCTAGAATGTGGCAAAGTTGGGCCAACCTTGGCTCTACATGTACATATGTCCTAAACAAACCAAAAAAAGTAGAGAGGTCCACCGAGCTACCCTCGTACGGAGATAGCTATAGGGGTAGACGATCCGAGGCCCCCGGTCTAGGGTTTCGCCGGAGGAAGACCGCCGGAGCGTCAAAATCACATGAAAACTTGCATGTGCCCCTAGGATATGTGTGTGAGAGTGGTGCAAGGTTGTTAGGTGCCATGTGTAGGCCCCATGTGTGACCCCCTTCCCAGACATGCGTTAACACTTAGTAAAATCATGGCTCTGTACATGGAAAGTCCCGCCGCGTCACAACCGGGGCCTAGAATGTGGAAAAGTTGGCCCAACCTTGGATCTACATGTACATATGTCCTAAACAAACCAAAACAAGTAGAGAGGTCCACCGGGCTACCCTCGTACGGAGATAGCTATAGGGGTAGACGATCCGGGACCCCCGGTATAGGGGTTCGCCGGAGGAAGAACGCCGGAGCGTCGAAATCACATGAAAACTTGCATGTGCCCCTAGGATATGTGTGTGAGTGTGGTGCAAGGTTGTTAGGTGCCATGTGTAGGCCCCATGTGTGCCCCCCTTAGCGGACATGCGTTAACACTTAGTAAAATCCTGGATCTGTACGTGGAAGGTCCCGCCGCGTCACAACCGGGGCCTACAATGTGGCAAAGTTGGCCCAACATTGGCTCTACATGTACATATGTCCTAAACAAACCAAAACAAGTAGAGAGGTCCACCGGGCTACCCTCGTATGGAGAAAGCTATAGCGGTAGACGATTGGGGGCCCCCGGTCTAGGGTTTCGCCGGAGGAAGACCACCGGAGCGTCGGAATCACATGAAAACTTGCATGTGCCCCTAGGATATGTGTGTGAGAGTGGTGAAAGGTTGTTAGGTGCCATGTGTAGGCCCCATGTGTGACCCCCTTCCCGGACATGCGTTAACACTTAGTAAAATCATGGATCTGTACGTGGAAAGTCCCGCCGCGTCACAACCGGGGCCTAGAATGTGGCAAAGTTGGCCCAACCTTGGATCTACATGTACATATGTCCTAAACAAACCAAAACAAGTAGAGAGGTCCACCGGGCTACCCTTGTACGGATATAGCTATAGGGGTAGACGATCCGGGTTCCCCGGTCTAGGGTTTCACCGGAGGAAGACCACCGGAGCGTCGACATCACATGAAAACTTGGAAGTTCCCCTAGGATATGTGTGTGAGATTTGTGCAAGGTTGTTAGGTGCCATGTGTAGGCCCCATGTGTGCCCCCCTTCCCGGACATGCGTTAACACTTAGTAAAATCCTGGATCTGTACGTGGAAAGTCCCGCCGCGTCACAACCGGGGCCTAGAATGTGGAAAAGTTGGCCCAACCTTGGCTCTCCATGTACATATGTCCTAAAAAAACCAAAACAAGTAGAGAGGTCCATCAGGCTACCCTCGTACGGAGAAAGCTATAGGGGTAGACGATCCGGGGCCCCCGGTCTAGGGTTTCGCCGGAGGAAGACCGCCGGAGCATCGAAATCACATGAAAACTTGCATGTGCCCCTAGGATATGTGTGTGAGAGTGGTGCAAGGTTGTTAGGTGCCATGTGTAGGCCCCATGTTTGACCCCCTTCCCGGACATGCGTTAACACTTAGTAAAATCCTGGATCTATACGTGGAAAGTCCCGCCGCGTCACAACCGGGGCCTAGAATGTGGCAAAGTTGGCCCAACCTTGGCTCTACATGTACATATGTCCTAAACAAACCAAAACAAGTAGAGAGGTCCACCGGGCTACCCTCGTACGGAGATAGCTATTTGGGTAGACGATCCGGGACCCCCGGTCTAGGGTTTCACCGGAGGAAGACCGTCGGAGCGTCAAAATCACATGAAAACTTGCATGTGCCCCTAGGATATGTGTGTGAGAGTGGTGGAAGGTTGTTAGGTGCCGTGTGTAGGCCCCATGTGTGACCCCCTTCCCGGACATGCGTTAACACTTAGTAAAATCCTGGATCTGTACGTGGAAAGTCCCGCCGCGTCACAACCGGGGCCTAGCATGTGGCAAAGTCGGCCCAACCTTAGCTATAGATGTACATATGTCGTAATCGAACCAAAACAAGTAGAGAGGTCCATCGGGCTACCCTCGTACGGAGATAGCTATAGGGGTAGACGATCCGGGGCCCCGGTCTAGCGTTTCGCCGGAGGAAGACCGCCGGAGCGTCGAAATCACATGAAAACTTGAATGTGCCCCTAGGATATGTGTGTGAGAGTGGTGCAAGGTTATTAGGTGCCATGTGTAGGCCCCATGTGTGCCCCCCTTCCCGGACATGCGTTAACACTTAGTAAAATCCTGGATCTGCACGTGGAAAGTCCCGCCGCGTCACAACCGGGGCCTAGAATGTGGCAAAGTTGGCCCAACCTTGGCTCTCCATGTACATATGTCCTAAACAAACCAAAACAAGTAGAGAGGTCCACCGGGCTACCCTCGTACAGAGATAGCTATTGGGGTAGACGATCCGGGGCCCCCGGTCTAGGGTTTCGCCGGAGGAAGACCGTCGGAGCGTCGAAATCACATGAAAACTTGCATGTGCCCCTAGGATATGTGTGTGAGAGTGGTTCAAGGTTGTTAGGTGCCATGTGTAGGCCCCATGTGTGACCCCCTTCCCGGACATGCGTTAACACTTAGTAAAATGCTGGATATGTACGTGGAAAGTCCCGCCGCGTCACAACTGGGTCTATAATGTGGCAAAGTTTGCCCAACCTTGGCTCTACATGTACATATGTCCTAAACAAACCAAAAAAAAGTAGAGAGGTCCACCGAGATACCCTCGTACGGAGATAGCTATAGGGGTAGACGATCCGAGGCCCCCGAGGCCCCCGGTCTAGGGTTTCGCCGGAGGAAGACCGCCGGAGCGTCAAAATCACATGAAAACTTGCATGTGCCCCTAGGATATGTGTGTGAGAGTGGTGCAAGGTTGTTAGGTGCCATGTGTAGGCCCCATGTGTGACCCCCTTCCCAGACATGCGTTAACACTTAGTAAAATCATGGCTCTGTACGTGGAAAGTCCCGCCGCGTCACAACCGGGGCCTAGAATGTGGCAAAGTTGGCCCAACCTTGGCTCTCCATGTACATATGTCCTAAAAAACCAAAACAAGTAGAGAGGTCCATCAGGCTACCCTCGTACGGAGAAAGCTATAGGGGTAGACGATCCGGGGCCCCCGGTCTAGGGTTTCGCCGGAGGAAGACCGCCGGAGCATCGAAATCACATGAAAACTTGCATGTGCCCCTAGGATATGTGTGTGAGAGTGGTGCAAGGTTGTTAGGTGCCATGTGTAGGCCCCATGTTTGACCCCCTTCCCGGACATGCGTTAACACTTAGTAAAATCCTGGATCTATACGTGGAAAGTCCCGCCGCGTCACAACCGGGGCCTAGAATGTGGCAAAGTTGGCCCAACCTTGGCTCTACATGTACATATGTCCTAAACAAACCAAAACAAGTAGAGAGGTCCACCGGGCTACCCTCGTACGGAGATAGCTATTTGGGTAGACGATCCGGGACCCCCGGTCTAGGGTTTCACCGGAGGAAGACCGTCGGAGCGTCAAAATCACATGAAAACTTGCATGTGCCCCTAGGATATGTGTGTGAGAGTGGTGAAAGGTTGTTAGGTGCCGTGTGTAGGCCCCATGTGTGACCCCCTTCCCGGACATGCGTTAACACTTAGTAAAATCCTAGATCTCAACGTGGAAAGTCCCGCCGCGTCACAACCGGGGCCTAGAATGTGGCAAAGTTGGCCCAATCTTGTCTCTGCATGTACATATGTCCTAAACAAACCAAAACAAGTAGAGAGGTCCACCGGGATACCCTCGTATGGAGAAAGCTATAGGGGTAGACGATCCGGGGCCCCCGGTCTAGGGTTTCGCCGGAGGAAGACCACCGGCGCGTCGGAATAAAATGAAAACTTGCATGTTCCCCTAGGATATGTGTGTGAGAGTGGTTCAAGGATGTTAGGTGCCATGTGTAGGCCCCATGTGTGACCCCCTTCCCGACATGCGTTAACACTTAGTAAAATCCTGGATCTGTACGTGGAAAGTCCCGCCGCATCACAACCGGGGCCTCTAATGTGGCAAAGTTTGCCCAACCTTGGATCTACATGTACATATGTCCTAAACAAACCAAAACAAGTAGAGAGGTCCACTGGGCTACCCTTGTACGGAGATAGCTATAGGGGTAGACGATCCGGGGCCACCGGTCTAGGGTTTTGCCGGAGGAAGACCACCGGAGGGTCGGAATCACATGAAAACTTGCATGTGCCCCTAGGATATGTGTGTGAGAGCGGTGCAAGGTTGTTAGGTGCCATGTGTAGGCCCCATGTGTGACCCCCTTCCCGGACATGCGTTAACACTTAGTAAAATCATGGATCTGTACGTGGAAAGTCCCGCCGCGTCACAACCGGGGCCTAGAATTTGGCAAAGTCGGCCCAACCTTAGCCCTAGATGTACATATGTCCTAAAAGAACCAAAACAAGTAGAGAGGTCCATCGGGCTACCCTCGTACGGAGATAGCTATAGGGGTAGACGATCTGGGGGCCCCGGTCTAGGGTTTCGCCGGAGGAAGACCGCCGGAGCGTCGAAATCACATGAAAACTTGAATGTGCCCCTAGGATATGTGTGTGAGAGTGGTGCAAGGTTATTAGGTTCCATGTGTAGGCCCCATGTGTGCCCCCCTTCCCGGACATGCGTTAACACTTAGTAAAATCCTGGATCTGTACGTGGAAAGTCCCGCCGCGTCACAACCGGGGCCTAGAATGTGGCAAAGTTGGCCCAACCTTGGCTCTCCATGTACATATGTCCTGAAAAAACCAAAACAAGTAGAGAGGTCCATCAGGCTACCCTCGTACGGAGAAAGCTATAGGGGTAGACGATCCGGGGCCCCCGGTCTAGGGTTTCGCCGGAGAAAGACCGCGGGAGCATCGAAATCACATGAAAACTTGCATGTGCCCCTAGGATATGTGTGTGAGAGTGGTGCAAGGTTGTTAGGTGCCATTTGTAGGCCCCATGTGTGACCCCCTTCCCGGACAAGCGTTAACACTTAGTAAAATCCTGGATCTATACGTGGAAAGTCCCGCCGCGTCACAACCGGGGCCTAGAATGTGGCAAAGTTGGCCCAACCTTGGCTCTACATGTACATATTACCTAAACAAACCAAAACAAGTAGAGAGGTCCACCGGGCTACCCTCGTACGGAGATAGCTATTTGGGTAGACGATCCGGGACCCCCGGTCTAGGGTTTCACCGGAGGAAGACCGGGGGAGCGTCGAAATCACATGAAAACTTGCATGTGCCCCTAGGATATGTGTGTGAGAGTGGTGAAAGGTTGTTAGGTGCCGTGTGTAGGCCCCATGTGTGACCCTCTTCCCGGACATGCGTTAACACTTAGTAAAATCCTGGATCTGTACGTGGAAAGTCCCGCCGCATCACAACCGGGTCCTAGCATGTGGCAAAGTCGGCCCAACCTTAGCTCTAGATGTACATATGTTGTAAACGAACCAAAACAAGTAGAGAGGTCCATCGGGCTACCCTCGTATGGAGATAGCTATAGGGGTAGACGATCCGGGGGCCCCGGTCTAGGGTTTCGCCGGAGGAAGACCGCCGGAGCGTCGAAATCACATGAAAACTTGAATGTGCCCCTAGGATATGTGTGTGAGAGTGGTGCAAGGTTATTAGGTGCCATGTGTAGGCCCCATGTGTGCCCCCCTTCCCGGACATGCGTTAACACTTAGTAAAATCCTGGATCTGTACGTGGAAAGTCCCGCCGCGTCACAACCGGGGCCTAGAATGTGGCAAAGTTGGCCCAACCTTGGCTCTCCATGTACATATGTCCTAATTAAACCAAAACAAGTAGAGAGGTCCACCGGGCTACCCTCGTACGGAGATAGCTATTGGGGTAGACGATCCGGGGCCCCCGGTCTAGGGTTTCGCCGGAGGAAGACCGTCGGAGCGTCGAAATCACATGAAAACTTGCATGTGCCCCTAGGATATGTGTGTGAGAGTGGTGCAAGGTTGTTAGGTGCCATGTGTAGGCCCCATGTGTGACCCCCTTCCCGGACATGCGTTAACACTTAGTAAAATCCTGGATCTATACGTGGAAAGTCCCGCCGCGTCACAACCGGGGCCTAGAATGTGGCAAAGTTGGGCCAACCTTGGCTCTACATGTACATATGTCCTAAACAAACCAAAAAAAGTAGAGAGGTCCACCGAGCTACCCTCGTACGGAGATAGCTATAGGGGTAGACGATCCGAGGCCCCCGGTCTAGGGTTTCGCCGGAGGAAGACCGCCAGAGCGTCAAAATCACATGAAAACTTGCATGTGCCCCTAGGATATGTGTGTGAGAGTGGTGCAAGGTTGTTAGGTGCCATGTGTAGGCCCCATGTGTGACCCCCTTCCCAGACATGCGTTAACACTTAGTAAAATCATGGCTCTGTACATGGAAAGTCCCGCCGCGTCACAACCGGGGCCTAGAATGTGGAAAAGTTGGCCCAACCTTGGATCTACATGTACATATGTCCTAAACAAACCAAAACAAGTAGAGAGGTCCACCGGGCTACCCTCGTACGGTGATAGCTATAGGGGTAGACGATCCGGGACCCCCGGTATAGGGGTTCGCCAGAGGAAGAACGCCGGAGCGTCGAAATCACATGCAAACTTGCATGTGCCCCTAGGATATGTGTGTGAGTGTGGTGCAAGGTTGTTAGGTGCCATGTGTAGGCCCCATGTGTGCCCCCCTTAGCGGACATGCGTTAACACTTAGTAAAATCCTGGATCTGTACGTGGAAGGTCCCGCCGCGTCACAACCGGGGCCTACAATGTGGCAAAGTTGGCCCAACCTTGGCTCTACATGTACATATGTCCTAAACAAACCAAAACAAGTAGAGAGGTCCACCGGGCTACCCTCGTATGGAGAAAGCTATAGCGGTAGACGATTGGGGGCCCCCGGTCTAGGGTTTCGCCGGAGGAAGACCACCGGAGCGTCGGAATCACATGAAAACTTGCATGTGCCCCTAGGATATGTGTGTGAGAGTGGTGAAAGGTTGTTAGGTGCCATGTGTAGGCCCCATGTGTGACCCCCTTCCCGGACATGCGTTAACACTTAGTAAAATCATGGATCTGTACGTGGAAAGTCCCGCCGCGTCACAACCGGGGCCTAGAATGTGGCAAAGTTGGCCCAACCTTGGATCTACATGTACATATGTCCTAAACAAACCAAAACAAGTAGAGAGGTCCACCGGGCTACCCTTGTACGGATATAGCTATAGGGGTAGACGATCCGGGTTCCCCGGTCTAGGGTTTCACCGGAGGAAGACCACCGGAGCGTCGACATCACATGAAAACTTGGAAGTTCCCCTAGGATATGTGTGTGAGATTTGTGCAAGGTTGTTAGGTGCCATGTGTAGGCCCCATGTGTGCCCCCCTTCCCGGACATGCGTTAACACTTAGTAAAATCCTGGATCTGTACGTGGAAAGTCCCGCCGCGTCACAACCGGGGCCTAGAATGTGGAAAAGTTGGCCCAACCTTGGCTCTCCATGTACATATGTCCTAAAAAAACCAAAACAAGTAGAGAGGTCCATCAGGCTACCCTCGTACGGAGAAAGCTATAGGGGTAGACGATCCGGGGCCCCCGGTCTAGGGTTTCGCCGGAGGAAGACCGCCGGAGCATCGAAATCACATGAAAACTTGCATGTGCCCCTAGGATATGTGTGTGAGAGTGGTGCAAGGTTGTTAGGTGCCATGTGTAGGCCCCATGTTTGACCCCCTTCCCGGACATGCGTTAACACTTAGTAAAATCCTGGATCTATACGTGGAAAGTCCCGCCGCGTCACAACCGGGGCCTAGAATGTGGCAAAGTTGGCCCAACCTTGGCTCTACATGTACATATGTCCTAAACAAACCAAAACAAGTAGAGAGGTCCACCGGGCTACCCTCGTACGGAGATAGCTATTTGGGTAGACGATCCGGGACCCCCGGTCTAGGGTTTCACCGGAGGAAGACCGTCGGAGCGTCAAAATCACATGAAAACTTGCATGTGCCCCTAGGATATGTGTGTGAGAGTGGTGAAAGGTTGTTAGGTGCCGTGTGTAGGCCCCATGTGTGACCCCCTTCCCGGACATGCGTTAACACTTAGTAAAATCCTGGATCTGTACGTGGAAAGTCCCGCCGCGTCACAACCGGGGCCTAGCATGTGGCAAAGTCGGCCCAACCTTATCTATAGATGTACATATGTCGTAAACGAACCAAAACAAGTAGAGAGGTCCATCGGGCTACCCTCGTACGGAGATAGCTATAGGGGTAGACGATCCGGGGCCCCGGTCTAGGGTTTCGCCGGAGGAAGACCGCCGGAGCGTCGAAATCACATGAAAACTTGAATGTGCCCCTAGGATATGTGTGTGAGAGTGGTGCAAGGTTATTAGGTGCCATGTGTAGGCCCCATGTGTGCCCCCCTTCCCGGACATGCGTTAACACTTAGTAAAATCCTGGATCTGCACGTGGAAAGTCCCGCCGCGTCACAACCGGGGCCTAGAATGTGGCAAAGTTGGCCCAACCTTGGCTCTCCATGTACATATGTCCTAAACAAACCAAAACAAGTAGAGAGGTCCACCGGGCTACCCTCGTACAGAGATAGCTATTGGGGTAGACGATCCGGGGCCCCCGGTCTAGGGTTTCGCCGGAGGAAGACCGTCGGAGCGTCGAAATCACATGAAAACTTGCATGTGCCCCTAGGATATGTGTGTGAGAGTGGTGCAAGTTTGTTAGGTGCCATGTGTAGGCCCCATGTGTGACCCCCTTCCCGGACATGCGTTAACACTTAGTAAAATCCTGGATCTATACGTGGAAAGTCCCGCCGCGTCACAACCGGGGCCTAGAATGTGGCAAAGTTGGGCCAACCTTGGCTCTACATGTACATATGTCCTAAACAAACCAAAAAAAGTAGAGAGGTCCACCGAGATACCCTCGTACGGAGATAGCTATAGGGGTAGACGATCCGAGGCCCCCGAGGCCCCCGGTCTAGGGTTTCGCCGGAGGAAGACCGCCGGAGCGTCAAAATCACATGAAAACTTGCATGTGCCCCTAGGATATGTGTGTGAGAGTGGTGCAAGGTTGTTAGGTGCCATGTGTAGGCCCCATGTGTGACCCCCTTCCCAGACATGCGTTAACACTTAGTAAAATCATGGCTCTGTACGTGGAAAGTCCCGCCGCGTCACAACCGGGGCCTAGAATGTGGCAAAGTTGGCCCAACCTTGGCTCTCCATGTACATATGTCCTAAAAAAACCAAAACAAGTAGAGAGGTCCATCAGGCTACCCTCGTACGGAGAAAGCTATAGGGGTAGACGATCCGGGGCCCCCGGTCTAGGGTTTCGCCGGAGGAAGACCGCCGGAGCATCGAAATCACATGAAAACTTGCATGTGCCCCTAGGATATGTGTGTGAGAGTGGTGCAAGGTTGTTAGGTGCCATGTGTAGGCCCCATGTTTGACCCCCTTCCCGGACATGCGTTAACACTTAGTAAAATCCTGGATCTATACGTGGAAAGTCCCGCCGCGTCACAACCGGGGCCTAGAATGTGGCAAAGTTGGCCCAACCTTGGCTCTACATGTACATATGTCCTAAACAAACCAAAACAAGTAGAGAGGTCCACCGGGCTACCCTCGTACGGAGATAGCTATTTGGGTAGACGATCCGGGACCCCCGGTCTAGGGTTTCACCGGAGGAAGACCGTCGGAGCGTCAAAATCACATGAAAACTTGCATGTGCCCCTAGGATATGTGTGTGAGAGTGGTGAAAGGTTGTTAGGTGCCGTGTGTAGGCCCCATGTGTGACCCCCTTCCCGGACATGCGTTAACACTTAGTAAAATCCTGGATCTGTACGTGGAAAGTCCCGCCGCGTCACAACCGGGGCCTAGCATGTGGCAAAGTCGGCCCAACCTTAGCTATAGATGTACATATGTCGTAAACGAACCAAAACAAGTAGAGAGGTCCATCGGGCTACCCTCGTACGGAGATAGCTATAGGGGTAAACGATCCGGGGCCCCGGTCTAGGGTTTCGCCGGAGGAAGACCGCCGGAGCGTCGAAATCACATGAAAACTTGAATGTGCCCCTAGGATATGTGTGTGAGAGTGGTGCAAGGTTATTAGGTGCCATGTGTAGGCCCCATGTGTGCCCCCCTTCCCGGACATGCGTTAACACTTAGTAAAATCCTGGATCTGCACGTGGAAAGTCCCGCCGCGTCACAACCGGGGCCTAGAATGTGGCAAAGTTGGCCCAACCTTGGCTCTCCATGTACATATGTCCTAAACAAACCAAAACAAGTAGAGAGGTCCACCGGGCTACCCTCGTACAGAGATAGCTATTGGGGTAGACGATCCGGGGCCCCCGGTCTAGGGTTTCGCCGGAGGAAGACCGTCGGAGCGTCGAAATCACATGAAAACTTGCATGTGCCCCTAGGATATGTGTGTGAGAGTGGTGCAAGTTTGTTAGGTGCCATGTGTAGGCCCCATGTGTGACCCCCTTCCCGGACATGCGTTAACACTTAGTAAAATCCTAGATCTATACGTGGAAAGTCCCGCCGCGTCACAACCGGGGCCTAGAATGTGGCAAAGTTGGGCCAACCTTGGCTCTACATGTACATATGTCCTAAACAAACCAAAAAAAGTAGAGAGGTCCAACGAGATACCCTCGTACGGAGATAGCTATAGGGGTAGACGATCCGAGGCCCCCGAGGCCCCCGGTCTAGGGTTTCGCCGGAGGAAGACCGCCGGAGCGTCAAAATCACATGAAAACTTGCATGTGCCCCTAGGATATGTGTGTGAGAGTGGTGCAAGGTTGTTAGGTGCCATGTGTAGGCCCCATGTGTGACCCCCTTCCCAGACATGCGTTAACACTTAGTAAAATCATGGCTCTGTACGTGGAAAGTCCCGCCGCGTCACAACCGGGGCCTAGAATGTGGCAAAGTTGGCCCAACCTTGGCTCTACATGTACATATGTACTAAACAAACCAAAACAAGTAGAGAGGTCCACCGGGATACCCTCGTACGGAGATAGCTATAGGGGTAGACGATCCGGGACCCCCGGTATAGGGGTTCGCCGGAGGAAGAACGCCGGAGCGTCGAAATCACATGAAAACTTGCATGTGCCCCTAGGATATGTGTGTGAGTGTGGTGCAAGGTTGTTAGGTGCCATGTGTAGGCCCCATGTGTGCCCCCCTTCCCGGACATGCGTTAACACTTAGTAAAATCATGGCTCTGTACGTGGAAAGTCCCGCCGCGTCACAACCGGGGCCTACAATGTGGCAAAGTTGGCCCAACCTTGGCTCTACATGTACATATGTCCTAAACAAACCAAAACAAGTAGAGAGATCCACCGGGCTACCCTCGTACGGAGAAAGCTATAGCGGTAGACGTTCGGGGGCCCCCGGTCTAGGGTTTCGCCGGAGGAAGACCACCGGAGCGTCGACATCACATGAAAACTTGCATGTGCCCCTAGGATATGTGTGTGAGAGTGGTGAAAGGTTGTTAGGTGCCATGTGTAGGCCCCATGTGTGACCCCCTTCCCGGACATGTGTTAACACTTAGTAAAATCATGGATCTGTACGTGGAAAGTCCCGACGCGTCACAACCGGGGCCTAGAATGTGGCAAAGTTGGCCCAACCTTGGATCTACATGTACATATGTCCTAAACAAACAAAAACAAGTAGGGAGGTCCACCGGGCTACCCTTGTACGGATATAGCTATAGGGGTAGACGATCCGGGGCCCCCGGTCTAGGGTTTCACCGGAGGAAGACCACCGGAGCGTCGACATCACATGAAAACTTGGAAGTTCCCCTAGGATATGTGTGTGAGATTGGTGCAAGGTTGATAGGTGCCATGTGTAGGCCCCATGTGTGACCCCCTTCCCGGACATGCATTAACACTTAGTAAAATCCTGGATCTGTACGTGGAAAGTCCCGCCGCGTCACAACCGGGGCCTAGAATGTGGCAAAGTTGGCCCAACCTTGGATATCCATGTACATATGTCCTTAACAAACCAAAACAAGTAGAGAGGTCCATCAGGCAACCCTCGTACGGAGAAAGCTATAGGGGTAAACGATCCAGGGCCCCCGGTCTAGGGTTTCGCCGGAGGAAGACCGCCGGAGCGTCGAAATCACATGAAAACTTGCATGTGCCAATAGGATATGTGTGTGAGAGTGGTGCAATGTTGTTAGGTGCCACGTGTATCCCCATGTGTGACCCCCTTCCCGGACATGCGTTAACACTTAGTAAAATCCTGGATCTATACGTGGAAAGTCCCGCCGCGTCACAACCGGGGCCTAGAATGTGGCAAAGTTGGCCCAACCTTGGCTCTACATGTACATATGTCCTAAACAAACCAAAACAAGTAGAGAGGTCCACCGGGCTACCCTCGTACGGAGATAGCTATTTGGGTAGACGATCCGGGACCCCCGGTCTAGGGTTTCACCGGAGGAAGACCGTCGGAGCGTCAAAATCACATGAAAACTTGCATGTGCCCCTAGGATATGTGTGTGAGAGTGGTGAAAGGTTGTTAGGTGCCGTGTGTAGGCCCCATGTGTGACCCCCTTCCCGGACATGCGTTAACACTTAGTAAAATCCTAGATCTCAACGTGGAAAGTCCCGCCGCGTCACAACCGGGGCCTAGAATGTGGCAAAGTTGGCCCAATCTTGTCTCTGCATGTACATATGTCCTAAACAAACCAAAACAAGTAGAGAGGTCCACCGGGATACCCTCGTATGGAGAAAGCTATAGGGGTAGACGATCCGGGGCCCCCGGTCTAGGGTTTCGCCGGAGGAAGACCACCGGCGCGTCGGAATAAAATGAAAACTTGCATGTTCCCCTAGGATATGTGTGTGAGAGTGGTTCAAGGATGTTAGGTGCCATGTGTAGGCCCCATGTGTGACCCCCTTCCCGACATGCGTTAACACTTAGTAAAATCCTGGATCTGTACGTGGAAAGTCCCGCCGCATCACAACCGGGGCCTCTAATGTGGCAAAGTTTGCCCAACCTTGGATCTACATGTACATATGTCCTAAACAAACCAAAACAAGTAGAGAGGTCCACTGGGCTACCCTTGTACGGAGATAGCTATAGGGGTAGACGATCCGGGGCCACCGGTCTAGGGTTTTGCCGGAGGAAGACCACCGGAGGGTCGGAATCACATGAAAACTTGCATGTGCCCCTAGGATATGTGTGTGAGAGCGGTGCAAGGTTGTTAGGTGCCATGTGTAGGCCCCATGTGTG
This sequence comes from Avena sativa, assembly GCA_916181665.1. Taxonomy (NCBI): domain Eukaryota; kingdom Viridiplantae; phylum Streptophyta; class Magnoliopsida; order Poales; family Poaceae; genus Avena; species Avena sativa. The sequence continues at coordinate 196,519,849 of OV702286.1, forward strand.
ACCCCCTTCCCGGACATGCGTTAACACTTAGTAAAATCATGGATCTGTACGTGGAAAGTCCCGCCGCGTCACAACCGGGGCCTAGAATTTGGCAAAGTCGGCCCAACCTTAGCCCTAGATGTACATATGTCCTAAAAGAACCAAAACAAGTAGAGAGGTCCATCGGGCTACCCTCGTACGGAGATAGCTATAGGGGTAGACGATCTGGGGGCCCCGGTCTAGGGTTTCGCCGGAGGAAGACCGCCGGAGCGTCGAAATCACATGAAAACTTGAATGTGCCCCTAGGATATGTGTGTGAGAGTGGTGCAAGGTTATTAGGTTCCATGTGTAGGCCCCATGTGTGCCCCCCTTCCCGGACATGCGTTAACACTTAGTAAAATCCTGGATCTGTACGTGGAAAGTCCCGCCGCGTCACAACCGGGGCCTAGAATGTGGCAAAGTTGGCCCAACCTTGGCTCTCCATGTACATATGTCCTGAAAAAACCAAAACAAGTAGAGAGGTCCATCAGGCTACCCTCGTACGGAGAAAGCTATAGGGGTAGACGATCCGGGGCCCCCGGTCTAGGGTTTCGCCGGAGAAAGACCGCGGGAGCATCGAAATCACATGAAAACTTGCATGTGCCCCTAGGATATGTGTGTGAGAGTGGTGCAAGGTTGTTAGGTGCCATTTGTAGGCCCCATGTGTGACCCCCTTCCCGGACAAGCGTTAACACTTAGTAAAATCCTGGATCTATACGTGGAAAGTCCCGCCGCGTCACAACCGGGGCCTAGAATGTGGCAAAGTTGGCCCAACCTTGGCTCTACATGTACATATTACCTAAACAAACCAAAACAAGTAGAGAGGTCCACCGGGCTACCCTCGTACGGAGATAGCTATTTGGGTAGACGATCCGGGACCCCCGGTCTAGGGTTTCACCGGAGGAAGACCGGGGGAGCGTCGAAATCACATGAAAACTTGCATGTGCCCCTAGGATATGTGTGTGAGAGTGGTGAAAGGTTGTTAGGTGCCGTGTGTAGGCCCCATGTGTGACCCTCTTCCCGGACATGCGTTAACACTTAGTAAAATCCTGGATCTGTACGTGGAAAGTCCCGCCGCATCACAACCGGGTCCTAGCATGTGGCAAAGTCGGCCCAACCTTAGCTCTAGATGTACATATGTTGTAAACGAACCAAAACAAGTAGAGAGGTCCATCGGGCTACCCTCGTATGGAGATAGCTATAGGGGTAGACGATCCGGGGGCCCCGGTCTAGGGTTTCGCCGGAGGAAGACCGCCGGAGCGTCGAAATCACATGAAAACTTGAATGTGCCCCTAGGATATGTGTGTGAGAGTGGTGCAAGGTTATTAGGTGCCATGTGTAGGCCCCATGTGTGCCCCCCTTCCCGGACATGCGTTAACACTTAGTAAAATCCTGGATCTGTACGTGGAAAGTCCCGCCGCGTCACAACCGGGGCCTAGAATGTGGCAAAGTTGGCCCAACCTTGGCTCTCCATGTACATATGTCCTAATTAAACCAAAACAAGTAGAGAGGTCCACCGGGCTACCCTCGTACGGAGATAGCTATTGGGGTAGACGATCCGGGGCCCCCGGTCTAGGGTTTCGCCGGAGGAAGACCGTCGGAGCGTCGAAATCACATGAAAACTTGCATGTGCCCCTAGGATATGTGTGTGAGAGTGGTGCAAGGTTGTTAGGTGCCATGTGTAGGCCCCATGTGTGACCCCCTTCCCGGACATGCGTTAACACTTAGTAAAATCCTGGATCTATACGTGGAAAGTCCCGCCGCGTCACAACCGGGGCCTAGAATGTGGCAAAGTTGGGCCAACCTTGGCTCTACATGTACATATGTCCTAAACAAACCAAAAAAAGTAGAGAGGTCCACCGAGCTACCCTCGTACGGAGATAGCTATAGGGGTAGACGATCCGAGGCCCCCGGTCTAGGGTTTCGCCGGAGGAAGACCGCCAGAGCGTCAAAATCACATGAAAACTTGCATGTGCCCCTAGGATATGTGTGTGAGAGTGGTGCAAGGTTGTTAGGTGCCATGTGTAGGCCCCATGTGTGACCCCCTTCCCAGACATGCGTTAACACTTAGTAAAATCATGGCTCTGTACATGGAAAGTCCCGCCGCGTCACAACCGGGGCCTAGAATGTGGAAAAGTTGGCCCAACCTTGGATCTACATGTACATATGTCCTAAACAAACCAAAACAAGTAGAGAGGTCCACCGGGCTACCCTCGTACGGTGATAGCTATAGGGGTAGACGATCCGGGACCCCCGGTATAGGGGTTCGCCAGAGGAAGAACGCCGGAGCGTCGAAATCACATGCAAACTTGCATGTGCCCCTAGGATATGTGTGTGAGTGTGGTGCAAGGTTGTTAGGTGCCATGTGTAGGCCCCATGTGTGCCCCCCTTAGCGGACATGCGTTAACACTTAGTAAAATCCTGGATCTGTACGTGGAAGGTCCCGCCGCGTCACAACCGGGGCCTACAATGTGGCAAAGTTGGCCCAACCTTGGCTCTACATGTACATATGTCCTAAACAAACCAAAACAAGTAGAGAGGTCCACCGGGCTACCCTCGTATGGAGAAAGCTATAGCGGTAGACGATTGGGGGCCCCCGGTCTAGGGTTTCGCCGGAGGAAGACCACCGGAGCGTCGGAATCACATGAAAACTTGCATGTGCCCCTAGGATATGTGTGTGAGAGTGGTGAAAGGTTGTTAGGTGCCATGTGTAGGCCCCATGTGTGACCCCCTTCCCGGACATGCGTTAACACTTAGTAAAATCATGGATCTGTACGTGGAAAGTCCCGCCGCGTCACAACCGGGGCCTAGAATGTGGCAAAGTTGGCCCAACCTTGGATCTACATGTACATATGTCCTAAACAAACCAAAACAAGTAGAGAGGTCCACCGGGCTACCCTTGTACGGATATAGCTATAGGGGTAGACGATCCGGGTTCCCCGGTCTAGGGTTTCACCGGAGGAAGACCACCGGAGCGTCGACATCACATGAAAACTTGGAAGTTCCCCTAGGATATGTGTGTGAGATTTGTGCAAGGTTGTTAGGTGCCATGTGTAGGCCCCATGTGTGCCCCCCTTCCCGGACATGCGTTAACACTTAGTAAAATCCTGGATCTGTACGTGGAAAGTCCCGCCGCGTCACAACCGGGGCCTAGAATGTGGAAAAGTTGGCCCAACCTTGGCTCTCCATGTACATATGTCCTAAAAAAACCAAAACAAGTAGAGAGGTCCATCAGGCTACCCTCGTACGGAGAAAGCTATAGGGGTAGACGATCCGGGGCCCCCGGTCTAGGGTTTCGCCGGAGGAAGACCGCCGGAGCATCGAAATCACATGAAAACTTGCATGTGCCCCTAGGATATGTGTGTGAGAGTGGTGCAAGGTTGTTAGGTGCCATGTGTAGGCCCCATGTTTGACCCCCTTCCCGGACATGCGTTAACACTTAGTAAAATCCTGGATCTATACGTGGAAAGTCCCGCCGCGTCACAACCGGGGCCTAGAATGTGGCAAAGTTGGCCCAACCTTGGCTCTACATGTACATATGTCCTAAACAAACCAAAACAAGTAGAGAGGTCCACCGGGCTACCCTCGTACGGAGATAGCTATTTGGGTAGACGATCCGGGACCCCCGGTCTAGGGTTTCACCGGAGGAAGACCGTCGGAGCGTCAAAATCACATGAAAACTTGCATGTGCCCCTAGGATATGTGTGTGAGAGTGGTGAAAGGTTGTTAGGTGCCGTGTGTAGGCCCCATGTGTGACCCCCTTCCCGGACATGCGTTAACACTTAGTAAAATCCTGGATCTGTACGTGGAAAGTCCCGCCGCGTCACAACCGGGGCCTAGCATGTGGCAAAGTCGGCCCAACCTTATCTATAGATGTACATATGTCGTAAACGAACCAAAACAAGTAGAGAGGTCCATCGGGCTACCCTCGTACGGAGATAGCTATAGGGGTAGACGATCCGGGGCCCCGGTCTAGGGTTTCGCCGGAGGAAGACCGCCGGAGCGTCGAAATCACATGAAAACTTGAATGTGCCCCTAGGATATGTGTGTGAGAGTGGTGCAAGGTTATTAGGTGCCATGTGTAGGCCCCATGTGTGCCCCCCTTCCCGGACATGCGTTAACACTTAGTAAAATCCTGGATCTGCACGTGGAAAGTCCCGCCGCGTCACAACCGGGGCCTAGAATGTGGCAAAGTTGGCCCAACCTTGGCTCTCCATGTACATATGTCCTAAACAAACCAAAACAAGTAGAGAGGTCCACCGGGCTACCCTCGTACAGAGATAGCTATTGGGGTAGACGATCCGGGGCCCCCGGTCTAGGGTTTCGCCGGAGGAAGACCGTCGGAGCGTCGAAATCACATGAAAACTTGCATGTGCCCCTAGGATATGTGTGTGAGAGTGGTGCAAGTTTGTTAGGTGCCATGTGTAGGCCCCATGTGTGACCCCCTTCCCGGACATGCGTTAACACTTAGTAAAATCCTGGATCTATACGTGGAAAGTCCCGCCGCGTCACAACCGGGGCCTAGAATGTGGCAAAGTTGGGCCAACCTTGGCTCTACATGTACATATGTCCTAAACAAACCAAAAAAAGTAGAGAGGTCCACCGAGATACCCTCGTACGGAGATAGCTATAGGGGTAGACGATCCGAGGCCCCCGAGGCCCCCGGTCTAGGGTTTCGCCGGAGGAAGACCGCCGGAGCGTCAAAATCACATGAAAACTTGCATGTGCCCCTAGGATATGTGTGTGAGAGTGGTGCAAGGTTGTTAGGTGCCATGTGTAGGCCCCATGTGTGACCCCCTTCCCAGACATGCGTTAACACTTAGTAAAATCATGGCTCTGTACGTGGAAAGTCCCGCCGCGTCACAACCGGGGCCTAGAATGTGGCAAAGTTGGCCCAACCTTGGCTCTCCATGTACATATGTCCTAAAAAAACCAAAACAAGTAGAGAGGTCCATCAGGCTACCCTCGTACGGAGAAAGCTATAGGGGTAGACGATCCGGGGCCCCCGGTCTAGGGTTTCGCCGGAGGAAGACCGCCGGAGCATCGAAATCACATGAAAACTTGCATGTGCCCCTAGGATATGTGTGTGAGAGTGGTGCAAGGTTGTTAGGTGCCATGTGTAGGCCCCATGTTTGACCCCCTTCCCGGACATGCGTTAACACTTAGTAAAATCCTGGATCTATACGTGGAAAGTCCCGCCGCGTCACAACCGGGGCCTAGAATGTGGCAAAGTTGGCCCAACCTTGGCTCTACATGTACATATGTCCTAAACAAACCAAAACAAGTAGAGAGGTCCACCGGGCTACCCTCGTACGGAGATAGCTATTTGGGTAGACGATCCGGGACCCCCGGTCTAGGGTTTCACCGGAGGAAGACCGTCGGAGCGTCAAAATCACATGAAAACTTGCATGTGCCCCTAGGATATGTGTGTGAGAGTGGTGAAAGGTTGTTAGGTGCCGTGTGTAGGCCCCATGTGTGACCCCCTTCCCGGACATGCGTTAACACTTAGTAAAATCCTGGATCTGTACGTGGAAAGTCCCGCCGCGTCACAACCGGGGCCTAGCATGTGGCAAAGTCGGCCCAACCTTAGCTATAGATGTACATATGTCGTAAACGAACCAAAACAAGTAGAGAGGTCCATCGGGCTACCCTCGTACGGAGATAGCTATAGGGGTAAACGATCCGGGGCCCCGGTCTAGGGTTTCGCCGGAGGAAGACCGCCGGAGCGTCGAAATCACATGAAAACTTGAATGTGCCCCTAGGATATGTGTGTGAGAGTGGTGCAAGGTTATTAGGTGCCATGTGTAGGCCCCATGTGTGCCCCCCTTCCCGGACATGCGTTAACACTTAGTAAAATCCTGGATCTGCACGTGGAAAGTCCCGCCGCGTCACAACCGGGGCCTAGAATGTGGCAAAGTTGGCCCAACCTTGGCTCTCCATGTACATATGTCCTAAACAAACCAAAACAAGTAGAGAGGTCCACCGGGCTACCCTCGTACAGAGATAGCTATTGGGGTAGACGATCCGGGGCCCCCGGTCTAGGGTTTCGCCGGAGGAAGACCGTCGGAGCGTCGAAATCACATGAAAACTTGCATGTGCCCCTAGGATATGTGTGTGAGAGTGGTGCAAGTTTGTTAGGTGCCATGTGTAGGCCCCATGTGTGACCCCCTTCCCGGACATGCGTTAACACTTAGTAAAATCCTAGATCTATACGTGGAAAGTCCCGCCGCGTCACAACCGGGGCCTAGAATGTGGCAAAGTTGGGCCAACCTTGGCTCTACATGTACATATGTCCTAAACAAACCAAAAAAAGTAGAGAGGTCCAACGAGATACCCTCGTACGGAGATAGCTATAGGGGTAGACGATCCGAGGCCCCCGAGGCCCCCGGTCTAGGGTTTCGCCGGAGGAAGACCGCCGGAGCGTCAAAATCACATGAAAACTTGCATGTGCCCCTAGGATATGTGTGTGAGAGTGGTGCAAGGTTGTTAGGTGCCATGTGTAGGCCCCATGTGTGACCCCCTTCCCAGACATGCGTTAACACTTAGTAAAATCATGGCTCTGTACGTGGAAAGTCCCGCCGCGTCACAACCGGGGCCTAGAATGTGGCAAAGTTGGCCCAACCTTGGCTCTACATGTACATATGTACTAAACAAACCAAAACAAGTAGAGAGGTCCACCGGGATACCCTCGTACGGAGATAGCTATAGGGGTAGACGATCCGGGACCCCCGGTATAGGGGTTCGCCGGAGGAAGAACGCCGGAGCGTCGAAATCACATGAAAACTTGCATGTGCCCCTAGGATATGTGTGTGAGTGTGGTGCAAGGTTGTTAGGTGCCATGTGTAGGCCCCATGTGTGCCCCCCTTCCCGGACATGCGTTAACACTTAGTAAAATCATGGCTCTGTACGTGGAAAGTCCCGCCGCGTCACAACCGGGGCCTACAATGTGGCAAAGTTGGCCCAACCTTGGCTCTACATGTACATATGTCCTAAACAAACCAAAACAAGTAGAGAGATCCACCGGGCTACCCTCGTACGGAGAAAGCTATAGCGGTAGACGTTCGGGGGCCCCCGGTCTAGGGTTTCGCCGGAGGAAGACCACCGGAGCGTCGACATCACATGAAAACTTGCATGTGCCCCTAGGATATGTGTGTGAGAGTGGTGAAAGGTTGTTAGGTGCCATGTGTAGGCCCCATGTGTGACCCCCTTCCCGGACATGTGTTAACACTTAGTAAAATCATGGATCTGTACGTGGAAAGTCCCGACGCGTCACAACCGGGGCCTAGAATGTGGCAAAGTTGGCCCAACCTTGGATCTACATGTACATATGTCCTAAACAAACAAAAACAAGTAGGGAGGTCCACCGGGCTACCCTTGTACGGATATAGCTATAGGGGTAGACGATCCGGGGCCCCCGGTCTAGGGTTTCACCGGAGGAAGACCACCGGAGCGTCGACATCACATGAAAACTTGGAAGTTCCCCTAGGATATGTGTGTGAGATTGGTGCAAGGTTGATAGGTGCCATGTGTAGGCCCCATGTGTGACCCCCTTCCCGGACATGCATTAACACTTAGTAAAATCCTGGATCTGTACGTGGAAAGTCCCGCCGCGTCACAACCGGGGCCTAGAATGTGGCAAAGTTGGCCCAACCTTGGATATCCATGTACATATGTCCTTAACAAACCAAAACAAGTAGAGAGGTCCATCAGGCAACCCTCGTACGGAGAAAGCTATAGGGGTAAACGATCCAGGGCCCCCGGTCTAGGGTTTCGCCGGAGGAAGACCGCCGGAGCGTCGAAATCACATGAAAACTTGCATGTGCCAATAGGATATGTGTGTGAGAGTGGTGCAATGTTGTTAGGTGCCACGTGTATCCCCATGTGTGACCCCCTTCCCGGACATGCGTTAACACTTAGTAAAATCCTGGATCTGTACGTGGAAAGTCCCGCCGCGTCACAACCGGGGCCTAGAATGTGGCAAAGTGGCCCAACCTTGGCTCTACATGTATATATGTCCTAAGCAAACCAAAACAAATAGAGAGGTCCATCGGGCTACCCTCGTACGGAGATACATATAGGGGTAGACGATCCGGGGCCCCCGGTCTAGGGTTTCGCCGGAGGAAGACCACCGGCGCGTCGGAATCACATGAAAACTTGCATGTGCCCCTAGGATATGTGTGTGAGAGTGGTTAAAGGATGTTAGGTGCCATGTGTAGGCCCCATGTGTGACCCCCTTCCCGGACATGCGTTAACACTTAGTAAAATCCTGGATCTCCACGTGGAAAGTCCCGCCGCGTCACAACCGGGGCCTCTAATGTGGCAAAGTTGGCCCAACCTTGTCTCTACATGTACATATGTCCTAAACAAACCAAAACAAGTAGAGAGGTCCACTTGGCTACCCTTGTACGGAGATAGCTATAGGGGTAGACGATCCGGGGCCACCGGTCTAGGGTTTCGCCGGAGGAAGACCACCGGAGGGTCGGAATCACATGAAAACTTGCATGTGCCCCTAGGATATGTGTGTGAGAGCGGTGCAAGGTTGTAAGGTGCCATGTGTAGGCCCCATGTGTGACCCCCTTCCCGGACATGCGTTAACACTTAGTAAAATCATGGATCTGTATGTGGAAAGTCCCGCCGCGTCACAACCGGGGCCTAGAATGTGGCAAAGTCGGCGCAACCTTGGCTCTCCATGTACATATGTCCTAAACAAACCAAAACAAGTAGAGAGGTCCATCAGGCTACCCTCGTACGGAGAAAGCTATAGGGGTAGACGATCCGGGGGCCCCGATCTTGGGTTTCGCGGGAGGAAGACCGTCGGAGCGTCAAAATCACATGAAAACTTAAATGTGCCCCTAGGATATGTGTGTGAGAGTGGTGCAAGGTTGTTAGGTGCCATGTGTAGGCCCCATGTGTGCCCCCCTTCCCGGACATGCTTTAACACTTAGTAAAATCATGGATCTGTACGTGGAAAGTCCCGCCGCGTCACAACCGGGGCCTAGAATGTTGCAAAGTGGGCTCAACCTTGGCTCTACATGTACATATGTCCTAAACAAACCAAAACAAGTAGATAGGTCCACCGGGCTACCCTCATACGGAGATAGCTATAGGGGTAGACGATCCGGGCCCTCGGTCTAGGGTTTCGCCGGAGGAAGACCACCGGAGCGTCGACATCACATGAAAACTTGCAAGTGCCCCTAGGATATGTGTGTGATATTGGTGCAAGGTTGTTAGGTGCCATGTGTAGGCCCCATGTGTGACCCCCTTCCCGGACATGTATTAACACTTAGTAAAATCCTGGATCTGTATGTGGAAAGTCCCGCTGCGTCACAACCGGGGCCTAGAATGTGGCAAAGTTGGCCCAACATTGGATATCCATGTACATATGTCCTAAACAAACCAAAACAAGTAGTGAGGTCCACCGGGCTACCCTCGTACGAAGAAAGCTATAGGGGTAGACGATCCGGGGCCCCCGGTCTAGGGTTTCGCCGGAGGAAGACCGCCGGAGCGTCGAAATCACATGAAAACTTGCATGTGCCCCTAGGATATGTGTTTGAGAGTGGTGCAAGGTTGTTAGGTGCCATGTGTATCCCCATGTGTGACCCCCTTCCCGGACATGCGTTAACACTTAGTAAAATCCTGGATCTGTATGTGGAAAGTCCCGCCGCGTCACAACCGGGGCCTAGAATGTGGCAAAGTTGGCCCAACCTTGGCTCTACATGTATATATGGCCTAAGCAAACCAAAACAAATAGAGAGGTCGACCGATCTACCATCGTATGGAGATAGCTATAGGGGTAGACGATCCGGGGCCCCTGGTCTAGGGTTTCGCCGGAGGAAGACCGCCGGAGCGTCGAAATCACATGAAAACTTGCATGTGCCCCTAGGATATGTGTGTGAGAGTGGTGCAAGGTTGTTAGGTGCCATGTGTAGGCCCCATGTGTGACCCCCTTCCCGGACATGCGTTAACACTTAGTAAAATCCTGGATCTGTACGTGGAAAGTCCCGCCACGTCACAACCGGGGCCTAGAATGTGGCAAAGTTGGCCCAACCTTGGCTGTCCATGTACATATGTCCTAAACAAACCAAAACAAGTAGAGAGGTCCACCGGGCTACCCTCGTATGGATATAGCTATAGGGGTAGACGATCCGGGGCCCCCGGTCTAGGGTTTCGCCGGAGGAAGACCAGCGGAGCATCTAAATCACATGAAAACTTTCTTGTGACCCTAGGATATGTGTTAGAGAGTGGTGCAAGGTTATTAGGTGCCATGTGTGACCCCCTTCCTGGACATGCGTCAACACTTAGTAAAATCCTGGATCTCCACGTGGAAAGTCCCGCCGCGTCACAACCGGGGCCTAGAATGTGGCAAAGTTGGCCCAACCTTGTCTCTACATGTACATATGTCCTAAACAAACCAAGACAAGTAGAGAGGTCCACCGGGCTACCCTCATACGAAGAAAGCTATAGGGGTAGACGATCCGGGGCCCCCGGTCTAGGGTTTCGCCGGAGGAAGACCGCCGGAGCGTCGAAATCACAAGAAAACTTGCATGTGCCCCTAGGATATGTGTGTGAGATTGGTGCAAGGTTTTTAGGTGCCATGTGTAGGCCCCATGTGTGACCCCCTTCCCGGACATGCGTTAACACTTAGTAAAATCCTGGATCTCTACGTGGAAAGTCCCGCCGCGTCACAAGCGGGGCCTAGAATGTGGCAAAGTTGGCCCAATCTTGTCTCTGCATGTACATATGTCCTAAACAAACCAAAACAAGTAGAGAGGTCCACCGGGCTACCCTCGTACGGAGAAAGCTATAGGGGTAGACGATCCGGGGCCCCCGGTCTAGGGTTTCGCCAGAGGAAGGCCACCGGCGCGTCGGAATAAAATGAAAACTTGCATGTGCCCCTAGGATATGTGTGTGAGAGTGGTTCAAGGATGTTAGGTGCCATGTGTAGGCCCCATGTGTGACCCTCTTCCCGGACATGCGTTAACACTTAGTAAAATCCTGGATCTGTACGTGGAAAGTCCCGCCGCATCACAACCGGGGCCTCTAATGTGGCAAAGTTGGCCCAACCTTGGATCTACATGTACATATGTCCTAAACAAACCAAAACAAGTAGAGAGGTCCACTGGGCTACCCTTGTACGGAGATAGCTATAGGGGTAGACGATCCAGGGCCACCGGTCTATGGTTTCGCCGGAGGAAGACCACCGGAGGGTCGGAATCACATTAAAACTTGCATGTGCCCCTAGGATATGTCTGTGAGAGCGGTGCAAGGTTGTTAGGTGCCATGTGTAGGCCCCATGTGTGACCCCCTTCCCGGACATGCGTTAACACTTAGTAAAATCATGGATCTGTACGTGGAAAGTCCCGCCGCGTCACAACCGGGGCCTAGAATGTGGCAAAGTCGGCCCAACTTATCCCTAGATGTACATATGTCCTAAACGAACCAAAACAAGTAGAGAGGTCCATCGGGCTACCCTCGTACGGAGATAGCTATAGGGGTAGACGATCTAGGGGCCCCGGTCTAGGGTTTCGCCGGAGGAAGACCGCCGGAGCGTCGAAATCACATGAAAACTTGAATGTGCCCCTAGGATATGTGTGTGAGAGTGGTGCAAGGTTATTAGGTGCCATGTCTAGGCCCCATGTCTGCCCCCTTCCCGGACATGCGTTAACACTTAGTAAAATCCTGGATCTGTACGTGGAAAGTCCCGCCGCGTCACAACCGGGGCCTAGAATGTGGCAAAGTTGGCCCAACCTTGGCTCTCCATGTACATATGTCCTAAAAAAACCAAAACAAGTAGAGAGGTCCATCAGGCTACCCTCGTACGGAGAAAGCTATAGGGGAGACGATCCGGGGCCCCCGGTCTAGGGTTTCGCCGGAGGAAGACCGCGGGAGCATCGACATCACATGAAAACTTGGAAGTTCCCCTAGGATATGTGTGTGAGATTGGTGCAAGGTTGATAGGTGCCATGTGTAGGCCCCATGTGTGACCCCCTTCCCGGACATGCATTAACACTTAGTAAAATCCTGGATCTGTACGTGGAAAGTCCCGCCGCGTCACAACCGGGGCCTAGAATGTGGCAAAGTTGGCCCAACCTTGGATATCCATGTACATATGTCCTTAACAAACCAAAACAAGTAGAGAGGTCCATCAGGCAACCCTCGTACGGAGAAAGCTATAGGGGTAAACGATCCAGGGCCCCCGGTCTAGGGTTTCGCCGGAGGAAGACCGCCGGAGCGTCGAAATCACATGAAAACTTGCATGTGCCAATAGGATATGTGTGTGAGAGTGGTGCAATGTTGTTAGGTGCCACGTGTATCCCCATGTGTGACCCCCTTCCCGGACATGCGTTAACACTTAGTAAAATCCTGGATCTGTACGTGGAAAGTCCCGCCGCGTCACAACCGGGGCCTAGAATGTGGCAAAGTGGCCCAACCTTGGCTCTACATGTATATATGTCCTAAGCAAACCAAAACAAATAGAGAGGTCCATCGGGCTACCCTCGTACGGAGATACATATAGGGGTAGACGATCCGGGGCCCCCGGTCTAGGGTTTCGCCGGAGGAAGACCACCGGCGCGTCGGAATCACATGAAAACTTGCATGTGCCCCTAGGATATGTGTGTGAGAGTGGTTAAAGGATGTTAGGTGCCATGTGTAGGCCCCATGTGTGACCCCCTTCCCGGACATGCGTTAACACTTAGTAAAATCCTGGATCTCCACGTGGAAAGTCCCGCCGCGTCACAACCGGGGCCTCTAATGTGGCAAAGTTGGCCCAACCTTGTCTCTACATGTACATATGTCCTAAACAAACCAAAACAAGTAGAGAGGTCCACTTGGCTACCCTTGTACGGAGATAGCTATAGGGGTAGACGATCCGGGGCCACCGGTCTAGGGTTTCGCCGGAGGAAGACCACCGGAGGGTCGGAATCACATGAAAACTTGCATGTGCCCCTAGGATATGTGTGTGAGAGCGGTGCAAGGTTGTAAGGTGCCATGTGTAGGCCCCATGTGTGACCCCCTTCCCGGACATGCGTTAACACTTAGTAAAATCATGGATCTGTATGTGGAAAGTCCCGCCGCGTCACAACCGGGGCCTAGAATGTGGCAAAGTCGGCGCAACCTTGGCTCTCCATGTACATATGTCCTAAACAAACCAAAACAAGTAGAGAGGTCCATCAGGCTACCCTCGTACGGAGAAAGCTATAGGGGTAGACGATCCGGGGGCCCCGATCTTGGGTTTCGCGGGAGGAAGACCGTCGGAGCGTCAAAATCACATGAAAACTTAAATGTGCCCCTAGGATATGTGTGTGAGAGTGGTGCAAGGTTGTTAGGTGCCATGTGTAGGCCCCATGTGTGCCCCCCTTCCCGGACATGCTTTAACACTTAGTAAAATCATGGATCTGTACGTGGAAAGTCCCGCCGCGTCACAACCGGGGCCTAGAATGTTGCAAAGTGGGCTCAACCTTGGCTCTACATGTACATATGTCCTAAACAAACCAAAACAAGTAGATAGGTCCACCGGGCTACCCTCATACGGAGATAGCTATAGGGGTAGACGATCCGGGCCCTCGGTCTAGGGTTTCGCCGGAGGAAGACCACCGGAGCGTCGACATCACATGAAAACTTGCAAGTGCCCCTAGGATATGTGTGTGATATTGGTGCAAGGTTGTTAGGTGCCATGTGTAGGCCCCATGTGTGACCCCCTTCCCGGACATGTATTAACACTTAGTAAAATCCTGGATCTGTATGTGGAAAGTCCCGCTGCGTCACAACCGGGGCCTAGAATGTGGCAAAGTTGGCCCAACATTGGATATCCATGTACATATGTCCTAAACAAACCAAAACAAGTAGTGAGGTCCACCGGGCTACCCTCGTACGAAGAAAGCTATAGGGGTAGACGATCCGGGGCCCCCGGTCTAGGGTTTCGCCGGAGGAAGACCGCCGGAGCGTCGAAATCACATGAAAACTTGCATGTGCCCCTAGGATATGTGTTTGAGAGTGGTGCAAGGTTGTTAGGTGCCATGTGTATCCCCATGTGTGACCCCCTTCCCGGACATGCGTTAACACTTAGTAAAATCCTGGATCTGTATGTGGAAAGTCCCGCCGCGTCACAACCGGGGCCTAGAATGTGGCAAAGTTGGCCCAACCTTGGCTCTACATGTATATATGGCCTAAGCAAACCAAAACAAATAGAGAGGTCGACCGATCTACCATCGTATGGAGATAGCTATAGGGGTAGACGATCCGGGGCCCCTGGTCTAGGGTTTCGCCGGAGGAAGACCGCCGGAGCGTCGAAATCACATGAAAACTTGCATGTGCCCCTAGGATATGTGTGTGAGAGTGGTGCAAGGTTGTTAGGTGCCATGTGTAGGCCCCATGTGTGACCCCCTTCCCGGACATGCGTTAACACTTAGTAAAATCCTGGATCTGTACGTGGAAAGTCCCGCCACGTCACAACCGGGGCCTAGAATGTGGCAAAGTTGGCCCAACCTTGGCTGTCCATGTACATATGTCCTAAACAAACCAAAACAAGTAGAGAGGTCCACCGGGCTACCCTCGTATGGATATAGCTATAGGGGTAGACGATCCGGGGCCCCCGGTCTAGGGTTTCGCCGGAGGAAGACCAGCGGAGCATCTAAATCACATGAAAACTTTCTTGTGACCCTAGGATATGTGTTAGAGAGTGGTGCAAGGTTATTAGGTGCCATGTGTGACCCCCTTCCTGGACATGCGTCAACACTTAGTAAAATCCTGGATCTCCACGTGGAAAGTCCCGCCGCGTCACAACCGGGGCCTAGAATGTGGCAAAGTTGGCCCAACCTTGTCTCTACATGTACATATGTCCTAAACAAACCAAGACAAGTAGAGAGGTCCACCGGGCTACCCTCATACGAAGAAAGCTATAGGGGTAGACGATCCGGGGCCCCCGGTCTAGGGTTTCGCCGGAGGAAGACCGCCGGAGCGTCGAAATCACAAGAAAACTTGCATGTGCCCCTAGGATATGTGTGTGAGATTGGTGCAAGGTTTTTAGGTGCCATGTGTAGGCCCCATGTGTGACCCCCTTCCCGGACATGCGTTAACACTTAGTAAAATCCTGGATCTCTACGTGGAAAGTCCCGCCGCGTCACAAGCGGGGCCTAGAATGTGGCAAAGTTGGCCCAATCTTGTCTCTGCATGTACATATGTCCTAAACAAACCAAAACAAGTAGAGAGGTCCACCGGGCTACCCTCGTACGGAGAAAGCTATAGGGGTAGACGATCCGGGGCCCCCGGTCTAGGGTTTCGCCAGAGGAAGGCCACCGGCGCGTCGGAATAAAATGAAAACTTGCATGTGCCCCTAGGATATGTGTGTGAGAGTGGTTCAAGGATGTTAGGTGCCATGTGTAGGCCCCATGTGTGACCCTCTTCCCGGACATGCGTTAACACTTAGTAAAATCCTGGATCTGTACGTGGAAAGTCATGCCGCATCACAACCGGGGCCTCTAATGTGGCAAAGTTGGCCCAACCTTGGATCTACATGTACATATGTCCTAAACAAACCAAAACAAGTAGAGAGGTCCACTGGGCTACCCTTGTACGGAGATAGCTATAGGGGTAGACGATCCAGGGCCACCGGTCTATGGTTTCGCCGGAGGAAGACCACCGGAGGGTCGGAATCACATTAAAACTTGCATGTGCCCCTAGGATATGTCTGTGAGAGCGGTGCAAGGTTGTTAGGTGCCATGTGTAGGCCCCATGTGTGACCCCCTTCCCGGACATGCGTTAACACTTAGTAAAATCATGGATCTGTACGTGGAAAGTCCCGCCGCGTCACAACCGGGGCCTAGAATGTGGCAAAGTCGGCCCAACTTATCCCTAGATGTACATATGTCCTAAACGAACCAAAACAAGTAGAGAGGTCCATCGGGCTACCCTCGTACGGAGATAGCTATAGGGGTAGACGATCTAGGGGCCCCGGTCTAGGGTTTCGCCGGAGGAAGACCGCCGGAGCGTCGAAATCACATGAAAACTTGAATGTGCCCCTAGGATATGTGTGTGAGAGTGGTGCAAGGTTATTAGGTGCCATGTCTAGGCCCCATGTATGCCCCCTTCCCGGACATGCGTTAACACTTAGTAAAATCCTGGATCTGTACGTGGAAAGTCCCGCCGCGTCACAACCGGGGCCTAGAATGTGGCAAAGTTGGCCCAACCTTGGCTCTCCATGTACATATGTCCTAAAAAAACCAAAACAAGTAGAGAGGTCCATCAGGCTACCCTCGTACGGAGAAAGCTATAGGGGAGACGATCCGGGGCCCCCGGTCTAGGGTTTCGCCGGAGGAAGACCGCGGGAGCATCGAAATCACATGAAAACTTGCATGTGCCCCTAGGATATGTGTGTGAGAGTGGTGCAAGGTTGTTAGGTGCCATTTGTAGGCCCCATGTGTGACCCCCTTCCCGGACATGCCTTAACACTTAGTAAAATCCTGGATCTATACGTGGAAAGTCCCGCCGCGTCACAACCGGGGCCTAGAATGTGGCAAAGTTGGCACAACCTTGGCTCTACATGTACATATTACCTAAACAAACCAAAACAAGTAGAGAGGTCCACCGGGCTACCCTCGTACGGAGATAGCTATTTGGGTAGACGATCCGGGACCCCTGGTCTAGGGTTTCACCGGAGGAAGACCGGGGGAGCGTCGAAATCACATGAAAACTTGCATGTGCCCCTAGGATATGTGTGTGAGAGTGGTGAAAGGTTGTTAGGTGCCGTGTGTAGGCCCCATGTGTGACCCTCTTCCCGGACATGCGTTAACACTTAGTAAAATCCTGGATCTGTACGTGGAAAGTCCCGCCGCATCACAACCGGGTCCTAGCATGTGGCAAAGTCAGCCCAACCTTAGCTCTAGATGTACATATGTTGTAAACGAACCAAAACAAGTAGAGAGGTCCATCGGGCTACCCTCGTATGGAGATAGCTATAGGGGTAGACGATCCGGGGGCCCCGGTCTAGGGTTTCGCCGGAGGAAGACCGCCGGAGCGTCGAAATCACATGAAAACTTGAATGTGCCCCTAGGATATGTGTGTGAGAGTGGTGCAAGGTTATTAGGTGCCATGTGTAGGCCCCATGCGTGCCCCCCTTCCCGGACATGCGTTAACAGTTAGTAAAATCCTAGATCTGTACGTGGAAAGTCCCGCCGCGTCACAACCGGGGCCTAGAATGTGGCAAAGTTGGCCCAACCTTGGCTCTCCATATACATATGTCCTAAACAAACCAAAACAAGTAGAGAGGTCCACCGGGCTACCCTCGTACGGAGATAGCTATTGTGGTAGACGATCCGGGGCCCCCGGTCTAGGGTTTCGCCGGAGGAAGACCGTCGGAGCGTCGAAATCACATGAAAACTTGCATGTGCCCCTAGGATATGTGTGTGAGAGTGGTGCAAGGTTGTTAGGTGCCATGTGTAGGCCCCATGTGTGACCCCCTTCCCGGACATGCGTTAACACTTAGTAAAATCCTGGATCTGTATGTGGAAAGTCCCGTCGCGTCACAACCGGGGACTAGAATGTGGCAAAGTTGGGCCAACCTTGGCTCTACATGTACATATGTCCTAAACAAACAAAAAAAAGTAGAGAGGTCCACCGAGCTACCGTCGTACGGAGATAGCTATAGGGGTAGACGATCCGGGGCCCCCGGTCTAGGGTTTCGCCGGAGGAAGACCGCCGGAGCGTCAAAATCACATGAAAACTTGCATGTGCCCCTAGGATATGTGTGTGAGAGTGGTGAAAGGTGTTAGGTGCCATGTGTAGGCCCCATGTGTGACCCCCTTCCCAGACATGCGTTAACACTTAGTAAAATCATGGCTCTGTACGTGGAAAGTCCCGCCGCATCACAACCGGGGCCTAGAATGTGGCAAAGTTGGCCCAACCTTGGCTCTACATGTACATATGTCCTAAACAAACCAAAACAAGTAGAGAGGTCCACCGGGCTACCCTCGTACGGAGATAGCTATAGGGGTAGACGATCCGGGACCCCCGGTATAGGGTTTCGCCGGAGGAAGAACGCCGGAGCGTCGAAATCACATGAAAACTTGCATGTGCCCCTAGGATATGTGTGTGAGTGTGGTTCAAGGTTGTTAGGTGACATGTGTAGGCCCCATGTGTGCCCCCCTTCCCGGACATGCGTTAACACTTAGTAAAATCCTGGATCTGTACGTGGAAGGTCCCGCCGCGTCACAACCGGGGCCTAGAATGTGGCAAAGTTGGCCCACCTTGGCTCTACATGTACATATGTCCTAAACAAACCAAAACAAGTAGAGAGGTCCACCTGGCTACCCTCGTATGGAGAAAGCTATAGCGGTAGACGATCGGGGGCCCCCGGTCTAGGGTTTCGCCGGAGGAAGACCACCGGAGCGTCGGAATCACATGAAAACTTGCATGTGCCCCTAGGATATGTGTGTGAGAGTGGTGAAAGGTTGTTAGGTGCCATGTGTAGGCCCCATGTGTGACCCTCTTCCCGGACATGCGTTAACACTTAGTAAAATCATGGATCTGTACGTGGAAAGTCCCGCCGCGTCACAACCGGGGCCTAGAATGTGGCAAAGTTGGCCCAACCTTGGATCTACATGTACATATGTCCTAAACAAACCAAAACAAGTAGAGAGGTCCACCGGGCTACCCTTGTACGGAGATAGCTATAGGGGCAGACGATCCGGGGCCCCCGGTCTAGGGTTTCACCGGAGGAAGACCACCAGAGCGTCGACATCACATGAAAACTTGGAAGTGCCCCTAGGATATGTGTGTGAGATTGGTGGAAGGTTGTTAGGTGCCATGTGTAGGCCCCATGTGTGACCCTCTTCCCGGACATGCGTTAACACTTAGTAAAATCCTGGATCTGTACGTGGAAAGTCCCGCCGCATCACAACCGGGTCCTAGCATGTGGCAAAGTCAGCCCAACCTTAGCTCTAGATGTACATATGTTGTAAACGAACCAAAACAAGTAGAGAGGTCCATCGGGCTACCCTCGTATGGAGATAGCTATAGGGGTAGACGATCCGGGGGCCCCGGTCTAGGGTTTCGCCGGAGGAAGACCGCCGGAGCGTCGAAATCACATGAAAACTTGAATGTGCCCCTAGGATATGTGTGTGAGAGTGGTGCAAGGTTATTAGGTGCCATGTGTAGGCCCCATGTGTGCCCCCCTTCCCGGACATGCGTTAACACTTAGTAAAATCCTGGATCTGTACGTGGAAAGTCCCGCCGCGTCACAACCGGGGCCTAGAATGTGGCAAAGTTGGCCCAACCTTGGCTCTCCATATACATATGTCCTAAACAAACCAAAACAAGTAGAGAGGTCCACCGGGCTACCCTCGTACGGAGATAGCTATTGTGGTAGACGATCCGGGGCCCCCGGTCTAGGGTTTCGCCGGAGGAAGACCGTCGGAGCGTCGAAATCACATGAAAACTTGCATGTGCTTCTAGGATATGTGTGTGAGAGTGGTGCAAGGTTGTTAGGTGCCATGTGTAGGCCCCATGTGTGACCCCCTTCCCGGACATGCGTTAACACTTAGTAAAATCCTGGATCTGTATGTGGAAAGTCCCGCCGCGTCACAACCGGGGACTAGAATGTGGCAAAGTTGGGCCAACCTTGGCTCTACATGTACATATGTCCTAAACAAACAAAAAAAAGTAGAGAGGTCCACCGAGCTACCGTCGTACGGAGATAGCTATAGGGGTAGACGATCCGGGGCCCCCGGTCTAGGGTTTCGCCGGAGGAAGACCGCCGGAGCGTCAAAATCACATGAAAACTTGCATGTGCCCCTAGGATATGTGTGTGAGAGTGGTGAAAGGTGTTAGGTGCCATGTGTAGGCCCCATGTGTGACACCCTTCCCAGACATGCGTTAACACTTAGTAAAATCATGGCTCTGTACGTGGAAAGTCCCGCCGCATCACAACCGGGGCCTAGAATGTGGCAAAGTTGGCCCAACCTTGGCTCTACATGTACATATGTCCTAAACAAACCAAAACAAGTAGAGAGTTCCACCGGGCTACCCTCGTACGGAGATAGCTATAGGGGTAGACGATCCGGGACCCCCGGTATAGGGTTTCGCCGGAGGAAGAACGCCGGAGCGTCGAAATCACATGAAAACTTGCATGTGCCCCTAGGATATGTGTGTGAGTGTGGTTCAAGGTTGTTAGGTGACATGTGTAGGCCCCATGTGTGTCCCCCTTCCCGGACATGCGTTAACACTTAGTAAAATCCTGGATCTGTACGTGGAAGGTCGCGCCGCGTCACAACCGGGGCCTAGAATGTGGCAAAGTTGGCCCACCTTGGCTCTACATGTACATATGTCCTAAACAAACCAAAACAAGTAGAGAGGTCCACCTGGCTACCCTCGTATGGAGAAAGCTATAGCGGTAGACGATCGGGGGCCCCCGGTCTAGGGTTTCGCCGGAGGAAGACCACCGGAGCGTCGGAATCACATGAAAACTTGCATGTGCCCCTAGGATATGTGTGTGAGAGTGGTGAAAGGTTGTTAGGTGCCATGTGTAGGCCCCATGTGTGACCCTCTTCCCGGACATGCGTTAACACTTAGTAAAATCATGGATTGTACGTGGAAAGTCCCGCCGCGTCACAACCGGGGCCTAGAATGTGGCAAAGTTGGCCCAACCTTGGATCTACATGTACATATGTCCTAAACAAACCAAAACAAGTAGAGAGGTCCACCGGGCTACCCTTGTACGGAGATAGCTATAGGGGCAGACGATCCGGGGCCCCCGGTCTAGGGTTTCACCGGAGGAAGACCACCAGAGCGTCGAC
This sequence comes from Avena sativa, assembly GCA_916181665.1. NCBI lineage: Eukaryota > Viridiplantae > Streptophyta > Magnoliopsida > Poales > Poaceae > Avena > Avena sativa. Next base: position 196,540,656 of record OV702286.1, read on the forward strand.
ATCACATGAAAACTTGGAAGTGCCCCTAGGATATGTGTGTGAGATTGGTGGAAGGTTGTTAGGTGCCATGTGTAGGCCCCATGTGTGACCCTCTTCCCGGACATGCGTTAACACTTAGTAAAATCCTGGATCTGTACGTGGAAAGTCCCGCCGCATCACAACCGGGTCCTAGCATGTGGCAAAGTCAGCCCAACCTTAGCTCTAGATGTACATATGTTGTAAACGAACCAAAACAAGTAGAGAGGTCCATCGGGCTACCCTCGTATGGAGATAGCTATAGGGGTAGACGATCCGGGGGCCCCGGTCTAGGGTTTCGCCGGAGGAAGACCGCCGGAGCGTCGAAATCACATGAAAACTTGAATGTGCCCCTAGGATATGTGTGTGAGAGTGGTGCAAGGTTATTAGGTGCCATGTGTAGGCCCCATGTGTGCCCCCCTTCCCGGACATGCGTTAACACTTAGTAAAATCCTGGATCTGTACGTGGAAAGTCCCGCCGCGTCACAACCGGGGCCTAGAATGTGGCAAAGTTGGCCCAACCTTGGCTCTCCATATACATATGTCCTAAACAAACCAAAACAAGTAGAGACGTCCACCGGGCTACCCTCGTACGGAGATAGCTATTGTGGTAGACGATCCGGGGCCCCCGGTCTAGGGTTTCGCCGGAGGAAGACCGTCGGAGCGTCGAAATCACATGAAAACTTGCATGTGCCCCTAGGATATGTGTGTGAGAGTGGTGCAAGGTTGTTAGGTGCCATGTGTAGGACCCATGTGTGACCCCCTTCCCGGACATGCGTTAACACTTAGTAAAATCCTGGATCTGTATGTGGAAAGTCCCGCCGCGTCACAACCGGGGACTAGAATGTGGCAAAGTTGGGCCAACCTTGGCTCTACATGTACATATGTCCTAAACAAACAAAAAAAAGTAGAGAGGTCCACCGAGCTACCGTCGTACGGAGATAGCTATAGGGGTAGACTATCCGGGGCCCCCGGTCTAGGGTTTCGCCGGAGGAAGACCGCCGGAGCGTCAAAATCACATGAAAACTTGCATGTGCCCCTAGGATATGTGTGTGAGAGTGGTGAAAGGTGTTAGGTGCCATGTGTAGGCCCCATGTGTGACACCCTTCCTAGACATGCGTTAACACTTAGTAAAATCATGGCTTTGTACGTGGAAAGTCCCGCCGCATCACAACCGGGGCCTAGAATGTGGCAAAGTTGGCCCAACCTTGGCTCTACATGTACATATGTCCTAAACAAACCAAAACAAGTAGAGAGGTCCACCGGGCTACCCTCGTACGGAGATAGCTATAGGGGTAGACGATCCGGGACCCCCGGTATAGGGTTTCGCCGGAGGAAGAACGCCGGAGCGTCGAAATCACATGAAAACTTGCATGTGCCCCTAGGATATGTGTGTGAGTGTGGTTCAAGGTTGTTAGGTGACATGTGTAGGCCCCATGTGTGCCCCCCTTCCCGGACATGCGTTAACACTTAGTAAAATCCTGGATCTGTACGTGGAAGGTCCCGCCGCGTCACAACCGGGGCCTAGAATGTGGCAAAGTTGGCCCACCTTGGCTCTACATGTACATATGTCCTAAACAAACCAAAACAAGTAGAGAGGTCCACCTGGCTACCCTCGTATGGAGAAAGCTATAGCGGTAGACGATCGGGGGCCCCCGGTCTAGGGTTTCGCCGGAGGAAGACCACCGGAGCGTCGGAATCACATGAAAACTTGCATGTGCCCCTAGGATATGTGTGTGAGAGTGGTGAAAGGTTGTTAGGTGCCATGTGTAGGCCCCATGTGTGACCCTCTTCCCGGACATGCGTTAACACTTAGTAAAATCATGGATCTGTACGTGGAAAGTCCCGCCGCGTCACAACCGGGGCCTAGAATATGGCAAAGTTGGCCCAACCTTGGATCTACATGTACATATGTCCTAAACAAACCAAAACAAGTAGAGAGGTCCACCGGGCTACCCTTGTACGGAGATAGCTATAGGGGCAGACGATCCGGGGCCCCCGGTCTAGGGTTTCACCGGAGGAAGACCACCAGAGCGTCGACATCACATGAAAACTTGGAAGTGCCCCTAGGATATGTGTGTGAGATTGGTGGAAGGTTGTTAGGTGCCATGTGTAGGCCCCATGTGTGACCCCCTTCCCGGACATGCATTAACACTTAGTAAAATCCTGGATCTGTACGTGGAAAGTCCCGCCGCGTCACAACCAGGGCCTAGAATGTGGCAAAGTTGACCCAACCTTGGATATCCATGTACATATGTCCTTAACGAACCAAAACAAGTAGAGAGGTCCATCAGGCAACCCTCGTACGGAGAAAGCTATAGGGGTAAACGATCCAGGGCCCCCGGTCTAGGGTTTCGCCGGAGGAAGACCGCCGGAGCGTCGAAATCACATCAAAACTTGCATGTGCCCATAGGATATGTGTGTGAGAGTGGTGCAAGGTTGTTAGGTGCCATGTGTAGCCCCATGTGTGACCCCCTTCCCGGACATGCGTTAACACTTATTAAAATCCTGGATCTATACGTGGAAAGTCCCGCCGCGTCACAACCGGGGCCTAGAATGTGGCAAAGTAGCCCAACCTTGGCTCTACATGTATATATGTCCTAAGCAAACCAAAACAAATAGAGAGGTCCACCGGGCTACCCTCGTACGGAGATACCTATAGGGGTAGACGATCCGGGGCCCCCGGTCTAGGGTTTCGCCGGAGGAAGACCACCGGCGCGTCGGAATCACATGAAAACTTGCATGTGCCCCTAGGATATGTGTGTGAGAGTGGTTCAAGGATGTTAGGTGCCATGTGTAGGCCCCAAGTGTGACCCCCTTCCCGGACATGCGTTAACACTTAGTAAAATCCTGGATCTGTACGTGGAAAGTCCCGCCGCATCACAACCGGGGCCTCTAATGTGGCAACGTTGGCCCAACCTTGGATCTACATGTACATATGTGCTAAACAAACCAAAACAAGTAGAGAGGTCCACTTGGCTACCCTTGTACGGAGATAGCTATAGGGGTAGACGATCCGGGGCCACCGGTCTAGGGTTTCGCCAGAGGAAGACCACCGGAGGGTCGGAATCACATGAAAACTTGCATGTGCCCCTAGGATATGTGTGTGAGAGAGGTGCAAGGTTGTTAGGTGCCATGTGTAGGCCCCATGTGTGACCCCCTTCCCGGACATGCGTTAACACTTAGTAAAATCATGGATCTGTACGTGGAAAGTCCCGCCGCGTCACAACCGGGGCCTAGAATGTGGCAAAGTCGTCCCAACCTTAGACCTAGATGTACATATGTCCTAAACGAACCAAAACAAGTAGAGAGGTCCATCGGGCTACCCTCGTACGGAGATAGCTATAGGGGTAGACGATCCGGGGCCCCCGGTCTAGGGTTTCGCCGGAGGAAGACCGCCGGAGCGTCGAAATCACATGAAAACTTGCATGTGCCACTAGGATATGTGTGTGAGAGTGGTGCAAGGTTGTTAGGTGCCATGTGTAGGCCCCATGTGTGACCCCCTTCCCGGACACGCGTTAACACTTAGTAAAATCCTGGATCTATACGTGGAAAGTCCCGCCGCGTCACAACCGGGGCCTAAAATGTGGCAAAGTTGGCCCAACCTTGGCTCTCCATGTACATATGTCCTAAACAAACCAAAACAAGTAGAGAGGTCCATCGGGCTACCCTCGTACGGAGATAGCTATAGGGGTAGACGATCCGGGGCCCCCGGTCTAGGGTTTCGCCGGAGGAAGACCGCCGGAGCGTCGAAATCACATGAAAACTTGAATGTGCCCCTAGGATATGTGTGTGAGAGTGGTGCAAGGTTATTAGGTGCCATGTGTAGGCCCCATGTGTGCCCCCCTTCCCGGACATGCGTTAACACTTAGTAAAATCCTGGATCTGTACGTGGAAAGTCCCGCCGCGTCACAACCGCGGCCTAGAATGTGGCAAAGTTGGCCCAACCTTGGCTCTCCATGTACATATGTCCTAAACAAACCAAAACAAGTAGAGAGGTCCATCAGGCTACCCTCGTACGGAGAAAGCTATAGGGGTAGACGATCCGGGGCCCCCGGTCTAGGATTTCGCCGGAGGAAGACCGCTGGAGCATCGAAATCACATGAAAACTTGCATGTGCCCCTAGGATATGTGTGTGAGAGTGGTGCAAGGTTGTTAGGTGCCATGTGTAGGCCCCATGTGTGACCCCCTTCCCGGACATGCGTTAACACTTAGTAAAATCCTGGATCTATACGTGGAAAGTCCCGCCGCGTCACAACCGGGGCCTAGAATGTGGCAAAGTTGGACCAACCTTGGCTCTACATGTACATATGTCCTAAACAAACCAAAACAAGTAGAGAGGTCCACCGTGCTACCCTCGTACTGAGATAGCTATTTGGGTAGACGATCCGGGACCCCCGGTCTAGGGTTTCACCGGAGGAAGACCATCGGAGCGTCGAAATCACATGAAAACTTGCATGTGCCCCTAGGATATGTGTGTGAGAGTGGTGAAAGGTTGTTAGGTGCCGTGTGTAGGCCCCATGTGTTACCCCCTTCCCGGACATGCGTTAACACTTAGTAAAATCCTGGATCTGTACGTGGAAAGTCCCGCCGCGTCACAACCGGGGCCTAGAATGTGGCAAAGTTGGCCCAACCTTGGCTCTAAATGTACATATGTCCTAAACAAACCAAAACAAGTAGAGAGGTCCACCGGGCTACCCTCGTACGGAGATAGCTATTGGGGTAGACGATCCGGGGCCCCCGGTCTAGGGTTTCGCCGGAGGAAGAACGCTGGAGCGTCGAAATCACATGAAAACTTGCATGTGCCCCTAGGATATGTGTGTGAGAGTGGTGCAAGGTTGTTAGTTGCCATGTGTAGGCCCCATGTGTGACCCCCTTCCCGGACATGCGTTATTACTTAGTAAAATCATGGCTCTGTACGTGGAAAGTCCCGCCGCGTCACAACCGGGGCCTAGAATGTGGCAAAGTTGGCCCAACCTTGGCTCTACATGTACATATGTCCTAAACAAACCAAAACAAGTAGAGAGGTCCACCGGACTACCCTCGTACGGAGATAGCTATAGGGGTTGACGATCCAGGACCCCCGGTATAGGGTTTCGCCGGAGGAAGAACGCTGGAGCGTCGAAATCACATGAAAACTTGCATGTGCCCCTAGGATATGTGTGTGAGAGTGGTGCAAGGTTGTTAGGTGCCATGTGTAGGCCCCATGTGTGCCCCCCTTCCCGGACATGCGTTAACACTTAGTAAAATCCTGGATCTGTACGTGGAAAGTCCCGCCGTGTCACAACCGGGGCCTAGAATGTGGCAAAGTTGGCCCAACCTTGGCTCTACATGTACATATGTCCTAAACAAACCAAAACAAGTAGAGAGGTACACCGGGCTACCCTCGTACGGAGAAAGCTATAACGGTAGACGATCGGGGGGCCCCAGTCTAGGGTTTCGCCGGAGGAAGACCACCGGAGCGTCAGAATCACATGAAAACTTGCATGTGCCCCTAGTATATGTGTGTGAGAGTGGTGAAAGGTTGTTAGGTGCCATGTGTAGGTCCCATGTGTGACCCCCTTCCTGGACATGCGTTAACACTTAGTAAAATCATGGATCTGTACGTGGAAAGTCCCGCCGCGTCACAACCGGGGCCTAGAATGTGGCAAAGTTGGCCCAACCTTGGATCTACATGTACATATGTCCTAAACAAACCAAAACAAGTAGAGAGGTCCACCGGGCTACCCTTGTACGGAGATAGCTATAGGGGTAGACGATCTGGGGCCCCCGGTCTAGGGTTTCGCCGGAGCAAGACCACCGGAGCGTCGACATCACATGAAAACTTGGAAGTGCCCCTAGGATATGTGTGTGAGAGTGGTGCAAGTTTGTTAGGTGCCATGTGTAGGCCCCTCGTGTGACCCCCTTCCCGGACATGCGTTAACACTTAGTAAAATCATGGATCTGTACGTGGAAAGTCCCGCCGCATCACAACCGGGGCCTCTAATGTGGAAAAGTTGGACCAACCTTGGACTACATGTACATATGTCCTAAACAAGCCAAAACAAGTAGAGAGGTCCACCGGGCTACCCTCGTACGGAGATAGCTATTTGGGTAGACGATCCGGGACCCCCGGTCTAGGGTTTCACCGGAGGAAGACCATCGGAGCGTCGAAATCACATGAAAACTTGCATGTGCCCCTAGGATATGTGTGTGAGAGTGGTGAAAGGTTGTTAGGTGCCGTGTGTAGGCCCCATGTGTTACCCCCTTCCCGGACATGCGTTAACACTTAGTAAAATCCTGGATCTGTACGTGGAAAGTCCCGCCGCGTCACAACCGGGGCCTAGAATGTGGCAAAGTTGGCCCAACCTTGGCTCTAAATGTACATATGTCCTAAACAAACCAAAACAAGTAGAGAGGTCCACCGGGCTACCCTCGTACAGAGATAGCTATTGGGGTAGACGATCCGGGGCCCCCGGTCTAGGGTTTCGCCGGAGGAAGAACGCTGGAGCGTCGAAATCACATGAAAACTTGCATGTGCCCCTAGGATATGTGTGTGAGAGTGGTGCAAGGTTGTTAGTTGCCATGTGTAGGCCCCATGTGTGACCCCCTTCCCGGACATGCGTTATTACTTAGTAAAATCATGGCTCTGTACGTGGAAAGTCCCGCCGCGTCACAACCGGGGCCTAGAATGTGGCAAAGTTGGCCCAACCTTGGCTCTACATGTACATATGTCCTAAACAAACCAAAACAAGTAGAGAGGTCCACCGGGCTACCCTCGTACGGAGATAGCTATAGGGGTTGACGATCCAGGACCCCCGGTATAGGGTTTCGCCGGAGGAAGAACGCTGGAGCGTCGAAATCACATGAAAACTTGCATGTGCCCCTAGGATATGTGTGTGAGAGTGGTTCAAGGTTGTTAGGTGCCATGTGTAGGCCCCATGTGTGCCCCCCTTCCCGGACATGCGTTAACACTTAGTAAAATCCTGGATCTGTACGTGGAAAGTCCCGCCGTGTCACAACCGGGGCCTAGAATGTGGCAAAGTTGGCCCAACCTTGGCTCTACATGTACATATGTCCTAAACAAACCAAAACAAGTATAGAGGTACACCGGGCTACCCTCGTACGGAGAAAGCTATAGCGGTAGACGATCGGGGGGCCCCAGTCTAGGGTTTCACCGGAGGAAGACCACCGGAGCGTCGGAATCACATGAAAACTTGCATGTGCCCCTAGTATATGTGTGTGAGAGTGGTGAAAGGTTGTTAGGTGCCATGTGTAGGTCCCATGTGTGACCCCCTTCCCGGACATGCGTTAACACTTAGTAAAATCATGGATCTGTACGTGGAAAGTCCCGCCGCGTCACAACCGGGGCCTAGAATGTGGCAAAGTTGGCCCAACCTTGGATCTACATGTACATATGTCCTAAACAAACCAAAACAAGTAGAGAGGTCCACCGGGCTACCCTTGTACGGAGATAGCTATAGGGGTAGACGATCCGGGGCCCCCGGTCTAGGGTTTCGCCGGAGCAAGACCACCGGAGCGTCGACATCACATGAAAACTTGGAAGTGCCCCTAGTATATGTGTGTGAGATTTGTGCAAGGTTGTTAGGTGCCATGTGTAGGACCCATGTGTGACCCCCTTCCCGGACATGCGTTAACACTTAGTAAAATCCTGGATCTGTACGTGGAAAGTCCCGCCGCGTCACAACCGGGGCCTAGAATGTGGCAAAGTTGGCCCAACCTTGTATATCCATGTACATATGTCCTTAACAAACCAAAACAAGTAGAGAGGTCCATCAGGCAACCCTCGTACGGAGAAAGCTATAGGGGTAAATGATCCAGGGCCCCCGGTCTAGGGTTTCGCCGGAGGAAGACCGCCGGAGCGTCGAAATCACATGAAAACTTGCATGTGCCCATAGGATATGTGTGTGAGAGTGGTGCAAGGTTGTTAGGTGCCATGTGTAGCCCCATGTGTGACCCCCTTCCCGGACATGCGTTAACAATTAGTAAAATCCTGGATCTGTACGTGGAAAGTCCCGCCGCTTCACAACCGGGGCCTAGAATGTGGCAAAGTGGCCCAACCTTGGCTCTACATGTATATATGTCCTAAGCAAACCAAAACAAATAGAGAGGTACACCCGGCTACCCTCGTACGGAGATACCTATAGGGGTAGACGATCCGGGGCCCCCGGTCTAGGGTTTTGCCGGACGAAGACCGCCGGAGCGTCGAAATCACATGAAAACTTGCATGTGCCCCTAGGATATGTGTGTGAGAGTGGTGCAATCTTTTTAGCTGCCATGTGTAGGCCCCATGTGTGACCCCCTTCCTGGACATGCGTTAACACTTAGTAAAATCCTGAATCTGTACGTGGAAAGTCCCGCCACGTCACAACCGGGGCCTAGAATGTGGCAAAGTTGGCCCAACCATGGCTCTCCATGTACATATGTCCTAAACAAACCAAAACAAGTAGAGAGGTCCACCGGGCTATCCTCGTACGGAGATAGCTATAGGGGCAGACGATCCGGGGCCCCCGGTCTAGGGTTTCACCGGAGGAAGACCGCCGGAGCGTCGAAATCACATGAAAACTTGCATGTGCCCCTAGGATATGTGTTAGAGAGTGGTGCAAGGTTGTTAGGTGCCATGTGTGACCCCCTTCCTGGACATGCGTTAACACTTAGTAAAATCCTGGATCTACACGTGGAAAGTCCCGCCGCGTCACAACCGGGGCCTAGAATGTGGCAAAGTTGGCCCATCCTTGGCTATACATGTACATATGTCCTAAATAAACCAAAAAAAGTAGAGAGGTCCACCGGGCTACCCTCGTACGAAGAAAGCTATAGGGGTAGACGATCCGGGGCCCCCGGTCTAGGGTTTCGCCGGAGGAAGACCGCTGGAGTGTCGAAATCACAAGAAAACTTGCATGTGCCCCTAGGATATGTGTGTGAGAGTGGTGCAAGTTTGTTAGGTGCCATGTGTAGGCCCCTCGTGTGACCCCCTTCCCGGACATGCGTTAACACTTAGTAAAATCATGGATCTGTACGTGGAAAGTCCCGCCGCATCACAACCGGGGCCTCTAATGTGGAAAAGTTGGACCAACCTTGGACTACATGTACATATGTCCTAAACAAGCCAAAACAAGTAGAGAGGTCCACTGGGCTACCCTCGTACGGAGATAGCTATTTGGGTAGACGATCCGGGACCCCCGGTCTAGGGTTTCACCGGAGGAAGACCGTCGGAGCGTCGAAATCACATGAAAACTTGCATGTGCACCTAGGATATGTGTGTGAGAGTGGTGAAAGGTTGTTTGGTGCCATGTGTAGGCCCCATGTGTGACCCCCTTCCCGGACATGCGTTAACACTTAGTAAAATCCTGGATCTGTACGTGGAATGTCCCGCCGCGTCACAACCGGGGCCTAGCATGTGGCAAAGTCGGCCCAACCTTAGCTCTAGATGTACATATGTCGTAAACGAACCAAAACAAGTAGAGAGGTCCATCGGGCTACCCTCGTACGGAGATATCTATAGGGGTAGACGATCCGGGGCCCCCGGTCTAGGGTTTCGCCGGAGGAAGACCGTCGGAGCGTCGAAATCCCATGAAAACTTGCATGTGCCCCTAGGATATGTGTGTGAGAGTGGTGCAAGGTTGTTAGGTGCCATGTGTAGGCCCCATGTGTGACCCCCTTTCCGGACATGCGTTAACACTTAGTAAAATCCTGGATCTGTATGTGGAAAGTCCCGCCGCGTCACAACCGGGGCCTAGAATGTGGCAAAGTTGGGCCAACCTTGGCTATACATGTACATATGTCCTAAACAAACCAAAAAAAAGTAGAGAGGTCCACCGAGCTACCCTCGTACGGAGATAGCTATAGGGGTAGATGATCCGGGGCCCCCGGTCTAGGGTTTCGCCGGAGGAAGACCGTCGGAGCGTCAAAATCACATGAAAACTTGCATGTGCCCCTAGGATATGTGTGTGAGAGTGGCGCAAGGTTGATAGGTGCCATGTGTAGGCCCCATGTGTGACCCCCTTCCCAGACATGCGTTAACACTTAGTAAAATCATGGCTCTGTACGTGGAAAGTCCCGCCGCATCACAACCGGGGCCTAGAATGTGGCAAAGTTGGCCCAACCTTGGCTCTACATGTACATATGTCCTAAACAAACCAAAACAACTAGAGAGGTCCACCGGGCTACCCTCGTACGGAGATAGCTATAGGGGTAGACGATCCAGGACCCCCGGTATAGGGTTTCGCCGGAGGAAGAACGCTGGAGCGTCGAAATCACATGAAAACTTGCATGTGCCCCTAGGATATGTGTGTGAGAGTGGTGCAAGGTTGTTAGGTGCCATGTGTAGGCCCCATGTGTGCCCCCCTTCCCGGACATGCGTTAACACTTAGTAAAATCCTGGATCTGTACGTGGAAAGTCCCGCCGCGTCACAACCGGGGCCTAGAATGTGGCAAAGTGGCCCAACCTTGGCTCTACATGTATATATGTCCTAAGCAAACCAAAACAAATAGAGAGGTACACCGGGCTACCCTCGTACGGAGATACCTATATGGGTAGACGATCCGGGGCCCCGGTCTAGGGTTTTGCCGGACGAAGACCGCCGGAGCGTCGAAATCACAGGAAAACTTGCATGTGCCCCTAGGATATGTGTGTGAGAGTGGTGCAAGGTTGTTAGCTGCCATGTGTAGGCCCCATGTGTGACCCCCTTCCTGGACATGCGTTAACACTTAGTAAAATCCTAGATCTGTACGTGGAAAGTCCCGCCACGTCACAACCGGGGCCTAGAATGTGGCAAAGTTGGCCCAACCATGGCTCTCCATGTACATATGTCCTAAACAAACCAAAACAAGTAGAGAGGTCCACCGGTCTATCCTCGTACGGAGATAGCTATTGGGGAAGACGATCCGGGGCCCCCGGTCTAGGGTTTCGCCGGAGGAAGACCGCCGGAGCGTCGAAATCACATGAAAACTTGCATGTGCCCCTAGGATATGTGTTAGAGAGTTGTGCAAGGTTGTTAGGTGCCATGTGTGACCCCCTTCCTGGACATGCGCTAACACTTAGTAAAATCCTGGATCTGCACGTGGAAAGTCCCGCCGCGTCACAACCGGGGCCTAGAATGTGGCAAAGTTGGCCCAACCTTGGATCTACATGTACATATGTCCTAAACAAACCAAAACAAGTAGAGAGGTCCACCGGGCTACCCTTGTACGGAGATAGCTATAGGGGTAGACGATCCGGGGCCCCCGGTCTAGGGTTTCGCCGGAGGAAGACCACCGGAGCTTTCGACATCACATGAAAACTTGGAAGTGCCCCTAGGATATGTGTGTGAGATTGGTGCAAGGTTGTTAGGTGCCATGTGTATGACCCATGTGTGACCCCCTTCCCGGACATGCGTTATTACTTAGTAAAATCATGGCTCTGTACGTGGAAAGTCCCGCCGCGTCACAACCGGGGCCTAGAATGTGGCAAAGTTGGCCCAACCTTGGCTCTACATGTACATATGTCCTAAACAAACCAAAACAAGTAGAGAGGTCCACCGGGCTACCCTCGTACGGAGATAGCTATAGGGGTTGACGATCCAGGACCCCCGGTATAGGGTTTCGCCGGAGGAAGAACGCTGGAGCGTCGAAATCACATGAAAACTTGCATGTGCCCCTAGGATATGTGTGTGAGAGTGGTGCAAGGTTGTTAGGTGCCATGTGTAGGCCCCATGTGTGCCCCCCTTCCCGGACATGCGTTAACACTTAGTAAAATCCTGGATCTGTACGTGGAAAGTCCCGCCGTGTCACAACCGGGGCCTAGAATGTGGCAAAGTTGGCCCAACCTTGGCTCTACATGTACATATGTCCTAAACAAACCAAAACAAGTAGAGAGGTACACCGGGCTACCCTCGTACGGAGAAAGCTATAGCGGTAGACGATCGGGGGGCCCCAGTCTAGGGTTTCACCGGAGGAAGACCACCGGAGCGTCGAAATCACATGAAAACTTGCATGTGCCCCTAGTATATGTGTGTGAGAGTGGTGAAAGGTTGTTAGGTGCCATGTGTAGGTCCCATGTGTGACCCCCTTCCTGGACATGCGTTAACACTTAGTAAAATCATGGATCTGTACGTGGAAAGTCCCGCCGCGTCACAACCGGGGCCTAGAATGTGGCAAAGTTGGCCCAACCTTGGATCTACATGTACATATGTCCTAAACACACCAAAACAAGTAGAGAGGTCCACCGGGCTACCCTTGTACGGAGATAGCTATAGGGGTAGACGATCCGGGGCCCCCGGTCTAGGGTTTCGCCGGAGGAAGACCACCGGAGCGTCGACATCACATGAAAACTTGGAAGTGCCCCTAGGATATGTGTGTGAGATTTGTGCAAGGTTGTTAGGTGCCATGTGTATGACCCATGTGTGACCCCCTTCCCGGACATGCGTTAGCACTTAGTAAAATCCTGGATCTGTACGTGGAAAGTCCCGCCGCGTCACAACCGGGGCCTAGAATGTGGCAAAGTTGGCCCAACCGTGGATATCCATGTACATATGTCCTTAACAAACCAAAAAAAGTAGAGAGGTCCATCAGGCAACCCTCGTATGGAGAAAGCTATAGGGGTAAACGATCCAGGGCCCCCGGTCTAGGGTTTCGCCGGAGGAAGACCGCCGGAGCGTCGAAATCACATGAAAACTTGCATGTGCCCATAGGATATGTGTGTGAGAGTGGTGCAAGGTTGTTAGGTGACATGTGTAGCCCCATGTGTGACCCCCTTCCCGGACATGCGTTAACAATTAGTAAAATCCTGGATCTGTACGTGGAAAGTCCCGCCGCTTCACAACCGGGGCCTAGAATGTGGCAAAGTGGCCCAACCTTGGCTCTACATGTATATATGTCCTAAGCAAACCAAAACAAATAGAGAGGTACACCCGGCTACCCTCGTACGGAGATACCTATGGGGGTAGACGATCCGGGGCCCCCGGTCTAGGGTTTTGCCGGACGAAGACCGCCGGAGCGTCGAAATCACATGAAAACTTGCATGTGCCCCTAGGATATGTGTGTGAGAGTGGTGCAATGTTGTTAGCTGCCATGTGTAGGCCCCATGTGTGACCCCCTTCCTGGACATGCGTTAACACTTAGTAAAATCCTGGATCTGTACGTGGAAAGTCCCGCCACATCACAACCGGGGCCTAGAATGTGGCAAAGTTGGCCCAACCATGGCTCTCCATGTACATATGTCCTAAACAAACCAAAACAAGTAGAGAGGTCCACCGGGCTATCCTCGTACGGAGATAGCTATAGGGGCAGACGATCCGGGGCCCCCGGTCTAGGGTTTCGCCGGAGGAAGACCGCCGGAGCGTCGAAATCACATGAAAACTTGCATGTGCCCCTAGGATATGTGTTAGAGAGTGGTGCAAGGTTGTTAGGTGCCATGTGTGACCCCCTTCCTGGACATGCGTTAACACTTAGTAAAATCCTGGATCTGCACGTGGAAAGTCCCGCCGCGTCACAACCGGGGCCTAGAATGTGGCAAAGTTGGCCCATCCTTGGCTATACATGTACATATGTCCTAAATAAACCAAAAAAAGTTGAGAGGTCCACCGGGCTACCCTCTTACGAAGAAAGCTATAGGGGTAGACGATCCGGGGCCCCCGGTCTAGGGTTTCGCCGGAGGAAGACCGCTGGAGTGTCGAAATCACAAGAAAACTTGCATGTGCCCCTAGGATATGTGTGTGAGAGTGGTGCAAGTTTGTTAGGTGCCATGTGTAGGCCCCTCGTGTGACCCCCTTTCCGGACATGCGTTAACACTTAGTAAAATCATGGATCTGTACGTGGAAAGTCCCGCCGCATCACAACCGGGGCCTCTAATGTGGCAAAGTTGGACCAACCTTGGACTACATGTACATATGTCCTAAACAAGCCAAAACAAGTAGAGAGGTCCACCGGGCTACCCTCGTACAGAGATAGCTATTTGGGTAGACGATCCGGGACCCCCGGTCTAGGGTTTCACCGGAGGAAGACCGTCGGAGCGTCGAAATCACATGAAAACTTGCATGTGCACCTAGGATATGTGTGTGAGAGTGGTGAAAGGTTGTTAGGTGCCGTGTGTAGGCCCCATGTGTGACCCCCTTCCCGGACATGCGTTAACACTTAGTAAAATCCTGGATCTGTACGTGGAAAGTCCCGCCGCGTCACAACCGGGGCCTAGCATGTGGCAAAGTCGGCCCAACCTTAGCTCTAGATGTACATATGTCGTAAACGAACCAAAACAAGTAGAGAGGTCCATCGGGCTACCCTCGTACGGAGATATCTATAGGGGTAGACGATCCGGGGCCCCCGGTCTAGGGTTTCGCCGGAGGAAGACCGTCGGAGCGTCGAAATCCCATGAAAACTTGCATGTGCCCCTAGGATATGTGTGTGAGAGTGGTGCAAGGTTGTTAGGTGCCATGTGTAGGCCCCATGTGTGACCCCCTTCCCGGACATGCGTTAACACTTAGTAAAATCCTGGATCTGTATGTGGAAAGTCCCGCCGCGTCACAACCGGGGCCTAGAATGTGGCAAAGTTGGGCCAACCTTGGCTCTACATGTACATATGTCCTAAACAAACCAAAAAAAAGTAGAGAGGTCCACCGAGCTACCCTCGTACGGAGATAGCTATAGGGGTAGACGATCCGGGGCCCCCGGTCTAGGGTTTCGCCGGAGGAAGACCGTCGGAGCGTCAAAATCACATGAAAACTTGCATGTGCCCCTAGGATATGTGTGTGAGAGTGGCGCAAGGTTGATAGGTGCCATGTGTAGGCCCCATGTGTGACCCCCTTCCCAGACATGCGTTAACACTTAGTAAAATCATGGCTCTGTACGTGGAAAGTCCCGCCGCATCACAACCGGGGCCTAGAATGTGGCAAAGTTGGCCCAACCTTGGCTCTACATGTACATATGTCCTAAACAAACCAAAACAACTAGAGAGGTCCACCGGGCTACCCTCGTACGGAGATAGCTATAGGGGTAGACGATCCAGGACCCCCGGTATAGGGTTTCGCCGGAGGAAGAACGCTGGAGCGTCGAAATCACATGAAAACTTGCATGTGCCCCTAGGATATGTGTGTGAGAGTGGTTCAAGGTTGTTAGGTGCCATGTGTAGTCCCCATGTGTGCCCCCCTTCCCGGACATGCGTTAACACTTAGTAAAATCCTGGATCTGTACGTGGAAAGTCCCGCCGCGTCACAACCGGGGCCTAGAATGTGGCAAATGGCCCAACCTTGGCTCTACATGTATATATGTCCTAAGCAAACCAAAACAAATAGAGAGGTACACCGGGCTACCCTCGTACGGAGATACCTATATGGGTAGACGATCCGGGGCCCCGGTCTAGGGTTTTGCCGGACGAAGACCGCCGGAGCGTCGAAATCACATGAAAACTTGCATGTGCCCCTAGGATATGTGTGTGAGAGTGGTGCAAGGTTGTTAGCTGCCATGTGTAGGCCCCATGTGTGACCCCCTTCCTGGACATGCGTTAACACTTAGTAAAATCCTGGATCTGTACGTGGAAAGTCCCGCCACGTCACAACCGGGGCCTAGAATGTGGCAAAGTTGGCCCAACCATGGCTCTCCATGTACATATGTCCTAAACAAACCAAAACAAGTAGAGAGGTCCACCGGTCTATCCTCGTACGGAGATAGCTATTGGGGAAGACGATCCGGGGCCCCCGGTCTAGGGTTTCGCCGGAGGAAGACCGCCGGAGCGTCGAAATCACATGAAAACTTGCATGTGCCCCTAGGATATGTGTTAGAGAGTTGTGCAAGGTTGTTAGGTGCCATGTGTGACCCCCTTCCTGGACATGCGCTAACACTTAGTAAAATCCTGGATCTGCACGTGGAAAGTCCCGCCGCGTCACAACCGGGGCCTAGAATGTGGCAAAGTTGGCCCAACCTTGGATCTACATGTACATATGTCCTAAACAAACCAAAACAAGTAGAGAGGTCCACCGGGCTACCCTTGTACAGAGATAGCTATAGGGGTAGACGATCCGGGGCCCCCGGTCTAGGGTTTCGCCGGAGGAAGACCACCGGAGCTTTCGACATCACATGAAAACTTGGAAGTGCCCCTAGGATATGTGTGTGAGATTGGTGCAAGGTTGTTAGGTGCCATGTGTATGACCCATGTGTGACCCCCTTCCCGGACATGCGTTAACACTTAGTAAAATCCTGGATCTGTACGTGGAAAGTCTCGCCGCATCACAACCGGGGCCTCTAATGTGGCAAAGTTGGACCAACCTTGGATCTACATGTACATATGTCCTAAACAAACCAAAACAACTAGAGAGGTCCACCGGGCTACCCTCGTACGGAGATAGCTATTTGGGTAGACGATCCAGGACCCCCGGTCTAGGGTTTCACCGAAGGAAGACCGTCGGAGCATCGAAATCACATGAAAACTTGCATGTGCACCTAGGATATGTGTGTGAGAGTGGTGAAAGGTTGTTAGGTGCCGTGTGTAGGCCCCATGTGTGACCCCCTTCCCGGACATGCGTTAACACTTAGTAAAATCCTAGATCTGTACGTGGAAAGTCCCGCCGCGTCACAACCGGGGCCTAGCATGTGGCAAAGTCGGCCCAACCTTAGCTCTAGATGTACATATGTCGTAAACGAACCAAAACAAGTAGAGAGGTCCATCGGGCTACCATCGTACGGAGATAGCTATAGGGGTAGACGATCCGGGGCCCCCGGTCTAGGGTTTCGCCGGAGGAAGACCGCCGGAGCATCGAAATCAGATGAAAACTTGCATGTGCCCCTAGGATATGTGTGTGAGAGTGGTGCAAGGTTGTTAGGTGCCATGTGTAGGCCCCATGTGTGAACCCCTTCCCGGACATGCGTTAACACTTAGTAAAATCCTGGATCTGTATGTGGAAAGTCCCGCCGCGTCACAACCGGGGCCTAGAATGTGGCAAAGTTGGGCCAACCTTGGCTCTACATGTACATATGTCCTAAACAAACCAAAAAAAAGTAGAGAGGTCCACCGAGCTACCCTCCTACGGAGATAGCTATAGGGGTAGACGATCCGGGGCCCCCGGTCTAGGGTTTCGCCGGAGGAAGACCGTCGGAGCGTCAAAATCACATGAAAACTTGCATGTGCCCCTAGGATATGTGTGTGAGAGTGGCGCAAGGTTGTTAGGTGCCATGTGTAGGCCCCATGTGTGACCCCATTCCCAGACATGCGTTAACACTTAGTAAAATCATGGCTCTGTACGTGGAAAGTCCCGCCGCGTCACAATCGGGGCCTAGAATGTGGCAAAGTTGGCCCAACCTTGGCTCTACATGTACATATGTCCTAAACAAACCAAAACAAGTAGAGAGGTCCACCGGGATACCCTCGTACGGAGATAGCTATAGGGGTAGACGATCCAGGACCCCCGGTATAGGGTTTCGCCGGAGGAACAACGCTGGAGCGTCGAAATCACATGAAAACTTGCATGTGCCCCTAGGATATGTGTGTGAGAGTGGTGCAAGGTTGTTAGGTGCCATGTGTAGGCCCCATGTGTGCCCCCCTTCCCGGACATGCGTTAACACTTAGTAAAATCCTGGATCTGTACGTGGAAAGTCCCGCCGTGTCACAACCGGGGCCTAGAATGTGGCAAAGTTGGACCAACCTTGGATCTACATGTACATATGTCCTAAACAAACCAAAACAAGTAGAGAGGTACACCGGGCTACCCTCGTACGGAGATAGCTATTGGGGTAGACGATCTGGGGCCCCCGGTCTAGGGTTTCGCCGGAGGAAGACCGTCGGAGCGTCGAAATCACATGAAAACTTGCATGTGCCCCTAGGATATGTGTTAGAGAGTGGTGCAAGGTTGTTAGGTGCCATGTGTGACCCCCTTCCTGGACATGCGCTAACACTTAGTAAAATCCTGGATCTGCACGTGGAAAGTCCTGCCGCGTCACAACCGGGGCCTAGAATGTGGCAAAGTTGGCCCATCCTTGGCTATACATGTACATATGTCCTAAATAAACCAAAAGAAGTAGAGAGGTCCACCGGGCTACCCTCGTACGAAGAAAGCTATAGGGGTAGACGATCCGGGGCCCCGGTCTAGGGTTTCGCCGGAGGAAGACCGCTGGAGTGTCGAAATCACAAGAAAACTTGCATGTGCCCCTAGGATATGTGTGTGAGAGTGGTGCAAGTTTGTTAGGTGCCATGTGTAGGCCCCTTGTGTGACCCCCTTCCCGGACATGCGTTAACACTTAGTAAAATCATGGATCTGTACGTGGAAAGTCTCGCCGCATCACAACCGGGGCCTCTAATGTGGCAAAGTTGGACCAACCTTGGATCTACATGTACATATGTCCTAAACAAACCAAAACAACTAGAGAGGTACACCGGGCTACCCTCGTACGGAGATAGCTATTTGGGTAGACGATCCAGGACCCCCGGTCTAGGGTTTCACCGAAGGAAGACCGTCGGACCATCGAAATCACATGAAAACTTGCATGTGCACCTAGGATATGTGTGTGAGAGTGGTGAAAGGTTGTTAGGTGCCGTGTGTAGGCCCCATGTGTGACCCCCTTCCCGGACATGCGTTAACACTTAGTAAAATCCTAGATCTGTACGTGGAAAGTCCCGCCGCGTCACAACCGGGGCCTAGCATGTGGCAAAGTCGGCCCAACCTTAGCTCTAGATGTACATATGTCGTAAACAAACCAAAACAAGTAGAGAGGTCCATCGGGCTACCATCGTACGGAGATAGCTATAGGGGTAGACGATCCGGGGCCCCCGGTCTAGGGTTTCGCCGGAGGAAGACCGCCGGAGCATCGAAATCAGATGAAAACTTGCATGTGCCCCTAGGATATGTGTGTGAGAGTGGTGCAAGGTTGTTAGGTGCCATGTGTAGGCCCCATGTGTGAACCCCTTCCCGGACATGCGTTAACACTTAGTAAAATCCTGGATCTGTATGTGGAAAGTCCCGCCGCGTCACAACCGGGGCCTAGAATGTGGCAAAGTTGGGCCAACCTTGGCTCTACATGTACATATGTCCTAAACAAACCAAAAAAAAGTAGAGAGGTCCACCGAGCTACCCTCGTACGGAGATAGCTATAGGGGTAGACGATCCGGGGCCCCCGGTCTAGGGTTTCGCCGCAGGAAGACCGTCGGAGCGTCAAAATCACATGACACTTGCATGTGCCCCTAGGATATGTGTGTGAGAGTGGCGCAAGGTTGTTAGGTGCCATGTGTAGGCCCCATGTGTGACCCCCTTCCCAGACATGCGTTAACACTTAGTAAAATCATGGCTCTGTACGTGGAAAGTCCCGCCGCGTCACAATCGGGGCCTAGAATGTGGCAAAGTTGGCCCAACCTTGGCTCTACATGTACATATGTCCTAAACAAACCAAAACAAGTAGAGAGGTCCACCGGGATACCCTCGTACGGAGATAGCTATAGGGGTAGACGATCCAGGACCCCCGGTATAGGGTTTCGCCGGAGGAACAACGCTGGAGCGTCGAAATCACATGAAAACTTGCATGTGCCCCTAGGATATGTGTGTGAGAGTGGTGCAAGGTTGTTAGGTGCCATGTGTAGGCCCCATGTGTGCCCCCTTCCCGGACATGCGTTAACACTTAGTAAAATCCTGGATCTGTACGTGGAAAGTCCCGCCGTGTCACAACCGGGGCCTAGAATGTGGCAAAGTTGGCCCAACCTTGGATCTACATGTACATATGTCCTAAACAAACCAAAACAAGTAGAGAGGTACACCGGGCTACCCTCGTACGGAGATAGCTATTGGGGTAGACGATCTGGGGCCCCCGGTCTAGGGTTTCGCCGGAGGAAGACCGTCGGAGCGTCGAAATCACATGAAAACTTGCATGTGCCCCTAGGATATGTGTCTGAGAGTGGTGCAAGGTTGTTAGGTGCCATGTGTAGGCCCCATGTGTGACCCCCTTCCCGGACATGCGTTAACACTTAGTAAAATCCTGGATCTGTACATGGAAAGTCCCGCCGCGTCACAACCGGGGCCTAGAATGTGGCAAAGTTGGCCCAACCTTGGATATCCATGTACATATGTCCTTAAAAAACCAAAACAAGTAGAGAGCTCCATCAGGCAACCCTCGTACGGAGAAAGCTATAGGGGTAAACGATCCAGGGGCCCCGGTCTAGGGTTTCGCCGGAGGAAGACCGCCGGAGCGTCGAAATCACATGAAAACTTGCATGTGCCCATAGGATGTGTGTGTGAGAGTGGTGCAAGGTTGTTAGGTGCCATGTGTAGACCCATGTGTGACCCCCTTCCTGGACATGCGTTAACACTTAGTAAAATCCTGGATCTGTACGTGGAAAGTCCCGCCGCGTCACAACCGGGGCCTAGAATGTGGCAAAGTGGCCCAACCTTGGCTATACATGTATATATGTCCTAAGCAAACCAAAACAAATAGAGAGGTCCACCGGGCTACCCTCGTACGGAGATACCTATAGGGGTAGACGATCCGGGGGCCCCGGTCTAGGGTTTCGCCGGAGGAAGACCGCCGGAGCGTCGAAATCACATGAAAACTTGAATGTGCCCCTAGGATATGTGTCTGAGAGTGGTGCAAGGTTTTTAGGTGCCATGTGTAGGCCCCATGTGTGACCCCCTTCCGGGACATGCGTTAACACTTAGTAAAATCCTGGATCTGTACGTGGAAAGTCCCGCCGCGTCACAACCGGGGCCTAGAATGTGGCAAAGTTGGCCCAACCTTGGCTCTCCATGTACATATGTCCTAAACAAACCAAAACAAGTAGAGAGGTCCACCGGGCTACCCTCGTACGGAGATAGCTATTGGGGTAGACGATCCGGGGCCCCCGGTCTAGGGTTTCGCCGGAGGAAGACCGTCGGAGCGTCGAAATCACATGAAAACTTGCATGTGCCCCTAGGATATGTGTCTGAGAGTGGTGCAAGGTTGTTAGGTGCCATGTGTAGGCCCCATGTGTGACCCCCTTCCCAGACATGCGTTAACACTTAGTAAAATCCTGGATCTGTACGTAGAAAGTCCCGCCGCGTCACAATCGGGGCCTAGAATGTGGCAAAGTTGGCCCAACCTTGGATATCCATGTACATATGTCCTTAACAAACCAAAACAAGTAGAGAGGTCCATCAGGCAACCCTCGTACGGAGAAAGCTATATGGGTAAACGATCCAGGGCCCCCGGTCTAGGGTTTCGCCGGAGGAAGACCGCCGGAGCGTCGAAATCACATGAAAACTTGCATGTGCCCATAGGATATGTGTGTGAGAGTGGTGCAAGGTTGTTAGGTTCCATGTGTAGCACCATGTGTGACCCCCTTCCCGGACATGCGTTAACACTTAGTAAAATCCTGGATCTGTACGTGGAAAGTCCTGCCGCGTCACAACCGGGGCCTAGAATGTGGCAAAGTTGGCCCAACCTTGGCTCTACATGTACATATGTCCTAAACAAACCAAAACAAGTAGAGAGGTCCACCGGGCAACCCTCGTACGGAGATAGCTATTTGGGTAGACGATCCGGGACCCCCGTTCTAGGGTTTCACCGGAGGAAGACCGTCGGAGCGTCGAAATCACATGAAAACTTGCATGTGCACCTAGGACATGTGTGTGAGAGTGGTGAAAGGTTGTTAGGTGCCGTGTGTAGGCCCCATGTGTGACCCCCTTCCCGGACATGCGTTAACACTTGGTAAAATCCTGGATCTGTACGTGGAAAGTCCCGCCGCGTCACAACCGGGGCCTAGCATGTGGCAAAGTCGGCCCAACCTTAGCTCTAGATGTACATATGTCGTAAACGAACCAAAACAAGTAGAGAGGTCCATCGGGATACCCTCGTACGGAGATAGCTATAGGGGTAGACGATCCAGGGGCCCCGGTCTAGGGTTTCGCCGGAGGAAGACCGCCGGAGCGTCGAAATCACATGAAAACTTGAATGTGCCCCTAGGATATGTGTGTGAGAGTGGTGCAAGGTTATTAGGTGCCATGTGTAGGCCCCATGTGTGCCCCCCTTCCAGGACATGCGTTAACACTTAGTAAAATCCTGGATCTGTACGTAGAAAGTCCCGCCGCGTCACAATCGGGGCCTAGAATGCGGCAAAGTTGGCCCAACCTTGGCTCTCCATGTACATATGTCCTAAACAAACCAAAACAAGTAGAGAGGTCCACCGGTCTACCCTCGTACGGAGATAGCTATTGGGGTAGACGATCCGGGGCCCCCGGTCTAGGCTTTCGCCGGAGGAAGACCGTCGGAGCGTCGAAATCACAAGAAAACTTGCATGTGCCCCTAGGATATGTGTCTGAGAGTGGTGCAAGGTTGTTAGGTGCCATGTGTAGGCCCCATGTGTGACCCCCTTCCCGGACATGCGTTAACACTTAGTAAAATCCTAGATCTGTATGTGGAAAGTCCCGCCGCGTCACAACCGGGGCCTAGAATGTGGCAAAGTTGGGCCAACCTTGGCTCTACATGTACATATGTCCTAAACAAACCAAAAAAAAGTAGAGAGGTCCACCGGGCTACCCTCGTACGGAGATACCTATAGGGGTAGACGATCCGAGGCCCCCGGTCTAGGGTTTCACCGGAGGAAGACCGCCGGAGCGTCAAAATCACATGAAAACTTGCATGTGCCCCTAGGATATGTGTGTGAGAGTGGTGCAAGGTTGTTAGGTGCCATGTGTAGGACCCATGTGTGACCCCCTTCCTGGACATGCGTTAACACTTACTAAAATCCTCGATCTGTACGTGGAAAGTCCCGCCACATCACAACCGGGGCCTAGAATGTGGCAAAGTTGGCCCAACCATGGCTCTCCATGTACATATGTCCTAAACAAACCAAAACAAGTAGAGAGGTCCACCGGGCTATCCTCGTACGGAGATAGCTATAGGGTAGACGATCCGGGGGCCCGGTCTAGGGTTTCGCCGGAGGAAGACCGCCGGAGCGTCGAAATCACATGAAAACTTGCATGTGCCCCTAGGATATGTGTTAGAGAGTGGTGCAAGGTTGTTAGGTGCCATGTGTGACCCCCTTCCTGGACATGCGTTAACACTTAGTAAAATCCTGGATCTGTACATGGAAAGTCCCGCCGCGTCACAATCGGGGCCTATAATGTGGCAAAGTTGGCCCAACCTTGGATCTATATTTACATATGTCCTAAACAAACCAAAAAAAGTAGAGAGGTCCACGGGGCTACCCTTGTACGGAGATAGCTATAGGGGTAGACGATCCGGGGCCACCGGTCTAGGGTTTCGCCGGAGGAAGACCACCGGAGGGTCGGAATCACATGAAAACTTGCATGTGCCCCTAGGATATGTGTGTGAGAGCGGTGCAAGGTTGTTAGGTGCCATGTGTAAGCCCCATGTGTGACCCCCTTCCGGGACATGCGTTAACACTTAGTAAAATCCTGGATCTGTACATGGAAAGTCCCGCCGCGTCACAACCGGGGCCTAGAATGTGGCAAAGTCGGCCCAACCTTAGCCCTAGATGTACATCTGTCCTAAACAAACCAAAACAAGTAGAGAGGTCAATCAGGATACCCTCTTACGGAGATAGCTATTGGGGTAGACGATCCGGGGCCCCCGGTCTAGGGGTTCGCCGGAGAAAGACCGCCGGAGCGTCGAAATCACATGAAAACTTGCATGTGACCCTAGGATATGTGTGTGAGAGTGGTGCAAGGTTGTTAGGTGCCATGTGTAGGCCCCATGTGTGACCCCCTTCCCGGACATGCGTTAACACTTAGTAAAATCCTGGATCTATACGTGGAAAGTTCCGCCGCATCACAACCGGGGCCTAGAATGTGGCAAAGTTGGCCCAACCTTGGCTCTACATGTACATATGTCCTAAACAAACCAAAACAAGTAGAGAGGTCCACCGGGCTACCCTCGTACAGAGATAGCTATTTTGGTAGACGATCCGGGACCCCCGGTCTAGGGTTTCACCGTAGGAAGACCGTCGGAGCGTCGAAATCACATGAAAACTTGCATGTGACCCTAGGATATGTGTGTGAGAGTGGTGAAAGGTTGTTAGGTGCTGTGTGTAGGCCCCATGTGTGACCCCCTTCCCGGACATGCGTTAACACTTAGTAAAATCCTCGATCTGTACGTGGAAAGTCCCGCCGCGTCACAACCGGGGCCTAGCATGTGGCAAAGTCGGCCCAACCTTGGCTCTACATGTACATATGTCCTAAACAAACCAAAACAAGTAGAGAGATCCATCAGGCTACCCTCGTACGGAGATAGCTATAGGGGTAGACGATCCGGGGCCCCAGGTCTAGGGTTTCGCCGGAGGAAGACCGCCGGAGCGTCGAAATCACATGAAAACTTGAATGTGCCCCTAGGATATGTGTGTGAGAGTGGTGCAAGGTTATTAGGTGCCATGTGTAGGCCCCATGTGTGCCCCCCTTCCCGGACATGCGTTAACACTTAGTAAAATCCTGGATCTGTACGTGGAAAGTCCCGCCGCGTCACAACCGGGGCCTAGAATGTGGCAAAGTTGGCCCAACCTTGGCTCTCCATGTACATATGTCCTAAACAAACCAAAACAAGTAGAGAGGTCAATCAGGATACCCTCGTACGGAGATAGCTATTGGGGTAGACGATCCGGGGCCCCCGATCTAGGGGTTCGCCGGAGGAAGACCGTCGGAGCGTCGAAATCACATGAAAACTTGCATGTGCCCCTAGGATATGTGTATGAGAGTGGTTCAAGGTCGTTAGGTGCCATGTGTAGGCCCCATGTGTGACCCCCTTCCCGGACATGCGTTAACACTTAGTAAAATCCTGGATCTGTATGTGGAAAGTCCCGCCGCGTCACAACCGGGGCCTAGAATGTGGCAAAGTTGGGCCAACCTTGGATCTACATGTAAATATGTCCTAAACAAACCAAAAAAAAGTAGAGAGGTCCACCGAGCTACCCTCGTACGGATATAGCTATAGGGGTAGACGATCCGGGGCCCCCGGTCTAGGGTTTCGCCGGAGGAAGACCGCTGGAGCGTCAAAATCACATGAAAACTTGCATGTGCCCCTAGGATATGTGTGTGAGAGTGGTGCAAGGTTGTTAGGTTCCATGTGTAGGCCCCATGTGTGACCCCCTTCCGAGACATGCGTTAACACTTAGTAAAATCTTGGCTCTGTACGTGGAAAGTCCCGCCGCGTCACAACCGGGGCCTAGAATGTGGCAAAGTTGGCCCAACCTTGGATGTACATGTACATATGTCCTAAACAAACCAAAACAAGTAGATAGGTCCACCGGGCTACCCTCGTACGGAGATAGCTATAGGGGTAGACGATCCGGGACCCCCGGTATAGGGTTTCGCCGGAGGAAGAATGCCGGAGCGTCGAAATCACATGAAAACTTGCATGTGCCCCTAGGATATGTGTGTGAGAGTGGTGCAAGGTTGTTAGGTGCCATGTTTAGGCCCCGTGTGTGCCCCCCTTCCCGGACATGCGTTAACACTTAGTAAAATCCTGGATCTGTACGTGGAAAGTCCCGCCGCGTCACAACCGGGGCCTACAATGTTGCAAAGTTGGCCCAACCTTGGCTCTACATGTACATATGTCCTAAACAAACCAAAACAAGTAGAGAGATCCATCAGGCTACCCTCGTAAGGAGAAAGCTATAGGGGTAGACGATCCGGGGCCCCAGGTCTAAGGTTTCGCCGGAGGAAGACCGTAAGAGCGTCGAAATAACATGAAAACATGCATGTGCCCCTAGGATATGTGTGTGAGAGTGGTGCAAGGTTGTTAGGTTCTGTGTGTAGGCCCCATGTGTGACCCCCTTCCCGGACATGCGTTAACACTTAGTAAAATACTGGATCTGTACGTGGAAAGTCCCGCCGCGTCACAACCGGGGCCTAGAATGTGGCAAAGTTGGCCCAACCTTGGCTCTCCATGTACATATGTCCTAAACAAACCAAAACAAGTAGAGAGGTCAATCAGGCTACCCTCGTACGAAGATAGCTATAGGGCTAGACGATCCGGGGCCCCGGTCTAGGGTTTCGCCGGAGGAAGACCGCTGGAGCATTGAAATCACATGAAAACTTGCATGTGCCTCTAGGATATGTGTGTGAGAGTGGTGGAAGTTTGTTAGGTGCCATGTGTAGGCCCCATGTGTGAGCCCCTTCCCGGACATGCGTTAACACTTAGAAAAATCCTGGATCTGTACGTGGAAAGTCCCGCCGCGTCACAACCGGGGCCTAAAATGTGGCAAAGTTGGCCCAACCTTGGCTCTAGATATACATATGTCCTAAACAATCCAAAACAAGTAGAGAGGTCCACCGCGCTACCCTCGTACGGAGATAGCTATAGGCGTAGACGATCCAGGGCCCCCGGTCTAGGGTTTCGCCGGAGGAAGACCGCCGGAGCGTCGAAATCACATGAAAACTTGCATGTGCCCCTAGGATATGTGTGTGAGAGTGGTGCAAGGATGTTAGGTGCCATGTGTGGGCCCCATGTGTGACCCCCTTCCCGGACATGCGTTAACACTTAGTAAAATCCTGGATCTGTACGTGGAAAGTCCCGCCGCGTCACAACCGGGGCCTAGAATGTGGCAAAGTTGGCCCAACCTTGGCTCTCCATGTACATATTTCCTAAACAAACCAAAACAAGTAGAGAGGTCAATCAGGCTACCCTCGTACGGAGAAAGCTATAGGGGTAGACGATCCGGGGCCCCTGTCTAGGGTTTTGCCGGAGGAAGACCGCCGGAGCGTCGAAATCACATGAAAACTTGCATGTGCCCCTAGGATATGTGTGTGAGAGTGGTGCAAGGTTGTTAGGTGCCATGTGTAGGCCCCATGTGTGACCCCCTTCCCGGACATGCGTTATTACTTAGTAAAATCATGGATCTGTACGTGGAAAGTCCCGCCGCGTCACAACTGGGGCCTAGAATGTGGCAAAGTTGGCCCAACCTTGGCTCTACATGTACATATGTCCTAAACAAACCAAAACAAGTAGAGAGGTCTACTGGGCTACCCTCGTATGGACATAGCTATAGGGGTAGACGACCCGGGACCCCCGGTCTAGAGTTTTGCCGGAGGAAGACCGCCGGAGCGTCGAAATCACATGAAAACTTGCATGTGCCACTAGGATATGTGTGCGAGAGTGGTGCAAGGTTGTTAGGTGCCATGTGTAGGCCTCATGTGGGACACCCTTCCCGGACGTCCATTAACACTTAGTAAAATCCTGGATCTGTACGTGGAAAGTCCCGCCGCGTCACAACTGGGGCCTAGAATGTGGCAAAGTTGGCCCAACCTTGGCTCTACATGTACATATGTCCTAAACAAACCAAAACAAGTAGAGAGATCCATCAGGCTACCCTCGTAAGGAGAAAGCTATAGGGGTAGACGATCCCGGGCCCCAGGTCTAGGGTTTCGCCGGAGGAAGACCGTAAGAGCGTCGAAATAACATGAAAACTTGCATGTGCCCCTAGGATATGTGTGTGAGAGTGGTGCAAGGTTGTTAGCTGCTATGTGTAGGCCCCATGTGTGACCCCCTTCCCGGACATGCGTTAACACTTAGTAAAATCCTGGATCTGTACGTGAAAAGTCCCGCCGCGTCACAACTGGGGCCTAGAATGTGGCAAAGTTGGACCAACCTTGGCTCTGTATGTACATATGTCCTAAACAAACCAAAACAAGTAGAGAGGTCAATCAGGCTACCCTCGTACGAAGATAGCTATAGGGGTAGACGATCCGGGGCCCCGGTCTAGGGTTTCGCCGGAGGAAGACCGCTGGAGCGTTGAAATCACATGAAAACTTGCATGTGCCTCTAGGATATGTCTGTAAGAGTGGTGAAAGGTTGTTAGGTGCCATGTGTAGGCCCCATGTGTGAGGCCTTTCCCGGACATGCGTTAACACTTAGTAAAATCCTGGATCTGTACGTGGAAAGTCCCGCCGCGTCACAACCGGGGCCTAAAATGTGGCAAAGTTGGCCCAACCTTGGCTCTAGATGTACATATGTCCTAAACAAACCAAAAAAAGTACAGAGGTCCACCGGGCTACCCTCGTACGGAGAAAGCTATAGGCGTAAACGATCCAGGGCCCCCGGTCTAGCGTTTCGCCGGAGGAAGACCGCCGGAGAGTCAAAATCACATGAAAACTTGCATGTGCCCCTAGGATATGTGTATGAGAGTGGTGCAAGGTTGTTAGGTGCCATGTGTAGGCCTCATGTGTGACCCCCTTCCCGGACATGCGTTAACACTTAGTAAAATCCTGGATCTTTACGTGGAAAGTCCTGCCGCGTCACAACAGGGCCTAGAATGTGGCAAAGTTGGCCCAACCTTGGCTCTACATGTACATATGTCCTAAACAAACCAAAACAAGTAGAGAGGTCTACCGGGCTACCCTCGTATGGAGATAGCTATAGGGGTAGACGACCCGGGACCCTCGGTCTAGAGTTTCGCCGGAGGAAGACCGCCGGAGCGTCGAAATCACATGAAAACTTGCATGTGCCCCTAGGATATGTGTGTGAGAGTGGTGCAAGGTTGTTAGGTGCCATGTGTAGGCCTCATGTGTGACACCCTTCCCGGACGTCCGTTAACACTTAGTAAAATCCTGGATCTGTACGTGGAAAGTCCCGCCGCGTCACAACTGGGGCCTAGAATGTGGCAAAGTTGGCCCAACCTTGGCTCTACATGTACATATGTCCTAAACAAACCAAAAAAAAGTAGAGAGGTCCATCAGGCTACCCTCGTAAGGAGAAAGCTATAGGGGTAGACGATCCGGGGCCCCCGGTCTAGGGTTTCGCCGGAGGAAGACCGTAAGAGCGTCGAAATAACATGAAAACATGCATGTGCCCCTAGGATATGTGTGTGAGAGTGGTGCAAGGTTGTTAGCTGCTATGTGTAGGCCCCATGTGTGACCCCCTTCCCGGACATGCGTTAACACTTAGTAAAATCCTGGATCTGTACGTGGAAAGTCCCGCCGCGTCACAACCGGGGCCTAGAATGTGGCAAAGTTGGCCCAACCTTGGCTCTCCATGTACATATGTCCTAAACAAACCAAAACAAGTAGAGAGGTCAATCAGGCTACCCTCGTACGAAGATAGCTATAGGGCTAGACGATCCGGGGCCCCGGTCTAGGGTTTCGCCGGAGGAAGACCGCTGGAGCATTGAAATCACATGAAAACTTGCATGTGCCTCTAGGATATGTGTGTGAGAGTGGTGGAAGGTTGTTAGGTGCCATGTGTAGGCCCCATGTGTGAGCCCCTTCCCGGACATGCGTTAACACTTAGTAAAATCCTGGATCTGTACGTGGAAAGTCCCGCCGCGTCACAACCGGGGCCTAAAATGTGGCAAAGTTGGCCCAACCTTGGCTCTAGATGTAAATATGTCCTAAACAAATCAAAACAAGTAGAGAGGTCCACCGGGCTACCCTCGTACGGAGATAGCTATAGGCGTAGACGATCCAGGGCCCCCGGTCTAGGGTTTCGCCGGAGGAAGACCGCCGGAGCGTCGAAATCACATGAAAACTTGCATGTGCCCCTAGGATATGTGTGTGAGAGTGGTGCAAGGATGTTAGGTGCCATGTGTGGGCCCCATGTGTGACCCCCTTCCCGGACATGCGTTAACACTTAGTAAAATCCTGGATCTGTACGTGGAAAGTCCCGCCGCGTCACAACCGGGGCCTAGAATGTGGCAAAGTTGGCCCAACCTTGGCTCTCCATGTACATATGTCCTAAATAAACCAAAACAAGTAGAGAGGTCAATCAGGCTACCCTCGTACGGAGAAAGCTATAGGGGTAGACGATCCGGGGCCCCGGTCTAGGGTTTCGCCGGAGGAAGACCGCCGGAGCGTCGAAATCACATGAAAACTTGCATGTGCCCCTAGGATATGTGTGTGAGAGTGGTGCAAGGTTGTTAGGTGCCATGTGTAGGCCCCATGTGTGACCCCCTTCCCGGACGTGCGTTATTACTTAGTAAAATCATGGATCTGTACGTGGAAAGTCCCGCCGCGTCACAACCGGGGCCTAGAATGTGGCAAAGTCGGCCCAACCTTGGCTCTACATGTACATATGTCCTAAACAAACCAAAACAAGTAGAGAGGTCCATCGGGATACCCTCGTATGGACATAGCTATAGGGGTAGACGATCCAGGGGCCCCGGTCTAGGGTTTCGCCGGAGGAAGACCGCCAGAGCGTCGAAATCACATGAAAACTTGAATGTGCCCCTAGGATATGTGTGTGAGAGTGGTGCAAGGTTATTAGGTGCCATGTGTAGGCCCCATGTGTGCCCCCCTTCCAGGACATGCGTTAACACTTAGTAAAATGCTGGATCTGTACGTGGAAAGTCCCGCCGCATCACAACCGGGGCCTAGAATGTGGCAACGTTGGCCCAATCTTGGCTCTCCATTTACATATGTCCTAAACAAACCAAAACAAGTAGAGAGGTCCATCAGGCTACCCTCGTAAGGAGAAAGCTAGAGGGGTAGACGATCCGGGGACCCCGGTCTAGGGTTTCGCCAGAGGAAGACCGTCAGAGCGTCGAAATCACATGAAAACTTGCATGTGCCCCTAGGATATGTGTGTGAGAGTGGTGCAAGGTTGTTAGGTGCCATGTGTAGGCCCCATGTGTGACCCCCTTCCCGGACATGCGTTAACACTTAGTAAAATCCTGGATCTGTACGTGGAAACTCCCGCCGCGTCACAACCGGGGCCTAGAATGTGGCAAAGTTGGCCCAACCTTGGCTCTACATGTACATATGTCCTAAACAAACGAAAACAAGTAGAGAGGTCCACTGGGCTACCCTTGTACGGAGATAGCTATAGGGGTAGACGATCCGGGGCCACCGGTCTAGGGTTTCGCCGGAGGAAGACAACCGGAGCGTCGGAATCACGTGAAAACTTGGATGTCCCCTAGGATATGTGTGTGAGAGTGGTGCAAGGTTGTTAGGTGCCATGTGTAGGCCCCATGTGTGACCCCTTCCCGGACATCCGTTAACACTTAATAAAATCCTGGATCTGTACGTGGAAAGTCCCGCCACGTCACAACCGGGGCCTACAATGTGGCAAAGTTGGCCCAACCTTGGCTCTCCATGTACATATGTCCTAAACAAACCAAAACAAGTAGAGAGGTCCACCGGGCTACCCTCGTATGGAGATAGCTATAGGGGTAGACGATCCGGGGCCCCCGGTCTAGGGTTTCGCCGGAGGAAGACCAGTGGAGCGTCGAAATCACATGAAAACTTTCATTGGACCCTAGGATATGTGTTAGAGAGTGGTGCAAGGTTATTAGGTGCCATGTGTGACCCCCTTCCTGGACATGCGTTAACACTTAGTAAAATCCTGGATCTCCACGTGGAAAGTCCCGCCACGTCACAACCGGGGCCTAGAATGTGGCAAAGTTGGCCCAATCTTGTCTCTCCATGTACATATGTCCTAAACAAACCAAAACAAGTAGAGAGGTCCACCGGGCTACCGTCGTACGGAGAAAGCTATAGGGGTAGACGATCCGGGGGCCCCGGTCTAGGGTTTCGCCGGAGGAAGACCACCGGCGCGTCGGAATCACATGAAAACTTGCATGTGCCCCTAGGATATGTGTGTGAGAGTGGTTCAAGGATGTTAGGTGCCATGTGTAGGCCCCATGTGTGACCCCCTTCCCGGACATGCGTTAACACTTAGTAAAATCCTGGATCTGTACGTGGAAAGTCCCGCCGCATCACAACCGGGGCCTCTAATGTGGCAAAGTTGGCCCAACCTTGGATCTACATGTACATATGTCCTAAACAAACCAAAACAAGTAGAGAGGTCCACTGGGCTACCCTTGTACGGAGATAGCTATTTTGGTAGACGATCCGGGGCCACTGGTCTAGGGTTTCGCCGGAGGAAGACCACCGGAGGGTCGGAATCACATGAAAACTTGCATGTGCCCCTAGGATATGTGTGTGAGAGTGGTGAAAGGTTCTTAGGTTCCGTGTGTAGGCCCCATGTGTGACCCCCTTCCCGGACATGCGTTAACACTTAGTAAAATCATGGATCTATACGTGGAAAGTCCCGCCGCGTCACAACCAGGGCCTAGAATGTGGCAAAGTCGGCCCAACCTTAGCCCTAGATGTACATATGTCCTAAAAAAACCAAAACAAGTAGAGAGGTCCATCGGGCTACCCTCGTACGGAGATAGCTATAGGGGTAGACGATCCGGGGGCCCCGGTCTAGGGTTTCGCCGGAGGAAGACCGCTGGAGCGTCGAAATCACATGAAAACTTGAATGTGCCCCTAGGATATGTGTGTGAGAGTGGTTCAAGGTTCTTAGGTGCCATGTGTAGGCCCCATGTGTGCCCCCTTCCCGGACATGCGTTAACACTTAGTAAAATCCTGGATCTATACGTGGAAAGTCCCGCCGCGTCACAACCGGGGCCTAGAATGTGGCAAAGTTGGCCCAACCTTGGATATCCATGTACATATGTCCTTAACAAACCAAAACAAGTAGAGATGTCCATCAGGCAACCCTCGTACGGAGAAAGCTATAGGGGTAGACGATCCGGGGCCCCCGGTCTAGGGTTTCGCCGGAGGAAGACCGCCGGAGCGTCG
The DNA here is from genome assembly GCA_916181665.1 of Avena sativa. Lineage (NCBI taxonomy): Eukaryota > Viridiplantae > Streptophyta > Magnoliopsida > Poales > Poaceae > Avena > Avena sativa. Next base: position 196,573,124 of record OV702286.1, read on the forward strand.
AAATCACATGAAAACTTGCATGTGCCCCTAGGATATGTGTGTGAGAGTGGTGCAAGGTTGTTAGGTGCTATGTGTAGGCCCCATGTGTGACCCCCTTCCCGGACATGCGTTATTACTTAGTAAAATCATGGATCTGTACGTGGAAAGTCCCGCCGCGTCACAACCGGGGCCTAAAATGTGGCAAAGTTGGCCCAACCTTGGCTCTACATGTACATATGTCCTAAACAAACCAAAACAAGTAGAGAGGTCCACTGGGCTACCCTTGTACGGAGATAGCTATAGGGGTAGACGATCCGGGGCCACCGGTCTAGGGTTTCGCCGAAGGAAGACCACCAGAGCGTCGGAATCACATGAAAACTTGCATGTGCCCCTAGGATATGTGTGTGAGAGTGGTGCAAGGTTGTTTGGTGCCATGTGTAGGCCCCATGTGTGACCCTCTTCCCGGACATGCGTTAACACTTAGAAAAATCCTGGATCTGTACGTGGAAAGTCCCGCTGCGTCACAACCGGGGCCTAGAATGTGGCAAAGTTGGCCCAACCTTGGCTCTACATGTACATATGTCCTAAACAAACCAAAACAAATAGAGAGGTCCACCGGGCTACCCTCATACGGAGATAGCTATAGGGGTAGACGATCCGGGGCCCCCGGTGTAGGGTTTCGCCGAAGGAAGACCGCCGGAGCGTCGAAATCACATGAAAACTTGCATGTGCCCCTAGTATATGTGTGTGAGAGTGGTGCAAGGTTGTTAGGTGCCATGTGTAGGCCTCATGTGTGACCCCCTTCCTGGACATGCGTTAACACTTAGTAATTCCTGGATCTGCACGTGGAATGTCCCGCTGCATCACAACCGGGGCCTAGAATGTGGCAAAGCTGGCCCAACCTTGGCTCTACATGTAAATATGTCCTAAACAAACCAAAACAAGTAGAGAGGTCCACCGGGCTACCCTCGTACGGAGATAGCTATAGGGGTAGACGATCCGGGGCCCCCGGTCTAGGGTTTCGCCGGAGGAAGACCGTCGGAGCGTCGAAATCACATGAAAACTTGCATGTGCCCCTAGGATATGTGTGTGAGAGTGGTGCAAGGTTGTTAGGTGCCATGTGTAGGCCCCATGTGTGCACCCCTTCCCGGACATGCGTTAACACTTAGTTAAATCCTGAATCTATACGTGGAAAGTCCCGCCGCGTCACAACCGGGGCCTAGAATGTGGCAAAGTTGGCCCAACCTTGGATCTCCATGTACATATGTCCTAAACAAACCAAAATAAGTCGAGAGGTCCACTGGGCTACCCTTGTACGGAGATAGCTATATGGGTAGACGATCTGGGGCCCCTGGTCTAGGGTTTCGCTGGAGGAAGACCGCCGGAGGGTCGAAATCACATGAAAACTTGCATGTGCCCCTAGGATATGTGTGTGAGAGTGGTGCAAGGTTGTTAGGTGCCATGTGTAGGCCCCATGTGTGACCCCCTTCCCGGACATGTGTTAACACTTAGTAAAATCCTGGATCTGTACGTGCAAAGTCCCGCCGCGTCACAACCGGGGCCTAGAATGTGGCAAAGTTGGCCCAACCTTGGCTCTCCATGTACATATGTCCTAAACAAACCAAAACAAGTAGAGAGGTCCGTCAGGCTACCCTCGTACGGAGAAAGCTATAGGGGTAGACGATCCAGGGCCCCTAGTCTAGGGTTTTGCCGGAGGAAGACCGCCGGAGCGTCGAAATCACATGAAAACTTGCATGTGCCCCTAGGATATGTGTGTGAGAGTGGTGCAAGGTTGTTAGGTGCCATGTGTAGGCCCCATGTGTGACCCCCTTCCCGGACATGCGTTAACACTTAGTAAAATCCTGGATCTGTACGTGGAAAGTCCCGCCGCGTCACAACCGGGGCCTAGAATGTGGCAAAGTTGGCCCAACCTTGGCTCTCCATGTACATATGTCCTAAATAAACCAAAACAAGTATAGAGGTCCATCAGGCTACCCTCGTACGGAGAAAGCTATTGGGGTAGACGATCCGGGGCCCCCAGTCTAGGGTTTCGCTGGAGCAAGACCGCCGGAGCATCGAAATAACATGAAAACTTGCACGTGCCCCTAGGATATGTGTGTGAGAGTGGTGCAAGGTTGTTAGGTGCCATGTGTAGGCCCCATGTGTGACCCCCTTCTCGGACATGCGTTAACACTTAGTATAATTCCTGGATATATACGTGGAAAGTCCCGCCGCGTCACAATCGGGGCCTAGAATATTGCAAAGCTGGCCCAGCCTTGGATCTACATGTACATATGTCCTAAACAAATCGAAACAAGTAGATAGGTCCACCGGGCTACCCTCGTACGGAGATTGCTATAGGGGTAGACGATCTGGGGCCCCGGTCTAGGGTTTCGCCGGAGGAAGACCGCCGGAGCGTCGAAATCACATGAAAACTTGCATGTGCCCCTAGGATATGTGTGTGAGAGTGGTGCAAGGTTGTTAGGTTCCATGTGTAGGCCCCATGTGTGACCCCCTTCTCGGACATGCGTTAACACTTAGTAAAATCCTGGATCTGTACGTGGAAAGTCCCGCCGCGTCACAACCGGGGCCTAGAATGTGGCAAAGTTGGCCCAACCTTGGCTCTCCATGTACATATGTCCTAAACAAACCGAAACAAGTAGAGAGGTCCATCAGGCTACCCTCGTATGGAGAAAGCTATAGGGGTAGACGATGCGGGGCCCCTGGTCTAGGGTTTCGCCGGAGGAAGACCGCCGGAGCGTCGAAATCACATGAAAACTTGCATGTTCCCCTAGTATATGTGTGTGTGAGAGTGGTACAAGGTTGTTAGGTGCCATGTGTAGGCCCCATGTGTGCCCCCCTTCCCGGACATGCGTTAACACTTAGTAAAATCCTGGATCTGTACGTGGAAAGTCCCGCCGCGTCACAACCGGGGCCTAGAATGTGGCAAAGTTGGCCCAACCTTGGCTCTACATGTACATATGTCCTAAACAAAGCAAAACAAGTAGAGAGGTCCATCGGGCTACCCTCGTACGAAGAAAGCTATAGGGGTAGACGATCCGGGGGCCCCGGTCTAGGGTTTCGCCGGAGGAAGACCGCCGGAGCGTCGAAATCACATGAAAACTTGTATGTGCCCCTAGGATATGTGTGTGAGAGTGGTGCAAGGTTGTTAGGTGCCATGTGTAGGCCCCATGTGTGACACCCTTCCCGGACATGCGTTAACACTTAGAAAAATCCTGGATCTGTACGTGGAAAGTCCCGCCGCGTCACAACCTGGGCCTAGAATGTGGCAAAGTTGGCCCAACCTTGGCTCTACATGTACATATGTCCTAAACAAACCAAAAAAAATAGAGAGTTCCACCGGGCTACCCTCATACGGAGATAGCTATAGGGGTAGACGATCCGGGGCCCCCGGTGTAGGGTTTCGCCGAAGGAAAACCGCCGGAGCGTCGAAATCACATGAAAACTTGCATGTGCCCCTAGGATATGTGTGTGAGAGTGGTGCAAGGTTGTTAGGTGCCATGTGTAGGCCCCATGTGTGACCCCCTTCCTGGACATGCGTTAACACTTAGTAATTCCTGGATCTGCACGTGGAATGTCCCGCCGCATCACAACCGGGGCCTAGAATGTGGCAAAGCTGGCCCAACCTTGGCTCTACATGTAAATATGTCCTAAACAAACCAAAACAAGTAGAGAGGTCCACCGGGCTACCCTCGTACGGAGATAGCTATAGGGGTAGACGATCCGGGGCCCCCGGTCTAGGGTTTCGCCGGAGGAAGACCGCCGGAGCGTCGAAATCACATTAAAACTTGCATGTGCCCCTAGGATATGTGTGTGAGAGTGGTGAAAGGTTGTTAGGTGCCATGTGTAGGCCCCATGTGTGCCCCCCTTCCCGGACATGTGTTAACACTTAGTTAAATCCTGGATCTGTACGTGGAAAGTCCCGCCGCGTCACAACCGGGGCCTAGAATGTGGCAAAGTTGGCCCAACCTTGGATCTCCATGTACATATGTCCTAAACAACCCAAAATAAGTCGAGAGGTCCACTGGGCTACCCTCGTACGGAGATAGCTATAGGGGTAGACGATCTGGGGCCCCTGGTCTAGGGTTTCGCTGGAGGAAGACCGCCGGAGGGTCGAAATCACATGAAAACTTGCATGTGCCCCTAGGATATGTGTGTGAGAGTGGTGCAAGGTTGTTAGGTGCCATGTGTAGGCCCCATGTGTGACCCCCTTACCGGACATGCGTTAACACTTAGTAAAATCATGTATCTGTACGTGGAAAGTCCCGCCGCGTCACAACCGCGGCCTAGAATGTGGCAAAGTTGGCCCAACCTTGGCTCTACATGTACATATGTCCTAAACAAACCAAAACAAGTAGAGAGGTCCACCGGGCTACCCTCGTACGAAGAAAGCTATAGGGGTAGACGATCCGGGGCCCCCGGTCTAGGGTTTCGCTGGAGGAAGACCGCCGGAGCGTCGAAATCACATGAAAACTTGCATGTGCCCCTAGGATTTGTGTGTGAGAGTGGTGCAAGGTTGTTAGGTGCCATGTGTAGGCCCCATGTGTAACCCCCTTCCCGGACATGCGTTAACACTTAGTAAAATCCTGGATCTGTACGTGTAAAGTCCCGTCGCGTCACAACCGGGCCCTAGAATGTGGCAAAGTTGGCCCAAACTTGGATCTACATGTACATATGTCCTAAACAAACCAAAACAAGTAGAGAGGTCCACCGGGCTACCCTCGTACGGAGAAAGCTATAGCGGTAGCAATCCAAAACAAGTAGAGAGGTCCACTGGGCTTCCCTTGTACGGAGATAGCTATAGGGGTAGACGATCCGGGGCCACCGGTCTAGGGTTTCACCGGAGGAAGATCACCGGAGCATCGGAATCACATGAAAACTTGCATGTGCCCCTAGGAAATGTGTGTGAGAGTGGTGAAAGGTTGTTAGGTGCCATGTGTAGGCCCCATGTGTGACCCCCTTCCCGGACATGCGTTAACACTTAGTAAAATCCTGGATCTATACGTGGAAAGTCCCGCCGCGTCACAACCGGGGCCTAGAATGTGGCAAAGTCGGCCCAACCTTAGCTCTAGATGTACATATGTCCTAAAAGAACTAAAACAAGTAGAGAGGTCCACCGGGCTACCCTCGTACGGAGATAGCTATAGGGGTAGACGATCCAGGGCCCCCAGTCTAGGGTTTCGCCGGAGGAAGACCGCCGGAGCGTCGAAATCACATGAAAACTTGCATGTGCCCCTAGGATATGTGTGTGAGAGTGGTGCAAGGTTGTTAGGTGCCATGTGTAGGCCCCATGTGTGACCCCCTTCCCGGACATGCGTTAACACTTAGTAAAATCCTGGATCTGTACGTGGAAAGTCCCGCCGCGTCACAACCGGGTCTAGAATGTGGCAAAGCTTGCCCAACCTTGGCTCTACATGTACATATGTCCTAAACAAACCAAAACAAGTAGAGAGGTCCATCGGGCTACCCTCGTACGAAGAAAGCTATAGGGGTAGACGATCCGGGGCCCCCGGTCTAGGGTTTCGCTGGAGGAAGATCGCCGGAGCGTCGAAATCACATGAAAACTTGCATATGCCCCTAGGATATGTGTGTGAGAGTGGTGCAAGGTTGTTAGGTGCCATGTGTAGGCCCCATGTGTGACCCCCTTCCCGGACATGCGTTAACACTTAGTAAAATCCTGGATCTGTACGTGGAAAGTCCCGCCGCGTCACAACCGGGGCCTAGAATGTGGCAAAGTTGGCCCAACCTTGGCTCTACATGTACATATGTCCTACACAAACCAAAACAAATAGAGAGGTCCACCGGGCTACCCTCATACGGAGATAGCTATAGGGGTAGACGATCCGGGGCCCCCGGTCTAGGGTTTCGCCGAAGGAAGACCGCCGGAGCGTCGAAATCACATGAAAACTTGCATGTGCCCCTAGGATATGTGTGTGAGAGTGGTGCAAGGTTGTTAGGTGCCATGTGTAGTCCCCATGTGTGACCCCCTTCCTGGACATGCGTTAACACTTAGTAATTCCTGGATCTGCACGTGGAATGTCCCGCCGCATCACAACCGGGGCCTAGAATGTGGCAAAGCTGGCCCAACCTTGGCTCTACATGTAAATATGTCCTAAACAAACCAAAACAAGTAGAGAGGTCCACCGGGCTACCCTCGTACGGAGATAGCTATAGGGGTAGACGATCCGGGGCCCCCGCTCTAGGGTTTCGCCGGAGGAAGACCGCCGGAGCGTCGAAATCACATGAAAACTTGCATGTGCCCCTAGGATATGTGTGTGAGAGTGGTGCAAGGTTGTTAGGTGCCATGTGTAGGCCCCATGTGTGCCCCCCTTCCCGGACATGCGTTAACACTTAGTTAAATCCTAGATCTGTACGTGGAAAGTCCCGCCGCGTCACAACCGGGGCCTAGAATGTGGCAAAGTTGGCCCAACCATGGCTCTCCATGTACATATGTCCTAAACAAACCAAAATAAGTCAAGAGGTCCACTGGGATACCCTCGTACGGAGATAGCTATAGGGGTAGACGATCTGGGGCCCCTGGTCTACGGTTTCGCTAGAGGAAGACCGCCGGAGGGTCGAAATCACATGAAAACTTGCATGTGCCCCTAGGATATGTGTGTGATTGTGGTGCAAGGTTGTTAGGTGCCATGTGTAAGCCCCATGTGTGACCCCCTTCCCGGACACGCGTTAACACTTAGTAAAATCATGGATCTGTACGTGGAAAGTCCCGCCGCGTCACAACCGGGGCCTAGAATGTGGCAAAGTTGGCCCAACCTTGGCTCTACATGTACATATGTCCTAAACAAACCAAAACAAGAAGAGATGTCCACCGGGCTACCCTCGTACGAAGAAAGCTATAGGGGTAGACGATCCGGGGCCCCTAGTCTAGGGTTTCGCTGGAGGAAGACCGTCGGAGCGTCGAAATCACATGAAAACTTGCATGTGCCCCTAGGATTTGTGTGTGAGAGTGTTGCAAGGTTGTTAGGTGCCATGTGTAGGCCCCATGTGTGACCCCCTTCCCGGACATGCGTTAACACTTAGTAAAATCCTGGATCTGTACGTGTAAAGTCCCGTCGCGTCACAACCGAGGCCTAGAATGTGGCAAAGTTGGCCCAAACTTGGATCTACATGAACATATGTCCTAAACAAACCAAAACAAGTAGAGACGTCCACCGGGCTACCCTCGTACGGAGAAAGCTATAGCGGTAGCAATCCAAAACAAGTAGAGAGGTCCACTGGGCTTCCCTTGTACGGAGATAGCTATAGGGGTAGACGATCCGGGGCCACCGGTCTAGGGTTTCACCGGAGGAAGATCACCGGAGCGTCGGAATCACATGAAAACTTGCATGTGCCCCTAGGATATGTGTGTGAGAGTGGTGAAAGGTTGTTAGGTGCCATGTGTAGGCCCCATGTGTGACCCCCTTCCCGGACATGCGTTAACACTTAGTAAAATCCTGGATCTATACGTGGAAAGTCCCGCCGCGTCACAACCGGGGCCTAGAATGAGGCAAAGTCGGCCCAACCTTAGCTCTAGATGTACATATGTCCTAAACGAACTAAAACAAGTAGATAGGTCCACCGGGCTACCCTCGTACGGAGATAGCTATAGGGGTAGACGATCCGGGGCCCCGGTCTAGGGTTTCACCGGAGGAAGACCGCCGGAGCGTCGAAATCACATGAAAACTTGAATGTGCCCCTAGGATATGTGTGTGAGAGTGGTGCAAGGTTATTAGGTGCTATGTGTAGGCCCCATGTGTGCCCACCTTCCCGGACATGTGTTAACACTTAGTAAAATCCTGGATCTGTACGTGCAAAGTCCCGCCGCGTCACAACCGGGGCCTAGAATGTGGCAAAGTTGGCCCAACCTTGGCTCTCCATGTACATATGTCCTAAACAAACCAAAACAAGTAGAGAGGTCCGTCAGGCTACCCTCGTACGGAGAAAGCTATAGGGGTAGACGATCCAGGGCCCCTAGTCTAGGGTTTCGCCGGAGGAAGACCGCCGGGGCGTCGAAATCACATGAAAACTTGCATGTGCCCCTAGTATATGTGTGTGAGAGTGGTGCAAGGTTGTTAGGTGCCATGTGTAGGCCCCATGTGTGACCCCCTTCCCGGACATGCGTTAACACTTAGTAAAATCCTGGATCTGTACGTGGAAAGTCCCGCCGCGTCACAACCGGGGCCTAGAATGTGGCAAAGTTGGCCCAACCTTGGCTCTCCATGTACATATGTCCTAAATAAACCAAAACAAGTATAGAGGTCCATCAGGCTACCCTCGTACGGAGAAAGCTATTGGGGTAGACGATCCGGGGCCCCTAGTCTAGGGTTTCGCTGGAGGAAGACCGCCGGAGCATCGAAATCACATGAAAACTTGCACGTGCCCCTAGGATATGTGTGTGAGAGTGGTGCAAGGTTGTTAGGTGCCATGTGTAGGCCCCATGTGTGACCCCCTTCTCGGACATGCGTTAACACTTAGTATAATTCCTGGATATATACGTGGAAAGTCCCGCCACGTCACAATCGGAGCCTAGAATATTGCAAAGTTGGCCCAGCCTTGGACATACATGTACATATGTCCTAAACAAATCAAAACAAGTATATAGGTCCACCGGGCTACCCTCGTACGGAGATTGCTATAGGGGTAGACGATCTGGGGCCCCGGTCTAGGGTTTCGCCGGAGGAAGACCGCCGGAGCGTCGAAATCACATGAAAACTTGCATGTGCCCCTAGGATATGTGTGTGAGAGTGGTGCAAGGTTGTTAGGTTCCATGTGTAGGCCCCATGTGTGACCCCCTTCCCGGACATGCGTTAACACTTAGTAAAATCCTGGATCTGTACGTGGAAAGTCCCGCCGCGTCACAACCGGGGCCTAGAATGTGGCAAAGTTGGCCCAACCTTGGCTCTCCATGTACATATGTCCTAAACAAACCGAAACAAGTAGAGAGGTCCATCAGGCTACCCTCGTATGGAGAAAGCTATAGGGGTAGACGATCCGGGGCCCCCGGTCTAGGGTTTCGCCGGAGGAAGACCGCCGGAGCGTCGAAATCACATGAAAACTTGCATGTTCCCCTAGTATATGTGTGTGAGAGTGGTACAAGGTTGTTAGGTGCCATGTGTAGGCCCCATGTGTGCCCCCCTTCCCGGACATGCGTTAACACTTAGTAAAATCCTGGATCTGTACGTGGAAAGTCCCGCCGCGTCACAACCGGGGCCTAGAATGTGGCAAAGTTGGCCCAACCTTGGCTCTACATGTACATATGTCCTAAACAAAGCAAAACAAGTAGAGAGGTCCACCGGGCTACCCTCGTACGGAGATAGCTATAGGGGTAGACAATCCGGGGCCCCCTGTCTAGGGTTTCGCCGGAGGAAAACCGCCGGAACGTCGAAATCACATGAAAACTTGCATGTGCCCATAGGATATGTGTGTGAGAGTGGTTCAAGGTTGTTAGGTGCCATGTGTAGGCCCCATGTGTGACCCCCTTCCCAGACATGCGTTAACACTTAGTAAAATACTGGATTTGTACGTGGAAAGTCCCGCCGCGTCACAACCGGGTCTAGAATGTGGAAAAGTTTGCCCAACCTTGGGTCTACATGTACATATGTCCTAAACAAACCAAAACAAGTAGAGAGGTCCATCGGGCTACCCTCGTACGAAGAAAGCTATAGGGGTAGACGATCCGGGGCCCCCGGTCTAGGGTTTCGCCGGAGGAAGACCGCCGGAGCGTCGAAATCACATGAAAACTTGCATGTGCCCCTAGGATATGTGTGTGAGAGTGGTGCAAGGTTGTTAGGTGCCATGTGTAGGCCCCATGTGTGACCCCCTTCCCGGATATGCGTTAACACTTAGAAAAATCCTGGATCTGTACGTGGAAAGTCCCGCCGCGTCACAACCGGGGCCTAGAATGTGGCAAAGTTGGCCCAACCTTGGCTCTACATGTACATATGTCCTAAACAAACCAAAACAAATAGAGAGGTCCACCGGGCTACCATCATACGGAGATAGCTATAGGGGTAGACGATCCGGGGCCCCCGGTGTAGGGTTTCGCCGAAGGAAGACCGCCGGAGCGTCGAAATCACATGAAAACTTGCATGTGCCCCTAGGATATGTGTGTGAGAGTGGTGCAAGGTTGTTAGGTGCCATGTGTAGGCCCCATGTGTGACCCCCTTCCTGGACATGCGTTAAAACTTAGTAATTCCTGGATCTGCACGTGGAATGTCCCGCCGCATCAGAACCGGGGCCTAGAATGTGGCAAAGCTGGCCCAACCTTGGCTCTACATGTCAATATGTCCTAAACAAACCAAAACAAGTAGAGAGGTCCACCGGGCTACCCTCGTACGGAGATAGCTATAGGGGTAGACGATCCGAGGCCCCCGGTCTAGGGTTTCACCGGAGGAAGACCGCCGGAGCGTCGAAATCACATGAAAACTTGCATGTGCCCCTAGGATATGTGTGTGAGAGTGGTGCAAGGTTGTTAGGTGCCATGTGTAGGCCCCATGTGTGCCCCCTTCCCGGACATGCGTTAACACTTAGTTAAATCCTGGATCTGTACGTGGAAAGTCCCGCCGCATCACAACCGGGGCCGGGAATGTGGCAAAGTTGGCCCAACCTTGGATCTCCATGTACATATGTCCTAAACAAACCAAAATAAGTCGAGAGGTCCACTGGGCTACCCTCCTACGGAGATAGCTATAGGGGTAGACGATCTGGGGCCCCTGGTCTAGGGTTTCGCTGGAGAAAGACCGCCGGAGGGTCGAAATCACATGAAAACTTGCATGTGCCCCTAGGATATGTGTGTGAGAGTGGTGCAAGGTTGTTAGGTGCCATGTGTAGGCCCCATGTGTGACCCCATTCCCGGACATGCGTTAACACTTAGTAAAATCATGGATCTGTACGTGGAAAGTCCCGCCGCGTCACAACCGGGGCCTAGAATGTGGCAAAGTTTGCCCAACCTTGGCTCTACATGTACATATGTCCTAAACAAACCAAAACAAGTAGAGAGGTCCACCGGGCTACCCTCGTGCGAAGAAAGCTATAGGGGTAGACGATCCGGGGCCCCCGGTCTAGGGTTTCGCTGGAGGAAGACCGCCGGAGCATCGAAATCACATGAAAACTTGCATGTGCCCCTAGGATTTGTGTGTGAGAGTGGTGCAAGGTTGTTAGGTGCCATGTGTAGGCCCCATGTGTGACCCCCTTCCCGGACATGCGTTAACACTTAGTAAAATCCTGGATCTATACGTGTAAAGTACTGTCGCGTCACAACCGGGGCCTAGAATGTGGCAAAGTTGGCCCAAACTTGGATCTACATGTACATATGTCCTAAACAAACCAAAACAAGTAGAGAGGTCCACTGGGCTACCCTCGTACGGAGAAAGCTATAGCGGTAGCAATCCAAAACAAGTAGAGAGGTCCACTGGGCTTCCCTTGTACGGAGATAGCTATAGGGGTAGACGATCCGGGGCCACCGGTCTAGGGTTTCACCGGAGGAAGATCACCGGAGCGTCGGAATCACATGAAAACTTGCATGTGCCCCTAGGATATGTGTGTGAGAGTGGTGAAAGGTTGTTAGGTGCCATGTGTAGGCCCCATGTGTGACCCCCTTCCCGGACATGCGTTAACACTTAGTAAAATCCTGGATCTATACGTGGAAAGTCCCGCCGCGTCACAACCGGGGCCTAGAATGTGGCAAAGTCGGCCCAACCTTAGCTCTAGATGTACATATGTCCTAAACGAACTAAAACAAGTAGAGAGGTCCACCGGGCTACCCTCGTACGGAGATAGCTATAGGGGTAGACGATCCGGGGGGCCCGGTCTAGGGTTTCGCCAGAGGAAGACCGCCGGAGCGTCGAAATCACATGAAAACATGAATGTGCCCCTAGGATATGTGTGTGAGAGTGGTGCAAGGTTATTAGGTGCTATGTGTAGGCCCCATGTGTGCCCACCTTCCCGGACATGTGTTAACACTTAGTAAAATCCTGGATCTGTACGTGCAAAGTCCCGCCGCGTCACAACCTGGGCCTAGAATGTGGCAAAGTTGGCCCAACCTTGGCTCTCCATGTACATATGTCCTAAACAAACCAAAACAAGTAGAGAGGTCCGTCAGGCTACCCTCGTACGGAGAAAGCTATAGGGGTAGACGATCCAGGGCCCCCAGTCTAGGGTTTCGCCGGAGGAAGACCGCCGGAGCGTCGAAATCACATAAAACTTGCATGTGCCCCTAGGATATGTGTGTGAGAGTGGTGCAAGGTTGTTAGGTGCCATGTGTAGGCCCCATGTGTGACCCCCTTCCCGGACATGCGTTAACACTTAGTAAAATCCTGGATCTGTACGTGGAAAGTTCCGCCGCGTCACAACCAGGGCCTAGAATGTGGCAAAGTCGGCCCAACCTTAGCTCTAGATGTACATATGCCCTAAACGAATCAAAACAAGTAGAGAGGTCCACCGGCTACCCTCGTACGGAGATAGCTATAGGGGTAGACGATCCGGGGCCCCCGGTCTAGGGTTTCGCTGGAGGAAGACCGCCGGAGCATCGAAATCACATGAAAACTTGCATGTGCCCCTAGGATTTGTGTGTGAGAGTGGTGCAAGGTTGTTAGGTGCCATGTGTAGGCCCCATGTGTGACCCCCTTCCCGGACATGCGTTAACACTTAGTAAAATCCTGGATCTATACGTGTAAAGTACTGTCGCGTCACAACCGGGGCCTAGAATGTGGCAAAGTTGGCCCAAACTTGGATCTACATGTACATATGTCCTAAACAAACCAAAACAAGTAGAGAGGTCCACTGGGCTACCCTCGTACGGAGAAAGCTATAGCGGTAGCAATCCAAAACAAGTAGAGAGGTCCACTGGGCTTCCCTTGTACGGAGATAGCTATAGGGGTAGACGATCCGGGGCCACCGGTCTAGGGTTTCACCGGAGGAAGATCACCGGAGCGTCGGAATCACATGAAAACTTGCATGTGCCCCTAGGATATGTGTGTGAGAGTGGTGAAAGGTTGTTAGGTGCCATGTGTAGGCCCCATGTGTGACCCCCTTCCCGGACATGCGTTAACACTTAGTAAAATCCTGGATCTATACGTGGAAAGTCCCGCCGCGTCACAACCGGGGCCTAGAATGTGGCAAAGTCGGCCCAACCTTAGCTCTAGATGTACATATGTCCTAAACGAACTAAAACAAGTAGAGAGGTCCACCGGGCTACCCTCGTACGGAGATAGCTATAGGGGTAGACGATCCGGGGGGCCCGGTCTAGGGTTTCGCCAGAGGAAGACCGCCGGAGCGTCGAAATCACATGAAAACATGAATGTGCCCCTAGGATATGTGTGTGAGAGTGGTGCAAGGTTATTAGGTGCTATGTGTAGGCCCCATGTGTGCCCACCTTCCCGGACATGTGTTAACACTTAGTAAAATCCTGGATCTGTACGTGCAAAGTCCCGCCGCGTCACAACCTGGGCCTAGAATGTGGCAAAGTTGGCCCAACCTTGGCTCTCCATGTACATATGTCCTAAACAAACCAAAACAAGTAGAGAGGTCCGTCAGGCTACCCTCGTACGGAGAAAGCTATAGGGGTAGACGATCCAGGGCCTCCAGTCTAGGGTTTCGCCGGAGGAAGACCGCCGGAGCGTCGAAATCACATAAAACTTGCATGTGCCCCTAGGATATGTGTGTGAGAGTGGTGCAAGGTTGTTAGGTGCCATGTGTAGGCCCCATGTGTGACCCCCTTCCCGGACATGCGTTAACACTTAGTAAAATCCTGGATCTGTACGTGGAAAGTTCCGCCGCGTCACAACCAGGGCCTAGAATGTGGCAAAGTCGGCCCAACCTTAGCTCTAGATGTACATATGCCCTAAACGAATCAAAACAAGTAGAGAGGTCCACCGGCTACCCTCGTACGGAGATAGCTATAGGGGTAGACGATCCGGGGGCCCCGGTCTAGGGTTTCGCCTTAGGAAGACCGCCGGAGCGTCGAAATCACATGAGAACTTGAATGTGCCCCTAGGCTATGTGTGTGAGAGTGGTGCAAGGTTATTAGGTTCCATGTGTAGGCCCCATGTGTGACCCCTTCCCGGACATACGTTAACACTTAGTAAAATCCTGGATCTGTACGTGGAAAGTCCCGCCGCGTCACAACCGGGGCCTAGAATGTGGCAAAGTTTGCCCAAACTTGGCTCTCCATGTACATATGTCCTAAACAAACCAAAACAAGTAGAGAGGTCCATCAGGCTACCCTCGTACGGAGAAAGCTATAGGGGTAGACGATCCGGGGCCCCCGGTCTAGGGTTTCGCCGGAGGAAGACCGTCGGAGCGTCGAAATCACATGAAAACTTGCATGTGCCCCTAGGATATGTGTGTGAGAGTAGTTCAAGGTTGTTAGGTGCCATGTGTAGGCCCCATGTGTGACCCCCTTCCCGGACATGCGTTAACACTTAGTAAAATCATGGATCTGTACGTGGAAAGTCCCACCGCGTCACAACCGGGGCCTAGAATGTGGCAAAGTTGGCCCAACCTTGGCTCTACATGTACATATGTCCTAAACAAACCAAAACAAGTAGAGAGGTCCACCGGGCTACCCTCATACGGAGATAGCTATAGGGGTAGACGATCCGGGGCCCCCAGTCTAGGGTTTCGCCGGAGGAAGACCACCCGAGCGTCGGAATCACATGAAAACTTGCATGTTCCCCTAGGATATGTGTGTGAGAGTGGTGCAAGGTTGTTAGGTGACATGTGTAGGCCCCATGTGTGACCCCCTTCCCGAACATGGGTTAACACTTAGTAAAATCGTGGATCTATACGTGGAAAGTCCCGCCGCGTCACAACCGGGGCCTAGAATGTGGCAAAGTTGTCTCAACCCTGGATCTACTATACATATGTCCTAAGCAAACCAAAACAAGTAGAGAGGTCCACTGGGCTACCCTTGTACGGAGATAGCTATAGGGGTAGACGATCCGGGGCCATCGGTCTAGGGTTTCGCCGGAGGAAGATCACCGGAGCGTCAGAATCACATGAAAACTTGCATGGGCCCCTAGGATATGTGTGTGAGAGTGGTGCAAGGTTGTTAGGTGCCATGTGTAGGCCCCATGTGTGACCCCCTTCCCGGACATGCGTTAACACTTAGTAAAATCCTGGATCTATACGTGGAAAGTCCCGCCGAGTCACAACCGGGGCCTAGAATATGGCAAAGTCGGCCCAACCTTAGCTCTAGATGTACATATGTCCTAAACGAACTAAAACAAGTAGAGAGGTCCACCGGGCTACCCTCGTACGGAGATAGCTATAGGGGTAGACGATCCGGGGTCCCGGTCTAGGGATTCGCCGGAAGAAGACCGCCGGAGCATCGAAATCACATCAAAACTTGAATGTGCCCCTAGGATATGTGTGTGAGAGTGGTGCAAGGTTATTAGGTGCTATGTGTAGGCCCCATGTGTGCCCACGTTCCCGGACATGTGTTAACACTTAGTAAAATCCTGGATCTGTACGTGCAAAGTCCCGCCGCGTCACAACCGGGGCCTAAAATGTGGCAAAGTTGGCCCAACCTTGGCTCTCCATGTACATATGTCCTAAACAAACCAAAACAAGTAGAGAGGTCCATCAGGCTACCCTCGTACGGAGAAAGCTATAGGGGTAGACGATCTGGGGCCCCCGGTCTAGGGTTTCGCCGGAGGAAGACCGCCGGAGCGTCGAAATCACATGAAAACTTGCATGTGCCCCTAGGATATGTGTGTGAGAGTGGTGCAAGGTTGTTAGGTGCCATGTGTAGGCCCCATGTGTGACCCCCTTCACGGACATGCGTTAACACTTAGTAAAATCCTGGATCTGTACGTGGAAAGTCCCGCCGCGTCACAACCGGGGCCTAGAATGTGGCAAAGTTGGCCCAACCTTGGCTCTACATGTATATATGTCCTAAACAAACCAAAACAAGTAGAGAGGTCCACTGGGCTACCCTTGTACGGAGATAGCTATAGGGGTAGACAATACGGGGCCACCGGTCTAGGGTTTCGCTGGAGGAAGACCACCGGAGCGTCAGAATCACATGAAAACTTGCATGTGCCCCTAGGATATGTGTGTGAGAGTGGTGAAAGGTTGTTAGGTGCCATGTGTAGGCCCCATGTGTGACCCCCTTCCCGGACATGCGTTAACACTTAGTAAAATCCTGGATCTGTACGCGGAAAGTCCCGCCGCGTAACAACCGGGGCCTAGAATGTGGCAAAGTAGGCCCAACCTTAGCTCTAGATGTACATATGTCCTAAACGAACCAAAACAAGTAGAGAGGTCCACCGGCTACCCTCGTACGGAGATAGCTATACGGGTAGACGATCCGGGGGCCCCGGTCTAGGGTTTCACCGGAGGAAGACCGCCGAAGCGTCGAAATCACATGAGAACTTGAATGTGCCCCTAGGATATGTGTGTGAGAGTGGTGCAAGGTTATTAGGTGCCATGTGTAGGCCCCATGTGTGCCCTCCTTCCCGGACATGCGTTAACACTTAGTAAAATCCTGGATCTATATGTGGAAAGTCCCGCCGCGTCACAACCGGGGCCTAGAATGTGGCCAAGTTGGCCCAACCTTGGCTCTCCATGTACATATGTCCTAAACAAACCAAAACAAGTAGAGAGGTCCATCAGGCTACCCTCGTATGGAGAAAGCTATAGGGGTAGACGATCCGGGGCCCCCGATCTAGGGTTTCGCCGGAGGAAGACCGTCGGAGCGTCTAAATCACATGAAAACTTGCATGTGCCCCTAGGATATGTGTGTGAGAGTGGTGCAAGGTTGTTAGGTGCCATGTGTAGGCCCCATGTGTGACCCCCTTCCCGGACATGCTTTAACACTTAGTAAAATCATGGATCTGTACGTGGAAAGTCCCGCCGCGTCACAACCGGGGCCTAGAATGTCGCAAAGTTGTCCCAACCTTGGCTCTACATGTACATATGTCCTAAACAAACCAAAACAAGTAGAGAGGTCCACCGGGCTACCCTCATACGAAGATAGCTATAGGGGTAGATCCGGGGCCCCCGGTCTATGATTTCGCCGGAGGAAGACCACCGGAGCGTCGACATCACATGAAAACTTGCAAGTGCCCCTAGGATATGTGTGTGAGATTGGTGCAAGGTTGTTAGGTGCCATGTGTAGGCCCCATGTGTGACCCCCTTCCCGGACATGTATTAACACTTAGTAAAATCCTGGATCTGTACGTGGAAAGTCCCGCCGCGTCACAACCGGGGCCTAGAATGTGGCAAAGTTAGCCCAACCTTGGATCTCCATGTACATATGTCCTAAACAAACCAAAACAAGTAGAGAGGTCCACCGGGCTACCCTCGTACGAAGAAAGCTATAGGGGTAGACGATCTGGGGCCCCCGGTCTAGGGTTTCGCCGGAGAAAGACCGCCGGAGCGTCGAAATCACATGAAACCTTGCATGTTCCCCTAGGATATGTGTGTGAGAGTGGTGCAAGGTTGTTAGGTGCCATGTGTAGCCCCATGTGTGACCCCCTTCCCGGACATGCGTTAACACTTAGTAAAATCCTGGATCTGTACGTGGAAAGTCCCGCCGCGTCACAATCGGGGCCTATAATGTGGCAAAGTTGGCCAAACCTTGGATCTATATTTACATATGTCCTAAACAAACCAAAACAAATAGATAGGTCCACTGGGTTACCCTTGTACGGAGATAGCTATAGGGGTAGACGATCCGGGGCCACCGGTCTAGGGTTTCGCTAGAGGAAGACCACCGGAGGGTCGGAATCACATGAAAACTTGCATGTGCCCCTAGGATATGTGTGTGAGAGCGGTGCAAGGTTGTTAGGTGCCATGTGTAGGCCCCATGTGTGACCCCCTTCCCGGACATGCGTTAACACTTAGTAAAATCCTGGATCTGTACGTGGAAAGTCCCGCCGCGTCACAACCGGGGCCTAGAATGTGGCAAAGTTGGCCCAACCTTGGCTCTACATGTATATATGGCCTAAGCAAACCAAAACAAATAGAGAGGTCGACCGATCTACC
The DNA here is from genome assembly GCA_916181665.1 of Avena sativa. Taxonomy (NCBI): domain Eukaryota; kingdom Viridiplantae; phylum Streptophyta; class Magnoliopsida; order Poales; family Poaceae; genus Avena; species Avena sativa. The sequence continues at coordinate 196,591,112 of OV702286.1, forward strand.
CTCGTATGGAGATAGCTATAGGGGTAGACGATCCGGGGCCCCCGGTCTAGGGTTTCGCCGGAGGAAGACCGCCGGAGCGTCGAAATCACATGAAAACTTGAATGTGCCCCTAGGATATGTGTGTGAGAGTGGTGCAAGGTTATTAGGTGCTATGTGTAGGCCCCATGTGTGCCCTCCTTCCCGGACATGTGTTAACACTTAGTAAAATCTTGGATCTGTACGTGCAATGTCCCGCCGCGTCACAACCGGGGCCTAGAATGTGGCAAAGTTGGCCCAACCTTGGCTCTCCATGTACATATGTCCTAGACAAACCAAAACAAGTAGAGAGGTCCATCAGGCTACCCTCGTATGGAGAAAGCTATAGGGGTAGACGATCCGGGGCCCCGGTCTAGGGTTTCGCCGGAGGAAGACCGCCGGAGCGTCGAAATCACATGAAAACTTGCATGTGCCCCTAGGATATGTGTGTGAGAGTGGTGCAAGGTTGTCAGGTGCCATGTGTAGGCCCCATGTGTGACCCCTTCCCGGACATGCGTTAATACTTAGTAAAATCATGGATCTGTATGTGGAAAGTCCCGCCGCGTCACAACCGAGGCCTAGAATGTGGCAAAGTTGGCCCAACCTTGGATCTACATGTACATATGTCCTAAACAAAACAAAACAAGTAGAGAGGTCCACCGGGCTACCCTCATACGAAGAAAGCTGTAGGAGTAGACGATCCGGGGCCCCCGGTCTAGGGTTTCGCCGGAGGAAGACCGCCGGAGCGTCGAAATCACATGAAAACTTGCATGTGCCCCTAGGATATGTGTGTGAGAGTGGTGCAAGGTTGTTAGGTCCCATTTGTAGGACCCATGTGTGACCCCCTTCCCGGACATGCGTTAACACTTAGTAAAATCCTGGATCTGTACGTGGAAAGTCCCGCCGCGTCACAACCGGGGCCTAAATGTGGCAAAGTTGGCCCAACCTTGGATATACATGTACATATGTCCTAAACAAACCAAAACAAGTAGAGAGGTCCACTGGGCTACCCTTGTACGGGGATAGCTATAGGGGTAGACAATACGGGGCCACCGGTCTAGGGTTTCGCTGGAGGAAGACCACCGGAGCGTCAGAATCACATGAAAACTTGCATGTGCCCCTAGGATATGTGTGTGAGAGTGATGAAAGGTTGTTAGGTGCCATGTGTAGGCCCCATGTGTGACCCCCTTCCCGGACATGCGTTAACACTTAGTAAAATCCTGGATCTGTACGCGGAAAGTCCCGCCGCGTAACAACCGGGGCCTAGAATGTGGCCAAGTTGGCCCAACCTTGGCTCTCCATGTACATATGTCCTAAACAAACCAAAACAAGTAGAGAGGTCCATCAGGCTACCCTCGTATGGAGAAAGCTATAGGGGTAGACGATCCGGGGCCCCCGATCTAGGGTTTCGCCGGAGGAAGACCGTCGGAGCGTCTAAATCACATGAAAACTTGCATGTGCCCCTAGGATATGTGTGTGAGAGTGGTGCAAGGTTGTTAGGTGCCATGTGTAGGCCCCATGTGTGACCCCCTTCCCGGACATGCTTTAACACTTAGTAAAATCCTGGATCTGTACGTGGAAACTCCCGTCGCGTCACAATCGGGGCCTAGAATGTGGCAAAGTTGGCCCAACCTTGGCTCTCCATGTACATATGTCCTAAACAAACGAAAACAAGTAGAGAGGTCCACTGGGCTACCCTCGTACGGAGATAGCTATAGGGGTAGACGATCCGGGGCCACCGGTCTAGGGTTTCGCCGGAGGAAGACAACCGGAGCGCCGGTATCACATGAAAACTTGCATGTGTCCCTAGGATATGTGTGTGAGAGTGGTGCAAGGTTGTTAGGTGCCATGTGTAGGCCCCATGTGTGACCCCCTTCCCGGACATCCGTTAACACTTAATAAAATCTTGGATCTGTACGTGGAAAGTCCTGCCGCGTCACAACAGGGCCTAGAATGTGGCAAAGTTGGCCCAACCTTGGCTCTACATGTACATATGTCCTAAACAAACCAAAACAAGTAGAGAGGTCCATCAGGCTACCCTCGTACGGAGAAAGCGATAGGGGTAGACGATCCGGGGCCCCTGGTCTAGGGTTTCGCCGGAGGAAGACCGTCGGAGCATCGAAATCACATGAAAACTTGCATGTGCCCTTGGGATATGTTTGTGAGAGTGGTGCAAAATTGTTAGGTGCCATGTGTAGGCCCCATGTGTGACCCCCTTCCCGGACATGCGTTAACACTTAGTAAAATCCTGGATCTGTACGTGGAAAGTCCCGCCGCGTCACAACCGGGGCCTAGAATGTGGCAAAGTTGGCCCAACCTTGGCTCTCCATGTACATATGTCCTAAACAAACCAAAACAAGTAGAGAGGACAATCAGGCTACCCTCGTACGGAGAAAGCTATAGGGGTAGACAATCCGGGGCCCCCGGTCTAGGGTTTCGCCGGAGGAAGACCGCCGGAGCGTCGAAATCACATGAAAACTTGCATGTGCCCCTAGGATATGTGTGTGAGAGTGGTCCAAGGTTGTTAGGTGCCATGTGTATACCCCATGTGTGACCCCCTCCCTGGACATGCGTTAACGCTTAGTAAAATCATGGATCTGTACATGGAAAGTCCCGCCGCGTCACAACCAGGGCCTAGAATGTGGGAAAGTTGGTCCAACCTTGGCTCTACATGTACATATGTCCTAAACAAACCAAAACAAGTAGAGAGGTCTACCGGGATACCCTCGTATGGAGATAGCTATAGGGGTAGACGACCTGGGACCCTCGGTCTAGAGTTTCGCCAGACGAAGACCGCCGGAGCGTCGAAATCACATGAAAACTTGCATGTGCCCGTAGGATATGTGTGTGAGAGTGGTGCAAGGTTGTTAGGTGCCATGTGTGGCCCCATGTGTGACCCCCTTCCCGGACATGCGTTAACACTTAGTAAAATCCTCGATCTGTACGTGGAAAGTCCCGCCGCGTCACAACCGGGGCCTAGAATGTGGCAAAGTTGGCCCAACTTTGGATCTACATGTACATATGTCCTAATCAAATCAAAACAAGTAGAGAGGTCCACCGGGCTACCCTCGTACGGAGAAAGCTATAGCGGAAGACGATCCGGGGCCCCCGGTCTAGGGTTTCGCCGGAGGAAGACCACTGGAGCGTCGGAATCACATGAAAACTTGCATGTGCCCCTAGGATATGTGTGTGAGAGTGGTGGAAGGTTGTTAGGTCCCATTTGTAGGACCCATGTGTGACCCCCTTTCCGGACATGCGTTAACACTTAGTAAAATCCTGGATCTGTACGTGGAAAGTCCCGCCGCGTCACAACCGGGGCCTAAATGTGGCAAAGTTGGCCCAACCTTGGATATACATGTACATATGTCCTAAACAAACCAAACCAAGTAGAGAGGTCCACTGGGCTACCCTTGTACGGAGATAGCTATAGGGGTAGACAATACGGGGCCACCGGTCTAGGGTTTCGCTGGAGGAAGACCACCGGAGCGTCAGAATCACATGAAAACTTGCATGTGCCCCTAGGATATGTGTGTGAGAGTGGTGAAAGGTTGTTAGGTGCCATGTGTAGGCCCCATGTGTGACCCCCTTCCCGGACATGCGTTAACACTTAGTAAAATCCTGGATCTGTACGCGGAAAGTCCCGCCGCGTAACAACCGGGGCCTAGAATGTGGCCAAGTTGGCCCAACCTTGGCTCTCCATGTACATATGTCCTAAACAAACCAAAACAAGTAGAGAGGTCCATCAGGCTACCCTCGTATGGAGAAAGCTATAGGGGTAGACGATCCGGGGCCCCCGATCTAGGGTTTCGCCGGAGGAAGACCGTCGGAGCGTCTAAATCACATGAAAACTTGCATGTGGCCCTAGGATATGTGTGTGAGAGTGGTGCAAGGTTGTTAGGTGCCATGTGTAGGCCCCATGTGTGCCCTCCTTCCCGGACATGCGTTAACACTTAGTAAAATCCTGGATCTATATGTGGAAAGTCCCGCCGCGTCACAACCGGGGCCTAGAATGTGGCAAAGTTGGCCCAACCTTGGCTCTCCATGTACACATGTCCTAAACAAACCAAAACAAGTAGAGAGGTCCATCAGGCTACCCTCGTATGGAGAAAGCTATAGGGGTAGACGATCCGGGGGCCCCGATCTAGGGTTTCGCCGGAGGAAGACTGTCGGAGCGTCTAAATCACATGAAAACTTGCATGTACCCCTAGGATATGTGTGTGAGAGTGGTGCAAGGTTGTTAGGTGCCATGTGTAGGCCCCATGTGTGACCCCCTTCCCGGACATGCTTTAACACTTAGTAAAATCATGGATCTGTACGTGGAAAGTCCCGCCGCGTCACAACCGGGGCCTAGAATGTGGCAAAGTTAGCCCAACCTTGGATCTCCATGTACATATGTCCTAAACAAACCAAAAAAGTAGAGAGGTCCGCCGGGCTACCCTCGTACGAAGAAAGCTATAGGGGTAGACGATCCGGGGCCCCCGGTCTAGGGTTTCGCCGGAGGAAGACCGCCGGAGCGTCGAAATCACATGAAAACTTGCATGTTCCCCTAGGATATGTGTGTGAGAGTGGTGCAAGGTTGTTAGGTGCCATGTGTAGCCCCATGTGTGACCCCCTTCCCGGACATGCGTTAACACTTAGTAAAATCCTGGATCTGTACGTGGAAAGTCCCGCCACGTCACAATCGGGGCCTATAATGTGGCAAAGTTGGCCCAACCTTGGATCTATATTTACATATGTCCTAAACAAACCAAAACAAATAGAGAGGTCCACTGGGTTACCCTTGTACGGAGATAGCTATAGGGGTAAACGATCCGGGGCCACCGGTCTAGGGTTTCGCCGGAGGAAGACCACCGGAGGGTCGGAATCACATGAAAACTTGCATGTGCCCCTAGGACATGTGGGTGAGAGCGGTGCAAGGTTGTTAGGTGCCATGTGTAGGCCCCATGTGTGACCCCCTTCCCGGACATGCGTTAACACTTAGTAAAATCCTGGATCTGTACGTGGAAAGTCCCGCCGCGTCACAACCGGGGCCTAGAATGTGGCAAAGTTGGCCCAACCTTGGCTCTCCATGTACATATGTCCTAAACAAACCAAAACAAGTAGAGAGGTCCATCAGGCTACCCTCGTACGGAGAAAGCTATAGGGGTAGACGATCCGGGGCCCCGGTCTAGGGTTTCGCCGGAGGAAGACCGCCGGAGCATCGAAATCACATGAAAACTTGCATGTGCCCCTAGGATATGTGTGTGAGAGTGGTGCAAGGTTTTTAGGTGCCATGTGTAGGCCCCATGTGTGACCCCCTTCCCGGACATGCGTTAACACTGAGTAAAATCCTGGATCTATACGTGGAAAGTCCCGCTGCGTCACAACCGGGGCCTAGAATGTGGCAAAGTTGGCCCAACCTTGGCTCTAAATGTACATATGTCCTAAACAAACCAAAACAAGTAGAGAGGTCCACCGGGCCACCCTCATAAGGAGATAGCTATTTGGGTAGACGATCCAGGACCCCCGGTCTAGGTTTTCACCGGAGGAAGACCGTCGGAGCGTCGAAATCACATGAAAACTTTTATGTGCCCCTAGGATATGTGTGTGAGAGTGGTGAAAGGTTGTTAGGTGCCATGTGTAGGCCCCATGTGTGACCCCCTTCCCGGACATGCGTTAACACTTAGTAAAATCCTGGAACTGTACGTGGAAAGTCCCGCCACGTCACAACCGGGGCCTAGCATGTGGCAAAGTCGGCCCAACCTTAGCTCTAGATGTACATATGTCGTAAACGAACCAAAACAAGTAGAGAGGTCCATCGGGTTATCCTCGTACAGAGATAGCTATAGGGGTAGACGATCCGGGGGCCCCGGTCTAGGGTTTCGCCGGAGGAAGACCGCCGGAGCGTCGAAATCACATGAAAACTCGAATGTGCCCCTAGGATATGTGTGTGAGAGTGGTGCAAGGTTATTAGGTGCCATGTGTAGGCCCCATGTGTGCCCCCCTTCCCGGACATGCGTTAACACTTAGTAAAATCCTGGATCTGTACGTGGAAAGTCCCGCCGCGTCACAACCGGGGCCTAGAATGTGGCAAAGTTGGCCCAACCTTGGCTCTCCATGTACATATGTCCTAAACAAACCAAAACACGTAGAGAGGTCCACCGGGCTACCCTCGTACGGAGATAGCTATTGGGGTAGACGATCCGGGGCCCCCGGTCTAGGGTTTCGCCGGAGGAAGTACACCGGAGCGTCGAAATCACATGAAAACTTGCATGTGCCCCTAGGATATGTGTGTGAGAGTGGTGCAAGGTTGTTAGGTGCCATGTGTAGGCCCCATGTGTGACCCCCTTCCCGGACATGCGTTAACACTTAGTAAAATCCTGGATCTCCACGTGGAAAGTCCCGCCGCGTCACAACCGTGGCCTAGAATGTGGCAAAGTTGGCCCAACCTTGTCTCTACATGTACATATGTACTAAACAAACCAAAAAAAAGTAGAGAGGTCCACCGGGCTACCCTCGTACGAAGAAAGCTATAGGGGTAGACGATCCGGGGCCCCCGGTCTAGGGTTTCGCCGGAGGAAGACCGCCGGAGCGTCGAAAGCACAAGAAAACTTGCATGTGCCCCTAGGATATGTGTGTGAGATTCGTGCAAGGTTGTTAGGTGCCATGTGTAGGCCCCATGTGTGACCCCCTTCCCGGACATGCGTTAACACTTAGTAAAATCCTGGATCTCTACGTGGAAAGTCCCGCCGCGTCACAACCGGGGCCTAGAATGTGGCAAAGTTGGCCCAATCTTGTCTATGCATGTACATATGTCCTAAACAAACCAAAACAAGTAGAGAGGTCCACCGGGCTACCCTCGTACGGAGAAAGCTATAGGGGTAGACGATCCGGGGCCCCCGGTCTAGGGTTTCGCCGGAGGAAGACCACCGGAGCGTCGGAATCACATGAAAACTTGCATGTGCCCCTAGGATATGTGTGTGAGAGTGGTTCAAGGATTTTAGGTGCCATGTGTAGGCCCCATGTGTGACCCCCTCCCCGGACATGCGTTAACACTTAGTAAAATCATGGATCTGTACGTGGAAAGTCCCGCCGCGTCACAACCGGGGCCTCTAATGTGGCAAAGTTGGCCCAACTTTGCTCTACATGTACATATGTCCTAAACAAACCAAAACAAGTAGAGAGGTCCACCGGGCTACCCTCGTACGGAGATAGCTATAGGGGTAGACGATCCGTGGCCCCCGGTCTAGGGTTTCGCCGGAGGAAGACCACCGGAGCGTGGGAATCAGATGAAAACTTGCATGTGCCCCTAGGATATGTGTGTGATAGTGGTGCAAGGTTCTTAGGTGCCATGTGTAGGCCCATGTGTGACCCCCTTCCCGCACATGCGTTAACACTTAGTAAAATCCTCGATATGTACGTGGAAACTCCCGCCGCGTCACAACCGGGGACTAGAATGTGGCAAAGTTGGCCCAACCTTGGCTCTACATGTACATATGTCCTAAACAAACGAAAACAAGTAGAGAGGTCCACTGGGCTACCCTTGTACGGAGATAACTATTGGGGTAGACGATCCGGGGCCACCGGTCTAGGGTTTCGCCGGAGGAAGACCGTCGGAGCGTCGGAATCACATGAAAACTTGCATGTGACCCTAGGATATGTGTGGGAGACTGGTGCAAGGTTGTTAGGTGCCATGTGTAGGCCCCATGTGTGACCCCCTTCCCGGACATGCGTTAACACTTAGTAAAATCCTGGATCTGTACGTGGAAAGTCCCGCCGCGTCACAACCGGGGCCTAGAATGTGGCAAAGTTGGCCCAACCTTGGCTCTCCATGTACATATGTCCTAAACAAACCAAAACAAGTAGAGAGGTCCATCAGGCTACCCTCGTACGGAGAAAGCTATAGGGGTAGACGATCCGGGGGCCCGGTCTAGGGTTTCGCCGGAGGAAGACCGCCGGAGCATCGAAATCACATGAAAACTTGCATGTGCCCCTAGGATATGTGTGTGAGAGTGGTGCAAGGTTGTTAGGTGCCATGTGTAGGCCCCATGTGTGACCCCCTTCCCGGACATGCGTTAACACTTAGTAAAATCCTGGATCTATACGTGGAAAGTCCCGCCGCGTCACAACCGGGGCCTAGAATGTGGCAAAGTTGGCCCAACCTTGGCTCTAAATGTACATATGTCCTAAACAAACCAAAACAAGTAGAGAGGTCCACCGGGCCACCCTCATAAGGAGATAGCTATTTGGGTAGACGATCCGGGACCCCCAGTCTAGGGTTTCACCGGAGGAAGACCGTCGGAGCGTCGAAATCACATGAAAACTTTTATGTGCCCCTAGGATATGTGTGTGAGAGTGGTGAAAGGTTGTTAGGTGCCATGTGTAGGCCCCATGTGTGACCCCCTTCCCGGACATGCGTTAACACTTAGTAAAATCCTGGATCTGTACGTGGAAAGTCCCGCCGCGTCACAACCGGGGCCTAGCATGTGGCAAAGTCGGCCCAACCTTAGATCTAGATGTACATATGTCGTAAACGAACCAAAACAAGTAGAGAGGTCCATCGGGTTATCCTCGTACAGAGATAGCTATAGGGGTAGACGATCCGGGGGCCCCGGTCTAGGGTTTCACCGGAGGAAGACCGCCGGAGCGTCGAAATCACATGAAAACTCGAATGTGCCCCTAGGATATGTGTGTGAGAGTGGTGCAAGGTTATTAGGTGCCATGTGTAGGCCCCATGTGTGCCCCCCTTCCCGGACATGCGTTAACACTTAGTAAAATCCTGGATCTGTACGTGGAAAGTCCCGCCGCGTCACAACCGGGGCCTAGAATGTGGCAAAGTTGGCCCAACCTTGGCTCTCCATGTACATATGTCCTAAACAAACCAAAACAAGTAGAGAGGTCCACCGGGCTACCCTCGTACGGAGATAGCTATTGGGGTAGACTATCTGGGGCCCCCGGTCTAGGGTTTCGCCGGAGGAAGTACGCCGGAGCGTCGAAATCACATGAAAACTTGCATGTGCCCCTAGGATATGTGTGTGAGAGTGGTGCAAGGTTGTTAGGTGCCATGTGTAGGGCCCATGTGTGCCCCCCTTCCCGGACATGCGTTAACACTTAGTAAAATCCTAGATCTGTACGTGGAAAGTCCCGCCGCGTCACAACCGGGGCCTAGAATGTGGCAAAGTTGGGCCAACCTTGGCTCTACATGTACATATGTCCTAAAGAAACCAAAACAAGTAGAGAGGTCCACCGGGCTACCCTCGTATGGAGAAAGCTATAGCGGTAGATGATCGAGGGCCCCCGGTCTAGGGTTTCGCCGGAGGAAGACCACCGGAGCGTCGGAATCTCATGAAAACTTGCATGTGCCCCTAGGATATGTGTGTGAGAGTGGTGAAAGGGTATTAGGTTCCATGTGTAGGCCCCATGTGTGACCCCTTTCCCGGACATGCGTTAACACTTAGTAAAATCATGGATCTGTACGTGGAAAGTCGCGCCGCGTCACAACCGGGGCCTAGAATGTGGCAAAGTTCGCCCAACCTTGGATCTACATATACATATGTCCTAAACAAACCAAAACAAGTAGAGAGGTCCACCAGAGCGTCGAAATAACATGAAAACTTGCATGTGCCCCTAGGATATGTGTGTGAGAGTGGTGCAAGGTTGTTAGCTGCTATGTGTAGGCCCCATGTGTGACCCCCTTCCCGGACATGCGTTAACACTTAGTAAAATCCTGGATCTGTACGTGGAAAGTCCCGCCGCGTCACAACCGGGGCCTAGAATGTGGAAAAGTTGTCCCAACCTTGGATCTACTGTACATATGTCCTAAGCAAACCAAAACAAGTAGAGAGGTCCACTGGGCAACACTTGTACGGAGATAGCTATAGGGGTAGACGATCCGGGGCCATCGGTCTAGGGTTTCGCCGGAGGAAGATCACCGGAGCGTCGGAATCACATGAAAACTTGCATGTGCCCCTAGGATATGTGTGTGAGAGTGGTGCAAGGTTGTTAGGTGCCATGTGTAGGCCCCATGTGTGACCCCCTTCCCGGACATGCGTTAACACTTAGTAAAATCATGGATCTATACGTGGAAAGTCCCGCCGCGTCACAACCAGGGCCTAGAATGTGGCAAAGTCGTCCCAACCTTAGCTCTAGATGTACATATGTCCTAAACGAACTAAAACAAGTAGAGAGGTCCACCAGGCTACCCTTGTACGGAGATAGCTATAGGGGTAGACGATCCGGGGGCCCCGGTCTAGGGTTTCACCGGAGGAAGACCGCCGGAGCGTCGAAATCACATGAAAACTTGAATGTGCCCCTAGGATATGTGTGTGAGAGTGGTGCAAGGTTATTAGGTGCTATGTGTAGGCCCCATGTGTGCCCCCCTTCCCGGACATGTGTTAACACTTAGTAAAATCTTGGATCTGTACGTGCAATGTCCCGCCGCGTCACAACCGGGGCCTAGAATGTGGCAAAGTTGGCCCAACCTTGGCTCTCCATGTACATATGTCCTAGACAAACCAAAACAAGTAGAGAGGTCCATCAGGCGACCCTCGTACGGAGAAAGCTATAGGGGTAGACGATCCGGGGCCCCTGGTTTAGGGTTTCGCCGGAGGAAGACCGCCGGAGCGTCGAAATCACATGAAAACTTGCATGTGCCCCTAGGATATGTGTGTGAGAGTGGTGCAATGTTGTTAGGTGCCATGTGTGGCCCCATGTGTGACCCCCTTCCCGGACATGCGTTAACACTTAGTAAAATCCTGGATCTGTACGTGGAAAGTCCTGCCGCGTCACAACCGGGGCCTAGAATGTGGCAAAGTTGGCCCAACTTTGGATCTACAAGTACATATGTCCTAAACAAATAAAAACAAGTAGAGAGGTCCACCGGGCTACCCTCGTACGGAGAAAGCTATAGCGGTAGACGATCCGGGGCCCCCGGTCTAGGGTTTCGCCAGAGGAAGACCACTGGAGCGTCGGAATCACATGAAAACTTGCATGTGCCCCTAGGATATGTGTGTGAGAGTGGTGCAAGGTTGTTAGGTCCCATTTGTAGGACCCATGTGTGACCCCCTTCCCGGACATGCGTTAACACTTAGTAAAATCCTGGATCTGTACGTGGAAAGTCCCGCCGCGTCACAACCGGGGCCTAAATGTGGCAAAGTTGGCCCAACCTTGGATATACATGTACATATGTCCTAAACAAACCAAAACAAGTAGAGAGGTCCACTGGGCTACCCTTGTACGGAGATAGCTATAGGGGTAGACAATACGGGGCCATCGGTCTAGGGTTTCGCTGGAGGAAGACCACCGGAGCGTCAGAATCACATGAAAACTTGCATGTGCCCCTAGGATATGTGTGTGAGAGTGGTTCAAGGTTGTCAGGTGCCATGTGTAGGCCCCATGTGTGACCCCCTTCCCGGACATGCGTTAACACTTAGTAAAATCCTGGATCTGTACGCGGAAAGTCCCGCCGCGTAACAACCGGGGCCTAGAATGTGGCAAAGTCGGCCCAACCTTAGCTCTAGATGTACATATGTCCTAAACGAACCAAAACAAGTAGAGAGGTCCACCGGCTACCCTCGTACGGAGATAGCTATAGGGGTAGATGATCCGGGGGCCCCGGTCTAGGGTTTCACCGGAGGAAGACCGCCGAAGCGTCGAAATCACATGACAACTTGAATGTGCCCCTAGGATATGTGTGTGAGAGTGGTGCAAGGTTATTAGGTGCCATGTGTAGGTCCCATGTGTGCCCTCCTTCCCGGACATGCGTTAACACTTAGTAAAATCCTGGATCTGTATGTGGAAAGTCCCGCCGCGTCACAACCGGGGCCTAGAATGTGGCAAAGTTGGCCCAACCTTGGCTCTCCATGTACATATGTCCTAAACAAACCAAAACAAGTAGAGAGGTCCATCAGGCTACCCTCATACGGAGAAAGCTATAGGGGTAGACGATCCGGGGCCCGCGATCTAGGGTTTCGCCGGAGGAAGACTTTCGGAGCTTCTAAATCACATGAAAACTTGCATGTGCCCCTAGGATATGTGTGTGAGAGTGGTGCAAGGTTGTTAGGTGCCATGTGTAGGCCCCATGTGTGACCCCCTTCCCGGACATGCTTTAACACTTAGTAAAATCATGGATCTGTACGTGGAAAGTCCCGCCGCGTCACAACCGGGGCCTAGAATGTGGCAAAGTTAGCCCAACCTTGGATATCCATGTACATATGTCCTAAACAAACCAAAACAAGTAGAGAGGTCCACCGGGCTACCCTCGTACGAAGAAAGCTATAGGGGTAGACGATCCGGGGCCCCCGGTCTAGGGTTTCGCCGGAGGAAGACCGCCGGAGCGTCGAAATCACATGAAAACTTGCATGTTCCCCTAGGATATGTGTGTGAGAGTGGTGCAAGGTTGTTAGGTGCCATGTGTAGCCCCATGTGTGACCCCCTTCCCGGACATGCGTTAACACTTAGTAAAATACTGGATCTGTACGTGGAAAGTCCCGCCGCGTCACAATCGGGGCCTATAATGTGGCAAAGTTGGCCCAACCTTGGATCTATATTTACATATGTCCTAAACAAACCAAAACAAATAGAGAGGTCCACTGGGTTACCCTTGTACGGAGATAGCTATAGGGGTAGACGATCCAGGGCCACCGGTCTAGGGTTTCGCCGGAGGAAGACCACCGGAGGGTCGGAATCACATGAAAACTTGCATGTGCCCCTAGGATATGTGTGTGAGAGCGGTGCAAGGTTGTTAGGTGCCATGTGTAGGCCCCATGTGTGACCCCCTTCCCGGATATGCGTTAACACTTAGTAAAATCCTGGATCTGTACGTGGAAAGTCCCGCCGCGTCACAACCGGGGCCTAGAATGTGGAAAAGTTGGCCCAACCTTGGCTCTACATGTATATATGGACTAAGCAAACCAAAACAAATAGAGAGGTCGACCGATCTACCCTCGTATGGAGATAGCTATAGGGGTAGATGATCCGGGGCCCCCGGTCTAGGGTTTCGCCGGAGGAAGACCGCCAGAGCGTCGAAATCACATGAAAACTTGCATGTGACCCTAGGATATGTGTGTGATAGTGGTGCAAGGTTCTTAGGTGCAATGTGTAGGCCCATGTGTGACCCCCTTCCCGGACATGCGTTAACACTTAGTAAAATCCTGGATCTGTACGTGGAAACTCCCGCCGCGTCACAACCGGGGACTAGAATGTGGCAAAGTTGGCCCAACCTTGGCTCTACATGTACATATGTCATAAACAAACCAAAACAAGTCTAGAGGTCTACCGGGCTACCCTCGTATGGACATAGCTATAGGGGTAGACGACCCGGGACCCCCGGTGTAGAGTTTTGCCGGAGGAAGACCGCCGGAGCGTCAAAATCACATGAAAACTTGCATGTGCCCCTAGGATATGTGTGTGAGAGTGGTGCAAGGTTGTTAGGTGCCATGTGTAGGCCCCATGTGTGACCCCCTTCCCGGACATGCTTTAACACTTAGTAAAATCATGGATCTGTACGTGGAAAGTCCCGCCGCGTCACAACCGGGGCCTAGAATGTGGCAAAGTTAGCCCAACCTTGGATCTCCATGTACATATGTCCTAAACAAACCAAAACAAGTAGATAGGTCCACCGGGCTACCCTCGTACGAAGAAAGCTATAGGGGTAGACGATCCGGGGCCCCCGGTGTAGGGTTTCGCCGGAGGAAGACCGCCGGAGCGTCGAAATCACATGAAAACTTGCATGTTCCCCTAGGATATGTGTGTGAGAGTGGTGCAAGGTTGTTAGGTGCCATGTGTAGCCCCATGTGTGACCCCCTTCCCGGACATGCGTTAACACTTAGTAAAATCCTAGATCTGTACGTGGAAAGTCCCGCCGCGTCACAATCGAGGCCTATAATGTGGCAAAGTTGGCCCAACCTTGGATCTATATTTACATATGTCCTAAACAAACCAAAACAAATAGAGAGGTCCACTGGGTTACCCTTGTACGGAGATAGCTATAGGGGTAGACGATCCAGGGCCACCGGTCTAGGGTTTCGCTGGAGGAAGACCACCGGAGGGTCGGAATCACATGAAAACTTGCATGTGCCCCTAGGATATGTGTGTGAGAGCGGTGCAAGGTTGTTAGGTGCCATGTGTAGGCCCCATGTGTGACCCCCTTCCCGGACATGCGTTAACACTTAGTAAAATCCTGGATCTGTACGTGGAAAGTCCCGCCGCGTCACAACCGGGGCCTAGAATGTGGCAAAGTTGGCCCAACCTTGGCTCTACATGTATATATGGCCTAAGCAAACCAAAAAAAATAGAGAGGTCGACCTATCTACCCTCGTATGGAGATAGCTATAGGGGTAGACGATCCGGGGCCCCCGGTCTAGGGTTTCGCCGGAGGAAGACCGCCGGAGCGTCGAAATCACATGAAAACTTGCATGTGCCCCTAGGATATGTGTGTGAGAGTGGTGCAAGGTTGTTAGGTGCCATGTGTAGGCCCCATGTGTGACCCCCTTCCCGGACATGCGTTAACACTTAGTAAAATCCTGGATCTCCACGTGGAAAGTCCCGCCGCGTCACAACCGGGGCCAAGAATGTGGCAAAGTTGGCCCAACCTTGTCTCTACATGTACATATGTCCTAAACAAACCAAAAAAAGTAGAGAGGTCCACCGGGCTACCCTCGTACGAAGAAAGCTATAGGGGTAGACGATCCGGGGCCCCCGGTCTAGGGTTTCGCCGGAGGAAGACCGCCGGAGCGTCGAAAGCACAAGAAAACTTGCATGTGCCCCTAGGATATGTGTGTGAGACTCGTGCAAGGTTGTTAGGTGCCATGTGTAGGCCCCATGTGTGACCCCCTTCCTGGACATGCGTTAACACTTAGTAAAATCCTGGATCTCTACGTGGTAAGTCCCGCCGCGTCACAACCGGGGCCTAGAATGTGGCAAAGTTGGCCCAATCTTGTCTATGCATGTACATATGTCCTAAACAAACCAAAACAAGTAGAGAGGTCCACCGGGCTACCCTCGTACGGAGAAAGCTATAGGGGTAGACGATCCGGGGCCCCCGGTCTAGGGTTTCGCCGGAGGAAGATCACCGGAGCGTCGGAATCACATGAAAACTTGCATGTGCCCCTAGGATATGTGTGTGAGAGTGGTTCAAGGATTTTAGGTGCCATGTGTAGGCCCCATGTGTGACCCCCTTCCCGGACATGCGTTAACACTTAGTAAAATCATGGATCTGTACGTGGAAAGTCCCGCCGCGTCACAACCGGGGCCTCTAATGTGGCAAAGTTGGCCCAACCTTGGCTCTACATGTACATATGTCCTAAAGAAACCAAAACAAGTAGAGAGGTCCACCGGGCTACCCTCGTACGGAGATAGCTATAGGGGTAGACGATTCGGGGCCCCCGGTCTAGGGTTTCGCCGGAGGAAGACCACCGGAGCGTGGGAATCAGATGAAAACTTGCATGTGCCCCTAGGATATGTGTGTGATAGTGGTGCAAGGTTCTTAGGTGCCATGTGTAGGCCCATGTGTGACCCCCTTCCCGGACATGCGTTAACACTTAGTAAAATCCTGGATCTATACGTGGAAACTCCCGCCGCGTCACAACCGGGGACTAGAATGTGGCAAAGTTGGCCCAACCTTGGCTCTACATGTACATATGTCCTAAACAAACGAAAACAAGTAGAGAGGTCCACTGGGCTACCCTTGTACGGAGATAACTATTGGGGTAGACGATCCGGGGCCACCGGTCTAGGGTTTCGCCGGAGGAAGACCATCGGAGCGTCGGAATCACATGAAAACTTGCATGTGACCCTAGGATATGTGTGGGAGAGTGGTGCAAGGTTGTTAGGTGCCATGTGTAGTCCCCATGTGTGACCCCCTTCCCGGACATGCGTTAACACTTAGTAAAATCATGGATCTGTACGTGGAAAGTCCCGCCGCGTCACAACCCGGGGCCTAGAATGTGGCAAAGTTGGCCCAACCTTGGCTCTCCATGTACATATGTCCTAAACAAACCAAAACAAGTAGAGAGGTCCATCAGGCTACCCTCGTACGGAGAAAGCTATAGGGGTAGACGATCCGGGGCCCCGGTCTAGGGTTTCGCCGGAGGAAGACCGCCGGAGCATCGAAATCAAATGAAAACTTGCATGTGCCCCTAGGATATGTGTGTGAGAGTGGTGCAAGGTTGTTAGGTGCCATGTGTAGGCCCCATGTGTGACCCCCTTCCCGGACATGCGTTAACACTTAGTAAAATCCTGGATCTATACGTGGAAAGTCCCGCCGCATCACAACCGGGGCCTAGAATGTGGCAAAGTTGGCCCAACCTTGGCTCCAAATGTACATATGTCCTAAACAAACCAAAACAAGTAGAGAGGTCCACCGGGCCACCCTCATAAGGAGATAGCTATTTGGGTAGACGATCCGGGACCCCCGGTCTAGGGTTTCACCGGAGGAAGACCGTCGGAGCGTTGAAATCACATGAAAACTTTTATGTGCCCCTAGGATATGTGTGTGAGAGTGGTGAAAGGTTGTTAGGTGACGTGTGTAGGCCCCATGTGTGACCCCCTTCCCGGACATGCGTTAACACTTAGTAAAATCCTGGATCTGTACGTGGAACGTCCCGCCGCGTCACAACCGAGGCCTAGCATGTGGCAAAGTCGGCCCAACCTTAGCTCTAGATGTACATATGTCGTAAACGAACCAAAACAAGTAGAGAGGTCCATCGGGCTATCCTCGTACAGAGATAGCTATAGGGGTAGACGATCCGGGGGCCCCGGTCTAGGGTTTCGCCGGAGGTAGACCGCCGGAGCGTCGAAATCACATGAAAACTCGAATGTGCCCCTAGGATATGTGTGTGAGAGTGGTGCAAGGTTATTAGGTGCCATGTGTAGGCCCCATGTGTTCCCCCCTTCCCGGACATGCGTTAACACTTAGTAAAATCCTGGATCTGTACGTGGAAAGTCCCGCCGCGTCACAACCGGGGCCTAGAATGTGGCAAAGTTGGCTCAACCTTGGCTCTCCATGTACATATGTCCTAAACAAACCAAAACAAGTAGAGAGGTCCACCGGGCTACCCTCGTACGGAGATAGCTATTGGGGTAGACGATCCGGGGCCCCCGGTCTAGGATTTCGCCGGAGGAAGAACGCCGGAGCGTCGAAATCACATGAAAACTTGCATGTGCCCCTAGGATATGTGTGTGAGAGTGGTGCAAGGTTGTTAGGTGCCATGTGTAGGCCCCATGTGTGACCCCCTTCCCGGACATGCGTTAACACTTAGTAAAATCCTGGATCTCCACGTGGAAAGTCCCGCCGCGTCACAACCGGGGCCAAGAATGTGGCAAAGTTGGCCCAACCTTGTCTCTACATGTACATATGTCCTAAACAAACCAAAAAAAGTAGAGAGGTCCACCGGGCTACCCTCGTACGAAGAAAGCTATAGGGGTAGACGATCCGGGGCCCCCGGTCTAGGGTTTCGCCGGAGGAAGACCGCCGGAGCGTCGAAAGCACAAGAAAACTTGCATGTGCCCCTAGGATATGTGTGTGAGATTCGTGCAAGGTTGTTAGGTGCCATGTGTAGGCCCCATGTGTGACCCCCTTCCTGGACATGCGTTAACACTTAGTAAAATCCTGGATCTCTACGTGGTAAGTCCCGCCGCGTCACAACCGGGGCCTAGAATGTGGCAAAGTTGGCCCAATCTTGTCTATGCATGTACATATGTCCTAAACAAACCAAAACAAGTAGAGAGGTCCACCGGGCTACCCTCATACGGAGAAAGCTATAGGGGTAGACGATCCGGGGCCCCCGGTCTAGGGTTTCGCCGGAGGAAGATCACCGGAGCGTCGGAATCACATGAAAACTTGCATGTGCCCCTAGGATATGTGTGTGAGAGTGGTTCAAGGATTTTAGGTGCCATGTGTAGGCCCCATGTGTGACCCCCTTCCCGGACATGCGTTAACACTTAGTAAAATCTTGGATCTGTACGTGGAAAGTCCCGCCGCGTCACAACCGGGGCCTCTAATGTGGCAAAGTTGGCCCAACCTTGGCTCTACATGTACATATGTCCTAAAGAAACCAAAACAAGTAGAGAGGTCCACCGGGCTACCCTCGTACGGAGATAGCTATAGGGGTAGACGATCCGGGGCCCCCGGTCTAGGGTTTCGCCGGAGGAAGACCACCGGAGCGTGGGAATCAGATGAAAACTTGCATGTGCCCCTAGGATATGTGTGTGATAGTGGTGCAAGGTTCTTAGGTGCCATGTGTAGGCCCATGTGTGACCCCCTTCCCGGACATGCGTTAACACTTAGTAAAATCCTGGATCTGTACGTGGAAACTCCCGCCGCGTCACAACCGGGGACTAGAATGTGGCAAAGTTGGCCCAACCTTGGCTCTACATGTACATATGTCCTAAACAAACGAAAACAAGTAGAGAGGTCCACTGGGCTACCCTTGTACGGAGATAACTATTGGGGTAGACGATCCGGGGCCACCGGTGTAGGGTTTCGCCGGAGGAAGACCATCGGAGCGTCGGAATCACATGAAAACTTGCATGTGACCCTAGGATATGTGTGGGAGAGTGGTGCAAGGTTGTTAGGTGCCATGTGTAGGCCCCATGTGTGACCCCCTTCCCGGACATGCGTTAACACTTAGTAAAATCCTGGATCTGTACGTGGAAAGTCCCGCCGCGTCACAACCGGGGCCTAGAATGTGGCAAAGTTGGCCCAACCTTGGCTCTCCATGTACATATGTCCTAAACAAACCAAAACAAGTAGAGAGGTCCATCAGGCTACCCTCGTACATAGAAAGCTATAGGGGTAGACGATCCGGGGCCCCGGTCTAGGGTTTCGCCGGAGGAAGACCGCCGGAGCATCGAAATCACATGAAAACTTGCATGTGCCCCTAGGATATGTGTGTGAGAGTGGTGCAAGGTTGTTAGGTGCCATGTGTAGGCCCCATGTGTGACCCCCTTCCCGGACATGCGTTAACACTTAGTAAAATCCTGGATCTATACGTGGAAAGTCCTGCCGCATCACAACCGGGGCCTAGAATGTGGCAAAGTTGGCCCAACCTTGGCTCTAAATGTACATATGTCCTAAACAAACCAAAACAAGTAGAGAGGTCCACCGGGCCACCCTCATAAGGAGATAGCTAGTTGGGTAGACGATTCGGGACCCCCGGTCTAGGGTTTCACCGGAGGAAGACCGTCGGAGCGTCGAAATCACATGAAAACTTTTATGTGCCCCTAGGATTGTGTGTGAGAGTGGTGAAAGGTTGTTAGGTGCCGTGTGTAGGCCCCATGTGTGACCCCCTTCCCGGACATGCGTTAACACTTAGTAAAATCCTGGATCTGTACGTGGAAAGTCCCGCCGCGTCACAACCGGGGCCTAGCATGTGGCAAAGTCGGCCCAACCTTAGCTCTAGATGTACATATGTCGTAAACGAACCAAAACAAGTAGAGAGGTCCATCGGGCTAACCTCGTACAAAGATAGCTATAGGGGTAGACGATCCGGGGGCCCCTGTCTAGGGTTTCGCCGGAGGAAGATCACCGGAGCGTCGGAATCACATGAAAACTTGCATGTGCCCCTAGGATATGTGTGTGAGAGTGGTTCAAGGATTTTAGGTGCCATGTGTAGGCCCCATGTGTGACCCCCTTCCCGGACATGCATTAACACTTAGTAAAATCATGGATCTGTACGTGGAAAGTCCCACCGCGTCACAACCGGGGCCTCTAATGTGGCAAAGTTGGCCCAACCTTGGCTCTACATGTACATATGTCCTAAAGAAACCAAAACAAGTAGAGAGGTCCACCGGGCTAACCTCGTACGGAGATAGCTATAGGGGTAGACGATCCGGGGCCCCCGGTCTAGGGTTTCGCCGGAGGAAGACCACCGGAGCGTGGGAATCAGATGAAAACTTGCATGTGCCCCTAGGATATGTGTGTGATAGTGGTGCAAGGTTCTTAGGTGCCATGTGTAGGCCCATGTGTGACCCCCTTCCCGGACATGCGTTAACACTTAGTAAAATCCTGGATCTGTACGTGGAAACTCCCGCCGCGTCACAACCGGGGACTAGAATGTGGCAAAGTTGGCCCAACCTTGGCTCTACATGTACATATGTCCTAAACAAACGAAAACAAGTAGAGAGGTCCACTGGGCTACCCTTGTACGGAGATAACTATTGGGGTAGACGATCCGGGGCCACCGGTCTAGGGTTTCGCCGGAGGAAGACCATCGGAGCGTCGGAATCACATGAAAACTTGCATGTGACCCTAGGATATGTGTGGGAGAGTGGTGCAAGGTTGTTAGGTGCCATGTGTAGGCCCCATGTGTGACCCCCTTCCCGGACATGCGTTAACACTTAGTAAAATCCTGGATCTGTACGTGGAAAGTCCCGCCGCGTCACAACCGGGGCCTAGAATGTGGCAAAGTTGGCCCAACCTTGGCTCTCCATGTACATATGTCCTAAACAAACCAAAACAAGTAGAGAGGTCCATCAGGCTACCCTCGTACGGAGAAAGCTATAGGGGTAGACGATCCGGGGCCCCGGTCTAGGGTTTCGCCAGAGGAAGACCGCCGGAGCATCGAAATCACATGAAAACTTGCATGTGCCCCTAGGATATGTGTGTGAGAGTGGTGCAAGGTTGTTAGGTGCCATGTGTAGGCCCCATGTGTGACCCCCTTCCCGGACATGCGTTAACACTTAGTAAAATCCTGGATCTATATGTGGAAAGTCCCGCCGCATCACAACCGGGGCCTAGAATGTGGCAAAGTTGGCCCAACCTTGGCTCTAAATGTACATATGTCCTAAACAAACCAAAACAAGTAGAGAGGTCCACCGGGCCACCCTCATAAGGAGATAGCTATTTGGGTAGACGATCCGGGACCCCCGGTCTAGGGTTTCACCGGAGGAAGACCGTCGGAGCGTCGAAATCACATGAAAACTTTTATGTGCCCCTAGGATATGTGTGTGAGAGTGGTGAAAGGTTGTTAGGTGACGTGTGTAGGCCCCATGTGTGACCCCCTTCCCGGACATGCGTTAACACTTAGTAAAATCCTGGATCTGTACGTGGAAAGTCCCGCCGCGTCACAACCGAGGCCTAGCATGTGGCAAAGTCGGCCCAACCTTAGCTCTAGATGTACATATGTCGTAAACGAACCAAAACAAGTAGAGAGGTCCATCGGGCTATCCTCGTACAGAGATAGCTATAGGGGTAGACGATCCGGGGGCCCCGGTCTAGGGTTTCGCCGGAGGTAGACCGCCGGAGCGTCGAAATCACATGAAAACTCGAATGTGCCCCTTGGATATGTGTGTGAGAGTGGTGCAAAGTTATTAGGTGCCATGTGTAGTCCCCATGTGTTCCCCCCTTCCCGGACATGCGTTAACACTTAGTAAAATCCTGGATCTGTACGTGGAAAGTCCCGCCGCGTCACAACCGGGGCCTAGAATGTGGCAAAGTTGGATCAACCTTGGCTCTCCATGTACATATGTCCTAAACAAACCAAAACAAGTAGAGAGGTCCACCGGGCTACCCTCGTACGGAGATAGCTATTGGGGTCGACGATCCGGGGCCCCCGGTCTAGGGTTTCGCCGGAGGAAGAACGCCGGAGCGTCGAAATCACATGAAAACTTGCATGTGCCCCTAGGATATGTGTGTGAGAGTGGTGCAAGGTTGTTAGGTGCCATGTGTAGGCCCCATGTGTGCCCCCCTTCCCTGACATGCGTTAACACTTAGTAAAATCCTAGATCTGTACGTGGAAAGTCACGCCGCGTCACAACCGGGGCCTAGAATGTGGCAAAGTTGGGCCAACCTTGGCTCTACATGTACATATGTCCTAAACAAACCAAAACAAGTAGAGAGGTCCACCGGGCTACCCTCGTACGGAGAAAGCTATAGCGGTAGATGATCGGGGGCCCCCGGTCTAGGGTTTCGCCGGAGGAAGACCACCGGAGCGTCGGAATCTCATGAAAACTTGCATGTGCCCCTAGGATATGTGTGTGAGAGTGGTGAAAGGGTATTAGGTGCCATGTGTAGGCCCCATGTGTGACCCCCTTCCCGGACATGCGTTAACACTTAGTAAAATCATGGATCTGTACGTGGAAAGTCCCGCCGCATCACAACCGGGGCCTAGAATGTGGCAAAGTCGGCCCAACCTTATCTCTAGATGTACATATGTCGTAAACGAACCAAAACAAGTAGAGAGGTCCATCGGGCTACCCTCGTACGGATATAGCTATTGGGGTAGACGATCCGGGGGCCCCGGTCTAGGGTTTCGCCGGAGGAAGACCGCCGGAGCGTCGAAGTCACTTGAAAACTTGAATGTGCCCCTAGGATATGTGTGTGAGAGTGGTCAAAGGTTGTTAGGTGCCATGTGTAGGCCCCATGTGTGACCCCCTTCCCGGACATGCGTTAACACTTAGTAAAATCCTGGATCTGTACGTGGAAAGTCCCGCCGTGTCAAAACCGGGGCCTAGAATGTGGAAAAGTTGGCCCAACCTTGGCTCTACATGTACATATGTCCTAAACAAAGCAAAACATGTAGAGAGGTCCATTAGGCTACCCTCGTACGGAGAAAGCTATAGGGGTAGACGATCCGGGGCCCCCGGTCTAGGGTTTCACCGAAGGAAGACCGCCGGAGCGTCGAACTCACATGAAAACTTGCATGTGCCCCTAGGATATGTGTGTGAGAGTGGTTAAAGGTTGTTAGGTGCCATGTGTAGGCCCCATGTGTGACCCCCTTCCTGGACATGCGTTAACACTTAGTAAAATCCTGGATCTGTACGTGGAAAGTCTCGCCGCGTCACAGCCGGTGCCTAGAATGTGGCAAAGTTGGGCAAACGTTGGATCTACATGTACATATGTCCTAAACAAACCAAAACAAGTAGAGAGGTCCACCGGGATACCCTCGTACGAAGATAGCTATAGGGGTAGACGATCCGGGGCCCCCGGTCTAGGGTTTCGTCGGAGGAAGACCGCTGGAGCGTTGAAATCACATGAAAACTTGCATGTGCCTCTAGGATATGTGTGTGAGAGTGGTGCAAGGTTGTTAGGTGCCATGTGTAGGCCCCATGTGTGAGCCCCTTCCCGGACATGCGTTAACACTTAGTAAAATCCTGGATCTGTACGTGGAAAGTCCCGCCGCGTCACAACCGGGGCCTAAAATGTGGCAAAGTTGGCCCAACCTTGGCTCTAGATGTACATATGTCCTAAACAAACCACAACAAGTAGAGAGGTCCACCGGGCTACCCTCGTACGGAGATAGCTATAGGGGTAGACGATCCGGGGCCCCCGGTCTAGGGTTTCGCCGGAGGAAGACCGCCGGAGCGTCGAAATCACATGAAAACTTGCATGTGCCCCTAGGATATGTGTGTGAGAGTGGTGCAAGGTTATTAGGTGCCATGTGTAGGCCCCATGTGTGCCCCCCTTCCCGGACATGCGTTAACACTTAGTAAAATCCTGGATCTGTACGTGGAAAGTCCCGCCGCATCACAACCGGGGCCTAGAATGTGGCAAAGTTGGCCCAACCTTGGCTCTCCATGTACATATGTCCTAAACAAACCAAAACAAGTAGAGAGGTCAATCAGGCTACCCTCATACGGAGAAAGCTATAGGGGTAGACGATCCGGGGCCCTGGTCTAGGGTTTCGCCGGAGGAAGACCGCCGGAGCGTCGAAATCACATGAAAACTTGCATGTGCCCCTAGGATATGTGTGTGAGAGTGGTGCAAGGTTGTTAGGTGCCATGTGTAGGCCCCATGTGTGACCCCCTTCCCGGACATGCGTTATTATTTAGTAAAATCATGGATCTGTACGTGGAAAGTCACGCCACGTCACAACCGGGGCCTAGAATGTGGCAAAGTTGGCCCAACCTTGGCTCTACATGTACATATGTCCTAAACAAACCAAATCAAGTAGAGAGGTCTACCGGGCTACCCTCGTATGGACATAGCTATAGGGGTAGACGACCCGGGACCCCCGGTCTAGAGTTTTGCCGGAGGAAGACCGCCGGAGCGTCAAAATTACATGAAAACTTGCATGTGCCCCTAGGATATGTGTATGAGAGTGGTGCAAGGTTGTTAGGTGCCATGTGTAGGCCACATGTGTGACCCCCTTCTCGGACATGCGTTAACACTTAGTAAAATCCTGGATATGTACGTGGAAAGTCCTCCCGCGTCACAATAGGGCCTAGAATGTGGCAAAGTTGGCCCAACCTTGGATCTACATGTACATATGTCCTAAACAAACCAAAACAAGTAGAGAGGTCCATCAGGCTACCCTCGTACGGAGAAAGATATAGGGATAGACGATCCGGGGCCCCCGGTCTAGGGTTTCGCCGGAGGAAGACCGTCGGAGCATCGAAATCACATGAAAACTTGCATGTGCCCCTAGGATATGTGTGTGAGAGTGGTGCAAAATTGTTAGGTGCCATGTGTAGGCCCCATGTGTGACCCCCTTCCCGGACATGCGTTAACACTTAGTAAAATCCTGGATCTGTACGTGGAACGTCCCGCCGCGTCACACCCGGGGCCTAGAATGTGGCAAAGTTGGCCCAACCTTGTCTGTCCATGTACATATGTCCTAAAAAAACAAAACAAGTAGAGAGGACAATCAGGCTACCATCGTACGGAGAAAGCTATAGGGGTAGACGATCCGGGCCCCCGGTCTAGGGTTTCGCCGGAGGAAGACCGCCGGAGCGTCGAAATCACATGAAAACTTCCATCTTCCCCTAGGATATGTGTGTGAGAGTGGTCCAAGGTTGTTAGGTTCCATGTGTAGACCCCATGTGTGACCCCCTCCCCGCACATGCGTTAACGCTTAGTAAAATCCTGGATCTGTACGTGGAAAGTCCCGCCGCGTCACAACCGGGGCCTAGAATGTGGCAAAGTTGGCCCAACCTTGGCTCTCCATGTACATATGTCCTAAACAAACAAAAACAAGTAGAGAGGACAATCAGGCTACCCTCGTACGGAGAAAGCTATAGGGGTAGACGATCCGGGGCCCCCGGTCTAGGGTTTCGCCGGAGGAAGACCGCCGGAGCATCGAAATCACAAGAAAACTTGCATGTGCCCCTAGGATATGTGTGTGAGACTGGTCCAAGGTTGTTAGGTGCCATGTGTAGACCCCATGTGTGACCCCCTCCCCGGACATGCGTTAACGCTTAGTAAAATCATGGATCTGTACGTGGAAAGTCCCGCCGCGTCACAACCAGGGCCTAGAATGTGGCAAAGTTGGCCCAACCTTGGCTCTACATGTACATATGTCCTAAACAAACCAAAACAAGTAGAGAGGTCTACCGGGATACCCTCGTATGGACATAGCTATAGGGGTAGACGACCCGGGACCCCCGGTCTAGAGTTTCGCCGGAGGAAGACCGCCGGAGCGTCGAAATCACATGAAAACTTGCATGTGCCCCTAGGATATGTGTGTGAGAGTGGTGCAAGGTTGTTAGGTGCCATGTGTAGGCCTCATGTGTGACACCCTTCCCGGACGTGCGTTAACACTTAGTAAAATCCTGGATCTGTACGTGGAAAGTCCCGCCGCGTCACAACTGGGGCCTAGAATGTGGCAAAGTTGGCCCAACCTTGGCTCTACATGTACATATGTCCTAAACAAACCAAAACAAGTAGAGAGGTCCATCAGGCTACCCTCGTAACGAGAAAGCTATAGGGGTAGACGATCCGGGGCCCCCGGTCTAGGGTTTCGCCGGAGGAAGACCATCAGAGCGTCGAAATAACATGAAAACTTGCATGTGCCCCTAGGATATGTGTGTGAGAGTGGTGAAAGGTTGTTAGGTGCCATGTGTAGGCCCCATGTGTGACCCCCTTCCCAGACATGCGTTAACACTTAGTAAAATCCTGGATCTGTACGTGGAAACTCCCGCCGCGTCAAAATCGGGGCCTAGAATGTGGCAAAGTTGGCCCAACCTTGGCTCTCCATGTACATATGTCCTAAACAAACGAAAACAAGTAGAGAGGTCCACTGGGCTACCCTCGTACGGAGATAGCTATAGGGGTAGACGATCCGGGGCCACCGGTCTAGGGTTTCGCCGGAGGAAGACAACCGGAGCGTCGGTATCACATGAAAACTTGCATGTGTCCCTAGGATATGTGTGTGAGAGTGGTGCAAGGTTGTTAGGTGCCATGTGTAGGCCCCATGTGTGACCCCCTTCCCGGACATCCGTTAACACTTAATAAAATCTTGGATCTGTACGTGGAAAGTCCTGCCGCGTCACAACAGGGCCTAGAATGTGGCAAAGTTGGCCCAACCTTGGCTCTACATGTACATATGTCCTAAACAAACCAAAACAAGTAGAGAGGTCCATCAGGCTACCCTCGTACGGAGAAAGCGATAGGGGTAGACGATCCGGGGCCCCCGGTCTAGGGTTTCGCCGGAGGAAGACCGTCGGAGCATCGAAATCACATGAAAACTTGCATGTGCCCCTGGGATATGTGTGTGAGAGTGGTGCAAAATTGTTAGGTGCCATGTGTAGGCCCCATGTGTGACCCCCTTCCCGGACATGCGTTAACACTTAGTAAAATCCTGGATCTGTACGTGGAAAGTCCCGCCGCGTCACAACAGGGCCTAGAATGTGGCAAAGTTGGCCCAACCTTGGCTCTACATGTACATATGTCCTAAACAAACCAAAAAAAGTAGAGAGGTCCATCAGGCTACCCTCGTACGGAGAAAGATATAGGGGTAGACGATCCGGGGCCCCCGGTCTAGGGTTTCGCCGGAGGAAGACCGTCGAAGCATCGAAATCACATGAAAACTTGCATGTGCCCCTGGGATATGTATGTGAGAGTGGTGCAAAATTGTTAGGTGCCATGTGTAGGCCCCATGTGTGACCCCCTTCCCGGACATGCGTTAACGCTTAGTAAAATCCTGGATCTGTACGTGGAAAGTCCCGCCGCGTCACAACCGGGGCCTAGAATGTGGCAAAGTTGGCCCAACCTTGGCTCTCCATGTACATATGTCCTAAACAAACAAAAACAAGTAGAGAGGACAATCAGGCTACCCTCGTACGGAGAAAGACCGCCGGAGCGTCAAAATCACATGAAAACTTGCATGTGCCCCTAGGATATGTGTATGAGAGTGGTGCAAGGTTCTTAGGTGCCATGTGTAGGCCACATGTGTGACCCCCTTCTCGGACATGCGTTAACACTTAGTAAAATCCTAGATCTGTACGTGGAAAGTCCTGCCGCGTCACAACAGGGCCTAGAATGTGGCAAAGTTGGCCCAACCTTGGCTCTACATGTACATATGTCCTAAACAAACCAAAACAAGTAGAGAGGACAATCAGGCTACCCTCGTACGGAGAAAGCTATAGGGGTAGACGATCCGGGGCCCCCGGTCTAGGGTTTCGCCGGAGGAAGACCGCCGGAGCGTCGAAATCACATGAAAACTTGCATGTGCCCCTAGGATATGTGTGTGAGAGTGGTCCAAGGTTGTTAGGTGCCATGTGTAGACCCCATGTGTGACCCCCTCCCTGGACATGCGTTAACGCTTAGTAAAATCATGGATCTGTACGTGGAAAGTCCCGCCGCGTCAGAACCAGGGCCTAGAATGTGGCAAAGTTGGTCCAACCTTGGCTCTACATGTACATATGTCCTAAACAAACCAAAACAAGTAGAGAGGTCTACCGGGATACCCTCGTATGGAGATAGCTATAGGGGTAGACGACCCGGGACCCTCGGTCTAGAGTTTCGCCAGAGGAAGACCGCCGGAGCGTCGAAATCACATGAAAACTTGCATGTGCCCTTAGGATATGTGTGTGAGAGTGGTGCAAGGTTGTTAGGTGCCATGTGTAGGCCTCATGTGTGACACCCTTCCCGGACGTGCGTTAACACTTAGTAAAATCCTGGATCTGTACGTGGAAAGTCCCGCCGCGTCACAACTGGGCCTAGAATGTGGCAAAGTTGGCCCAACCTTGGCTCTACATGTACATATGTCCTAAACAAACCAAAACAAGTAGAGAGGTCCATCAGGCTACCCTCGTAAGGAGAAAGGTATAGGGGTAGACGATCCGGGGCCCCCGGTCTAGGGTTTCGCCGGAGGAAGACCGTCAGAGCGTCGAAATAACATGAAAACTTGCATGTGCCCCTAGGATATGTGTGTGAGAGTGGTGCAAGGTTGTTAGGTGCCATGTGTAGGCCCCATGTGTGACCCCCTTCCCGGACATGCGTTAACACTTAGTAAAATCCTGGATCTGTACGTGGAAACTCCCGCCGCGTCACAACCGGGGCCTAGAATGTGGCAAAGTTGGCCCAACCTTGGCTCTCCATGTACATATGTCCTAAACAAACGAAAACAAGTAGAGAGGTCCACTGGGCTACCCTTGTTCGGAGATAGCTATAGGGGTAGACGATCCGGGGCCACCGGTCTAGGGTTTCGCCGGAGGAAGACAACCGGAGCGTCGGAATCACATGAAAACTTGCATGTGTCCCTAGGATATGTGTGTGAGAGTGGTGCAAGGTTGTTAGGTGCCATGTGTAGGCCCCATGTGTGACCCCCTTCCCGGACATCCGTTAACACTTAATAAAATCTTGGATCTGTACGTGGAAAGTCCCGCCGCGTCACAACCGGGGCCTAGAATGTGGCAAAGTTGGCCCAACCTTGGCTCTCCATGTACATATGTCCTAAACAAACCAAAACAAGTATAGAGGTCCATCAGGCTACCCTCGTACGGAGAAAGCTATTGGGGTAGACGATCCGGGGCCCCCGGTCTAGGGTTTCGCTGGAGGAAGACCGCCAAAGCGTCGAAATCACATGAAAACTTGCATGTGCCCCTAGGATATCTGTGTGAGAGTGGTGCAAGGTTGTTAGGTGCCATGTGTAGGCCCCATGTGTGACCCCCTTCCCGGACATGCGTTATTACTTAGTAAAATCATGGATCTGTACGTGGAAAGTCCCGCCGCGTCACAACAGGGGCCTAGAATGTGGCAAAATTGGCCCAACCTTGGCTCTACATGTACATATGTCCTAAACAAACCAAAACAAGTAGAGAGGTCTACCGGGCTACCCTCGTATGGACATAGCTATAGGGGTAGACGACCCGAGACCCCCGGTCTAGAGTTTTGCCGGAGGAAGACCGCCGGAGCGTCAAAATAACATGAAAACTTGCATGTGCCCCTAGGATATGTGTATGAGAGTGGTGCAAGGTTGTTAGGTGCCATGTGTAGGCCTCATGTGTGACCCCCTTCCCGGACATGCGTTAACACTTAGTAAAATCCTGGATCTGTACGTGGAAAGTCCTGCCGCGTCACAACAGGGCCTAGAATGTGGCAAAGTTGGCCCAACCTTGGCTCTACATGTACATATGTCCTAAACAAACCAAAACAAGTAGAGAGGTCCATCAGGCTACCCTTGTACGGAGAAAGCTATAGGGGTAGACGATCCGGGGCCCCCGGTCTAGGGTTTCGCCGGAGGAAGACCGTCGGAGCATCGAAATCACATGAAAACTTGCATGTGCCCCTAGGATATGTGTGTGAGAGTGGTGCAAAGTTGTTAGGTGCCATGTGTAGGCCCCATGTGTGACCCCCTTCCCGGACATGCGTTAACACTTAGTAAAATCCTGGATCTGTACGTGGAAAGTCCTGCCGCGTCAGAACTGGGGCCTAGAATGTGGCAAAGTTGGCCCAACCTTGTCTCTACATGTACATATGTCCTAAACAAACCAAAGCAAGTAGAGAGGTCCATCAGGCTACCCTCGTAAGGAGAAAGCTATAGGGGTAGACGATCCGGGGCCCCCGGTCTAGGGTTTCGCCGGAGGAAGACCGTCAGAGAGTCAAAATAACATGAAAACTTGCATGTGCCCCTAGGATATGTGTGTGAGAGTGGTGCAAGGTTGTTAGGTGCCATGTGTAGGCCCCATGTGTGACCCCCTTCCCGGACATGCGTTAACACTTAGTAAAATCCTGGATCTGTACGTGGAAAGTCCCGCCGCGTCACATCCGGGGCCTAGAATGTGGCAAAGTTGGCCCAACCTTGGCTCTCCATGTACATATGTCCTAAACAAACCAAAACAAGTAGAGAGGTCAATCAGGCTACCCTCGTATGGAGAAAGCTATAGGGGTAGACGATCCGGGGCCCCGGTCTAGGGTTTCGCCGGAGGAAGACCGCCGGAGCGTCGAAATCACATGAAAACTTGCATGTGCCCCTAGGATATGTGTGTGAGAGTGGTGCAAGGTTGTTAGGTGCCATGTGTAGACCCCATGTGTGACCCCGTTCCCGGACATGCGTTAACACTTAGTAAAATCATGGATCTGTACGTGGAAAGTCCCACCGCGTCACAACCGGGGCCTAGAATGTGGCAAAGTTGGCCCAACCTTGGCTCTACATGTACATATGTCCTAAACAAACCAAAACAAGTAGAGAGGTCTACCGGGCTACCCTCGTATGGAGATAGCTATAGGGGTAGACTACCCGGGACCCTCGGTCTAGAGTTTCGCCGGAGGAAGACCGCCGGAGCGTCGAAATCACATGAAAACTTGCATGTGCCCCTAGGATATGTGTGTGAGAGTGGTGCAAGGTTGTTAGGTGCCATGTGTAGGCCTCATGTGTGACACCCTTCCCGGACGTGCGTTAACACTTAGTAAAATCCTGGATCTGTACGTGGAAAGTCCCGCCGCGTCACAACTGGGGCCTAGAATGTGGCAAAGTTGGCCCAACCTTGGCTCTACATGTACATATGTCCTAAACAAACCAAAACAAGTAGAGAGGTCCATCAGGCTACCCTCGTAAGGAGAAAGCTATAGGGTAGACGATCCGGGGCCCCCGGTCTAGGGTTTCGCCGGAGGAAGACCGTTAGAGCGTCGAAATAACATGAAAACTTGCATGTGTCCCTAGTATATGTGTGTGAGAGTGGTGAAAGGTTGTTAGGTGCCATGTGTAGGCCCCATCTGTGACCCCTTCCCGGACATGCGTTAACACTTAGTAAAATCCTGGATCTGTACGTGGAAACCGCCGCCGCGTCACAACCGGGGCCTAGAATGTGGCAAAGTTGGCCCAACCTTGGCTCTCCATGTACATATGTCCTAAACAAACGGAAACAAGTGGAGAGGTCCACTGGGCTACCCTCGTACGGAGATAGCTATAGGGGTAGACGATCCGGGGCCACCGGTCTAGGGTTTCGCCGGAGGAAGACAACCGGAGCGTCGGAATCACATGAAAACTTGCATGTGTCCCTAGGATATGTGTGTGAGAGTGGTGCAAGGTTGTTAGGTGCCATGTGTAGGCCCCATGTGTGACCCCCTTCCCGGACATCCGTTAACACTTAATAAAATCTTGGATCTGTACGTGGAAAGTCCTGCCGCGTCACAACAAGGCCTAGAATGTGGCAAAGTTGGCCCAACCTTGGCTCTACATGTACATATGTCCTGAACAAACCAAAACAAGTAGAGAGGTCCATCAGGCTACCCTCGTACGGAGAAAGCTATAGGGGTAGACGATCCGGGGCCCCGGTCTAGGGTTTCGCCGGAGGAAGACCGTCAGAGCGTCGAAATAACATGAAAACTTGCATGTGCCCCAGGGATATGTGTGTGAGAGTGGTGCAAAATTTTTAGGTGCCATGTGTAGGCCCCATGTGTGACCCCCTTCCCGGACATGCGTTAACACTTAGTAAAATCCTGGATCTGTACGTGGAAAGTCCCGCCGCGTCACAACCGGGGCCTAGAATGTGGCAAAGTTGTCCCAACCTTGGCTCTCCATGTACATATGTCCTAAACAAACCAAAACAAGTAGAGAGGACAATCAGGCTACCCTCGTACGGAGAAAGCTATAGGGGTAGACGATCCGGCGTCCCCGGTCTAGGGTTTCGCCGGAGGAAGACCGCCGGAGCGTCGAAATCACATGAAAACTTGCATGTGCCCCTAGGATATATGTGTGAGAGTGGTCCAAGGTTGTTAGGTGCCATGTGTAGACCCCATGTGTGACCCCCTCCCCGGACATGCGTTAACGCTTAGTAAAATCATGGATCTGTACGTGGAAAGTCCCGCCGCGTCACAACCAGGGCCTAGAATGTGGCAACGTTGGCCCAACCTTGGCTCTACATGTACATATGTCCTAAACAAACCAAAACAAGTAGAGAGGTCTACCGGGCTACCCTCGTATGGAGATAGCTATAGGGGTAGACGACCCGGGACCCTCGGTCTAGAGTTTCGCCGGGGGAAGACCGCCGGAGCGTCGAAATCACATGAAAACTTACATGTGCCCCTAGGATATGTGTGTGAGAGTGGTGCAAGGTTCTTAGGTGCCATGTGTAGGCCTCATGTGTGACACCCTTCCCGGAAGTGCGTTAACACTTAGTAAAATCCTGGATCTGTACGTGGAAAGTCCCGCCGCGTCACAACTGGGGCCTAGAATGTGGCAAAGTTGGCCCAACCTTTGCTCTACATGTACATATGTCCTAAACAAACCAAAACAAGTAGAGAGGTCTATCAGGCTACCCTCGTAAGGAGAAAGCTATAGGGGTAGACGATCCAGGGCCCCCGGTCTAGGGTTTCGCCGGAGGAAGACCGTCAGAGCGTCGAAATAACATGAAAACTTGCATGTGCCCCTAGGATATGTGTGTGAGAGTGGTGAAAGGTTGTTAGGTGCCATGTGTAGGCCCCATCTGTGACCCCCTTCCCGGACATGCGTTAACACTTAGTAAAATCCTGGATCTGTACGTGGAAACTCCCGCCGCGTCACAATCGGGGCCTAGAATGTGGCAAAGTTGGCCCAACCTTGGATCTCCATGTACATATGTCCTAAACAAACCAAAACAAGTAGAGAGGACAATCAGGCTACCCTCGTACGGAGAAAGCTATAGGGGTAGACGACCGGGGCCCCCGGTCTAGGGTTTCGCCGGAGGAAGACCGCCGGAGCGTCGAAATCACATGAAAACTTGCATGTGCCCCTAGGATATGTGTGTGAGAGTGGTCCAAGGTTGTTAGGTGCCATGTGTAGACCCCATGTGTGACCCCCTCCCCGGACATGCGTTAACGCTTAGTAAAATCATGGACCTGTACGTGGAAAGTCCCGCTGTGTCACAACCAGGGCCTAGAATGTGGCAAAGTTGGCCCAACCTTGGCTCTCCATGTACATATGTCCTAAACAAACCAAAACAAGTATAGAGGTCCATCAGGCTACCCTCGTACGGAGAAAGCTATTGGGGTAGACGATCCGGGGCCCCCGGTCTAGGGTTTCGCTGGAGGAAGACCGCCGGAGCGTCGAAATCACATGAAAACTTGCATGTGCCCCTAGGATATCTGTGTGAGAGTGGTGCAAGGTTGTTAGGTGACATGTGTAGGCCCCATTTGTGACCCCCTTCCGGGACATGCGTTATTACTTAGTAAAATCATGGATCTGTACGTGGAAAGTCCCTCCGCGTCACAACAGGGGCCTAGAATGTGGCAAAATTTGCCCAACCTTGGATCTACATGTACATATGTCCTAAACAAACCAAAACAAGTAGAGAGGTCTACCGGGCTACCCTCGTATGGACATAGCTATAGGGGTAGACGACCCGGGACCCCCGGTCTAGAGTTTTGCCGGAGGAAGACCGCCGGAGCGTCAAAATCACATGAAAACTTGCATGTGCCCCTAGGATATGTGTATGAGAGTGGTGCAAGGTTGTTAGGTGCCATGTGTAGGCCTCATGTGTGACCCCCTTCCCGGACATGCGTTAACACTTAGTAAAATCCTGGATCTGTACGTGGAAAGTCCTGCCGCGTCACAACAGGGCCTAGAATGTGGCAAAGTTGGCCCAACCTTGGCTCTACATATACATATGTCCTAAACAAACCAAAACAAGTAGAGAGGTCCATCAGGCTACCCTCGTACGGAGAAAGCTATAGGGGTAGACGATCCGGGGCCGCCGGTCTAGGGTTTCGCCGGAGGAAGACCGTCGGAGCATCGAAATCACATCAAAACTTGCATGTGCCCCTAGTATATGTGTGTGAGAGTGGTGCAAAGTTGTTAGGTGCCATGTGTAGGCCCCATGTGTGACCCCCTTCCCGGACATGCGTTAACACTTAGTAAAATCCTGGATCTGTACGTGGAAAGTCCCGCCGCGTCACATCCGGGGCCTAGAATGTGGCAAAGTTGGCCCAACCTTGGCTCTCCATGTACATATGTCCTAAACAAACCAAAACAAGTAGAGAGGTCAATCAGGCTACCCTCGTATGGAGAAAGCTATAGGGGTAGACGATCCGGGGCCCCGGTCTAGGGTTTCGCCGGAGGAAGACCGCCGGAGCGTCGAAATCACATGAAAACTTGCATGTGCCCCTAGGATATGTGTGTGAGAGTGGTGCAAGGTTGTTAGGTGCCATGTGTAGACCCCATGTGTGACCCCGTTCCCGGACATGCGTTAACACTTAGTAAAATCATGGATCTGTACGTGGAAAGTCCCACCGCGTCATAACCGGGGCCTAGAATGTGGCAAAGTTGGCCCAACCTTGGCTCTACATGTACATATGTCCTAAACAAACCAAAACAATTAGAGAGGTCTACCGGGCTACCCTCGTATGGAGATAGCTATAGGGGTAGACGACCCGGGACCCTCGGTCTAGAGTTTCGCCGGAGGAAGACCGCCGGAGCGTCGAAATCACATGAAAACTTGAATGTGCCCCTAGGATATGTGTGTGAGAGTGGTGCAAGGTTGTTAGGTGCCATGTGTAGGCCTCATGTGTGACACCCTTCCCGGACGTGCGTTAACACTTAGTAAAATCCTGGATCTGTACGTGGAAAGTCCCGCCGCGTCACAACTGGGGACTAGAATGTGGCAAAGTTGGCCCAACCTTGGCTCTACATGTACATATGTCCTAAACAAACCAAAACAAGTAGAGAGGTCCATTAGGATACCCTCGTAAGGAGAAAGCTATAGGGGTAGACGATCCGGGGCCCCCGGTCTAGGGTTTCGCCGGAGGAAGACCGTTAGAGCGTAGAAATAACATGAAAACTTGCATGTGCCCCTAGGATATGTGTGTGAGAGTGGTTCAAGGTTGTTAGGTGCCATGTGTAGGCCCCATGTGTGACCCCCTTCCCGGACATGCGTTAACACTTAGTAAAATCCTGGATCTGTACGTGGAAACTCCCGCCGCGTCACAACCGGGGCCTAGAATGTGGCAAAGTTGGCCCAACCTTGGCTCTACATGTACACATGTCCTAAACTAACGAAAACAAGTAGAGAGGTCCACTGGGCTACCCTTGTACAGAGATAGCTATAGGGGTAGACGATCCGGGGCCACCGGTCTAGGGTTTCGTCGGAGGAAGACAACCGGAGCGTCGGAATCACATGAAAACTTGCATGTGCCCCTAGGATATGTGTGTGAGAGTGGTGCAAGGTTGTTAGGTGCCATGTGTAGGCCCCATGTGTGACCCCCTTCCCGGACATGCATTAACACTTAGTAAAATGCTGGATCTGTACGTGGAAAATCCTGCCGCGTCACAACCGGGGCCTAGAATGTGGCAAAGTTGGCCCATCCTTGGATCTGCATGTACATATGTCCTTAACAACCCAAAACAAGTAGAGAGGTCCATCAGGCAACCCTCGTACGGATAAAGCTATAGGGGTAGACGATCCACGGCCCCCGGTCTAGGGTTTCGCCAGAGGAAGACCGCCGGAGCGTCGGAATCACATGAAAACTTGCATGTGCCCCTAGGATATGTGTGTGAGAGTGGTGAAAGGTTGTTAGGTGCCATGTGTAGCCCCATGTGTGACCCCCTTCCCGGACATGCGTTAACACTTAGTAAAATCCTGGATCTGTACGTGGAAACTCCCGCCGCGTCACAACCGGGGCCTAGAATGTGGCAAAGTTGGCCCAACCTTGGCTCTACATGTACATATGTCCTAAACAAACCAAAACAAATAGAGAGGTCCACCGGGATACCCTTGTACGGAGATAGCTATAGGGGTAGACGATCCGGGGCCACCGGTCTAGGGTTTCGCCGGAGGAAGACCACTTGAGCGTCGGAATCACATGAAAACTTGCATGTGCCCCTAGGATATGTGTGTGAGAGTGGTGCAAGGTTGTTAGGTGCCATGTGTAGGCCCCATGTGTGACCCCCTTCCCGGACAAGCGTTAACACTTAGTAAATCCTGGATCTGTACGTGGAAACTCCCGTCGCGTCACAACCGGGGCCTAGAATGTGGCAAAGTTGGCCCAACCTTGGCTCTCCATGCACATATGTCCTAAACAAACCAAAACAAGTCGAGATGTCAGCGGGCTACGGAGAAAGCTATAGGGGTAGATGATCCGGGGCCCCCGGTCTAGGGTTTCACTGGAGGAAGACCACCAGAGCGTCGGAATCACGTGAAAACTTGCATGTGCCCCTAGGATATGTGTGTGAGAGTGGTGCTAGGTTGTTAGGTGCGATGTGAAGGCCCCATGTGTGATCCCCTTCCCGGACATGCGTTAACACTTAATAAAATCTTGGATCTGTACGTGGAAACTCCCGCCGCGTCACAACCGTGGCCTAGAATGTGGCAAAGTTTGCCCAACCTTGGCTCTACATGTACATATGTCCTAAGCAAATCAAAACAAGTAGAGAGGTCCACCGGGATACCCTCGTACGAAGATAGCTATAGGGGTAGACTATCCGGGCCCCCTGTCTAGGGTTTCGCCGGAGGAAGACCGCCGGAGCGTCGA
This sequence comes from Avena sativa, assembly GCA_916181665.1. NCBI lineage: Eukaryota > Viridiplantae > Streptophyta > Magnoliopsida > Poales > Poaceae > Avena > Avena sativa. Next base: position 196,627,710 of record OV702286.1, read on the forward strand.
AATCACATGAAAACTTGCATGTGACCCTAGGATATGTGTGTGAGAGTGGTGCAAGGTTGTTAGGTGCCATGTGTAGGCCCCATGTGTGACCCCCTTCCCGGACATGCGTTAACACTTATTAAAATCCTGGATCTGTACGTGGAAAGTCCCGCCGCGTCACAACCGGGGCCTAGAATGTGGCAAAGTGGGCCCAACCTTGGCTCTACATGTACATATGTCCTAAACAAACCAAAACAAGTAGAGAGGTCCACCGGGCTACCCTCGTACGGAGATAGCTATTGGGGTAGAAGATCTGGGACCCCCGGTCTAGGGTTTCACCGGAGGAAGACCGTCGGACCGTCGAAATCACATGAAAACTTGCATGTGCCCCTAGGATATGTGTGTGAGAGTGGTGAAAGGTTGTTAGGTGCCGTGTGTAGGCCCCATGTGTGACCCCCTTCCCGGACATGTGTTAACACTTAGTAAATTCCTAGATCTGTACGTGGAAAGTCCCGCCGCGTCACAACCGGGGCCTATAATGTGGCAAAGTTGGCCCAACCTTTGATATACATGTACATATGTCCTAAACAAACCAAAACAAGTAGAGAGGTCCACTGGCCTACCCTTGTACGGAGATAGCTATAGGGGTAGACGATCCGGGGCCACCGGTCTAGGGTTTCGCCGGAGGAAGACCACCAGAGCGTCGGAATCACATGAAAACTTGCATGTGCCCCTAGGATATGTGTGTGAGAGTGGTGCAAGTTTGTTTGGTGCCATGTGTAGGCCCCATGTGTGACCCCCTTCCTGGACATGCGTTAACACTTAGTAAAATCCTGGATCTATACGTGGAAAGTCCCGCCGCGTCACAACCGGGGCCTAGAATGTGGCAAATTCAGCCCAACCTTAGCTCTAGATGTACATATGTCGTAAACGAACCAAAAAAAGTAGAGAGGTCCATCGGGCTACCCTCGTATGGAGATAGCTATTGGGGTAGACGATCCGGGGGCCCCGGTCTAGGGTTTCGCCGGAGGAAGACCGCTGGAGCGTCGGAATCACATGAAAACTTGAATGTGCCCCTAGGATATGTGTGTGAGAGTGGTGCAAGGTTATTAGGTGCCATGTGTAGGCCCTATGTGTGCCCCCCTTTACCGGACATGCGTTAACACTTAGTAAAATCCTGGATCTGTACGTGGAAAGTCCCGCCGCGTCACAACCGGGGCCTAGAATGTGGCAAAGTTGGCCCAACCTTGGCTCTACATGTACATATGTCCTAAACAAACCAAAACAAATAGAGAGGTCCACCGGGCTACCCTCGTACGGAGATACCTATAGGGGTAGACGATCCGGGGCCCCCGGTCTAGGGTTTCGCCGGAGGAAGAGCGTCGGAGCGTCGAAATCACATGAAAACTTGCATGTGCCCCTAGGATATGTGTTAGAGAGTGGTGCAAGGTTGTTAGGTGCCATGTGTGACCCCCTTGCTGGACATGCGTTAACACTTAGTAAAATCCTGGATCTGCACGTGGAAAGTCCCGCCGCGTCATAACCGGGGCCTAGAATGTGGAAAAGTTGGCCCAACCTTGGCTCTACATGTACATATGTCCTAAACAAACCAAAACAAGTAGAGAGGTCCACCGGGCTACCCTCGTACGGAGATAGCTACTGGGGTAGACGATCTGGGACCCCCGGTCTAGGGTTTCACCGGAGGAAGACCGTCGGAGCGTCAAAATAACATGAAAACATGCATGTGCCCCTAGGATATGTGTTTGAGAGTGGTGAAAGGTTGTTAGGTGCCGTGTGTAGGCCCCATGTGTGACCCCCTTCCCGGACATGTGTTAACACTTAGTAAAATCCTGGATCTGTACGTGGAAAGTCCCGCCGCGTCACAACCGGGGCATATAATGTGGCAAAGTTGGCCAAACCTTGGATCTACATGTACATATGTCCTAAACAAACCAAAACAACTAGAGAGTTCCACTGGGCTACCCTTGTACGGAGATAGCTATAGGGGTAGACGATCCGGGGCCACCGGTCTAGGGTTTCGCCGGAGGAAGACCACCAGAGCGTCGGAATCACATGAAAACTTGCATGTGCCCCTAGGTTATGTGTGTGAGAGTGGTGCAAGGTTGTTAGGTGACATGTGTAGGCCCCATGTGTGACCCCCTTCCCGGACATGCGTTAACACTTAGTAAAATCTTGGATCTGTACGTGGAAAGTCACGCCGCGTCACAACCGGGGCCTAGAATGTGGCAAAGTCGGCCCAACCTTAGCTCTAGATGTACATATGTCGTAAACGAACCAAAACAAGTAGAGAGGTCCATCGGGCTACCCTCGTACGGAGATAGCTATTGGGGTAGACGATCCGAGGGCCCAGGTCTAGGGTTTCGCCGGAGGAAGACCGCCGGAGCGTCGAAGTCACTTGAAAACTTGAATGTGCCCCTAGGATATGTGTGTGAGAGTGGTGAAATGTTTTTAGGTGCCGTGTGTAGGCCCCATGTGTGACCCCCTTCCCGGACATGCGTTAACACTTAGTAAAATCCTGGATCTGTACGTGGAAAGTCTCGCCGCGTCACAACCGGGGCCTAGAATGTGGCAAAGTTGGGCCAACCTTGGCTCTACATGTACATATGTCCTAAGCAAACCAAAACAAGTAGAGAGGTCCTCCGGGCTACCCTCGTACGGAGATAGCTATAGGGGTAGACGATCCGGGGCCACCGGTCTAGGGTTTCGCCGGAGGAAGACCGCCGGAGCGTTGAAATCACATGAAAACTTGAATGTGCCCCTAGGATATGTGTGTGAGAGTGGTCAAAGGTTGTTAGGTGCCATGTCTAGGCCCCATGTGTGACCCCCTTCCCGGATATGCGTTAACACTTAGTAAAATCCTGGATCTGTACGTGGAAAGTCCCGCCGCGTCACAACCGGGGCCTAGAATGTGGAAAAGTTGGCCCAACCTTGGCTCTACATGTACATATGTCCTAAACAAAGCAAAACATGTAGAGAGGTCCATTAGGCTACCCTCGTACGGAGAAAGCTAAAGGGGTAGACGATTCGGGGCCCCCGGTCTAGGGTTTCACCGAAGGAAGACCGCCGGAGCGTCGAAATCACATGAAAACTTGCAAGTGCCCCTAGGATATGTGTGTGAGAGTGGTGCAAGGTTGTTAGGTGCCATGTGTAGGCCCCATGTGTGCCCCCCTTTACCGTACATGCGTTAACACTTAGTAAAATCCTGGATCTGTACGTGGAAAGTCCCGCCGAGTCACAACCGGGGCCTAGAATGTGGCAAAGTTGGCCCAACCTTGGCTCTCCATGTACATATGTCCTAAACAAAGCAAAACAAGTAGAGAGGTCCGCCGGGCTACCCTCGTACGGAGATAGCTATTGGGGTAGACGATCCGGGACCCCCGGTCTAGGGTTTCGCCGGAGGAAGACCGTCGGAGCATCGAAATCACATGAAAACTTGCATGTGCCCCTAGGATATGTGTGTGAGAGTGGTGAAATGTTTTTAGGTGCCGTGTGTAGGCCCCATGTGTGACCCCCTTCCCGGACATGCGTTAACACTTAGTAAAATCCTGGATCTATACGTGGAAAGTCTCGCCGCGTCACAACCGGGGCCTAGAATGTGGCAAAGTTGGGCCAACCTTGGCTATACATGTACATATGTCCTAAACAAACCAAAACAAGTAGAGAGGTCCTCCGGGCTACCCTCGTACGGAGATAGCTATAGGGGTAGACTATCCGGGGACCCCGGTCTAGGGTTTCGCCGGAGGAAGACCGCCGGAGCGTTGAAATCACATGAAAACTTGAATGTGCCCCTAGGATATGTGTGTGAGAGTGGTCAAAGGTTGTTAGGTGCCATGTATAGGCCCCATGTGTGACCCCCTTCCCGGACATGCGTTAACACTTAGTAAAATCCTGGATCTGTACGTGGAAAGTCTCGCCGCGTCACAGCCGGTGCCTAGAATGTGGCAAAGTTGGGCAAACGTTGGATCTACATGTACATATGTCCTAAACAAACCAAAACAAGTAGAGAGGTCCACCGGGCTACCCTCGTACGAAGATAGCTATAGGGGTAGACGATGCGGGGCCCCCGGTCTAGGGTTTCGTCGGAGGAAGACCGCTGGAGCGTTGAAATCACATGAAAACATGCATGTGCCTCTAGGATATGTGTGTGAGAGTGGTGCAAGGTTGTTAGGTGCCATGTGTAGGCCCCATGTGTGAGCCCCTTCTCGGACATGCGTTAACACTTAGTAAAATCCTAGATCTATACGTGGAAAGTCCCGCCGCGTCACAACCGGGGCCTAAAATGTGGCAAAGTTGGCCCAACCTTGGCTCTAGATGTACATATGTCCTAAACAAACCAAAACAAGTAGAGAGGTCCACCGGGCTACCCTCGTACGGAGATAGCTATAGGGGTAGACGATCCGGGGCCCCGGTCTATGGTTTCGCCGGAGGAAGACCGCCGGAGCGTCGAAATCACATGAAAACTTGCATGTGCCCCTAGGATATGTGTGTGAGAGTGGTGCAAGGTTGTTAGGTGCCATGTGTAGGCCCCATGTGTGACCCCCTTCCCCGACATGTGTTAACACTTAGTAAAATCCTGGATCTGTACGTGGAAAGTCCCGCCGCGTCACAACCGGGGCCTAGAATGTGGCAAAGTTGGCCCAACCTTGGCTCTCCATGTACATATGTCCTAAACAAACCAAAACAAGTAGAGAGGTCAATCAGGCTACCCTCGTACGGAGAAAGCTATAGGGGTAGACGATCCGGGGCCCCGGTCTAGGGTTTCGCCGGAGGAAGACCGCCGGAGCGTCGAAATCACATGAAAACTTGCATGTGCCCCTAGGATATGTGTGTGAGAGTGGTGCAAGGTTGTTAGGTGCCATGTGTAAGCCCCATGTGTGACCCCCTTCCCGGACATGCGTTATTACTTAGTAAAATCATGGATCTGTACGTGGAAAGTCCCGCCGCGTCACAACCGGGGCCTAGAATGTGGTAAAGTTGGCCCAACCTTGGCTCTACATGTACATATGTCCTAAACAAACCAAAACAAGTAGAGAGGTCTACCGGGCTACCCTCGTATGGACATAGCTATAGGGGTAGACGACCCGGGACCCCCGGTCTAGAGATTTGCCGGAGGAAGACCGCCGGAGCGTCAAAATCACATGAAAACTTGCATGTGCCCCTAGGATATGTGTATGAGAGTGGTGCAAGGTTGTTAGGTGCCATGTGTAGGCCTCATGTGTGACCCCCTTCCCGGAAATGCGTTAACACTTAGTAAAATTCTGGATCTGTACGTGGAAAGTCCCGCCGCGTCACAACCGGGGCCTAGAATGTCGCAAAGTTGGCCCAACCTTGGATCTCCATGTACATATGCCCTAAACAAACCAAAACAAGTAGAGAGGTCCATCAGGCTACCCTCGTATGGAGAAAGCTATAGGGGTAGACGATCCGGGGCCCCCGGTCTAGGGTTTCGCTGGAGGAAGACCGACGGAGTGTCGAAATCACATGAAAAGTTGCATGTTCCCCTAGTATATGTGTGTGAGAGTGGTACAAGGTTGTTAGGTGCCATGTGTAGGCCCCATGTGTGCCCCCCTTCCCGGACATGCGTTAACACTTAGTAAAATCCTGGATCTGTACGTGGAAAGTCCCGCCGCGTCACAACCGGGGCCTAGAATGTGGCAAAGTTGGCCCAACCTTGGCTCTACATGTACATATGTCCTAAACAAAGCAAAAAAAGTAGAGAGGTCCACCGGGCTACCCTCGTACGGAGATAGCTATAGGGGTAGACAATCCGGGGCCCCCTGTCTAGGGTTTCGCTGGAGGAAGACCGCCGGAGCGTCGAATCACATGAAACTTGCATGTGCACCTAGGATATGTGTGTGAGAGTGGTTCAAGGTTGTTAGGTGCCATGTGTAGGCCCCATGTGTGACCCCCTTCCCGGACATGCGTTAACACTTAGTAAAATCCTGGATCTGTACGTGGAAAGTCCCGCCGCGTCACAACTGGGTCTAGAATGTGGCAAAGTTTGCCCAACCTTGGCTCTCCATGTACATATGTCCTAAACAAACCAAAACAAGTAGAGAGGTCCACCGGGCTACCCTCATACGGATATAGCTATAGGGGTAGACGATCCGGGGCCCCTGGTCTAGGGTTTCACCGGAGGAAGACCGCCGGAGCGTCGATATCACATGAAAACTTGCAAGTGCCCCTAGGATATGTGTGTGAGAGTGGTGCAAGGTTGTTAGGTGCCATGTGTAGGCCCCATGTGTGACCCCCTTCCCGGACATGCATTAACACTTATAAAATCTTGGATCTGTACGTGGAAAATCCTGCCGCGTCACAACCGGGGCCTAGAATGTGGCAAAGTTGGCCCAACCTTGGATATGCATGTACATATGTCCTTAACAACCCAAAACAAGTAGAGAGGACCATCAGGCAACCCTCGTACGGAGAAAGCTATAGGGGTAGACGATCCATGGCCCCCGGTCTAGGGTTTCGCCGGAGGAAGACCGCCGGAGCGTCGAAATCACATGAAAACTTGCATGTGCCCCTAGGATATGTGTGTGAGAGTGGTGAAAGGTTGTTAGGTGCCATGTGTAGCCCCATGTGTGACCCCCTTCCCGGACATGCGTTAACACTTAGTAAAATCCTGGATCTGTACGTGGAAACTCCCGCCGCGTCACAACCGGGGCCTAGAATGTGGCAAAGTTGGCCCAACCTTGGCTCTACATGTACATATGTCCTAAACAAACCAAAACAAATAGAGAGGTCCACCGGGCTACCCTCGTACGGAGATAGCTATAGGGGTAGACGATCCGGGGCCCCCGGTCTAGGGTTTCGCCGGAGGAAGACCGTCGGAACGTCGAAATCACATGAAAACTTGCATGTGCCCCTAGGATATGTGTGTGAGAGTGGTGCAAGGTTGTTAGGTGCCATGTGTAGACCCCATGTGTGACCCCCTTCCCGGACATGCGTTAACACTTAGTAAAATCCTGGATCTATACGTGGAAACTCCCGCCGCGTCACAACCGGGGCCTAGAATGTGGAAAGTTGGCCCAACCTTGGCTCTCCATGTACATATGTCCTAAACAAACCAAAATAAGTATATAGGTCCATCAGGCTACCCTCGTACGGAGAAAGCTATTGGGGTAGACGATCCGGGGCCCCCGGTCTAGGGTTTCGCTGGAGGAAGACCGCCGGAGCGTCGAAATCACATGAAAACTTGCATGTGCCCCTAGGATATGTGTGTGAGAGTGGTGAAAGGTTCTTAGGTGCCATGTGTAGCCCCATGTGTGACCCCCTTCCCGGACATGCGTTAACACTTAGTAAAATCCTGGATCTGTACGTGGAAACTCCCGCCGCGTCACAACCGGGGCCTAGAATGTGGCAAAGTTGGCCCAACCTTGGCTCTACATGTACATATGTCCTAAACAAACCAAAAAAAATATAGAGGTGCACCGGGCTACCCTCGTACGGAGATAGCTAGAGGGGTAGACGATCCGGGGCCCCCGGTCTAGGGTTTCGCCGGAGGAAGACCGTCGGAGCGTCGAAATCACATGAAAAATTGCATGTGCACCTAGGATATGTGTGTGAGAGTGGTGCAAGGTTGTTAGGTGCCATGTGTAGGCCCCATGTGTGACCCCCTTCCCGGACATGTGTTAACACTTAGTAAAATCCTAGATCTGTACGTGGAAAGTCCCGCCGCGTCACAACCGGGGCCTATAATGTGGCAAAGTTGGCCCAACCTTTGATATACATGTACATATGTCCTAAACAAACCAAAACAAGTAGAGAGGTCCACTGGGCTACCCTTGTACGGAGATAGCTATAGGGGTAGACGATCCGGGGCCACCGGTCTAGGGTTTCGCCGGCGGAAGACCACCAGAGCGTCGGAATCACATGAAAACTTGCATGTGCCCCTAGGATATGTGTGTGAGAGTGGTGCAATGTTGTTTGGTGCCATGTGTAGGCCCCATGTGTGACCCCCTTCCCGGACATGCGTTAACACTTAGTAAAATCCTGGATCTGTACGTGGAAAGTCCCGCCGCGTCACAACCGGGGCCTAGAATGTGGCAAATTCGGCCCAACCTTAGCTCTAGATGTACATATGTCGTAAACGAACCAAAACAAGTAGAGAGGTCCATCGGGCTACCCTCGTACGGAGATAGCTATTGGGGTAGACGATCCGGGGGCCCCGGTCTAGGGTTTCGCCGGAGGAAGACCGCTGGAGCGTCGAAATCACATGAAAACTTGAATGTGCCCCTAGGATATGTGTGTGAGAGTGGTGCAAGGTTATTAGGTGCCATGTGTAGGCCCTATGTGTGCCCCCCTTTACCGGACATGCGTTAACACTTAGTAAAATCCTGGATCTGTACGTGGAAAGTCCCGCCGCGTCACAACCAGGGCCTAGAATGTGGCAAAGTTGGCCCAACCTTGGCTCTACATGTACATATGTCCTAAACAAACCAAAACAAATAGAGAGGTCCACCGGGCTACCCTCGTACGGAGATAGCTATAGGGGTAGACGATCCGGGGCCCCCGGTCTAGGGTTTCGCCGGAGGAAGAGCGTCGGAGCGTCGAAATCACATGAAAACTTGCATGTGCCCCTAGGATATGTGTTAGAGAGTGGTGCAAGGTTGTTAGGTGCCATGTGTGACCCCCTTCCTGGACATGCGTTAACACTTAGTAAAATCCTGGATCTGCACGTGGAAAGTCCCGCCGCATCATAACCGGGGCCTAGAATGTGGAAAGGTTGGACCAACCTTGGCTCTACATGTACATATGTCCTAAACAAACCAAAACAAGTAGAGAGGTCCACCGGGCTACCCTCGTACGAAGATAGCTATTGGGGTAGACGATCTCGGACCCCTGGTCTAGGGTTTCACCGGAGGAAGACCGTCGGAGCGTCGAAATAACATGAAAACTTGCATGTGCCCCTAGTATATGTGTGTGAGAGTGGTGAAAGGTTGTTAGGTTCCGTGTGTAGGCCCCATGTGTGACCCCCTTCCCGGACATGTGTTAACACTTAGTAAAATCCTGGATCTGTACGTGGAAAGTCCCGCCGCGTCACAACCGAGGCCTATAATGTGGAAAAGTTGGCCAAACCTTGGATCTACATGTACATATGTCCTAAACAAACCAAAACAACTAGAGAGTTCCACTGGGCTACCCTTGTACGGAGATAGCTATAGGGGTAGACGATCCGGGGCCACCGGTCTAGGGTTTCGCCGGAGGAAGACCACCGGAGCGTCGGAATCACATGAAAACTTGCATGTGCCCCTAGGATATGTGTGTGAGAGTGGTGCAAGGTTGTTAGGTGACATGTGTAGGCCCCATGTGTGACCCCCTTCCCGGACATGCGTTAACACTTAGTAAAATCTTGGATCTGTACGTGGAAAGTCCCGCCGCATCACAAACGGGGCCTAGAATGTGGCAAAGTCGGCCCAACCTTAGCTCTAGATGTACATATGTCGTAAACGAACCAAAACAAGTAGAGAGGTCCATCGGGCTACCCTCGTACGGAGATAGCTATTGGGGTAGACGATCCGGGGGCCCAGGTCTAGGGTTTCGCCGGAGGAAGACCGCCGGAGCGTCGAAATCACATTAAACTTGCATGTGCCCCTAGGATATGTGTGTGAGAGTGGTGAAAGGTTTTTATGTGCCATGTGTAGCCCCATGTGTGACCCCCTTCCCGGACATGCGTTAACACTTAGTAAAATCCTGGATCTGTACGTGGAAACTCCCGCCGCATCACAACCGGGGCCTAGAATGTGGCAAAGTTGGCCCAACCTTGGCTCTACATGTACATATGTCCTAAACAAACCAAAACAAATAGAGAGGTCCACCGGGCTACCCTCGTACGGAGATAGCTATAGGGGTAGACGATCCGGGGCCCCCGGTCTAGGGTTTCGCCGGAGGAAGACCGTCGGAGCGTCGAAATCACATGAAAACTTGCATGTGCCCCTAGGATATGTGTGTGAGAGTGGTGCAAGGTTGTTAGGTGCCATGTGTAGGCCCCATGTGTGACCCCCTTCCCGGACATGCGTTAACACTTAGTAAAATCCTGGATCTGTACGTGGAAACTCCCGCCGCGTCACAACCGGGGCCTAGAATGTGGTAAAGTTGGCCCAACCTTAGCTCTACATGTACATATGTCCTAAACAAATGAAAACAAGTAGAGAGGTCCACTGGGCTACCCTTGTACGGAGATAGCTATAGAGGTAGACGATCCGGGGCTACCGGTCTATGGTTTCGTCGGAGGAAGACCACTTGAGCGTCGGAATCACATGAAAACTTGCATGTGCCCCTAGGATATGTGTGTGAGAGTGGTGCAAGGTTGTTAGGTGCCATGTGTAGGCCCCATGTGTGACCCCCTTCCCGGACAAGCGTTAACACTTAGTAAAATCCTGGATCTGTACGTGGAAACTCCCGCCGCGTCACAACCGGGGCCTAGAATGTGGCAAAGTTGGCCTAACTTTGGCTCTACATGTACATATGTCCTAAACAAATGAAAACAAGTAGATAGGTCCACTGGGATACCCTTGTAAGGAGATAGCTATAGGGGTAGACGATCCGGGGCCACCGGTCTAGGGTTTCGCCGGAGGAAGACAACCGGAGCGTCGGAATCACATGAAAACTTGCATGTGCCCCTAGGATATGTGTGTGAGAGTGGTGCAAGGTTGTTAGGTGCCATGTGTAGGCCCCATGTGTGACCCCCTTCCCGGACATCCGTTAACACTTAATAAAATCTTGGATCTGTACGTGGAAAGTCCCGCCGCGTCACAACCGGGGCCTAGAATGTGGCAAAGTTGGCCCAACCTTGGATCTCCATGTACATATGTCCTAAACAAACCAAAACAAGTATATAGGTCCATCAGGCTACCCTCGTACGGAGAAAGCTATTGGGGTAGACGATCCGGGGCCCCCGGTCTAGGGTTTCGCTGGAGGAAGACCGCCGGAGCGTCGAAATCACATGAAAACTTGCATGTGCCCCTAGGATATGTGTGTGAGAGTGGTGCAAGGTTGTTAGGTGCCATGTGTAGGCCCCATGTGTGACCCCCTTCTCGGACATGCGTTAACACTTAGTATAATTCCTGGATATGTACGTGGAAAGTCCCGCCGCGTCACAATCGGGGCCTAGAATATTGCAAAGTTGGCCCAGCCTTGGCTCTCCATGTACATATGCCCTAAACAAACCAAAACAAGTAGAGAGGTCCATCAGGCTACCCTCGTATGGAGAAAGCTATAGGGGTAGACGATCCGGGGCCCCCGGTCTAGGGTTTCGCTGGAGGAAGACCGCCGGAGCGTTGAAGTCACATGAAAACTTGCATGTTCCCCTAGTATATGTGTGTGAGAGTGGTACAAGGTTGTTAGGTGCCATGTGTAGGCCCCATGTGTGCCCCCCTTCCCGGACATGCGTTAACACTTAGTAAAATCCTGGATCTGTACGTGGAAAGTCCTGCCGCGTCACAACCGGGGCCTAGAATGTGGCAAAGTTGGCCCAACCTTGGCTCTACATGTACATATGTCCTAAACAGAGCAAAAAAAGTAGAGAGGTCCACCGGGCTACCCTCGTACGGAGATAGCTATAGGGGTAGACAATCCGGGGCCCCTGTCTAGGGTTTCGCTGGAGGAAGACCGCCGGAGCGTCGAATCACATGAAAACTTGCATGTGCCCCTAGGATATGTGTGTGAGAGTGGTTCAAGGTTGTTAGGTGCCATGTGTAGGCCCCATGTGTGACCCCCTTCCCGGACATGCGTTAACACTTAGTAAAATCCTCGATCTGTACGTGGAAAGTCCCGCCGCATCACAACTAGGTCTAGAATGTGGCAAAGTTTGCCCAACCTTGGCTCTACATGTACATATGTCCTAAACAAACCAAAACAAGTAGAGAGGTCCACCGAGCTACCCTCATACGGAGATAGCTATAGGGGTAGACGATCCGGGGGCCCCGGTCTAGGGTTTCGCCGGAGGAAGACCGGCGGAGCGTCGAAATCACATGAAAACTTGCAAGTGCCCCTAGGTTATGTGTGTGAGAGTGGTGCAAGGTTGTTAGGTGCCATGTGTAGGCCCCATGTGTGCCCCCCTTCCCGGACATGCATTAACACTTAGTAAAATCCTGGATCTGTACGTGGAAAATACTGCCGCGTCACAACCGGGGCCTAGAATGTGGCAAAGTTGGCCCAACCTTGGATCTGCATGTACATATGTCCTTAACAACCCAAAACAAGTAGAGAGGACCATCAGGCAACCCTCGTACGGAGAAAGCTATAGGGGTAGACGATCCACGGCCCCCGGTCTAGGGTTTCGCCGGAGCGTCGAAATCACATGAAAACTTGCATGTGCCCCTAGGATATGTGTGTGAGAGTGGTGAAAGGTTGTTAGGTGCCATGTGTAGCCCCATGTGTGACCCCCTTCCCGGACATGCGTTAACACTTAGTAAAATCCTGGATCTGTACGTGGAAACTCCCGCCGCGTCACAACCGGGGCCTAGAATGTGGCAAAGTTGGCCCAACCTTGGCTCTACATGTACATATGTCCTAAACAAACCAAAACAAATATAGAGGTCCACCGGGCTACCCTCGTACGGAGATAGCTATAGGGGTAGACGATCCGGGGCCCCCGGTCTAGGGTTTCGCCAGAGGAAGACCGTCGGAGCGTCGAAATCACATGAAAAATTGCATGTGCACCTAGGATATGTGTGTGAGAGTGGTGCAAGGTTGTTTGGTGCCATGTGTAGGCCCCATGTGTGACCCCCTTCCCGGACATGTGTTAACACTTAGTAAAATCCTGGATCTGTACGTGGAAAGTCCCGCCGCGTCACAACCGGGGCCTAGAATGTGGCAAATTTGGCCCAACCTTAGCTCTAGATGTACATATGTCGTAAACGAACCAAAACAAGTAGAGAGGTCCATCGGGCTACCCTCGTACGGAGATAGCTATTGGGGTAGACGATCCGGGGGCCCCGGTCTAGGGTTTCAGCGGAGGAAGACCGCTGGAGCGTCGAAATCACATGAAAACTTGAATGTGCCCCTAGGATATGTGTGTGAGAGTGGTGCAAGGTTATTAGGTGCCATGCGTAGGCCCTATGTGTGCCCCCCTTTACCGGACATGCGTTAACACTTAGTAAAATCCTGGATCTGTACGTGGAAAGTCCCGCCGCGTCACAACCGGGGCCTAGAATGTGGCAAAGTTGGCCCAACCTTGGCTCTACATGTACATATGTCCTAAAAAAACCAAAACAAATAGAGAGGTCCACCAGGCTACCCTCGTACGGAGATAGCTATAGGGGTAGACGATCCGGGGCCCCCGGTCTAGGGTTTCGCCGGAGGAAGAGCGTCGGAGCGTCGAAATCACATGAAAACTTGCATGTGCCCCTAGGATATGTGTTAGAGAGTGGTGCAAGGTTGTTAGGTGCCATGTGTGACCCCCTTCCTGGACATGCGTTAACACTTAGTAAAATCCTGGATCTGCACGTGGAAAGTCCCGCCGCGTCATAACCGGGGCCTAGAATGTGGAAAGGTTGGCCCAACCTTGGCTCTACATGTACATATGTCCTAAACAAACCAAAACAAGTAGAGAGGTCCACCGGGCTACCCTCGTACGAAGATAGCTATTGGGGTAGACGATCTCGAACCCCCGGTCTAGGGTTTCACCGGAGAAGACCGTCGGAGCGTCGAAATAACATGAAAACTTGCATGTGCCCCTAGGATATGTGTGTGAGAGTGGTGAAAGGTTGTTAGGTGCCGTGTGTAGGCCCCATGTGTGACCCCCTTCCCGGACATGTGTTAACACTTAGTAAATCCCTGGATCTGTACGTGGAAAGTCCCGCCGCGTCATAACCGGGGCCTATAATGTGGCAAAGTTGGCCAAACCTTGGATCTACATGTACATATGTCCTAAATAAACCAAAACAACTAGAGAGTTCCACTGGGCTACCCTTGTACGGAGATAGCTATAGGGGTAGACGATCCGGGGCCACCGGTCTAGGGTTTCGCCGGAGGAAGACCACCGGAGCGTCGGAATCACATGAAAACTTGCATGTGCCCCTAGGATATGTGTGTGAGAGTGGTGCAAGGTTGTTAGGTGACATGTGTAGGCCCCATGTGTGACCCCCTTCCCGGACATGCGTTAACACTTAGTAAAATCTTGGATCTGTACGTGGAAAGTCCCGCCGCGTCACAACCGGGGCCTAGAATGTGGCAAAGTCGGCCCAACCTTAGCTCTAGATGTACATATGTCGTAAACAAACCAAAACAAGTAGAGAGGTCCATCGGGCTACCCTCGTACGGAGATAGCTATTGGGGTAGACGATCCGGGGGCCCAGGTCTAGGGTTTCGCCGGAGGAAGACCGCCGGAGCGTCGAAGTCACTTGAAAACTTGAATGTGCCCCTAGGATATGTGTGTGAGAGTGGTGCATGGTTATTAGGTGCCATGTGTAGGCCCTATGTGTGCCCCCCTTTACCGGACATGCGTTAACACTTAGTAAAATCCTGGATCTGTACGTGGAAATTCACGCCGCGTCACAACCGGGGCCTAGAATGTGGCAAAGTTGGCCCAACCTTGGCTCTCCATGTACATATGTCCTAAACAAACCAAAACAAGTAGAGAGGTCCATCAGGCTACCCTCGTACGGAGATAGCTATTGGGGTATACGATCCGGGGCCCCCGGTCTAGGGTTTCGCCGGAGGAAGACCGCCGGAGCGTCGAAATCACATGAAAACTTGCATGTGCCCCTAGGATATGTGTGTGAGAGTGGTGCAAGGTTGTTAGGTGCCATGTGTAGGCCCCAAGTGTAACCCCCTTCCCGGACATGCGTTAACACTTAGTAAAATCATGGATCTGTATGTGGAAAGTCCCGCCGCGTCACAACCGAGGCCTAGAATGTGGCAAAGTTGGCCCAACCTTGGCTCTACATGTACATATATCCTAAACAAACCAAAACAAGTAGAGAGGTCCACCGGGCTACCCTCGTACGAAGAAAGCTATAGGGGTAGACGATCCGGGGCCCCCGGTCTAGGGTTTCGCCGGAGGAAGACCGCCGGAGCGTCGAAATCACATGAAAACTTGCATGTGCCCCTAGGATATGTGTGTGAGAGTGGTCAAAGGTTGTTAGGTGCCATGTCTAGGCCCCATGTGTGACCCCCTTCCCGGACATGCGTTAACACTTAGTAAAATCCTGGATCTGTACGTGGAAAGTCCCGCCGCGTCACAACCGGGGCCTAGAATGTGGAAAAGTTGGCCCAACCTTGGATATACATGTACATATGTCCTAAACAAAGCAAAACATGTAGAGAGGTCCATTAGGCTACCCTCGTACGGAGAAAGCTATAGGGGTAGACGATCCGGGGCCCCCGGTCTAGGGTTTCACCGAAGGAAGACCGCCGGAGCGTCGAAATCACATGAAACTTGCATGTGCCCCTAGGATATGTGTGTGAGAGTGGTTAAAGGTTGTTAGGTGCCATGTGTAGGCCCCATGTGTGACCCCCTTCCTGGACATGCGTTAACACTTAGTAAAATCCTGGATCTGTACGTGGAAAGTCTCGCTGCGTCACAGCCGGTGCCTAGAATGTGGCAAAGTTGGGCAAACGTTGGCTCTAGATGTACATATGTCCTAAACAAACCAAAACAAGTAGAGAGGTCCATCAGGCTACCCTCGTACGGAGAAAGCTATAGGGGTAGACGATCCGGGGCCCCTGGTCTAGGGTTTCGCCGGAGGAAGACCGTCGGAGCATCGAAATCACATGAAAACTTGCATGTGCCCCTAGGATATGTGTGTGAGAGTGGTGCAAAGTTTTTAGGTGCCATGTGTAGGCCCCATGTGTGACCCCCTTCCCGGACATGCGTTAACACTTAGTAAAATCCTGGATCTGTACTTGGAAAGTCCCGCCGCGTCACAACCGGGGCCTAGAATGTCGCAAAGTTGGCCCAACCTTGGCTCTCCATGTACATATGTCCTAAACAAACCAAAACAAGTAGAGAGGACAATCAGGCTACCCTCATACGGAGAAAGCTATAGGGGTAGACGATCCGGGGCCCCCGGTCTAGGGTTTCGCCGGAGGAAGACCGCCGGAGCGTCGAAATCACATGAAAACTTGCATGTGCCCCTAGGATATGTGTGTGAGAGTGGTGCAAGGTTGTTAGGTCCCATTTGTAGGACCCATGTGTGACCCCCTCCCCGGACATCCCTTAACACTTAACAAAATCTTGGATCTGTACGTGGAAAGTCCCGCCGCGTCACAACCAGGGCCTAGAATGTGGCAAAGTTGGCCCAACCTTGGCTCTCCATGTACATATGTCCTAAACAAAACAAAACAACTAGAGAGTTCCACTGGGCTACCCTTGTACGGAGATAGCTATAGGGGTAGACGATCCGGGGCCACCGGTCTAGGGTTTCGCCGGAGGAAGACCACCGGAGCATCGGAATCGCATGAAAACTTGCATGTGCCCCTAGGATATGTGTGTGAGAGTGGTTCAAGGTTGTTAGGTGACATGTGTAGGCCCCATGTGTGACCCCCTTCCCGGACATGCGTTAACACTTAGTAAAATCTTGGATCTGTACGTGGAAAGTCATGCCGCGTCACAACCGGGGCCTAGAATGTGGCAAAGCCGGCCCAACCTTAGCTCTAGATGTACATATGTCGTAAAAGAACCAAAACAAGTAGAGAGGTCCATCGGGCTACCCTCGTACGGAGATAGCTATTGGGGTAGACGATCCGGGGGCCCCGGTCTAGGGTTTCGCCGGAGGAAGACCGTCGGAGCGTCGAAGTCACTTGAAAACTTGAATGTGCCCCTAGGATATGTGTGTGAGAGTGGTGCAAGGTTATTAGGTGCCATGTGTAGGCCCTATGTGTGCCCCCCTTTACCGGACATGCGTTCACACTTAGTGAAATCCTGGATCTGTACGTGGAAAGTCCCGCCGCGTCACAACCGGGGCCTAGAATGTGGCAAAGTTGGCCCAACCTTGGCTCTCCATGTACATATGTCCTAAACAAAGCAAAACAAGTAGAGAGGTCCACCGGGCTACCCTCGTACGGAGATAGCTATTGGGGTAGACGATCCGGGACACCCGGTCTAGGGTTTCGCCGGAGGAAGACCGTCGGAGCGTCGAAATCACATGAAAACTTGCATGTGCCCCTAGGATATGTGTGTGAGAGTGGTGAAATGTTTTTAGGTGCCGTGTGTAGGCCCCATGTGTGACCTCCTTCCCGGACATGCGTTAACACTTTGTAAAATCCTGGATCTGTACGTGGAAAGTCTCGCCGCGTCACAACCGGGGCCTAGAATGTGGCAAAGTTGGGCCAACCTTGGCTCTACATGTACATATGTCCTAAACAAACCAAAACAAGTAGAGAGGTCCTCCGGGCTACCCTCGTACGGAGATAGCTATAGGGGTAGACTATCCGGGGCCCCCGGTCTAGGGTTTCGCCGGAGGAAGACCGCCGGAGCGTTGAAATCACATGAAAACTTGAATGTGCCACTAGGATATGTGTGTGAGAGTGGTCAAAGGTTGTTAGGTGCCATGTCTAGGCCCCATGTGTGACCCCCTTCCCGGACATGCGTTAACACTTAGTAAAATCCTGAATCTGTACATGGAAAGTCCCGCCGCGTCACAACCGGGGCCTAGAATGTGGAAAAGTTGGCCCAACCTTGGCTATACATGTACATATGTCCTAAACAAAGCAAAACCTGTAGAGAGGTCCATTAGGCTACCCTCGTACGGAGAAAGCAATAGGGGTAGACGATCCGGGGCCCCCGGTCTAGGGTTTCACCGAAGGAAGACCGCCGGAGCGTCGAAATCACATGAAAACATGCATGTGCCCCTAGGATATGTGTGTGAGAGTGGTTAAAGGTTGTTAGGTGCCATGTGTAGGCCCCATGTGTGACCCCCTTCCTGGACATGCGTGAACACTTAGTAAAATACTTGATCTGTACGTGGAAAGTCTCGCCGCGTCACAGCCGGTGCCTAGAATGTGGCAAAGTTGGGCAAACGTTGGATCTACATGTACATATGTCCTAAACAAACCAAAACAAGTAGACAGGTCCACCGGGCTACCCTCGTACGAAGATAGCTATAGGGGTAGACGATGCGGGGCCCCCGGTCTAGGGTTTCGTCGGAGGAAGACCGCTGGAGCGTTGAAATCACATGAAAACTTGCATGTGCCTCTAGGATATGTGTGTGAGAGTGGTGCAAGGTTGTTCGGTGCCATGTGTAGGCCCCATGTGTGAGCCCCTTCCCGGACATGCGTTAAAACTTAGTAAAATCCTGGATCTGTACGTGGAAAGTCCCGCCGCGTCACAACCGGGGCCTAAAATGTGGCAAAGTTGGCCCAACCTTGGCTCTGGATGTACATATGTCCTAAACAAACCAAAACAAGTAGAGAGGTCCACTGGGCTACCCTCGTACGGAGATAGCTATAGGGGTAGACGATCTGGGGCCCCCGGTCTATGGTTTCGCCGGAGGAAGACCGCCAGAGCGTCGAAATCACATGAAAACTTGCATGTGCCCCTAGGATATGTGTGTGAGAGTGGTGCAAGGTTGTTAGGTGCCGTGTGTAGGCCCCATGTGTGACCCCCTTCCCGGAGATGCGTTAACACTTAGTAAAATCCTGGATCTGTACGTGGAAAGTCCCGCCGCGTCACAACCGGGGCCTAGAATGTGGCAAAGTTGGCCCAACCTTGGCTCTCCATGTACATATGTCCTAAACAAACCAAAACAAGTAGAGAGGTCAATCAGGCTACCCTCGTACGGAGAAAGCTATAGGGGTAGACGATCCGGGGCCCCGGTCTAGGGTTTCGCCGGAGGAAGACCGCCGGAGCGTCGAAATCACATGAAAACTTGCATGTTCCCCTAGGATATGTGTGTGAGAGTGGTGCAAGGTTGTTAGGTGCCATGTGTAGGCCCCATGTGTGACCCCCTTCCTGGACATGCGTTATTACTTAGTAAAATCATGGATCTGTACGTGGAAAGTCCCGCCGCGTCACAACCGGGGCCTAGAATGTGGTAAAGTTGGCCCAACCTTGGCTCTACATGTACATATGTCCTAAACAAACCAAAACAAGTAGATAGGTCTACCGGGCTACCCTCGTATGGACATAGCTATAGGGGTAGACGACCCGGGACCCCCGGTCTAGAGTTTTGCCGGAGGAAGACCGCCGGAGCGTCAAAATCACATGAAAACTTGCATGTGCCTCTAGGATATGTGTATGAGAGTGGTGCAAGGTTGTTAGGTGCCATGTGTAGGCCTCATGTGTGACCCCCTTCCCGGACATGCGTTAACACTTAGTAAAATCCTGGATCTGTACGTGGAAAGACCTGCCGCGTCACAACAGGGCCTAGAATGTGGGAAAGTTGGCCCAACCTTGGCTCTACTTGTACATATGTCCTAAACAAACAAAAACAAGTAGAGAGGTCCATCAGGCTACCCTCGTACGGAGAAAGCTATAGGGGTAGACAATCCGGGGACCCTGGTCTAGGGTTTCGCCGGAGGAAGACCGTCGGAGCATCGAAATCACATGAAAACTTGCATGTGCCCCTAGGATATGTGTGTGAGAGTGGTGCAAAGTTGTTAGGTGCCATGTGTAGGCCCCATGTGTGACCCCCTTCCCGGACATGCGTTAACACTTAGTAAAATCCTGGATCTGTACGTGGAAAGTCCCGCCACGTCACAACCGGGGCCTAGAATGTCACAAAGTTGGCCCAACCTTGGCTCTCCATGTACATATGTCCTAAACAAACCAAAACAAGTAGAGAGGACAATCAGGCTACCCTCGTACGGAGAAAGCTATAGGGGTAGACGATCCGGGGCCCATTGTCTAGGGTTTCGCCGGAGGAAGACCGCCGGAGCGTCGAAATCACATGAAAACTTGCATGTGCCCCTAGGATATGTGTGTGAGAGTGGTGCAAGGTTGTTAGGTGCCATGTGTAGACCCCATGTGTGACCACCCTCCCCGGACATCCCTTAACACTTAATAAAATCTTGGATCTTTACGTGGAAAGTCCCGCCGCGTCACAACCGGGGCCTAGAATGTGGCAAAGTTGGCCCAACCTTGGCTCTCCATGTACATATGTCCTAAACAAACCAAAACAAGTATAGAGGTCCATCAGGATACCCTCATACGGAGAAAGCTATTGGCGTAGACGATCCGGGGCCCCCGGTCTAGGGTTTCGCCGGAGGAAGACCGCCGGAGCGTCGAAATCACATGAAAACTTGCATGTGCCCCTAGGATATCTGTGTGAGAGTTGTGCAATGTTGTTAGGTGCCATGTGTAGGCCCCATGTGTGACCCCCTTCCCGAACATGCGTTATTACTTAGTAAAATCATGGATATGTACGTGGAAAGTCCCGCCGCGTCACAACCGGGGCCTAGAATGTGGCAAAGTTGGCCCAACCTTGGCTCTACATGTACATATGTCCTAAACAAACCGAAACAAGTAGAGAGGTCTACCGGGCTACCCTCGTATGGACATAGCTATAGGGGTAGACGACCCGGGACCTCCGGTCTAGAGTTTTGCCGGAGGAAGACCGCCGGAGCGTCAAAATCACATGAAAACTTGCATGTGCCCCTAGGATATGTGTATGAGAGTGGTGCAAGGTTGTTAGGTGCCATGTGTAGGCCTCATGTGTGACCCCCTTCCCGGACATGCGTTAGCACTTAGTAAAATCCTGGATCTGTACGTGGAAAGTCCTGCCGCGTCACAACAGGGCCTAGAATGTGGCAAAGTTGGCCCAACCTTGGCTCTACATGTACATATGTCCTAAACAAACCAAAACAAGTAGAGAGGTCCATCAGGCTACCCTTGTACGGAGAAAGCTATAGGGGTAGACGATCCGGGGCCCCCGGTCTAGGGTTTCGCCGGAGGAAGACCGCCGGAGCGTCGAAATCACATGAAAACTTGCATGTGCCCGTAGGATATGTGTGTGAGAGTGGTGCAAGGTTGTTAGGTGCCATGTGTAGACCCCATGTGTGAACCCCTTCACGGACATGCGTTAACACTTAGTAAAATCATGGATCTGTACGTGGAAAGTCCCGCCGCGTCACAACCGGGGCCTAGAATGTGGCAAAGTTGGCACAACCTTGGCTCTACATGTACATATGTCCTAAACAAACCAAAACAAGTAGAGAGGTCCATCGGGCTACCCTCGTATGGAGATAGCTATAGGGGTAGACGACCCGGGACCCTCGGTCTAGAGTTTCGCCGGAGGAAGACCGCCGGAGCGTCGAAATCACATGAAAACTTGCATGTGCCCCAAGGATATGTGTGTGAGAGTGGTGCAAGGTTGTTAGGTGCCATGTGTAGGCCTCATGTGTGACACCCTTTCCGGACGTGCGTTAACACTTAGTAAAATCCTGGATCTGTACGTGGAAAGTCCCGCCGCGTCACAACTGGGGCCTAGAATGTGGCAAAGTTGACCCAACCTTGGCTCTACATGTACATATGTCCTAAACAGACCAAAACAAGTAGAGAGGTCCATCAGGCTACCCTCGTAAGGAGAAAGCTATAGGGGTAGACGATCCGGGGCCCCCGGTCTAGGGTTTCGCCGGAGAAAGACCGTCAGAGCGTCGAAATAACATGAAAACTTGCATGTGCCCCTAGGATATATGTGTCAGAGTGGTGCAAGGTTGTTAGGTGCCATGTGTAGGCCCCATGTGTGACCCCCTTCCCGGACATGCGTTAACACTTAGTAAAATCATGGATCTGTACGTGGAAAGTCCCACCGCATCACAACCGGGGCCTAGAATGTGGCAAAGTTGGCCCAACCTTGGCTCTACATGTACATATGTCCTAAACAAACCAAAACAAGTAGAGAGGTCCACCGGGCTACCCTCATACGGATATACCTATAGGGGTAGACAATCCGGGGCCCCCGGTCTAGGGTTTCGCCGGAGAAAGACCACCGGAGCGTCGGAATCACATGAAAACTTGCATGTTCCCCTAGGATATGTGTGTGAGAGTGGTGAAAGGTTGCTAGGTGCCATGTGTAGGCCCCATGTGTGACCCCCTTGCCGGACATGCGTTAACACTTAGTAAAATCCTGGATCTGTACGTGGAAAGTCCCGCCGCGTCACAACCGGGGCCTAGAATGTGGCAAAGTTGGCCCAACCTTGGCTCTCCATGTACATATGTCCTAAACAAACCAAAACAAGTATAGAGGTCCATCAGGCTACCCTCGTACGGAGAAAGCTATTGGGGTAGACGATCCGGGGCCCCCTGTCTAGGGTTTCGCTGCAGGAAGACCGCCGGAGCGTCGAAATCACATGAAACCTTGCATGTGCCCCTAGGATATGTGTGTGAGAGTGGTGCAAGGTTGTTACGTGCCATGTGTAGGCCCCATGTGTGACCCCCTTCTCGGACATGCGTTAACACTTAGTATAATTCCTGGATATGTACGTGGAAAGTCCCGCCGCGTCACAATCGGGGCCTAGAATATTGCAAAGTTGGCCCAGCCTTGGATCTACATGTACATATGTCCTAAACAAATCAAAACAAGTAGATAGGTCCACCGGACTACCCTCGTACGGAGATAGCTATAGGGGTAGACGATCTGGGGCCCCGGTCTAGGGTTTCGCCGGAGGAAGACCGCCGGAGCGTCGAAGTCACTTGAAAACTTGAATGTGCCCCTAGGATATGTGTGTGAGAGTGGTGCATGGTTATTAGGTGCCATGTGTAGGCCCTATGTGTGCCCCCCTTTACCGGACATGCGTTAACACTTAGTAAAATCCTGGATCTGTACGTGGAAATTCACGCCGCGTCACAACCGGGGCCTAGAATGTGGCAAAGTTGGCCCAACCTTGGCTCTCCATGTACATATGTCCTAAACAAACCAAAACAAGTAGAGAGGTCCATCAGGATACCCTCGTACGGAGATAGCTATTGGGGTAGACGATCCGGGGCCCCCGGTCTAGGGTTTCGCCGGAGGAAGACCGCCGGAGCGTCGAAATCACATGAAAACTTGCATGTGCCCCTAGGATATGTGTGTGAGAGTGGTGCAAGGTTGTTAGGTGCCATGTGTAGGCCCCAAGTGTAACCCCCTTCCCGGACATGCGTTAACACTTAGTAAAATCATGGATCTGTATGTGGAAAGTCCCGCCGCGTCACAACCGAGGCCTAGAATGTGGCAAAGTTGGCCCAACCTTGGCTCTACATGTACATATATCCTAAACAAACCAAAACAAGTAGAGAGGTCCACCGGGCTACCCTCGTACGAAGAAAGCTATAGGGGTAGACGATCCGGGGACCCCGGTCTAGGGTTTCGCCGGAGGAAGACCGCCGGAGCGTCGAAATCACATGAAAACTTGCATGTGCCCCTAGGATATGTGTGTGAGAGTGGTCAAAGGTTGTTAGGTGCCATGTCTAGGCCCCATGTGTGACCCCCTTCCCGGACATGCGTTAACACTTAGTAAAATCCTAGATCTGTACGTGGAAAGTCCCGCCGCGTCACAACCGGGGCCTAGAATGTGGAAAAGTTGGCCCAACCTTGGATATACATGTACATATGTCCTAAACAAAGCAAAACATGTAGAGAGGTCCATTAGGCTACCCTCGTACGGAGAAAGCTATAGGGGTAGACGATCCGGGGCCCCCGGTCTAGGGTTTCACCGAAGGAAGACCGCCGGAGCGTCGAAATCACATGAAACTTGCATGTGCCCCTAGGATATGTGTGTGAGAGTGGTTAAAGGTTGTTAGGTGCCATGTGTAGGCCCCATGTGTGACCCCCTTCCTGGACATGCGTTAACACTTAGTAAAATCCTGGATCTGTACGTGGAAAGTCTCGCCGCGTCACAGCCGGTGCCTAGAATGTGGCAAAGTTGGGCAAACGTTGGCTCTAGATGTACATATGTCCTAAACAAACCAAAACAAGTAGAGAGGTCCACTGGGCTACCCTCGTACGGAGATAGCAATAGGGGTAGACGATCCGGGGCCCCCGGTCTATGGTTTCGCCGGAGGAAGACCGCCGGAGCGTCGAAATCACATGAAAACTTGCATGTGCCCCTAGGATAGGTGTTTGAGAGTGGTGCAAGGTTATTAGGTGCCATGTGTAGGCCCCATGTGTGACCCCCTTCCCGGACATGTGTTAACACTTAGTAAAATCCTGGATCTGTACGTGGAAAGTCCCGCCGCGTCACAACCGGGGCCTAGAATGTGGCAAAGTTGGCCCAACTTTGGCTCTCCATGTACATATGTCCTAAACAAACCAAAACAAGTAGAGAAGTCAATCAGGCTACCCTCGTACAGAGAAAGCTATAGGGGTAGACGATCCGGGGCCCCGGTCTAGGGTTTCGCCGGAGGAAGACCGCCGGAGCGTCGAAATCACATGAAAACTTGCATGTGCCCCTAGGATATGTGGTTGAGAGTGGTGCAAGGTTGTTAGGTGCTATGTGTAGGCCCCATGTGTGACCCCCTTCCCGGACATGCGTTATTACTTAGTAAAATCATGGATCTGTACGTGGAAAGTCCCGCCGCGTCACAACCGGGGCCTAGAATGTGGCAAAGTTGGCCCAACCTTGGCTCTACATGTACATATGTCCTAAACAAACCAAAACAAGTAGAGAGGTCTACCGGGCTACCCTCGTATGGACATAGCTATAGGGGTAGACGACCCGGGACCCCCGGTCTAGAGTTTTGCCGGAGGAAGACCGCCGGAGCGTCAAAATCACATGAAAACTTGCATGTGCCCCTAGGATATGTGTATGAGAGTGGTGCAAGGTTGTTAGGTGCCATGTGTAGGCCTCATGTGTGACCCCCTTCCCAGACATGCGTTAACACTTAGTAAAATCCTGGATCTGTACGTGGAAAGTCCTGCCGCGTCACAACAGGGCCTAGAATGTGGGAAAGTTGGCCCAACCTTGGCTCTACATGTACATATGTCCTAAACAAACCAAAACAAGTAGAGAGGTCCATCAGGCTACCCTCGTACGGAGAAAGCTATAGGGGTAGACGATCCGGGGCCCCTGGTCTAGGGTTTCGCCGGAGGAAGACCGTCGGAGCATCGAAATCACATGAAAACTTGCATGTGCCCCTAGGATATGTGTGTGAGAGTGGTGCAAAGTTCTTAGGTGCCATGTGTAGGCCCCATGTGTGACCCCCTTCCCGGACATGCGTTAACACTTAGTAAAATCCTGGATCTGTACTTGGAAAGTCCCGCCGCGTCACAACCGGGGCCTAGAATGTCGCAAAGTTGGCCCAACCTTGGCTCTCCATGTACATATGTCCTAAACAAACCAAAACAAGTAGAGAGGACAATCAGGCTACCCTCATATGGAGAAAGCTATAGGGGTAGACGATCCGGGGCCCCCGGTCTAGGGTTTCGCCGGAGGAAGACCGCCGGAGCGTCGAAATCACATGAAAACTTGCATGTGCCCCTAGGATATGTGTGTGAGAGTGGTGCAAGGTTGTTAGGTCCCATTTGTAGGACCCATGTGTGACCCCCTCCCCGGACATCCCTTAACACTTAACAAAATCTTGGATCTGTACGTGGAAAGTCCCGCCGCGTCACAACCAGGGCCTAGAATGTGGCAAAGTTGGCCCAACCTTGGCTCTCCATGTACATATGTCCTAAACAAAACAAAACAACTAGAGAGTTCCACTGGGCTACCCTTGTACGGAGATAGCTATAGGGGTAGACGATCCGGGGCCACCGGTCTAGGGTTTCGCCGGAGGAAGACCACCGGAGCATCGGAATCGCATGAAAACTTGCATGTGCCCCTAGGATATGTGTGTGAGAGTGGTTCAAGGTTGTTAGGTGACATGTGTAGGCCCCATGTGTGACCCCCTTCCCGGACATGCGTTAACACTTAGTAAAATCTTGGATCTGTACGTGGAAAGTCATGCCGCGTCACAACCGGGGCCTAGAATGTGGCAAAGCCGGCCCAACCTTAGCTCTAGATGTACATATGTCGTAAAAGAACCAAAACAAGTAGAGAGGTCCATCGGGCTACCCTCGTACGGAGATAGCTATTGGGGTAGACGATCCGGGGGCCCCGGTCTAGGGTTTCGCCGGAGGAAGACCGTCGGAGCGTCGAAGTCACTTGAAAACTTGAATGTGCCCCTAGGATATGTGTGTGAGAGTGGTGCAAGGTTATTAGGTGCCATGTGTAGGCCCTATGTGTGCCCCCCTTTACCGGACATGCGTTCACACTTAGTGAAATCCTGGATCTGTACGTGGAAAGTCCCGCCGCGTCACAACCGGGGCCTAGAATGTGGCAAAGTTGGCCCAACCTTGGCTCTCCATGTACATATGTCCTAAACAAAGCAAAACAAGTAGAGAGGTCCACCGGGCTACCCTCGTACGGAGATAGCTATTGGGGTAGACGATCCGGGACACCCGGTCTAGGGTTTCGCCGGAGGAAGACCGTCGGAGCGTCGAAATCACATGAAAACTTGCATGTGCCCCTAGGATATGTGTGTGAGAGTGGTTAAATGTTTTTAGGTGCCGTGTGTAGGCCCCATGTGTGACCTCCTTCCCGGACATGCGTTAACACTTTGTAAAATCCTGGATCTGTACGTGGAAAGTCTCGCCGCGTCACAACCGGGGCCTAGAATGTGGCAAAGTTGGGCCAACCTTGGCTCTACATGTACATATGTCCTAAACAAACCAAAACAAGTAGAGAGGTCCTCCGGGCTACCCTCGTACGGAGATAGCTATAGGGGTAGACTATCCGGGGCCCCCGGTCTAGGGTTTCGCCGGAGGAAGACCGCCGGAGCGTTGAAATCACATGAAAACTTGAATGTGCCACTAGGATATGTGTGTGAGAGTGGTCAAAGGTTGTTAGGTGCCATGTCTAGGCCCCATGTGTGACCCCCTTCCCGGAAATGCGTTAACACTTAGTAAAATCCTGAATCTGTACGTGGAAAGTCCCGCCGCGTCACAACCGGGGCCTAGAATGTGGAAAAGTTGGCCCAACCTTGGCTATACATGTACATATGTCCTAAACAAAGCAAAACCTGTAGAGAGGTCCATTAGGCTACCCTCGTACGGAGAAAGCAATAGGGGTAGACGATCCGGGGCCCCCGGTCTAGGGTTTCACCGAAGGAAGACCGCCGGAGCGTCGAAATCACATGAAAACATGCATGTGCCCCTAGGATATGTGTGTGAGAGTGGTTAAAGGTTGTTAGGTGCCATGTGTAGTCCCCATGTGTGACCCCCTTCCTGGACATGCGTGAACACTTAGTAAAATCCTTGATCTGTACGTGGAAAGTCTCGCCGCGTCACAGCCGGTGCCTAGAATGTGGCAAAGTTGGGCAAACGTTGGATCTACATGTACATATGTCCTAAACAAACCAAAACAAGTAGACAGGTCCACCGGGCTACCCTCGTACGAAGATAGCTATAGGGGTAGACGATGCGGGGCCCCCGGTCTAGGGTTTCGTCGGAGGAAGACCGCTGGAGCGTTGAAATCACATGAAAACTTGCATGTGCCTCTAGGATATGTGTGTGAGAGTGGTGCAAGGTTGTTCGGTGCCATGTGTAGGCCCCATGTGTGAGCCCCTTCCCGGACATGCGTTAAAACTTAGTAAAATCCTGGATCTGTACATGGAAAGTCCCGCCGCGTCACAACCGGGGCCTAAAATGTGGCAAAGTTGGCCCAACCTTGGCTCTGGATGTACATATGTCCTAAACAAACCAAAACAAGTAGAGAGGTCCACTGGGCTACCCTCGTACGGAGATAGCTATAGGGGTAGACGATCTGGGGCCCCCGGTCTATGGTTTCGCCGGAGGAAGACCGCCGGAGCGTCGAAATCACATGAAAACTTGCATGTGCCCCTAGGATATGTGTGTGAGAGTGGTGCAAGGTTGTTAGGTGCCGTGTGTAGGCCCCATGTGTGACCCCCTTCCCGGAGATGCGTTAACACTTAGTAAAATCCTGGATCTGTACGTGGAAAGTCCCGCCGCGTCACAACCGGGGCCTAGAATGTGGCAAAGTTGGCCCAACCTTGGCTCTCCATGTACATATGTCCTAAACAAACCAAAACAAGTAGAGAGGTCAATCAGGCTACCCTCGTACGGAGAAAGCTATAGGGGTAGACGATCCGGGGCCCCGGTCTAGGGTTTCGCCGGAGGAAGACCGCCGGAGCGTCGAAATCACATGAAAACTTGCATGTTCCCCTAGGATATGTGTGTGAGAGTGGTGCAAGGTTGTTAGGTGCCATGTGTAGGCCCCATGTGTGACCCCCTTCCTGGACATGCGTTATTACTTAGTAAAATCATGGATCTGTACGTGGAAAGTCCCGCCGCGTCACAACCGGGGCCTAGAATGTGGTAAAGTTGGCCCAACCTTGGCTCTACATGTACATATGTCCTAAACAAACCAAAACAAGTAGATAGGTCTACCGGGCTACCCTCGTATGGACATAGCTATAGGGGTAGACGACCCGGGACCCCCGGTCTAGAGTTTTGCCGGAGGAAGACCGCCGGAGCGTCAAAATCACATGAAAACTTGCATGTGCCTCTAGGATATGTGTATGAGAGTGGTGCAAGGTTTTTAGGTGCCATGTGTAGGCCTCATGTGTGACCCCCTTCCCGGACATGCGTTAACACTTAGTAAAATCCTGGATCTGTACGTGGAAAGACCTGCCGCGTCACAACAGGGCCTAGAATGTGGGAAAGTTGGCCCAACCTTGGCTCTACTTGTACATATGTCCTAAACAAACAAAAACAAGTAGAGAGGTCCATCAGGCTACCCTCGTACGGAGAAAGCTATAGGGGTAGACAATCCGGGGACCCTGGTCTAGGGTTTCGCCGGAGGAAGACCGTCGGAGCATCGAATCACATGAAAACTTGCATGTGCCCCTAGGATATGTGTGTGAGAGTGGTGCAAAGTTGTTAGGTGCCATGTGTAGGCCCCATGTGTGACCCCCTTCCCGGACATGCGTTAACACTTTGTAAAATCCTGGATCTGTACGTGGAAAGTCCCGCCACGTCACAACCGGGGCCTAGAATGTCACAAAGTTGGCCCAACCTTGGCTCTCCATGTACATATGTCCTAAACAAACCAAAACAAGTAGAGAGGACAATCAGGCTACCCTCGTACGGAGAAAGCTATAGGGGTAGACGATCCGGGGCCCATTGTCTAGGGTTTAGCCGGAGGAAGACCGCCGGAGCGTCGAAATCACATGAAAACTTGCATGTGCCCCTAGGATATGTGTGTGAGAGTGGTGCAAGGTTGTTAGGTGCCATGTGTAGACCCCATGTGTGACCCCCTTCCCGGACATGCGTTAACACTTAGTAAAATCCTGAATCTGTACGTGGAAAGTCCCGCCGCGTCACAACCGGGGCCTAGAATGTGGAAAAGTTGGCCCAACCTTGGATATACATGTACATATGTCCTAAACAAAGCAAAACCTGTAGAGAGGTCCATTAGGCTACCCTCGTACGGAGAAAGCAATAGGGGTAGACGATCCGGGGCCCCCGGTCTAGGGTTTCACCGAAGGAAGACCGCCGGAGCGTCGAAATCACATGAAAACATGCATGTGCCCCTAGGATATGTGTGTGAGAGTGGTTAAAGGTTGTTAGGTGCCATGTGTAGTCCCCATGTGTGACCCCCTTCCTGGACATGCGTGAACACTTAGTAAAATCCTTGATCTGTACGTGGAAAGTCTCGCCGCGTCACAGCCGGTGCCTAGAATGTGGAAAAGTTGGGCAAACGTTGGATCTACATGTACATATGTCCTAAACAAACCAAAACAAGTAGACAGGTCCACCGGGCTACCCTCGTACGAAGATAGCTATAGGGGTAGACGATGCGGGGCCCCCGGTCTAGGGTTTCGTCGGAGGAAGACCGCTGGAGCGTTGAAATCACATGAAAACTTGCATGTGCCTCTAGGATATGTGTGTGAGAGTGGTGCAAGGTTGTTCGGTGCCATGTGTAGGCCCCATGTGTGAGCCCCTTCCCGGACA
Organism: Avena sativa; assembly: GCA_916181665.1. NCBI lineage: Eukaryota > Viridiplantae > Streptophyta > Magnoliopsida > Poales > Poaceae > Avena > Avena sativa. Next base: position 196,657,586 of record OV702286.1, read on the forward strand.
TGCGTTAAAACTTAGTAAAATCCTGGATCTGTACATGGAAAGTCCCGCCGCGTCACAACCGGGGCCTAAAATGTGGCAAAGTTGGCCCAACCTTGGCTCTGGATGTACATATGTCCTAAACAAACCAAAACAAGTAGATAGGTCCACTAGGCTACCCTCGTACGGAGATAGCTATAGGGGTAGACGATCTGGGGCCCCCGGTCTATGGTTTCGCCGGAGGAAGACCGCCGGAGCGTCGAAATCACATGAAAACTTGCATGTGCCCCTAGGATATGTGTGTGCGAGTGGTGCAAGGTTGTTAGGTGCCGTGTGTAGGCCCCATGTGTGACCCCCTTCCCGGAGATGCGTTAACACTTAGTAAAATCCTGGATCTGTACGTGGAAAGTCCCGCCGCGTCACAACCGGGGCCTAGAATGTGGCAAAGTTGGCCCAACCTTGGCTCTCCATGTACATATGTCCTAAACAAACCAAAACAAGTAGAGAGGTCAATCAGGCTACCCTCGTACGGAGAAAGCTATAGGGGTAGACGATCCGGGGCCCCGGTCTAGGGTTTCGCCGGAGGAAGACCGCCGGAGCGTCGAAATCACATGAAAACTTGCATGTTCCCCTAGGATATGTGTGTGAGAGTGGTGCAAGGTTGTTAGGTGCCATGTGTAGGCCCCATGTGTGACCCCCTTCCTGGACATGCGTTATTACTTAGTAAAATCATGGATCTGTACGTGGAAAGTCCCGCCGCTTCACAACCGGGGCCTAGAATGTGGTAAAGTTGGCCCAACCTTGGCTCTACATGTACATATGTCCTAAACAAACCAAAACAAGTAGATAGGTCTACCGGGCTACCCTCGTATGGACATAGCTATAGGGGTAGACGACCCGGGACCCCCGGTCTAGAGTTTTGCCGGAGGAAGACCGCCGGAGCGTCAAAATCACATGAAAACTTGCATGTGCCTCTAGGATATGTGTATGAGAGTGGTGCAAGGTTGTTAGGTGCCATGTGTAGGCCTCATGTGTGACCCCCTTCCCGGACATGCGTTAACACTTAGTAAAATCCTGGATCTGTACGTGGAAAGACCTGCCGCGTCACAACAGGGCCTAGAATGTGGGAAAGTTGGCCCAACCTTGGCTCTACTTGTACATATGTCCTAAACAAACAAAAACAAGTAGAGAGGTCCATCAGGCTACCCTCGTACGGAGAAAGCTATAGGGGTAGACAATCCGGGGACCCTGGTCTAGGGTTTCGCCGGAGGAAGACCGTCGGAGCATCGAAATCACATGAAAACTTGCATGTGCCCTAGGATATGTGTGTGAGAGTGGTGCAAAGTTGTTAGGTGCCATGTGTAGGCCCCATGTGTGACCCCCTTCCCGGACATGCGTTAACACTTAGTAAAATCCTGGATCTGTACGTGGAAAGTCCCGCCACGTCACAACCGGGGCCTAGAATGTCACAAAGTTGGCCCAACCTTGGCTCTCCATGTACATATGTCCTAAACAAACCAAAACAAGTAGAGAGGACAATCAGGCTACCCTCGTACGGAGAAAGCTATAGGGGTAGACGATCCGGGGCCCATTGTCTAGGGTTTCGCCGGAGGAAGACCGCCGGAGCGTCGAAATCACATGAAAACTTGCATGTGCCCCTAGGATATGTGTGTGAGAGTGGTGCAAGGTTGTTAGGTGCCATGTGTAGACCCCATGTGTGACCCCCCTCCCCGGACATCCCTTAACACTTAATAAAATCTTGGATCTTTACGTGGAAAGTCCCGCCGCGTCACAACCGGGGCCTAGAATGTGGCAAAGTTGGCCCAACCTTGGCTCTCCATGTACATATGTCCTAAACAAACCAAAACAAGTATAGAGGTCCATCAGGATACCCTCATACGGAGAAAGCTATTGGCGTAGACGATCCGGGGCCCCCGGTCTAGGGTTTCGCCGGAGGAAGACCGCCGGAGCGTCGAAATCACATGAAAACTTGCATGTGCCCCTAGGATATCTGTGTGAGAGTTGTGCAATGTTGTTAGGTGCCATGTGTAGGCCCCATGTGTGACCCCCTTCCCGAACATGCGTTATTACTTAGTAAAATCATGGATCTGTACGTGGAAAGTCCCGCCGCGTCACAACCGGGGCCTAGAATGTGGCAAAGTTGGCCCAACCTTGGCTCTACATGTACATATGTCCTAAACAAACCGAAACAAGTAGAGAGGTCTACCGGGCTACCCTCGTATGGACATAGCTATAGGGGTAGACGACCCGGGACCTCCGGTCTAGAGTTTTGCCGGAGGAAGACCGCCGGAGCGTCAAAATCACATGAAAACTTGCATGTGCCCCTAGGATATGTGTATGAGAGTGGTGCAAGGTTGTTAGGTGCCATGTGTAGGCCTCATGTGTGACCCCCTTCCCGGACATGCGTTAGCACTTAGTAAAATCCTGGATCTGTACGTGGAAAGTCCTGCCGCGTCACAACAGGGCCTAGAATGTGGCAAAGTTGGCCCAACCTTGGCTCTACATGTACATATGTCCTAAACAAACCAAAACAAGTAGAGAGGTCCATCAGGCTACCCTTGTACGGAGAAAGCTATAGGGGTAGATGATCCGGGGCCCCCGGTCTAGGGTTTCGCCGGAGGAAGACCGCCGGAGCGTCGAAATCACATGAAAACTTGCATGTGCCCGTAGGATATGTGTGTGAGAGTGGTGCAAGGTTGTTAGGTTCCATGTGTAGACCCCATGTGTGAACCCCTTCACGGACATGCGTTAACACTTAGTAAAATCATGGATCTGTACGTGGAAAGTCCCGCCGCGTCACAACCGGGGCCTAGAATGTGGCAAAGTTGGCCCAACCTTGGCTCTACATGTACATATGTCCTAAACAAACCAAAACAAGTAGAGAGGTCCATCGGGCTACCCTCGTATGGAGATAGCTATAGGGGTAGACGACCCGGGACCCTCGGTCTAGAGTTTCGCCGGAGGAAGACCGCCGGAGCGTCGAAATCACATGAAAACTTGCATGTGCCCCAAGGATATGTGTGTGAGAGTGGTGCAAGGTTGTTAGGTGCCATGTGTAGGCCTCATGTGTGACACCCTTTCCGGACGTGCGTTAACACTTAGTAAAATCCTGGATCTGTACGTGGAAAGTCCCGCCGCGTCACAACTGGGGCCTAGAATGTGGCAAAGTTGGCCCAACCTTGGCTCTACATGTACATATGTCCTAAACAGACCAAAACAAGTAGAGAGGTCCATCAGGCTACCCTCGTAAGGAGAAAGCTATAGGGGTAGACGATCCGGGGCCCCCGGTCTAGGGTTTCGCCGGAGGAAGACCGTCAGAGCGTCGAAATAACATGAAAACTTGCATGTGCCCCTAGGATATATGTGTCAGAGTGGTGCAAGGTTGTTAGGTGCCATGTGTAGGCCCCATGTGTGACCCCCTTCCCGGACATGCGTTAACACTTAGTAAAATCATGGATCTGTACGTGGAAAGTCCCACCGCATCACAACCGGGGCCTAGAATGTGGCAAAGTTGGCCCAACCTTGGCTCTACATGTACATATGTCCTAAACAAACCCAAACAAGTAGAGAGGTCCACCGGGCTACCCTCATACGGATATACCTATAGGGGTAGACAATCCGGGGCCCCCGGTCTAGGGTTTCGCCGGAGAAAGACCACCGGAGCGTCGGAATCACATGAAAACTTGCATGTTCCCCTAGGATATGTGTGTGAGAGTGGTGAAAGGTTGCTAGGTGCCATGTGTAGGCCCCATGTGTGACCCCCTTGCCGGACATGCGTTAACACTTAGTAAAATCCTGGATCTGTACGTGGAAAGTCCCGCCGCGTCACAACCGGGGCCTAGAATGTGGCAAAGTTGGCCCAACCTTGGATCTCCATGTACATATGTCCTAAACAAACCAAAACAAGTATAGAGGTCCATCAGGCTACCCTCGTACGGAGAAAGCTATTGGGGTAGACGATCCGGGGCCCCCTGTCTAGGGTTTCGCTGCAGGAAGACCGCCGGAGCGTCGAAATCACATGAAACCTTGCATGTGCCCCTAGGATATGTGTGTGAGAGTGGTGCAAGGTTGTTACGTGCCATGTGTAGGCCCCATGTGTGACCCCCTTCTCGGACATGCGTTAACACTTAGTATAATTCCTGGATATGTACGTGGAAAGTCCCGCCGCGTCACAATCGGGGCCTAGAATATTGCAAAGTTGGCCCAGCCTTGGATCTACATGTACATATGTCCTAAACAAATCAAAACAAGTAGATAGGTCCACCGGACTACCCTCGTACGGAGATAGCTATAGGGGTAGACGATCTGGGGCCCCGGTCTAGGGTTTCGCCGGAGGAAGACCGCTGGAGCGTCGAAATCACATGAAAACTTGCATGTGCCCCTAGGATATGTGTGTGAGAGTGGTGCAAGGTTGTTAGGTTCCATGTGTAGGCCCCATGTGTGACCCCCTTCTCGGACATGCGTTAACACTTAGTAAAATCCTGGATCTGTACGTGGAAAGTCCCGCCGCGTCACAACCGGGGCCTAGAATGTGGCAAAGTTGGCCCAACCTTGGCTCTCCATGTAAATATGCCCTAAACAAACCAAAACAAGTAGAGAGGTCCATCAGGCTACCCTCGTATGGAGAAAGCTATAGGGGTAGACGATCCGGGGCCCCCGGTCTAGGGTTTCGCTGGAGGAAGACCGCCGGAGCGTCAAAATCACATGAAAACTTGCATGTTCCCCTAGTATATGTGTGTGAGAGTGGTACAAGGTTGTTAGGTGCCATGTGTAGGCCCCATGTGTGCCCCCCTTCCCGGACATGCGTTAACACTTAGTAAAATCCTGGATCTGTACGTGGAAAGTCCCGCCGCGTCACAACCGGGGCCTAGAATGTGGCAAAGTTGGCCCAACCTTGGCTCTACATGTACATATGTCCTAAACAAAGCAAAAAAAGTAGAGAGGTCCACCGGGCTACCCTCGTACGGAGATAGCTATAGGGGTAGACAATCCGGGGCCCCCTGTCTAGGGTTTCGCTGGAGGAAGACCGCCGGAGCGTCGAATCACATGAAAACTTGCATGTGCCCCTAGGATATGTGTGTGAGAGTGGTTCAAGGTTGTTAGGTGCCATGTGTAGGCCCCATGTGTGACCCCCTTTCCGGACATGCGTTAACACTTAGTAAAATCCTGGATCTATACGTGGAAAGTCCCGCCGCGTCACAACTGGGTCTAGAATGTGGAAAAGTTTGCCCAACCTTGGCTCTACATGTACATATGTCCTAAACAAACCAAAACAAGTAGCGAGGTCCACCGGGCTACCCTCATACGGAGATAGCTATAGGGGTAGACGATCCGGGGCCCCTGGTCTAGGGTTTCGCCGGAGGAAGACCGCCGGAGCGTCGAAATCACATGAAAACTTGCAAGTGCCCCTAGTATATGTGTGTGAGAGTGGTGCAAGGTTGTTAGGTGCCATGTGTAGGCCCCATGTGTGACCCCCTTCCCGGACATGCATTAACACTTAGTAAAATCCTGGATCTGTACGTGGAAAATCCTGCCGCGTCACAACCGGGGCCTAGAATGTGGCAAAGTTGGCCCAACCTTGGATCTGCATGTACATATGTCCTTAACAACCCAAAACAAGTAGAGAGGACCATCAGGCAACCCTCGTACGGAGAAAGCTATAGGGGTAGACGATCCACGACCCCCGGTCTAGGGTTTCGCCGGAGGAAGACCGCCAGAGCGTCGAAATCACATGAAAACTTGCATGTGCCCCTAGGATATGTGTGTGAGAGTGGTGAAATGTTGTTAGGTGCCATGTGTAGCCCCATGTGTGACCCCCTTCCCGGACATGCGTTAACACTTAGTAAAATCCTGGATCTGTACGTGGAAAATCCCGCCGCGTCACAACCGGGGCCTAGAATGTGGCAAAGTTGGCCCAACCTTGGCTCTACATGTACATATGTCCTAAACAAACCAAAACAAATAGAGAGGTCCACCGGTCTACCCTCGTACGGAGATAGCTATAGGGGTAGACGATCCGGGGCCCCCGGTCTAGGGTTTCGCCGAAGGAAGACCGTCGGAGCGTCGAAATCACATGAAAACTTGCATGTGCCCCTAGGATATGTGTGTGAGAGTGGTGCAAGGCTGTTAGGTGCCATGTGTAGGCCCCATGTGTGACCCCCTTCCCGGACATGCGTTAACACTTAGTAAAATCCTGGATCTGTACGTGGAAACTCCCGCCGCGTCACAACCGGGGCCTAGAATGTGGTAAAGTTGGCCCAACCTTAGCTCTACATGTACATATGTCCTAAACAATTGAAAACAAGTAGAGAGGTCCACTGGGCTACCCTTGTACGGAGATAGCTATAGAGGTAGACGATCCGGGGCTACCGGTCTAGGGTTTCGCCGGAGGAAGACCACTTGAGCGTCGGAATCACATGAAAACTTGCATGTGCCCCTAGGATATGTGTGTGAGAGTGGTGCAAGGTTGTTAGTTGCCATGTGTAGGCCCCATGTGTGACCCCCTTCCCGGACAAGCGTTAAAACTTAGTAAAATCCTGGATCTGTACGTGGAAACTCCCGCCGCGTCACAACCGGGGCCTAGAATGTGGCAAAGTTGGCCCAACCTTGGCTCTACATGTACATATGTCCTAAACAAACGAAAACAAGTAGAGAGGTCCACTGGGCTACCCTTGTACGGAGATAGCTATAGGGGTAGACGATCCGGGGCCACCGGTCTAGGGTTTCGCCCGAGGAAGACAACCGGAGCGTCGGAATCACATGAAAACTTGCATGTGCCCCTAGGATATGTGTGTGAGAGTGGTGCAAGGTTGTTAGGTGCCATGTGTAGGCCCCATGTGTGACCCCCTTCCCGGACATCCGTTAACACTTAATAAAATCTTGGATCTGTACGTGGAAAGTCCCGCCGCGTCACAACCGGGGCCTAGAATGTGGCAAAGTTAGCCCAACCTTGGCTCTCCATGTACATATGTCCTAAACAAACCAAAACAAGTATAGAGGTCCATCAGGCTACCCTCGTACGGAGAAAGCTATTGGGGTAGACGATCCGGGGCCCCCGGTCTAGGGTTTCGCTGGAGGAAGACCGCCGGAGCGTCGAAATCACATGAAAACTTGCATGTGCCCCTAGGATATGTGTGTGAGAGTGGTGCAAGGTTGTTAGGTGCCATGTGTAGGCCCCATGTGTGACCCCCTTCTCGGACATGCGTTAACACTTAGTATAATTCCTGGATATGTACGTGGAAAGTCCCGCCGCGTCACAATCGGGGCCTAGAATATTGCAAAGTTGGCCCAGCCTTGGCTCTACATGTACATATGTCCTAAACAAATCAAAACAAGTAGATAGGTCCACCGGGCTACCCTCGTACGGAGATAGCTATAAGGGTATACGATCTGGGGCCCCGGTCTATGGTTTCGCCGGAGGAAGACCGCTGGAGCGTCGAAATCACATGAAAACTTGCATGTGCCCCTAGGATATGTGTGTGAGAGTGGTGCAAGGTTGTTAGGTTCCATGTGTAGGCCCCATGTGTGACCCCCTTCTCGGACATGCGTTAACACTTAGTAAAATCCTGGATCTGTACGTGGAAAGTCCCGCCGCGTCTGTGGCAAAGTTGGCCCAACCTTGGCTCTACATGTACATATGCCCTAAACAAACCAAAACAAGTAGAGAGGTCCATCAGGCTACCCTCGTATGGAGAAAGCAATAGGGGTAGACGATCCGGGGCCCCCGGTCTAGGGTTTCGCTGGAGGAAGACCGCCGGAGCGTCGAAGTCACATGAAAACTTGCATGTTCCCCTAGTATATGTGTGTGAGAGTGGTTAAAGGTTGTTAGGTGCCATGTGTAGGCCCCATGTGTGACCCCCTTCCCGGACATGCGTTAACACTTAGTAAAATCCTGGATCTGTACATGGAAAGTCCCGCCGCATCACAACTGGGTCTAGAATGTGGCAAAGTTTGCCCAACCTTGGCTCTACATGTACATATGTCCTAAACAAACCAAAACAAGTAGAGAGGTCCACCGAGCTACCCTCATACGGAGATAGCTATAGGGGTAGACGATCCGGGGCCCCCGGTCTAGGGTTTCGCCGGAGGAAGACCGCCGGAGCGTCGAAATCACATGAAAACTTGCAAGTGCCCCTAGGATATGTGTGTGAGAGTGGTGCAAGGTTGTTAGGTGCCATGTGTAGGCCCCATGTGTGACCCCCTTCCCTGACATGCATTAACACTTAGTAAAATCCTGGATCTGTACGTGGAAAATCCTGCCGCGTCACAAACGGGGCCTAGAATATGGCAAAGTTGGCCCAACCTTGGATCTGCATGTACATATGTCCTTAACAACCCAAAATAAGTAGACAGGACCATCAGGCAACCCTCGTATGGAGAAAGCTATAGGGGTAGACGATCCACGGCCCCCGGTCTAGGGTCTCGCCGGAGGAAGACCGCCGGAGCGTCGAAATCACATGAAAACTTGCATCTGCCCCTAGGATATGTGTGTGAGAGTGGTGAAAGGTTTTTAGGTGCCATGTGTAGCCCCATTTGTGACCCCCTTCCCGGACATGCGTTAACACTTAGTAAAATCCTGGATCTGTACGTGGAAACTCCCGCCGCGTCACAACCGGGGCCTAGAATGTGGTAAAGTTGGCCCAACCTTAGCTCTACATGTACATATGTCCTAAACAAATGAAAACAAGTAGAGAGGTCCACTGGGCTACCCTTGTACGGAGATAGCTATAGAGGTAGACGATCCGGGGCTACCGGTCTAGGGTTTCGCCGGAGGAAGACCACTTGAGCGTCGGAATCACATGAAAACTTGCATGTGCCCCTAGGATATGTGTGTGAGAGTGGTGCAAGGTTGTTAGTTTCCATGTGTAGGCCCCATGTGTGACCCCCTTCCCGGACAAGCGTTAACACTTAGTAAAATCCTGGATCTGTACGTGGAAACTCCCGCCGCGTCACAACCGGGGCCTAGAATGTGGCAAAGTTGGCCCAACCTTGGCTCTCCATGCACATATGTCCTAAACAAACAAAAACAAGTCGAGAGGTCTACCGGGCTACCCTCGTACGGAGAAAGCTATAGGGGTAGACGATCCGGGGCCCCCGGTCTAGGGTTTCGCCGGAGGAAGACCACCAGAGCGTCGGAATCACATGAAAACTTGCATGTGCCCCTAGGATATGTGTGTGAGAGTGGTGCAAGGTTGTTAGGTGCCATGTGTAGGCCCCATGTGTGACCCCCTTCCCGGACATGCGTTAACACTTAATAAAATCTTGGATCTGTACGTGGAAACTCCCGCCGCGTCACAACCGGGGCCTAGAATGTGGCAAAGTTGGCCCAACCTTGGCTCTACATGTACATATGTCCTAAGAAAATCAAAAAAAGTAGAGAGGTCCACCGGGATACCCTTGTACGGAGATAGCTGTAGGGGTAGACTATCCGGGGCCCCCTGTCTAGGGTTTCGCCGGAGGAAGACCGCCGGAGCGTCGAAATCACATGAAAACTTGCATGTCCCCTAGGATATGTGTGTGAGAGTGGTGCAAGTTTGTTAGGTGCCATCTGTAGGACCCATGTGTGACCCCCTTCCCGGACATGCGTTAACACCTACTAAAATCCTGGATTTGTACGTGGAAAGTCCCGCCGCGTCACAACCGGGGCCTAGAATGTGGCAAAGTTTGCCCTACCTTGGCTCTACATGTACATATGTCCTAAACAAACCAAAAAAAGTAGAGAGTTCCACCGGGCTACCCTCATACGGAGATAGCTATAGGGGTAGACTATCCGGGGCCCCCGGTCTAGGGTTTCGCCAGAGGAAGACCGCCGGAGCGTCGAAATCACATGAAAACTTGCATGTGCCCCTAGGATATGTGTGTGAGAGTGGTTCAAGGTTGTTAGGTGCCATGTGTAGGCCCCATGTGTGACCCCCTTCCCGGACATGCGTTAACACTTAGTAAAATCCTGGATTTGTACGTGGAAAGTCCCGCCGCGTCACAACCGAGTCTAGAATGTGGCAAAGTTTGCCCAACCTTGGCTCTACATGTACATATGTCCTAAACAAACCAAAACAAGTAGAGAGGTCCACCGGGCTACCCTCATACTGAGATAGCTATAGGGGTAGACGATCCGGGGCCCCCGGTCTAGGGTTTCGCCGGAGGAAGACCGCCAGAGCGTCGAAATCACATGAAAACTTGCAAGTGCCCCTAGGATATGTGTGTGAGAGTGGTGCTAGGTTGTTAGGTGCCATGTGTAGGCCCCATGTGTGACCCCCATCCCGGACATGCGTTAACACTTAGTAAAACCCTGGATCTGTACGTGGAAAGTCCCGCCGCGTCACAACCAGGGCCTAGAATGTGGCAAAGTTGGCCCAAACTTGGCTCTCCATGTACATATGTCCTAAACAAACCAAAACAAGTAGAGAGGTCCATCAGGCTACCCTCGTACGGAGAAAGCTATAGGGGTAGACGATCCGGGGCCCCCGGTCTAGGGTTTCGCCGGAGCGTCGAAATCACATGAAAACTTGCATGTGGCCCTAGGATATGTGTGTGAGAGTGGTGCAAGGTTGTTAGGTTCCATGTGTAGGCCCCATGTGTGACCCCCTTCTCGGACATGCGTTAACACTTAGTAAAATCCTGGATCTGTACGTGGAAAGTCCCGCCGCGTCACAACCGGGGCCTAGAATGTGGCAAAGTTGGCCCAACCTTGGCTCTCCATGTACATATGCCCTAAACAAACCAAAACAAGTAGAGAGGTCCATCAGGCTACCCTCGTATGGAGAAAGCTATAGGGGTAGACGATCCGGGGCCCCCGGTCTAGGGTTTCGCTGGAGGAAGACCGCCGGAGCGTCAAAATCACATGAAAACTTGCATGTTCCCCTAGTATATGTGTGTGAGAGTGGTACAAGGTTGTTAGGTGCCATGTGTAGGCCCCATGTGTGCCCCCCTTCCCGGACATGCGTTAACACTTAGTAAAATCCTGGATCTGTACGTGGAAAGTCCCGCCGCGTCACAACCGGGGCCTAGAATGTGGCAAAGTTGGCCCAACCTTGGCTCTACATGTACATATGTCCTAAACAAAGCAAAAAAAGTAGAGAGGTCCACCGGGCTACCCTCGTACGGAGATAGCTATAGGGGTAGACAATCCGGGGCCCCCTGTCTAGGGTTTCGCTGGAGGAAGACCGCCGGAGCGTCGAATCACATGAAAACTTGCATGTGCCCCTAGGATATGTGTGTGAGAGTGGTTCAAGGTTGTTAGGTGCCATGTGTAGGCCCCATGTGTGACCCCCTTTCCGGACATGCGTTAACACTTAGTAAAATCCTGGATCTATACGTGGAAAGTCCCGCCGCGTCACAACTGGGTCTAGAATGTGGAAAAGTTTGCCCAACCTTGGCTCTACATGTACATATGGCCTAAACAAACCAAAACAAGTAGCGAGGTCCACCGGGCTACCCTCATACGGAGATAGCTATAGGGGTAGACGATCCGGGGCCCCTGGTCTAGGGTTTCGCCGGAGGAAGACCGCCGGAGCGTCGAAATCACATGAAAACTTGCCAGTGCCCCTAGTATATGTGTGTGAGAGTGGTGCAAGGTTGTTAGGTGCCATGTGTAGGCCCCATGTGTGACCCCCTTCCCGGACATGCATTAACACTTAGTAAAATCCTGGATCTGTACGTGGAAAATCCTGCCGCGTCACAACCGGGGCCTAGAATGTGGCAAAGTTGGCCCAACCTTGGATCTGCATGTACATATGTCCTTAACAAACCAAAACAAATAGAGAGGTCCACCGGTCTACCCTCGTACGGAGATAGCTATAGGGGTAGACGATCCGGGGCCCCCGGTCTAGGGTTTCGCCGGAGGAAGACCGTCGGAGCGTCGAAATCACATGAAAACTTGCATGTGCCCCTAGGATATGTGTGTGAGAGTGGTGCAAGGCTGTTAGGTGCCATGTGTAGGCCCCATGTGTGACCCCCTTCCCGGACATGCGTTAACACTTAGTAAAATCCTGGATCTGTACGTGGAAACTCCCGCCGCGTCACAACCGGGGCCTAGAATGTGGTAAAGTTGGCCCAACCTTAGCTCTACATGTACATATGTCCTAAACAATTGAAAACAAGTAGAGAGGTCCACTGGGCTACCCTTGTACGGAGATAGCTATAGAGGTAGACGATCCGGGGCTACCGGTCTAGGGTTTCGCCGGAGGAAGACCACTTGAGCGTCGGAATCACATGAAAACTTGCATGTGCCCCTAGGATATGTGTGTGAGAGTGGTGCAAGGTTGTTAGTTGCCATGTGTAGGCCCCATGTGTGACCCCCTTCCCGGACAAGCGTTAACACTTAGTAAAATCCTGGATCTGTACGTGGAAACTCCCGCCGCGTCACAACCGGGGCCTAGAATGTGGCAAAGTTGGCCCAACCTTGGCTCTACATGTACATATGTCCTAAACAAACGAAAACAAGTAGGGAGGTACACTGGGCTACCCTTGTACGGAGATAGCTATAGGGGTAGACGATCCGGGGCCACCGGTCTAGGGTTTCGCCCGAGGAAGACAACCGGAGCGTCGGAATCACATGAAAACTTGCATGTGCCCCTAGGATATGTGTGTGAGAGTGGTGCAAGGTTGTTAGGTGCCATGTGTAGGCCCCATGTGTGACCCCCTTCCCGGACATCCGTTAACACTTAATAAAATCTTGGATCTGTACGTGGAAAGTCCCGCCGCGTCACAACCGGGGCCTAGAATGTGGCAAAGTTAGCCCAACCTTGGCTCTCCATGTACATATGTCCTAAACAAACCAAAACAAGTATAGAGGTCCATCAGGCTACCCTCGTACGGAGAAAGCTATTGGGGTAGACGATCCGGGGCCCCCGGTCTAGGGTTTCGCTGGAGGAAGACCGCCGGAGCGTCGAAATCACATGAAAACTTGCATGTGCCCCTAGGATATGTGTGTGAGAGTGGTGCAAGGTTGTTAGGTGCCATGTGTAGGCCCCATGTGTGACCCCCTTCTCGGACATGCGTTAACACTTAGTATAATTCCTGGATATGTACGTGGAAAGTCCCGCCGCGTCACAATCGGGGCCTAGAATATTGCAAAGTTGGCCCAGCCTTGGCTCTACATGTACATATGTCCTAAACAAATCAAAACAAGTAGATAGGTCCACCGGGCTACCCTCGTACGGAGATAGCTATAAGGGTATACGATCTGGGGCCCCGGTCTATGGTTTCGCCGGAGGAAGACCGCTGGAGCGTCGAAATCACATGAAAACTTGCATGTGCCCCTAGGATATGTGTGTGAGAGTGGTGCAAGGTTGTTAGGTTCCATGTGTAGGCCCCATATGTGACCCCCTTCTCGGACATGCGTTAACACTTAGTAAAATCCTGGATCTGTACGTGGAAAGTCCCGCCGCGTCTGTGGCAAAGTTGGCCCAACCTTGGCTCTACATGTACATATGCCCTAAACAAACCAAAACAAGTAGAGAGGTCCATCAGGCTACCCTCGTATGGAGAAAGCAATAGGGGTAGACGATCCGGGGCCCCCGGTCTAGGGTTTCGCTGGAGGAAGACCGCCGGAGCGTCGAAGTCACATGAAAACTTGCATGTTCCCCTAGTATATGTGTGTGAGAGTGGTTAAAGGTTGTTTGGTGCCATGTGTAGGCCCCATGTGTGACCCCCTTCCCGGACATGCGTTAACACTTAGTAAAATCCTGGATCTGTACATGGAAAGTCCCGCCGCATCACAACTGGGTCTAGAATGTGGCAAAGTTTGCCCAACCTTGGCTCTACATGTACATATGTCCTAAACAAACCAAAACAAGTAGAGAGGTCCACCGAGCTACCCTCATACGGAGATAGCTATAGGGGTAGACGATCCGGGGCCCCCGGTCTAGGGTTTCGCCGGAGGAAGACCGCCGGAGCGTCGAAATCACATGAAAACTTGCAAGTGCCCCTAGGATATGTGTGTGAGAGTGGTGCAAGGTTGTTAGGTGCCATGTGTAGGCCCCATGTGTGACCCCCTTCCCTGACATGCATTAACACTTAGTAAAATCCTGGATCTGTACGTGGAAAATCCTGCCGCGTCACAAACGGGGCCTAGAATATGGCAAAGTTGGCCCAACCTTGGATCTGCATGTACATATGTCCTTAACAACCCAAAATAAGTAGACAGGACCATCAGGCAACCCTCGTACGGAGAAAGCTATAGGGGTAGACGATCCACGGCCCCCGGTCTAGGGTCTCGCCGGAGGAAGACCGCCGGAGCGTCGAAATCACATGAAAACTTGCATCTGCCCCTAGGATATGTGTGTGAGAGTGGTGAAAGGTTTTTAGGTGCCATGTGTAGCCCCATTTGTGACCCCCTTCCCGGACATGCGTTAACACTTAGTAAAATCCTGGATCTGTACGTGGAAACTCCCGCCGCGTCACAACCGGGGCCTAGAATGTGGTAAAGTTGGCCCAACCTTAGCTCTACATGTACATATGTCCTAAACAAATGAAAACAAGTAGAGAGGTCCATTGGGCTACCCTTGTACGGAGATAGCTATAGAGGTAGACGATCCGGGGCTACCGGTCTAGGGTTTCGCCGGAGGAAGACCACTTGAGCGTCGGAATCACATGAAAACTTGCATGTGCCCCTAGGATATGTGTGTGAGAGTGGTGCAAGGTTGTTAGTTTCCATGTGTAGGCCCCATGTGTGACCCCCTTCCCGGACAAGCGTTAACACTTAGTAAAATCCTGGATCTGTACGTGGAAACTCCCGCCGCGTCACAACCGGGGCCTAGAATGTGGCAAAGTTGGCCCAACCTTGGCTCTCCATGCACATATGTCCTAAACAAACAAAAACAAGTCGAGAGGTCTACCGGGATACCCTCGTACGGAGAAAGCTATAGGGGTAGACGATCCGGGGCCCCCGGTCTAGGGTTTCGCCGGAGGAAGACCACCAGAGCGTCGGAATCACATGAAAACTTGCATGTGCCCCTAGGATATGTGTGTGAGAGTGGTGCAAGGTTGTTAGGTGCCATGTGTAGGCCCCATGTGTGACCCCCTTCCCGGACATGCGTTAACACTTAATAAAATCTTGGATCTGTACGTGGAAACTCCCGCCGCGTCACAACCGGGGCCTAGAATGTGGCAAAGTTGGCCCAACCTTGGCTCTACATGTACATATGTCCTAATAAAATCAAAAAAAGTAGAGAGGTCCACCGGGATACCCTTGTACGGAGATAGCTATAGGGGTAGACTATCCGGGGCCCCCTGTCTAGGGTTTCGCCGGAGGAAGACCGCCGGAGCGTCGAAATCACATGAAAACTTGCATGTCCCCTAGGATATGTGTGTGAGAGTGGTGCAAGTTTGTTAGGTGCCATCTGTAGGACCCATGTGTGACCCCCTTCCCGGACATGCGTTAACACCTACTAAAATCCTGGATTTGTACGTGGAAAGTCCCGCCGCGTCACAACCAGGGCCTAGAATGTGGCAAAGTTTGCCCTACCTTGGCTCTACATGTACATATGTGCTAAACAAACCAAAAAAAGTAGAGAGTTCCACCGGGCTACCCTCATACGGAGATAGCTATAGGGGTAGACTATCCGGGGCCCCCGGTCTAGGGTTTCGCCAGAGGAAGACCGCCGGAGCGTCGAAATCACATGAAAACTTGCATGTGCCCCTAGGATATGTGTGTGAGAGTGGTTCAAGGTTGTTAGGTGCCATGTGTAGGCCCCATGTGTGACCCCCTTCCCGGACATGCGTTAACACTTAGTAAAATCCTGGATTTGTACGTGGAAAGTCCCGCCGCGTCACAACCGGGTCTAGAATGTGGCAAAGTTTGCCCAACCTTGGCTCTACATGTACATATGTCCTAAACAAACCAAAACAAGTAGAGAGGTCCACCGGGCTACCCTCATACTGAGATAGCTATAGGGGTAGACGACCCGGGGCCCCCGGTCTAGGGTTTCGCCGGAGGAAGACCGCCAGAGCGTCGAAATCACATGAAAACTTGCAAGTGCCCCTAGGATATGTGTGTGAGAGTGGTGCTAGGTTGTTAGGTGCCATGTGTAGGCCCCATGTGTGACCCCCATCCCGGACATGCGTTAACACTTAGTAAAACCCTGGATCTGTACGTGGAAAGTCCCGCCGCGTCACAACCAGGGCCTAGAATGTGGCAAAGTTGGCCCAAACTTGGCTCTCCATGTACATATGTCCTAAACAAACCAAAACAAGTAGAGAGGTCCATCAGGCTACCCTCGTACGGAGAAAGCTATAGGGGTAGACGATCCGGGGCCCCCGGTCTAGGGTTTCGCCGGAGCGTCGAAATCACATGAAAACTTGCATGTGGCCCTAGGATATGTTTGTGAGAGTGGTGCAAGGTTGTTAGGTGCCATGTGTAGGCCCCATGTGTGACCCCCTTCTCGGACATGCGTTAACACTTAGTATAATTCCTGGATATGTACGTGGAAAGTCCCGCCGCGTCACAATCGGGGCCTAGAATATTGCAAAGTTGGCCCAGCCTTGGCTCTACATGTACATATGTCCTAAACAAATCAAAACAAGTAGATAGGTCCATCGGGCTACCCTCGTACGGAGATAGCTATAAGGGTAGACGATCTGGGGCCCCGGTCTATGGTTTCGCTGGAGGAAGACCGCTGGAGCGTCGAAATCACATGAAAACTTGCATGTGCCCCTAGGATATGTGTGTGAGAGTGGTGCAAGGTTGTTAGGTTCCATGTGTAGGCCCCATGTGTGACCCCCTTCTCGGACATGCGTTAACACTTAGTAAAATCCTGGATCTGTACGTGGAAAGTCCCGCCGCGTTACAACCGGGGCCTAGAATGTGGCAAAGTTGGCCCAACCTTGGCTCTCCATGTACATATGCCCTAAACAAACCAAAACAAGTAGAGAGGTCCATCAGGCTACCCTCGTATGGAGAAAGCTATAGGGGTAGACGATCCGGGGCCCCCGGTCTAGGGTTTCGCTGGAGGAAGACCGCCAGAGCGTCGAAGTCACATGAAAACTTGCATGTTCCCCTAGTATATGTGTGTGAGAGTGGTACAAGGTTGTTAGGTGCCATGTGTAGGCCCCATGTGTGCCCCCCTTCCCGGACATGCGTTAACACTTAGTAAAATCCTGGATCTGTACGTGGAAAGTCCCGCCGCGTCACAACCGGGGCCTAGAATGTGGCAAAGTTGGCCCAACCTTGGCTCTACATGTACATATGTCCTAAACAAAGCAAAAAAAGTAGAGAGGTCCACCGGGCTACCCTCGTACGGAGATAGCTATAGGGGTAGACAATCCGGGGCCCCCTGTCTAGGGTTTCGCTGGAGGAAGATCGCCGGAGCGTCGAATCACATGAAAACTTGCATGTGCCCCTAGGATATGTGTGTGGGAGTGGTTCAAGGTTGTTAGGTGCCATGTGTAGGCCCCATGTGTGACCCCCTTCCCGGACATGCGTTAACACTTAGTAAAATCTTGGATCTGTACGTGGAAAGTCCCGCCGCATCACAACTGGGTCTAGAATGTGGCAAAGTTTGCCCAACCTTGGCTCTACATGTACATATGTCCTAAACAAACCAAAACAAGTAGAGAGGTCCACCGAGCTACCCTCATACGGAGATAGCTATAGGGGTAGACGATCCGGGGCCCCCGGTCTAGGGTTTCGCCGGAGGAAGACCGCCGGAGCGTCGAAATCACATGAAAACTTGCAAGTGCCCCTAGGATATGTGTGTGAGAGTGGTGCAAGGTTGTTAGGTGCCATGTGTAGGCCCCATGTGTGACCCCCTTCCCGGACATGCATTAACACTTAGTAAAATCCTGGATCTGTACGTGGAAAATCCTGCCGCGTCACAAACGGGGCCTAGAATGTGGCAAAGTTGGCCCAACCTTGGATCTGCATGTACATATGTCCTTAACAACCCAAAACAAGTAGAGAGGACCATCAGGCAACCCTCGTACGGAGAAAGCTATAGGGGTAGACGATCCACGGCCCCCGGTCTAGGGTCTCGCCGGAGGAAGACCGCCGGAGCGTCGAAATCACATGAAAACTTGCATGTGCCCCTAGGATATGTGTGTGAGAGTGGTGAAAGGTTGTTAGGTGCCATGTGTAGCCCCATGTGTGACCCCCTTCCCGGACATGCGTTAACACTTAGTAAAATCCTGGATCTGTACGTGGAAACTCCCGCCGCGTCACAACCGGGGCCTAGAATGTGGTAAAGTTGGCCCAACCTTAGATCTACATGTACATATGTCCTAAACAAATGAAAACAAGTAGAGAGGTCCACTGGGATACCCTTGTACGGAGATAGCTATAGAGGTAGACGATCCGGGGCTACCGGTCTAGGGTTTCGCCGGAGGAAGACCACTTGAGCGTCGGAATCACATGAAAACTTGCATGTGCCCATAGGATATGTGTGTGAGAGTGCTGCAAGGTTGTTAGGTGCCATGTGTAGGCCCCATGCGTGACCCCCTTGCCGGACAAGCGTTAACACTTAGTAAAATCCTGGATCTGTACGTGGAAACTCCCGCCGCGTCACAACCGGGGCCTAGAATGTGGCAAAGTTGGCCCAACCTTGGCTCTCCATGCACATATGTCCTAAACAAACCAAAACAAGTCGAGAGGTCTACCGGGCTACCCTCGTACGGAGAAAGCTATAGGGGTAGACGATCCGGGGCCCCCGGTCTAGGGTTTCGCCGGAGGAAGACCACCAGAGCGTCGGAATCACATGAAAACTTGCATGTGCCCCTAGGATATGTGTGTCAGAGTGGTTCAAGGTTGTTAGGTTCCATGTGTAGGCCCCATGTGTGACCCCCTTCCCGGACATGCGTTAACACTTAGTAAAATCCTAGATCTGTACGTGGAAAGTCCCGCCGCGTCACAACCGGGTCTAGAATGTGGCAAAGTTTGCCCAACCTTGGCTCTACATGTACATATGTCCTAAACAAAGCAAAAAAAGTAGAGAGGTCCACCGGGCTACCCTCGTACGGAGATAGCTATAGGGGTAGACAATCCGGGGCCCCCTGTCTAGGGTTTCGCTGGAGGAAGATCGCCGGAGCGTCGAATCACATGAAAACTTGCATGTGCCCCTAGGATATGTGTGTGGGAGTGGTTCAAGGTTGTTAGGTGCCATGTGTAGGCCCCATGTGTGACCCCCTTCCCGGACATGCGTTAACACTTAGTAAAATCTTGGATCTGTACGTGGAAAGTCCCGCCGCATCACAACTGGGTCTAGAATGTGGCAAAGTTTGCCCAACCTTGGCTCTACATGTACATATGTCCTAAACAAACCAAAACAAGTAGAGAGGTCCACCGAGCTACCCTCATACGGAGATAGCTATAGGGGTAGACGATCCGGGGCCCCCGGTCTAGGGTTTCGCCGGAGGAAGACCGCCGGAGCGTCGAAATCACATGAAAACTTGCAAGTGCCCCTAGGATATGTGTGTGAGAGTGGTGCAAGGTTGTTAGGTGCCATGTGTAGGCCCCATGTGTGACCCCCTTCCCGGACATGCATTAACACTTAGTAAAATCCTGGATCTGTACGTGGAAAATCCTGCCGCGTCACAAACGGGGCCTAGAATGTGGCAAAGTTGGCCCAACCTTGGATCTGCATGTACATATGTCCTTAACAACCCAAAACAAGTAGAGAGGACCATCAGGCAACCCTCGTACGGAGAAAGCTATAGGGGTAGACGATCCACGGCCCCCGGTCTAGGGTCTCGCCGGAGGAAGACCGCCGGAGCGTCGAAATCACATGAAAACTTGCATGTGCCCCTAGGATATGTGTGTGAGAGTGGTGAAAGGTTGTTAGGTGCCATGTGTAGCCCCATGTGTGACCCCCTTCCCGGACATGCGTTAACACTTAGTAAAATCCTGGATCTGTACGTGGAAACTCCCGCCGCGTCACAACCGGGGCCTAGAATGTGGTAAAGTTGGCCCAACCTTAGATCTACATGTACATATGTCCTAAACAAATGAAAACAAGTAGAGAGGTCCACTGGGATACCCTTGTACGGAGATAGCTATAGAGGTAGACGATCCGGGGCTACCGGTCTAGGGTTTCGCCGGAGGAAGACCACTTGAGCGTCGGAATCACATGAAAACTTGCATGTGCCCATAGGATATGTGTGTGAGAGTGCTGCAAGGTTGTTAGGTGCCATGTGTAGGCCCCATGCGTGACCCCCTTGCCGGACAAGCGTTAACACTTAGTAAAATCCTGGATCTGTACGTGGAAACTCCCGCCGCGTCACAACCGGGGCCTAGAATGTGGCAAAGTTGGCCCAACCTTGGCTCTCCATGCACATATGTCCTAAACAAACCAAAACAAGTCGAGAGGTCTACCGGGCTACCCTCGTACGGAGAAAGCTATAGGGGTAGACGATCCGGGGCCCCCGGTCTAGGGTTTCGCCGGAGGAAGACCACCAGAGCGTCGGAATCACATGAAAACTTGCATGTGCCCCTAGGATATGTGTGTCAGAGTGGTTCAAGGTTGTTAGGTTCCATGTGTAGGCCCCATGTGCGACCCCCTTCCCGGACATGCGTTAACACTTAGTAAAATCCTAGATCTGTACGTGGAAAGTCCCGCCGCGTCACAACCGGGTCTAGAATGTGGCAAAGTTTGCCCAACCTTGGCTCTACATGTACATATGTCCTAAACAAACCAAAACAAGTAGATAGGTCCACCGGGCTACCCTCATACTGAGATAGCTATAGGGGTAGACGATCCGGGGCCCCCGGTCTAGGGTTTCGCCGGAGGAAGACCGCCAGAGCGTCGAAATCACATGAAAACTTGCAAGTGCCCCTAGGATATGTGTGTGAGAGTGGTGCAAGGTTGTTAGGTGCCATGTGTAGGCCCCATGTGTGACCCCCTTCCCGGACATGCGTTAACACTTAGTAAAATCCTGGATCTGTACGTGGAAAGTCCCGTCGCGTCACAAACGGGGCCTAGAATGTGGCAAAGTTGGCCCAAACTTGGATCTGCATGTACATATGTCCTAAACAAACCAAAACAAGTAGAGAGGTCCATCAGGATACCCTCGTACGGAGAAAGCTATAGGGGTAGACGATCCGGGGCCCCCGGTCTAGGGTTTCGCCGGAGGAAGACCGCCGGAGCGTCGAAATCACATGAAAACTTGCATGTGGCCCTAGGATATGTTTGTGAGAGTGGTGCAAGGTTGTTAGGTGCCATGTGTAGGCCCCATGTGTGACCCCCTTCTCGGACATGCGTTAACACTTAGTATAATTCCTGGATATGTACGTGGAAAGTCCCGCCGCGTCACAATCGGGGCCTAGAATATTGCAAAGTTGGCCCAGCCTTGGCTCTACATGTACATATGTCCTAAACAAATCAAAACAAGTAGATAGGTCCACCGGGCTACCCTCGTACGGAGATAGCTATAAGGGTAGACGATCTGGGGCCCCGGTCTATGGTTTCACCGGAGGAAGACCGCTGGAGCGTCGAAATCACATGAAAACTTGCAAGTGCCCCTAGGATATGTGTGTGAGAGTGGTAAAAGGTTGTTAGGTGCCATGTGTAGGCCCCATGTGTGACCTCCTTCCCGGACATGCGTTAACACTTAGTAAAATCCTGGATCTGTACGTGGAAAGTCCCGCCGCGTCACAACCAGGGCCTAGAATGTGGCAAAGTTGGCCCAAACTTGGCTCTCCATGTACATATGTCCTAAACAAATGAAAACAGGTAGAGAGGTCCACTGGGCTACCCTTGTACGGAGATAGCTATAGAGGTAGACGATCCGGGGCCCCCGGTCTAGGGTTTCGCCAGAGGAAGACCGCCGGAGCGTCGAAATCAGATGAAAACTTGCATGTGCCCCTAGGATATGTGTGTGAGAGTGGTTCAAGGTTGTTAGGTGCCATGTGTAGGCCCCATGTGTGACCCCCTTCCCGGACATGCGTTAACACTTAGTAAAATCCTGGATCTGTACGTGGAAACTCCCGCCGCGTCACAACCGGGGCCTAGAATGTGGCAAAGTTTGCCCAACCTTGGCTCTACATGTACATATGTCCTAAACAAACCAAAACAAGTAGAGAGGTCCACCGGGCTACCCTCATACTGAGATAGCTATAGGGGTAGACGATCCGGGGCCCCCGGTCTAGGGTTTCGTCGGAGGAAGACCGCCGGAGCGTCGAAATCACATGAAAACTTGCAAGTGCCCCTAGGATATGTGTGTGAGAGTGGTGCAAGGTTGTTAGGTGCCATGTGTAGGCCCCATGTGTGACCCCCTTCCCGGACATGCGTTAACACTTAGTAAAATCGTGGATCTGTACGTGGAAAGTCCCGCCGCGTCACAACCAGGGCCTAGAATGTGGCAAAGTTGGGCCAAACTTGGCTCTCCATGTAAATATGTCCTAAACAAACCAAAACAAGTAGAGAGGTCCATCAGGCTACCCTCGTACGGAGAAAGCTATAGGGGTAGACGATCCGGGGCCCCCGGTCTAGGGTTTCGCCGGAGGAAGACCGCTGGAGCGTCGAAATCACATGAAAACTTGCATGTGGCCCTAGGATATGTGTGTGAGAGTGGTGCAAGGTTGTTAGGTGCCATGTGTAGGCCCCATGTGTGACCCCCTTCCCAGACATGCGTTAACACTTAGTAAAATCATGGATCTGTACGTGGAAAGTCCCACCGCATCACAACCGGGGCCTAGAATGTGGCAAAGTTGGCCCAACCTTGGCTCTACATGTACATATGTCCTAAACCAACCAAAACAAGTAGAGAGGTCCACCGGGCTACCCTCATACGGATATACCTATAGGGGTAGACAATCCGGGGGCCCCGGTCTAGGGTTTCGCCGGAGAAAGACCACCGGAGCGTCGGAATCACATGAAAACTTGCATGTGCCCCTAGGATATGTGTGTGAGAGTGGTGCAAGGTTGTTAGGTGCCATGTGTAGGCCCCATGTGTGACCCCCTTCCCGGACATGCGTTAACACTTAGTAAAATCCTGGATCTGTACGTGGAAAGTCCCGTCGCGTCACAAACGGGGCCTAGAATGTGGCAAAGTTGGCCCAAACTTGGATCTGCATGTACATATGTCCTAAACAAACCAAAACAAGTAGAGAGGTCCATCAGGATACCCTCGTACGGAGAAAGCTATAGGGGTAGACGATCCGGGGCCCCCGGTCTAGGGTTTCGCCGGAGGAAGACCGCCGGAGCGTCGAAATCAAATGAAAACTTGCATGTGGCCCTAGGATATGTTTGTGAGAGTGGTGCAAGGTTGTTAGGTGCCATGTGTAGGCCCCATGTGTGACCCCCTTCTCGGACATGCGTTAACACTTAGTATAATTCCTGGATATGTACGTGGAAAGTCCCGCCGCGTCACAATCGGGGCCTAGAATATTGCAAAGTTGGCCCAGCCTTGGCTCTACATGTACATATGTCCTAAACAAATCAAAACAAGTAGATAGGTCCACCGGGCTACCCTCGTACGGAGATAGCTATAAGGGTAGACGATCTGGGGCCCCGGTCTATGGTTTCACCGGAGGAAGACCGCTGGAGCGTCGAAATCACATGAAAACTTGCAAGTGCCCCTAGGATATGTGTGTGAGAGTGGTGCAAGGTTGTTAGGTGCCATGTGTAGGCCCCATGTGTGACCCCCTTCCCGGACATGCGTTAACACTTAGTAAAATCCTGGATCTGTACGTGGAAAGTCCCGCCGCGTCACAACCAGGGCCTAGAATGTGGCAAAGTTGGCCCAAACTTGGCTCTCCATGTACATATGTCCTAAACAAATGAAAACAAGTAGAGAGGTCCACTGGGCTACCCTTGTACGGAGATAGCTATAGAGGTAGACGATCCGGGGCCCCCGGTCTAGGGTTTCGCCAGAGGAAGACCGCCGGAGCGTCGAAATCACATGAAAACTTGCATGTGCCCCTAGGATTTGTGTGTGAGAGTGGTTCAAGGTTGTTAGGTGCCATGTGTAGGCCCCATGTGTGACCCCCTTCCCGGACATGCGTTAACACTTAGTAAAATCCTGGATCTGTACGTGGAAACTCCCGCCGCGTCACAACCGGGGCCTAGAATGTGGCAAAGTTTGCCCAACCTTGGCTCTACATGTACATATGTCCTAAACAAACCAAAACAAGTAGAGAGGTCCACCGGGCTACCCTCATACTGAGATAGCTATAGGGGTAGACGATCCGGGGCCCCCGGTCTAGGGTTTCGTCGGAGGAAGACCGCCGGAGCGTCGAAATCACATGAAAACTTGCAAGTGCCCCTAGGATATGTGTGTGAGAGTGGTGCAAGGTTGTTAGGTGCCATGTGTAGGCCCCATGTGTGACCCCCTTCCCGGACATGCGTTAACACTTAGTAAAATCCTGGATCTGTACGTGGAAAGTCCCGCCGCGTCACAACCAGGGCCTAGAATGTGGCAAAGTTGGGCCAAACTTGGCTCTCCATGTAAATATGTCCTAAACAAACCAAAACAAGTAGAGAGGTCCATCAGGCTACCCTCGTACGGAGAAAGCTATAGGGGTAGACGATCCGGGGCCCCCGGTCTAGGGTTTCGCCGGAGGAAGACCGCCGGAGCGTCGAAATCACATGAAAACTTGCATGTGGCCCTAGGATATGTGTGTGAGAGTGGTGCAAGGTTGTTAGGTGCCATGTGTAGGCCCCATGTGTGACCCCCTTCCCGGACATGCGTTAACACTTAGTAAAATCATGGATCTGTACGTGGAAAGTCCCACCGCATCACAACCGGGGCCTAGAATGTGGCAAAGTTGGCCCAACCTTGGCTCTACATGTACATATGTCCTAAACAAACCAAAACAAGTAGAGAGGTCCACCGGGCTACCCTCATACGGATATACCTATAGGGGTAGACAATCCGGGGCCCCCGGTCTAGGGTTTCGCCGGAGAAAGACCACCGGAGCGTCGGAATCACATGAAAACTTGCATGTGCCCCTAGGATATGTGTGTGAGAGTGGTGCAAGGTTGTTAGGTGCCATGTGTAGGCCCCATGTGTGACCCCCTTCCCGGACATGCGTTAACACTTAGTAAAATCCTGGATCTATACGTGGAAAGTCCCGCCGCGTCAAAACCGGGGCCTAGAATATGGCAAAGTCGGCCCAACCTTAGCTCTAAGATGTACATATGTCCTAAACGAACTAAAACAAGTAGAGAGGTCCACCGGGCTACCCTCGTACGGAGATATCTATAGGGGTAGACGATCCGGGGGCCCCGATCTAGGGTTTCGCCGGAGGAAGACCGCCGGAGCATCGAAATCACATGAAAACTTGCATGTGCCCCTAGGATATGTGTGTGAGAGTGGTGCAAGGTTGTTAGGTGCCATGTGTAGGCCCCATGTGTGACCCCCTTCCCGGACATGCGTTAACACTTAGTAAAATCCTGGATCTATACGTGGAAAGTCCCGCCGCGTCACAACCGGGGCCTAGAATATGGCAAAGTCGGCCCAACCTTAGCTCTAAGATGTACATATGTCCTAAACGAACTAAAACAAGTAGAGAGGTCCACCGGGCTACCCTCGTACGGAGATATCTATAGGGGTAGACGATCCGGGGGCCCTGGTCTAGGGTTTCGCCGGAGGAAGACCGCCGGAGCATCGAAATCACATGAAAACTTGAATGTTCCCCTAGGATATGTGTGTGAGAGTGGTGCAAGGTTATTAGGTGCCATGTGTAGGCCCCATGTGTGACCCCCTTCCCGGACATGCGTTAACAATTAGTAAAATCCTGGATCTGTACGTGCAAAGTCCCGCCGCATCACAACCGGGGCCTAGAATGTGGCAAAGTTGGCCCAACCTTGGCTCTCCATGTACATATGTCCTAAACAAACCAAAACAAGTAGAGAGGTCCACCGGGCTACCCTCGTACGGAGAAAGCTATAGGGGTAGACGATCCGGGGCCCCAGGTCTAGGGTTTCGCCGGAGGAAGTCCAACGGAGCGTCGGAATCACATGAAAACTTGCATGTTCCCCTAGGATATGTCTGTGAGAGTGGTGCAATGTTGTTAGGTGCCATGTGTAGGCCCCATGTGTGACCCCCTTCCCGGACATGCGTTAACACTTAGTAAAATCCTGGATCTGTACGTGGAAAGTCCCGCCGCGTCACAACCGGGGCCTAGAATGTGGAAAAGTTGGCCCAACCTTGGATCTACTATACATATGTCCTAAGCAAACCAAAATAAGTAGAGAGGTCCACTAGGCTACACTTGTACGGAGATAGCTATAGGGGTAGACGATCCGGGACCCCCGGTCTAGGGTTTCGCCGGAGGAAGACCGTCGGAGCGTCGCAATCACATGAAAACTTGCATGTGCCCCTAGGATATGTGTGTGAGAGTGGTGCAAGGTTGTTAGGTGCCATTTGTAGGCCCCATATGTGACCCCCTTCCCGGACATGCGTTAACACTTAGTAAAATCCTGGATCTATACGTGGAAAGTCCCGCCGCGTCACAACCGGGGCCTAGAATGTGGAAAAGTCGGCCCAACCTTAGCTCTAGATGTACATATGTCCTAAACGAACTAAAACAAGTAGAGAGGTCCACCGGGCTACCCTCGTACGGAGATAGCTATAGGGGTAGACGATCCGGGGCCCCAGGTCTAGGGTTTCGCCGGAGGAAGTCCAACGGAGCGTCGGAATCACATGAAAACTTGCATGTTCCCCTAGGATATGTCTGTGAGAGTGGTGCAATGTTGTTAGGTGCCATGTGTAGGCCCCATGTGTGACCCCCTTCCCGGACATGCGTTAACACTTAGTAAAATCCTGGATCTGTATGTGGAAAGTCCCGCCGCGTCACAACCGAGGCCTAGAATGTGGCAAAGTTGGCCCAACCTTGGCTCTACATGTACATATGTCCTAAACAAACCAAAACATATAGAGAGGTCCACCGGGCTACCCTCGTACGAAGAAAGCTATAGGGGTAGACGATCCGGGGCCCCCGGTCTAGGGTTTCGCCGGAGGAAGACCGCCGGAGCGTCGAAATCACATGAAAACTTGCATGTGCCCCTAGGATATGTGTGTGAGAGTGGTGCAAGGTTGTTAGGTGCCATGTGTAGGCCCCATGTGTGACCCCCTTCCCGGACATTCGTTAACACTTAGTAAAATCCTGGATCTGTACGTGGAAAGTCCCGCCGCGTCACAACCGGGGCCTAGAATGTGGAAAAGTTGGCCCAACCTTGGCTCTACATGTATATATGGCCTAAGCAAACCTAAACAAATAGAGAGGTCGACCGATCTACCCTCGTATGGAGATAGCTATAGGGGTAGACGATCCGGGTCCCCCGGTCTAGGGTTTCGCCGGAGGAAGACCGCCGGAGCGTCGAAATCACATGAAAACTTGCATGTGCCCCTAGGATATGTGTGTGAGAGTGGTGCAAGGTTGTTAGGTGCCATGTGTAGGCCCCATGTGTGACCCCCTTCCCGGACATGCGTAAACACTTAGTAAAATCCTGGATCTGTACGTGGAAAGTCCCGCCACGTCACAACCGGGGCCTAGAATGTGGAAAAGTTGGCCCAACCTTGGCTCTCCATGTACATATGTCCTAAACAAACCAAAACAAGTAGAGGGGTCCACCGGGCTGCCCTCGTACGGAGATAGCTATAGGGGTAGACGATCCGGGGCCCCCGGTCTAGGGTTTCGCCGGAGGAAGACCGCCGGAGCGTCGAAATCACATAAAAACTTGCATGTGCCCCTAGGATATGTGTGTGAGAGTGGTGCAAGGTTGTTAGGTGCCATGTGTATCCCCATGTGTGACCCCCTTCCCGGACATGCGTTAACACTTAGTAAAATCCTGGATCTGTACGTGGAAAGTCCCGCCGCGTCACAACCGGGGCCTAGAATGTGGCAAAGTTGGCCCAACCTTGGATCTACTATACATATGTCCTAAGCAAACCAAAATAAGTAGAGAGGTCCACTAGGCTACACTTGTACGGAGATAGCTATAGGGGTAGACGATCCGGGACCCCCGGTCTAGGGTTTCGCCGGAGGAAGACCGTCGGAGCGTCGGAATCACATGAAAACTTGCATGTGCCCCTAGGATATGTGTGTGAGAGTGGTGCAAGGTTGTTAGGTGCCATGTGTAGGCCCCATGTGTGACCCCCTTCCCGGACATGCGTTAACACTTAGTAAAATCCTGGATCTATACGTGGAAAGTCCCGCCGCGTCACAACCGGGGCCTAGAATGTGGAAAAGTCGGCCCAACCTTAGCTCTAGATGTACATATGTCCTAAACGAACTAAAACAAGTAGAGAGGTCCACCGGGCTACCCTCGTACGGAGATAGCTATAGGGGTAGACGATCCGGGGCCCCAGGTCTAGGGTTTCGCCGGAGGAAGTCCAACGGAGCGTCGGAATCACATGAAAACTTGCATGTTCCCCTAGGATATGTCTGTGAGAGTGGTGCAATGTTGTTAGGTGCCATGTGTAGGCCCCATGTGTGACCCCCTTCCCGGACATGCGTTAACACTTAGTAAAATCCTGGATCTGTATGTGGAAAGTCCCGCCGCGTCACAACCGAGGCCTAGAATGTGGCAAAGTTGGACCAACCTTGGCTCTACATGTACATATGTCCTAAACAAACCAAAACATATAGAGAGGTCCACCGGGCTACCCTCGTACGAAGAAAGCTATAGGGGTAGACGATCCGGGGCCCCCGGTCTAGGGTTTCGCCGGAGGAAGACCGCCGGAGCGTCGAAATCACATGAAAACTTGCATGTGCCCCTAGGATATGTGTGTGAGAGTGGTGCAAGGTTGTTAGGTGCCATGTGTAGGCCCCATGTGTGACCCCCTTCCCGGACATTCGTTAACACTTAGTAAAATCCTGGATCTGTACGTGGAAAGTCCCGCCGCGTCACAACCGGGGCCTAGAATGTGGCAAAGTTGGCCCAACCTTGGCTCTACATGTATATATGGCCTAAGCAAACCAAAACAAATAGAGAGGTCGACCGATCTACCCTCGTATGGAGATAGCTATAGGGGTAGACGATCCGGGGCCCCCGGTCTAGGGTTTCGCCGGAGGAAGACCGCCGGAGCGTCGAAATCACATGAAAACTTGCATGTGCCCCTAGGATATGTGTGTGAGAGTGGTGCAAGGTTGTTAGGTGCCATGTGTAGGCCCCATGTGTGACCCCCTTCCCGGACATGCGTAAACACTTAGTAAAATCCTGGATCTGTACGTGGAAAGTCCCGCCACGTCACAACCGGGGCCTAGAATGTGGAAAAGTTGGCCCAACCTTGGCTCTCCATGTACATATGTCCTAAACAAACCAAAACAAGTAGAGGGGTCCACCGGGCTGCCCTCGTACGGAGATAGCTATAGGGGTAGACGATCCGGGGCCCCCGGTCTAGGGTTTCGCCGGAGGAAGACCGCCGGAGCGTCGAAATCACATGAAAACTTGCATGTGCCCCTAGGATATGTGTGTGAGAGTGGTGCAAGGTTGTTAGGTGCCATGTGTATCCCCATGTGTGACCCACTTCCCGGACATGCGTTAACACTTAGTAAAATCCTGGATCTGTACGTGGAAAGTCCCGCCGCGTCACAACCGGGGCCTAGAATGTGGCAAAGTTGGCCCAACCTTGGCTCTACATGTATATATGTGTTAGAGAGTGGTGCAAAGTTATTAGGTGCCATGTGTGACCCCCTTCCTGGACATGCGTTAACACTTAGTAAAATCCTGGATCTCCACGTGGAAAGTCCCGCCGCGTTACAACCGGGGCCTAGAATGTGGCAAAGTTGGCCCAACCTTGTCTCTACATGTACATATGTCCTAAACAAACCAAGACAAGTAGAGAGGTCCACCGGGCTACCCTCGTACGAAGAAAGCTATAGGGGTAGACGATCCGGGGCCCCCGGTCTAGGGTTTCTCCGGAGGAAGACCGCCGGAGCGTCGAAATCACAAGAAAACTTGCATGTGCCCCTAGGATATGTGTGTGAGATTGGTGCAAGGTTGTTAGGTGCCATGTGTAGGCCCCATGTGTGACCCCCTTCCCGGACATGCGTTAACACTTAGTAAAATCCTGGATCTCTATGTGGAAAGTCCCGCCGCGTCACAACCGGGGCCTAGAATGTGGCAAAGTTGGCCCAATCTTGTCTCTACATGTACATATGTCCTAAACAAACCAAAACAAGTAGAGAGGTCCACCGGGCTACCCTCGTTCGGAGAAAGCTATAGGGGTAGACGATCTGGGGCCCCCGGTCTAGGGTTTCGCCGGAGGAAGACCACCGGCGCGTCAGAATAAAATGAAAACTTGCATGTGCCCCTAGGATATGTGTGTGAGAGTGGTTCAAGGATGTTAGGTTCCATGTGTAGGCCCCATGTGTGACCCCCTTCCCGGACATGCGTTAACACTTAGTAAAATCCTGGATATGTACGTGGAAAGTCCCGCCGCATCACAACCGGGGCCTCTAATGTGGCAAAGTTGGCCCAACCTTGGATCTACATGTACATATGTCCTAAACAAACCAAAACAAGTAGAGAGGTCCACTGGGCTACACTTGTACGGAGATAGCTATAGGGGTAGACGATCCGGGGCCACCGGTCTAGGGTTTCGCCGGAGGAAGACCACCGGAGGGTCGGAATCACATGAAAACTTGCATGTGCCCCTAGGATATGTGTGTGAGAGTGGTGCAAGGTTGTTAGGTGCCATGTGTAGGCCCCATGTGTGACCCCCTTCCTGGACATGCGTTAACACTTAGTAAAATCATGGATCTGTACGTGGAAAGTCCCGCCGCGTCACAACCGGGGCCTAGAATGTGGCAAAGTCGGCCCAACCTTAGCCCTGGATGTACATATGTCCTAAACGAACCAAAACAAGTAGATAGGTCCATCGGGCTACCCTCATACGGAGATAGCTATAGGGGTAGACGATCTGGGGGCCCCGGTCTAGGGTTTCGCTGGAGGAAGACCGCCAGAGCGTCGAAATCACATGAAAACTTGAATGTGCCCCTAGGATATGTGTGTGAGAGTGGTGCAAGGTTATTAGGTGCCATGTGTAGGCCCCATGTGTGCCTCCCTTCCCGGACATGCGTTAACACTTAGTAAAATCCTGGATCTGTGCGTGGAAAGTCCCGCCGCGTCACAACCGGGGCCTAGAATGTGGCAAAGTTGGCCCAACCTTGGCTCTACATGTATATATGTGTTAGAGAGTGGTGCAAAGTTATTAGGTGCCATGTGTGACCCCCTTCCTGGACATGCATTAACACTTAGTAAAATCCTGGATCTCCACGTGGAAAGTCCCGCCGGGTCACAACCGGGGCCTAGAATGTGGCAAAGTTGGCCCAACCTTGTCTCTACATGTACATATGTCCTAAACAAACCAAGACAAGTAGAGAGGTCCACCGGGCTACCCTCGTACGAAGAAAGCTATAGGGGTAGACGATCCGGGCCCCCGGTCTAGGGTTTCGCCGGAGGAAGACCGCCGGAGCGTCGAAATCACAAGAAAACTTGCATGTGCCCCTAGGATATGTGTGTGAGATTGGTGCAAGGTTGTTAGGTGCCATGTGTAGGCCCCATGTGTGACCCCCTTCCCGGACATGCGTTAACACTTAGTAAAATCCTGGATCTCTATGTGGAAAGTCCCGCCGCATCACAACCGGGGCCTAGAATGTGGCAAAGTTGGCCCAATCTTGTCTCTGCATGTACATATGTCCTAAACAAACCAAAACAAGTAGAGAGGTCCACCGGGCTACCCTCGTTCGGAGAAAGCTATAGGGGTAGACGATCTGGGGCCCCCGGTCTAGGGTTTCGCCGGAGGAAGACCACCGGCGCGTCGGAATCAAATGAAAACTTGCATGTGCCCCTAGGATATGTGTGTGAGAGTGGTTCAAGGATGTTAGGTGCCATGTGTAGGCCCCATGTGTGACCCCCTTCCCGGACATGCGTTAACACTTAGTAAAATCCTGGATCTGTACGTGGAAAGTCCCGCCGCATCACAACCGGGGCCTCTAATGTGGCAAAGTTGGCCCAACCTTGGATCTACATGTACATATGTCCTAAACAAACCAAAACAAGTAGAGAGGTCCACTGGGCTACACTTGTACGGAGATAGCTATAGGGGTAGACGATCCGGGGCCACCGGTCTAGGGTTTCGCCGGAGGAAGACCACCGGAGGGTCGGAATCACATGAAAACTTGCATGTGCCCCTAGGATATGTGTGTGAGAGTGGTGCAAGGTTGTTAGGTGCCATGTGTAGGCCCCATGTGTGACCCCCTTCCCGGACATGCGTTAACACTTAGTAAAATCATGGATCTGTACGTGGAAAGTCCCGCCGCGTCACAACCGGGGCCTAGAATGTGGGAAAGTCGGCCCAACCTTAGCCCTAGATGTACATATGTCCTAAACGAACCAAAACAAGTAGATAGGTCCATCGGGCTACCCTCGTACGGAGATAGCTATAGGGGTAGACGATCTGGGGGCCCCGGTCTAGGGTTTCGCTGGAGGAAGACCGCCAGAGCGTCGAAATCACATGAAAACTTGAATGTGCCCATAGGATATGTGTGTGAGAGTGGTGCAAGGTTATTAGGTGCCATGTGTAGGCCCCATGTGTGCCTCCCTTCCCGGACATGCGTTAACACTTAGTAAAATCCTGGATCTGTACGTGGAAAGTCCCGCCGCGTCACAACCGGGGCCTAGAATGTGGCAAAGTTCGCCCAAGCTTGGCTCTCCATGTACATATCTCCTAAACAAACCAAAACAAGTAGAGAGGTCCATCAGGCTACCCTCGTACGGAGAAAGCTATAGGGGTAGACGATCCGGGGCCCCCGGTCTAGGGTTTTGCCGGAGGAAGACCGCCGGAGCATCGAAATCACATGAAAACTTGCATGTGCCCCTAGGATATGTGTGTGAGAGTGGTGTAAGGTTGTTAGGTGCCATGTGTAGTACCCATGTTTGACCCCCTTCCCGGACATGCGTTAACACTTAGTAAAATCCTGGATCTGTACGTGGAAAGTCCCGCCGCGTCACAACCGGGGCCTAGAATGTGGCAAAGTTGGCCCAACCTTGGCTCTACATGTATATATGTGTTAGAGAGTGGTGCAAAGTTATTAGGTGCCATGTGTGACCCCCTTCCTGGACATGCATTAACACTTAGTAAAATCCTGGATCTCCACGTGGAAAGTCCCACCGCGTCACAACCGGGGCCTAGAATGTGGCAAAGTTGGCCCAACCTTGTCTCTACATGTACATATGTCCTAAACAAACCAAGACAAGTAGAGAGGTCCACCGGGCTACCCTCGTACGAAGAAAGCTATAGGGGTAGACGATCCGGGGCCCCCGGTCTAGGGTTTCGCCGGAGGAAGACCGCCGGAGCGTCGAAATCACAAGAAAACTTGCATGTGCCCCTAGGATATGTGTGTGAGATTGGTGCAAGGTTGTTAGGTGCCATGTGTAGGCCCCATGTGTGACCCCCTTCCCGGACATGCATTAACACTTAGTAAAATCCTGGATCTCTATGTGGAAAGTCCCGCCGCGTCACAACCGGGGCCTAGAATGTGGCAAAGTTGGCCCAATCTTGTCTCTGCATGTACATATGTCCTAAACAAACCAAAACAAGTAGAGAGGTCCACCGGGCTACCCTCGTTCGGAGAAAGCTATAGGGGTAGACGATCTGGGGCCCCCGGTCTAGGGTTTCGCCGGAGGAAGACCACCGGCGCGTCAGAATAAAATGAAAACTTGCATGTGCCCCTAGGATATGTGTGTGAGAGTGGTTCAAGGATGTTAGGTGCCATGTGTAGGCCCCATGTGTGACCCCCTTCCCGGACATGCGTTAACACTTAGTAAAATCCTGGATCTGTACGTGGAAAGTCCCGCCGCATCACAACCGGGGCCTCTAATGTGGCAAAGTTGGCCCAACCTTGGATCTACATGTACATATGTCCTAAACAAACCAAAACAAGTAGAGAGGTCCACTGGGCTACACTTGTACGGAGATAGCTATAGGGGTAGACGATCCGGGGCCACCGGTCTAGGGTTTCGCCGGAGGAAGACCACCGGAGGGTCGGAATCACATGAAAACTTGCATGTGCCCCTAGGATATGTGTGTGAGAGTGGTGCAAGGTTGTTAGGTGCCATGTGTAGGCCCCATGTGTGACCCCCTTCCCGGACATGCGTTAACACTTAGTAAAATCATGGATCTGTACGTGGAAAGTCCCGCCGCGTCACAACCGGGGCCTAGAATGTGGGAAAGTCGGCCCAACCTTAGCCCTAGATGTACATATGTCCTAAACGAACCAAAACAAGTAGATAGGTCCATCGGGCTACCCTCGTACGGAGATAGCTATAGGGGTAGACGATCTGGGGGCCCCGGTCTAGGGTTTCGCTGGAGGAAGACCGCCAGAGCGTCGAAATCACATGAAAACTTGAATGTGCCCATAGGATATGTGTGTGAGAGTGGTGCAAGGTTATTAGGTGCCATGTGTAGGCCCCATGTGTGCCTCCCTTCCCGGACATGCGTTAACACTTAGTAAAATCCTGGATCTGTACGTGGAAAGTCCCGCCGCGTCACAACCGGGGCCTAGAATGTGGCAAAGTTCGCCCAAGCTTGGCTCTCCATGTACATATCTCCTAAACAAACCAAAACAAGTAGAGAGGTCCATCAGGCTACCCTCGTACGGAGAAAGCTATAGGGGTAGACGATCCGGGGCCCCCGGTCTAGGGTTTTGCCGGAGGAAGACCGCCGGAGCATCGAAATCACATGAAAACTTGCATGTGCCCCTAGGATATGTGTGTGAGAGTGGTGTAAGGTTGTTAGGTGCCATGTGTAGTCCCCATGTTTGACCCCCTTCCCGGACATGCGTTAACACTTAGTAAAATCCTGGATCTGTACGTGGAAAGTCCCGCCGCGTCACAACCGGGGCCTAGAATGTGGCAAAGTTGGCCCAACCTTGGCTCTACATGTATATATGTGTTAGAGAGTGGTGCAAAGTTATTAGGTGCCATGTGTGACCCCCTTCCTGGACATGCATTAACACTTAGTAAAATCCTGGATCTCCACGTGGAAAGTCCCACCGCGTCACAACCGGGGCCTAGAATGTGGCAAAGTTGGCCCAACCTTGTCTCTACATGTACATATGTCCTAAACAAACCAAGACAAGTAGAGAGGTCCACCGGGCTACCCTCGTACGAAGAAAGCTATAGGGGTAGACGATCCGGGGCCCCCGGTCTAGGGTTTCGCCGGAGGAAGACCGCCGGAGCGTCGAAATCACAAGAAAACTTGCATGTGCCCCTAGGATATGTGTGTGAGATTGGTGCAAGGTTGTTAGGTGCCATGTGTAGGCCCCATGTGTGACCCCCTTCCCGGACATGCATTAACACTTAGTAAAATCCTGGATCTCTATGTGGAAAGTCCCGCCGCGTCACAACCGGGGCCTAGAATGTGGCAAAGTTGGCCCAATCTTGTCTCTGCATGTACATATGTCCTAAACAAACCAAAACAAGTAGAGAGGTCCACCGGGCTACCCTCGTTCGGAGAAAGCTATAGGGGTAGACGATCTGGGGCCCCCGGTCTAGGGTTTCGCCGGAGGAAGACCACCGGCACGTCAGAATAAAATGAAAACTTGCATGTGCCCCTAGGATATGTGTGTGAGAGTGGTTCAAGGATGTTAGGTGCCATGTGTAGGCCCCATGTGTGACCCCCTTCCCGGACATGCGTTAACACTTAGTAAAATCCTGGATCTGTACGTGGAAAGTCCCGCCGCATCACAACCGGGGCCTCTAATGTGGCAAAGTTGGCCCAACCTTGGATCTACATGTACATATGTCCTAAACAAACCAAAACAAGTAGAGAGGTCCACTGGGCTACACTTGTACGGAGATAGCTATAGGGGTAGACGATCCGGGGCCACCGGTCTAGGGTTTCGCCGGAGGAAGACCACCGGAGGGTCGGAATCACATGAAAACTTGCATGTGCCCCTAGGATATGTGTGTGAGAGTGGTGCAAGGTTGTTAGGTGCCATGTGTAGGCCCCATGTGTGACCCCCTTCCCGGACATGCGTTAACACTTAGTAAAATCATGGATCTGTACGTGGAAAGTCCCGCCGCGTCACAACCGGGGCCTAGAATGTGGGAAAGTCGGCCCAACCTTAGCCCTAGATGTACATATGTCCTAAACGAACCAAAACAAGTAGATAGGTCCATCGGGCTACCCTCGTACGGAGATAGCTATAGGGGTAGACGATCTGGGGGCCCCGGTCTAGGGTTTCGCTGGAGGAAGACCGCCAGAGCGTCGAAATCACATGAAAACTTGAATGTGCCCATAGGATATGTGTGTGAGAGTGGTGCAAGGTTATTAGGTGCCATGTGTAGGCCCCATGTGTGCCTCCCTTCCCGGACATGCGTTAACACTTAGTAAAATCCTGGATCTGTACGTGGAAAGTCCCGCCGCGTCACAACCGGGGCCTAGAATGTGGCAAAGTTCGCCCAAGCTTGGCTCTCCATGTACATATCTCCTAAACAAACCAAAACAAGTAGAGAGGTCCATCAGGCTACCCTCGTACGGAGAAAGCTATAGGGGTAGACGATCCGGGGCCCCCGGTCTAGGGTTTTGCCGGAGGAAGACCGCCGGAGCATCGAAATCACATGAAAACTTGCATGTGCCCCTAGGATATGTGTGTGAGAGTGGTGTAAGGTTGTTAGGTGCCATGTGTAGTCCCCATGTTTGACCCCCTTCCCGGACATGCGTTAACACTTAGTAAAATCCTGGATCTGTACGTGGAAAGTCCCGCCGCGTCACAACCGGGGCCTAGAATGTGGCAAAGTTGGCCCAACCTTGGCTCTACATGTATATATGTGTTAGAGAGTGGTGCAAAGTTATTAGGTGCCATGTGTGACCCCCTTCCTGGACATGCATTAACACTTAGTAAAATCCTGGATCTCCACGTGGAAAGTCCCACCGCGTCACAACCGGGGCCTAGAATGTGGCAAAGTTGGCCCAACCTTGTCTCTACATGTACATATGTCCTAAACAAACCAAGACAAGTAGAGAGGTCCACCGGGCTACCCTCGTACGAAGAAAGCTATAGGGGTAGACGATCCGGGGCCCCCGGTCTAGGGTTTCGCCGGAGGAAGACCGCCGGAGCGTCGAAATCACAAGAAAACTTGCATGTGCCCCTAGGATATGTGTGTGAGATTGGTGCAAGGTTGTTAGGTGCCATGTGTAGGCCCCATGTGTGACCCCCTTCCCGGACATGCATTAACACTTAGTAAAATCCTGGATCTCTATGTGGAAAGTCCCGCCGCGTCACAACCGGGGCCTAGAATGTGGCAAAGTTGGCCCAATCTTGTCTCTGCATGTACATATGTCCTAAACAAACCAAAACAAGTAGAGAGGTCCACCGGGCTACCCTCGTTCGGAGAAAGCTATAGGGGTAGACGATCTGGGGCCCCCGGTCTAGGGTTTCGCCGGAGGAAGACCACCGGCGCGTCAGAATAAAATGAAAACTTGCATGTGCCCCTAGGATATGTGTGTGAGAGTGGTTCAAGGATGTTAGGTGCCATGTGTAGGCCCCATGTGTGACCCCCTTCCCGGACATGCGTTAACACTTAGTAAAATCCTGGATCTGTACGTGGAAAGTCCCGCCGCATCACAACCGGGGCCTCTAATGTGGCAAAGTTGGCCCAACCTTGGATCTACATGTACATATGTCCTAAACAAACCAAAACAAGTAGAGAGGTCCACTGGGCTACACTTGTACGGAGATAGCTATAGGGGTAGACGATCCGGGGCCACCGGTCTAGGGTTTCGCCGGAGGAAGACCACCGGAGGGTCGGAATCACATGAAAACTTGCATGTGCCCCTAGGATATGTGTGTGAGAGTGGTGCAAGGTTGTTAGGTGCCATGTGTAGGCCCCATGTGTGACCCCCTTCCCGGACATGCATTAACACTTAGTAAAATCATGGATCTGTACGTGGAAAGTCCCGCCGCGTCACAACCGGGGCCTAGAATGTGCGAAAGTCGGCCCAACCTTAGCCCTAGATGTACATATGTCCTAAACGAACCAAAACAAGTAGATAGGTCCATCGGGCTACCCTCGTACGGAGATAGCTATAGGGGTAGACGATCTGGGGGCCCCGGTCTAGGGTTTCGCTGGAGGAAGACCGCCAGAGCGTCGAAATCACATGAAAACTTGAATGTGCCCATAGGATATGTGTGTGAGAGTGGTGCAAGGTTATTAGGTGCCATGTGTAGGCCCCATGTGTGCCTCCCTTCCCGGACATGCGTTAACACTTAGTAAAATCCTGGATCTGTACGTGGAAAGTCCCGCCGCGTCACAACCGGGGCCTAGAATGTGGCAAAGTTCGCCCAAGCTTGGCTCTCCATGTACATATCTCCTAAACAAACCAAAACAAGTAGAGAGGTCCATCAGGCTACCCTCGTACGGAGAAAGCTATAGGGGTAGACGATCCGGGGCCCCCGGTCTAGGGTTTTGCCGGAGGAAGACTGCCGGAGCATCGAAATCACATGAAAACTTGCATGTGCCCCTAGGATATGTGTGTGAGAGTGGTGTAAGGTTGTTAGGTGCCATGTGTAGTCCCCATGTTTGACCCCCTTCCCGGACATGCGTTAACACTTAGTAAAATCATGGATCTGTACGTGGAAAGTCCCGCCGCGTCACAACCGGGGCCTAGAATGTTGCAAAGTGGGCCCAACCTTGGCTCTACATGTACATATGTCCTAAATAAACCAACACAAGTAGAGAGGTCCACCGGGCTACCCTCATACAGAGATAGCTATAGGGGTAGACGATCCGGGCGCCCGGTCTAGGGTTTCGCCGGAGGAAGACCACCGGAGCGTCGACATCACATGAAAACTTGCAAGTGCCCCTAGGATATGTGTGTGATATTGGTGCAAGGTTGTTAGGTGCCATGTGTAGGCCCGATGTGTGACCCCCTTCCCGGACATGTATTAACACTTAGTAAAATCCTGGATCTGTTTGTGGAAAGTCCCGCCGCGTCACAACCGGGGCCTAGAATGTGGCAAAGTTGGCCCAACCTTGGATCTCCATGTACATATGTCCTAAACAAACCAAAACAAGTATAGAGGTCCACCGGGCTACCCTCGTACGAAGAAAGCTATAGGGGTAGACGATCCGGGGCCCCCGGTCTAGGGTTTCGCCGGAGGAAGACCGCCAAAGCGTCGAAATCACATGAAAACTTGCATGTGCCCCTAGGATATGTGTGTGAGAGTGGTGCAAGGTTTTTAGGTGCCATATGTATCCCCATGTGTGACCCCCTTCCCGGACATGCGCTAACACTTAGTAAAATCCTGGATCTGTACGTGGAAAGTCCCGCCGCGTCACAACCGGGGCCTAGAATGTGGCAAAGTTGGCCCAACCTTGGCTCTACATGTATATATGGCCTAAGCAAACCAAAACAAATAGAGAGGTCGACTGATCTACCATCGTATGGAGATAGCTATAGGGGTAGACGATCCAGGGCCCCCTGTCTAGGGTTTCGCCGGAGGAAGACCGCCGGAGCGTCGAAATCACATGAAAACTTGCATGTGCCCCTAGGATATGTATGTGAGAGTGGTGCAAGGTTGTTAGGTGCCATGTGTAGGCCCCATGTGTGACCCCCTTCCCGGACATGCGTTAACACTTAGTAAAATCCTGGATCTGTACGTGGAAAGTCCCGCCACGTCACAATTGGGGCCTAGAATGTGGCAAAGTTGGCCCAACCTTGTCTCTCCATGTACATATGTCCTAAACAAACCAAAACAAGTAGAGAGGTCCACCGGGCTACCCTCGTATGGAGATAGCTATAGGGGTAGACGATCCGGGGCTCCCGGTCTAGGGTTTCGCCGGAGGAAGACCAGCGGAGCGTCGAAATCACATGAAAACTTTCATGTGACCCTAGTATATGTGTTAGAGAGTGGTGCAAGGTTATTAGGTGCCATGTGTGACCCCCTTCCTGGACATGCGTCAACACTTAGTAAAATCCTGGATCTCCACGTGGAAAGTCCCGCCGCGTCACAACCGGGGCCTAGAATGTGGAAAAGTTGGCCCAACCTTGTCTCTACATGTACATATGTCCTAAACAAACCAAGACAAGTAGAGAGGTCCACCGGGCTACCCTCGTACGAAGAAAGCTATAGGGGTAGACGATCCGGGGCCCCCGGTCTAGGGTTTCGCCGGAGGAAGACCGCCGGAGCGTCGAAATCACAAGAAAACTTGTATGTGCCCCTAGGATATGTGTGTGAGATTGGTGCAAGGTTGTTAGGTGCCATTTGTAGGCCCCATGTGTGACCCCCTTCCCGGACATGCGTTAACACTTAGTAAAATCCTGGATCTCTACATGGAAAGTCCCGCCGCGTCACAACCGGGGCCTAGAATGTGGCAAAGTTGGCCCAATCTTGTCTCTGCATGTACATATGTCCTAAACAAACCAAAAGAAGTAGATAGGTCCACCGGGCTACCCTCGTACGGAGAAAGCTATAGGGGTAGACGATCCGGGGCCCCCGGTCTAGGGTTTCGCCGGAGGAAGACCACCGGCGCGTCGGAATAAAATGAAAACTTGCATGTGCCCCTAGGATATGTGTGTGAGAGTGGTTCAAGGATGTTAGGTGCCATGTGTAGGCCCCATGTGTGACCCCCTTCCCGGACATGCGTTAACACTTAGTAAAATCCTGGATCTGTACGTGGAAAGTCCCGCCGCATCACAACCGGGGCCTCTAATGTGGCAAAGTTGGCCCAACCTTGGATCTACATGTACATATGTCCTAAACAAACCAAAACAAGTAGAGAGGTCCACTTGGCTACCCTTGTACGGAGATAGCTATAGGGGTAGACAATCCGGGGCCACCGGTCTACGGTTTAGCCGGAGGAAGACCACCGGAGGGTCGGAATCACATGAAAACTTGCATGTGCCCCTAGGATATGTGTGTGAGAGCGGTGCAAGGTTGTTAGGTGCCATGTGTAGGCACCATGTGTGACCCCCTTCCCGGACATGCGTTAACACTTAGTAAAATCATGGATCTGTACGTGGAAAGTCCCGCCGCGTCACAACCGGGGCCTAGAATGTGGCAAAGTCGGCCCAACCTTAGCCCTAGATGTACATATGTCCTAAACGAACCAAAACAAGTAGAGAGGTCCATCGGGCTACCCTTGTACGGAGATAGCTATAGGGGTAGACGATCTGGGGGCCCGGTCTAGGGTTTCGCCGGAGGAAGACCGCCGAAGCGTCGAAATCACATGAAAACTTGAATGTGCCCCTAGGATATGTGTGTGAGAGTGGTGCAAGGTTATTAGGTGCCATGTGTAGGACCCATGTGTGCCCCCCTTCCCGGACATGCGTTAACACTTAGTAAAATCCTGGATCTGTACGTGGAAAGTCCCGCCGCGTCACAACCGGGGCCTAGAATGTGGCAAAGTTGGCCCAACCTTGGCTCTCCATGTACATATGTCCTAAAAAAACCAAAATAAGTAGAGAGGTCCATTAGGCTACCCTCGTACGGAGAAAGCTATAGGGGTAGACGATCCGGGGCCCCCGGTCTAGGGTTTCGCCGAAGGAAGACCGCTGGAGCATCGAAATCACATGAAAACTTGCATGTGCCCCTAGGATATGTGTGTGAGAGTGGTGCAAGGTTGTTAGGTGCCATGTGTAGGCCCCATGTGTGACCCCCTTCCCGGACATGCGTTAACACTTAGTAAAATCCTGGATCTATACGTGGAAAGTCCCGCCGCGTCACAACCGGGGCCTAGAATGTGGCAAAGTTGGCCCAACCTTGGCTCTACATGTACATATGTCCTAAACAAATGAAAACAAGTAGAGAGGTCCACCGGGCTACCCTCGTACGGAGATAGCTATTTGGGTAGACGATCCGGGACCCCCGGTCTAGGGTTTCACCGGAGGAAGACCATTGGAGCGTCGAAATCACATGAAAACTTGCATGTGCCCCTAGGATATGTGTGTGAGAGTGGTGAAAGGTTGTTAGGTGCCGTGTGTAGGCCCCATGTGTGACCCCCTTCTCGGACATGCGTTAACACTTAGTAAAATCCTGGATCTGTACGTGGAAAGTCCCGCCGCGTCACAACCGGGGCCTAGCATGTGGCAAAGTCGGCCCAACCTTAGCTCTAGATGTACATATGTCGTAAACGAACCAAAACAAGTAGAGAGGTCCATCGGGCTACCCTCGTACGTAGATAGCTATAGGGGTAGACGATCCGGGGGCCCCGGTCTAGGGTTTCACCGGAGGAAGACCGCCGGAGCGTCGAAATCACATGAAAACTTGAATGTGCCCCTAGGATATGTGTGTGAGAGTGGTGCAAGGTTATTAGGTGCCATGTGTAGGCCCCATGTGTGCCCCCCTTCCCGGACATGCGTTAACACTTAGTAAAATCCTGGATCTGTACGTGGAAAGTCCCGCCGCGTCACAACCGGGGCCTAGAATGTGGCAAAGTTGGCCCAACCTTGGCTCTACATGTACATGTGTCCTAAACAAACCAAAACAAGTAGAGAGGTCCACCGGGCTACCCTCATACGGAGATA
Organism: Avena sativa; assembly: GCA_916181665.1. NCBI lineage: Eukaryota > Viridiplantae > Streptophyta > Magnoliopsida > Poales > Poaceae > Avena > Avena sativa. The sequence goes on from OV702286.1 coordinate 196,699,994, forward strand.
GCTATAGGGGTAGACGATCCGGGGCCCCCGGTCTAGGGTTTTGCCGGAGGAAGACCGTCGGAGCGTCAAAATCACATGAAAACTTGCATGTGCCCCTAGGATATGTGTGTGAGAGTGGTGCAAGGATGTTAGGTGCCATGTGTAGGCCCCATGTGTGACCTCCTTTCCGGACATGCGTTAACACTTAGTAAAATCCTGGATCTGTATGTGGAAAGTCCCGCCGCAACACAACGGGGGCCTAGAATGTGGCAAAGTTGGGCCAACCTTGGCTCTACATGTACATATGTCCTAAAAAACCAAAAAAAAGTAGAGAGGTCCACCGAGCTACCCTCGTACGGAGATAGCTATAGGGGTAGACGATCCGGGGCCCTCGGTCTAGGGTTTCGCCAGAGGAAGACCGTCGAAGCGTCAAAATCACATGAAAACTTGCATGTGCCCCTAGGATATGTGTGTGAGAGTGGCGCAAGGTTGTTAGGTGCCATGTGTAGGCCCTATGTGTGACCCCCTTCCCAGACATGCGTTAACACTTAGTAAAATCATGGCTCTGTACCTGGAAAGTCCCGCCGCGTCACAACCGGGGCCTAGAATGTGGCAAAGTTGGCCCAACCTTGGCTCTACATGTACATATGTCCTAAACAAACGAAAACAAGTAGAGAGGTCCACCGGGCTACCCTCGTACGGAGATAGCTATTTGGGTAGACGATCCGGGACCCCCGGTCTAGGGTTTCACCGGAGGAAGACCATTGGAGCGTCGAAATCACATGAAAACTTGCATGTGCCCCTAGGATATGTGTGTGAGAGTGGTGAAAGGTTGTTAGGTGCCGTGTGTAGGCTCCATGTGTGACCCCCTTCTCGGACATGCGTTAACACTTAGTAAAATCCTGGATCTGTACGTGGAAAGTCCCGCCGCGTCACAACCGGGGCCTAGCATGTGGCAAAGTCGGCCCAACCTTAGCTCTAGATGTACATATGTCGTAAACGAACCAAAACAAGTAGAGAGGTCCATCGGGCTACCCTCGTACGTAGATAGCTATAGGGGTAGACGATCCGGGGGCCCTGGTCTAGGGTTTCACCGGAGGAAGACCGCCGGAGCGTCGAAATCACATGAAAACTTGAATGTGCCCCTAGGATATGTGTGTGAGAGTGGTGCAAGGTTATTAGGTGCCATGTGTAGGCCCCATGTGTGCCCCCCTTCCCGGACATGCGTTAACACTTAGTAAAATCCTGGATCTGTACGTGGAAAGTCCCGCCGCGTCACAACCGGGGCCTAGAATGTGGCAAAGTTGGCCCAACCTTGGCTCTACATGTACATGTGTCCTAAACAAACCAAAACAAGTAGAGAGGTCCACCGGGCTACCCTCATACGGAGATAGCTATAGGGGTAGACGATCCGGGGCCCCCGGTCTAGGGTTTTGCCGGAGGAAGACCGTCGGAGCGTCGAAATCACATGAAAACTTGCATGTGCCCCTAGGATATGTGTGTGAGAGTGGTGCAAGGATGTTAGGTGCCATGTGTAGGCCCCATGTGTGACCTCCTTTTCGGACATGCGTTAACACTTAGTAAAATCCTGGATCTGTATGTGGAAAGTCCCGCCGCGTCACAACCGGGGCCTAGAATGTGGCAAAGTTGGGCCAACCTTGGCTCTACATGTACATATGTCCTAAAAAACCAAAAAAAAGTAGAGAGGTCCACCGAGCTACCCTCGTACGGAGATAGCTATAGGGGTAGACGATCCGGGGCCCTCGGTCTAGGGTTTCGCCGGAGGAAGACCGTCGAAGCGTCAAAATCACATGAAAACTTGCATGTGCCCCTAGGATATGTGTGTGAGAGTGGCGCAAGGTTGTTAGGTGCCATGTGTAGGCCCTATGTGTGACCCCCTTCCCAGACATGCGTTAACACTTAGTAAAATCATGGCTCTATACGTGGAAAGTCCCGCCGCGTCACAACCGGGGCCTAGAATGTGGCAAAGTTGGCCCAACCTTGGCTCTACATGTACATATGTCCTAAACAAACCAAAACAAGTAGAGATGTCCACCGGGCTACCCTCGTACGGAGATAGCTATAGGGGTAGACGATCCAGGACCCCCGGTATAGAGTTTCACCGGAGGAAGAACGCTGGAGCGTCGAAATCACATGAAAACTTGCATGTGCCCCTAGGATATGTGTGTGAGAGTGGTGCAAGGTTGTTAGGTGCCATGTGTAGGCCCCATGTGTGCCCCCCTTCCTGGACATGCGTTAACACTTAGTAAAATCCTGGATCTGTACGTGGAAAGTCCCGCCGTGTCACAACCGGGGCCTAGAATGTGGCAAAGTTGGCCCAAACTTGGCTCTACATGGACATATGTCCTAAACAAACCAAAACAAGTAGAGAGGTCCACCGGGCTACCCTCGTACGGAGAAAGCTATAGCGGTAGACGATCGGGGGCCCCCAGTCTAGGGTTTCGCCGGAGGAAGACCACCGGAGCGTCGGAATCACATGAAAACTTGCATGTGCCCCTAGGATATGTGTGTGAGAGTGGTGAAAGGTTGTTATGTGCCATGTGTAGGCCCCATGTGTGACCCCCTTCCCGTACATGCGTTAACACTTAGTAAAATCATGGATCTGTACGTGGAAAGTCCCGCCGCGTCACAACCGGGGCCTAGAATGTGGCAAAGTTGGCCCAACCTTGGATCTACATGTACATATGTCCTAAACAAACCAAAACAAGTAGAGAGGTCCTCCGGGCTACCCTTGTACGGAGATAGCTATAGGGGTAGACGATCCGGGGCCCCCGGTCTAGGGTTTCGCCGGAGGAAGACCACCGGAGCATCGACATCACATGAAAACTTGGAAGTGCACCTAGGATATGTGCGTGAGATTGGTGCAAGGTTGTTAGGTGCCATGTGTAGGCCCCATGTGTGACCCCCTTCCCAGACATGCGTTAACACTTAGTAAAATCCTGGATCTGTACGTGGAAAGTCCCGCCGCGTCACAACCGGGGCCTAGAATGTGGCAAAGTTGGCCCAACCTTGGATATCCATGTACATATGTCCTTAACAAACCAAAACAAGTAGAGAGGTCCATCAGGCAACCCTCGTACGGAGAAAGCTATAGGGGTAAACGATCCAGGGCCCCCGGTCTAGGGTTTCGTCGGAGGAAGACCGCCGGAGCGTCGAAATCACATGAAAACTTGCATGTGCCCATAGGATATGTGTGTGAGAGTGGTGCAAGGTTGTTAGGTGCCATGTGTATCCCCATGTGTGACCCCCTTCCCGGACATGCGTTAACACTTAGTAAAATCCTAGATCTGTACGTGGAAAGTCCCGCCGCGTCACAACCGGGGCCTAGAATGTGGAAAAGTGGCCCAACCTTGGCTCTACATGTATATATGTCCTAAGCAAACCAAAACAACTAGAGTGGTCCACCGGGCTACCCTCGTACGGAGATACCTATAGGGGTAGACGATCCGGGGCCCCCGGTCTAGGGTTTTGCCAGACGAAGACCGCCGGAGCGTCGAAATCACATGAAAACTTGCATGTGCCCCTAGGATATGTGTGTGAGAGTAGTGCAAGGTTGTTAGCTGCCATGTGTAGGCCCCATGTGTGACCCCCTTCCTGGACATGCGTTAACACTTAGTAAAATCCTGGATCTGTACGTGGAAAGTCCCGCCACGTAACAACCGGGGCCTAGAATGTGGCAAAGTTGGCCCAACCTTGTCTCTCCATGTACATATGTCCTAAACAAACCAAAACAAGTAGAGAGGTCCACCGGCTACCCTCGTATGGAGATAGCTATAGGGGTAGACGATCCGGGGCTCCTGGTCTAGGGTTTCGCCGGAGGAAGACCAGCGGAGCGTCGAAATCACATGAAAACTTTCATGTGACCCTAGTATATGTGTTAGAGAGTGGTGCAAGGTTATTAGGTGCCATGTGTGACCCCCTTCCTGGACATGCGTTAACACTTAGTAAAATCCTGGATCTCCACGTGGAAAGTCCCGCCGCGTCACAACCGGGGCCTAGAATGTGGCAAAGTTGGCCCAACCTTGTCTCTACATGTACATATGTCCTAAACAAACCAAGACAAGTAGAGAGGTCCACCGGGCTACCCTCGTACGAAGAAAGCTATAGGGGTAGACGATCCGGGGCCCCCGGTCTAGGGTTTCGCCGGAGGAAGACCGCCGGAGCGTTGAAATCACAAGAAAACTTGCATGTGCCCCTAGGATATGTGTGTGAGATTGGTGCAAGGTTGTTAGGTGCCATTTGTAGGCCCCATGTGTGACCCCCTTCCCGGACATGCGTTAACACTTAGTAAAATCCTGGATCTCTACATGGAAAGTCCCGCCGCGTCACAACCGGGGCCTAGAATGTGGCAAAGTTGGCCCAATCTTGTCTCTGCATGTACATATGTCCTAAAGAAACCAAAACAAGTAGAGTGGTCCACCGGGCTACCCTCGTACGGAGAAAGCTATAGGGGTAGACGATCCGGGGCCCCCGGTCTAGGGTTTCGCCGGAGGAAGACCACCGGCGCGTCGGAATAAAATGAAAACTTGCATGTGCCCCTAGGATATGTGTGTGAGAGTGGTTCAAGGATGTTAGGTGCCATGTGTAGGCCCCATGTGTGACCTCCTTCCCGGACATGCGTTAACACTTAGTAAAATCCTGGATCTGTACGTGGAAAGTCCCGCCGCATCACAACCGGGGCCTCTAATGTGGCAAAGTTGGCCCAACCTTGGATCTACATGTACATATGTCCTAAACAAACCAAAACAAGTAGAGAGGTCCACTTGGCTACTCTTGTACGGAGATAGCTATAGGGGTAGACGATCCGGGGCCACCGGTCTAGGGTTTCGCCGGAGGAAGACCACCGGAGGGTCGGAATCACATGAAAACTTGCATGCGCCCCTAGGATATGTGTGTGAGAGCGGTGCAAGGTTGTTAGGTGCCATGTGTAGGCACCATGTGTGACCCCCTTCCCGGACATGCGTTAACACTTAGTAAAATCATGGATCTGTACGTGGAAAGTCCCGCCGCGTCACAACCGGGGCCTAGAATGTGGCAAAGTCGGCCCAACCTTAGCCCTAGATGTACATATGTCCTAAACGAACCAAAACAAGTAGAGAGGTCCATCGGGCTACCCTCGTACGGATATAGCTATAGGGGTAGACGATCTGGGGGCCCCGGTCTAGGGTTTCGCCGGAGGAAGACCGCCGGAGCGTCGAAATCACATGAAAACTTGAATGTGCCCCTAGGATATGTGTGTGAGAGTTGTGAAAGGTTATTAGGTGCCATGTGTAGGCCCCATGTGTGCCCCCCTTCCCGGACATGCGTTAACACTTAGTAAAATCCTGGATCTGTACGTGGAAAGTCCCGCCGCGTCACACCCGGGGCCTAGAATGTGGCAAAGTTGGCCCAACCTTGGCTCTCCATGTACATATGTCCTAAAAAAACCAAAACAAGTAGAGAGGTCCATCAGGCTACCCTCGTACGGAGAAAGCTATAGGGGTAGACGATCCGGGGCCCCCGGTCTAGGGTTTCGCCGAAGGAAGACCGCTGGAGCATCGAAATCACATGAAAACTTGCATGTGCCCCTAGGATATGTGTGTGAGAGTGGTGCAAGGTTGTTAGGTGCCATGTGTAGGCCCCATGTGTGACCCCCTTCCCGGACATGCGTTAACACTTAGTAAAATCCTGGATCTATACGTGGAAAGTCCCGCCGCGTCACAACCGGGGCCTAGAATGTGGCAAAGTTGGCCCAACCTTGGCTCTACATGTACATATGTACTAAACAAACGAAAACAAGTAGAGAGGTCCACCGGGCTACCCTCGTACGGAGATAGCTATTTGGGTAGACGATCCGGGACCCCCGGTCTAGGGTTTCACCGGAGGAAGACCGTTGGAGCGTCGAAATCACATGAAAACTTGCATGTGCCCCTAGGATATGTGTGTGAGAGTGGTGAAAGGTTGTTAGGTGCCGTGTGTAGGCCCCATGTGTGACCCCCTTCTCGGACATGCGTTAACACTTAGTAAAATCCTGGATCTGTACGTGGAAAGTCCCGCCGCGTCACAACCGGGGCCTAGCATGTGGCAAAGTCGGGCCAACCTTAGCTCTAGATGTACATATGTCGTAAACGAACCAAAACAAGTAGAGAGGTCCATCGGGCTACCCTCGTACGTAGATAGCTATAGGGGTAGACGATCCGGGGGCCCCGGTCTAGGGTTTCACCGGAGGAAGACCGCCGGAGCGTCGAAATCACATGAAAACTTGAATGTGCCCCTAGGATATGTGTGTGAGAGTGGTGCAAGGTTATTAGGTGCCATGTGTAGGCCCCATGTGTGCCCCCCTTCCCGGACATGCGTTAACACTTAGTAAAATCCTGGATCTGTACGTGGAAAGTCCCGCCGCGTCACAACCGGGGCCTAGAATGTGGCAAAGTTGGCCCAACCTTGGCTCTACATGTACATGTGTCCTAAACAAACCAAAACAAGTAGAGAGGTCCACCGGGCTACCCTCATACGGAGGTAGCTATAGGGGTAGACGATCCGGGGCCCCCGGTCTAGGGTTTTGCCGGAGGAAGACCGTCGGAGCGTCGAAATCACATGAAAACTTGCATGTGCCCCTAGGATATGTGTGTGAGAGTGGTGCAAGGATGTTAGGTGCCATGTGTAGGCCCCATGTGTGACCTCCTTTCCGGACATGCGTTAACACTTAGTAAAATCCTGGATCTGTATGTGGAAAGTCCCGCCGCGTCACAACCGGGGCCTAGAATGTGGCAAAGTTGGGCCAACCTTGGCTCTACATGTACATATGTCCTAAAAAACCAAAAAAAAGTAGAGAGGTCCACCGAGCTACCCTCGTACAGAGACAGCTATAGGGGTAGACGATCCGGGGCCCTCGGTCTAGGGTTTCGCCGGAGGAAGACCGTCGAAGCGTCAAAATCACATGAAAACTTGCATGTGCCCCTAGGATATGTGTGTGAGAGTGGCGCAAGGTTGTTAGGTGCCATGTATAGGCCCTATGTGTGACCCCCTTTCCCAGACATGCGTTAACACTTAGTAAAATCATGGCTCTGTACGTGGAAAGTCCCGCCGCGTCACAACCGGGGCCTAGAATGTGGCAAAGTTGGCCCAACCTTGGCTCTACATGTACATATGTCCTAAACAAACCAAAACAAGTAGAGATGTCCATCGGGCTACCCTCGTACGGAGATAGCTATAGGGGTAGACGATCCAGGACCCCCGGTATAGAGTTTCACCGGAGGAAGAACGCTGGAGCGTCGAAATCACATGAAAACTTGCATGTGCCCCTATGATATGTGTGTGAGAGTGGTGCAAGGTTGTTAGGTGCCATGTGTAGGCCCCATGTGTGCCCCCCTTCCTGGACATGCGTTAACACTTAGTAAAATCCTAGATCTGTACGTGGAAAGTCCGGCCGTGTCACAACCGGGGCCTAGAATGTGGCAAAGTTGGCCCAAAATTGGCTCTACATGGACATATGTCCTAAACAAACCAAAACAAGTAGAGAGGTCCACCGGGCTACCCTCGTACGGAGAAAGCTATAGCGGTAGACGATCGGGGGCCCCTAGTCTAGGGTTTCGCCGGAGGAAGACCACCGGAGTGTCGGAATCACATGAAAACTTGCATGTGCCCCTAGGATATGTGTGTGAGAGTAGTGAAAGGTTGTTAGGTGCCATGTGTAGGCCCCATGTGTGACCCCCTTCCCGGACATGCGTTAACACTTAGTAAAATCATGGATCTGTACGTGGAAAGTCCCGCCGCGTCACAACCGGGGCCTAGAATGTGGCAAAGTTGGCCCAACCTTGGATCTACATGTACATATGTCCTAAACAAAACAAAACAAGTAGAGAGGTCCACCGGGCTACCCTTGTACGGAGATAGCTATAGGGGTAGACGATCCGGGGCCCCCGGTCTAGGGTTTCGCCGGAGGAAGACCACCGGAGCGTCGACATCACATGAAAACTTGGAAGTGCCCCTAGGATATGTGCGTGAGATTGGTGCAAGGTTGTTATGTGCCATGTGTAGGCCCCATGTGTGACCCCCTTCCCAGACATGCGTTAACACTTAGTAAAATCCTGGATCTGTACGTGGAAAGTCCCGCCGCGTCACAACCGGGGCCTAGAATGTGGCAAAGTTGGCCCAACCTTGGATATCCATGTACATATGTCCTTAACAAACCAAAACAAGTAGAGAGGTCCATCAGGCAACCCTCGTACGGAGAAAGCTATAGGGGTAAACCATCCAGGGCCCCCGGTCTAGGGTTTCGTCGGAGGAAGACCGCCGGAGCGTCGAAATCACATGAAAACTTGCATGTGCCCATAGGATATGTGTGTGAGAGTGGTGCAAGGTTGTTAGGTGCCATGTGTAGCCCCATGTGTGACCCCCTTCCCGGACATGCGTTAACACTTAGTAAAATCCTGGATCTGCACGTGGAAAGTCCCGTCGCGTCACAACCGGGGCCTAGAATGTGGCAAAGTGGCCCAACCTTGGCTCTACATGTATATATGTCCTAAGCAAACCAAAACAACTAGAGTGGTCCACCGGGCTACCCTCGTACGGAGATACCTATAGGGGTAGACGATCCGGGGCCCCCGGTCTAGGGTTTTGCCGGACGAAGACCGCCGGAGCGTCGAAATCACATGAAAACTTGCATGTGCCCCTAGGATATGTGTGTGAGAGTGGTGCAAGGTTGTTAGCTGCCATGTGTAGGCCCCATGTGTGACCCCCTTCCTGGACATGCGTTAACACTTAGTAAAATCCTGGATCTATACGTGGAAAGTCCCGCCACGTCACAACCGGGGCCTAGAATGTGGCAAAGTTGGCCCAACCATGGCTCTCCATGTACATATGTCCTAAACAAACCAAAACAAGTAGAGAGGTCCACCGGGCTATCCTCGTACGGAGATAGCTATAGGGGCAGACGATCCGGGGCCCCCGGTCTAGGGTTTCGCCGGAGGAAGACTGCCGGAGCGTCGAAATCACATGAAAACTTGCATGTGCCCCTAGGATATGTGTTAGAGAGTGATGCAAGGTTGTTAGGTGCCATGTGTGACCCCCTTCCTCGACATGCGTTAACACTTAGTAAAATCCTGGATCTGCACGTGGAAAGTCCCGCCGCGTCACAACCGGGGCCTAGAATGTGGCAAAGTTGGCCCATCCTTGGCTATACATGTATATACGTCCTAAATAAACCAAAACAAGTAGAGTGGTCCACCGGGCTACCCTCGTACGAAGAAAGCTATAGGGGTAGACGATCTGGGGCCACCGGTCTAGGGTTTCGCCGGAGGAAGACCGCCAGAGCGTCGAAATCACAAGAAAACTTGCATGTTCCCCTAGGATATGTGTGTGAGAGTGGTGCAAGTTTGTTAGGTGCCATGTGTAGGCCCCTTGTGTGACCGCCTTCCCGGACATGCGTTAACACTTAGTAAAATCATGGATCTGTACGTGGAAAGTCCCGCCGCGTCACAACCGGGCCCTAGCATGTGGCAAAGTTGGCCCAACCTTTTCTCTACATGTACATATGTCCTAAACAAACCAAAACAAGTACAGAGGTCCACCGGGCTACCCTCGTATAGAGAAAGCTATAGGGGTAGACGATCCGGGGCCCCCGGTCTAGGGTTTCGCCGGAGGAAGACCACCGGAGCGTCGGAATCACATGAAAACTTGCATGTGCCCCTAGGATATGTGTGTGAGAGTGGTGCAAGGTTGTTAGGTGCCATGTGTAGTCCCCATGTGTGACCCCCTTCCCGGACATGCGTTAACACTTAGTAAAATCCTGGATCTATACGTGGAAAGTCCCGCCGCGTCACAACCGGGGCCTAGAATGTGGCAAAGTTGGCCCAACCTTGGCTCTACATGTACATATGTCCTAAAAAAACCAAAACAAGTAGAGAGGTCCACCGGGCTACCCTCGTACGGAGATAGCTATTCGGGTAGACGATCCGGGCCCCCGGTCTAGGGTTTCACCGGAGGAAGACCGTCGGAGCGTCGAAATCACATGAAAACTTGCATGTGCCCCTAGGATATGTGTGTGAGAGTGGTGAAAGGTTGTTAGGTGCCGTGTGTAGGCCCCATGTGTGACCCCCTTCCCGGACATGCGTTAAAACTTAGTAAAATCCTGGATCTGTACGTGGAAAGTCCCGCCGCGTCACAACCGGGGCCTAGCATGTGGCAAAGTCGGCCCAACCTTAGCTCTAGATGTACATATGTCGTAAACGAACCAAAACAAGTAGAGAGGTCCATCGGGCTACCCTCGTACGGAGATAGCTATAGGGGTAGACGATCCGGGGCCCCGGTCTAGGGTTTCGCCGGAGGAAGACCGCCGGAGCGTCGAAATCACATGAAAACTTGAATGTGCCCCTAGGATATGTGTGTGAGAGTGGTGCAAGGTTATTAGGTGCCATGTGTAGGCCCCATGTGTGCCCCCCTTCCAGGACATGCGTTAACACTTAGTAAAATCCTGGATCTGTACGTGGAAAGTCCCGCCGCGTCACAACCGGGGCCTAGAATGTGGCAAAGTTGGCCCAACCTTGGCTCTCCATGTACATATGTCCTAAACAAACCAAAACAAGTAGAGAGGTCCACCGGGCTACCCTCGTACGGAGATAGCTATTGGGGTAGACGATCCGGGGCCCCCGGTCTAGGGTTTCGCCGGAGGAAGACCGTCGGAGCATCGAAATCACATGAAAACTTGCATGTGCCCCTAGGATATGTGTGTGAGAGTGGTGCAAGGTTGTTAGGTGCCATGTGTAGGCCCCATGTGTGATCCCCTTCCTGGACATGCGTTAACACTTAGTAAAATCCTGGATCTGTATGTGGAAAGTCCCGCCGCGTCACAACCGGGGCCTAGAATGTGGCAAAGTTGGGCCAACCTTGGATCTACATGTACATATGTCCTAAACAAACCAAAAAAAAGTAGAGAGGTCCACCGGGCTACCCTCGTACGGAGATACCTATAGGGGTAGACGATCCGGGGCCCCCGGTCTAGGGTTTCGCCGGAGGAAGACCGCCGGAGCGTCAAAATCACATGAAAACTTGCATGTGCCCCTAGGATATGTGTTTGAGAGTGGTGCAAGGTTGTTAGGTGACATGTGTAGGCCCCATGTGTGACCCCCTTCCTGGACATGCGTTAACACTTAGTAAAATCCTCGATCTGTACGTGGAAAGTCCCGCCACGTCACAACCGGGGCCTAGAATGTGGCAAAGTTGGCCCAACCATGGCTCTCCATGTACATATGTCCTAAACAAACCAAAACAAGTAGAGAGGTCCACCGGGTTATCCTCGTACGGAGATAGCTATAGGGGTAGACGATCCAGGGCCCCCGGTCTAGGGTTTCGCCGGAGGAAGACCGCCGGAGCGTCGAAATCACATGAAAACTTGCATGTGCCCCTAGGATATGTGTTAGAGAGTGGTGCAAGGTTGTTAGGTGCCATGTGTGACCCCCTTCCTGGACATGCGTTAACACTTAGTAAAATCCTGGATCTGCACGTGGAAAGTCCCGCCGCGTCACAACCGGGGCCTAGAATGTGGCAAAGTTGGCCCATCCTTGGCTCTACATGTACATATGTCCTAAACAAACAAAAACAAGTAGAGAGGTCCACGGGCTACCCTCGTAGGAAGAAAGCTATAGGGGTAGACGATCCGGGGCCCCCGGTCTAGGGTTTCGCCGGAGGAAGACCGCCAGAGCGTCGAAATCACAAGAAAACTTGCATGTGCCCCTAGGATATGTGTGTGAGAGTGGTGCAAGTTTGTTAGGTGCCATGTGTAGGCCCCATGTGTGACCCCCTTCCCGGACATGCGTTAACACTTTGTAAAATCCTCGATCTGTACGTGGAAAGTCCTGCCGCGTCACAACCGGGCCCTAGCATGTGGAAAAGTTGGCCCAACCTTGTCTCTACATGTACATATGTCCTAAACAAACCAAAACAAGTAGAGAGGTCCACCGGTCTACCCTCGTACGGAGAAAGCTATAGGGGTAGACGATCCGGGGCCCCCGGTCTAGGGTTTCGCCGGAGGAAGACCACCGGAGCGTCGGAATCACATGAAAACTTGCATGTGCCCCTAGGATATGTGTTAGAGAGTGGTGCAAGGTTTTTAGGTGCCATGTGTGACCCCCATCCTGGACATGCGTTAACACTTCGTAAAATCCTGGATCTGTACGTGGAAAGTCCCGCCGCATCACAATCGGGGCCTATAATGTGGCAAAGTTGGCCCAACCTTGGATCTATATTTACATATGTCCTAAACAAACCAAAACAAGTAGAGAGGTCCACTGGGCTACCCTTGTACGGAGATAGCTATAGGGGTAGACGATCCGGGGCCACCGGTCTAGGGTTTCGCCGGAGGAAGACCACCGGAGGGTTGGAATCACATAAAAACTTGCATGTGCCCCTAGGATATGTGTGTGAGAGCGGTGCAAGGTTGTTAGGTGCCATGTGTAAGCCCCATGTGTGACCCCCTTCCCAGACATGCGTTAACACTTAGTAAAATCCTGGATCTGTACGTGGAAAGTCCCGCCGTGTCACAACCGGGGTCTAGAATGTGGCAAAGTCGGCGCAACCTTAGCCCTAGATGTACATATGTCCTAAATGAACCAAAACAAGTAGAGAGGTCCATCGGGCTACCCTCGTACGGAGATAGCTATAGGGGTAGACGATCCGGGGCCCCCGGTCTAGGGTTTCGCTGGAGGAAGACCGCCGGAGCGTCGAAATCACATGAAAACTTGAATGTGCCCCTAGGATACGTGTGTGAGAGTGGTGCAAGGTTGTTAGGTGCCATGTGTAGGCCCCATGTGTGCCCCCTTACCGGACATGTGTTAACAATTAGTAAAATCCTGGATCTGTACGTGCAAAGTCCCGCCGCGTCACAACCGGGGCCTAGAATGTGGCAAAGTTGGCCCAACCTTGGCTCTCCATGTACATATGTCCTAAACAAACCAAAACAAGTAGAGAGGTCCATTAGGCTACCCTCGTTCGGAGAAAGCTATAGGGGTAGACGATCCGGGGCCCCCAGTCTAGGGTTTCGCCGGAGGAAGACCGCCGGAGCGTCGAAATCACATGAAAACTTAAATGTGCCCCTAGGATATATGTGTGAGAGTGGTGCAAGGTTGTTAGGTGCCATGTGTAGGCCCCATGTGTGACCCCCTTCCCGGACATTCGTTAACACTTAGTAAAATCCTGGATCTATACGTGGAAAGTCCCGCCGCATCACAACCGGGGCCTAGAATGTGGCAAAGTTGGCCCAAAATTGGCTCTACATGGACATATGTCCTAAACAAACCAAAACAAGTAGAGAGGTCCACCGGGCTACCCTCGTACGGAGAAAGCTATAGCGGTAGACGATCGGGGGCCCCTAGTCTAGGGTTTCGCCGGAGGAAGACCACCGGAGTGTCGGAATCACATGAAAACTTGCATGTGCCCCTAGGATATGTGTGTGAGAGTAGTGAAAGGTTGTTAGGTGCCATGTGTAGGCCCCATGTGTGACCCCCTTCCCGGACATGCGTTAACACTTAGTAAAATCATGGATCTGTACGTGGAAAGTCCCGCCGCGTCACAACCGGGGCCTAGAATGTGGCAAAGTTGGCCCAACCTTGGATCTACATGTACATATGTCCTAAACAAACCAAAACAAGTAGAGAGGTCCACCGGGCTACCCTTGTACGGAGATAGCTATAGGGGTAGACGATCCGGGGCCCCCGGTCTAGGGTTTCGCCGGAGGAAGACCACCGGAGCGTCGACATCACATGAAAACTTGGAAGTGCCCCTAGGATATGTGCGTGAGATTGGTGCAAGGTTGTTATGTGCCATGTGTAGGCCCCATGTGTGACCCCCTTCCCAGACATGCGTTAACACTTAGTAAAATCCTGGATCTGTACGTGGAAAGTCCCGCCGCGTCACAACCGGGGCCTAGAATGTGGCAAAGTTGGCCCAACCTTGGATATCCATGTACATATGTCCTTAACAAACCAAAACAAGTAGAGAGGTCCATCAGGCAACCCTCGTACGGAGAAAGCTATAGGGGTAAACCATCCAGGGCCCCCGGTCTAGGGTTTCGTCGGAGGAAGACCGCCGGAGCGTCGAAATCACATGAAAACTTGCATGTGCCCATAGGATATGTGTGTGAGAGTGGTGCAAGGTTGTTAGGTGCCATGTGTAGCCCCATGTGTGACCCCCTTCCCGGACATGCGTTAACACTTAGTAAAATCCTGGATCTGCACGTGGAAAGTCCCGCCGCGTCACAACCGGGGCCTAGAATGTGGCAAAGTGGCCCAACCTTGGCTCTACATGTATATATGTCCTAAGCAAACCAAAACAACTAGAGTGGTCCACCGGGCTACCCTCGTACGGAGATACCTATAGGGGTAGACGATCCGGGGCCCCCGGTCTAGGGTTTTGCCGGACGAAGACCGCCGGAGCGTCGAAATCACATGAAAACTTGCATGTGCCCCTAGGATATGTGTGTGAGAGTGGTGCAAGGTTGTTAGCTGCCATGTGTAGGCCCCATGTGTGACCCCCTTCCTGGACATGCGTTAACACTTAGTAAAATCCTGGATCTATACGTGGAAAGTCCCGCCACGTCACAACCGGGGCCTAGAATGTGGCAAAGTTGGCCCAACCATGGCTCTCCATGTACATATGTCCTAAACAAACCAAAACAAGTAGAGAGGTCCACCGGGCTATCCTCGTACGGAGATAGCTATAGGGGCAGACGATCCGGGGCCCCCGGTCTAGGGTTTCGCCGGAGGAAGACTGCCGGAGCGTCGAAATCACATGAAAACTTGCATGTGCCCCTAGGATATGTGTTAGAGAGTGATGCAAGGTTGTTAGGTGCCATGTGTGACCCCCTTCCTCGACATGCGTTAACACTTAGTAAAATCCTGGATCTGCACGTGGAAAGTCCCGCCGCGTCACAACCGGGGCCTAGAATGTGGCAAAGTTGGCCCATCCTTGGCTATACATGTATATACGTCCTAAATAAACCAAAACAAGTAGAGTGGTCCACCGGGCTACCCTCGTACGAAGAAAGCTATAGGGGTAGACGATCCGGGGCCACCGGTCTAGGGTTTCGCCGGAGGAAGACCGCCAGAGCGTCGAAATCACAAGAAAACTTGCATGTTCCCCTAGGATATGTGTGTGAGAGTGGTGCAAGTTTGTTAGGTGCCATGTGTAGGCCCCTTGTGTGACCGCTTTCCCGGACATGCGTTAACACTTAGTAAAATCATGGATCTGTACGTGGAAAGTCCCGCCGCGTCACAACCGGGCCCTAGCATGTGGCAAAGTTGGCCCAACCTTTTCTCTACATGTACATATGTCCTAAACAAACCAAAACAAGTACAGAGGTCCACCGGGCTACCCTCGTATAGAGAAAGCTATAGGGGTAGACGATCCGGGGCCCCCGGTCTAGGGTTTCGCCGGAGGAAGACCACCGGAGCGTCGGAATCACATGAAAACTTGCATGTGCCCCTAGGATATGTGTGTGAGAGTGGTGCAAGGTTGTTAGGTGCCATGTGTAGTCCCCATGTGTGACCCCCTTCCCGGACATGCGTTAACACTTAGTAAAATCCTGGATCTATACGTGGAAAGTCCCGCCGCGTCACAACCGGGGCCTAGAATGTGGCAAAGTTGGCCCAACCTTGGCTCTACATGTACATATGTCCTAAAAAAACCAAAACAAGTAGAGAGGTCCACCGGGCTACCCTCGTACGGAGATAGCTATTCGGGTAGACGATCCGGGCCCCCGGTCTAGGGTTTCACCGGAGGAAGACCGTCGGAGCATCGAAATCACATGAAAACTTGCATGTGCCCCTAGGATATGTGTGTGAGAGTGGTGAAAGGTTGTTAGGTGCCGTGTGTAGGCCCCATGTGTGACCCCCTTCCCGGACATGCGTTAAAACTTAGTAAAATCCTGGATCTGTACGTGGAAAGTCCCGCCGCGTCACAACCGGGGCCTAGCATGTGGCAAAGTCGGCCCAACCTTAGCTCTAGATGTACATATGTCGTAAACGAACCAAAACAAGTAGAGAGGTCCATCGGGCTACCCTCGTACGGAGATAGCTATAGGGGTAGACGATCCGGGGCCCCGGTCTAGGGTTTCGCCGGAGGAAGACCGCCGGAGCGTCGAAATCACATGAAAACTTGAATGTGCCCCTAGGATATGTGTGTGAGAGTGGTGCAAGGTTATTAGGTGCCATGTGTAGGCCCCATGTGTGCCCCCCTTCCAGGACATGCGTTAACACTTAGTAAAATCCTGGATCTGTACGTGGAAAGTCCCGCCGCGTCACAACCGGGGCCTAGAATGTGGCAAAGTTGGCCCAACCTTGGCTATCCATGTACATATGTCCTAAACAAACCAAAACAAGTAGAGAGGTCCACCGGGCTACCCTCGTACGGAGATAGCTATTGGGGTAGACGATCCGGGGCCCCCGGTCTAGGGTTTCGCCGGAGGAAGACCGTCGGAGCATCGAAATCACATGAAAACTTGCATGTGCCCCTAGGATATGTGTGTGAGAGTGGTGCAAGGTTGTTAGGTGCCATGTGTAGGCCCCATGTGTGATCCCCTTCCTGGACATGCGTTAACACTTAGTAAAATCCTGGATCTGTATGTGGAAAGTCCCGCCGCGTCACAACCGGGGCCTAGAATGTGGCAAAGTTGGGCCAACCTTGGATCTACATGTACATATGTCCTAAACAAACCAAAAAAAAGTAGAGAGGTCCACCGGGCTACCCTCGTACGGAGATACCTATAGGGGTAGACGATCCGGGGCCCCCGGTCTAGGGTTTCGCCGGAGGAAGACCGCCGGAGCGTCAAAATCACATGAAAACTTGCATGTGCCCCTAGGATATGTGTGTGAGAGTGGTGCAAGGTTGTTAGGTGACATGTGTAGGCCCCATGTGTGACCCCCTTCCTGGACATGCGTTAACACTTAGTAAAATCCTCGATCTGTACGTGGAAAGTCCCGCCACGTCACAACCGGGGCCTAGAATGTGGCAAAGTTGGCCCAACCATGGCTCTCCATGTACATATGTCCTAAACAAACCAAAACAAGTAGAGAGGTCCACCGGGTTATCCTCGTACGGAGATAGCTATAGGGGTAGACGATCCAGGGCCCCCGGTCTAGGGTTTCGCCGGAGGAAGACCGCCGGAGCGTCGAAATCACATGAAAACTTGCATGTGCCCCTAGGATATGTGTTAGAGAGTGGTGCAAGGTTGTTAGGTGCCATGTGTGACCCCCTTCCTGGACATGCGTTAACACTTAGTAAAATCCTGGATCTGCACGTGGAAAGTCCCGCCGCGTCACAACCGGGGCCTAGAATGTGGCAAAGTTGGCCCATCCTTGGCTCTACATGTACATATGTCCTAAACAAACAAAAACAAGTAGAGAGGTCCACGGGCTACCCTCGTACGAAGAAAGCTATAGGGGTAGACGATCCGGGGCCCCCGGTCTAGGGTTTCGCCGGAGGAAGACCGCCAGAGCGTCGAAATCACAAGAAAACTTGCATGTGCCCCTAGGATATGTGTGTGAGAGTGGTGCAAGTTTGTTAGGTGCCATGTGTAGGCCCCATGTGTGACCCCCTTCCCGGACATGCGTTAACACTTTGTAAAATCCTCGATCTGTACGTGGAAAGTCCTGCCGCGTCACAACCGGGCCCTAGCATGTGGCAAAGTTGGCCCAACCTTGTCTCTACATGTACATATGTCCTAAACAAACCAAAACAAGTAGAGAGGTCCACCGGTCTACCCTCGTACGGAGAAAGCTATAGGGGTAGACGATCCGGGGCCCCCGGTCTAGGGTTTCGCCGGAGGAAGACCACCGGAGCGTCGGAATCACATGAAAACTTGCATGTGCCCCTAGGATATGTGTTAGAGAGTGGTGCAAGGTTTTTAGGTGCCATGTGTGACCCCCTTCCTGGACATGCGTTAACACTTCGTAAAATCCTGGATCTGTACGTGGAAAGTCCCGCCGCGTCACAATCGGGGCCTATAATGTGGCAAAGTTGGCCCAACCTTGGATCTATATTTACATATGTCCTAAACAAACCAAAACAAGTAGAGAGGTCCACTGGGCTACCCTTGTACGGAGATAGCTATAGGGGTAGACGATCCGGGGCCACCGGTCTAGGGTTTCGCCGGAGGAAGACCACCGGAGGGTCGGAATCACATAAAAACTTGCATGTGCCCCTAGGATATGTGTGTGAGAGCGGTGCAAGGTTGTTAGGTGCCATGTGTAAGCCCCATGTGTGACCCCCTTCCCGGACATGCGTTAACACTTAGTAAAATCCTGGATCTGTACGTGGAAAGTCCCGCCGTGTCACAACCGGGGTCTAGAATGTGGCAAAGTCGGCGCAACCTTAGCCCTAGATGTACATATGTCCTAAATGAACCAAAACAAGTAGAGAGGTCCATCGGGCTACCCTCGTACGGAGATAGCTATAGGGGTAGACGATCCGGGGCCCCCGGTCTAGGGTTTCGCTGGAGGAAGACCGCCGGAGCGTCGAAATCACATGAAAACTTGAATGTGCCCCTAGGATACGTGTGTGAGAGTGGTGCAAGGTTGTTAGGTGCCATGTGTAGGCCCCATGTGTGCCCCCTTACCGGACATGTGTTAACAATTAGTAAAATCCTGGATCTGTACGTGCAAAGTCCCGCCGCGTCACAACCGGGGCCTAGAATGTGGCAAAGTTGGCCCAACCTTGGCTCTCCATGTACATATGTCCTAAACAAACCAAAACAAGTAGAGAGGTCCATTAGGCTACCCTCGTTCGGAGAAAGCTATAGGGGTAGACGATCCGGGGCCCCCAGTCTAGGGTTTCGCCGGAGGAAGACCGCCGGAGCGTCGAAATCACATGAAAACTTAAATGTGCCCCTAGGATATATGTGTGAGAGTGGTGCAAGGTTGTTAGGTGCCATGTGTAGGCCCCATGTGTGACCCCCTTCCCGGACATTCGTTAACACTTAGTAAAATCCTGGATCTATACGTGGAAAGTCCCGCCGCGTCACAACCGGGGCCTAGAATGTGGCAAAGTTGGCCCAACCTTGGATCTACATGTACATATGTCCTAAACAAACCAAAACAAGTAGAGAGGTCCACTGGGCTACACTCGTACGGAGAAAGCTATAGCGGTAGACGATCCGGGGCCCCCGGTCTAGGGTTTCGCCGGAGGAAGACCACTGGAGCATCGGAATCACATGAAAACTTGCATGTGCTTCTAGGATATGTGTGTGATAGTGGTGCAAGGTTGTTAGGTCCCATTTGTAGGACCCATGTGTGACCCCCTTCCCGGACATGCGTTAACACTTAGTAAAATCCTGGATCTGTACGTGGAAAGTCCCGCCGCGTCACAACCGGGGCCTAAATGTGGCAAAGTTGGCCCAACCTTGGATATACATGTACATATGTCCTAAACAAACCAAAACAATTACAGAGGTCCACTGGGCTACCCTTCTACGGAGATAGCTATAGGGGTAGACAATACGGGGCCACCGGTCTAGGGTTTCGCTGGAGGAAGACCACCGGAGCGTCAGAATCACATGAAAACTTGCATGTGCCCCTAGGATATGTGTGTGAGAGTGGTGCAAGGTTGTTAGGTGCCATGTGTAGGACCCATGTGTGACCCCCTTCCCGGACATGCGTTAACACTTAGTAAAATCCTGGATCTGTACGTGGAAAGTCCCGCCGCGTCACAACCGGGGCCTAGAATGTGGCAAAGTTGGCCCAACCTTGGATATCCATGTACATATGTCCTTAACAAACCAAAACATTTAGAGAGGTCCACTGGGCTACACTTGTACGGAGATAGCTATAGGGGTAGACGATCCGGGGCCACCGGTCTAGGGTTTCGCCGGAGGAAGACCACCGGAGGGTCGGAATCACATGAAAACTTGCATGTGCCCCTAGGATATGTGTGTGAGAGTGGTGCAAGGTTGTTAGGTGCCATGTGTAGGCCCCATGTGTGACCCCCTTCCCGGACATGCATTAACACTTAGTAAAATCATGGATCTGTACGTGGAAAGTCCCGCCGCGTCACAACCGGGGCCTAGAATGTGCGAAAGTCGGCCCAACCTTAGCCCTAGATGTACATATGTCCTAAACGAACCAAAACAAGTAGATAGGTCCATCGGGCTACCCTCGTACGGAGATAGCTATAGGGGTAGACGATCTGGGGGCCCCGGTCTAGGGTTTCGCTGGAGGAAGACCGCCAGAGCGTCGAAATCACATGAAAACTTGAATGTGCCCATAGGATATGTGTGTGAGAGTGGTGCAAGGTTATTAGGTGCCATGTGTAGGCCCCATGTGTGCCTCCCTTCCCGGACATGCGTTAACACTTAGTAAAATCCTGGATCTGTACGTGGAAAGTCCCGCCGCGTCACAACCGGGGCCTAGAATGTGGCAAAGTTCGCCCAAGCTTGGCTCTCCATGTACATATCTCCTAAACAAACCAAAACAAGTAGAGAGGTCCATCAGGCTACCCTCGTACGGAGAAAGCTATAGGGGTAGACGATCCGGGGCCCCCGGTCTAGGGTTTTGCCGGAGGAAGACTGCCGGAGCATCGAAATCACATGAAAACTTGCATGTGCCCCTAGGATATGTGTGTGAGAGTGGTGTAAGGTTGTTAGGTGCCATGTGTAGTCCCCATGTTTGACCCCCTTCCCGGACATGCGTTAACACTTAGTAAAATCATGGATCTGTACGTGGAAAGTCCCGCCGCGTCACAACCGGGGCCTAGAATGTTGCAAAGTGGGCCCAACCTTGGCTCTACATGTACATATGTCCTAAATAAACCAACACAAGTAGAGAGGTCCACCGGGCTACCCTCATACAGAGATAGCTATAGGGGTAGACGATCCGGGCGCCCGGTCTAGGGTTTCGCCGGAGGAAGACCACCGGAGCGTCGACATCACATGAAAACATGCAAGTGCCCCTAGGATATGTGTGTGATATTGGTGCAAGGTTGTTAGGTGCCATGTGTAGGCCCGATGTGTGACCCCCTTCCCGGACATGTATTAACACTTAGTAAAATCCTGGATCTGTTTGTGGAAAGTCCCGCCGCGTCACAACCGGGGCCTAGAATGTGGCAAAGTTGGCCCAACCTTGGATCTCCATGTACATATGTCCTAAACAAACCAAAACAAGTATAGAGGTCCACCGGGCTACCCTCGTATGAAGAAAGCTATAGGGGTAGACGATCCGGGGCCCCCGGTCTAGGGTTTCGCCGGAGGAAGACCGCCAAAGCGTCGAAATCACATGAAAACTTGCATGTGCCCCTAGGATATGTGTGTGAGAGTGGTGCAAGGTTTTTAGGTGCCATATGTATCCCCATGTGTGACCCCCTTCCCGGACATGCGCTAACACTTAGTAAAATCCTGGATCTGTACGTGGAAAGTCCCGCCGCGTCACAACCGGGGCCTAGAATGTGGCAAAGTTGGCCCAACCTTGGCTCTACATGTATATATGGCCTAAGCAAACCAAAACAAATAGAGAGGTCGACTGATCTACCATCGTATGGAGATAGCTATAGGGGTAGACGATCCAGGGCCCCCTGTCTAGGGTTTCGCCGGAGGAAGACCGCCGGAGCGTCGAAATCACATGAAAACTTGCATGTGCCCCTAGGATATGTATGTGAGAGTGGTGCAAGGTTGTTAGGTGCCATGTGTAGGCCCCATGTGTGACCCCCTTCCCGGACATGCGTTAACACTTAGTAAAATCCTGGATCTGTACGTGGAAAGTCCCGCCACGTCACAATTGGGGCCTAGAATGTGGCAAAGTTGGCCCAACCTTGTCTCTCCATGTACATATGTCCTAAACAAACCAAAACAAGTAGAGAGGTCCACCGGGCTACCCTCGTATGGAGATAGCTATAGGGGTAGACGATCCGGGGCTCCCGGTCTAGGGTTTCGCCGGAGGAAGACCAGCGGAGCGTCGAAATCACATGAAAACTTTCATGTGACCCTAGTATATGTGTTAGAGAGTGGTGCAAGGTTATTAGGTGCCATGTGTGACCCCCTTCCTGGACATGCGTCAACACTTAGTAAAATCCTGGATCTCCACGTGGAAAGTCCCGCCGCGTCACAACCGGGGCCTAGAATGTGGAAAAGTTGGCCCAACCTTGTCTCTACATGTACATATGTCCTAAACAAACCAAGACAAGTAGAGAGGTCCACCGGGCTACCCTCGTACGAAGAAAGCTATAGGGGTAGACGATCCGGGGCCCCCGGTCTAGGGTTTCGCCGGAGGAAGACCGCCGGAGCGTCGAAATCACAAGAAAACTTGCATGTGCCCCTAGGATATGTGTGTGAGATTGGTGCAAGGTTGTTAGGTGCCATTTGTAGGCCCCATGTGTGACCCCCTTCCCGGACATGCGTTAACACTTAGTAAAATCCTGGATCTCTACATGGAAAGTCCCGCCGCGTCACAACCGGGGCCTAGAATGTGGCAAAGTTGGCCCAATCTTGTCTCTGCATGTACATATGTCCTAAACAAACCAAAAGAAGTAGATAGGTCCACCGGGCTACCCTCGTACGGAGAAAGCTATAGGGGTAGACGATCCGGGGCCCCCGGTCTAGGGTTTCGCCGGAGGAAGACCACCGGCGCGTCGGAATAAAATGAAAACTTGCATGTGCCCCTAGGATATGTGTGTGAGAGTGGTTCAAGGATGTTAGGTGCCATGTGTAGGCCCCATGTGTGACCCCCTTCCCGGACATGCGTTAACACTTAGTAAAATCCTGGATCTGTACGTGGAAAGTCCCGCCGCATCACAACCGGGGCCTCTAATGTGGCAAAGTTGGCCCAACCTTGGATCTACATGTACATATGTCCTAAACAAACCAAAACAAGTAGAGAGGTCCACTTGGCTACCCTTGTACGGAGATAGCTATAGGGGTAGACAATCCGGGGCCACCGGTCTACGGTTTAGCCGGAGGAAGACCACCGGAGGGTCGGAATCACATGAAAACTTGCATGTGCCCCTAGGATATGTGTGTGAGAGCGGTGCAAGGTTGTTAGGTGCCATGTGTAGGCACCATGTGTGACCCCCTTCCCGGACATGCGTTAACACTTAGTAAAATCATGGATCTGTACGTGGAAAGTCCCGCCGCGTCACAACCGGGGCCTAGAATGTGGCAAAGTCGGCCCAACCTTAGCCCTAGATGTACATATGTCCTAAACGAACCAAAACAAGTAGAGAGGTCCATCGGGCTACCCTTGTACGGAGATAGCTATAGGGGTAGACGATCTGGGGGCCCGGTCTAGGGTTTCGCCGGAGGAAGACCGCCGAAGCGTCGAAATCACATGAAAACTTGAATGTGCCCCTAGGATATGTGTGTGAGAGTGGTGCAAGGTTATTAGGTGCCATGTGTAGGACCCATGTGTGCCCCCCTTCCCGGACATGCGTTAACACTTAGTAAAATCCTGGATCTGTACGTGGAAAGTCCCGCCGCGTCACAACCGGGGCCTAGAATGTGGCAAAGTTGGCCCAACCTTGGCTCTCCATGTACATATGTCCTAAAAAAACCAAAATAAGTAGAGAGGTCCATTAGGCTACCCTCGTACGGAGAAAGCTATAGGGGTAGACGATCCGGGGCCCCCGGTCTAGGGTTTCGCCGAAGGAAGACCGCTGGAGCATCGAAATCACATGAAAACTTGCATGTGCCCCTAGGATATGTGTGTGAGAGTGGTGCAAGGTTGTTAGGTGCCATGTGTAGGCCCCATGTGTGACCCCCTTCCCGGACATGCGTTAACACTTAGTAAAATCCTGGATCTATACGTGGAAAGTCCCGCCGCGTCACAACCGGGGCCTAGAATGTGGCAAAGTTGGCCCAACCTTGGCTCTACATGTACATATGTCCTAAACAAACGAAAACAAGTAGAGAGGTCCACCGGGCTACCCTCGTACGGAGATAGCTATTTGGGTAGACGATCCGGGACCCCCGGTCTAGGGTTTCACCGGAGGAAGACCATTGGAGCGTCGAAATCACATGAAAACTTGCATGTGCCCCTAGGATATGTGTGTGAGAGTGGTGAAAGGTTGTTAGGTGCCGTGTGTAGGCCCCATGTGTGACCCCCTTCTCGGACATGCGTTAACACTTAGTAAAGTCCTGGATCTGTACGTGGAAAGTCCCGCCGCGTCACAACCGGGGCCTAGCATGTGGCAAAGTCGGCCCAACCTTAGCTCTAGATGTACATATGTCGTAAACGAACCAAAACAAGTAGAGAGGTCCATCGGGCTACCCTCGTACGTAGATAGCTATAGGGGTAGACGATCCGGGGGCCCCGGTCTAGGGTTTCACCGGAGGAAGACCGCCGGAGCGTCGAAATCACATGAAAACTTGAATGTGCCCCTAGGATATGTGTGTGAGAGTGGTGCAAGGTTATTAGGTGCCATGTGTAGGCCCCATGTGTGCCCCCCTTCCCGGACATGCGTTAACACTTAGTAAAATCCTGGATCTGTACGTGGAAAGTCCCGCCGCGTCACAACCGGGGCCTAGAATGTGGCAAAGTTGGCCCAACCTTGGCTCTACATGTACATGTGTCCTAAACAAACCAAAACAAGTAGAGAGGTCCACCGGGCTACCCTCATACGGAGATAGCTATAGGGGTAGACGATCCGGGGCCCCCGGTCTAGGGTTTTGCCGGAGGAAGACCGTCGGAGCGTCAAAATCACATGAAAACTTGCATGTGCCCCTAGGATATGTGTGTGAGAGTGGTGCAAGGATGTTAGGTGCCATGTGTAGGCCCCATGTGTGACCTCCTTTCCGGACATGCGTTAACACTTAGTAAAATCCTGGATCTGTATGTGGAAAGTCCCGCCGCAACACAACGGGGGCCTAGAATGTGGCAAAGTTGGGCCAACCTTGGCTCTACATGTACATATGTCCTAAAAAACCAAAAAAAAGTAGAGAGGTCCACCGAGCTACCCTCGTACGGAGATAGCTATAGGGGTAGACGATCCGGGGCCCTCGGTCTAGGGTTTCGCCGGAGGAAGACCGTCGAAGCGTCAAAATCACATGAAAACTTGCATGTGCCCCTAGGATATGTGTGTGAGAGTGGCGCAAGGTTGTTAGGTGCCATGTGTAGGCCCTATGTGTGACCCCCTTCCCAGACATGCGTTAACACTTAGTAAAATCATGGCTCTGTACCTGGAAAGTCCCGCCGCGTCACAACCGGGGCCTAGAATGTGGCAAAGTTGGCCCAACCATGGCTCTACATGTACATATGTCCTAAACAAACCAAAACAAGTAGAGATGTCCACCGGGCTACCCTCGTACGGAGATAGCTATAGGGGTAGACGATCCAGGACCCCCGGTATAGAGTTTCACCGGAGGAAGAACGCTGGAGCGTCGAAATCACATGAAAACTTGCATGTGCCCCTAGGATATGTGTGTGAGAGTGGTGCAAGGTTGTTAGGTGCCATGTGTAGGCCCCATGTGTGCCCCCCTTCCTGGACATGCGTTAACACTTAGTAAAATCCTGGATCTGTACGTGGAAAGTCCCGCCGTGTCACAACCGGGGCCTAGAATGTGGCAAAGTTGGCCCAAACTTGGCTCTACATGGACATATGTCCTAAACAAACCAAAACAAGTAGAGAGGTCCACCGGGCTACCCTCGTACGGAGAAAGCTATAGCGGTAGACGATCGGGGGCCTCTAGTCTAGGGTTTCGCCGGAGGAAGACCACCGGAGCGTCGGAATCACATGAAAACTTGCATGTGCCCCTAGGATATGTGTGTGAGAGTGGTGAAAGGTTGTTATGTGCCATGTGTAGGCCCCATGTGTGACCCCCTTCCCGTACATGCGTTAACACTTAGTAAAATCATGGATCTGTACGTGGAAAGTCCCGCCGCGTCACAACCGGGGCCTAGAATGTGGCAAAGTTGGCCCAACCTTGGATCTACATGTACATATGTCCTAAACAAACCAAAACAAGTAGAGAGGTCCTCCGGGCTACCCTTGTACGGAGATAGCTATAGGGGTAGACGATCCGGGGCCCCCGGTCTAGGGTTTCGCCAGAGGAAGACCACCGGAGCATCGACATCACATGAAAACTTGGAAGTGCACCTAGGATATGTGCGTGAGATTGGTGCAAGGTTGTTAGGTGCCATGTGTAGGCCCCATGTGTGACCCCCTTCCCAGACATGCGTTAACACTTAGTAAAATCCTGGATCTGTACGTGGAAAGTCCCGCCGCGTCACAACCGGGGCCTAGAATGTGGCAAAGTTGGCCCAACCTTGGATATCCATGTACATATGTCCTTAACAAACCAAAACAAGTAGAGAGGTCCATCAGGCAACCCTCGTACGGAGAAAGCTATAGGGGTAAACGATCCAGGGCCCCCGGTCTAGGGTTTCGTCGGAGGAAGACCGCCGGAGCGTCGAAATCACATGAAAACTTGCATGTGCCCATAGGATATGTGTGTGAGAGTGGTGCAAGGTTGTTAGGTGCCATGTGTAGCCCCATGTGTGACCCCCTTCCCGGACATGCGTTAACACTTAGTAAAATCCTAGATCTGTACGTGGAAAGTCCCGCCGCGTCACAACCGGGGCCTAGAATGTGGAAAAGTGGCCCAACCTTGGCTCTACATGTATATATGTCCTAAGCAAACCAAAACAACTAGAGTGGTCCACCGGGCTACCCTCGTACGGAGATACCTATAGGGGTAGACGATCCGGGGCCCCCGGTCTAGGGTTTTGCCGGACGAAGACCGCCGGAGCGTCGAAATCACATGAAAACTTGCATGTGCCCCTAGGATATGTGTGTGAGAGTAGTGCAAGGTTGTTAGCTGCCATGTGTAGGCCCCATGTGTGACCCCCTTCCTGGACATGCGTTAACACTTAGTAAAATCCTGGATCTGTACGTGGAAAGTCCCGCCACGTAACAACCGGGGCCTAGAATGTGGCAAAGTTGGCCCAACCTTGTCTCTCCATGTACATATGTCCTAAACAAACCAAAACAAGTAGAGAGGTCCACCGGCTACCCTCGTATGGAGATAGCTATAGGGGTAGACGATCCGGGGCTCCTGGTCTAGGGTTTCGCCGGAGGAAGACCAGCGGAGCGTCGAAATCACATGAAAACTTTCATGTGACCCTAGTATATGTGTTAGAGAGTGGTGCAAGGTTATTAGGTGCCATGTGTGACCCCCTTCCTGGACATGCGTTAACACTTAGTAAAATCCTGGATCTCCACGTGGAAAGTCCCGCCGCGTCACAACCGGGGCCTAGAATGTGGCAAAGTTGGCCCAACCTTGTCTCTACATGTACATATGTCCTAAACAAACCAAGACAAGTAG
Source organism: Avena sativa (assembly GCA_916181665.1). Taxonomy (NCBI): domain Eukaryota; kingdom Viridiplantae; phylum Streptophyta; class Magnoliopsida; order Poales; family Poaceae; genus Avena; species Avena sativa. Next base: position 196,727,265 of record OV702286.1, read on the forward strand.
AGAGGTCCACCGGGCTACCCTCGTACGAAGAAAGCTATAGGGGTAGACGATCCGGGGCCCCCGGTCTAGGGTTTCGCCGGAGGAAGACCGCCGGAGCGTTGAAATCACAAGAAAACTTGCATGTGCCCCTAGGATATGTGTGTGAGATTGGTGCAAGGTTGTTAGGTGCCATTTGTAGGCCCCATGTGTGACCCCCTTCCCGGACATGCGTTAACACTTAGTAAAATCCTGGATCTCTACATGGAAAGTCCCGCCGCGTCACAACCGGGGCCTAGAATGTGGCAAAGTTGGCCCAATCTTGTCTCTGCATGTACATATGTCCTAAAGAAACCAAAACAAGTAGAGTGGTCCACCGGGCTACCCTCGTACGGAGAAAGCTATAGGGGTAGACGATCCGGGGCCCCCGGTCTAGGGTTTCGCCGGAGGAAGACCACCGGCGCGTCGGAATAAAATGAAAACTTGCATGTGCCCCTAGGATATGTGTGTGAGAGTGGTTCAAGGATGTTAGGTGCCATGTGTAGGCCCCATGTGTGACCTCCTTCCCGGACATGCGTTAACACTTAGTAAAATCCTGGATCTGTACGTGGAAAGTCCCGCCGCATCACAACCGGGGCCTCTAATGTGGCAAAGTTGGCCCAACCTTGGATCTACATGTACATATGTCCTAAACAAACCAAAACAAGTAGAGAGGTCCACTTGGCTACTCTTGTACGGAGATAGCTATAGGGGTAGACGATCCGGGGCCACCGGTCTAGGGTTTCGCCGGAGGAAGACCACCGGAGGGTCGGAATCACATGAAAACTTGCATGCGCCCCTAGGATATGTGTGTGAGAGCGGTGCAAGGTTGTTAGGTGCCATGTGTAGGCACCATGTGTGACCCCCTTCCCGGACATGCGTTAACACTTAGTAAAATCATGGATCTGTACGTGGAAAGTCCCGCCGCGTCACAACCGGGGCCTAGAATGTGGCAAAGTCGGCCCAACCTTAGCCCTAGATGTACATATGTCCTAAACGAACCAAAACAAGTAGAGAGGTCCATCGGGCTACCCTCGTACGGATATAGCTATAGGGGTAGACGATCTGGGGGCCCCGGTCTAGGGTTTCGCCGGAGGAAGACCGCCGGAGCGTCGAAATCACATGAAAACTTGAATGTGCCCCTAGGATATGTGTGTGAGAGTTGTGAAAGGTTATTAGGTGCCATGTGTAGGCCCCATGTGTGCCCCCCTTCCCGGACATGCGTTAACACTTAGTAAAATCCTGGATCTGTACGTGGAAAGTCCCGCCGCGTCACACCCGGGGCCTAGAATGTGGCAAAGTTGGCCCAACCTTGGCTCTCCATGTACATATGTCCTAAAAAAACCAAAACAAGTAGAGAGGTCCATCAGGCTACCCTCGTACGGAGAAAGCTATAGGGGTAGACGATCCGGGGCCCCCGGTCTAGGGTTTCGCCGAAGGAAGACCGCTGGAGCATCGAAATCACATGAAAACTTGCATGTGCCCCTAGGATATGTGTGTGAGAGTGGTGCAAGGTTGTTAGGTGCCATGTGTAGGCCCCATGTGTGACCCCCTTCCCGGACATGCGTTAACACTTAGTAAAATCCTGGATCTATACGTGGAAAGTCCCGCCGCGTCACAACCGGGGCCTAGAATGTGGCAAAGTTGGCCCAACCTTGGCTCTACATGTACATATGTACTAAACAAACGAAAACAAGTAGAGAGGTCCACCGGGCTACCCTCGTACGGAGATAGCTATTTGGGTAGACGATCCGGGACCCCCGGTCTAGGGTTTCACCGGAGGAAGACCGTTGGAGCGTCGAAATCACATGAAAACTTGCATGTGCCCCTAGGATATGTGTGTGAGAGTGGTGAAAGGTTGTTAGGTGCCGTGTGTAGGCCCCATGTGTGACCCCCTTCTCGGACATGCGTTAACACTTAGTAAAATCCTGGATCTGTACGTGGAAAGTCCCGCCGCGTCACAACCGGGGCCTAGCATGTGGCAAAGTCGGGCCAACCTTAGCTCTAGATGTACATATGTCGTAAACGAACCAAAACAAGTAGAGAGGTCCATCGGGCTACCCTCGTACGTAGATAGCTATAGGGGTAGACGATCCGGGGGCCCCGGTCTAGGGTTTCACCGGAGGAAGACCGCCGGAGCGTCGAAATCACATGAAAACTTGAATGTGCCCCTAGGATATGTGTGTGAGAGTGGTGCAAGGTTATTAGGTGCCATGTGTAGGCCCCATGTGTGCCCCCCTTCCCGGACATGCGTTAACACTTAGTAAAATCCTGGATCTGTACGTGGAAAGTCCCGCCGCGTCACAACCGGGGCCTAGAATGTGGCAAAGTTGGCCCAACCTTGGCTCTACATGTACATGTGTCCTAAACAAACCAAAACAAGTAGAGAGGTCCACCGGGCTACCCTCATACGGAGATAGCTATAGGGGTAGACGATCCGGGGCCCCCGGTCTAGGGTTTTGCCGGAGGAAGACCGTCGGAGCGTCGAAATCACATGAAAACTTGCATGTGCCCCTAGGATATGTGTGTGAGAGTGGTGCAAGGATGTTAGGTGCCATGTGTAGGCCCCATGTGTGACCTCCTTTCCGGACATGCGTTAACACTTAGTAAAATCCTGGATCTGTATGTGGAAAGTCCCGCCGCGTCACAACCGGGGCCTAGAATGTGGCAAAGTTGGGCCAACCTTGGCTCTACATGTACATATGTCCTAAAAAACCAAAAAAAAGTAGAGAGGTCCACCGAGCTACCCTCGTACAGAGACAGCTATAGGGGTAGACGATCCGGGGCCCTCGGTCTAGGGTTTCGCCGGAGGAAGACCGTCGAAGCGTCAAAATCACATGAAAACTTGCATGTGCCCCTAGGATATGTGTGTGAGAGTGGCGCAAGGTTGTTAGGTGCCATGTATAGGCCCTATGTGTGACCCCCTTTCCCAGACATGCGTTAACACTTAGTAAAATCATGGCTCTGTACGTGGAAAGTCCCGCCGCGTCACAACCGGGGCCTAGAATGTGGCAAAGTTGGCCCAACCTTGGCTCTACATGTACATATGTCCTAAACAAACCAAAACAAGTAGAGATGTCCATCGGGCTACCCTCGTACGGAGATAGCTATAGGGGTAGACGATCCAGGACCCCCGGTATAGAGTTTCACCGGAGGAAGAACGCTGGAGCGTCGAAATCACATGAAAACTTGCATGTGCCCCTATGATATGTGTGTGAGAGTGGTGCAAGGTTGTTAGGTGCCATGTGTAGGCCCCATGTGTGCCCCCCTTCCTGGACATGCGTTAACACTTAGTAAAATCCTAGATCTGTACGTGGAAAGTCCGGCCGTGTCACAACCGGGGCCTAGAATGTGGCAAAGTTGGCCCAAAATTGGCTCTACATGGACATATGTCCTAAACAAACCAAAACAAGTAGAGAGGTCCACCGGGCTACCCTCGTACGGAGAAAGCTATAGCGGTAGACGATCGGGGGCCCCTAGTCTAGGGTTTCGCCGGAGGAAGACCACCGGAGTGTCGGAATCACATGAAAACTTGCATGTGCCCCTAGGATATGTGTGTGAGAGTAGTGAAAGGTTGTTAGGTGCCATGTGTAGGCCCCATGTGTGACCCCCTTCCCGGACATGCGTTAACACTTAGTAAAATCATGGATCTGTACGTGGAAAGTCCCGCCGCGTCACAACCGGGGCCTAGAATGTGGCAAAGTTGGCCCAACCTTGGATCTACATGTACATATGTCCTAAACAAACCAAAACAAGTAGTGAGGTCCACCGGGCTACCCTTGTACGGAGATAGCTATAGGGGTAGACGATCCGGGGCACCCGGTCTAGGGTTTCGCCGGAGGAAGACCACCGGAGCGTCGACATCACATGAAAACTTGGAAGTGCCCCTAGGATATGTGCGTGAGATTGGTGCAAGGTTGTTATGTGCCATGTGTAGGCCCCATGTGTGACCCCCTTCCCAGACATGCGTTAACACTTAGTAAAATCCTGGATCTGTACGTGGAAAGTCCCGCCGCGTCACAACCGGGGCCTAGAATGTGGCAAAGTTGGCCCAACCTTGGATATCCATGTACATATGTCCTTAACAAACCAAAACAAGTAGAGAGGTCCATCAGGCAACCCTCGTACGGAGAAAGCTATAGGGGTAAACCATCCAGGGCCCCCGGTCTAGGGTTTCGTCGGAGGAAGACCGCCGGAGCGTCGAAATCACATGAAAACTTGCATGTGCCCATAGGATATGTGTGTGAGAGTGGTGCAAGGTTGTTAGGTGCCATGTGTAGCCCCATGTGTGACCCCCTTCCCGGACATGCGTTAACACTTAGTAAAATCCTGGATCTGCACGTGGAAAGTCCCGCCGCGTCACAACCGGGGCCTAGAATGTGGCAAAGTGGCCCAACCTTGGCTCTACATGTATATATGTCCTAAGCAAACCAAAACAACTAGAGTGGTCCACCGGGCTACCCTCGTACGGAGATACCTATAGGGGTAGACGATCCGGGGCCCCCGGTCTAGGGTTTTGCCGGACGAAGACCGCCGGAGCGTCGAAATCACATGAAAACTTGCATGTGCCCCTAGGATATGTGTGTGAGAGTGGTGCAAGGTTGTTAGCTGCCATGTGTAGGCCCCATGTGTGACCCCCTTCCTGGACATGCGTTAACACTTAGTAAAATCCTGGATCTATACGTGGAAAGTCCCGCCACGTCACAACCGGGGCCTAGAATGTGGCAAAGTTGGCCCAACCATGGCTCTCCATGTACATATGTCCTAAACAAACCAAAACAAGTAGAGAGGTCCACCGGGCTATCCTCGTACAGAGATAGCTATAGGGGCAGACGATCCGGGGCCCCCGGTCTAGGGTTTCGCCGGAGGAAGACTGCCGGAGCGTCGAAATCACATGAAAACTTGCATGTGCCCCTAGGATATGTGTTAGAGAGTGATGCAAGGTTGTTAGGTGCCATGTGTGACCCCCTTCCTCGACATGCGTTAACACTTAGTAAAATCCTGGATCTGCACGTGGAAAGTCCCGCCGCGTCACAACCGGGGCCTAGAATGTGGCAAAGTTGGCCCATCCTTGGCTATACATGTATATACGTCCTAAATAAACCAAAACAAGTAGAGTGGTCCACCGGGCTACCCTCGTACGAAGAAAGCTATAGGGGTAGACGATTTGGGGCCACCGGTCTAGGGTTTCGCCGGAGGAAGACCGCCAGAGCGTCGAAATCACAAGAAAACTTGCATGTTCCCCTAGGATATGTGTGTGAGAGTGGTGCAAGTTTGTTAGGTGCCATGTGTAGGCCCCTTGTGTGACCGCCTTCCCGGACATGCGTTAACACTTAGTAAAATCATGGATCTGTACGTGGAAAGTCCCGCCGCGTCACAACCGGGCCCTAGCATGTGGCAAAGTTGGCCCAACCTTTTCTCTACATGTACATATGTCCTAAACAAACCAAAACAAGTACAGAGGTCCACCGGGCTACCCTCGTATAGAGAAAGCTATAGGGGTAGACGATCCGGGGCCCCCGGTCTAGGGTTTCGCCGGAGGAAGACCACCGGAGCGTCGGAATCACATGAAAACTTGCATGTGCCCCTAGGATATGTGTGTGAGAGTGGTGCAAGGTTGTTAGGTGCCATGTGTAGTCCCCATGTGTGACCCCCTTCCCGGACATGCGTTAACACTTAGTAAAATCCTGGATCTATACGTGGAAAGTCCCGCCGCGTCACAACCGGGGCCTAGAATGTGGCAAAGTTGGCCCAACCTTGGCTCTACATGTACATATGTCCTAAAAAAACCAAAACAAGTAGAGAGGTCCACCGGGCTACCCTCGTACGGAGATAGCTATTCGGGTAGACGATCCGGGCCCCCGGTCTAGGGTTTCACCGGAGGAAGACCGTCGGAGCGTCGAAATCACATGAAAACTTGCATGTGCCCCTAGGATATGTGTGTGAGAGTGGTGAAAGGTTGTTAGGTGCCGTGTGTAGGCCCCATGTGTGACCCCCTTCCCGGACATGCGTTAAAACTTAGTAAAATCCTGGATCTGTACGTGGAAAGTCCCGCCGCGTCACAACCGGGGCCTAGCATGTGGCAAAGTCGGCCCAACCTTAGCTCTAGATGTACATATGTCGTAAACGAACCAAAACAAGTAGAGAGGTCCATCGGGCTACCCTCGTACGGAGATAGCTATAGGGGTAGACGATCCGGGGCCCCGGTCTAGGGTTTCGCCGGAGGAAGACCGCCGGAGCGTCGAAATGACATGAAAACTTGAATGTGCCCCTAGGATATGTGTGTGAGAGTGGTGCAAGGTTATTAGGTGCCATGTGTAGGCCCCATGTGTGCCCCCCTTCCAGGACATGCGTTAACACTTAGTAAAATCCTGGATCTGTACGTGGAAAGTCCCGCCGCGTCACAACCGGGGCCTAGAATGTGGCAAAGTTGGCCCAACCTTGGCTCTCCATGTACATATGTCCTAAACAAACCAAAACAAGTAGAGAGGTCCACCGGGCTACCCTCGTACGGAGATAGCTATTGGGGTAGACGATCCGGGGCCCCCGGTCTAGGGTTTCGCCGGAGGAAGACCGTCGGAGCATCGAAATCACATGAAAACTTGCATGTGCCCCTAGGATATGTGTGTGAGAGTGGTGCAAGGTTGTTAGGTGCCATGTGTAGGCCCCATGTGTGATCCCCTTCCTGGACATGCGTTAACACTTAGTAAAATCCTGGATCTGTATGTGGAAAGTCCCGCCGCGTCACAACCGGGGCCTAGAATGTGGCAAAGTTGGGCCAACCTTGGATCTACATGTACATATGTCCTAAACAAACCAAAAAAAAGTAGAGAGGTCCACCGGGCTACCCTCGTACGGAGATACCTATAGGGGTAGACGATCCGGGGCCCCCGGTCTAGGGTTTCGCCGGAGGAAGACCGCCGGAGCGTCAAAATCACATGAAAACTTGCATGTGCCCCTAGGATATGTGTTTGAGAGTGGTGCAAGGTTGTTAGGTGACATGTGTAGGCCCCATGTGTGACCCCCTTCCTGGACATGCGTTAACACTTAGTAAAATCCTCGATCTGTACGTGGAAAGTCCCGCCACGTCACAACCGGGGCCTAGAATGTGGCAAAGTTGGCCCAACCATGGCTCTCCATGTACATATGTCCTAAACAAACCAAAACAAGTAGAGAGGTCCACCGGGTTATCCTCGTACGGAGATAGCTATAGGGGTAGACGATCCAGGGCCCCCGGTCTAGGGTTTCGCCGGAGGAAGACCGCCGGAGCGTCGAAATCACATGAAAACTTGCATGTGCCCCTAGGATATGTGTTAGAGAGTGGTGCAAGGTTGTTAGGTGCCATGTGTGACCCCCTTCTTGGACATGCGTTAACACTTAGTAAAATCCTGGATCTGCATGTGGAAAGTCCCGCCGCGTCACAACCGGGGCCTAGAATGTGGCAAAGTTGGCCCATCCTTGGCTCTACATGTACATATGTCCTAAACAAACAAAAACAAGTAGAGAGGTCCACGGGCTACCCTCGTAGGAAGAAAGCTATAGGGGTAGACGATCCGGGGCCCCCGGTCTAGGGTTTCGCCGGAGGAAGACCGCCAGAGCGTCGAAATCACAAGAAAACTTGCATGTGCCCCTAGGATATGTGTGTGAGAGTGGTGCAAGTTTGTTAGGTGCCATGTGTAGGCCCCATGTGTGACCCCCTTCCCGGACATGCGTTAACACTTTGTAAAATCCTCGATCTGTACGTGGAAAGTCCTGCCGCGTCACAACCGGGCCCTAGCATGTGGAAAAGTTGGCCCAACCTTGTCTCTACATGTACATATGTCCTAAACAAACCAAAACAAGTAGAGAGGTCCACCGGTCTACCCTCGTACGGAGAAAGCTATAGGGGTAGACGATCCGGGGCCCCCGGTCTAGGGTTTCGCCGGAGGAAGACCACCGGAGCGTCGGAATCACATGAAAACTTGCATGTGCCCCTAGGATATGTGTTAGAGAGTGGTGCAAGGTTTTTAGGTGCCATGTGTGACCCCCATCCTGGACATGCGTTAACACTTCGTAAAATCCTGGATCTGTACGTGGAAAGTCCCGCCGCGTCACAATCGGGGCCTATAATGTGGCAAAGTTGGCCCAAACTTGGATCTATATTTACATATGTCCTAAACAAACCAAAACAAGTAGAGAGGTCCACTGGGCTACCCTTGTACGGAGATAGCTATAGGGGTAGACGATCCGGGGCCACCGGTCTAGGGTTTCGCCGGAGGAAGACCACCGGAGGGTTGGAATCACATAAAAACTTGCATGTGCCCCTAGGATATGTGTGTGAGAGCGGTGCAAGGTTGTTAGGTGCCATGTGTAAGCCCCATGTGTGACCCCCTTCCCGGACATGCGTTAACACTTAGTAAAATCCTGGATCTGTACGTGGAAAGTCCCGCCGTGTCACAACCGGGGTCTAGAATGTGGCAAAGTCGGCGCAACCTTAGCCCTAGATGTACATATGTCCTAAATGAACCAAAACAAGTAGAGAGGTCCATCGGGCTACCCTCGTACGGAGATAGCTATAGGGGTAGACGATCCGGGGCCCCCGGTCTAGGGTTTCGCTGGAGGAAGACCGCCGGAGCGTCGAAATCACATGAAAACTTGAATGTGCCCCTAGGATACGTGTGTGAGAGTGGTGCAAGGTTGTTAGGTGCCATGTGTAGGCCCCATGTGTGCCCCCTTACCGGACATGTGTTAACAATTAGTAAAATCCTGGATCTGTACGTGCAAAGTCCCGCCGCGTCACAACCGGGGCCTAGAATGTGGCAAAGTTGGCCCAACCTTGGCTCTCCATGTACATATGTCCTAAACAAACCAAAACAAGTAGAGAGGTCCATTAGGCTACCCTCGTTCGGAGAAAGCTATAGGGGTAGACGATCCGGGGCACCCAGTCTAGGGTTTCGCCGGAGGAAGACCGCCGGAGCGTCGAAATCACATGAAAACTTAAATGTGCCCGTAGGATATATGTGTGAGAGTGGTGCAAGGTTGTTAGGTGCCATGTGTAGGCCCCATGTGTGACCCCCTTCCCGGACATTCGTTAACACTTAGTAAAATCCTGGATCTATACGTGGAAAGTCCCGCCGCATCACAACCGGGGCCTAGAATGTGGCAAAGTTGGCCCAAAATTGGCTCTACATGGACATATGTCCTAAACAAACCAAAACAAGTAGAGAGGTCCACCGGGCTACCCTCGTACGGAGAAAGCTATAGCGGTAGACGATCGGGGGCCCCTAGTCTAGGGTTTCGCCGGAGGAAGACCACCGGAGTGTCGGAATCACATGAAAACTTGCATGTGCCCCTAGGATATGTGTGTGAGAGTAGTGAAAGGTTGTTAGGTGCCATGTGTAGGCCCCATGTGTGACCCCCTTCCCGGACATGCGTTAACACTTAGTAAAATCATGGATCTGTACGTGGAAAGTCCCGCCGCGTCACAACCGGGGCCTAGAATGTGGCAAAGTTGGCCCAACCTTGGATCTACATGTACATATGTCCTAAACAAACCAAAACAAGTAGAGAGGTCCACCGGGCTACCCTTGTACGGAGATAGCTATAGGGGCAGACGATCCGGGGCCCCCGGTCTAGGGTTTCGCCGGAGGAAGACCACCGGAGCGTCGACATCACATGAAAACTTGGAAGTGCCCCTAGGATATGTGCGTGAGATTGGTGCAAGGTTGTTATGTGCCATGTGTAGGCCCCATGTGTGACCCCCTTCCCAGACATGCGTTAACACTTAGTAAAATCCTGGATCTGTACGTGGAAAGTCCCGCCGCGTCACAACCGGGGCCTAGAATGTGGCAAAGTTGGCCCAACCTTGGATATCCATGTACATATGTCCTTAACAAACCAAAACAAGTAGAGAGGTCCATCAGGCAACCCTCGTACGGAGAAAGCTATAGGGGTAAACCATCCAGGGCCCCCGGTCTAGGGTTTCGTCGGAGGAAGACCGCCGGAGCGTCGAAATCACATGAAAACTTGCATGTGCCCATAGGATATGTGTGTGAGAGTGGTGCAAGGTTGTTAGGTGCCATGTGTAGCCCCATGTGTGACCCCCTTCCCGGACATGCGTTAACACTTAGTAAAATCCTGGATCTGCACGTGGAAAGTCCCGCCGCGTCACAACCGGGGCCTAGAATGTGGCAAAGTGGCCCAACCTTGGCTCTACATGTATATATGTCCTAAGCAAACCAAAACAACTAGAGTGGTCCACCGGGCTACCCTCGTACGGAGATACCTATAGGGGTAGACGATCCGGGGCCCCCGGTCTAGGGTTTTGCCGGACGAAGACCGCCGGAGCGTCGAAATCACATGAAAACTTGCATGTGCCCCTAGGATATGTGTGTGAGAGTGGTGCAAGGTTGTTAGCTGCCATGTGTAGGCCCCATGTGTGACCCCCTTCCTGGACATGCGTTAACACTTAGTAAAATCCTGGATCTATACGTGGAAAGTCCCGCCACGTCACAACCGGGGCCTAGAATGTGGCAAAGTTGGCCCAACCATGGCTCTCCATGTACATATGTCCTAAACAAACCAAAACAAGTAGAGAGGTCCACCGGGCTATCCTCGTACGGAGATAGCTATAGGGGCAGACGATCCGGGGCCCCCGGTCTAGGGTTTCGCCGGAGGAAGACTGCCGGAGCGTCGAAATCACATGAAAACTTGCATGTGCCCCTAGGATATGTGTTAGAGAGTGATGCAAGGTTGTTAGGTGCCATGTGTGACCCCCTTCCTCGACATGCGTTAACACTTAGTAAAATCCTGGATCTGCACGTGGAAAGTCCCGCCGCGTCACAACCGGGGCCTAGAATGTGGCAAAGTTGGCCCATCCTTGGCTATACATGTATATACGTCCTAAATAAACCAAAACAAGTAGAGTGGTCCACCGGGCTACCCTCGTACGAAGAAAGCTATAGGGGTAGACGATCCGGGGCCACCGGTCTAGGGTTTCGCCGGAGGAAGACCGCCAGAGCGTCGAAATCACAAGAAAACTTGCATGTTCCCCTAGGATATGTGTGTGAGAGTGGTGCAAGTTTGTTAGGTGCCATGTGTAGGCCCCTTGTGTGACCGCCTTCCCGGACATGCGTTAACACTTAGTAAAATCATGGATCTGTACGTGGAAAGTCCCGCCGCGTCACAACCGGGCCCTAGCATGTGGCAAAGTTGGCCCAACCTTTTCTCTACATGTACATATGTCCTAAACAAACCAAAACAAGTACAGAGGTCCACCGGGCTACCCTCGTATAGAGAAAGCTATAGGGGTAGACGATCCGGGGCCCCCGGTCTAGGGTTTCGCCGGAGGAAGACCACCGGAGCGTCGGAATCACATGAAAACTTGCATGTGCCCCTAGGATATGTGTGTGAGAGTGGTGCAAGGTTGTTAGGTGCCATGTGTAGTCCCCATGTGTGACCCCCTTCCCGGACATGCGTTAACACTTAGTAAAATCCTGGATCTATACGTGGAAAGTCCCGCCGCGTCACAACCGGGGCCTAGAATGTGGCAAAGTTGGCCCAACCTTGGCTCTACATGTACATATGTCCTAAAAAAACCAAAACAAGTAGAGAGGTCCACCGGGCTACCCTCGTACGGAGATAGCTATTCGGGTAGACGATCCGGGCCCCCGGTCTAGGGTTTCACCGGAGGAAGACCGTCGGAGCGTCGAAATCACATGAAAACTTGCATGTGCCCCTAGGATATGTGTGTGAGAGTGGTGAAAGGTTGTTAGGTGCCGTGTGTAGGCCCCATGTGTGACCCCCTTCCCGGACATGCGTTAAAACTTAGTAAAATCCTGGATCTGTACGTGGAAAGTCCCGCCGCGTCACAACCGGGGCCTAGCATGTGGCAAAGTCGGCCCAACCTTAGCTCTAGATGTACATATGTCGTAAACGAACCAAAACAAGTAGAGAGGTCCATCGGGCTACCCTCGTACGGAGATAGCTATAGGGGTAGACGATCCGGGGCCCCGGTCTAGGGTTTCGCCGGAGGAAGACCGCCGGAGCGTCGAAATCACATGAAAACTTGAATGTGCCCCTAGGATATGTGTGTGAGAGTGGTGCAAGGTTATTAGGTGCCATGTGTAGGCCCCATGTGTGCCCCCCTTCCAGGACATGCGTTAACACTTAGTAAAATCCTGGATCTGTACGTGGAAAGTCCCGCCGCGTCACAACCGGGGCCTAGAATGTGGCAAAGTTGGCCCAACCTTGGCTATCCATGTACATATGTCCTAAACAAACCAAAACAAGTAGAGAGGTCCACCGGGCTACCCTCGTACGGAGATAGCTATTGGGGTAGACGATCCGGGGCCCCCGGTCTAGGGTTTCGCCGGAGGAAGACCGTCGGAGCATCGAAATCACATGAAAACTTGCATGTGCCCCTAGGATATGTGTGTGAGAGTGGTGCAAGGTTGTTAGGTGCCATGTGTAGGCCCCATGTGTGATCCCCTTCCTGGACATGCGTTAACACTTAGTAAAATCCTGGATCTGTATGTGGAAAGTCCCGCCGCGTCACAACCGGGGCCTAGAATGTGGCAAAGTTGGGCCAACCTTGGATCTACATGTACATATGTCCTAAACAAACCAAAAAAAATTAGAGAGGTCCACCGGGCTACCCTCGTACGGAGATACCTATAGGGGTAGACGATCCGGGGCCCCCGGTCTAGGGTTTCGCCGGAGGAAGACCGCCGGAGCGTCAAAATCACATGAAAACTTGCATGTGCCCCTAGGATATGTGTGTGAGAGTGGTGCAAGGTTGTTAGGTGACATGTGTAGGCCCCATGTGTGACCCCCTTCCTGGACATGCGTTAACACTTAGTAAAATCCTCGATCTGTACGTGGAAAGTCCCGCCACGTCACAACCGGGGCCTAGAATGTGGCAAAGTTGGCCCAACCATGGCTCTCCATGTACATATGTCCTAAACAAACCAAAACAAGTAGAGAGGTCCACCGGGTTATCCTCGTACGGAGATAGCTATAGGGGTAGACGATCCAGGGCCCCCGGTCTAGGGTTTCGCCGGAGGAAGACCGCCGGAGCGTCGAAATCACATGAAAACTTGCATGTGCCCCTAGGATATGTGTTAGAGAGTGGTGCAAGGTTGTTAGGTGCCATGTGTGACCCCCTTCCTGGACATGCGTTAACACTTAGTAAAATCCTGGATCTGCACGTGGAAAGTCCCGCCGCGTCACAACCGGGGCCTAGAATGTGGCAAAGTTGGCCCATCCTTGGCTCTACATGTACATATGTCCTAAACAAACAAAAACAAGTAGAGAGGTCCACGGGCTACCCTCGTACGAAGAAAGCTATAGGGGTAGACGATCCGGGGCCCCCGGTCTAGGGTTTCGCCGGAGGAAGACCGCCAGAGCGTCGAAATCACAAGAAAACTTGCATGTGCCCCTAGGATATGTGTGTGAGAGTGGTGCAAGTTTGTTAGGTGCCATGTGTAGGCCCCATGTGTGACCCCCTTCCCGGACATGCGTTAACACTTTGTAAAATCCTCGATCTGTACGTGGAAAGTCCTGCCGCGTCACAACCGGGCCCTAGCATGTGGCAAAGTTGGCCCAACCTTGTCTCTACATGTACATATGTCCTAAACAAACCAAAACAAGTAGAGAGGTCCACCGGTCTACCCTCGTACGGAGAAAGCTATAGGGGTAGACGATCCGGGGCCCCCGGTCTAGGGTTTCGCCGGAGGAAGACCACCGGAGCGTCGCAATCACATGAAAACTTGCATGTGCCCCTAGGATATGTGTTAGAGAGTGGTGCAAGGTTTTTAGGTGCCATGTGTGACCCCCTTCCTGGACATGCGTTAACACTTCGTAAAATCCTGGATCTGTACGTGGAAAGTCCCGCCGCGTCACAATCGGGGCCTATAATGTGGCAAAGTTGGCCCAACCTTGGATCTATATTTACATATGTCCTAAACAAACCAAAACAAGTAGAGAGGTCCACTGGGCTACCCTTGTACGGAGATAGCTATAGGGGTAGACGATCCGGGGCCACCGGTCTAGGGTTTCGCCGGAGGAAGACCACCGGAGGGTCGGAATCACATAAAAACTTGCATGTGCCCCTAGGATATGTGTGTGAGAGCGGTGCAAGGTTGTTAGGTGCCATGTGTAAGCCCCATGTGTGACCCCCTTCCCGGACATGCGTTAACACTTAGTAAAATCCTGGATCTGTACGTGGAAAGTCCCGCCGTGTCACAACCGGGGTCTAGAATGTGGCAAAGTCGGCGCAACCTTAGCCCTAGATGTACATATGTCCTAAATGAACCAAAACAAGTAGAGAGGTCCATCGGGCTACCCTCGTACGGAGATAGCTATAGGGGTAGACGATCCGGGGCCCCCGGTCTAGGGTTTCGCTGGAGGAAGACCGCCGGAGCGTCGAAATCACATGAAAACTTGAATGTGCCCCTAGGATACGTGTGTGAGAGTGGTGCAAGGTTGTTAGGTGCCATGTGTAGGCCCCATGTGTGCCCCCTTACCGGACATGTGTTAACAATTAGTAAAATCCTGGATCTGTACGTGCAAAGTCCCGCCGCGTCACAACCGGGGCCTAGAATGTGGCAAAGTTGGCCCAACCTTGGCTCTCCATGTACATATGTCCTAAACAAACCAAAACAAGTAGAGAGGTCCATTAGGCTACCCTCGTTCGGAGAAAGCTATAGGGGTAGACGATCCGGGGCCCCCAGTCTAGGGTTTCGCCGGAGGAAGACCGCCGGAGCGTCGAAATCACATGAAAACTTAAATGTGCCCCTAGGATATATGTGTGAGAGTGGTGCAAGGTTGTTAGGTGCCATGTGTAGGCCCCATGTGTGACCCCCTTCCCGGACATTCGTTAACACTTAGTAAAATCCTGGATCTATACGTGGAAAGTCCCGCCGCGTCACAACCGGGGCCTAGAATGTGGCAAAGTTGGCCCAACCTTGGATCTACATGTACATATGTCCTAAACAAACCAAAACAAGTAGAGAGGTCCACTGGGCTACACTCGTACGGAGAAAGCTATAGCGGTAGACGATCCGGGGCCCCCGGTCTAGGGTTTCCCCGGAGGAAGACCACTGGAGCATCGGAATCACATGAAAACTTGCATGTGCTTCTAGGATATGTGTGTGATAGTGGTGCAAGGTTGTTAGGTCCCATTTGTAGGACCCATGTGTGACCCCCTTCCCGGACATGCGTTAACACTTAGTAAAATCCTGGATCTGTACGTGGAAAGTCCCGCCGCGTCACAACCGGGGCCTAAATGTGGCAAAGTTGGCCCAACCTTGGATATACATGTACATATGTCCTAAACAAACCAAAACAATTACAGAGGTCCACTGGGCTACCCTTCTACGGAGATAGCTATAGGGGTAGACAATACGGGGCCACCGGTCTAGGGTTTCGCTGGAGGAAGACCACCGGAGCGTCAGAATCACATGAAAACTTGCATGTGCCCCTAGGATATGTGTGTGAGAGTGGTGCAAGGTTGTTAGGTGCCATGTGTAGGACCCATGTGTGACCCCCTTCCCGGACATGCGTTAACACTTAGTAAAATCCTGGATCTGTACGTGGAAAGTCCCGCCGCGTCACAACCGGGGCCTAGAATGTGGCAAAGTTGGCCCAACCTTGGATATCCATGTACATATGTCCTTAACAAACCAAAACATTTAGAGAGGTCCATCAGGCAACCCTCGTACGGAGAAAGTTATAGGGGTAGACGATCCGGGGCCCCCGATCTAGGGTTTCGCCGGAGGAAGACCGTCGGAGCGTCGAAATCACATAAAAACTTGCATGTGCCCCTAGGATATGTGTGTGAGAGTGGTGCAAGGTTGTTAGGTGCCATGTGTAGGCCCCATGTGTGACGCCCTTCCCGGACATGCTTTAACACTTAGTAAAATCATGGATCTGTACGTGGAAAGTCCCGCCGCGTCACAACCGGGGCCTAGAATGTCGCAAAGTGGGCCCAACCTTGGCTCTACATGTACATATGTCCTAAATAAACCAAAACAAGTAGAGAGGTCCACCGGGCTACCCTCATACGGAGATAGCTATAGGGGTAGACGATCCGGGGCCCCCGGTCTAGGGTTTCGCCGGAGGAAGACCACCGGAGCGTCGACATCACATGAAAACTTGCAAGTGACCCTAGCATATGTGTGTGATATTGGTGCAAGGTTGTTAGGTGCCATGTGTAGGCCCCATGTGTGACCCCCTTCCCGGACATGTATTAACACTTAGAAAAATCCTGGATCTATACGTGGAAAGTCCCGCCACGTCACAACCGGGGCCTAGAATGTGGAAAAGTTGGCCCAACCTTCTATCTCCATGTACATATGTCCTAAACAAACCAAAACAAGTAGAGAGGTCCACCGGGCTACCCTCGTACGAAGAAAGCTATAGGGGTAGACGATCCGGGGCCCCCGGTCTAGGGTTTCGCCGGAGGAAGACCGCCGGAGCGTCGAAATCACATGAAAACTTGCATGTGCCCCTAGGATATGTGTGTGACAGTGGTTCAAGGTTGTTAGGTGCCATGTGTTTCCCCATGTGTGACCCCCTTCCCGGACATGAGTTAACACTTAGTAAAATCCTGGATCTGTACGTGGAAAGTCCCGCCGCGTCACAACCGGGGCCTAGAATGTGGCAAAGTTGGCCCAACCTTGGCTCTACATGTATATATGGCCTAAGCAAACCAAAAAAAATAGAGAGGTCGACCGATCTACCCTCGTATGGAGATAGCTATAGGGGTAGACGATCCGGGGCCCCCGGTCTAGGGTTTCGCCGGAGGAAGACCGCCGGAGCGTCGAAATCACATGAAAACTTGCATGTGCCCCTAGGATATGTGTGTGAGAGTGGTGCAAGGTTGTTAGGTGCCATGTGTAGGCCCCATGTGTGACCCCCTTCCCGGACATGCGTTAACACTTAGTAAAATCCTGGATCTGTACTTGGAAAGTCCCGCCACGTCACAACCGAGGCCTAGAATGTGGCAAAGTTGGCCCAACCTTGGCTCTCCATGTACATATGTCCTAAACAAACAAAAACAAGTAGAGAGGTCCACCGGGCTACCCTCGTATGGGGATAGCTATAGGGGTAGACGATCCGGGGCCCCCGGTCTAGGATTTCGCCGGAGGAAGACCAGCGGAGCGTCGAAATCACATGAAAACTTTCATGTGACCATAGGATATGTGTTAGAGAGTGGTGCAAGGTTATTAGGTGCCATGTGTGACCCCCTTCCTGGACATGCGTTAACACTTAGTAAAATCCTGGATCTCCACGTGGAAAGTCCCGCCGCGTCACAGCCGGGGCCTAGAATGTGGCAAAGTTGGCCCAACCTTGTCTCTACATGTACATATGTCCTAAACAAACCAAAACAAGTAGAGAGGTCCACCGGGCTACCCTCGTACGAAGAAAGCTATAGGGGTAGACGATCCGGGGCCCCCGGTCTAGGGTTTCGCCGGAGGAAGACCGCCGGAGCGTCGAAATCACAAGAAAACTTGCATGTGCCCCTAGGATATGTGTGTGAGATTGGTGCAAGGTTGTTAGGTGCCATGTGTAGGCCCCATGTGTGACCCCCTTCCCGGACGTGCGTTAACACTTAGTAAAATCCTGGATCTCTACGTGGAAAGTCCCGCCGCGTCACAACCGGGGCCTAGAATGTGGTAAAGTTGGCCCAATCTTGTCTCTCCATGTACATATGTCCTAAACAAACCAAAACAAGTAGAGAGGTCCACCGGGCTACCCTCGTATGGAGAAAGCTATAGGGGTAGACGATCCGGGGCCCCCGGTCTAGGGTTTCGCCGGAGGAAGACCACCGGCGCGTCGGTATCACATGAAAACTTGCATGTGCCCCTAGGATATGTGTGTGAGAGTGGTTCAAGGATGTTAGGTGCCATGTGTAGGCCCCATGTGTCACCCCTTCCCGGACATGCGTTAACACTTAGTAAAATCCTGGATCTGTACGTGGAAAGTCCCGCCGCGTCACAACCGGGGCCTAGAATGTGGCAAAGTTGGCCCAACCTTGGCTCTACATGTATATATGGCCTAAGAAAACCAAAACAAATAGAGAGGTCGACCGATCTACCCTCGTATGGAGATAGCTATAGGGGTAGACGATCCGGGGCCCCCGGTCTAGGGTTTCGCCGGAGGAAGACCGCCGGAGCGTCGAAATCACATGAAAACTTGCATGTGCCCCTAGGATATGTGTGTGAGAGTGGTGCAAGGTTGTTAGGTGCCATGTGTTTCCCCATGTGTGACCCCCTTCCCGGACATGAGTTAACACTTAGTAAAATCCTGGATCTGTACGTGGAAAGTCCCGCCGCGTCACAACCGGGGCCTAGAATGTGGCAAAGTTGGCCCAACCTTGGCTCTACATGTATATATGGCCTAAGCAAACCAAAACAAATAGAGAGGTCGACCGATCTACCCTCGTATGGAGATAGCTATAGGGGTAGACCATCCGGGGCCCCCGGTCTAGGGTTTCGCCGGAGGAAGACCGCCGGAGCATCGAAATCACATGAAAACTTGCATGTGCCCCTAGGATATGTGTGTGAGAGTGGTGCAAGGTTGTTAGGTGCCATGTGTAGGCCCCATGTGTGACCCCCTTCCCGGACATACGTTAACACTTAGTAAAATCCTGGATCTGTACGTGGAAAGTCCCGCCACGTCACAACCGGGGCCTAGAATGTGGAAAAGTTGGCCCAACCTTGGCTCTCCATGTACATATGTCCTAAACAAACCAAAACAAGTAGATAGGTCCACCGGGCTACCCTCGTATGGGGATAGCTATAGGGGTAGACGATCCGGGGCCCCCGGTCTAGGTTTTCGCCGGAGGAAGACCAGCGGAGCGTCGAAATCACATGAAAACTTTCATGTGACCATAGGATATGTGTTAGAGAGTGGTGCAAGGTTATTAGGTGCCATGTGTGACCCCCTTCCTGGACATGCGTTAACACTTAGTAAAATCCTGGATCTCCACGTGGAAAGTCCCGCCGCGTCACAACCGGGGCCTAGAATGTGGAAAAGTTGGCCCAACCTTGTCTCTACATGTACATATGTCCTAAACAAACCAAAACAAGTAGAGAGGTCCACCGGGCTACCCTCGTACGAAGAAAGCTATAGGGGTAGACGATCCGGGGCCCCCGGTCTAGGGTTTCGCCGGAGGAAGACCGCCGGAGCGTCGAAATCACAAGAAAACTTGCATGTGCCCCTAGGATATGTGTGTGAGATTGGTGCAAGGTTGTTAGGTGCCATGTGTAGGCCCCATGTGTGACCCCCTTCCCGGACGTGCGTTAACACTTAGTAAAATCCTGGATCTCTACGTGGAAAGTCCCGCCGCGTCACAACCGGGGCCTAGAATGTGGCAAAGTTGGCCCAATATTGTCTCTGCATGTACATATGCCCTAAACAAACCAAAACAAGTAGAGAGGTCCACCGGGCTACCCTCGTACGGAGAAAGCTATAGGGGTAGACCATCCGGGGCCCCCGGTCTAGGGTTTCGCCGGAGGAAGACCACCGGCGCGTCGGAATCACATGAAAACTTGCATGTGCCCCTCGGATATGTGTGTGAGAGTGGTTCAAGGATGTTAGGTGCCATGTGTAGGCCCCATGTGTGACCCCCTTCCTGGACATGCGTTAACACTTAGTAAAATCCTGGATCTATACGTGGAAAGTCCCGCCGCATCACAACCGGGGCCTCTAATGTGGCAAAGTTGGCCCAACCTTGGATCTACATGTACATATGTCCTAAACAAACCAAAACAAGTAGAGAGGTCCACTGGGCTACCCTTGTACGGAGATAGCTATAGGGGTAGACGATCCGGGGCCCCCGGTCTAGGGTTTCGCCGGAGGAAGACCAGCGGAGCGTCGAAATCACATGAAAACTTTCATGTGACCATAGGATATGTGTTAGAGAGTGGTGCAAGGTTATTAGGTTCCATGTGTGACCCCCTTCCTGGACATGCGTTAACACTTAGTAAAATCCTGGATCTCCACGTGGAAAGTCCCGCCGCGTCACACCCGGGGCCTAGAATGTGGCAAAGTTGGCCCAACCTTGTCTCTACATGTACATATGTCCTAAACAAACCAAAACAAGTAGAGAGGTCCACCGGGCTACCCTCATACGAAGAAAGCTATAGGGGTAGACGATCCGGGGCCCCCGGTCTAGGGTTTCGCCGGAGGAAGACCGCCGGAGCGTCGAAATCACAAGAAAACTTGCATGTGCCCCTAGGATATGTGTGTGAGATTGGTGCAAGGTTGTTAGGTGCCATGTGTAGGCCCCATGTGTGACCCCCTTCCCGGACGTGCGTTAACACTTAGTAAAATCCTGGATCTCTACGTGGAAAGTCCCGCCGCGTCACAACCGGGGCCTAGAATGTGGCAAAGTTGGCCCAATCTTGTCTCTGCATGTACATATGTCCTAAACAAACCAAAACAAGTAGAGAGGTCCACCGGGCTACCCTCGTACGGAGAAAGCTATAGGGGTAGACGATCTGGGGCCCCCGGTCTAGGGTTTCGCCGGAGGAAGACCACCGGCGTGTCGGAATCACATGAAAACTTGCATGTGCCCCTAGGATATGTGTGTGAGAGTGGTTCAAGGATGTTAGGTGCCATGTGTAGGCCCCATGTGTCACCCCCTTCCCGGACATGCGTTAACACTTAGTAAAATCCTGGATCTGTACGTGGAAAGTCCCGCCGCGTCACAACCGGGGCCTAGAATGTGGCAAAGTTGGCCCAACCTTGGCTCTACATCTATATATGGCCTAAGCAAACCAAAACAAATAGAGAGGTCGACCGATCTACCCTCGTATGGAGATAGCTATAGGGGTAGACGATCTGGGGCCCCCGGTCTAGGGTTTCGCCGGAGGAAGACCGCCGGAGCGTCGAAATCACATGAAAACTTGCATGTGCCCCTAGGATATGTGTGTGAGAGTGGTGCAAGGTTGTTAGGTGCCATGTGTAGGCCCCATGTGTGACCCCCTTCCCGGACATACGTTAACACTTAGTAAAATCCTGGATCTGTACGTGGAAAGTCCCGCCGCGTCACAACCGGGGCCTAGAATGTGGCAAAGTTGGCCCAACCTTGGCTCTCCATGTACATATGTCCTAAACAAACCAAAACAAGTAGATAGGTCCACCGGGCTACCCTCGTATGGGGATAGCTATAGGGGTAGACGATCCGGGGCCCCCGGTCTAGGGTTTCGCCGGAGGAAGACCAGCGGAGCGTCGAAATCACATGAAAACTTTGATGTGACCATAGGATATGTGTTAGAGAGTGGTGCAAGGTTATTAGGTGCCATGTGTGACCCCCTTCCTGGACATGCGTTAACACTTAGTAAAATCCTGGATCTCCACGTGGAAAGTCCCGCCGCGTCACAACCGGGGCCTAGAATGTGGCAAAGTTGGCCCAACCTTGTCTCTACATGTACATATGTCCTAAACAAACCAAAACAAGTAGAGAGGTCCACCGGGCTACCCTCGTACGAAGAAAGCTATAGGGGTAGACGATCCGGGGCCCCCGGTCTAGGGTTTCGCCGGAGGAAGACCGCCGGAGCGTCGAAATCACAAGAAAACTTGCATGTGCCCCTAGGATATGTGTGTGAGATTGGTGCAAGGTTGTTAGGTGCCATGTGTAGGCCCCATGTGTGACCCCCTTCCCGGACGTGCGTTAACACTTAGTAAAATCCTGGATCTCTACGTGGAAAGTCCCGCCGCGTCACAACCGGGGCCTAGAATGTGGCAAAGTTGGCCCAATATTGTCTCTGCATGTACATATGTCCTAAACAAACCAAAACAAGTAGAGAGGTCCACCGGGCTACCCTCGTACGGAGAAAGCTATAGGGGTAGACCATCCGGGGCCCCCTGTCTAGGGTTTCGCCGGAGGAAGACCACCGGCGCGTCGGAATCACATGAAAACTTGCATGTGCCCCTCGGATATGTGTGTGAGAGTGGTTCAAGGATGTTAGGTGCCATGTGTAGGCCCCATGTGTGACCCCCTTCCTGGACATGCGTTAACACTTAGTAAAATCCTGGATCTATACGTGGAAAGTCCCGCCGCATCACAACCGGGGCCTCTAATGTGGCAAAGTTGGCCCATCCTTGGATCTACATGTACATATGTCCTAAACAAACCAAACCAAGTAGAGAGGTCCACTGGGCTACCCTTGTACGGAGATAGCTATAGGGGTAGACGATCCGGGGCCCCCGGTCTAGGGTTTCGCCGGAGGAAGACCAGCGGAGCGTCGAAATCACATGAAAACTTTCATGTGACCATAGGATATGTGTTAGAGAGTGGTGCAAGGTTATTAGGTGCCATGTGTGACCCCCTTCCTGGACATGCGTTAACACTTAGTAAAATCCTGGATCTCCACGTGGAAAGTCCCGCCGCGTCACACCCGGGGCCTAGAATGTGGCAAAGTTGGCCCAACCTTGTCTCTACATGTACATATGTCCTAAACAAACCAAAACAAGTAGAGAGGTCCACCGGGCTACCCTCGTACGAAGAAAGCTATAGGGGTAGACGATCCGGGGCCCCCGGTCTAGGGTTTCGCCGGAGGAAGACCGCCGGAGCGTCGAAATCACAAGAAAACTTGCATGTGCCCCTAGGATATGTGTGTGAGATTGGTGCAAGGTTGTTAGGTGCCATGTGTAGGCCCCATGTGTGACCCCCTTCCCGGACGTGCGTTAACACTTAGTAAAATCCTGGATCTCTACGTGGAAAGTCCCGCCGCGTCACAACCGGGGCCTAGAATGTGGCAAAGTTGGCCCAATCTTGTCTCTGCATGTACATATGTCCTAAACAAACCAAAACAAGTAGAGAGGTCCACCGGGCTAACCTCGTTCGGAGAAAGCTATAGGGGTAGACGATCCGGGGCCCCCGGTCTAGGGTTTCGCCGGAGGAAGACCACCGGCGTGTCGGAATCACATGAAAACTTGCATGTGCCCCTAGGATATGTGTGTGAGAGTGGTTCAAGGATGTTAGGTGCCATGTGTAGGCCCCATGTGTCACCCCCTTCCCGGACATGCGTTAACACTTAGTAAAATCCTGGATCTGTACGTGGAAAGTCCCGCCGCGTCACAACCGGCCTAGAATGTGGCAAAGTTGGCCCAACCTTGGCTCTACATGTATATATGGCCTAAGCAAACCAAAACAAATAGAGAGGTCGACCGATCTACCCTCGTATGGAGATAGCTATAGGGGTAGACGATCCGGGGCCCCCGGTCTAGGGTTTCGCCGAAGGAAGACCGCCGTAGCGTAGAAATCACATGAAAACTTGCATGTGCCCCTAGGATATGTGTTAGAGAGTGGTGCAAGGTTGTTAGGTGCCATGTGTTTCCCCATGTGTGACCCCCTTCCCGGACATGAGTTAACACTTAGTAAAATCCTGGATCTGTACGTGGAAAGTCCCGCCGCGTCACAACCGGGGCCTAGAATGTGGCAAAGTTGGCCCAACCTTGGCTCTACATGTATATATGGCCTAAGCAAACCAAAACAAATGGAGAGGTCGACCGATCTACCCTCGTATGGAGATAGCTATAGGGGTAGACGATCCGGGGCCCCCGGTCTAGGGTTTCGCCGGAGGAAGACCGCCGGAGCGTCGAAATCACATGAAAACTTGCATGTGACCCTAGGATATGTGTGTGGGAGTGGTTCAAGGTTGTTAGGTGCCATGTGTAGGCCCCATGTGTGACCCCCTTCCCGGACATACGTTAACACTTAGTAAAATCCTGGATCTGTACGTGGAAAGTCCCGCCACGTCACAACCGGGGCCTAGAATGTGGCAAAGTTGGCCCAACCTTGGGTCTCCATGTACATATGTCCTAAACAAACCAAAACAAGTAGAGAGGTCCACCGGGCTACCCTCGTATGGGGATAGCTATAGGGGTAGACGATCCGGGGCCCCCGGTCTAGGGTTTCGCCGGAGGAAGACCAGCGGAGCGTCGAAATCACATGAAAACTTTCATGTGACCATAGGATATGTGTTAGAGAGTGGTGCAAGGTTATTAGGTGCCATGTGTGACCCCCTTCCTGGACATGCGTTAACACTTAGTAAAATCATGGATCTCCACGTGGAAAGTCCCGCCGCGTCACAACCGGGGCCTAGAATGTGGCAAAGTTGGCCCAACCTTGTCTCTACATGTACATATGTCCTAAACAAACCAAAACAAGTAGAGAGGTCCACCGGGCTACCCTCGTACGAAGAAAGCTATAGGGGTAGACGATCCGGGGCCCCCGGTCTAGGGTTTCGCCGGAGGAAGACCGCCGGAGCATCGAAATCACAAGAAAACTTGCATGTGCCCCTAAGATATGTGTGTGAGATTGGTGCAAGGTTGTTAGGTGCCATGTGTAGGCCCCATGTGTGACCCCCTTCCCGGACGTGCGTTAACACTTAGTAAAATCCTGGATCTCTACGTGGAAAGTCCCGCCGCGTCACAACCGGGGCCTAGAATGTGGCAAAGTTGGCCCAATCTTGTCTCTGCATGTACATATGTCCTAAACAAACCAAAACAAGTAGATAGGTCCACCGGGCTACCCTCGTACGGAGAAAGCTATAGGGGTAGACGATCCGGGGCCCCCTATCTAGGGTTTCGCCGGAGGAAGACCACCGGCGCGTCGGAATCACATGAAAACTTGCATGTGCCCCTAGGATATGTGTGTGAGAGTGGTTCAAGGATGTTAGGTGCCATGTGTAGGCCCCATGTGTGACCCCCTTCCTGGACATGCGTTAACACTTAGTAAAATCCTGGATCTATACGTGGAAAGTCCCGCCGCATCACAACCGGGGCCTAGAATGTGGCAAAGTTGGCCCAACCTTGGATCTACATGTACATATGTCCTAAACAAACCCAAACAAGTAGAGAGGTCCACTGGGCTACCCTTGTACGGAGATAGCTATAGGGGTAGACGATCCGGGGCCACCGGTCTAGGGTTTCGCCGGAGGAAGACCACCGGAGGGTCGGAATCACATGAAAACTTGCATGTGCCCCTAGGATATGTGTGTGAGAGCGGTGCAAGGTTGTTAGGTGCCATGTGTAGGCCCCATGTGTGACCCCCTTCCCGTACATGCGTTAACACTTAGTAAAATCATGGATCTGTACGTGGAAAGTCCCGCAGTGTCACAACCGGGGCCTAAAATGTGGCAAAGTCGGCCCAACCTTAGCCCTAGATGTACATATGTCCTAAACAAACCAAAACAAGTAGAGAGGTCCATCGGGCTACCTTCGTACGGAGATAGCTATAGGGGTAGACGATCTGGGGGCCCCGGTCTAGGGTTTCGCCGGATGAAGACCGAGCGTCGAAATCACATGAAAACTTGAATGTGCCCCTAGGATATGTGTGTGAGAGTGGTGCAAGGTTATTAGGTGCCATGTGTAGGCCCCATGTGTGCCCCCCTTCCCGGACATGCGTTAACACTTAGTAAAATCCTGGATCTGTACGTGGAAAGTCCCGCCGCATCACAACCGGGGCCTAGAATGTGGCAAAGTTGGCCCAACCTTGGCTCTCCATGTACATATGTCCTAAACAAACCAAAACAAGTAGAGAGGTCCATCAGGCTACCCTCGTATGGGGATAGCTATAGGGGTAGACGATCCGGGGCCCCCGGTCTAGGGTTTCGCCGGAGGAAGACCAGCGGAGCGTCGAAATCACATGAAAACTTTCATGTGACCATAGGATATGTGTTAGAGAGTGGTGCAAGGTTATTAGGTGCCATGTGTGACCCCCTTCCTGGACATGCGTTAACACTTAGTAAAATCCTGGATCTCCACGTGGAAAGTCCCGCCGCGTCACACCCGGGGCCTAGAATGTGGCAAAGTTGGCCCAACCTTGTCTCTACATGTACATATGTCCTAAACAAACCAAAACAAGTAGAGAGGTCCACCGGGCTACCCTCGTACGAAGAAAGCTATAGGGGTAGACGATCCGGGGCCCCCGGTCTAGGGTTTCGCCGGAGGAAGACCGCCGGAGCGTCGAAATCACATGAAAACTTGCATGTGCCCCTAGGATATGTGTGTGAGAGTGGTGAAAGGTTGTTAGGTGCCATGTGTTTCCCCATGTGTAACCCCCTTCCCGGACATGAGTTAACACTTAGTAAAATCCTGGATCTGTACGTGGAAAGTCCCGCCGCGTCACAACCGGGGCCTAGAATGTGGCAAAGTTGGCCCAATCTTGTCTCTACATGTACATATGTCCTAAACAAACCAAAACAAGTAGAGAGGTCCACCGGGCTACCCTCGTACGGAGAAAGCTATAGGGGTAGACGATCCGGGGCCCCCGGTCTAGGGTTTCGCCGGAGGAAGACCACCGGCGCGTCGGAATCACATGAAAACTTGCATGTGCCCCTAGGATATGTGTGTGAGAGTGGTTCAAGGATGTTAGGTGCCATGTGTAGGCCCCATGTGTGACCCCCTTCCTGGACATGCGTTAACACTTAGTAAAATCCTGGATCTATACGTGGAAAGTCCCGCCGCATCACAACCGGGGCCTAGAATGTGGCAAAGTTGGCCCAACCTTGGATCTACATGTACATATGTCCTAAACAAACCCAAACAAGTAGAGAGGTCCACTGGGCTACCCTTGTACGGAGATAGCTATAGGGGTAGACGATCCGGGGCCACCGGTCTAGGGTTTCGCCGGAGGAAGACAACCGGAGGGTCGGAATCACATGAAAACTTGCATGTGCCCCTAGGATATGTGTGTGAGAGCGGTGCAAGGTTGTTAGGTGCCATGTGTAGGCCCCATGTGTGACCCCCTTCCAGTACATGCGTTAACACTTAGTAAAATCATGGATCTGTACGTGGAAAGTCCCGCCGTGTCACAACCGGGGCCTAAAATGTGGCAAAGTCGGCCCAACCTTAGCCCTAGATGTACATATGTCCTAAACAAACCAAAACAAGTAGAGAGGTCCATCGGGCTACCCTCGTACGGAGATAGCTATAGGGGTAGACGATCTGGGGGCCCCGGTCTAGGGTTTCGCCGGAGGAAGACCGAGCGTCGAAATCACATGAAAACTTGAATGTGCCCCTAGGATATGTGTGTGAGAGTGGTGCAAGGTTATTAGGTGCCATGTGTAGGCCCCATGTGTGCCCCCCTTCCCGGACATGCGTTAACACTTAGTAAAATCCTGGATCTGGACGTGGAAAGTCCCGCCGCATCACAACCGGGGCCTAGAATGTGGCAAAGTTGGCCCAACCTTGGCTCTCCATGTACATATGTCCTAAACAAACCAAAACAAGTAGAGAGGTCCATCAGGCTACCCTCGTATGGGGATAGCTATAGGGGTAGACGATCCGGGGCCCCCGGTCTAGGGTTTCGCCGGAGGAAGACCAGCGGAGCGTCGAAATCACATGAAAACTTTCATGTGACCATAGGATATGTGTTAGAGAGTGGTGCAAGGTTATTAGGTGCCATGTGTGACCCCCTTCCTGGACATGCGTTAACACTTAGTAAAATCCTGGATCTCCACGTGGAAAGTCCCGCCGCGTCACACCCGGGGCCTAGAATGTGGCAAAGTTGGCCCAACCTTGTCTCTACATGTACATATGTCCTAAACAAACCAAAACAAGTAGAGAGGTCCACCGGGCTACCCTCGTACGAAGAAAGCTATAGGGGTAGACGATCCGGGGCCCCCGGTCTAGGGTTTCGCCGGAGGAAGACCGCCGGAGCGTCGAAATCACATGAAAACTTGCATGTGCCCCTAGGATATGTGTGTGAGAGTGGTGCAAGGTTGTTAGGTGCCATGTGTTTCCCCATGTGTGACCCCCTTCCCGGACATGAGTTAACACTTAGTAAAATCCTGGATCTGTACGTGGAAAGTCCCGCCGCGTCACAACCGGGGCCTAGAATGTGGCAAAGTTGGCCCAACCTTGGCTCTACATGTATATATGGCCTAAGCAAACCAAAACAAATAGAGAGGTCGACCGATCTACCCTCGTATGGAGATAGCTATAGGGGTAGACGATCCGGGGCCCCCGGTCTAGGGTTTCACCGGAGGAAGACCGCCGGAGCGTCGAAATCACATGAAAACTTGCATGTGCCCCTAGGATATGTGTGTGAGAGTGGTGCAAGGTTGTTAGGTGCCATGTGTAGGCCCCATGTGTGACCCCCTTCCCGGACATACGTTAACACTTAGTAAAATCCTGGATCTGTACGTGGAAAGTCCCGCCACGTCACAACCGGGGCCTAGAATGTGGCAAAGTTGGCCCAACCTTGGCTCTCCATGTACATATGTCCTAAACAAACCAAAACAAGTAGAGAGGTCCACCGGGCTACCCTCGTATGGGGATAGCTATAGGGGTAGTCGATCCGGGGCCCCCGGTCTAGGGTTTCGCCGGAGGAAGACCAGCGGAGCGTCGAAATCACATGAAAACTTTCATGTGACCATAGGATATGTGTTAGAGAGTGGTGCAAGGTTATTAGGTGCCATGTGTGACCCCCTTCCTGGACATGCGTTAACACTTAGTAAAATCCTGGATCTCCACGTGGAAAGTCCCGCCGCGTCACAACCGGGGCCTAGAATGTGGCAAAGTTGGCCCAACCTTGTCTCTACATGTACATATGTCCTAAACAAACCAAAACAAGTAGAGAGGTCCACCGGGCTACCCTCGTACGAAGAAAGCTATAGGGGTAGACGATCCGGGGCCCCCGGTCTAGGGTTTCGCTGGAGGAAGACCGCCGGAGCGTCGAAATCACAAGAAAACTTGCATGTGCCCCTAGGATATGTGTGTGAGATTGGTGCAAGGTTGTTAGGTGCCATGTGTAGGCCCCATGTGTGACCCCCTTTCCGGACGTGCGTTAACACTTAGTAAAATCCTGGATCTCTACGTGGAAAGTCCCGCCGCGTCACAACCGGGGCCTAGAATGTGGCAAAGTTGGCCCAATATTGTCTCTACATGTACATATGTCCTAAACAAACCAAAACAAGTAGAGAGGTCCACCGGGCTACCCTCGTACGAAGAAAGCTATAGGGGTAGACGATCCGGGGCCCCCGGTCTAGGGTTTCGCCGGAGGAAGACCGCCGGAGCGTCGAAATCACAAGAAAACTTGCATGTGCCCCTAGGATATGTGTGTGAGATTGGTGCAAGGTTGTTAGGTGCCATGTGTAGGCCCCATGTGTGACCCCCTTTCCGGACGTGCGTTAACACTTAGTAAAATCCTGGATCTCTACGGGGAAAGTCCCGCCGCGTCACAACCGGGGCCTAGAATGTGGCAAAGTTGGCCCAATATTGTCTCTACATGTACATATGTCCTAAACAAACCAAAACAAGTAGAGAGGTCCACCGGGCTACCCTCGTACGGAGAAAGCTATAGGGGTAGACGATCCGGGGCCCCCGGTCTAGGGTTTCGCCGGAGGAAGACCACCGGCGCGTCGGAATCACATGAAAACTTGCATGTGCCCCTCGGATATGTGTGTGAGAGTGGTTCAAGGATGTTAGGTGCCATGTGTAGTCCCCATGTGTGACCCCCTTCCTGGACATGCGTTAACACTTAGTAAAATCCTGGATCTATACGTGGAAAGTCCCGCCGCATCACAACCGGGGCCTCTAATGTGGCAAAGTTGGCCCAACCTTGGATCTACATGTACATATGTCCTAAACAAACCAAAACAAGTAGAGAGGTCCACTGGGCTACCCTTGTACGGAGATAGCTATAGGGGTAGACGATCCGGGGCCCCCGGTCTAGGTTTTCGCCGGAGGAAGACCAGCGGAGCGTCGAAATCACATGAAAACTTTCATGTGACCATAGGATATGTGTTAGAGAGTGGTGCAAGGTTATTAGGTGCCATGTGTGACCCCCTTCTTGGACATGCGTTAACACTTAGTAAAATCCTGGATCTCCACGTGGAAAGTCCCGCCGCGTCACAACCGGGGCCTAGAATGTGGCAAAGTTGGCCCAACCTTGTCTCTACATGTACATATGTCCTAAACAAACCAAAACAAGTAGAGAGGTCCACTGGGATACCCTCGTACGAAGAAAGCTATAGGGGTAGACGATCCGGGGCCCCCGGTCTAGGGTTTCGCCGGAGGAAGACCAGCGGAGCGTCGAAATCACATGAAAACTTTCATGTGACCATAGGATATGTGTTAGAGAGTGGTGCAAGGTTATTAGGTGCCATGTGTGACCCCCTTCCTGGACATGCGTTAACACTTAGTAAAATCCTGGATCTCCACGTGGAAAGTCCCGCCGCGTCACAACCGGGGCCTAGAATGTGGCAAAGTTGGCCCAATCTTGTCTCTGCATGTACATATGTCCTAAACAAACCAAAACAAGTAGAGAGGTCCACCGGGCTACCCTCGTACGGAGAAAGCTATAGGGGTAGACGATCCGGGGCCCCCGGTCTAGGGTTTCGCCGGAGGAAGACCACCGGCGTGTCGGAATCACATAAAAACTTGCATGTGCCCCTAGGATATGTGTGTGAGAGTGGTTCAAGGATGTTAGGTGCCATGTGTAGGCCCCATGTGTCACCCCCTTCCCGGACATGCGTTAACACTTAGTAAAATCCTGGATCTGTACGTGGAAAGTCCCGCCGCGTCACAACCGGCCTAGAATGTGGCAAAGTTGGCCCAACCTTGGCTCTACATGTATATATGGCCTAAGCAAACCAAAACAAATAGAGAGGTCGACCGATCTACCCTCGTATGGAGATAGCTATAGGGGTAGACGATCCGGGGGCCCCGGTCTAGGGTTTCGCCGGAGGAAGACCGCCGGAGCGTCGAAATCACATGAAAACTTGCATGTGCCCCTAAGATATGTGTGTGAGAGTGGTGCAAGGTTGTTAGGTGCCATGTGTTTCCCCATGTGTGACCCCCTTCCCGGACATGAGTTAACACTTAGTAAAATCCTGGATCTGTACGTGGAAAGTCCCGCCGCGTCACAACCGGGGCCTAGAATGTGGCAAAGTTGGCCCCACCTTGGCTCTACATGTATATATGGCCTAAGCAAACCAAAACAAATAGAGAGGTCGACCGATCTACCCTCGTATGGATATAGCTATAGGGGTAGACGATCCGGGGCCCCCGGTCTAGGGTTTCGCCGGAGGAAGACCGCCGGAGCGTCGAAATCACATGAAAACTTGCATGTGCCCCTAGGATATGTGTGTGGGAGTGGTGCAAGGTTGTTAGGTGCCATGTGTAGGCCCCATGTGTGACCCCCTTCCCGGACATACGTTAACACTTAGTAAAATCCTGGATCTGTACGTGGAAAGTCTCGCCACGTCACAACCGGGGCCTAGAATGTGGCAAAGTTGGCCCAACCTTGGCTCTCCATCTACATATGTCCTAAAAAAACCAAAACAAGTAGATAGGTCCACCGGGCTACCCTCTTATGGGGATAGCTATAGGGGTAGACGATCCGGGGCCCCCGGTCTAGGGTTTCGCCGGAGGAAGACCAGCGGAGCGTCGAAATCACATGAAAACTTTCATGTGACCATAGGATATGTGTTAGAGAGTGGTGCAAGGTTATTAGGTGCCATGTGTGACCCCCTTGCTGGACATGCGTTAACACTTAGTAAAATCATGGATCTCCACGTGGAAAGTCCCGCCGCGTCACAACCGGGCCCTAGAATGTGGCAAAGTTGGCCCAACCTTGTCTCTACATGTACATATGTCCTAAACAAACCAAAACAAGTAGAGAGGTCCACCGGGCTACCCTCGTACGAAGAAAGCTATAGGGGTAGACGATCCGGGGCCCCCGGTCTAGGGTTTCGCCGGAGGAAGACCGCCGGAGCGTCGAAATCACAAGAAAACTTGCATGTGCCCCTAAGATATGTGTGTGAGATTGGTGCAAGTTTGTTAGGTGCCATGTGTAGGCCCCATGTGTGACCCCCTTCCTGGACGTGCGTTAACACTTAGTAAAATCCTGGATCTCTACGTGGAAAGTCCCGCCGCATCACAACCGGGGCCTAGAATGTGGCAAAGTTGGCCCAATCTTGTCTCTGCATGTACATATGTCCTAAACAAACCAAAACAAGTAGAGAGGTCCACCGGGCTACCCTCGTACGGAGAAAGCTATAGGGGTAGACGATCCGGGGCCCCCGGTCTAGGGTTTCGCCGGAGGAAGACCACCGGCGCGTCAGAATCACATGAAAACTTGCATGTGCCCCTAGGATATGTGTGTGAGAGTGGTTCAAGGATGTTAGGTGGCATGTGTAGGCCCCATGTGTGACCCCCTTCCTGGACATGCGTTAACACTTAGTAAAATCCTGGATCTATACGTGGAAAGTCCCGCCGCATCACAACCGGGGCCTCTAATGTGGCAAAGTTGGCCCAACCTTGGATCTACATGTACATATGTCCTAAACAAACCAAAACAAGTAGAGAGGTCCACTAGGCTACCCTTGTACGGAGATAGCTATAGGGGTAGACGATCCGGGGCCACCGGTCTAGGGTTTCGCCGGAGGAAGACCACCGGAGGGTCGGAATCACATGAAAACTTGCATGTGCCCCTAGGATATGTGTGTGAGAGCGTTTCAAGGTTGTTAGGTGCCATGTGTAGGCCCCATGTGTGACCCCCTTCCCGTACATGCGTTAAGACTTAGTAAAATCATGGATCTGTACGTGGAAAGTCCCGCCTTGTCACAACCGGGGCCTAGAATGTGGCAAAGTCGGCCCAACCTTAGCCCTAGATGTACATATGTCCTAAACAAACCAAAACAAGTAGAGAGGTCCATCGGGCTACCCTCGTACGGAGATAGCTATAGGGGTAGACGATCTGGGGGCCCCGGTCTAGGGTTTCGCCGGAGGAAGACCGCCGGAGCGTCGAAATCACATGAAAACTTGAATGTGCCCCTAGGATATGTGTGTGAGAGTGGTGCAAGGTTATTAGGTGCCATGTGTAGGCCCCATGTGTGCCCCCCTTCCCGGACATGCGTTAACACTTAGTAAAATCCTGGATCTGTACGTGGAAAGTCCCGCCGCGTCACAACCGGGGCCTAGAATGTGGCAAAGTTGGGCCAACCTTGGCTCTCCATGTACATATGTCCTAAACAAACCAAAACAAGTAGAGAGGTCCATCAGGCTAACCTCGTACGGAGAAAGCTATAGGGGTAGACGATCCGGGGCCCCCGGTCTAGGGTTTTGCCGGAGGAAGACCGCGGGAGCATCGAAATCACATGAAAACTTGGATGTGCCCCTAGGATATGTGTGTGAGAGTGGTGCTAGGTTGTTAGGTGCCATGTGTAGGCCCCATGTGTGACCCCCTTCCCGGACATGCGTTAACACTTAGTAAAATCCTGGATCTATACGTGGAAAGTCCCGCCGCGTCACAACCGGGGCCTAGAATGTGGCAAAGTTGGCCCAACCTTGGCTCTACATGTACATATGTCCTAAACAAACCAAAACAAGTAGAGAGGTCCACCGGGCTACCCTCGTATGGAGATAGCTATTTGGGTAGACGATCCGGGACCCCCGGTCTAGGGTTTCACCGGAGGAAGACCGTCGGAGCATCGAAATCACATGAAAACTTGCATGTGCCCCTAGGATATGTGTGTGAGAGTGGTGAAAGGTTGTTAGGTGCCGTGTGTATGCCCCATGTGTGACCCCCTTCCCGGACATGCGTTAACACTTAGTAAAATCCTAGATCTGTACGTGGAAAGTCCCGTCGCGTCACAACCGGGGCCTAGCATGTGGCAATGTCGGCCCAACCTTAGCTCTAGATGTACATATGTCGTAAACGAACCAAAACAAGTAGAGAGGTCTATCGGGCTACCCTCGTACGGAGATAGCTATAGGGGTAGACGATCCAGGGGCCCCGGTCTAGGGTTTCGCCGGAGGAAGACCGCCGGAGCGTCGAAATCACATGAAAACTTGAATGTGCCCCTAGGATATGTGTGTGAGAGTGGTGCAAGGTTATTAGGTGCCATGTGTAGGCCCCATGTGTGCCCCCCTTCCCGGACATGCGTTAACACTTAGTAAAATCCTGGATCTGTACGTGGAAAGTCCCGCCGCGTCACAACCGGGGCCTAGAATGTGCCAAAGTTGGCCCAACCATGGCTCTCCATGTACATATGTCCTAAACAAACCAAAACAAGTAGAGAGGTCCACCGGGATACCCTCGTACGGAGATAACTATTGGGGTAGACGATCCGGGGCCCCCAGTCTAGGGTTTCGCCAGAGGAAGACCGTCGGAGCGTCGAAATCACATGAAAACTTGCATGTGCCCCTAGGATAGGTGTGTGAGAGTGGTGCAAGGTTGTTAGGTTCCATGTGTAGGACCCATGTGTGACCCCCTTCCCGGACATGCGTTAACACTTAGTAAAATCCTGGATCTGTATGTGGAAAGTCCCGCCGCGTCACAACCGGGGCCTAGAATGTGGCAAAGTTGGGCCAACCTTGGCTCTACATGTACATATGTCCTAAACAAACCAAAAAAAAAGTAGAGAGGTCCACCGAGCTACCCTCGTACGGAGATAGCTATAGGGGTAGACGATCCGGGGCCCCCGGTCTAGGGTTTCGCCAGAGGAAGACCGCTGGAGCGTCAAAATCACATGAAAACTTGCATGTGCCCCTAGGATATGTGTGTGAGAGTGGTTCAAGGTTGTTAGGTGCCATGTGTAGGCCCCATGTGTGACCCCCTTCCCAGACATGCGTTAACACTTAGTAAAATCATGGCTCTGTACGTGGAAAGTCCCGCCACGTCACAACCCGGGCCTAGAATGTGGCAAAGTTGGACCAACCTTGGCTCTACATGTACATATGTCCTAAACAAACCAAAACAAGTATATAGGTACACCGGGGTACCCTCGTATGGAGATAGCTATAGGGGTAGACGATCCGGGACCCCCGGTATAGGGTTTCGTCGGAGGAAGAACGCCGGAGCGTCGAAATCACATGAAAACTTGCATGTGCCCCTAGGATATGTTTGTGAGAGTGGTGCAAGGTTGTTAGGTGCCATGTGTAGGCCCCATGTGTGCCCCCCTTCCCGGACATGCGTTAACACTTAGTAAAATTCTGGATCTGTACGTGGAAAGTCCCGCCGCGTCACAACCGGGGCCTAGAATGTGGCAAAGTTGGCCCAACCTTGGCTCTACATGTACATATGTCCTAAACAAAACAAAACAAGTAGAGAGGTTCACCGGGATACCCTCGTACGGAGAAAGCTATAGCGGTAGACGATCGGGGGCCCCCGGTCTAGGGTTTCGCCGGAGGAAGACCACCGGAGCGTCGGAATCACATGAAAACTTGCATGTGCCCCTAGGATATGTGTGTGAGAGTGGTGAAAGGTTGTTAGGTGCCATGTGTAGGCCCCATGTGTGACCCCCTTCCCGGACATGCGTTAACACTTAGTAAAATCATGGATCTGTACGTGGAAAGTCCCGCCGCGTCACAACCGGGGCCTAGAATGTGGCAAAGTTGGCCCAACCTTGGATCTACATGTACATATGTCCTAAACGAACCAAAACAAGTAGAGAGGTCCACCGGGCTACCCTTGTATGGAGATAGCTATAGGGGTAGACGATCCGGGGCCCCCGGTCTAGGGTTTCGCCAGAGGAAGACCACCGGAGCGTCGACATCACATGAAAACTTGGATGTGCCCCTAGGATATGTGTGTGAGATTGGTGCAAGGTTGTTAGGTGCCATGTGTAGGCCCCATGTGTGACCCCCTTCCTGAACATGCGTTAACACTTAGTAAAATCCTGGATCTTTACGTGGAAAGTCCCGCCGCGTCACAACCGGGGCCTAGAATGTGGCAAAGTTGGCCCAACCTTGGATATCCATGTACATATGTCCTTAACAAACCAAAACAAGTAGAGAGGTCCATCAGGCAACCCTCGTACGGAGAAAGCTATAGGGGTAAACGATCCAGGGCTCCCGGTCTAGGGTTTCGCCGGAGGAAGACCGCCGGAGCGTCGAAATCACATGAAAACTTGCATGTGCCCATAGGATATGTGTGTGAGAGTGGTGCAAGGTTGTTCGGTGCCATGTGTAGCCCCATGTGTGACCCCCTTCCCGGACATGCGTTAACACTTAGTAAAATCCTGGATCTGTACGTGGAAAGTCCCGCCGCGTCACAACCGGGGCCTAGAATGTGGCAAAGTGGCCCAAACTTGGCTCTACATGTATATATGTCCTAAGCAAACCAAAACAAATAGAGAGGTCCACCGGGATACCCTCGTACGGAGATACCTATAGGGCTAGACGATCCGGGGCCCCCGGTCTAGGGTTTCGCCGGAGGAAGACCGCCGGAGCATAAAAATCACATGAAAACTTGCATGTGCCCCTAGGATATGTGTGTGAGAGTGGTGCAAGGTTGTTACCTGCCATGTGTAGGCCCCATGTGTGACCCCCTTCCTGGATATGCGTTAACACTTAGTAAAATCCTGGATCTGTACGTGGAAAGTCCCGCCACGTCACAACCGGGGCCTAGAATGTGGCAAAGTTGGCCCAACCATGGCTCTCCATGTACATATGTCCTAAACAAACCAAAACAAGTAGAGAGGTCCACCGGGCTATCCTCGTACCGAGATAGCTATAGGGGTAGACGATCCGGGGCCCCCGGTCTAGGGTTTCGCCGGAGGAAGACCGCCGGAGCGTCGAAATCACGTGAAAACTTGCATGTGCCCCTAGGATATGTGTGTCAGAGTGGTGCAAGGTTGTTAGGTGCCATGTGTAGGCCCCATGTGTGACCCCCTTCCCGGACATGCGTTAACACTTAGTAAAATCCTGGATCTGTACGTGGAAAGTCCCGCCACGTCACAACCGGGGCCTAGAATGTGGCAAAGTTGGCCCAACCTTGGCTCTCCATGTACATATGTCCTAAACAAACCAAAACAAGTAGAGAGGTCCACCGGGCTACCCTCGTATGGGGATAGCTATAGGGGTAGACGATCTGGGGCCCCCGGTCTAGGGTTTCGCCAGAGGAAGACCAGCGGAGCGTCGAAATCACATGAAAACTTTCATGTGACCATAGGATATGTGTTAGAGAGTGGTGCAAGGTTATTAGGTGCCATGTGTGACCCCCTTCCTGGACATGCGTTAACACTTAGTAAAATCCTGGATCTCCACGTGGAAACTCCCGCCGCGTCACAACCGGGGCCTAGAATGTGGCAAAGTTGGCCCAACCTTGTCTCTACATGTACATATGTCCTAAACAAACCAAAACAAGTATAGAGGTCCACCGGGCTACCCTCGTATGAAGAAAGCTATAGGGGTAGACGATCCGGGGCCCCCGGTCTAGGGTTTCGCCGGAGGAAGACCGCCGGAGCGTCGAAATCACAAGAAAACTTGCATGTGCCCCTAGGATATGTGTGTGAGATTGGTGAAAGGTTGTTAGGTGCCATGTGTAGGCCCCATGTGTGACCCCCTTCCCGGACGTGCGTTGACACTTAGTAAAATCCTGGATCTCTGCGTGGAAAGTCCCGCCGCGTCACAACCGGGGCCTAGAATGTGGCAAAGTTGGCCCAATCTTGTCTCTGCATGTACATATGTCCTAAACAAACCAAAACAAGTAGAGAGGTCCACCGGGCTACGCTCGTACGGAGAAAGCTATAGGGGTAGACGATCCGGGGCCCCCGGTCTAGGGTTTCGCCGGAGGAAGACCACCGGTGCGTCGGAATCACATGAAAACTTGCATGTGCCCCTAGGATATGTGTGTGAGAGTGGTTCAAGGATGTTAGGTGCCATGTGTAGGCCCCATGTGTGACCCCCTTCCCGGAAATGCGTTAACACTTAGTAAAATCCT
This sequence comes from Avena sativa, assembly GCA_916181665.1. Lineage (NCBI taxonomy): Eukaryota > Viridiplantae > Streptophyta > Magnoliopsida > Poales > Poaceae > Avena > Avena sativa. The sequence continues at coordinate 196,764,949 of OV702286.1, forward strand.
GGATCTGTACGTGGAAAGTCCCGCCGCATCACAACCGGGGCCTCTAATGTGGAAAAGTTGGCCCAACCTTGGATCTACATGTACATATGTCCTAAACAAACCAAAACAAGTAGATAGGTCCACTGTGCTACCCTTGTACAGAGATAGCTATAGGGGTAGACGATCCGGGGCCACCGGTCTAGGGTTTCGCCGGAGGAAGACCACCGGAGGGTCGGAATCACATGAAAACTTGCATGTGCCCCTAGGATATGTGTGTGAGAGCGGTGCAAGGTTGTTAGGTGCCATGTGTAGGCCCCATGTGTGACCCCCTTCCCGGACATGCGTTAACACTTAGTAAAATCATGGATCTGTACGTGGAAAGTCCCGCCGCGTCACAACCGGGGCCTAGAATGTGGCAAAGTCGGCCCAACCTTAGCCCTAGATGTACATATGTCCTAAACAAACCAAAACAAGTAGAAAGGTCCATCGGGCTACCCTCGTACGGAGATTGCTATAGGGGTAGACGATCTGGGGGCCCTGGTCTAGGGTTTAGCCGGAGGAAGACCGCCGGAGCGTCGAAATCACATGAAAACTTGAATGTGCCCCTAGGATATGTGTGTGAGAGTGGTGCAAGGTTATTAGGTGCCATGTGTAGGACCCATGTGTGCCCCCCTTCCCGGACATGCGTTAACACTTAATAAAATCCTGGATCTGTACGTGGAAAGTCCCGCCGCGTCACAACCGGGGCCTAGAATGTGGCAAAGTTGGCCCAACCTTGGCTCTCCATGTACATATGTCCTAAACAAACCAAAACAAGTAGAGAGGTCCATCAGGCTACCCTCGTACGGAGAAAGCTATAGGGGTAGATGATCCGGGGCCCCCGGTCTAGGGTTTCGCCGGAGGAAGACCGCCGGAGCATCGAAATCACATGAAAACTTGGATGTGCCCCTAGGATATGTGTGTGAGAGTGGTGCAAGGTTGTTAGGTGCCATGTATAGGCCCCATGTGTGACCCCCTTCCCGGACATGCGTTAACACTTAGTAAAATCCTGGATCTATACGTGGAAAGTCCCGCCGCGTCACAACCGGGGCCTAGAATGTGGCAAAGTTGGCCCAACCTTGGCTCTACATGTACATATGTCCTAAACAAACCAAAACAAGTAGAGAGGTCCACCGGGCTACCCTCGTACGGAGATAGCTATTTGGGTAGACGATCCGGGACCCCCGGTCTAGGGTTTCACCGGAGGAAGACCGTCGGAGCATCGAAATCACATGAAAACTTGCATGTGCCCCTAGGATATGTGTGTGAGAGTGGTGCAAGGTTGTTAGGTGCCATGTGTAGGCCCCATGTGTGACCCCCTTCCCGGACATACGTTAACACTTAGTAAAATCCTGGATCTGTACGTGGAAAGTCCCGCCACGTCACAACCGGGGCCTAGAATGTGGCAAAGTTGGCCCAACCTTGGCTCTCCATGTACATATGTCCTAAACAAACCAAAACAAGTAGAGAGGTCCACCGGGCTACCCTCGTATGGGGATAGCTATAGGGGTAGACGATCCGGGGCCCCCGGTCTAGGGTTTCGCTGGAGGAAGACCAGCGGAGCGTCGAAATCACATGAAAAATTTCATGTGACCATAGTATATGTGTTAGAGAGTGGTGCAAGGTTATTAGGTGCCATGTGTGACCCCCTTCCTGGACATGCGTTAACACTTAGTAAAATCCTGGATCTCCACGTGGAAAGTCCCGCCGCGTCACAACCGGGGCCTAGAATGTGGCAAAGTTGGCCCAACCTTGTCTCTACATGTACATATGTCCTAAACAAACCAAAACAAGTAGAGAGGTGCACCGGGCTACCCTCGTACGAAGAAAGCTATAGGGGTAGACGATCCGGTGCCCCCGGTCTAGGGTTTCGCCGGAGGAAGACCGCCGGAGCGTCGAAATCACAAGAAAACTTGCATGTGCCCCTAGGATATGTGTGTGAGATTGGTGCAAGGTTGTTAGGTGCCATGTGTAGGCCCCATGTGTGACCCCCTTCCCGGACGTGCGTTAACACTTAGTAAAATCCTGGATCTCTACGTGGAAAGTCCCGCCACGTCACAACCGAGGCCTAGAATGTGGCAAAGTTGGCCCAATCTTGTCTCTGCATGAACATATGTCCTAAACAAACCAAAGCAAGTAGAGAGGTCCACCGGGCTACCCTCGTACGGAGAAAGCTATAGGGGTAGACGATCCGGGGCCCCCGGTCTAGGGTTTCGCCGGAGGAAGACCACCGGCGCGTCGGAATCACATGAAAACTTGCATGTGCCCCTAGGATATGTGTGTGAGAGTGGTTCAAGGATGTTAGGTGCCATGTGTAGGCCCCATGTGTGACCCCCTTCCTGGACATGCGTTAACACTTAGTAAAATCCTGGATCTGTAAGTGGAAAGTCCCGCCGCATCACAACCGGGGCCTCTAATGTGGCAAAGTTGGCCCAACCTTGGATCTACATGTACATATGTCCTAAACAAACCAAAACAAGTAGAGAGGTCCACTGGGCTACCCTTGTACGGAGATAGCTATAGGGGTAGACGATCCGGGGCCACCGGTCTAGGGGTTCGCCGGAGGAAGACCTTCGGAGGGTCGGAATCACATGAAAACTTGCATGTGCCCCTAGGATATGTGTGTGAGAGCGGTGCAAGGTTGTTAGGTGCCATGTGTAGGCCCCATGTGTGACCCCCTTCCCGGACATGCGTTAACACTTAGTAAAATCATGGATCTGTACGTGGAAAGTCCCGCCGCGTCACAACCGGGGCCTAGAATGTGGCAAAATCGGCCCAACCTTAGCCCTAGATGTACATATGTCCTAAACAAACCAAAACAAGTAGAGAGGTCCATCGGGCTACCCTCGTACGGAGATAGCAATAGGGGTAGACGATCTGGGGGCCCCGGTCTAGGGTTTCGCCGGAGGAAGACCGCCGGAGCGTCGAAATCACATGAAAACTTGAATGTGCCCCTAGGATATGTGTGTGAGAGTGGTGCAAGGTTATTAGGTGCCATGTGTAGGCCCCATGTGTGCCCCCTTCCCGGACATGCGTTAACACTTAGTAAAATCCTGGATCTGTACGTGGAAAGTCCCACCGCGTCACAACCGGGGCCTAGAATGTGGCAAAGTTGGCCCAACCTTGGCTCTCCATGTACATATGTCGTAAACAAACCAAAACAAGTAGAGAGGTCCATCAGGCTACCCTCGTACGGAGAAAGCTATAGGGGTAGACGATCCGGGGCCCCCGGTCTAGGGTTTCGCCTGAGGAAGACCGCCGGAGCATCGAAATCACATGAAAACTTGGATGTGCCCCTAGGATATGTGTGTGAGAGTGGTGCAACGTTGTTAGGTGCCATGTGTAGGCCCCATGTGTGACCCCCTTCCCGGACATGCGTTAACACTTAGTAAAATCCTGGATCTATACGTGGAAAGTCCCGCCGCGTCACAACCGGGGCCTAGAATGTGGCAAAGTTGGCCCAACCTTGGCTCTACATGTACGTATGTCCTAAACAAACCAAAACAAGTAGAGAGGTCCACCGGGCTACCCTCGTACGGAGATAGCTATTTGGGTAGACGATCCGGGACCCCCGGTCTAGGGTTTCACCGGAGGAAGACCGTCGGAGCGTCGAAATCACATGAAAACTTGCATGTGCCCCTAGGATATGTGTGTGAGAGTGGTGAAAGGTTGTTAGGTGCCGTGTGTATGCCCCATGTGTGACCCCCTTCCCGGACATGCGTTAACACTTAGTAAAATCCCGGATCGGTACGTGGAAAGTCCCGTCGCGTCACAACCAGGGCCTAGCATGTGGCAAAGTCGGCCCAACCTTAGCTCTAGATGTACATATGTCGTAAACGAACCAAAACAAGTAGAGAGGTCCATCGGGCTACCCTCGTACGGAGATAGCTATAGGGGTAGACGATCCAGGGGCCCCGGTCTAGGCTTTCGCCGGAGGAAGACCGCCGGAGCGTCGAAATCACATGAAAACTTGAATGTGCCCCTAGGATATGTGTGTGAGAGTGGTGCAAGGTTATTAGGTGCCATGTGTAGGCCCCATGTGTGCCCCCCTTCCCGGACATGCGTTAACACTTAGTAAAATCCTGGATCTGTACGTGGAAAGTCCCGCCGCGTCACAACCGGGGCCTAGAATGTGGCAAAGTTGGCCCAACCTTGGCTCTCCATGTACATATGTCCTAAACAAAACAAAACAAGTAGAGAGGTCCACCGGGATACCCTCGTACGGAGATAGCTATTGGGGTAGACGATCCGGGGCCCCCGGTCTAGGGTTTCGCCAGAGGAAGACCGTCGGAGCGTCGAAATCACATGAAAACTTGCATGTGCCCCTAGGATAGGTGTGTGAGAGTGGTGCAAGGTTGTTAGGTTCCATGTGTAGGCCCCATGTGTGACCCCCTTCCCGGACATGCGTTAACACTTAGTAAAATCCTGGATCTGTATGTGGAAAGTCCCGCCGCGTCACAACCGGGGCCTAGAATGTGGCAAAGTTGGGCCAACCTTGGCTCTACATGTACATATGTCCTAAACAAACCAAAAAAAAAGTAGAGAGGTCCACCGAGGTACCCTCGTACAGAGATAGCTATAGGGGTAGACGATATGGGGCCCCCGGTCTAGGGTTTCGCCGGAGGAAGACCGCTGGAGCGTCAAAATCACATGAAAACTTGCATGTGCCCCTAGGATATGTGTGTGAGAGTGGTGCAAAGTTGTTAGGTGCCATGTGTAGGCCCCATGTGTGACCCCCTTCCCAGACATGCGTTAACACTTAGTAAAATCATGGCTCTGTACGTGGAAAGTCCCGCCGCGTCACAACCGGGGCCTAGAATGTGGCAAAGTTGGCCCAAACTTGGCTCTACATGTACATATGTCCTAAACAAACCAAAACAAGTACAGAGGTCCACCGGGCTACCCTCGTACGGAGATAGCTATAGGGGTAGACGATCCGGGACCCCCGGTATAGGGTTTCGCCGGAGGAAGAACGCCGGAGCGTCGAAATCACATGAAAACTTGCATGTGCCCCTAGGATATGTGTGTGAGAGTGGTGCAAGGTTGTTAGGTTCCATGTGTAGTCCCCATGTGTGCCCCCCTTCCCGGACATGCATTAACACTTAGTAAAATCCTGGATCTGTACGTGGAAAGTCCCGCCGCGTCACAACCGGGGCCTAGAATGTGGCAAAGTTGGCCCAACCTTGGCTCTACATGTACATATGTCCTAAACAAAACAAAACAAGTAGAGAGGTCCACCGCGATACCCTCGTACGGAGAAAGCTATAGCGGTAGACGATCGGGGGCCCCCGGTCTAGGGTTTCGCCGGAGGAAGACCACCGGAGCGTCGGAATCACATGAAAACTTGCATGTGCCCCTAGGATATGTGTGTGAGAGTGGTGAAAGGTTGTTAGGTGCCATGTGTAGGCCCCATGTGTGACCCCCTTCCCGTACATGCGTTAACACTTAGTAAAATCATGGATCTGTACGTGGAAAGTCCCGCCGCGTCACAACCGGGGCCTAGAATGTGGCAAAGTTGGCCCAACCTTGGATCTACATGTACATATGTCCTAAACAAACCAAAACAAGTAGAGAGGTCCACCGGGCTACCCTTGTACGGAGATAGCTATAGGGGTAGACGATCCGAGGCCCCCGGTCTAGGGTTTCGCCGGAGGAAGACCACCGGAGCGTCGACATCACATGAAAACTTGGATGTGCCCCTAGGATATGTGTGTGAGATTGGGGCAAGGTTGTTAGGTGCCATGTGTAGGCCCCATGTGTGACCCCCTTCCCGAACTTGCGTTAACACTTAGTAAAATCCTGGATCTGTACGTGGAAAGTCCCGCCGCGTCACAACCGGGGCCTAGAATGTGGCAAAGTGGCCCAACCTTGGCTCTACATGTATATATGTCCTAAGCAAACCAAAACAAATAGAGAGGTCCACCGGGATACCCTCGTATGGAGATACCTATGGGGGTAGACGATCTGGGGCCCCCGGTCTAGGGTTTCGCCGGAGGAAGACCGCCGGATCATCAAAATCACATGAAAACTTGCATGTGACCCTAGGATATGTGTGTGAGAGTGGTGCAAGGTTGTTACCTGCCATGTGTAGGCCCCATGTGTGACCCCCTTCCTGGACATGCGTTAACACTTAGTAAAATCCTGGATCTGTACGTGGAAAGTCCCGCCACGTCACAACCGGGGCCTAGAATGTGGCAAAGTTGGCCCAACCATGGCTCTCCATGTACATATGTCCTAAACAAACCAAAACAAGTAGAGAGGTCCACCGGGCTATCCTCGTACAGAGATAGCTATAGGGGTAGACGATCCGGGGCCCCCGGTCTAGGGTTTCGCCGGAGGAAGACCGCCGGAGCGTCGAAATCACGTGAAAACTTGCATGTGCCCCTAGGATATGTGTTAGAGAGTGGTGCAAGGTTGTTAGGTGCTATGTGTGAACCCCTTCCTGGACATGCGTTAACACTTAGTAAAATCCTTGATCTGCACGTGGAAAGTCCCGCCGCGTCACAACCGGGGCCTAGAATGTGGCAAAGTTGGCCCATCCTTGGCTATACATGTACATATGTCCTAAAGAAACCAAAACAAGTAGAGAGGTCCACCGGGCTACCCTCGTAAGAAGAAAGCTATAGGGGTAGACGATCCGGGGCCCCTGGTCTAGGGTTTCGCCGGAGGAAGACCACCGGAGCGTCGAAATCACATGAAAACTTGCATGTGCCCCTACGATATGTGTGTGAGAGTGGTGCAAGGTTGTTAGGTGCCATGTGTAGGCCCCATGTGTGACCCCCTTCCCGGACATGCGTTAACACTTAGTAAAATCCTGGATCTGTACGTGGAAAGTCCCGCCGCGTCACAATCGGGGCCTATAATGTGGCAAAGTTGGCCCATAGGATATGTGTGTGAGAGTGGTGCAAGGTTATTAGGTGCTATGTGTAGGCCCCATGTGTGCCACCTTCCCGCACATGTGTTAACACTTAGTAAAATCCAGGATCTGTACGTGCAAAGTCCCGCCGCGTCACAACCGGGGCCTAGAATGTGGCAAAGTTGGCCCAACCTTGGCTCTCCATGTACATATGTCCTAAACAAACCAAAACAAGTAGAGAGGTCTATCAGGCTACCCTCGTACGGAGAAAGCTATAGGGGTAGACGATCCGGGGCCGCCGGTCTAGGGTTTCGCCGGAGGAAGACCGCCGGAGCGTCGAAATCACATGAAAACTTGCATGTGCCCCTAGGATATGTGTGTGAGAGTGGTTCAAGGTTGTTAGCTGTCATGTGTAGGCCCCATGTGTGACCCCCTTCCCGGACATGCGTTAACACTTAGTAAAATCCTGGATCGGTACGTGGAAAGTCCCGCCGCGTCACAACCGGGGCCTAGAATGTGGCAAAGTTGGCCCAACCTTGGCTCTACATGTATATATGGCCTAAGCAAACCAAAACAAATAGAGAGGTCGACCGATCTACCCTCGTATGGAGATAGCTATAGGGGTAGACGATCCGGGGCCCCCGGTCTAGGGTTTCGCCGGAGGAAGACCGCCGGAGCGTCGAAATCACATGAAAACTTTCATGTTCCCCTAGGATATGTGTGTGAGAGTGGTGCAAGGTTGTTAGGTGCCATGTGTAGGCCCCATGTGTGTCCCCCTTCCCGGACATGCGTTAACACTTAGTAAAATCATGGATCTGTATGTGGAAAGTCCCACCGCGTCACAACCGGGGCCTATAATGTGGCAAAGTTGGCCCATAGGATATGTGTGTGAGAGTGGTGCAAGGTTATTAGGTGCTATGTGTAGGCCCCATGTGTGCCACCTTCCCGCACATGTGTTAACACTTAGTAAAATCCAGGATCTGTACGTGCAAAGTCCCGCCGCGTCACAACCGGGGCCTAGAATGTGGCAAAGTTGGCCCAACCTTGGCTCTCCATGTACATATGTCCTAAACAAACCAAAACAAGTAGAGAGGTCTATCAGGCTACCCTCGTACGGAGAAAGCTATAGGGGTAGACGATCTGGGGCCCCCGGTCTAGGGATTCGCCGGAGGAAGACCGCCGGAGCGTCGAAATCACATGAAAACTTGCATGTGCCCCTAGGATATGTGTGTGAGAGTAGTGCAAGGTTGTTAGGTGCCATGTGTAAGCCCCATGTGTGACCCCCTTCCTGGACATGCGTTAACACTTAGTAAAATCATGGATCTGTACGTGGAAAGTCCCGCCGCGTCACAACCGGGGCCTAGAATGTGGCAAAGTTGGCCCAACCTTGGCTATACATGTACATATGTCCTAAACAAACCAAAACAAGTAGAGAGGTCCACCGGGCTACCCTCGTACGAAGAAAGCTATAGGGGTAGACGATCTGGGGCCCCCAGTCTAGGGATTCGCTGGAGGAAGACCGCCGGAGCGTCAAAATCACATGAAAACTTGCATGTGCCCCTAGGATTTGTGTGTGAGAGTGGTGCAAGGTTGTTAGGTGCCATGTGTAGGCCCCATGTGTGACCCCCTTCCCGGACATGCGTTAACACTTAGTAAAATCCTGGATATGTACGTGGAAAGTCCCGCGGCGTCACAACGGGGGCCTAGAATGTCGCAAAGTTGGCCCAACCTTGGATCTACTGTACATATGTCCTAAGCAAACCAAAACAAGTAGAGAGGTCCACTGGGCTTCCCTTGTAGGGAGATAGCTATAGGGGTAGACGATCCGGGGCCACCGGTCTAGGGTTTCACCGAAAGAAGATCACCGGAGCGTCGGAATCACATGAAAACTTGCATGTGCCCCTAGGATATGTGTGTGAGAGTGGTTCAAGGTTGTTAGGTGCCATGTGTAGGCCCCATGTGTGACCCCCTTCCCGAACATGCGTTAACACTTAGTAAAATCCTGGATCTGTACGTGGAAAGTCCTGCCGCGTCACAACCGGGGCCTAGCATGTGGCAAAGTCGGCCCAACCTTAGCTCTAGATGTACATATGTCCTAAACGAACTAAAACAAGTAGAGAGGTCCACCGGGCTACCCTCGTATGGAGATAGCTATAGGGGTAGACGATCCGGGGGCCCCGGTCTAGGGTTTCGCCGGAGGAAGACCACCGGAGCGTCGAAATCACATGAAAACTTGAATGTGCCCCTAGGATATGTGTACGAGAGTGGTGCAAGGTTATTAGGTGCTATGTGTAGGCCCCATGTGTGCCCTCCTTCCCGGACATGCGTTAACACTTAGTAAAATCCTGGATCTGTATGTGGAAAGTCCCGCCGCGTCACAACCGGGGCCTAGAATGTGGCAAAGTGGGCCCAACCTTATCTCTAGATGTACATATGTCCTAAACGAACCAAAACAAGTAGAGAGGTCCACCGTCTACCCTCGTACGGAGATAGCTATAGGGGTAGACGATCTGGGGGGCCCGGTCTAGGGTTTCGCCGGAGGAAGACCACCGGAGCGTCGAAATCACATGAGAACTTGAATGTGCCCCTAGGCTATGTGTGTGTGAGTGGTGCAAGGTTATTAGGTGCCATGTGTAGGCCCCATGTGTGCCCTCCTTCCCGGACATGCGTTAACACTTAGTAAAATCCTGGATCTGTATGTGGAAAGTCCCGCCGCGTCACTACCGGGGCCTAAAATGTGGCAAAGTTGGCCCAAACTTGGCTCTACATGTACATATGTCCTAAACAAACCAAAACAAGTAGAGAGGTCCATCAGGCTACCCTCGTACGGAGAAAGCTATAGGGGTAGACGATCCGAGGCCCCCGGTCTAGGGTTTCGCCGGAGGAAAACCGTCGGAGCGTCGAAATCACATGAAAACTTGCGTGTGCCCCTAGGATATATGTGTGAGAGTGGTTCAAGGTTGTTAGGTGCCATGTGTAGGACCCATGTGTGACCCCTTCCCGGACATGCGTTAACACTTAGTAAAATCATGGATCTGTATGTGGAAAGTCCCACCGCGTCACAACCGGGGCCTAGAATGTGGCAAAGTTGGCCCAACCTTGGCTCTACATGTACATGTGTCCTAAACAAACCAAAACAAGTAGAGAGGTCCACCGGGCTACCCTCATACGGAGATAGCTATAGGGGTAGACGATCCGGGGCCACCGGTCTAGGGTTTCGCCGTAGGAAGATCACCGGAGCGTCGGAATCACATGAAAACTTGCATGTGCCCCTAGGATATGTGTGTGAGAGTGGTGCAAGGTTGTTAGGTGCCATGTGTAGGCCCCATGTGTGACCCCCTTTCTGGACATGCGTTAACACTTAGTAAAATCCTGGATCTATACGCGGAAAGTCCCGCCGCGTCACAACCGGGGCCTAGAATATGGCAAAGTCGGCCCAACCTTAGCTCTAGATGTACATATGTCCTAAACGAACTAAAACAAGTAGAGAGGTCCACCGGGCTACCCTCGTACGGAGATAGCTATAGGGGTAGAAGATCTGGGGGCCCCGGTCTAGGGTTTCGCCGGAGGAAGACCGCCGGAGCGTCGAAATCACATGAAAACTTGAATGTGCCCCTAGGATATGTGTGTGAGAGTGGTGCAAGGTTATTAGGTGCTATGTGTAGGCCCCATGTGTGCCCACCTTCCCGGACATGTGTTAACACTTAGTAAAATCCTGGATCTGTACGTGCAAAGTCCCGCCGCGTCACAACCGGGGCCTAGAATGTGGCAAAGTTGGCCCAACCTTGGCTCTCCATGTACATATGTCCCAAACAAACCAAACCACGTAGAGAGGTCCATCATGCTACCCTCGTACGGAGAAAGCTATAGGGGTAGACGATCCGGGGCCGCCGGTCTAGGGTTTCGCCGGAGGAAGACCGCCGGAGCGTCGAAATCACATGAAAACTTGCATGTGCCCCTAGGATATGTGTGTGAGAGTGGTTCAAGGTTGTTAGCTGTCATGTGTAGGCCCCATGTGTGACCCCCTTCCCGGACATGCGTTAACACTTAGTAAAATCCTGGATCGGTACGTGGAAAGTCCCGCCGCGTCACAACCGGGGCCTAGAATGTGGCAAAGTTGGCCCAACCTTGGCTCTACATGTATATATGGCCTAAGCAAACCAAAACAAATAGAGAGGTCGACCGATCTACCCTCGTATGGAGATAGCTATAGGGGTAGACGATCCGGGGCCCCCGGTCTAGGGTTTCGCCGGAGGAAGACCGCCGGAGCGTCGAAATCACATGAAAACTTTCATGTTCCCCTAGGATATGTGTGTGAGAGTGGTGCAAGGTTGTTAGGTGCCATGTGTAGGCCCCATGTGTGTCCCCCTTCCCGGACATGCGTTAACACTTAGTAAAATCATGGATCTGTATGTGGAAAGTCCCACCGCGTCACAACCGGGGCCTAGAATGTGGCAAAGTTGGCCCAACCTTGGCTCTACATGTACATGTGTCCTAAACAAACCAAGACAAGTAGAGAGGTCCACCGGGCTACCCTCATACGGAGATAGCTATAGGGGTAGACGATCCGGGGCCACCGGTCTAGGGTTTCTCCGTAGGAAGATCACCGGAGCGTCGGAATCACATGAAAACTTGCATGTGCCCCTAGGATATGTGTGTGAGAGTGGTGCAAGGTTGTTAGGTGCCATGTGTAGGCCCCATGTGTGACCCCCTTTCTGGACATGCGTTAACACTTAGTAAAATCCTGGATCTATACGCGGAAAGTCCCGCCGCGTCACAACCGGGGCCTAGAATATGGCAAAGTCGGCCCAACCTTAGCTCTAGATGTACATATGTCCTAAATGAACTAAAACAAGTAGAGAGGTCCACCGGGCTACCCTCGTACGGAGATAGCTATAGGGGTAGAAGATCCGGGGGCCCCGGTCTAGGGTTTCGCCGGAGGAAGACCGCCGGAGCGTCGAAATCACATGAAAACTTGAATGTGCCCCTAGGATATGTGTGTGAGAGTGGTGCAAGGTTATTAGGTGCTATGTGTAGGCCCCATGTGTGCCCACCTTCCCGGACATGTGTTAACACTTAGTAAAATCCTGGATCTGTACGTGCAAAGTCCCGCCGCGTCACAACCGGGGCCTAGAATGTGGCAAAGTTGGCCCAACCTTGGCTCTCCATGTACATATGTCCTAAACAAACCAAACCAAGTAGAGAGGTCCATCATGCTACCCTCGTACGGAGAAAGCTATAGGGGTAGACGATCCGGGGCCCCCGGTCTAGGGTTTCGCCGGAGGAAGACCGCCGGAGCGTCGAAATCACATGAAAACTTGCATGTGCCCCTAGGATATGTGTGTGAGAGTGGTTCAAGGTTGTTAGGTGTCATGTGTAGGCCCCATGTGTGACCCCCTTCCCGGACATGCGTTAACACTTAGTAAAATCCTGGATCGGTACGTGGAAAGTCCCGCCGCGTCACAACCGGGGCCTAGAATGTGGCAAAGTTGGCCCAACCTTGGCTCTACATGTATATATGGCCTAAGCAAACCAAAACAAATAGAGAGGTCGACCGATCTACCCTCGTATGGAGATAGCTATAGGGGTAGACGATCCGGGGCCCCCGGTCTAGGGTTTCGCCAGAGGAAGACCGCCGGAGCGTCGAAATCACATGAAAACTTGCATGTTCCCCTAGGATATGTGTGTGAGAGTGGTGCAAGGTTGTTAGGTGCCATGTGTAGGCCCCATGTGTGACCCCCTTCCCGGACATGCGTTAACACTTAGTAAAATCATGGATCTGTATGTGGAAAGTCCCACCGCGTCACAACCGGGGCCTAGAATGTGGCAAAGTTGGCCCAACCTTGGCTCTACATGTACATGTGTCCTAAACAAACAAAAACAAGTAGAGAGGTCCACCGGGCTACCCTCATACGGAGATAGCTATAGGGGTAGACGATCCGGGGCCCCCGGTCTAGGGTTTCGCCGGAGGAAGACCACCGGAGCGTCGGAATCACATGAAAACTTGCATGTTCCCCTAGGATATGTGTGTGAGAGTGGTGTAAGGTTGTTAGGTGCCATGTGTAGGCCCCATGTGTGACCCCCTTCCCGGACATGCGTTAACACTTAGAAAAATCCTGGATCTGTACGTGGAAAGTCCCGCCGCGTCACAACCGGGGCCTAGAATGTGGCAAAGTTGGACCAACCTTGGATCTACATGTACATATGTCCTAAACAAACCAAAACAAGTAGAGAGGTCCACTGGGCTACCCTTGTACGGAGATAGCTATAGGGGTAGACGATCCGGGGCCACCGGTCTAGGGTTTCGCCGGAGGGTCGGAATCACATGAAAACTTGCATGTGCCCCTAGGATATGTGTGTGAGAGCGGTGCAAGGTTGTTAGGTGCCATGTGTAGGCCCCATGTGTGACCCCCTTGCTGGACATGCGTTAACACTTAGTAAAATCATGGATCTGTACGTGGAAAGTCCCGCCGCGTCACAACCGGGGCCTAGAATGTGGCAAAGTCGGCCCAACCTTAGCCCTAGATGTACATATGTCCTAAACGAACCAAAACAAGTAGAGAGGTCCATCGGGCTACCCTCGTACGGAGATAGCTATAGGGGTAGACGATCCGGGGGCCCCGGTCTAGGGTTTCGCCGGAGGAAGACCGCCGGAGCATCGAAATCACATGAAAACTTGAATGTGCCCCTAGGATATGTGTGTGAGAGTGGTGCAAGGTTATTAGGTGCCATGTGTAGGCCCCATGTGTGCCCCCCTTCCCGGACATGCGTTAACACTTAGTAAAATCCTCGATCTATACGTGGAAAGTCCCGCCGCGTCACAACCGGGGCCTAGAATGTGGAAAAGTTGGCCCAAACTTGGCTCTACATGTACATATGTCCTAAACAAACCAAAACAAGTAGAGAGGTCCATCAGGCTACCCTCGTACGGAGAAAGCTATAGGGGTAGACGATCCGAGGCCCCCGGTCTAGGGTTTCGCCGAAGGAAAACCGTCGGAGCGTCGAAATCACATGAAAACTTGCGTGTGCCCCTAGGATATATGTGTGAGAGTGGTTCAAGGTTGTTAGGTGCCATGTGTAGGACCCATGTGTGAACCCTTCCCGGACATGCGTTAACACTTAGTAAAATCATGGATCTGTATGTGGAAAGTCCCACCGCGTCACAACCGGGGCCTAGAATGTGGCAAAGTTGGCCCAACCTTGGCTCTACATGTACATGTGTCCTAAACAAACCAAAACAAGTAGAGAGGTCCACCGGGCTACCCTCATACGGAGATAGCTATAGGGGTAGACGGTCCGGGGCCACCGGTCTAGGGTTTCGCCGTAGGAAGATCACCGGAGCGTCGGAATCACATGAAAACTTGCATGTGCCCCTAGGATATGTGTGTGAGAGTGGTGCAAGGTTGTTAGGTGCCATGTGTAGGCCCCATGTGTGACCCCCTTTCTGGACATGCGTTAACACTTAGTAAAATCCTGGATCTATACGCGGAAAGTCCCGCCGCGTCACAACCGGGGCCTAGAATATGGCAAAGTCGGCCCAACCTTAGCTCTAGATGTACATATGTCCTAAACGAACTAAAACAAGTAGAGAGGTCCACCGGGCTACCCTCGTACGGAGATAGCTATAGGGGTAGAAGATCCGGGGGCCCCGGTCTAGGGTTTCGCCGGAGGAAGACCGCCGGAGCGTCGAAATCACATGAAAACTTGAATGTGCCCCTAGGATATGTGTGTGAGAGTGGTGCAAGGTTATTAGGTGCTATGTGTAGGCCCCATGTGTGCCCACCTTCCCGGACATGTGTTAACACTTAGTAAAATCCTGGATCTGTACGTGCAAAGTCCCGCCGCGTCACAACCGGGGCCTAGAATGTGGCAAAGTTGGCCCAACCTTGGCTCTCCATGTACATATGTCCCAAACAAACCAAACCAAGTAGAGAGGTCCATCATGCTACCCTCGTACGGAGAAAGCTATAGGGGTAGACGATCCGGGGCCCCCGGTCTAGGGTTTCGCCGGAGGAAGACCGCCGGAGCGTCGAAATCACATGAAAACTTGCATGTGCCCCTAGGATATGTGTGTGAGAGTGGTTCAAGGTTGTTAGGTGTCATGTGTAGGCCCCATGTGTGACCCCCTTCCCGGACATGCGTTAACACTTAGTAAAATCCTGGATCGGTACGTGGAAAGTCCCGCCGCGTCACAACCGGGGCCTAGAATGTGGCAAAGTTGGCCCAACCTTGGCTCTACATGTATATATGGCCTAAGCAAACCAAAACAAATAGAGAGGTCGACCGATCTACCCTCGTATGGAGATAGCTATAGGGGTAGACGATCCGGGGCCCCCGGTCTAGGGTTTCGCCGGAGGAAGACCGCCGGAGCGTCGAAATCACATGAAAACTTTCATGTTCCCCTAGGATATGTGTGTGAGAGTGGTGCAAGGTTGTTAGGTGCCATGTGTAGGCCCCATGTGTGTCCCCCTTCCCGGACATGCGTTAACACTTAGTAAAATCATGGATCTGTATGTGGAAAGTCCCACCGCGTCACAACCGGGGCCTAGAATGTGGCAAAGTTGGCCCAACCTTGGCTCTACATGTACATGTGTCCTAAACAAACCAAAACAAGTAGAGAGGTCCACCGGGCTACCCTCATACGGAGATAGCTATAGGGGTAGACGATCCGGGGCCACCGGTCTAGGGTTTCGCCGTAGGAAGATCACCGGAGCGTCGGAATCACATGAAAACTTGCATGTGCCCCTAGGATATGTGTGTGAGAGTGGTGCAAGGTTGTTAGGTGCCATGTGTAGGCCCCATGTGTGACCCCCTTTCTGGACATGCGTTAACACTTAGTAAAATCCTGGATCTATACGCGGAAAGTCCCGCCGCGTCACAACCGGGGCCTAGAATATGGCAAAGTCGGCCCAACCTTAGCTCTAGATGTACATATGTCCTAAACAAACTAAAACAAGTAGAGAGGTCCACCGGGCTACCCTCATACGGAGATAGCTATAGGGGTAGAAGATCCGGGGGCCCCGGTCTAGGGTTTCGCCGGAGGAAGACCGCCGGAGCGTCGAAATCACATGAAAACTTGAATGTGCCCCTAGGATATGTGTGTGAGAGTGGTGCAAGGTTATTAGGTGCTATGTGTAGGCCCCATGTGTGCCCACCTTCCCGGACATGTGTTAACACTTAGTAAAATCCTGGATCTGTACGTGCAAAGTCCCGCCGCGTCACAACCGGGGCCTAGAATGTGGCAAAGTTGGCCCAACCTTGGCTCTCCATGTACATATGTCCTAAACAAACCAAACCAAGTAGAGAGGTCCATCATGCTACCCTCGTACGGAGAAAGCTATAGGGGTAGACGATCCGGGGCCCCCGGTCTAGGGTTTCGCCGGAGGAAGACCGCCGGAGCGTCGAAATCACATGAAAACTTGCATGTGCCCCTAGGATATGTGTGTGAGAGTGGTTCAAGGTTGTTAGGTGTCATGTGTAGGCCCCATGTGTGACCCCCTTCCCGGACATGCGTTAACACTTAGTAAAATCCTGGATCGGTACGTGGAAAGTCCCGCCGCGTCACAACCGGGGCCTAGAATGTGGCAAAGTTGGCCCAACCTTGGCTCTACATGTATATATGGCCTAAGCAAACCAAAACAAATAGAGAGGTCGACCGATCTACCCTCGTATGGAGATAGCTATAGGGGTAGACGATCCGGGGCCCCCGGTCTAGGGTTTCGCCGGAGGAAGACCGCCGGAGCATCGAAATCACATGAAAACTTGCATGTTCCCCTAGGATATGTGTGTGAGAGTGGTGCAAGGTTGTTAGGTGCCATGTGTAGGCCCCATGTGTGACCCCCTTCCCGGACATGCGTTAACACTTAGAAAAATCCTGGATCTGTACGTGGAAAGTCCCGCCGCGTCACAACCGGGGCCTAGAATGTGGCAAAGTTGGACCAACCTTGGATCTACATGTACATATGTCCTAAACAAACCAAAACAAGTAGAGAGGTCCACTGGGATACCCTTGTACGGAGATAGCTATAGGGGTAGACGATCCGGGGCCACCGGTCTAGGGTTTCGCCGGAGGAAGACCACCGGAGGGTCGGAATCACATGAAAACTTGCATGTGCCCCTAGGATATGTGTGTGAGAGCGGTGCAAGGTTGTTAGGTGCCATGTGTAGGCCCCATGTGTGACCCCCTTGCCGGACATGCGTTAACACTTAGTAAAATCATGGATCTGTACGTGGAAAGTCCCGCCGCGTCACAACCGGGGCCTAGAATGTGGCAAAGTCGGCCCAACCTTAGCCCTAGATGTACATATGTCCTAAACGAACCAAAACAAGTAGAGAGGTCCATCGGGCTACCCTCGTACGGAGATAGCTATAGGGGTAGACGATCCGGGGGCCCCGGTCTAGGGTTTCGCCGGAGGAAGACCGCCGGAGCATCGAAATCACATGAAAACTTGAATGTGCCCCTAGGATATGTGTGTGAGAGTGGTGCAAGGTTATTAGGTGCCATGTGTAGGCCCCATGTGTGCCCCCCTTCCCGGACATGCGTTAACACTTAGTAAAATCCTCGATCTATACGTGGAAAGTCCCGCCGCGTCACAACCGGGGCCTAGAATGTGGAAAAGTTGGCCCAAACTTGGCTCTACATGTACATATGTCCTAAACAAACCAAAACAAGTAGAGAGGTCCATCAGGCTACCCTCGTACGGAGAAAGCTATAGGGGTAGACGATCCGAGGCCCCCGGTCTAGGGTTTCGCCGGAGGAAAACCGTCGGAGCGTCGAAATCACATGAAAACTTGCGTGTGCCCCTAGGATATATGTGTGAGAGTGGTTCAAGGTTGTTAGGTGCCATGTGTAGGACCCATGTGTGACCCCTTCCCGGACATGCGTTAACACTTAGTAAAATCATGGATCTGTATGTGGAAAGTCCCACCGCGTCACAACCGGGGCCTAGAATGTGGCAAAGTTGGCCCAACCTTGGCTCTACATGTACATGTGTCCTAAACAAACCAAAACAAGTAGAGAGGTCCACCGGGCTACCCTCATACGGAGATAGCTATAGGGGTAGACGATCCGGGGCCACCGGTCTAGGGTTTCGCCATAGGAAGATCACCGGAGCGTCGGAATCACATGAAAACTTGCATGTGCCCCTAGGATATGTGTGTGAGAGTGGTGCAAGGTTGTTAGGTGCCATGTGTAGGCCCCATGTGTGACCCCCTTTCTGGACATGCGTTAACACTTAGTAAAATCCTGGATCTATACGCGGAAAGTCCCGCCGCGTCACAACCGGGGCCTAGAATATGGCAAAGTCGGCCCAACCTTAGCTGTAGATGTACATATGTCCTAAACGAACTAAAACAAGTAGAGAGGTCCACCGGGCTACCCTCGTACGGAGATAGCTATAGGGGTAGAAGATCCGGGGGCCCCGGTCTAGGGTTTCGCCGGAGGAAGACCGCCGGAGCGTCGAAATCACATGAAAACTTGAATGTGCCCCTAGGATATGTGTGTGAGAGTGGTGCAAGGTTATTAGGTCCTATGTGTAGGCCCCATGTGTGCCCACCTTCCCGGACATGTGTTAACACTTAGTAAAATCCTGGATCTGTACGTGCAAAGTCCCGCCGCGTCACAACCGGGGCCTAGAATGTGGCAAAGTTGGCCCAACCTTGGCTCTCCATGTACATATGTCCCAAACAAACCAAACCAAGTAGAGAGGTCCATTATGCTACCCTCGTACGGAGAAAGCTATAGGGGTAGACGATCCGGGGCCCCCGGTCTAGGGTTTCGCCGGAGGAAGACCGCCGGAGCGTCGAAATCACATGAAAACTTGCATGTGCCCCTAGGATATGTGTGTGAGAGTGGTTCAAGGTTGTTAGGTGTCATGTGTAGGCCCCATGTGTGACCCCCTTCCCGGACATGCGTTAACACTTAGTAAAATCCTGGATCGGTACGTGGAAAGTCCCGCCGCGTCACAACCGGGGCCTAGAATGTGGCAAAGTTGGCCCAACCTTGGCTCTACATGTATATATGGCCTAAGCAAACCAAAACAAATAGAGAGGTCGACCGATCTACCCTCGTATGGAGATAGCTATAGGGGTAGACGATCCGGGGCCCCCGGTCTAGGGTTTCGCCGGAGGAAGACCGCCGGAGCGTCGAAATCACATGAAAACTTTCATGTTCCCCTAGGATATGTGTGTGAGAGTGGTGCAAGGTTGTTAGGTGCCATGTGTAGGCCCCATGTGTGTCCCCCTTCCCGGACATGCGTTAACACTTAGTAAAATCATGGATCTGTATGTGGAAAGTCCCACCGCGTCACAACCGGGGCCTAGAATGTGGCAAAGTTGGCCCAACCTTGGCTCTACATGTACATGTGTCCTAAACAAACCAAAACAAGTAGAGAGGTCCACCGGGCTACCCTCATACGGAGATAGCTATAGGGGTAGACGATCCGGGGCCACCGGTCTAGGGTTTCGCCGTAGGAAGATCACCGGAGCGTCGGAATCACATGAAAACTTGCATGTGCCCCTAGGATATGTGTGTGAGAGTGGTGCAAGGTTGTTAGGTGCCATGTGTAGGCCCCATGTGTGACCCCCTTTCTGGACATGCGTTAACACTTAGTAAAATCCTGGATCTATACGCGGAAAGTCCCGCCGCGTCACAACCGGGGCCTAGAATATGGCAAAGTCGGCCCAACCTTAGCTCTAGATGTACATATGTCCTAAACGAACTAAAACAAGTAGAGAGGTCCACCGGGCTACCCTCGTACGGAGATAGCTATAGGGGTAGAAGATCCGGGGGCCCCGGTCTAGGGTTTCGCCGGAGGAAGACCGCCGGAGCGTCGAAATCACATGAAAACTTGAATGTGCCCCTAGGATATGTGTGTGAGAGTGGTGCAAGGTTATTAGGTGCTATGTGTAGGCCCCATGTGTGCCCACCTTCCCGGACATGTGTTAACACTTAGTAAAATCCTGGATCTGTACGTGCAAAGTCCCGCCGCGTCACAACCGGGGCCTAGAATGTGGCAAAGTTGGCCCAACCTTGGCTCTCCATGTACATATGTCCTAAACAAACCAAACCAAGTAGATAGGTCCATCATGCTACCCTCGTACGGAGAAAGCTATAGGGGTAGACGATCCGGGGCCCCCGGTCTAGGGTTTCGCCGGAGGAAGACCGCCGGAGCGTCGAAATCACATGAAAACTTGCATGTGCCCCTAGGATATGTGTGTGAGAGTGGTTCAAGGTTGTTAGGTGTCATGTGTAGGCCCCATGTGTGACCCCCTTCCCGGACATGCGTTAACACTTAGTAAAATCCTGGATCGGTACGTGGAAAGTCCCGCCGCGTCACAACCGGGGCCTAGAATGTGGCAAAGTTGGCCCAACCTTGGCTCTACATGTATATATGGCCTAAGCAAACCAAAACAAATAGAGAGGTCGACCGATCTACCCTCGTATGGAGATAGCTATAGGGGTAGACGATCCGGGGCCCCCGGTCTAGGGTTTCGCCGGAGGAAGACCGCCGGAGCGTCGAAATCACATGAAAACTTGCATGTTCCCCTAGGATATGTGTGTGAGAGTGGTGCAAGGTTGTTAGGTGCCATGTGTAGGCCCCATGTGTGACCCCCTTCCCGGACATGCGTTAACACTTAGTAAAATCATGGATCTGTATGTGGAAAGTCCCACCGCGTCACAACCGGGGCCTAGAATGTGGCAAAGTTGGCCCAACCTTGGCTCTACATGTACATGTGTCCTAAAAAAACAAAAACAAGTAGAGAGGTCCACCGGGCTACCCTCATACGGAGATAGCTATAGGGGTAGACGATCCGGGGCCCCCGGTCTAGGGTTTCGCCGGAGGAAGACCACCGGAGCGTCGGAATCACATGAAAACTTGCATGTTCCCCTAGGATATGTGTGTGAGAGTGGTGTAAGGTTGTTAGGTGCCATGTGTAGGCCCCATGTGTGACCCCCTTCCCGGACATGCGTTAACACTTAGAAAAATCCTGGATCTGTACGTGGAAAGTCCCGCCGCGTCACAACCGGGGCCTAGAATGTGGCAAAGTTGGACCAACCTTGGATCTACATGTACATATGTCCTAAACAAACCAAAACAAGTAGAGAGGTCCACTGGGCTACCCTTGTACGGAGATAGCTATAGGGGTAGACGATCCGGGGCCACCGGTCTAGGGTTTCGCCGGAGGAAGACCACCGGAGGGTCGGAATCACATGAAAACTTGCATGTGCCCCTAGGATATGTGTGTGAGAGCGGTGCAAGGTTGTTAGGTGCCATGTGTAGGCCCCATGTGTGACCCCCTTGCCGGACATGCGTTAACACTTAGTAAAATCATGGATCTGTACGTGGAAAGTTCCGCCGCGTCACAACCGGGGCCTAGAATGTGGCAAAGTCGGCCCAACCTTAGCCCTAGATGTACATATGTCCTAAACGAACCAAAACAAGTAGAGAGGTCCATCGGGCTACCCTCGTACGGAGATAGCTATAGGGGTAGACGATCCGGGGGCCCCGGTCTAGGGTTTCGCCGGAGGAAGACCGCCGGAGCATCGAAATCACATGAAAACTTGAATGTGCCCCTAGGATATGTGTGTGAGAGTGGTGCAAGGTTATTAGGTGCCATGTGTAGGCCCCATGTGTGCCCCCCTTCCCGGACATGCGTTAACACTTAGTAAAATCCTCGATCTATACGTGGAAAGTCCCGCCGCGTCACAACCGGGGCCTAGAATGTGGAAAAGTTGGCCCAAACTTGGCTCTACATGTACATATGTCCTAAACAAACCAAAACATGTAGAGAGGTCCATCAGGATACCCTCGTACGGAGAAAGCCATAGGGGTAGACGATCCGGGGCCCCCGGTCTAGGGTTTCGCCGGAGGAAGACCGTCGGAGCGTCGAAATCACATGAAAACTTGCATGTGCCCCTAGGATATGTGTGTGAGAGTGGTGCAAGGTTGTTAGGTGCCATGTGTAGGCCCCATGTGTGACCCCCTTCCCGGACATGTATTAACACTTACTAAAATCCTGGATCTGTACGTGGAAAGTCCCGCCGCATCACAACCGGGGCCTAGAATGTGGAAAAGTTGGCCCAACCTTGGCTCTACATGTACATATGTCCTAAACAAACCAAAACAAGTAGAGAGGTCCACCGGGCTACCCTCGTACGGAGAAAGCTATAGGGGTAGACGATCCGGGGGCCCGGGTCTAGGGTTTCGCCGGAGGAAGACCACCGGAGCGTCGGAATCACATGAAAACTTGCATGTGCCCCTAGGATATGTGTGTGAGATTGGTGCAAGGTTGTTAGGTGCCATGTGTAGGCCCCATGTGTGACCCCCTTCCCGGACATGCGTTAACACTTAGTAAAATCCTGGATCTATACGTGGAAAGTCCCGCCGCGTCACAACCGGGGCCTAGAATGTCGCAAAGTTGGCCCAACCTTGGCTCTCCATGTACATATGTCCTAAACAAACCAAAACAAGTAGAGAGGTCCACCGGGCTACCCTCGTACGGAGATAGCTATTATGGTAGACGATCCGGGGCCCCAGGTCTAGGGTTTCGCCGGAGGAAGACCGTCGGAGCATCGAAATCACATGAAAACTTGCATGTGCCCCTAGGATATGTGTGTAAGAGTGGTGCAAGGTTGTTAGGTGCCATGTGTAGGCCCCATGTGTGATCCCCTTCCCGGACATGCGTTAACACTTAGTAAAATCCTGGATCTGTATGTGGAAAGTCCCGCCGCGTCACAACCGGTGCCTAGAATGTGGCAAAGTTGGGCCAACCTTGGCTCTACATGTACATATGTCCTAAACAAACCAAAAAAAAAGTAGAGAGGTCCACCGAGCTACCCTCGTACGGAGATAGCTATAGGGGTAGACGATCCGGGGCCCCCGGTCTAGGGTTTCGCCGGAGGAAGACCGCCGGAGCGTCAAAATCACATGAAAACTTGCATCTGCCCCTAGGATATGTTTGTGAGAGTGGTGCAAGGTTGTTAGGTGCCATGTGTAGCATGTGGCAAAGTCGGCCCAACCTTATCTCTAGATGTACATATGTCGTAAACGAACCAAAACAAGTAGAGAGGTCCATCGGGCTACCCTCGCACGGAGATAGCTATAGGGGTAGACGATCCGGGGCCCCCGGTCTAGGGTTCGCCGGAGGAAGACCACCAGGGCGTCGACATCACATGAAAACTTGAATGTGCCCCTAGGATATGTGTGTGATATTGGTGCAAGGTTGTTAGGTGCCATGTGTAGGCCCCATGTGTGACCCCCTTCCCGGACATGTCTTAACACTTAGTAAAATCCTGGATCTGTACGTGGAAAGTCCCGCCGCGTCACAACCGGGGCCTAGAATGTGGCAAAGTTGGCCCAACCTTGGATCTACATGTACATATGTCCTAAACAAACCAAAACAAGTAGAGAGGTCCACCGGGCTACCCTCGTACGAAGAAACCTATAGGGGTAGACGATCCGGGGCCCCCGGTCTAGGGTTTCGCCGGAGGAAGACTGCCGGAGCGTCGAGATCACATGAAAACTTGCATGTGCCCCTAGGATATGTGTGTGAGAGTGGTGCAAGGTTGTTAGGTGCCATGTGTAGCCCCATGTGTGACCCCCTTCCCGGACATGCGTTAACACTTAGTAAAATCCTGGATCTGTACGTGGAAAGTCCCGCCGCGTCACAACCGGGGCCTAGAATGTGGCAAAGTTGGCCCAACCTTGGCTCTACATGTATATATGGCCTAAGAAAACCAAAACAAATAGAGAGGTCGACCGATCTACCCTCGTATGGAGATAGCTATAGGGGTAGACGATCCGGGGCCCCCGGTCTAGGGTTTCGCCGGAGGAAGACCGCCGGAGCGTCGAAATCACATGAAAACTTGCATGTGCCCCTAGGATATGTGTGTGAGAGTGGTGCAAGGTTGTTAGGTGCCATGTGTAGGCCCCATGTGTGACCCCCTTCCCGGGCATGCGTTAACACTTAGTAAAATCCTGGATCTGTACGTGGAAAGTCCCGCCACGTCACAACCGGGGCCTAGAATGTGGCAAAGTTGGCCTAACCTTGGATCTCCATGTACATATGTCCTAAACAAACCAAAACAAGTAGAGAGGTCCACCGGGCTACCCTCGTATGGAGATAGCTATAGGGGTAGACGATCCGGGGCCCCCGGTCTAAGGTTTCGCCGGAGGAAGACCGCCGGAGCGTCGAAATCACATGAAAACTTTCATGTGACCCTAGGATATATGTTAGAGAGTGGTGCAAGGTTCTTAGGTGCCATGTGTGCCCCCCTTCCCGGACATGCGTTAACACTTAGTAAAATCCTGGATCTGTACGTGGAAAGTCCCGCCGCGTCATAACCGGGGCCTAGAATGTGGCAAAGTTGGCCCAACCTTGGCTCTCCATGTACATATGTCCTAAACAAACCAAAACAAGTAGAGAGGTCCACCAGGCTACCCTCGTACGGAGATAGCTATTAGGGTAGACGATCCGGGGCCCCCGGTCTAGGGTTTCGCAGGAGGAAGACCGTCGGAGCATCGAAATCACATGAAAACTTGCATGTGCCCCTAGGATATGTGTGTGAGAGTGGTGCAAGGTTGTTAGGTGCCATGTGTAGGCCCCATGTGTGACCCCCTTCCCGGACATGCGTTAACACTTAGTAAAATCCTGGATCTGTATGTGGAAAGTTGGGCCAACCTTGGCTCTACATGTACATATGTCCTAAACAAACCAAAAAAAGTAGAGAGGTCCACCGAGCTACCCTCGTACGGAGATAGCTATAGGGGTAGACGATCCGGGGCCCCCGGTCTATGGTTTCGCCGGAGGAAGATCGCCGGAGCGTCAAAATCACATGAAAACTTGCATGTGCCCCTAGGATATGTGTGTGAGAGTGGTGAAAGGTTCTTAGGTGCCATGTGTGACCCCCTTCCAGGACATGCGTTAACACTTAGTAAAATCCTAGATCTCCACGTGGAAAGTCCCGCCGCGTCACAACCGAGGCCTAGAATGTGGCAAAGTTGGCCCAACCTTGTCTCTACATGTACATATGTCCTAAACAAACCAAAACAAGTAGAGATGTCCACCGGGCTACCCTCGTATGAAGAAAGCTATAGGGGTAGACGATCCGGGGCCCCCGGTCTAGGGTTTCGCCGGAGGAAGACCGCGGAGCGTCGAAATCACAAGAAAACTTGCATGTGCCCATAGGATATGTGTGTGAGATTTGTGCAAGGTTGTTAGGTGCCATGTGTAGGCCCCATGTGTGACCCCCTTCCCGGACATGCGTTAACACTTAGTAAAATCCTGGGTCTCTACGTGGAAAGTCCCGCCGCGTCACAACCAGGGCCTAGAATGTGGCAAAGTTGGCCCAATCTTGTCTCTGCATGTACATATGTCCTAAATAAACCAAAACAAGTAAAGAGGTCCACCGGGCTACCCTCGTACGGAGAAAGCTATAGGGGTAGACGATCCGGGGCCCCCGGTCTAGGGTTTCGCCGGAGGAAGACCATCGGAGCGTCAGAATCACATGAAAACTTGCATGTGCCCCTAGGATATGTGTGTGAGAGTGGTTCAAGGATGTTAGGTGCCATGTGTAGGCCCCATGTGTGACCCCCTTCCCGGACATGCGTTAACACTTAGTAAAATCCTGGATCTGTACGTGGAAAGTCCCGCCGCGTCACAACCGGGGCCTCTAATGTGGCAAAGTTGGCCCAACCTTGGATCTACATGTACATATGTCCTAAACAAACCAAAACAAGTAGAGAGGTCCACTGGGCTACCCTTGTACGGAGATAGCTATAGGGGTAGACGATCCGGGGCCACCGGTCTAGGCTTTCACCGGAGGAAGACCACCGGCGGGTCGGAATCACATGAAAACTTGCACGTGCCCCTAGGATATGTGTTTGAGAGCGGTGCAAGGTTGTTAGGTAGCATGTGTAGGCCCCATGTGTGACCCCCTTCCCGGACATGCGTTAACACTTAGTAAAATCATGGATCTATACGTGGAAAGTCCCGCCGCGTCACAACCGGGGCCTAGAATGTGGCAAAGTCGGCCCAACCTTAGCCCTAGATGTACATATGTCCTAAACGAACCAAAACAAGTAGAGAGGTCCATCAGGCTACCCTCGTACGGAGATAGCTATAGGGGTAGACGATCCGGGGGCCCCGGTCTAGGGTTTCGCCGGAGGAAGACCGCCGGAGCGTCGAAATCACATGAAAACTTGAATGTGCCCCTAAGATATGTGTGTGAGAGGGTGAAAGGTTATTAGGTGCCATGTGTAGGCCCCATGTGTGCCCCCTTCCCGGACATGCGTTAACACTTAGTAAAATCCTGGATCTGTACGTGGAAAGTCCCGCCCCGTCACAACCGGGGCCTAGAATGTGGCAAAGTTAGCCCAACCTTGGCTCTCCATGTACATATGTCCTAAACTAACCAAAACAAGTAGAGAGGTCCATCGGGCTACCCTCGTATGGAGAAAGCTATAGGGGTAGACGATCCGGGGCCCCCGGTCTAGGGTTTCGCCGGAGGAAAACCGCCGGAGCATCGAAATCACATGAAAACTTGCATGTGCCCCTAGGATATGTGTGTGAGAGTGGTGCATGGTTGTTAGGTGCCATGTGTAGGTCCCATGTGTGACCCCCTTCCCGGACATGCGTTAACACTTAGTAAAATCCTGGATCTATACGTGGAAAGTCCCGCCGCGTCACAACCGGGGCCTAGAATGTGGCAAAGTTGGCCCAACCATGGCTCTACATGTACATATGTCCTAAATAAACCAAAACAAATAGAGAGGTCCACCGGGCTACCCTCGTACGGAGATAGCTATTTGGATAGACGATCCGGGACCCCCGGTCTAGGGTTTCACCGGAGGAAGACCGTCGGAGCGTCGAAATCACATGAAAACTTGCATGTGCCCCTAGGATATGTGTGTGAGAGTGGTGAAAGGTTGTTAGGTGCCGTGTGTAGGCCCCATGTGTGACCCCCTTCCCGGACATGCGTTAACACTTAGTAAAATCCTGGATCTGTACGTGGAAAGTCCCGCCGCGTCATAACCGGGGCTTAGCATGTGGCAAAGTCGGCCCAACCTTAGCTCTAGATGTACATATGTCGTAAACGAACCAAAACAAGTAGAGAAGTCCATCGGGCCCCCTCGTACGGAGATAGCTATAGGGGTAGACGATCCGGGGGCCCCGGTCTAGGATTTCGCCGGAGGAAGACCGCCGGAGCGTCGAAATCACATGAAAACTTGAATGTGCCCCTAGGATATGTGTGTGAGAGTGGTGCAAGGTTGTTAGGTGCCATGTGTAGGCCCCATGTGTGACCCCCTTCCCGGACATGCGTTAACACTTAGTAAAATCCTGGATCTGTATGTGGAAAGTCCCGCCGCGTCACAACTGGTGCCTAGAATGTGGCAAAGTTGGGCCAACCTTGGCTCTACATGTACATATGTCCTAAACAAACCAAAAAAAAGTAGGGAGGTCCACCGAGCTACCCTCGTACGGAGATAGCTATAGGGGTAGACGATCCGGGGCCCCCGGTCTAGGGTTTCGCCGGAGGAAGACCGCCGGAGCGTCAAAATCACATGAAAACTTGCATGTGCCCCTAGGATACGTGTGTGAGAGTGGTGCAAGGTTGTTAGGTGCCATGTGTAGGCCCCATGTGTGACCCCCTTCCCGGACATGCGTTAACACTTAGTAAAATCCTGGATCTGTACGTGGAAAGTCCCGCCGCGTCATAACCGGGGCCTAGCATGTGGCAAAGTCAGCCCAACCTTAGCTCTAGATGTACATATGTCGTAAATGAACCAAAACAAGTAGATAGGTCCATCGGGCTACCCTCGTACGGAGATAGCTACAGGGGTAGACGATCCGGGGGCCCCGGTCTAGGGTTTCGTTGGAGGAAGACCGCAGGAGCGTCGAAATCACATGAAAACTTGAATGTGCCCCTAGGATATGTGTGTGAGAGTGGTGCAAGGTTATTAGGTGCCATGTGTAGGCCCCATGTGTGCCCCCCTTCCCGGACATGTGTTAACACTTAGTAAAATCCTGGATCTGTACGTGGAAAGTCCCGCCGCGTCACAACCGGGCCTAGAATGTGGCAAAGTTGGCCCAACCTTGGCTATCCATGTACATATGTCCTAAACAAACCAAAACAAGTAGAGAGGTCCACCGGGCTACCCTCGTACGGAGATAGCTATTATGGTAGACGATCCGGGGCCCCAGGTCTAGGGTTTCGCCGGAGGAAGACCGTCGGAGCATCGAAATCACATGAAAACTTGCATGTGCCCCTAGGATATGTGTGTGAGAGTGGTGCAAGGTTGTTAGGTGCCATGTGTAGGCCCCATGTGTGACCCCCTTCCCGGACATGCGTTAACACTTAGTAAAATCCTGGATCTGTATGTGGAAAGTCCCGCCGCGTCACAACCGGTGCCTAGAATGTGGCAAAGTTGGGCCAACCTTGGCTCTACATGTACATATGTCCTAAACAAACCAAAAAAAGTAGAGAGGTCCACCGAGCTACCCTCGTACGGAGATAGCTATAGGGGTAGACGATCCGGGGCCCCTGGTCTAGGGTTTCGCCGGAGGAAGACCGCCGAAGCGTCAAAATCACATGAAAACTTGCATCTGCCCCTAGGATATGTTTGTGAGAGTGGTGCAAGGTTGTTAGGTGCCATGTGTAGCATGTGGCAAAGTCGGCCCAACCTTAGCTCTAGATGTACATATGTCGTAAACGAACCAAAACAAGTAGAGAGGTCCATCGGGCTACCCTCGCACGGAGATAGCTATAGGGGTAGACGATCCGGGGCCCCCGGTCTAGGGTTCGCCGGAGGAAGACCGCCAGGGCGTCGACATCACATGAAAACTTGAATGTGCTCCTAGGATATGTGTGTGATATTGGTGCAAGGTTGTTAGGTGCCATGTGTAGGCCCCATGTGTGACCCCCTTCCCGGACATGTCTTAACACTTACTAAAATCCTGGATCTGTACGTGGAAAGTCCCGCCGCGTCACAACCGGGGCCTAGAATGTGGCAAAGTTGGCCCAACCTTGGATCTCCATGTACATATGTCCTAAACAAACCAAAACAAGTAGAGAGGTCCACCGGGCTACCCTCGTACGAAGAAACCTATAGGGGTAGACGATCCGGGGCCCCCGGTCTAGGGTTTCGCCGGAGGAAGACCGCCGGAGCGTCGAGATCACATGAAAACTTGCATGTGCCCCTAGGATATGTGTGTGAGAGTGGTGCAAGGTTGTTAGGTGCCATGTGTAGCCCCATGTGTGACCCCCTTCCCGGACATGCGTTAACACTTAGTAAAATCCTGGATCTGTACGTGGAAAGTCCCGCCGCGTCACAACCGGGGCCTAGAATGTGGCAAAGTTGGCCCAACCTTGGCTCTACATGTATATATGCCCTAAGAAAACCAAAACAAATAGAGAGGTCGACCGATCTACCCTCGTATGGAGATAGCTATAGGGGTAGACGATCCGGGGCCCCCGGTCTAGGGTTTCGCCGGAGGAAGACCGCCGGAGCGTCGAAATCACATGAAAACTTGCATGTGCCCCTAGGATATGTGTGTGAGAGTGGTGCAAGGTTGTTAGGTGCCATGTGTAGGCCCCATGTGTGACCCCCTTCCCGGGCATGCGTTAACACTTAGTAAAATCCTGGATCTGTACGTGGAAAGTCCCGCACGTCACAACCGGGGCCTAGAATGTGGCAAAGTTGGCCTAACCTTGGATCTCCATGTACATATGTCCTAAACAAACCAAAACAAGTAGAGAGGTCCACCGGGCTACCCTCGTATGGAGATAGCTATAGGGGTAGACGATCCGGGGCCCCCGGTCTAAGGTTTCGCCGGAGGAAGACCGCCGGAGCGTTAAAATCACATGAAAACTTGCATGTGCCCCTAGGATATGTGTGTGAGAGTGGTGAAAGGTTGTTAGGTGCCATGTGTAGGCCCCATGTGTGACCCCCTTCCCGGACATGCGTTAACACTTAGTAAAATCCTGGATCTATACGTGGAAAGTCCCGCCGCGTCATAACCGGGGCCTAGCATGTGGCAAAGTCGGCCCAACCTTAGCTCTAGATGTACATATGTCGTAAACGAACCAAAACAAGTAGAGAGGTCCATCGGGCTACCCTCGCACGGAGATAGCTATAGGGGTAGACGATCCGGGGCCCCCGGTCTAGGGTTTCGCCGGAGGAAGACCACCGGAGCGTCGACATCACATGAAAACTTGAATGTGCCCCTAGGATATGTGTGTGAGATTGGTGCAAGGTTTTTAGGTGCCATGTGTAGGCCCCATGTGTGAACCCCTTCCCGGACATGTCTTAACACTTAGTAAAATCCTGGATCTGTACGTGGAAAGTCCCGCCGCGTCACAACCGGGGCCTAGAATGTGGCAAAGTTGGCCCAACCTTGGATATCCATGTACATATGTCCTAAACAAACCAAAACAAGTAGAGAGGTCCACTGGGCTACCCTCGTACGAAGAAATCTATAGGGGTAGGCGATCCGGGGCCCCCGGTCTAGTGTTTCGCCGGAGGAAGACCGCCGGAGCGTCGAAATCACATGAAAACTTGCATGTGCCCCTAGGATATGTGTGTGAGAGTGGTGCAAGGTTGTTAGGTGCCATGTGTAGCCCCATGTGTGACCCCCTTCCCGGACATGCGTTAACGCTTAGTAAAATCCTGGATCTGTACGTGGAAAGTCCCGCCGCGTCACAACCGGGGCCTAGAATGTGGCAAAGTTGGCCCAACCTTGGCTCTACATGTATATATGGCCTAAGCAAACCAAAACAAATAGAGAGGTCGACTGATCTACCCTCGTATGGAGATAGCTATAGGGGTAGACGATCCGGGGCCCCCGGTCTAGGGTTTCGCCGGAGGAAGACCGCCGAAGCGTCGCAATCACATGAAAACTTGCATGTGCCCCTAGGATATGTGTGTGAGAGTGGTGCAAGGTTGTTAGGTGCCATGTGTAGGCCCCATGTGTGACCCCCTTCCCGGACATGCGTTAACACTTAGTAAAATCCTGGATCTGTACGTGGAAAGTCCCGCCACGTCACAACCGGGGCCTAGAATGTGGCAAAGTTGGCCCAACCTTGGATCTCCATGTACATATGTCCTAAACAAACCAAAACAAGTAGAGAGGTCCTCCGGGCTACCCTCGTATGGAGATAGCTATAGGGGTAGACGATCCGGGGCCCCCGGTCTAGGGTTTCGCCGGAGGAAGACCGCCGGAGCGTCGAAATCACATGAAAACTTTCATGTGACCCTAGGATATGTGTTAGAGAGTGGTGCAAGGTTCTTAGGTGCCATGTGTGACCCCCTTCCTGGACATGCGTTAACAATTAGTAAAATCCTGGATCTCCACGTGGAAAGTCCCGCCGCGTCACAATCGGGGCCTAGAATGTGGCAAAGTTGGCCCAACCTTGTCTCTACATGTACATATGTCCTAAACAAACCAAAACAAGTAGAGAGGTCCACCGGGCTAACCTCGTATGAAGAAATCTATAGGGGTAGACGATCCGGGGCCCCCGGTCTAGGGTTTCGCCGGAGGAAGACCGCCGGAGCGTCGAAATCACAAGAAAACTTGCATGTGCCCCTAGGATATGTGTCTGAGATTGGTGCCAGGTTGTTAGGTGCCATGTGTAGGCCCCATGTGTGACCCCCTTCCCGGACATGCGTTAACACTTAGTAAAATCCTGGATCTCTACGTGGAAAGTCCCGCCGCGTCACAACTGGGGCCTAGAATGTGGCAAAGTTGGCCCAATCTTGTCTCTGCATGTACATATTTCCTAAACAAACCAAAACAAGTAGAGAGGTCCACCGGGCTACCCTCGTATGGAGAAAGCTATAGGGGTAGACGATCCGGGGCCCCCAGTCTAGGGTTTCGACGGAGGAAGACCACCGGAGCGTCGGAATCACATGAAAACTTGCATGTGCCCCTAGGATATGTGTGTGAGAGTGGTTCAAGGATGTTAGGTGCCATGTGTAGGCCCCATGTGTGACCCCCTTCCTGGACATGCGTTAACACTTAGTAAAATCCTGGATCTGTACGTGGAAAGTCCCGCCGCGTCACAACCGGGACCTCTAATGTGGCAAAGTTGGCCCAACCTTGGATCTACATGTACATATGTCCTAAACAAACCAAAACAAGTAGAGAGGTCCACTGGGCTACCCTTGTACGGAGATAGCTATAGGGGTAGACGATCTGGGGCCACCGGTCTAGGGTTTCGCCAGAGGAAGACCACCGGCGGGTCAGAATCACATGAAAACTTGCATGTGCCCCTAGGATATGTGTGTGAGAGTGGTGCAAGGTTGTTAGGTGCCATGTGTAGGCCCCATGTGTGACCCCCTTCCCGGACATGCGTTAACACTTAGTAAAATCATGGATCTGTACGTGGAAAGTCCCGCCGCATCACAACCGGGGCCTAGAATATGGCAAAGTCGGCCCAACCTTAGCCCTAGATGTACATATGTCCTAAACGAACCAAAACAAGTAGAGAGGTCCATCGGGCTACCCTCGTACGGAGATAGCTATAGGGGTAGACGATCCGGGGGCCCCGGTCTAGGGTTTCGCCGGGGGAAGACCGCCGGAGCGTCGAAATCACATGAAAACTTGAATGTGCCCCTAGGATATGTGTGTGAGAGTGGTGCAAGGGTATTAGGTGCCATGTGTAGGCCCCATGTGTGCCCCTTCCCGGACATGCGTTAACACTTAGTAAAATCCTGGATCTGTACGTGGAAAGTCCCGCCGCGTCACAACCGGGGCCTAGAATGTGGCAAAGTTGGCCCAACCTTGGCTCTCCATGTACATATGTCCTAAACAAACCAAAACAAGTAGAGAGGTCCATCAGGCTACCCTCGTACGGAGAAAGCTATAGGGGTAGACGATCTGGGGCCCCCGGTTTAGGGATTCGCCGGAGGAAGACCGCCGGAGCATCGAAATCACATGAAAACTTGCATGTGCCCATAGGATATGTGTGTGAGAGTGGTGCAAGGTTGTTAGGTGCCATGTGTAGGCCCCATGTGTGACCCCCTTCCCGGACATCCGTTAACACTTAGTAAAATCCTGGATCTATACGTGGAAAGTCCCGCCGCGTCACAACCAGGGCCTAGAATGTGGCAAAGTTGGCCCAACCTTGGCTCTACATGTACATATGTCCTAAAAAACCAAAACAAATAGAGAGGTCCACCGGGCTACCCTCGTACGGAGATAGCTATTTGGGTAGACGATCCGAGACCCCCGGTCTAGGGTTTCACCGGAGGAAGACCGTCAGAGCGTCGAAATCACATGAAAACTTGCATGTGCCCCTAGGATATGTGTGTGAGAGTGGTGAAATGTTGTTAGGTGCCGTGTGTAGGCCCCATGTGTGAACCCCTTCCCGGACATGCGTTAACACTTAGTAAAATCCTGGATCTGTACGTGGAAAGTCCCGCCGCGTCACAACCGGGGCCTAGCATGTGGCAAAGTCGGCCCAACCTTAGCTCTAGATGTACATATGTCATAAACGAACCAAAACAAGTAGACAGGTCCATCGGGCTACCCTCGTACGGAGATAGCTATAGGGGTAGACGATCCGGGGGCCCCGGTCTAGGGTTTCGCTGGAGGAAGACCGCCGGTGCGTCGAAATCACATGAAAACTTGAATGTGCCCCTAGGATATGTGTGTGAGAGTGGTGCAAGGTTATTAGGTGCCATGTGTAGGCCACATGTGTGCCCCCCTTCCCGGACATGCGTTAACACTTAGTAAAATCCTGGATCTGTACGTGAAAAGTCCCGCCGCGTCACAACCGGGGCCTAGAATGTGGCAAAGTTGGCCCAACCTTGGCTCTCCATGTACATATGTCCTAAACAAACCAAAACAAGTAGAGAGTTCCACCGGGCTACCCTCGTACGGAGATAGCTATTAGGGTAGACGATCCGGGGCCCTCGGTCTAGGGTTTCACCGGAGGAACACCGTCGGAGCATCGAAATCACATCAAAACTTGCATGTGCCCCTGGGATATGTGTGTGAGAGTGGTGCAAGGTTGTTAGGTCCCATGTGTAGGCCCCATGTGTGACCCCCTTCCCGGACATGCGTTAACACTTAGTAAAATCCTGGATCTGTATGTGGAAAGTCCCGCCGCGTCACAACCGGTGCCTAGAATGTGGCAAAGTTGGGCCAACCTTGGCTCTACATGCACATATGTCCTAAACAAACCAAAAAAAAGTAGAGAGGTCCACCGAGCTACCCTCGTACGGAGATAGCTATAGGGGTAGACGATCCGGGGCCCCCGGTCTAGGGTTTCGCCGGAGGAAGACCGCCGGAGCGTCAAAATCACATGAAAACTTGCATGTGCCCCTAGGATATGTGTGTGAGAGTGGTGCAAGGTTGTTAGGTGCCAT
Source organism: Avena sativa (assembly GCA_916181665.1). NCBI lineage: Eukaryota > Viridiplantae > Streptophyta > Magnoliopsida > Poales > Poaceae > Avena > Avena sativa. The sequence continues at coordinate 196,799,194 of OV702286.1, forward strand.
GTGTAGGCCCCATGTGTGACCCCCTTCCCGGACATGCGTTAACACTTAGTAAAATCCTAGATCTGTACATGGAAAGTCCCGCCGCGTCACAACCGGGGCCTAGAATGTGGCAAAGTTGGCCCAACCTTGGCTCTACATGTATATATGGCCTAAGCAAACCAAAAGAAATAGAGAGGTCGACCGATCTACCCTCGTATGGAGATAGCTATAGGGGTAGATGATCCGGGGCCCCCGGTCTAGGGTTTCGCCGGAGGAAGACCGCCGGAGCGTCGAAATCACATGAAAACTTGCATGTGCCCCTAGGATATGTGTGTGAGAGTGGTGCAAGGTTGTTAGGTGCCATGTGTAGGCCCCATGTGTTACCCCCCTCCCGGACAAGCGTTAACACTTAGTAAAATCCTGGATCTGTACGTGGAAAGTCCCTCCACGTCACTACCGGGGCCTAGAATGTGGCAAAGTTGGCCAACCTTGGATATCCATGTACATATGTCCTTAACAAACCAGAACAAGTAGAGAGGTCCATCAGGCAACCCTCGTACGGAGAAAGCTATAGGGGTAAATGATCTAGGGCCCCCGGTCTAGGGTTTCGCCGGAGGAAGACCGCCGGAGCGTCGAAATCACATGAAAACTTGCATGTGCCCCTAGGATATGTGTGCGAGAGTGGTGCAAGGTTGTTAGGTGCCATGTGTAGCCCCATGTGTGACCCCCTTCCCGGACATGCGTTAACACTTAGTAAAATCCTGGATCTGTACGTGGAAAGTCCCGCCGCGTCAAAACCGGGGCCTAGAATGTGGCAAAGTGGCCCAACCTTGGCTCTACATTTATATATGTCCTAACCAAACCAAAACTAATAGAGAGGTCCACCGGGCTACCCTCGTACGGAGATAGCTATAGGGGTAGACGATCCGGGGCCCCCGGTCTAGGGTTTCGTCGGAGGAAGACCGCCGGAGCGTCGAAATCACATGAAAACTTGCATGTGCCCCTAGGATATGTGTGTGAGAGTGGTACAAGGTTGTTAGCTGCCATGTGTAGGCCCGATGTGTGGCCCCCTTCCTGGACATGCGTTAACACTTACTAAAATCCTGGATCTGTACGTGGAAAGTCCCGCCACGTCACAACCGGGGCCTAGAATGTGGCAAAGTTGGCCCAACCATGGCTCTCCATGTACATACGTCCTAAACAAACCAAAAAAAGTACAGAGGTCCACCGGGCTATCCTCGTACGGAGATAGCTATAGGGGTAGACGATCCGGGGCCCCCGGTCTAGGGTTTCGCCGGAGGAAGACCGCCGGAGCGTCGAAATCACATGAAAACTTGCATGTGCCCCTAGGATATGTGTTAGAGAGTGGTGCAAGGTTGTTAGGTGCCATGTGTGACCCCCTTCCCGGACATGCGTTAACACTTAGTAAAATCCTGGATCTGCACGTGGAAAGTCCCGCCGCGTCACAACCAGGCCCTAGAATGTGGCAAAGTTGGCCCATACTTGTCTCTATATGTACATATGTCCTAAACAAACCAAAACAAGTAGAGAGGTCCACCGGGCTACCCTCGTACGGAGAAAGCTATAGGGGTAGACGATCCGGGGCCACCGGTCTAGGGTTTCACCGGAGGAAGACCACCGGAGGGTCGGAATCACATGAAAACTTGCATGTGCCCCTAGGATATGTGTGTGAGAGCGGTGCATGGTTGTTAGGTGCCATGTGTAGGCCCCATGTGTGACCCCCTTCCCAGACATGCGTTAACACAGTAAAATCCTGGATCTGTACGTGGAAACTCCCGCCGCGTCACAACCGGGGCCTAGAATGTGGCGAAGTCGGCCCAACCTTAACCCTAGATGTACATATGTCCTAAATGAACCAAAACAAGTAGAGAGGTCCATCGGGCTACCCTCGTACGGAGATAGCTATAGGGGTAGACGATCCGGGGGCCCCGGTCTAGGGTTTTGCCGGAGGAAGACCGTCGGAGCGTCGAAATCACATGAAAACTTGAATGTGCCCCTAGGATATGTGTGTGAGAGTGGTGCAAGGTTATTAGGTGCCATGTGTAGGCCCCATGTGTTACCCCCTTCCCGGACATGCGTTAACACTTAGTAAAATCCTGGATCTGTACGTGGAAAGTCCCGCCGCGTCACAACCGGGGCCTAGAATGTGGCAAAGTTGGCCCAACCTTGGCTCTCCATGTACATATGTCCTAAACAAACCAAAACAAGTAGAGAGGTCCATCAGGCTACCCTCGTACGGATAAAGCTATAGGGGTAGACGGTCCGGGGCCCCCGGTCTAGGGTTTCGCCGGAGGAAGACCGCCGGAGCGTCGAAATCACATGAAAACTTGCATGTGCCCCTAGGATATGTGTGTGAGAGTGGTGCAAGGTTGTTAGGTGCCATGTGTAGGCCCCATGTGTCACCCCCTTCCCGGACATGCGTTAACACTTAGTAAAATCCTGGATCTGTACGTGGAAAGTCCCGCCGCGTCACAACCGGGGCCTAGAATGTGGCAAAGTTGGCCCAACCTTGGCTATCCATGTACATATGTCCTAAACAAACCAAAACAAGTAGAGAGGTCAATCAGGCTACCCTCATACGGAGAAAGCTATAGGGGTAGACGATCCGGGGCCCCGCTCTAGGGTTTCGCCGGAGGAAGACCGCCGGAGCGTCGAAATCACATGAAAACTTGCATGTGCCCCTAGGATATGTGTCTGACAGTGGTGCAAGGTTGTTAGGTGCCATGTGTAGGCCCCATGTGTGACCCCCTTCCCAGACATGCGTTAACACTTAGTAAAATCCTCGATCTGTACGTGGAAAGTCTCGCCGCGTCACAACCGGGGCCTAGAATGTGGCAAAGTTGGTCCAACCTTGGATCTACATGTACATATGTCCTACACAAACCAAAACAAGTAGAGAGGTCCACTGGGCTACCCTTGTACGGAGATAGCTATAGGGGTAGACGATCCGGGGCCACCGGTCTAGGGTTTCGCCGGAGGAAGACCACCGGAGCGTCGGAATCACATGAAAAATTGCATGTGCCCCTAGGATATGTGTGTGAGAGTGGTGCAAGGTTGTTATGTGCCATGTGTAGGCCCCATGTGTGACCCCTTCCCGAACATGCGTTAACACTTAGTAAAATCCTGGATCTGTACGTGGAAAGTCCCGCCGCGTCACAACCGGGGCCTAGAATGTGGCAAAGTGGCCCAACCTTGGCTCTACATGTATATATGTCCTAAGAAAACCAAAACTAATACAGAGGTCCACCGGGCTACCCTCGTACGGAGATAGCTATAGGGGTAGACGATCCGGGGCCCCCGGTCTAGGGTTTCGCCGGAGGAAGACCGCCGGAGCGTCAAAATCACATGAAAACTTGCATGTGCCCCTAGGATATGTGTGTGAGAGTGGTGCAAGGTTGTTAGCTGCCATGTGTAGGCCCCATGTGTGACCCCCTTCCTGGACATGCGTTAACACTTAGTAAAATCCTAGATCTGTACGTGGAAAGTCCCGCCACGTCACAACCGGGGCCTAGAATGTGGCAAAGTTGGCCCAACCATGGCTCTCCATGTACATACGTCCTAAACAAACCAAAACAAGTAGAGAGGTCCACCGGGCTATCCTCGTACGGAGATAGCTATAGGGGTAGACGATCCGGGGCCCCCGGTCTAGGGTTTCGCCGGAGGAAGACCGCCGGAGCGTCGAAATCACATGAAAACTTGCATGTGCCCCTAGGATATGTGTTAGAGAGTGGTGCAAGGTTGTTAGGTGCCATGTGTGACCCCCTTCCTGGACATGCGTTAACACTTAGTAAAATCCTGGATCTGCACGTGGAAAGTCCCGCCGCGTCACAACCGGGGCCTAGAATGTGGCAAAGTTGGCCCAACCTTGGCTCTCAATGTACATATGTCCTAAACAAACCAAAACAAGTAGAGAGGTCCATCAGGCTACCCTCGTACGGAGAAAGCTATAGGGGTAGAAGATCCGGGGCCCCGGTCTAGGGTTTCGCCGGAGGAAGACCGCCGGAGCGTCGAAATCACATGAAAACTTGCATGTGCCCCTAGGATATGTGTGTGAGAGTGGTGCAAGTTTGTTATGTGCCATGTGTAGGCCCCATGTGTGACCCCTTCCCGAACATGCGTTAACACTTAGTAAAATCCTGGATCTGTACGTGGAAAGTCCCGCCGCGTCACAACCGGGGCCTAGAATGTGGCAAAGTGGCCCAACCTTGGCTCTACATGTATATATGTCCTAAGAAAACCAAAACTAATAGAGAGGTCCACCGGGCTACCCTCGTACGGAGATAGCTATAGGGGTAGACGATCCGGGGCCCCCGGTCTAGGGTTTCGCCGGAGGAAGACCGCCGGAGCGTCAAAATCACATGAAAACTTACATGTGCCCCTAGGATATGTGTGTGAGAGTGGTGCAAGGTTGTTAGTTGCCATGTGTAGGCCCCATGTGTGACCCCCTTCCTGGACATGCGTTAACACTTAGTAAAATCCTAGATCTGTACGTGGAAAGTCCCGCCACGTCACAACCGGGGCCTAGAATGTGGCAAAGTTGGCCCAACCATGGCTCTCCATGTACATAAGTACTAAACAAACCAAAACAAGTAGAGAGGTCCACCTGGCTATCCTCGTACGGAGATAGCTATAGGGGTAGACGATCTGGGGCCCCCGGTTTAGGGTTTCGCCGGAGGAAGACCGCCGGAGCATCGAAATCACATGAAAACTTGCATGTGCCCATAGGATATGTGTGTGAGAGTGGTGCAAGGTTGTTAGGTGCCATGTGTAGGCCCCATGTGTGACCCCCTTCCCGGACATCCGTTAACACTTAGTAAAATCCTGGATCTATACGTGGAAAGTCCCGCCGCGTCACAACCAGGGCCTAGAATGTGGCAAAGTTGGCCCAACCTTGGCTCTACATGTACATATGTCCTAAAAAACCAAAACAAATAGAGAGGTCCACCGGGCTACCCTCGTACGGAGATAGCTATTTGGGTAGACGATCCGAGACCCCCGGTCTAGGGTTTCACCGGAGGAAGACCGCCGGAGCGTCGAAATCACATGAAAACTTGCATGTGCCCCTAGGATATGTGTGTGAGAGTGGTGCAAGGTTGTTAGGTGCCATGTGTAGGCCCCATGTGTTACCCCCCTCCCGGACAAGCGTTAACACTTAGTAAAATCCTGGATCTGTACGTGGAAAGTCCCTCCACGTCACTGCCGGGGCCTAGAATGTGGCAAAGTTGGCCAACCTTGGATATCCATGTACATATGTCCTTAACAAACCAGAACAAGTAGAGAGGTCCATCAGGCAACCCTCGTACGGAGAAAGCTATAGGGGTAAATGATCTAGGGCCCCCGGTCTAGGGTTTCGCCGGAGGAAGACCGCCGGAGCGTCGAAATCACATGAAAACTTGCATGTGCCCCTAGGATATGTGTGCGAGAGTTGTGCAAGGTTGTTAGGTGCCATGTGTAGCCCCATGTGTGACCCCCTTCCCGGACATGCGTTAACACTTAGTAAAATCCTGGATCTGTACGTGGAAAGTCCCGCCGCGTCAAAACCGGGGCCTAGAATGTGGCAAAGTGGCCCAACCTTGGCTCTACATTTATATATGTCCTAACCAAACCAAAACTAATAGAGAGGTCCACCGGGCTACCCTCGTACGGAGATAGCTATAGGGGTAGACGATCCGGGGCCCCCGGTCTAGGGTTTCGTCGGAGGAAGACCGCCGGAGCGTCGAAATCACATGAAAACTTGCATGTGCCCCTAGGATATGTGTGTGAGAGTGGTACAAGGTTGTTAGCTGCCATGTGTAGGCCCCATGTGTGACCCCCTTCCTGGACATGCGTTAACACTTAGTAAAATCCTGGATCTGTACGTGGAAAGTCCCGCCACGTCACAACCGGGGCCTAGAATGTGGCAAAGTGGCCCAACCTTGGCTCTACATGTATATATGTCCTAAGAAAACCAAAACTAATACAGAGGTCCACCGGGCTACCCTCGTACGGAGATAGCTATAGGGGTAGACGATCCGGGGCCCCCGGCCTAGGGTTTCGCCGGAGGAAGACCGCCGGAGCGTTAAAATCACATGAAAACTTGCATGTGCCCCTAGGATATGTGTGTGAGAGTGGTGCAAGGTTGTTAGCTGCCATGTGTAGGCCCCATGTGTGACCCCCTTCCTGGACATGCGTTAACACTTAGTAAAATCCTAGATCTGTACGTGGAAAGTCCCGCCACGTCACAACCGGGGCCTAGAATGTGGCAAAGTTGGCCCAACCATGGCTCTCAATGTACATACGTCCTAAACAAACCAAAACAAGTAGAGAGGTCCACCGGGCTATCCTCGTACGGAGATAGCTATAGGGGTAGACGATCCGGGGCCCCCGGTCTAGGGTTTCGCCGGAGGAAGACCGCCGGAGCGTCGAAATCACATGAAAACTTGCATGTGCCCCTAGGATATGTGTTAGAGAGTGGTGCAAGGTTGTTAGGTGCCATGTGTGACCCCCTTCCTGGACATGCGTTAACACTTAGTAAAATCCTGGATCTGCACGTGGAAAGTCCCGCCGCGTCACAACCGGGGCCTAGAATGTGGCAAAGTTGGCCCAACCTTGGCTCTCAATGTACATATGTCCTAAACAAACCAAAACAAGTAGAGAGGTCCATCAGGCTACCCTCGTACGGAGAAAGCTATAGGGGTAGAAGATCCGGGGCCCCGGTCTAGGGTTTCGCCGGAGGAAGACCGCCGGAGCGTCGAAATCACATGAAAACTTGCATGTGCCCCTAGGATATGTGTGTGAGAGTGGTGCAAGTTTGTTATGTGCCATGTGTAGGCCCCATGTGTGACCCCTTCCCGAACATGCGTTAACACTTAGTAAAATCCTGGATCTGTACGTGGAAAGTCCCGCCGCGTCACAACCGGGGCCTAGAATGTGGCAAAGTGGCCCAACCTTGGCTCTACATGTATATATGTCCTAAGAAAACCAAAACTAATAGAGAGGTCCACCGGGCTACCCTCGTACGGAGATAGCTATAGGGGTAGACGATCCGGGGCCCCCGGTCTAGGGTTTCGCCGGAGGAAGACCGCCGGAGCGTCAAAATCACATGAAAACTTACATGTGCCCCTAGGATATGTGTGTGAGAGTGGTGCAAGGTTGTTAGTTGCCATGTGTAGGCCCCATGTGTGACCCCCTTCCTGGACATGCGTTAACACTTAGTAAAATCCTAGATCTGTACGTGGAAAGTCCCGCCACGTCACAACCGGGGCCTAGAATGTGGCAAAGTTGGCCCAACCATGGCTCTCCATGTACATAAGTACTAAACAAACCAAAACAAGTAGAGAGGTCCACCTGGCTATCCTCGTACGGAGATAGCTATAGGGGTAGACGATCTGGGGCCCCCGGTTTAGGGTTTCGCCGGAGGAAGACCGCCGGAGCATCGAAATCACATGAAAACTTGCATGTGCCCATAGGATATGTGTGTGAGAGTGGTGCAAGGTTGTTAGGTGCCATGTGTAGGCCCCATGTGTGACCCCCTTCCCGGACATCCGTTAACACTTAGTAAAATCCTGGATCTATACGTGGAAAGTCCCGCCGCGTCACAACCAGGGCCTAGAATGTGGCAAAGTTGGCCCAACCTTGGCTCTACATGTACATATGTCCTAAAAAACCAAAACAAATAGAGAGGTCCACCGGGCTACCCTCGTACGGAGATAGCTATTTGGGTAGACGATCCGAGACCCCCGGTCTAGGGTTTCACCGGAGGAAGACCGCCGGAGCGTCGAAATCACATGAAAACTTGCATGTGCCCCTAGGATATGTGTGTGAGAGTGGTGCAAGGTTGTTAGGTGCCATGTGTAGGCCCCATGTGTTACCCCCTTCCCGGACAAGCGTTAACACTTAGTAAAATCCTGGATCTGTACGTGGAAAGTCCCTCCACGTCACTGCCGGGGCCTAGAATGTGGCAAAGTTGGCCAACCTTGGATATCCATGTACATATGTCCTTAACAAACCAGAACAAGTAGAGAGGTCCATCAGGCAACCCTCGTACGGAGAAAGCTATAGGGGTAAATGATCTAGGGCCCCCGGTCTAGGGTTTCGCCGGAGGAAGACCGCCGGAGCGTCGAAATCACATGAAAACTTGCATGTGCCCCTAGGATATGTGTGCGAGAGTGGTGCAAGGTTGTTAGGTGCCATGTGTAGCCCCATGTGTGACCCCCTTCCCGGACATGCGTTAACACTTAGTAAAATCCTGGATCTGTACGTGGAAAGTCCCGCCGCGTCAAAACCGGGGCCTAGAATGTGGCAAAGTGGCCCAACCTTGGCTCTACATTTATATATGTCCTAACCAAACCAAAACTAATAGAGAGGTCCACCGGGCTACCCTCGTACGGAGATAGCTATAGGGGTAGACGATCCGGGGCCCCCGGTCTAGGGTTTCGTCGGAGGAAGACCGCCGGAGCGTCGAAATCACATGAAAACTTGCATGTGCCCCTAGGATATGTGTGTGAGAGTGGTACAAGGTTGTTAGCTGCCATGTGTAGGCCCCATGTGTGACCCCCTTCCTGGACATGCGTTAACACTTAGTAAAATCCTGGATCTGTACGTGGAAAGTCCCGCCACGTCACAACCGGGGCCTAGAATGTGGCAAAGTGGCCCAACCTTGGCTCTACATGTATATATGTCCTAAGAAAACCAAAACTAATACAGAGGTCCACCGGGCTACCCTCGTACGGAGATAGCTATAGGGGTAGACGATCCGGGGCCCCCGGTCTAGGGTTTCGCCGGAGGAAGACCGCCGGAGCGTCAAAATCACATGAAAACTTGCATGTGCCCCTAGGATATGTGTGTGAGAGTGGTGCAAGGTTGTTAGCTGCCATGTGTAGGCCCCATGTGTGACCCCCTTCCTGGACATGCGTTAACACTTAGTAAAATCCTAGATCTGTACGTGGAAAGTCCCGCCACGTCACAACCGGGGCCTAGAATGTGGCAAAGTTGGCCCAACCATGGCTCTCAATGTACATACGTCCTAAACAAACCAAAACAAGTAGAGAGGTCCACCGGGCTATCCTCGTACGGAGATAGCTATAGGGGTAGACGATCCGGGGCCCCCGGTCTAGGGTTTCGCCGGAGGAAGACCGCCGGAGCGTCGAAATCACATGAAAACTTGCATGTGCCCCTAGGATATGTGTTAGAGAGTGGTGCAAGGTTGTTAGGTGCCATGTGTGACCCCCTTCCTGGACATGCGTTAACACTTAGTAAAATCCTGGATCTGCACGTGGAAAGTCCCGCCGCGTCACAACCGGGGCCTAGAATGTGGCAAAGTTGGCCCAACCTTGGCTCTCAATGTACATATGTCCTAAACAAACCAAAACAAGTAGAGAGGTCCATCAGGCTACCCTCGTACGGAGAAAGCTATAGGGGTAGAAGATCCGGGGCCCCGGTCTAGGGTTTCGCCGGAGGAAGACCGCCGGAGCGTCGAAATCACATGAAAACTTGCATGTGCCCCTAGGATATGTGTGTGAGAGTGGTGCAAGTTTGTTATGTGCCATGTGTAGGCCCCATGTGTGACCCCTTCCCGAACATGCGTTAACACTTAGTAAAATCCTGGATCTGTACGTGGAAAGTCCCGCCGCGTCACAACCGGGGCCTAGAATGTGGCAAAGTGGCCCAACCTTGGCTCTACATGTATATATGTCCTAAGAAAACCAAAACTAATAGAGAGGTCCACCGGGCTACCCTCGTACGGAGATAGCTATAGGGGTAGACGATCCGGGGCCCCCGGTCTAGGGTTTCACCGGAGGAAGACCGCCGGAGCGTCAAAATCACATGAAAACTTACATGTGCCCCTAGGATATGTGTGTGAGAGTGGTGCAAGGTTGTTAGTTGCCATGTGTAGGCCCCATGTGTGACCCCCTTCCTGGACATGCGTTAACACTTAGTAAAATCCTAGATCTGTACGTGGAAAGTCCCGCCACGTCACAACCGGGGCCTAGAATGTGGCAAAGTTGGCCCAACCATGGCTCTCCATGTACATAAGTACTAAACAAACCAAAACAAGTAGAGAGGTCCACCTGGCTATCCTCGTACGGAGATAGCTATAGGGGTAGACGATCCGGGGCCCCCGGTCTAGGGTTTCGCCGGAGGAAGACCGCCGGAGCGTCGAAATCACATGAAAACTTGCATGTGCCCCTAGGATATGTGTTAGAGAGTGGTGCAAGGTTGTTAGGTGCCATGTGTGACCCCCTTCCTGGACATGCGTTAACACTTAGTAAAATCCTGGATCTGCACGTGGAAAGTCCCGCCGCGTCACAACCGGGGCCTAGAATGTGGCAAAGTTGGCCCAACCTTGGCTCTCCATGTACATATGTCCTAAACAAACCAAAAAAAGTAGAGAGGTCCATCAGGCTACCCTCGTACGGAGAAAGCTATAGGGGTAGAAGATCCGGGGCCCCGGTCTAGGGTTTCGCCGGAGGAAGACCGCCGGAGCGTCGAAATCACATGAAAACTTGCATGTGCCCCTAGGATATGTGTGTGAGAGTGGTGCAAGGTTGTTAGGTGCCATGTGTAGGCCCCATGTGTGACCCCCTTCCCGGACATGCGTTAACACTTAGTAAAATCCTGGATCTGTACGTGGAAAGTCCCGCCGCGTCACAACCGGGGCCTAGAATGTGGCAAAGTGGCCCAACCTTGGCTCTACATGTATATATGTCCTAAGCAAACCAAAACTAATAGAGAGGTCCACCGGGCTATCCTCGTACGGAGATAGCTATAGGGGTAGACGATCCGGGGCCCCCGGTCTAGGGTTTCGCAGGAGGAAGACCGCCAGAGCGTCGAAATCACATGAAAACTTGCATGTGCCCCTAGGATATGTGTGTGAGAGTGGTGCAAGGTTGTTAGCTGCCATGTGTAGGCCCCATGTGTGACCCCCTTCCTGGACATGCGTTAACACTTAGTAAAATCCTGGATCTGTACGTGGAAAGTCCCGCCACGTCACAACCGGGGCCTAGAATGTGGCAAAGTTGGCCCAACCATGGCTCTCCATGTACATACGTCCTAAACAAACCAAAACAAGTAGAGAGGTCCACCGGGCTATCCTCGTACGGAGATAGCTATAGGGGTAGACGATCCGGGGCCCCCGGTCTAGGGTTTCGCCGGAGGAATAGCGCCGGAGCGTCGAAATCACATGAAAACTTGCATGTGCCCCTAGGATATGTGTTAGAGAGTGGTGCAAGGTTGTTAGGTGCCATGTGTGACCCCCTTCCTGGACATGCGTTAACACTTAGTAAAATCCTAGATCTGCACGTGGAAAGTCCCGCCGCGTCACAACCGGGGCCTAGAATGTGGCAAAGTTGGCCCATACTTGTCTCTACATGTACATATGTCCTAAACAAACCAAAACAAGTAGAGAGGTCCACCGGGCTACCCTCGTATGAAGAAAGCTATAGGGGTAGACGATCCGGGGCCCCCGGTCTAGGGTTTCGTCGGAGGAAGACCGCCGGAGCGTCGAAATCACAAGAAAACTTGCATGTGCCCCTAGGATATGTGTGTGAGAGTGGTGCAAGTTTGTTAGGTGCCATGTGTAGGCCCCATGTGTGAACCCCTTCCCGGACATGCGTTAACACTTAGTAAAATCCTCGATCTGTACGTGGAAAGTCCCGCCGCGTCACAACCGGGCCCTAGCATGTGGCAAAGTTGGCCCAACCTTGTCTCTACATGTACATATGTCCTAAACAAACCAAAACAAGTAGAGAGGTCCACCGGGCTACCCTCGTACGGAGAAAGCTATAGGGGTAGACGATCTGGGCCCCCGGTCCCGGGTTTCGCCGGAGGAAGACCACCGGAGCGTCGGAATCACATGAAAACTTGCATGTGCCCCTAGGATATGTGTGTGAGAGTGGTGCAAGGTTGTTAGGTGCCATGTGTAGGCCCCATGTGTGACCCCCGTCCCGGACATGCGTTAACACTTAGTAAAATCCTGGATCTGTACGTGGAAAGTCCCGCTGCGTCACAATCGGGGCCTATAATGTGGCAAAGTTGGCCCAACGTTGGATCTATATTTACATATGTCCTAAACAAACCAAAACAAGTAGAGAGGTCCACCGGGCTACCCTTGTACGGAGATAGCTATAGGGGTAGACGATCCGGGGCCACCGGTCTAGGGTTTCGCCGGAGGAAAACCACCGGAGGGTCGGAATCACATGAAAACTTGCATGTGCCCCTAGGATATGTGTGTGAGAGCGGTGCATGGTTGTTAGGTGCCATGTGTAGTCCCCATGTGTGACCCCCTTCCTGGACATGCGTTAACACTTAGTAAAATCCTGGATCTGTACGTGGAAATTCCCGCCGCGTCACAACCGGGGCCTAGAATGTGGCAAAGTCGGCCCAACCTTAGCCCTAGATGTACATATGTCCTAAATGAACCAAAACAAGTAGAGAGGTACATCGGGCTACCCTCGTACGGAGATAGCTATAGGGGTAGACGATCCGGGGGCCCCGGTCTAGGGTTTCGCCGGAGGAAGACCGCCGGAGCGTCGAAATCACATGAAAACTTGAATGTGCCCCTACGATATGTGTGTGAGAGTGGTGCAAGGTTATTAGGTGCCATGTGTAGGCCCCATGTGTGTCCCCCTTCCCGGACATGCGTTAACACTTAGTAAAATCCTGGATCTGTACGTGGAAAGTCCCGCCGCGTCACAACCGGGGCCTAGAATGTGGCAAAGTTGGCCCAACCTTGGCTCTCCATGTACATATGTCCTAAATAAACCAAAACAAGTAGAGAGGTCCATCAGGCTACCCTCGTACGGAGAAAGGTATAGGGGTAGACGATCCGGGGCCCCCGGGCTAGGGTTTCGCCGGAGGAAGACCGCCGGAGCGTCGAAATCACATGAAAACTTGCATGTACCCCTAGGATATGTGTGTGAGAGTGGTGCAAGGTTGTTAGGTCCCATGTGTGACCCCCTTCCTGGACATGCGTTAACACTTAGTAAAATCCTGGATCTGCACGTGGAAAGTCCCGCCGCGTCACAACCGGGGCCTAGAATGTGGCAAAGTTGGCCCAACCTTGGCTCTCCATGTACATATGTTCTAAAAAAACCAAAATCGGTAGAGAGGTCAATCAGGCTACCCTCGTACGGAGAAAGCTATAGGGGTAGACGATCCGGGGCCCCGGTCTAGGGTTTCGCCGGAGGAAGACCGCCGGAGCGTCGAAATCACATGAAAACTTGCATGTGCCCCTAGGATATGTGTGTGAGAGTGGTGCAAGGTTGTTAGGTGCCATGTGTAGGCCCCATGTGTGACCCCCTTCCCGGACATGCGTTAACACTTAGTAAAATCCTGGATCTGTACGTGGAAAGTCCCGCCGCGTCACAACCGGGGCCTAGAATATGGCAAAGTGGCCCAACCTTGGCTCTACATGTATATATGTCCTAAGAAAACCAAAAATAATAGAGATGTCCACCGGGCTACCCTCGTACGGAGAAAGCTATAGGGGTAGACGATCCGGGGCCCCCGGTCTAGGGTTTCGCCAGAGGAAGAACGCCGGAGCGTCAAAATCACATGAAAACTTGCATGTGCCCCTAGGATATGTGTGTGAGAGTGTTGGAAGGTTGTTAGCTGCCATGTGTAGGCCCCATGTGTGACCCCCTTCCTGAACATGCGTTAACACTTAGTAAAATCCTAGATCTGTACGTGGAAAGTCCCGCCACATCACAACCGGGGCCTACAATGTGGCAAAGTTGGCCCAACCATGGCTCTCCATGTACATACATCCTAAACAAACCAAAACAAGTAGAGAGGTCCACCGGGCTATCCTCGTACGGAGATAGCTATAGGGGTAGACGATCCGGGGCCCCCGGTCTAGGGTTTTGCCGGAGGAAGACCGCCGGAGCGTCGAAATCACATGAAAACTTGCATGTGCCCCTAGGATATGTGTTAGAGAGTGGTGCAAGGTTGTTAGGTGCCATGTGTGACCCCCTTCCTGGACATGCGTTAACACTTAGTAAAATCCTAGATCTGCACGTGGAAAGTCCCGCCGCGTCACAACCGGGGCCTAGAATGTGGCAAAGTTGGCCCATACTTGTCTCTACATGTACATATGTCCTAAACAAACCAAAACAAGTAGAGAGGTCCACCGGGCTACCCTCGTATGAAGAAAGCTATAGGGGTAGACGATCCGGGGCCCCCGGTCTAGGGTTTCGCCGGAGGAAGACCGCCGGAGCATCGAAATCACAAGAAAACTTGCATGTGCCCCTAGGATATGTGTGTGAGAGTGGTGCAAGTTTGTTAGGTTCCATGTGTAGGCCCCATGTGTGACCCCCTTCCCGGACATGCGTTAACACTTAGTAAAATCCTCGATCTGTACGTGGAAAGTCCCGCCGCGTCACAACCGGGCCCTAGCATGTGGCAAAGTTGGCCCAACCTTGTCTCTACATGTACATATGTCCTAAACAAACCAAAACAAGTCGAGAGGTCCACCGGGCTACCTTCGTACGGAGAAAGCTATAGGGGTAGACGATCTGGGCCCCCGGTCTAGGGTTTCGCCGGAGGAAGACTACCGGAGCGTCGGAATCACATGAAAACTTGCATGTGACGCTAGGATATGTGTGTGAGAGTGGTGCAATGTTGTTAGGTTCCATGTGTAGGCCCCATGTGTGACCCCCTTCCCGGACATGCGTTAACACTTAGTAAAATCCTGGATCTGTAAGTGGAAAGTCCCGCTGCATCACAATCGGGGCCTATAATGTGGCAAAGTTGGCCCAACGTTGGATCTATATTTACATATGTCCTAAACAAACCAAAACAAGTAGAGAGGTCCACCGGGCTACCCTTGTACGGAGATAGCTATAGGGGTAGACGATCCGGGGCCACCGGTCTAGGGTTTCGCCGGAGGAAGACCACCGGAGGGTCGGAATCACATGAAAACTTGCATGTGCCCCTAGAATATGTGTGTGAGAGCGGTGCATGGTTGTTAGGTGCCATGTGTAGTCCCCATGTGTGACCCCCTTCCTGGACATGCGTTAACACTTAGTAAAATCCTGGATCTGTACGTGGAAATTCCCGCCGCGTCACAACCGGGGCCTAGAATGTGGCAAAGTTGGCCCAACCTTAGCCCTAGATGTACATATGTCCTAAATGAACCAAAACAAGTAGAGAGGTCCATCGGGCTACCCTCGTACGGAGATAGCTATAGAGGTAGACGATCCGGGGGCCCTAGTCTAGGGTTTCGCCGGAGGAAGACCGCCGGAGCGTCGAAATCACATGAAAACTTGAATGTGCCCCTAGGATATGTGTGTGAGAGTGGTTCAAGGTTATTAGGTGCCATGTGTAGGCCCCATGTGTGCCCCCCTTCCCGGACATGCGTTAACACTTAGTAAAATCCTGGATCTGTACGTGGAAAGTCCCGCCGCGTCACAACCGGGGCCTAGAATGTGGCAAAGTTGGCCCAACCTTGGATCTCCATGTACATATGTCCTAAACAAACCAAAACAAGTAGAGAGGTCCATCAGGCTACCCTCGTACGGAGAAAGCTATAGGGGTAGACGATCCGGGGCCCCCGGTCTAGGGTTTCGCCGGAGGAAGACCGCCGGAGCGTCGAAATCACAAGAAAACTTGCATGTGCCCCTAGGATATGTGTGTGAGAGTGGTGCAAGTTTGTTAGGTTCCATGTGTAGGCCCCATGTGTGACCCCCTTCCCGGACATGCGTTAACACTTAGTAAAATCCTCGATCTGTACGTGGAAAGTCCCGCCGCGTCACAACCGGGCCCTAGCATGTGGCAAAGTTGGCCCAACCTTGTCTCTACATGTACATATGTCCTAAACAAACCAAAACAAGTAGAGAGGTCCACCGGGCTACCTTCGTACGGAGAAAGCTATAGGGGTAGACGATCTGGGCCCCCGGTCTAGGGTTTCGCCGGAGGAAGACTACCGGAGCGTCGGAATCACATGAAAACTTGCATGTGACGCTAGGATATGTGTGTGAGAGTGGTGCAATGTTGTTAGGTTCCATGTGTAGGCCCCATGTGTGACCCCCTTCCCGGACATGCGTTAACACTTAGTAAAATCCTGGATCTGTAAGTGGAAAGTCCCGCTGCATCACAATCGGGGCCTATAATGTGGCAAAGTTGGCCCAACGTTGGATCTATATTTACATATGTCCTAAACAAACCAAAACAAGTAGAGAGGTCCACCGGGCTACCCTTGTACGGAGATAGCTATAGGGGTAGACGATCCGGGGCCACCGGTCTAGGGTTTCGCCGGAGGAAGACCACCGGAGGGTCGGAATCACATGAAAACTTGCATGTGCCCCTAGAATATGTGTGTGAGAGCGGTGCATGGTTGTTAGGTGCCATGTGTAGTCCCCATGTGTGACCCCCTTCCTGGACATGCGTTAACACTTAGTAAAATCCTGGATCTGTACGTGGAAATTCCTGCCGCGTCACAACCGGGGCCTAGAATGTGGCAAAGTTGGCCCAACCTTAGCCCTAGATGTACATATGTCCTAAATGAACCAAAACAAGTAGAGAGGTCCATCGGGCTACCCTCGTACGAAGATAGCTATAGAGGTAGACGATCCGGGGGCCCTAGTCTAGGGTTTCGCCGGAGGAAGACCGCCGGAGCGTCGAAATCACATGAAAACTTGAATGTGCCCCTAGGATATGTGTGTGAGAGTGGTTCAAGGTTATTAGGTGCCATGTGTAGGCCCCATGTGTGCCCCCCTTCCCGGACATGCGTTAACACTTAGTAAAATCCTGGATCTGTACGTGGAAAGTCCCGCCGCGTCACAACCGGGGCCTAGAATGTGGCAAAGTTGGCCCAACCTTGGATCTCCATGTACATATGTCCTAAACAAACCAAAACAAGTAGAGAGGTCCATCAGGCTACCCTCGTACGGAGAAAGCTATAGGGGTAGACGATCCGGGGCCCCCGGTCTAGGGTTTCGCCGGAGGAAGACCGCCGGAGCGTCGAAATCACATGAAAACTTGCATGTGCCCCTAGGATATGTGTGTGAGAGTGGTGCAAGGTTTTTAGGTGCCATGTGTAGGCCCCATGTGTGACCCCCTTCCCGGACATGCGTTAACACTTAGTAAAATCCTGGATCTGTACGTGGAAAGTCCCGCCGCGTCACAACCGGGGCCTAGAATGTGGCAAAGTTGGCCCAACCTTGGCTATCCAAGTACATATGTCCTAAACAAACCAAAACAAGTAGAGAGGTCAATCAGGCTACCCTCGTACGAAGAAAGCTATAGGGGTAGACGATCCGGGGCCCCGGTCTAGGGTTTCGCCGGAGGAAGACCACCGGAGCGTCGAAATCACATGAAAACTTGCATGTGCCCCTAGGATATGTGTGTGACAGTGGTGCAAGGTTGTTAGGTGCCATGTGTAGGCCCCATGTGTGACCCCCTTCCCGGACATGCGTTAACACTTAGTAAAATCCTGGATCTGTACGTGGAAAGTCCCGCTGCGTCACAATCGGGGCCTATAATGTGGCAAAGTTGGCCCAAAGTTGGATCTATATTTACATATGTCCTAAACAAACCAAAACAAGTAGAGAGGTCCACCGGGCTACCCTTGTACGGAGATAGCTATAGGGGTAGACGATCCGGGGCCACCGGTCTAGGGTTTCGCCGGAGGAAAACCACCGGAGGGTCGGAATCACATGAAAACTTGCATGTGCCCCTAGGATATGTGTGTGAGAGCGGTGCATGGTTGTTAGGTGCCATGTGTAGTCCCCATGTGTGACCCCCTTCCCGGACATGCGTTAACACTTAGTAAAATCCTGGATCTATACGTGGAAAGTCCCGCCGCGTCACAACCGGGGCCTAGAATGTGGAAAAGTCGGCCCAACCTTAGCTCTAGATGTACATATGTCCTAAACGAACTAAAACAAGTAGAGAGGTCCACCGGGCTACCCTCGTATGGAGATAGCTATAGGGGTAGACGATCCGGGGGCCCCAGTCTAGGGTTTCACCGGAGGAAGACCGCCGGAGCGTCGAAATCACATGAAAACTTGAATGTGCCCCTAGGATATGCGTGTGAGAGTGGTGCAAGGTTATTAGGTGCCATGTGTAGGCCCCATGTGTGACCCCCTTCCCGGACATGCGTTAACACTTAGTAAAATCCTGGATCTGTACGTGGAAAGTCCCGCCGCGTCACAACCGGGGCCTAGAATATGGCAAAGTGGCCCAACCTTGGCTCTACATGTATATATGTCCTAAGCAAACCAAAACTAATAGAGAGGTCCACCGGGCTACCCTCGTACGGAGAAAGGTATAGGGGTAGACGATCCGGGGCCCCCGGTCTAGGGTTTCGCCAGAGGAAGACCGCTGGAGCGTCAAAATCACATGAAAACTTGCATGTGCCCCTAGGATATGTGTGTGAGAGTGGTGCAAGGTTGTTAGCTGCCATGTGTAGGCCCCATGTGTGACCCCCTTCCTAGACAGGCGTTAACACTTAGTAAAATCCTAGATCTGTACGTGGAAAGTCCCGCCACGTCACAACCGGGGCCTAGAATGTGGCAAAGTTGGCCCAACCATGGCTCTCCATGTACATACGTCCTAAACAAACCAAAACAAGTAGAGAGGTCCACCGGGCTATCCTCGTACGGAGATAGCTATAGGGGTAGACGATCCGGGGCCCCCGGTCTAGGGTTTCGCCGCAGGAAGACCGCCGGAGCGTCGAAATCACATGAAAACTTGCATGTGCCCCTAGGATATGTGTTAGAGAGTGGTGCAAGGTTGTTAGGTGCCATGTGTGACCCCCTTCCTGGACATGCGTTAACACTTAGTAAAATCCTGGATCTGCACGTGGAAAGTCCCGCTGCGTCACAACCGGGGCCTAGAATGTGGCAAAGTTGGCCCATACTTGTCTCTACATGTACATATGTCCTAAACAAACCAAAACAAGTAGAGAGGTCCACCGGGCTACCCTCGTATGAAGAAAGCTATAGGGGTAGACGATCCGGGGCCCCCGGTCTAGGGTTTCGCCGGTGGAAGACCGCCGGAGCGTCGAAATCACAAGAAAACTTGCATGTGCCCCTAGGATATGTGTGTGAGAGTGGTGCAAGTTTGTTAGGTGCCATGTGTAGGCCCCATGTGTGACCCCCTTCCCGGACATGCGTTAACACTTAGTAAAATCATGGATCTATACGTGGAAAGTCCCGCCGCGTCACAACCGGGCCCTAGCATGTGGCAAAGTTGGCCCAACCTTGTCTCTACATGTACATATGTCCTAAACAAACCAAAACAAGTAGAGAGGTCCACCGGGCTACCTTCGTACGGAGAAAGCTATAGGGGTAGACGATCTGGCCCCCGGTCTAGGGTTTCGCCGAAGGAAGACCACCGGAGCGTCGGAATCACATGAAAACTTGCATGTGCCCCTAGGATATGTGTGTGAGAGGGGTGCAAGGTTGTTAGGTGCCATGTGTAGGCCCCATGTGTGACCCCCTTCCTGGACATGCGTTAACACTTAGTAAAATCCTGGATCTGTACGTGGAAAGTCCCGCTGCGTCACAATCGGGGCCAATAATGTGGCAAAGTTGGCCCAACGTTGGATCTATATTTACATATGTCCTAAACAAACCAAAACAAGTAGAGAGGTCCACCGGGCTACCCTTGTACGGAGATAGCTATAGGGGTAGACGATCCGGGGCCACCGGTCTAGGGTTTCGCCGGAGGAAGACCACCAGAGGGTCGGAATCACATGAAAACTTGCATGTGCCCCTAGGATATGTGTGTGAGAGCGGTGCATGGTTGTTAGGTGCCATGTGTAGTCCCCATGTGTGACCCCCTTCCCGGACATGCGTTAACACTTAGTAAAATCCTGGATCTGTACGTGGAAATTCCCGCCGCGTCACAACCGGGGCCTAGAATGTGGCATAGTCGGCCCAACCTTAGCCCTAGATGTACATATGTCCTAAATGAACCAAAACAAGTAGAAAGGTCCATCGGGCTACCCTCGTACGGAGATAGCTATAGGGGTAGACGATCCGGGGGCCCCGGTCTAGGGTTTTGCCGGAGGAAGACCGCCGGAGCGTCGAAATCACATGAAAACTTGAATGTGCCCCTAGGATATGTGTGTGAGAGCGGTGCATGGTTGTTAGGTGCCATGTGTAGTCCCCATGTGTGACCCCCTTCCTGGACATGCGTTAACACTTAGTAAAATCCTGGATCTGCACGTGGAAAGTCCCGCCGCGTCACAACCGGGGCCTAGAATGTGGCAAAGTTGGCCCAACCTTGGCTCTCCATGTACATATGTTCTAAAAAAACCAAAATCGGTAGAGAGGTCAATCAGGCTACCCTCGTACGGAGAAAGCTATAGGGGTAGACGATCCGGGGCCCCGGTCTAGGGTTTCGCCGGAGGAAGACCGCCGGAGCGTCGAAATCACATGAAAACTTGCATGTGCCCCTAGGATATGTGTGTGAGAGTGGTGCAAGGTTGTTAGGTGCCATGTGTAGGCCCCATGTGTGACCCCCTTCCCGGACATGCGTTAACACTTAGTAAAATCCTGGATCTGTACGTGGAAAGTCCCGCCGCGTCACAACCGGGGCCTAGAATATGGCAAAGTGGCCCAACCTTGGCTCTACATGTATATATGTCCTAAGAAAACCAAAAATAATAGAGAGGTCCACCGGGCTACCCTCGTACGGAGAAAGCTATAGGGGTAGACGATCCGGGGCCCCCGGTCTAGGGTTTCGCCAGAGGAAGAACGCCGGAGCGTCAAAATCACATGAAAACTTGCATGTTCCCCTAGGATATGTGTGTGAGAGTGTTGCAAGGTTGTTAGCTGCCATGTGTAGGCCCCATGTGTGACCCCCTTCCTGAACATGCGTTAACACTTAGTAAAATCCTAGATCTGTACGTGGAAAGTCCCGCCACATCACAACCGGGGCCTACAATGTGGCAAAGTTGGCCCAACCATGGCTCTCCATGTACATACATCCTAAACAAACCAAAACAAGTAGAGAGGTCCACCGGGCTATCCTCGTACGGAGATAGCTATAGGGGTAGACGATCCGGGGCCCCCGGTCTAGGGTTTTGCCGGAGGAAGACCGCCGGAGCGTCGAAATCACATGAAAACTTGCATGTGCCCCTAGGATATGTGTTAGAGAGTGGTGCAAGGTTGTTAGGTGCCATGTGTGACCCCCTTCCTGGACATGCGTTAACACTTAGTAAAATCCTAGATCTGCACGTGGAAAGTCCCGCCGCGTCACAACCGGGGCCTAGAATGTGGCAAAGTTGGCCCATACTTGTCTCTACATGTACATATGTCCTAAACAAACCAAAACAAGTAGAGAGGTCCACCGGGCTACCCTCGTATGAAGAAAGCTATAGGGGTAGACGATCCGGGGCCCCCGGTCTAGGGTTTCGTCGGAGGAAGACCGCCGGAGCGTCGAAATCACAAGAAAACTTGCATGTGCCCCTAGGATATGTGTGTGAGAGTGGTGCAAGTTTGTTAGGTTCCATGTGTAGGCCCCATGTGTGACCCCCTTCCCGGACATGCGTTAACACTTAGTAAAATCCTCGATCTGTACGTGGAAAGTCCCGCCGCGTCACAACCGGGCCCTAGCATGTGGCAAAGTTGGCCCAACCTTGTCTCTACATGTACATATGTCCTAAACAAACCAAAACAAGTAGAGAGGTCCACCGGGCTACCTTCGTACGGAGAAAGCTATAGGGGTAGACGATCTGGGCCCCCGGTCTAGGGTTTCGCCGGAGGAAGACTACCGGAGCGTCGGAATCACATGAAAACTTGCATGTGACCCTAGGATATGTGTGTGAGAGTGGTGCAATGTTGTTAGGTTCCATGTGTAGGCCCCATGTGTGACCCCCTTCCCGGACATGCGTTAACACTTAGTAAAATCCTGGATCTGTAAGTGGAAAGTCCCGCTGCATCACAATCGGGGCCTATAATGTGGCAAAGTTGGCCCAACGTTGGATCTATATTTACATATGTCCTAAACAAACCAAAACAAGTAGAGAGGTCCACCGGGCTACCCTTGTACGGAGATAGCTATAGGGGTAGACGATCCGGGGCCACCGGTCTAGGGTTTCGCCGGAGGAAGACCACCGGAGGGTCGGAATCACATGAAAACTTGCATGTGCCCCTAGAATATGTGTGTGAGAGCGGTGCATGGTTGTTAGGTGCCATGTGTAGTCCCCATGTGTGACCCCCTTCCCGGACATGTGTTAACACTTAGTAAAATCCTGGATCTCTACGTGGAAATTCCCGCCGCGTCACAACCGGGGCCTAGAATGTGGCAAAGTTGGCCCAACCTTAGCCCTAGATGTACATATGTCCTAAATGAACCAAAACAAGTAGAGAGGTCCATCGGGCTACCCTCGTACGGAGATAGCTATAGGGGTAGACGATCCGGGGGCCCCAGTCTAGGGTTTCGCCGGAGGAAGACCGCCGGAGCGTCGAAATCACATGAAAACTTGAATGTGCCCCTAGGATATGTGTGTGAGAGTGGTTCAAGGTTATTAGGTGCCATGTGTAGGCCCCATGTGTGCCCTCCTTCCCGGACATGCGTTAACACTTAGTAAAATCCTGGATCTGTACGTGGAAAGTCCAGCCGCGTCACAACCGGGGCCTAGAATGTGGCAAAGTTGGCCCAACCTTGGATCTCCATGTACATATGTCCTAAACAAACCAAAACAAGTAGAGAGGTCCATCAGGCTACCCTCGT
The DNA here is from genome assembly GCA_916181665.1 of Avena sativa. NCBI lineage: Eukaryota > Viridiplantae > Streptophyta > Magnoliopsida > Poales > Poaceae > Avena > Avena sativa. Next base: position 196,821,856 of record OV702286.1, read on the forward strand.
ACGGAGAAAGCTATAGGGGTAGACGATCCGGGGCCCCCGGTCTAGGGTTTCACCGGAGGAAGACCGCCGGAGCGTCGAAATCACATGAAAACTTGCATGTGCCCCTAGGATATGTGTGTGAGAGTGGTGCAAGGTTTTTAGGTGCCATGTGTAGGCCCCATGTGTGACCCCCTTCCCGGACATGCGTTAACACTTAGTAAAATCCTGGATCTGTACGTGGAAAGTCCCGCCGCGTCACAACCGGGGCCTAGAATGTGGCAAAGTTGGCCCAACCTTGGCTATCCAAGTACATATGTCCTAAACAAACCAAAACAAGTAGAGAGGTCAATCAGGCTACCCTCGTACGGAGAAAGCTATAGGGGTAGACGATCCGGGGCCCCGGTCTAGGGTTTCGCCGGAGGAAGACCACCGGAGCGTCGAAATCACATGAAAACTTGCATGTGCCCCTAGGATATGTGTGTGACAGTGGTGCAAGGTTGTTAGGTGCCATGTGTAGGCCCCATGTGTGACCCCCTTCCCGGACATGCGTTAACACTTAGTAAAATCCTGGATCTGTACGTGGAAAGTCCCGTTGCGTCACAATCGGGGCCTATAATGTGGCAAAGTTGGCCCAACGTTGGATCTATATTTACATATGTCCTAAACAAACCAAAACAAGTAGAGAGGTCCACCGGGCTACCCTTGTACGGAGATAGCTATAGGGGTAGACGATCCGGGGCCACCGGTCTAGGGTTTCGCCGGAGGAAAACCACCGGAGGGTCGGAATCACATGAAAACTTGCATGTGCCCCTAGGATATGTGTGTGAGAGCGGTGCATGGTTGTTAGGTGCCATGTGTAGTCCCCATGTGTGACCCCCTTCCCGGACATGCGTTAACACTTAGTAAAATCCTGGATCTGTACGTGGAAATTCCCGCCGCGTCACAACCGGGGCCTAGAATGTGGCAAAGTCGGCCCAACCTTAGCTCTAGATGTATATATGTCCTAAATGAACCAAAACAAGTAGAGAGGTCCATCAGGCTACCCTCGTACGGAGATAGCTATAGGGGTACACGATCCGGGGGCCCCGATCTAGGGTTTCGCCGGAGGAGGACCGCCGGAGCGTCAAAATCACATGAAAACTTGAATGTGCCCCTAGGATATGTGTGTGAGAGTGGTGCAAGGTTGTTAGGTGCCATGTGTAGGCCCCATGTGTGACCCCCTTCCCGGACATGCGTTAACACTTAGTAAAATCCTGGATCTGTACGTGGAAAGTCCCGCCGCGTCACAACCGGGGCCTAGAATATGGCAAAGTGGCCCAACATTGGCTCTACATGTATATATGTCCTAAGCAAACCAAAACTAATAGAGAGGTCCACCGGGCTACCCTCGTACGGAGAAAGGTATAGGGGTAGACGATCCGGGGCCCCCGGTCTAGGGTTTCGCCAGAGGAAGACCGCCGGAGCGTCAAAATCACATGAAAACTTGCATGTGCCCCTAGGATATGTGTGTGAGAGTGGTGCAAGGTTGTTAGCTGCCATGTGTAGGCCCCATGTGTGACCCCCTTCCTAGACATGCGTTAACACTTAGTAAAATCCTAGATCTGTACGTGGAAAGTCCCGCCACGTCACAACCGGGGCCTAGAATGTGGCAAAGTTGGCCCAACCATGGCTCTCCATGTACATACGTCCTAAACAAACCAAAACAAGTAGAGAGGTCCACCGGGCTATCCTCGTACGGAGATAGCTATAGGGGTAGACGATCCGGGGCCCCCGGTCTAGGGTTTCGCCGCAGGAAGACCGCCGGAGCGTCGAAATCACATGAAAACTTGCATGTGCCCCTAGGATATGTGTTAGAGAGTGGTGCAAGGTTGTTAGGTGCCATGTGTGACCCCCTTCCTGGACATGCGTTAACACTTAGTAAAATCCTGGATCTGGACGTGGAAAGTCCCGCTGCGTCACAACCGGGGCCTAGAATGTGGCAAAGTTGGCCCATACTTGTCTCTACATGTACATATGTCCTAAACAAACCAAAACAAGTAGAGAGGTCCACCGGGCTACCCTCGTATGAAGAAAGCTATAGGGGTAGACGATCCGGGGCCCCCGGTCTAGGGTTTCGCCGGAGGAAGACCGCCGGAGCGTCGAAATCACAAGAAAACTTGCATGTGCCCCTAGGATATGTGTGTGAGAGTGGTGCAAGTTTGTTAGGTGCCATGTGTAGGCCCCATGTGTGACCCCCTTCCCGGACATGCGTTAACACTTAGTAAAATCATGGATCTATACGTGGAAAGTCCCGCCGCGTCACAACCGGGCCCTAGCATGTGGCAAAGTTGGCCCAACCTTGTCTCTACATGTACATATGTCCTAAACAAACCAAAACAAGTAGAGAGGTCCACCGGGCTACCTTCGTACGGAGAAAGCTATAGGGGTAGACGATCTGGCCCCCGGTCTAGGGTTTCGCCGGAGGAAGACCACCGGAGCGTCGGAATCACATGAAAACTTGCATGTGCCCCTAGGATATGTGTGTGAGAGTGGTGCAAGGTTGTTAGGTGCCATGTGTAGGCCCCATGTGTGACCCCCTTCCTGGACATGCGTTAACACTTAGTAAAATCCTGGATCTGTACGTGGAAAGTCCCGCTGCGTCACAATCGGGGCCAATAATGTGGCAAAGTTGGCCCAACGTTGGATCTATATTTACATATGTCCTAAACAAACCAAAACAAGTAGAGAGGTCCACCGGGCTACCCTTGTACGGAGATAGCTATAGGGGTAGACGATCCGGGGCCACCGGTCTAGGGTTTCGCCGGAGGAAGACCACCAGAGGGTCGGAATCACATGAAAACTTGCATGTGCCCCTAGGATATGTGTGTGAGAGCGGTGCATGGTTGTTAGGTGCCATGTGTATCCCCATGTGTGACCCCCTTCCCGGACATGCGTTAACACTTAGTAAAATCCTGGATCTGTACGTGGAAATTCCCGCCGCGTCACAACCGGGGCCTAGAATGTGGCATAGTCGGCCCAACCTTAGCCCTAGATGTACATATGTCCTAAATGAACCAAAACAAGTAGAGAGGTCCATCGGGCTACCCTCGTACGGAGATAGCTATAGGGGTAGACGATCCGGGGGCCCCGGTCTAGGGTTTTGCCGGAGGAAGACCGCCAGAGCGTCGAAATCACATGAAAACTTGAATGTGCCCCTAGGATATGTGTGTGAGAGTGGTGCAAGGTTATTAGGTGCCATGTGTAGGCCCCATGTGTGCCCCCCTTCCCGGACATGCGTTAACACTTAGTAAAATCCTGGATCTGTACGTGGAAAGTCCCGCCGCGTCACAACCGGGGCCTAGAATGTGGCAAAGTTGGCCCAACCTTGGCTCTCCATGTACATATGTCCTAAACAAACCAAAACAATTAGAGAGGTCCATCAAGCTACCCTCGTACGGAGAAAGCTATAGGTGTAGACGATCCGGGGCCCCCGGTCTAGGGTTTCGCCGGAGGAAGACCGCCGGAGCGTCGAAATCACATGAAAACTTGCATGTGCCCCTAGGATATGTGTGTGAGAGTGGTGCAAGGTTGTTAGGTGCCATGTGTAGGCCCCATGTGTGACCCCCTTCCCGGACATGCGTTAACACTTAGTAAAATCCTGGATCTGTACGTGGAAAGTCCCGCCGCGTCACAATCGGGGCCTAGAATGTGGCAAAGTTGGCCCAACCTTGGCTATCCATGTACTTATTTCCTAAACAAACCAAAACAAGTAGAGAGGTCAATCAGGCTACCCTCGTACGGAGAAAGCTATAGGGGTAGACGATCCGGGGCCCCGGTCTAGGGTTTCGCCGGAGGAAGACCGCCGGAGCGTCGAAATCGCATGAAAACTTGCATGTGCCCCTAGGATATGTGTGTGACAGTGGTGCAAGGTTGTTAGGTGCCATGTGTAGGCCCCATGTGTGACCCCCTTCCCAGACATGCGTTAACACTTAGTAAAATCCTCGATCTGTACGTGGAAAGTCCCGCCGCGTCACAACCGGGGCCTAGAATGTGGCAAGATTGGGCCAACCTTGGATCTACATGTACATATGTCCTAAATAAACCAAAACAAGTAGAGAGGTCCACTGGGCTACCCTTGTACGGAGATAGCTATAGGGGTAGACGATCCGGGGCCACCGGTCTAGGGTTTCGCCGGAGGAAGACCACCGGAGCGTCGGAATCACATGAAAACTTGCATGTGCCCCTAGGATATGTGTGTGAGAGTGGTGAAAGGTTGTTAGGTGCCATGTGTAGGCCCCATGTGTGACCCTCTTCCCGGACATGCGTTAACACTTAGTAAAAGCCTGGATCTGTACGTGGAAAGTCCCGCCGCGTCACAACCGGGGCCTAGAATGTGGCAAAGTTGGTCCAACCTTGGCTCTACATGTACATATGTCCTAAACAAACCAAAACAAGTAGAGAGGTCCACCGGGCTACCCTCGTACGGAGATAGCTAATGGGGTAGACGATTTGGGACCCCCGGTCTAGGGTTTCGCCGGAGGAAGACCACCGGAGGGTAGGAATCACATGAAAACTTGCATGTGCCCCTAGGATATGTGTGTGAGAGCGGTGCATGGTTGTTAGGTGCCATGTGTAGGCCCCATGTGTGACCCCCTCCCGGACATGCGTTAACACTTAGTAAAATCCTCGATCTGTACGTGGAAAGTCCCGCCGCGTCACAACCGGGCCCTAGCATGTGGCAAAGTTGTCCCAACCTTGTCTCTACATGTACATATGTCCTAAACAAACCAAAACAAGTAGAGAGGTCCACCGGGCAACTCTCGTACGGAGAAAGCTATAGGGGTAGACGATCCGGGCCCCCGGTCTAGGGTTTCGCCGGAGGAAGACCACCGGAGCGTCGGAATCACATGAAAACTTGAATGTGCCCCTAGGATATGTGTGTGAGAGTGGTGCAAGGTTGTTAGGTGCCATGTGTAGGCCCCATGTGTGACCCCCTTCCCGGACATGCGTTAACACTTAGTAAAATCCTGGATCTGTACGTGGAAAGTCCCGCTGCGTCACAATCGGGGCCTATAATGTGGCAAAGTTGGCCCAACGTTGGATCTATATTTACATATGTCCTAAACAAACCAAAACAAGTAGAGAGGTCCACCGGGCTACCCTTGTACGGAGATAGCTATAGGGGTAGACGATCCAGGGCCACCGGTCTAGTGTTTCGCCGGAGGAAGACCACCGGAGGGTCGGAATCACATGAAAACTTGCATGTGCCCCTAGGATATGTGTGTGAGAGCGGTGCATGGTTGTTAGGTGCCATGTGTAGGCCCCATGTGTGACCCCCTTCCCGGACATGCGTTAACACTTAGTAAAATCCTGGATCTATACGTGGAAAGTCCCGCCGCGTCACAACCGGGGCCTAGAATGTGGCAAAGTCGGCCCAACCTTAGCCCTAGATGTACATATGTCCTAAATGAACCAAAACAAGTAGAGAGGTCCATCGGGCTACCCTCTTACGGAGATAGCTATAGGGGTAGACGATCCGGGGCCACGGTCTAGGGTTTCGCCGGAGGAAGACCGCCGGAGCGTCGAAATCACATGAAAACTTGCATGTGCCCCTAGTATATGTGTGTGAGAGTGGTGCAAGGTTGTTAGCTGCCATGTGTAGGCCCCATGTGTGCCCCCCTTCCTAGACATGCGTTAAGACTTAGTAAAATCCTAGATCTATACGTGGAAAGTCCCGCCACGTCACAACCGGGGCCTAGAATGTGGCAAAGTTGGCCCAACCATGGCTCTCCATGTACATACGTCCTAAACAAACCAAAACAAGTAGAGAGGTCCACCGGGCTATCCTCGTACGGAGATAGCTATAGGGGTAGACGATACGGGGCCCCCGGTCTAGGGTTTCGCCGGAGGAAGACCGCCGGAGCGTCGAAATCACATGAAAACTTGCATGTGCCCCTAGGATATGTGTTAGAGAGTGGTGCAAGGTTGTTAGGTGCCATGTGTGACCCCCTTCCTGGACATGCGTTAACACTTAGTAAAATCCTGGATCTGCACGTGGAAAGTCCCGCTGCGTCACAACCGGGGCCTAGAATGTGGCAAAGTTGGCCCATACTTGTCTCTACATGTACATATGTCCTAAACAAACCAAAACAAGTAGAGAGGTCCACCTTGCTACCCTCGTATGAAGAAAGCTATAGGGGTAGACGATCCGGGCCCCCGGGTCTAGGGTTTCGCCGGAGGAAGACCGCCGGAGCGTCGAAATCACAAGAAAACTTGCATGTGCCACTAGGATATGTGTGTGAGAGTGGTGCAAGTTTGTTAGGTGCCATGTGTAGGCCCCATGTGTGACCCCCTTCCCGGACATGCGTTAACACTTAGTAAAATCATGGATCTATACGTGGAAAGTCCCGCCGCGTCACAACCGGGCCCTAGCATGTGGCAAAGTTGGCCCAACCTTGTCTCTACATGTACATATGTCCTAAACAAACCAAAACAAGTAGAGAGGTCCACCGGGCTACCTTCGTACGGAGAAAGCTATAGGGGTAGACGATCTGGGCCCCCGGTCTAGGGTTTCGCCGCAGGAAGACCACCGGAGCGTCGGAATCACATGAAAACTTGCATGTGCCCCTAGGATATGTGTGTGAGAGTGGTGCAAGGTTGTTAGGTGCCATGTGTAGGCCCCATGTGTGACCCCCTTCCCGGACATGCGTTAACACTTAGTAAAATCCTGGATCTGTACGTGGAAAGTCCCGCCGCGTCACAATCGAGGCCTAGAATGTGGCAAAGTTGGCCCAACCTTGGCTATCCATGTACATATGTCCTAAACAAACCAAAACAAGTAGAGAGGTCAATCAGGCTACCCTCGTACGGAGAAAGCTATAGGGGTAGACGATCCGGGGCCACCGGTCTAGGGTTTCGCCGGAGGAAGACCACCGGAGCGTCGGAATCACATCAAAACTTCCATGTTCCCCTAGGATATGTGTGTGAGAGTGGTGCAAGGTTGTTAGGTGCCATGTGTAGGCCCCATGTGTGACCCCCTTCCCGGACATGCGTTAACACTTAGTAAAATCCTGGATATGTACGTGGAAAGTCCCGCCGCGTCACAATCGGGGCCTAGAATGTGGCAAAGTTGGCCCAACCTTGGCTATCCATGTACATATGTCCTAAACAAACCAAAACAAGTAGAGAAGTCAATCAGGCTACCCTCGTACGGAGAAAGCTATAGGGGTAGACGATCCGGGGCCCCGGTCTAGGGTTTCGCCGGAGGAAGACCGCCGATGCGTCGAAATCACATGAAAACTTGCATGTGCCCCTAGGATATGTGTGTGACACTGGTGCAAGGTTGTTAGGTGCCATGTGTAGGCCCCATGTGTGACCCCCTTCCCGGACATGCGTTAACACTTAGTAAAATCCTGGATCTGTACGTGGAAAGTCCCGCCGCGTCACAACCGGGGCCTAGAATGTGGCAAAGTTGGCCCAACCTTGGATCTACATGTACATATGTCCTAAACAAACCAAAACAAGTAGAGAGGTCCACTAGGCTACCCTTGTATGGAGATAGCTATAGGGGTAGACGATCCAGGGCCACCGGTCTAGGGTTTCACCGGAGAAAGACCACCGGAGCGTCGGAATCACATCAAAACTTGCATGTTCCCCTAGGATATGTGTGTGAGAGTGGTGCAAGGTTGTTAGGTGCCATGTGTAGGCCCCATGTGTGACCCCCTTCCCGGACATGCGTTAACACTTAGTAAAATCCTGGATCTGTACGTGGAAAGTCCCGCCGCGTCACAATCGGGGCCTAGAATGTGGCAAAGTTGGCCCAACCTTGGCTATCCATGTACATATGTCCTAAACAAACCAAAACAAGTAGAGAGGTCAATCAGGCTACCCTCGTACGGAGAAAGCTATAGGGGTAGACGATCCGGGGCCCCGGTCTAGGGTTTTGCCGGAGGAAGACCGCCAGAGCGTCGAAATCACATGAAAACTTGCATGTGCCCCTAGGATATGTGTGTGACACTGGTGCAAGGTTGTTAGGTGCCATGTGTAGGCCCCATGTGTGACCCCCTTCCCGGACATGCGTTAACACTTAGTAAAATCATGGATCTATACGTGGAAAGTCCCGCCGCGTCACAACCGGGCCCTAGCATGTGGCAAAGTTGGCCCAACCTTGTCTCTACATGTACATATGTCCTAAACAAACCAAAACAAGTAGAGAGGTCCACCGGGCTACCTTCGTACGGAGAAAGCTATAGGGGTAGACGATCTGGGCCCCCGGTCTAGGGTTTCGCCGCAGGAAGACCACCGGAGCGTCGGAATCACATGAAAACTTGCATGTGCCCCTAGGATATGTGTGTGAGAGTGGTGCAAGGTTGTTAGGTGCCATGTGTAGGCCCCATGTGTGACCCCCTTCCCGGACATGCGTTAACACTTAGTAAAATCCTGGATCTGTACGTGGAAAGTCCCGCCGCGTCACAATCGAGGCCTAGAATGTGGCAAAGTTGGCCCAACCTTGGCTATCCATGTACATATGTCCTAAACAAACCAAAACAAGTAGAGAGGTCAATCAGGCTACCCTCGTACGGAGAAAGCTATAGGGGTAGACGATCCGGGGCCACCGGTCTAGGGTTTCGCCGGAGGAAGACCACCGGAGCGTCGGAATCACATCAAAACTTCCATGTTCCCCTAGGATATGTGTGTGAGAGTGGTGCAAGGTTGTTAGGTGCCATGTGTAGGCCCCATGTGTGACCCCCTTCCCGGACATGCGTTAACACTTAGTAAAATCCTGGATATGTACGTGGAAAGTCCCGCCGCGTCACAATCGGGGCCTAGAATGTGGCAAAGTTGGCCCAACCTTGGCTATCCATGTACATATGTCCTAAACAAACCAAAACAAGTAGAGAAGTCAATCAGGCTACCCTCGTACGGAGAAAGCTATAGGGGTAGACGATCCGGGGCCCCGGTCTAGGGTTTCGCCGGAGGAAGACCGCCGATGCGTCGAAATCACATGAAAACTTGCATGTGCCCCTAGGATATGTGTGTGACACTGGTGCAAGGTTGTTAGGTGCCATGTGTAGGCCCCATGTGTGACCCCCTTCCCGGACATGCGTTAACACTTAGTAAAATCCTGGATCTGTACGTGGAAAGTCCCGCCGCGTCACAACCGGGGCCTAGAATGTGGCAAAGTTGGCCCAACCTTGGATCTACATGTACATATGTCCTAAACAAACCAAAACAAGTAGAGAGGTCCACTAGGCTACCCTTGTATGGAGATAGCTATAGGGGTAGACGATCCAGGGCCACCGGTCTAGGGTTTCACCGGAGAAAGACCACCGGAGCGTCGGAATCACATCAAAACTTGCATGTTCCCCTAGGATATGTGTGTGAGAGTGGTGCAAGGTTGTTAGGTGCCATGTGTAGGCCCCATGTGTGACCCCCTTCCCGGACATGCGTTAACACTTAGTAAAATCCTGGATCTGTACGTGGAAAGTCCCGCCGCGTCACAATCGGGGCCTAGAATGTGGCAAAGTTGGCCCAACCTTGGCTATCCATGTACATATGTCCTAAACAAACCAAAACAAGTAGAGAGGTCAATCAGGCTACCCTCGTACGGAGAAAGCTATAGGGGTAGACGATCCGGGGCCCCGGTCTAGGGTTTTGCCGGAGGAAGACCGCCAGAGCGTCGAAATCACATGAAAACTTGCATGTGCCCCTAGGATATGTGTGTGACACTGGTGCAAGGTTGTTAGGTGCCATGTGTAGGCCCCATGTGTGACCCCCTTCCCGGACATGCGTTAACACTTAGTAAAATCCTGGATCTGTACGTGGAAATTCCCGCCGCGTCACAACCGGGGCCTAGAATGTGGCAAAGTCGGCCCAACCTTAGCCCTAGATGTACATATGTCCTAAATGAACCAAAACAAGTAGAGAGGTCCATCGGGCTACCCTCTTACGGAGATAGCTATAGGGGTAGACGATCCGGTGGCCCCGGTCTAGGGTTTCGCCGGAGGAAGACCGCCGGAGCGTCGAAATCACATGAAATCTTGAATGTGCCCCTAGGATATGTGTGTGAGAGTGGTGCAAGGTTATTAGGTGCCATGTGTAGGCCCCATGTGTGCCCCCCTTCCCGGACATGCGTTAACACTTAGTAAAAAAATCCTGGATCTGTACGTGGAAAGTCCCGCCGCGTCACAACCGGGGCCTAGAATGTGGCAAAGTCGGCCCAACCTTAGCTCTAGATGTATATATGTCCTAAATGAACCAAAACAAGTAGAGAGGTCCATCGGGCTACCCTCGTACGGAGATAGCTATAGGGGTACACGATCCGGGGGCCCCGATCTAGGGTTTCGCCGGAGGAGGACCGCCGGAGCGTCGAAATCACATGAAAACTTGAATGTGCCCCTAGAATATGTGTGTGAGAGTGGTGCAAGGTTGTTAGGTGCCATGTGTAGGCCCCATGTGTGACCCCCTTCCCGGACATGCGTTAACACTTAGTAAAATCCTGGATCTGTACGTGGAAAGTCCCGCCGCGTCACAACCGGGGCCTAGAATATGGCAAAGTGGCCCAACCTTGGCTCTACATGTATATATGTCCTAAGAAAACCAAAACTAATAGAGAGGTCCACCGGGCTACCCTCGTACGGAGAAAGGTATAGGGGTAGACGATCCGGGGCCCCCGGTCTAGGGTTTCGCCAGAGGAAGACCGCCGGAGCGTCAAAATCACATGAAAACTTGCATGTGCCCCTAGGATATGTGTGTGAGAGTGGTGCAAGGTTGTTAGCTGCCATGTGTAGGCCCCATGTGTGACCCCCTTCCTAGACATGCGTTAACACTTAGTAAAATCCTAGATCTGTACGTGGAAAGTCCCGCCACGTCACAACCGGGGCCTAGAATGTGGCAAAGTTGGCCCAACCATGGCTCTCCATGTACATACGTCCTAAACAAACCAAAACAAGTAGAGAGGTCCACCGGGCTATCCTCGTACGGAGATAGCTATAGGGGTAGACGATCCGGGGCCCCCGGTCTAGGGTTTCGCCGCAGGAAGACCGCCGGAGCGTCGAAATCACATGAAAACTTGCATGTGCCCCTACGATATGTGTTAGAGAGTGGTGCAAGGTTGTTAGGTGCCATGTGTGACCCCCTTCCTGGACATGCGTTAACACTTAGTAAAATCCTGGATCTGCACGTGGAAAGTCCCGCTGCGTCACAACCGGGGCCTAGAATGTGGCAAAGTTGGCCCATACTTGTCTCTACATGTACATATGTCCTAAACAAACCAAAACAAGTAGAGAGGTCCACCGGGCTACCCTCGTATGAAGAAAGCTATAGGGGTAGACGATCCGGGGCCCCCGGTCTAGGGTTTCGCCGGAGGAAGACCGCCGGAGCGTCGAAATCACAAGAAAACTTGCATGTGCCCCTAGGATATGTGTGTGAGAGTGGTGCAAGTTTGTTAGGTGCCATGTGTAGGCCCCATGTGTGACCCCCTTCCCGGACATGCGTTAACACTTAGTAAAATCATGGATCTATACGTGGAAAGTCCCGCCGCGTCACAACCGGGCCCTAGCATGTGGCAAAGTTGGCCCAACCTTGTCTCTACATGTACATATGTCCTAAACAAACCAAAACAAGTAGAGATGTCCACCGGGCTACCTTCGTACGGAGAAAGCTATAGGGGTAGACGATCTGGCCCCCGGTCTAGGGTTTCGCCGGAGGAAGACCACCGGAGCGTCGGAATCACATGAAAACTTGCATGTGCCCCTAGGATATGTGTGTGAGAGTGCTGCAAGGTTGTTAGGTGCCATGTGTAGGCCCCATGTGTGACCCCCTTCCTGGACATGCGTTAACACTTAGTAAAATCCTGGATCTGTACGTGGAAAGTCCCGCTGCGTCACAATCGGGGCCAATAATGTGGCAAAGTTGGCCCAACGTTGGATCTATATTTACATATGTCCTAAACAAACCAAAACAAGTAGAGAGGTCCACCGGGCTACCCTTGTACGGAGATAGCTATAGGGGTAGACGATCCGGGGCCACCGGTCTAGGGTTTCGCCGGAGGAAGACCACCAGAGGGTCGGAATCACATGAAAACTTGCATGTGCCCCTAGGATATGTGTGTGAGAGCGGCGCATGGTTGTTAGGTGCCATGTGTAGTCCCCATGTGTGACCCCCTTCCCGGACATGCGTTAACACTTAGTAAAATCCTGGATCTGTACGTGGAAATTCCCGCCGCGTCACAACCGGGGCCTAGAATGTGGCATAGTCGGCCCAACCTTAGCCCTAGATGTACATATGTCCTAAATGAACCAAAACAAGTAGAGAGGTCCATCGGGCTACCCTCGTACGGAGATAGCTATAGGGGTAGACGATCCGGGGGCCCCGATCTAGGGTTTTGCCGGAGGAAGACCGCCGGAGCGTCGAAATCACATGAAAACTTGAATGTGCCCCTAGGATATGTGTGTGAGAGTGGTGCAAGGTTATTAGGAGCCATGTGTAGGCCCCATGTGTGCCCCCCTTCCCGGACATGCGTTAACACTTAGTAAAATCCTGGATCTGTACGTGGAAAGTCCCGCCGCGTCACAACCGGGGCCTAGAATGTGGCAAAGTTGGCCCAACCTTGGCTCTCCATGTACATATGTCCTAAACAAACCAAAACAATTAGAGAGGTCCATCAAGCTACCCTCGTACGGAGAAAGCTATAGGTGTAGACGATCCGGGGCCCCCGGTCTAGGGTTTCGCCGGAGGAAGACCGCCGGAGCGTCGAAATCACATGAAAACTTGCATGTGCCCCTAGGATATGTGTGTGAGAGTGGTGCAAGGTTGTTAGGTGCCATGTGTAGGCCCCATGTGTGACCCCCTTCCCGGACATGCGTTAACACTTAGTAAAATCCTGGATCTGTACGTGGAAAGTCCCGCCGCGTCACAATCGGGGCCTAGAATGTGGCAAAGTTGGCCCAACCTTGGCTATCCATGTACATATGTCCTAAACAAACCAAAACAAGTAGAGAGGTCAATCAGGCTACCCTCGTACGGAGAAAGCTATAGGGGTAGACGATCCGGGGCCCCGGTCTAGGGTTTCGCCGGAGGAAGACCGCCGGAGCGTCGAAATCGCATGAAAACTTGCATGTGCCCCTAGGATATGTGTGTGACAGTGGTGCAAGGTTGTTAGGTGCCATGTGTAGGCCCCATGTGTGACCCCCTTCCCAGACATGCGTTAACACTTAGTAAAATCCTCGATCTGTACGTGGAAAGTCCCGCCGCGTCACAACCGGGGTCTAGAATGTGGCAAGATTGGGCCAACCTTGGATCTACATGTACATATGTCCTAAATAAACCAAAACAAGTAGAGAGGTCCACTGGGCTACCCTTGTACGGAGATAACTATAGGGGTAGACGATCCGGGGCCACCGGTCTAGGGTTTCGCCGGAGGAAGACCACCGGAGCGTCGGAATCACATGAAAACTTGCATGTGCCCCTAGGATATGTGTGTGAGAGTGGTGAAAGGTTGTTAGGTGCCATGTGTAGGCCCCATGTGTGACCCTCTTCCCGGACATGCGTTAACACTTAGTAAAAGCCTGGATCTGTACGTGGAAAGTCCCGTCGCGTCACAACCGGGGCCTAGAATGTGGCAAAGTTGGCCCAACCTTGGCTATCCATGTACATATGTCCTAAACAAACCAAAACAAGTAGAGAGGTCAATCAGGCTACCCTCGTACAGAGAAAGCTATAGGGGTAGACGATCCGGGGCCCCGGTCTAGGGTTTCGCCGGAGGAAGACCGCCGGAGCGTCGAAATCACATGAAAACTTGCATGTGCCCCTAGGATATGTGTGTGAGAGTGGTGCAAGGTTGTTAGCTGCCATGTGTAGGCCCCATGTGTGCCCCCCTTCCTAGACATGCGTTAACACTTAGTAAAATCCTAGATCTATACGTGGAAAGTCCCGCCACGTCACAACCGGGGCCTAGAATGTGGCAAAGTTGGCCCAACCATGGCTCTCCATGTACATACGTCCTAAACAAACCAAAACAAGTAGAGAGGTCCACCGGGCTATCCTCGTACGGAGATAGCTATAGGGGTAGACGATACGGGGCCCCCGGTCTAGGGTTTCGCCGGAGGAAGACCGCCGGAGCGTCGAAATCACATGAAAACTTGCATGTGCCCCTAGGATATGTGTTAGAGAGTGGTGCAAGGTTGTTAGGTGCCATGTGTGACCCCCTTCCCGGACATGCGTTAACACTTAGTAAAATCCTGGATCTGTACGTGGAAAGTCCCGCCGCGTCACAGTCGGGGCCTAGAATGTGGCAAAGTTGGCCCAACCTTGGCTATCCATGTACATATGTCCTAAACAAACCAAAACAAGTAGAGAGGTCAATCAGGCTACCCTCGTACGGAGAAAGCTATAGGGGTAGACGATCCGGGGCCCCGGTCTATGGTTTCGCCGGAGGAAGACCGCCGGAGCGTCGAAATCCCATGAAAACTTGCATGTGCCCCTAGGATATGTGTGTGACACTGGTGCACGGTTGTTAGGTGCCATGTGTAGGCCCCATGTGTGACCCCCTTCCCGGACATGCGTTAACACTTAGTAAAATCCTCGATCTGTACGTGGAAAGTCCCGCCGCGTCACAACCGGGGCCTAGAATGTGGCAAAATTGGGCCAACCTTGGATATACATGTACATATGTCCTAAACAAACCAAAACAAGTAGAGAGGTCCACCGGGCTACCTTCGTACGGAGAAAGCTATAGGGGTAGACGATCTGGGCCCCCGGTCTAGGGTTTCTCCGGAGGAAGACCACCGGAGCGTCGGAATCACATGAAAACTTGCATGTGCCCCTAGGATATGTGTGTGAGAGTGGTGAAAGGTTGTTAGGTGCCATGTGTAGGCCCCATGTGTGACCCTCTTCCCGGACATGCGTTAACACTTAGTAAAAGCCTGGATCTGTACGTGGAAAGTCCCGCCGCGTCACAACCGGGGCCTAGAATGTGGCAAAGTTGGCCCAACCTTGGCTCTACATGTACATATGTCCTAAACAAACCAAAACAAGTAGAGAGGTCCACCGGGCTACCCTCGTACGGAGATAGCTATTGGGGTAGACGATCTGGGACCCCCGGTCTAGGGTTTCGCCGGAGGAAGACCACCGGAGGGTAGGAATCACATGAAAACTTGCATGTGCCCCTAGGATATGTGTGTGAGAGCGGTGCATGGTTGTTAGGTGCCATGTGTAGGCCCCATGTGTGACCCCCTTCCCGGACATGCGTTAACACTTAGTAAAATCCTCGATCTGTACGTGGAAAGTCCCGCCGCGTCACAACCGGGCCCTAGCATGTGGCAAAGTTGGCCCAACCTTGTCTCTACATGTACATATGTCCTAAACAAACCAAAACAAGTAGAGAGGTCCACCGGGCTACTCTCGTACGGAGAAAGCTATAGGGGTAGACGATTCGGGCCCCCGGTCTAGGGTTTCGCCGGAGGAAGACCACCGGAGCGTCGGAATCACATCAAAACTTGAATGTGCCCCTAGGATATGTGTGTGAGAGTGGTGCAAGGTTGTTAGGTGCCATGTGTAGGCCCCATGTGTGACCCCCTTCCCGGACATGCGTTAACACTTAGTAAAATCCTGGATATGTACGTGGAAAGTCCCGCCGCGTCACAATCGGGGCCTAGAATGTGGCAAAGTTGGCCCAACCTTGGCTATCCATGTACATATGTCCTAAACAAACCAAAACAAGTAGAGAAGTCAATCAGGCTACCCTCGTACGGAGAAAGCTATAGGGGTAGACGATCCGGGGCCCCGGTCTAGGGTTTCGCCGGAGGAAGACCGCCGATGCGTCGAAATCACATGAAAACTTGCATGTGCCCCTAGGATATGTGTGTGACACTGGTGCAAGGTTGTTAGGTGCCATGTGTAGGCCCCATGTGTGACCCCCTTCCCGGACATGCGTTAACACTTAGTAAAATCCTGGATCTGTACGTGGAAAGTCCCGCCGCGTCACAACCGGGGCCTAGAATGTGGCAAAGTTGGCCCAACCTTGGATCTACATGTACATATGTCCTAAACAAACCAAAACAAGTAGAGAGGTCCACTAGGCTACCCTTGTATGGAGATAGCTATAGGGGTAGACGATCCAGGGCCACCGGTCTAGGGTTTCACCGGAGAAAGACCACCGGAGCGTCGGAATCACATCAAAACTTGCATGTTCCCCTAGGATATGTGTGTGAGAGTGGTGCAAGGTTGTTAGGTGCCATGTGTAGGCCCCATGTGTGACCCCCTTCCCGGACATGCGTTAACACTTAGTAAAATCCTGGATCTGTACGTGGAAAGTCCCGCCGCGTCACAATCGGGGCCTAGAATGTGGCAAAGTTGGCCCAACCTTGGCTATCCATGTACATATGTCCTAAACAAACCAAAACAAGTAGAGAGGTCAATCAGGCTACCCTCGTACGGAGAAAGCTATAGGGGTAGACGATCCGGGGCCCCGGTCTAGGGTTTCGCCGGAGGAAGACCGCCGGAGCGTCGAAATCACATGAAAACTTGCATGTGCCCCTAGGATATGTGTGTGACACTGGTGCAAGGTTGTTAGGTGCCATGTGTAGGCCCCATGTGTGACCCCCTTCCCGGACATGCGTTAACACTTAGTAAAATCCTGGATCTGTACGTGGAAATTCCCGCCGCGTCACAACCGGGGCCTAGAATGTGGCAAAGTCGGCCCAACCTTAGCCCTAGATGTACATATGTCCTAAATGAACCAAAACAAGTAGAGAGGTCAATCGGGCTACCCTCGTACGGAGATAGCTATAGGGGTTGACGATCCGGGGGCCCCGGTCTAGGGTTTCCCCGGAGGAAGACCGCCGGAGCGTCGAAATCACATGAAAACTTGAATGTGCCCCTAGGATATGTGTGTGAGAGTGGTGCAAGGTTATTAGGTGCCATGTGTAGGCCCCATGTGTGCCCCCCTTCCCGGACATGCGTTAACACTTAGTAAAAAAATCCTGGATCTGTACGTGGAAAGTCCCGCCGCGTCACAACCGGGGCCTAGAATGTGGCAAAGTTGGCCCAACCTTGGCTCTCCATGTACATATGTCCTAAACAAACCAAAACAAGTAGAGAGGTCCATCAAGCTACCCTCGTACGGAGAAAGCTATAGGGGTAGACGATCCGGGGCCCCCGGTCTAGGGTTTCGCCGGAGGAAGACCGCCGGAGCGTCGAAATCACATGAAAACTTGCATGTGCCCCTAGGATATGTGTGTGAGAGTGGTGCAAGGTTGTTAGGTGCCATGTGTAGGCCCCATGTGTGACCCCCTTCCCGGACATGCGTTAACACTTAGTAAAATCCTGGATCTGTACGTGGAAAGTCCCGCCGCGTCGGGGCCAAGAATGTGGCAAAGTTGGCCCAACCTTGGCTATCCATGTACATATGTCCTAAACAAACCAAAACAAGTAGAGAGGTCAATCAGGCTACCCTCGTACGGAGAAAGCTATAGGGGTAGACGATCTGGGGCCCCGGTCTAGAGTTTCGCCGGAGGAAGACCGCCGGAGCGTCGAAATCACATGAAAACTTGCATGTGCCCCTAGGATATGTGTGTGACACTGGTGCAAGGTTGTTAGGTGCCATGTGTAGGCCCCATGTGTGACCCCCTTCCCGGACATGCGTTAACACTTAGTAAAATCCTGGATCTGTATGTGGAAATTCCCGCCGCGTCACAACCGGGGCCTAGAATGTGGCAAAGTCGGCCCAACCTTAGCCCTAGATGTACATATGTCCTAAATGAACCAAAACAAGTAGAGAGGTCCATCGGGCTACCCTCGTACGGAGATAGCTATAGGGGTAGACGATCCGGGGCCCCGGTCTAGGGTTTCGCCGGAGGAAGACCGCCGGAGCGTCGAAATCACATGAAAACTTGAATGTGCCCCTAGGATATGTTTGTTAGAGTGGTGCAAGGTTATTAGGTGCCTTGTGTAGGCCCCATGTGTGCCCCCTTCCCGGACATGCGTTAACACTTAGTAAAATCCTGGATCTGTACGTGGAAAGTCCCGCCGCGTCACAACCGGGGCCTAGAATGTGGCAAAGTTGGCCCAACCTTGGCTCTCCATGTACATATGTCCTAAACAAACCAAAACAAGTAGAGAGGTCCATCAAGCTACCCTCGTACGGAGAAAGCTATAGGGGTAGACGATCCGGGGCCCCCGGTCTAGGGTTTCGCCGGAGGAAGACCGCCGGAGCGTCGAAATCACATGAAAACTTGCATGTGCCCCTAGGATATGTGTGTGAGAGTGGTGCAAGGTTGTTAGGTGCCATGTGTAGGCCCCATGTGTGACCCCCTTCCCGGACATGCGTTAACACTTAGTAAAATCCTGGATCTGTACGTGGAAAGTCCCGCCGCGTCACAATCGGGGCCTAGAATGTGGCAAAGTTGGCCCAACCTTGGCTGTCCATGTACATATGTCCTAAACAAACCAAAACAAGTAGAGAGGTCAATCAGGCTACCCTCGTACGGAGAAAGCTATAGGGGTAGACGATCCGGGGCCCCGGTCTAGGGTTTCGCCGGAGGAAGACCGCCGGAGCGTCGAAACCACATGAAAACTTGCATGTGCCCCTAGGATATGTGTGTGACAGTGGTGCAAGGTTGTTAGGTGCCATGTGTAAGCCCCATGTGTGACCCCCTTCCCGGACATGCGTTAACACTTAGTAAAATCCTCGATCTGTACGTGGAAAGTCCCGCCGCGTCACAACCGGGGCCTAGAATGTGGCAAAATTGGGCCAACCTTGGATCTACATGTACATATGTCCTAAACAAACCAAAACAAGTAGAGAGGTCCACTGGGCTACCCTTGTACGGAGATAGCTATAGGGGTAGACGATCCGGGGCCACCGGTCTAGGGTTTCGCCGGAGGAAGACCACCGGAGCGTCGGAATCACATGAAAACTTGCATGTGCCCCTAGGATATGTGTGTGAGAGTGGTGAAAGGTTGTTAGGTGCCATGTGTAGGCCCCATGTGTGACCCTCTTCCCGGACATGCGTTAACACTTAGTAAAAGCCTGGATCTGTACGTGGAAAGTCCCGCCGCGTCACAACCGGGGCCTAGAATGTGGCAAAGTTGGCCCAACCTTGGCTCTACATGTACATATGTCCTAAACAATCCAAAACAAGTAGAGACGTCCACCGGGCTACCCTCGTACGGAGATAGCTATTGGGGTAGACGATCTGGGACCCCCGGTCTAGGGTTTCGCCGGAGGAAGACCACCGGAGGGTAGGAATCACATGAAAACTTGCATGTGCCCCTAGGATATGTGTGTGAGAGCGGTGAATGGTTGTTAGGTGCCATGTGTAGGACCCATGTGTGACCCCCTTCCCGGACATGCGTTAACACTTAGTAAAATCCTCGATCTGTACGTGGAAAGTCCCGCCGCGTCACAACCGGGCCCTAGCATGTGGCAAAGTTGGCCCAACCTTGTCTCTACATGTACATATGTCCTAAACAAACCAAAACAAGTAGAGAGGTCCACCGGGCTACTCTCGTACGGAGAAAGCTATAGGGGTAGACGATCCGGGCCCCCGGTCTAGGGTTTCGCCGGAGGAAGACCACCGGAGCGTCGGAATCACATGAAAACTTGAATGTGCCCCTAGGATATGTGTGTGAGAGTGGTGCAAGCTTGTTAGGTGCCATGTGTAGGCCCCATGTGTGACCCCCTTCCCGGACATGCGTTAACACTTAGTAAAATCCTGGATCTGTACGTGGAAAGTCCCGCTGCGTCACAATCGGGGCCTATAATGTGGCAAAGTAGGCCCAACGTTGGATCTATATTTACATATGTCCTAAACAAACCAAAACAAGTAGAGAGGTCCACCGGGCTACCCTTGTACGGAGATAGCTATAGGGGTAGACGATCCAGGGCCACCGGTCTAGTGTTTCGCCGGAGGAAGACCACCGGAGGGTCGGAATCACATGAAAACTTGCATGTGCCCCTAGGATATGTGTGTGAGAGCGGTGCATGGTTGTTAGGTGCCATGTGTAGGCCCCATGTGTGACCCCCTTCCCGGACATGCGTTAACACTTAGTAAAATCCTGGATCTGTACGTGGAAAGTCCCGCCGCGTCACAACCGGGGCCTAGAATGTGGCAAAGTCGGCCCAACCTTAGCCCTAGATGTACATATGTCCTAAATGAACCAAAACAAGTAGAGAGGTCCATCGGGCTACCCTCTTACGGAGATAGCTATAGGGGTAGACGATCCGGTGGCCCCGGTCTAGGGTTTCACCGGAGGAAGACCGCCGGAGCGTCGAAATCACATGAAAACTTGAATGTGCCCCTAGGATATGTGTGTGAGAGTGGTGCAAGGTTATTAGGTGCCATGTGTAGGCCCCATGTGTGCCCCCCTTCCCGGACATGCGTTAACACTTAGTAAAATCATGGATCTATACGTGGAAAGTCCCGCCGCGTCACAACCGGGGCCTACAATGTGGCAAAGTTGGCCCAACCTTGGCTATCCATGTACATATGTCCTAAACAAACCAAAACAAGTAGAGAGGTCAATCAGGCTACCCTCGTACGGAGAAAGCTATAGGGGTAGACGATCCGGGGGCCCGGTCTAGGGTTTCGCCGGAGGAAGACCGCCGGAGCGTCGAAATCACATGAAAACTTGCATGTGCCCCTAGGATATGTGTGTGAGAGTGGTGCAAGGTTGTTAGCTGCCATGTGTAGGCCCCATGTGTGACCCCCTTCCTAGACATGCGTTAACACTTAGTAAAATCCTAGATCTGTACGTGGAAAGTCCCGCCACGTCACAACCGGGGCCTAGAATGTGGCAAAGTTGGCCCAACCATGGCTCTCCATGTACATACGTCCTAAACAAACCAAAACAAGTAGAGAGGTCCACAGGGCTATCCTCGTACGGAGATAGCTATAGGGGTAGACGATCCGGGGCCCCCGGTCTAGGGTTTTGCCGGAGGAAGACCGTCGGAGCGTCGAAATCACATGAAAACTTGCATGTGCCCCTAGGATATGTGTTAGAGAGTGGTGCAAGGTTGTTAGGTGCCATGTGTGACCCCCTTCCTGGACATGTGTTAACACTTAGTAAAATCCTGGATCTGCACGTGGAAAGTCCCGCTGCGTCACAACCGGGGCCTAGAATGTGGCAAAGTTGGCCCATACTTGTCTCTACATGTACATATGTCCTAAACAAACCAAAACAAGTAGAGAGGTCCACCGGGCTACCCTCGTATGAAGAAAGCTATAGGGGTAGACGATCCGGGGCCCCCGGTCTAGGGTTTCGCCGGAGGAAGACCGCCGGAGCGTCGAAATCACATGAAAACTTGCATGTGCCCCTAGGATATGTGTGTGAGAGTGGTGCAAGGTTGTTAGGTGCCATGTGTAGGCCCCATGTGTGACCCCCTTCCCGGACATGCGTTAACACTTAGTAAAATCCTGGATCTGTACGTGGAAAGTCCCGCCGCGTCACAATCGGGGCCTAGAATGTGGCAAAGTTGGCCCAACCTTGGCTGTCCATGTACATATGTCCTAAACAAACCAAAACAAGTAGAGAGGTCAATCAGGCTACCCTCGTACGGAGAAAGCTATAGGGGTAGACGATCCGGGGCCCCGGTCTAGGGTTTCGCCGGAGGAAGACCGCCGGAGCGTCGAAACCACATGAAAACTTGCATGTGCCCCTAGGATATGTGTGTGACAGTGGTGCAAGGTTGTTAGGTGCCATGTGTAAGCCCCATGTGTGACCCCCTTCCCGGACATGCGTTAACACTTAGTAAAATCCTCGATCTGTACGTGGAAAGTCCCGCCGCGTCACAACCGGGGCCTAGAATGTGGCAAAATTGGGCCAACCTTGGATCTACATGTACATATGTCCTAAACAAACCAAAACAAGTAGAGAGGTCCACTGGGCTACCCTTGTACGGAGATAGCTATAGGGGTAGACGATCCGGGGCCACCGGTCTAGGGTTTCGCCGGAGGAAGACCACCGGAGCGTCGGAATCACATGAAAACTTGCATGTGCCCCTAGGATATGTGTGTGAGAGTGGTGAAAGGTTGTTAGGTGCCATGTGTAGGCCCCATGTGTGACCCTCTTCCCGGACATGCGTTAACACTTAGTAAAAGCCTGGATCTGTACGTGGAAAGTCCCGCCGCGTCACAACCGGGGCCTAGAATGTGGCAAAGTTGGCCCAACCTTGGCTCTACATGTACATATGTCCTAAACAATCCAAAACAAGTAGAGACGTCCACCGGGCTACCCTCGTACGGAGATAGCTATTGGGGTAGACGATCTGGGACCCCCGGTCTAGGGTTTCGCCGGAGGAAGACCACCGGAGGGTAGGAATCACATGAAAACTTGCATGTGCCCCTAGGATATGTGTGTGAGAGCGGTGAATGGTTGTTAGGTGCCATGTGTAGGCCCCATGTGTGACCCCCTTCCCGGACATGCGTTAACACTTAGTAAAATCCTCGATCTGTACGTGGAAAGTCCCGCCGCGTCACAACCGGGCCCTAGCATGTGGCAAAGTTGGCCCAACCTTGTCTCTACATGTACATATGTCCTAAACAAACCAAAACAAGTAGAGAGGTCCACCGGGCTACTCTCGTACGGAGAAAGCTATAGGGGTAGACGATCCGGGCCCCCGGTCTAGGGTTTCGCCGGAGGAAGACCACCGGAGCGTCGGAATCACATGAAAACTTGAATGTGCCCCTAGGATATGTGTGTGAGAGTGGTGCAAGCTTGTTAGGTGCCATGTGTAGGCCCCATGTGTGACCCCCTTCCCGGACATGCGTTAACACTTAGTAAAATCCTGGATCTGTACGTGGAAAGTCCCGCTGCGTCACAATCGGGGCCTATAATGTGGCAAAGTAGGCCCAACGTTGGATCTATATTTACATATGTCCTAAACAAACCAAAACAAGTAGAGAGGTCCACCGGGCTACCCTTGTACGGAGATAGCTATAGGGGTAGACGATCCAGGGCCACCGGTCTAGTGTTTCGCCGGAGGAAGACCACCGGAGGGTCGGAATCACATGAAAACTTGCATGTGCCCCTAGGATATGTGTGTGAGAGCGGTGCATGGTTGTTAGGTGCCATGTGTAGGCCCCATGTGTGACCCCCTTCCCGGACATGCGTTAACACTTAGTAAAATCCTGGATCTGTACGTGGAAAGTCCCGCCGCGTCACAACCGGGGCCTAGAATGTGGCAAAGTCGGCCCAACCTTAGCCCTAGATGTACATATGTCCTAAATGAACCAAAACAAGTAGAGAGGTCCATCGGGCTACCCTCTTACGGAGATAGCTATAGGGGTAGACGATCCGGTGGCCCCGGTCTAGGGTTTCACCGGAGGAAGACCGCCGGAGCATCGAAATCACATGAAAACTTGAATGTGCCCCTAGGATATGTGTGTGAGAGTGGTGCAAGGTTATTAGGTGCCATGTGTAGGCCCCATGTGTGCCCCCCTTCCCGGACATGCGTTAACACTTAGTAAAATCATGGATCTATACGTGGAAAGTCCCGCCGCGTCACAACCGGGGCCTACAATGTGGCAAAGTTGGCCCAACCTTGGCTATCCATGTACATATGTCCTAAACAAACCAAAACAAGTAGAGAGGTCAATCAGGCTACCCTCGTACGGAGAAAGCTATAGGGGTAGACGATCCGGGGGCCCGGTCTAGGGTTTCGCCGGAGGAAGACCGCCGGAGCGTCGAAATCACATGAAAACTTGCATGTGCCCCTAGGATATGTGTGTGAGAGTGGTGCAAGGTTGTTAGCTGCCATGTGTAGGCCCCATGTGTGACCCCCTTCCTAGACATGCGTTAACACTTAGTAAAATCCTAGATCTGTACGTGGAAAGTCCCGCCACGTCACAACCGGGGCCTAGAATGTGGCAAAGTTGGCCCAACCATGGCTCTCCATGTACATACGTCCTAAACAAACCAAAACAAGTAGAGAGGTCCACAGGGCTATCCTCGTACGGAGATAGCTATAGGGGTAGACGATCCGGGGCCCCCGGTCTAGGGTTTTGCCGGAGGAAGACCGTCGGAGCGTCGAAATCACATGAAAACTTGCATGTGCCCCTAGGATATGTGTTAGAGAGTGGTGCAAGGTTGTTAGGTGCCATGTGTGACCCCCTTCCTGGACATGTGTTAACACTTAGTAAAATCCTGGATCTGCACGTGGAAAGTCCCGCCGCGTCACAACCGGGCCCTAGCATGTGGCAAAGTTGGCCCAACCTTGTCTCTACATGTACATATGACCTAAACAAACCAAAACAAGTAGAGAGGTCCACCGGGCTACCTTCGTACGGAGAAAGCTATAGGGGTAGATGATCTGGGCCCCCGGTCTAGGGTTTCGCCGGAGGAAGACCACCGGAGCGTCGGAATCACATGAAAACTTGCATGTGCCCCTAGGATATGTGTGTGAGAGTGGTGCAAGGTTGTTAGGTGCCATGTGTAGGCCCCATGTGTGACCCCCTTCCCGGACATGCGTTAACACTTAGTAAAATCCTGGATCTGTACGTGGAAAGTCCCGCTGCGTCACAATCGGGGCCAATAATGTGGCAAAGTTGGCCCAACGTTGGATCTATATTTACATATGTCCTAAACAAACCAAAACAAGTAGAGAGGTCCACCGGGCTACCCTTGTACGGAGATAGCTATAGGGGTAGACGATCCGGGGCCACCGGTCTAGGGTTTCACCGGAGAAAGACCACCAGAGGGTCGGAATCACATGAAAACTTGCATGTGCCCCTAGGATATGTGTGTGAGAGTGGTGCAAGGTTGTTAGGTGCCATGTGTAGGCCCCATGTGTGACCCCCTTCCCGGACATGCGTTAACACTTAGTAAAATCCTGGATCTGTACGTGGAAAGTCCCGCCGCGTCACAGTCGGGGCCTAGAATGTGGCAAAGTTGGCCCAACCTTGGCTATCCATGTACATATGTCCTAAACAAACCAAAACAAGTAGAGAGGTCAATCAGGCTACCCTCGTACGGAGAAAGCTATAGGGGTAGACGATCCGGGGCCCCGGTCTATGGTTTCGCCGGAGGAAGACCGCCGGAGCGTCGAAATCCCATGAAAACTTGCATGTGCCCCTAGGATATGTGTGTGACACTGGTGCAAGGTTGTTAGGTGCCATGTGTAGGCCCCATGTGTGACCCCCTTCCCGGACATGCGTTAACACTTAGTAAAATCCTCGATCTGTACGTGGAAAGTCCCGCCGCGTCACAACCGGGGCCTAGAATGTGGCAAAATTGGGCCAACCTTGGATATACATGTACATATGTCCTAAACAAACCAAAACAAGTAGAGAGGTCCACTGGGCTACCCTTGTACGGAGATAGCTATAGGGGTAGACGATCCGGGGCCACCGGTCTAGGGTTTCTCCGGAGGAAGACCACCGGAGCGTCGGAATCACATGAAAACTTGCATGTGCCCCTAGGATATGTGTGTGAGAGTGGTGAAAGGTTGTTAGGTGCCATGTGTAGGCCCCATGTGTGACCCTCTTCCCGGACATGCGTTAACACTTAGTAAAAGCCTGGATCTGTACGTGGAAAGTCCCGCCGCGTCACAACCGGGGCCTAGAATGTGGCAAAGTTGGCCCAACCTTGGCTCTACATGTACATATGTCCTAAACAAACCAAAACAAGTAGAGAGGTCCACCGGGCTACCCTCGTACGGAGATAGCTATTGGGGTAGACGATCTGGGACCCCCGGTCTAGGGTTTCGCCGGAGGAAGACCACCGGAGGGTAGGAATCACATGAAAACTTGCATGTGCCCCTAGGATATGTGTGTGAGAGCGGTGCATGGTTGTTAGGTGCCATGTGTAGGCCCCATGTGTGACCCCCTTCCCGGACATGCGTTAACACTTAGTAAAATCCTCGATCTGTACGTGGAAAGTCCCGCCGCGTCACAACCGGGCCCTAGCATGTGGCAAAGTTGGCCCAACCTTGTCTCTACATGTACATATGTCCTAAACAAACCAAAACAAGTAGAGAGGTCCACCGGGCTACTCTCGTACGGAGAAAGCTATAGGGGTAGACGATTCGGGCCCCCGGTCTAGGGTTTCGCCGGAGGAAGACCACCGGAGCGTCGGAATCACATGAAAACTTGAATGTGCCCCTAGGATATGTGTGTGAGAGTGGTGCAAGGTTGTTAGGTGCCATGTGTAGGCCCCATGTGTGACCCCCTTCCCGGACATGCGTTAACACTTAGTAAAATCCTGGATCTGTACGTGGAAAGTCCCGCTGCGTCACAATCGGGGCCTATAATGTGGAAAAGTTGGCCCAACGTTGGATATATATTTACATATGTCCTAAACAAACCAAAACAAGTAGAGAGGTCCACCGGGCTACCCTTGTACGGAGATAGCTATAGGGGTAGACGATCCGGGGCCACCGGTCTAGTGTTTCGCCGGAGGAAGACCACCGGAGGGTCGGAATCACATGAAAAATTGCATGTGCCCCTAGGATATGTGTGTGAGAGCGGTGCATGGTTGTTAGGTGCCATGTGTAGGCCCCATGTGTGACCCCCTTCCCGGACATGCGTTAACACTTAGTAAAATCCTGGATCTGTACGTGGAAAGTCCCGCCGCGTCACAACCGGGGCCTAGAATGTGGCAAAGTCGGCCCAACCTTAGCCCTAGATGTACATATGTCCTAAATGAACCAAAACAAGTAGAGAGGTCCATCGGGCTACCCTCTTACGGAGATAGCTATAGGGGTAGACGATCCGGGGGCCCCGGTCTAGGGTTTCGCCAGAGGAAGACCGCCGGAGCGTCGAAATCACATGAAAACTTGAATGTGCCCCTAGGATATGTGTGTGAGAGTGGTGCAAGATTATTAGGTGCCATGTGTAGGCCCCATGTGTGCCCCCCTTCCCGGACATGCGTTAACACTTAGTAAAATCCTGGATCTGTACGTGGAAAGTCCCGCCGTGTCACAACCGGGGCCTAGAATGTGGCAAAGTTGGTCCAACCGTGGCTCTCCATGTACATATGTCCTAAACAAACCAAAACAAGTAGAGAGGTCCATCAGGCTACCCTCGTAAGGAGAAAGCTATAGGGGTAGACGATCCGGGGCCCCCGGTCTAGGGTTTCGCCGGAGGAAGACCGCCGGAGCGTCGAAATCACATGAAAACTTGCATGTGCCCCTAGGATATGTGTGTGACAGTGGTGCAAGGTTGTTAGGTGCCATGTGTAGGCCCCATGTGTGACCCCCTTCCCGGACATGCGTTAACACTTAGTAAAATCCTCGATCTGTACGTGGAAAGTCTCGCCGCGTCACAACCGGGGCCTAGAATGTGGCAAAATTGGGCCAACCTTGGATCTACATGTACATATGTCCTAAACAAACCAAAACAAGTAGAGAGGTCCACTAGGCTACCCTTGTATGGAGATAGCTATAGGGGTAGACGATCCGGGGCCACCGGTCTAGGGTTTCACCGGAGAAAGACCACCGGAGCATCGGAATCACATCAAAACTTGCATGTTCCCCTAGGATATGTGTGTGAGAGTGGTGCAAGGTTGTTAGGTGCCATGTGTAGGCCCCATGTGTGACCCCCTTCCCGGACATGCGTTAACACTTAGTAAAATCCTGGATCTGTAAGTGGACAGTCCCGCCGCGTCACAACCGGGGAATAAAATGTGGCAAAGTTGTCCCAACCTTGGCTCTAGATGTACATATATCCTAAACAAACCAAAACAAGTAGAGAGGTCCACCGGGCTACCCTCGTACGGAGATAGCTATCGGGGTAGACGATCCGGGGCCCCCGGTCTAGGGTTTCGCCGGAGGAAGACCGCCGGAGCATCGAAATCACATGAAAACTTGCATGTGCCCCTAAGATATGTGTGTGAGAGTGGTGCAAGGTTGTTAGGTGCCATGTGTAGGCCCCATGTGTGACCCCCTTCCCGGACATGCGTTAACACTTAGTAAAATCCTGGATCTGTACGTGGAAAGTCCCGCCGCGTCACAACCGGGGCCTAGAATGTGGCAAAGTTGGCCCGACCTTGGATCTCCATGTACATATGTCCTAAACAAACTAAAACAAGTAGAGAGGTCAATCAGGATACCCTCGTACGGAGAAAGCTATAGGGGTAGACGATCCGGGGCCCCGGTCTAGGGTTTCGCCGGAGGAAGACCGCCGGAGCGTCGAAATCACATGAAAACTTGCATGTGCCCCTAGGATATGTGTGTGAGAGTGATGCAAGGTTGTTAGGTGCCATGTGTAGGCCCCATGTGTGACCCCCTTCCCGGACATGCGTTATTACTTAGTAAAATCATGGATCTGTACGTGGAAAGTCCCGCCGCGTCACAACCGGGGCCTAGAATGTGGCAAAGTTCGCCCAACCTTGGCTCTACATGTACATATGTCCTAAACAAACCAAAACAAGTAGAGAGGTCTACCGGGCTACCCTCGTATGGACATAGCTATAGGGGTAGACGACCCGGGACCCTCGGTCAAGAGTTTTGTCGGAGGAAGACCGCCGGAGCGTCGAAATCACATGAGAACTTGAATGTGCCCCTAGGATATGTGTGTGAGAGTGGTGCAGGTTATTAGGTGCCATGTGTAGGCCCCATGTGTGACCCCCTTCCCGGACATGCGTTAACACTTAGTAAAATCCTGGATCTGTACGTGGAAAGTCCCGCCGCGTCACAATCGGGGCCTATAATGTTTCAAAGTTGGGCCAACCTTGGATCTATATTTACATATGTCCTAAACGAACCAAAACAAGTAGAGAGGTCCACTGGGCTACCCTTGTACGGAGATAGCTATAGGGGTAGACGATCCGGGGCCACCGGTCTAGGGTTTCGTCGGAGGAAGACCACCGGAGGGTCGGCATCACATGAAAACTTGCATGTGCCCCTAGGATATGTGCGTGAGAGCGGTGCAAGGTTGTTAGGTGCCATGTGTAGGACCCATGTGTGACCCCCTTCCCGGACATGCGTTAACACTTAGTAAAATCCTGGATCTGTATGTGGAAAGTCCCGCCGCGTCACAACCGGGGCCTAGAATGTGGCAAAGTCGGCCAAACCTTAGCCCTAGATGTAAATATGTCCTAAATGAACCAAAACAAGTAGGGAGGTCCATCGGGCTACCCTCGTACGGAGATAGCTATAGGGGTAGACGATCCGGGGGCCCCGGTCTAGGGTTTCGCCGGAGGAAGACCGCCGGAGCGTCGAAATCACATGAAAACTTGAATGTGCCCCGAGGATATGTGTGTGATAGTGGTGCAAGGTTATTAGGTGCCATGTGTAGGCCCCATGTGTGCCCCCCTTCCCGGACATGCGTTAACACTTAGTAAAATCCTGGATCTGTACGTGGAAAGTCCCGCCGCGTCACAACCGGGGCCTAGAATGTGGCAAAGTTGGCCCAACCTTGGCTCTCCATGTACATATGTCCTAAACAAACCAAAACAAGTATAGAGGTCCACCAGGCTACCCTCGTACGGAGAAAGCTATAGGGGTAGACGATCCGGGGCCTCCGGTCTAGGGTTTCGCCGGAGGAAGACCGCCGGAGCGTCGAAATCACATGAAAACTTGCATGTGCCCCTAGGATATGTGTGTGAGAGTGGTGCAAGGTTGTTAGGTGCCATGTGTAGGCCCCATGTGTGACCCCCTTCCCGGACATGCGTTAACACTTAGTAAAATCCTGGATCTGTACGTGGAAAGTCCCGCCGCGTCACAACCGGGGCCTAGAATGTGGCAAAGTTGGCCCAACCTTGGCTCTACATGTACATATGTCCTAAACAAACCAAAACAAGTAGAGAGGTCCACCGGGCTACCCTCGTACGGAGATAGCTATTGGGGTAGACGATCTGGGACCCCCGGTCTAGGGTTTCACCGGAGGAAGACCGTCGGAGCGTCGAAGTCACATGAAAACTTGCATGTGCCCCTAGGATATGTGTGTGAGAGTGGTGAAAGGTTGTTGGGTGCCGTGTGTAGGCCCCATGTGTGACCCCCTTCCCGGACATGTGTTAACACTTAGTAAAATCCTGGATCTATACGTGGAAAGTCCTGCCGCGTCACAACCGGGGCCTATAATGTGGAAAAGTTGGCCCAACCTTGTATCTACATGTACATATGTCCTAAAAAAACCAAAACAAGTAGAGAGGTCCGCTGGGCTACCCTTGTACGGAGATAGCTATAGGGGTAGACGATCCGAGGCCACCGGTCTAGGGTTTCGCCGGAGGAAGACCACCGGAGCGTCGGAATCACATGAAAACTTGCATGTGCCCCTAGGATATGTGTGTGAGAGTGGTGCAAGGTTGTTAGGTGCCATGTGTAGGCCCCATGTGTGACCCCCTTACCGGACATGCGTTAACACTTAGTAAAATCCTGGATCTGCACGTGGAAAGTCCCGCCGCGTCACAACCGGGGCCTAGAATGTGGCAAAGTTGGCCCAACCTTGGCTCTCCATGTACATATGTCCTAAACAAACCAAAACAAGTAGAGAGGTCTACCAGGCTACCCTCGTACGGAGAAAGCTATAGGGGTAGACGATCCGGGGCCCCGGTCTAGGGTTTCACCGGAGGAAGACCGCCGGAGCGTCGAAATCACATGAAAACTTGCATGTGCCCCTAGGATATGTGTGTGAGAGTGGTGCAAGGTTGTTAGGTGCCATTTGTAGGCCCCATGTGTGACCCCCTTCCCGGACATGCGTTAACACTTAGTAAAATCCTGGATCTGTACGTGGAAAGTCCCGCCGCGTCACAGCCGGGGCCTAGAATGTGGCAAAGTTGGCCCAACCTTGGCTCTCCATGTACATATGTCATAAACAAACCAAAACAAGTAGATAGGTCAATCAGGCTACCCTCGTACGGAGAAAGCTATAGGGGTAGACAATCCGGAGCCCCGGTCTAGGGTTTCGCCGGAGGAAGATCGCCGGAGCGTCGAAATCACATGAAAACTTGCATGTGCCCCTAGGATATGTGTGTGAGAGTGGTGCAAGGTTGTTAGGTGCCATGTGTAGGCCCCATGTGTGACACCCTTCCCGGACATGCGTTAACACTTAGTAAAATCCTCGATCTGTACGTGGAAAGTCTCGCCGCGTCACAACCGGGGCCTAGAATGTGGCAAAGTTGGGCCAACCTTGGATCTACATGTACATATGTCCTAAACAAACCAAAACAAGTAGAGAGGTCCACTGGGCTACCCTTGTACGGAGATAGCTATAGGGGTAGACGATCCGGGGCCACCGGTCTAGGGTTTCACCGGAGGAAGACCACCGGAGCGTCGGAATCACATGAAAACTTGCATGTGCCCCTAGGATATGTGTGTGAGAGTGGTGCAAGGTTGTTAGGTGCCATGTGTAGGCCCCATGTGTGACCCCCTTCCCGGACCTGCGTTAACACTTAGTAAAATCCTGGATCTGTACGTGGAAAGTCCCGCCGCGTCACAACCGGGGCCTAGAATGTGGCAAAGTTGGCCCAACCTTGGCTCTACATGTACATATGTCCTAAACAAACCAAAACAAGTAGAGAGGTCCATCGGGCTACCCTCGTACGGAGATAGCTAT
Organism: Avena sativa; assembly: GCA_916181665.1. NCBI lineage: Eukaryota > Viridiplantae > Streptophyta > Magnoliopsida > Poales > Poaceae > Avena > Avena sativa. The sequence goes on from OV702286.1 coordinate 196,853,307, forward strand.
TGGGGTAGACGATCTGGGACCCCCGGTCTAGGGTTTCACCGGAGGAAGACCGTCGGAGCGTCGAAATCACATGAAAACTTGCATGTGCCCCTAGGATATGTGTGTGAGAGTGGTGAAAGGTTTTTAGGTGCCGTGTGTAGGCCCCATGTGTGACCCCCTTCCCGGACATGTGTTAACACTTAGTAAAATCCTGGATCTGTACGTGGAAAGTCCCGACGCGTCACAACCGGGGCCTATAATGTGGCAAAGTTGGCCCAACCTTGGATCTACATGTACATATGTCCTAAAGAAACCAAAACAAGTAGAGAGGTCCACTAGGCTACCCTTGTACGGAGATAGCTATAGGGGTAGACGATCCGGGGCCACCGGTCTAGGGTTTCGCCGGAGGAAGACCACCGGAGCGTCGGAATCACATGAAAACTTGCATGTGCCCCTAGGATATGTGTGTGAGAGTGGTGCAAGGTTGTTAGGTGCCATGTGTAGGCCCCATGTGTGACCCCCTTCCCGGACATGCGTTAACACTTAGTAAAATCCTGGATCTGTACGTGGAAAGTCCCGCCGCGTCACAACCGGGGCCTAGAATGTGGCAAAGTCGGCCCAACCTTAGCTCTAGATTTACATATGTCGTAAACGAACCAAAACAAGTAGAGAGTTCCATCGGGCTACCCTCGTACGGAGATAGGTATTGGGGTAGTTGATCCGGGGGCCCCGGTCTAGGGTTTCGCCGGAGGAAGACCGCCGGAGCGTCGACATCACATGAAAACTTGAATGTGCCCCTAGGATATGTGTGTGAGAGTGCTGCAAGGTTATTAGGTACCATGTGTAGGACCTATGTGTGCCCCCCTTTACCGGACATGCGTTAACACTTAGTAAAATCCTGGATCTGTACGTGGAAAGTCCCGCCGCGTCACAACCGGGGCCTAGAATGTGGCAAAGTTGCCCCCACCTTGGCTCTCCATGACCATATGTCCTAAACAAACCAAAACAAGTAGAGAGGTCCACTGGGCTACCCTTGTACGGAGATAGCTATAGGGGTAGACGATACGGGGCCACCGGTCTAGGGTTTCGCCGGAGGAAGAACACCGGAGCGTCGGAATCACATGAAAACTTGCATGTGCCCCTAGGATATGTGTGTGAGAGTGGTTAAAGGTTGTTAGGTGCCGTGTGTAGGACCCATGTGTGACCCCCTTCCCGGACATGTGTTAACACTTAGTAAAATCCTGGATCTGTACGTGGAAAGTCCCGCCGCGTCACAACCGGGGCCTATAATGTGGCAAAGTTGGCCCAACCTTGGATCTACATGTACATATGTCCTAAACAAACCAAAACAAGTAGAGATGTTCACTGGGCTACCCTTGTACGGAGATAGCTATAGGGGTAGACGATCCGGGGCCACCGGTCTAGGGTTTCGCCGGAGGAAGACCACCGGAGCATCGGAATCACATGAAAACTTGCATGTGCCCCTAGGATATGTGTGTGAGAGTGGTGCAAGGTTGTTAGGTGCCATGTGTAGGCCCCATGTGTGACCCCCTTCCCGGACATGCGTTAACACTTAGTAAAATCCTGGATCTGTACGTGGAAAGTCCCGCCGCGTCACAACCGGGGCCTAGAATGTGGCAAAGTCGGCCCAACCTTAGCTCTAGATTTACATATGAGGTAAACGAACCAAAACAAGTCGAGAGGTCCATCGGGCTACCCTCGTACGGAGATAGGTATTGGGGTAGATGATCCGGGGGCCCCGGTCTAGGGTTTCGCCGGAGGAAGACCGCCGGAGCGTCGAAATCACATGAAAACTTGAATGTGCCCCTAGGATATGTGTGTGAGAGTGGTGCAAGGTTATTAGGTGCCATGTGTAGGCCCTATGTGTGCCCCCCTATGTCCGGACATGCGTTAACACTTAGTAAAATCCTGGATCTGTACGTGGAAAGTCCCGCCGCGTCACAACCGGGGCCTAGAATGTGGCAAAGTTGGCCCAACCTTGGCTCTCCATGTACATATGTCCTAAACAAACCAAAACAACTAGAGAGGTCCACCGGGCTACCCACGTACGGAGATAGCTATTGGGGTAGACGATCCGGGACCCCCCGTCTAGGGCTTCGCCGGAGGAAGACCGTCGGAGCGTCGAAATCACATGAAAACTTGCATGTGCCCCTAGGATATGTGTGTGAGAGTGGTGAAATGTTTTTAGGTGTCGTGTGTAGGCCCCATGTGTGACCCCCTTCCCGGACATGCGTTAACACTTAGTAAAATCCTGGATCTGTACGTGGAAAGTCTCGCCGCGTCACAACCGGGGCCTAGAATGTGGCAAAGTTGGGCCAACCTTGGCTATACATGTACATATGTCCTAAAAAAACCAAAACAAGTAGAGAGGTCCACCGGGCTACCCTCGTACGGAGATAGCTATAGGGGTAGACTATCCGGGGCCCCCGGTCTAGGGTTTCGCCGGAGGAAGACCGCCGGAGCGTTGAAATCACATGAAAACTTGAATGTGCCCCTAGGATATGTGTGTGAGAGTGGTCAAAGGTTGTTAGGTGCCATGTGTAGGCCCCATGTGTGACCCCCTTCCCGGACATACGTTAACACTTAGTAAAATCCTGGATCTGTACGTGGAAAGTCCCTCCGCGTCACAACCGGGGCCTAGAATGTGGAAAAGTTGGCCCAACCTTGGCTCTACATGTACATATGTCCTAAACAAACCAAAACATGTAGAGAGGTCCATTAGGATACCCTCGTATGGAGAAAGCTATAGGGGTAGACGATCCGGGGCCCCCGGTCTAGGCTTTCACCGAAGGAAGACCGCCGGAGCATCGAAATCACATGAAAACTTGCATGTGCCCCTAGGATATGTGTGTGAGAGTGGTTAAAGGTTGTTAGGTGACATGTGTAGGCCCCATGAGTGACCCCCTTCCTGGACATCACTAACACTTAGTAAAATCCTGGATCTGTACGTGGAAAGTCTCGCCGCGTCACAACCAGTGCCTAGAATGTGGCAAAGTTGAGAAAACCTTGGATCTACATGTACATATGTCCTAAACAAACCAAAACAAGTAGAGAGGTCCACCGGGCTACCCTCGTACGAAGATAGCTATAGGGGAAGACGATCCGAGGCCCCCGGTCTAGGGTTTCGCCGGAGGAAGACCGCTGGAGCGTTGAAATCACATGAAAACTTGCATGTGCCTCTAGGATATGTGTGTGAGAGTGGTGCAAGGTTGTTAGGTGCCATGTGTAGGCCCCATGTGTGAGCCCCTTCCCGGACATGCGTTAACACTTAGTAAAATCCTGGATCTGTACGTGGAAAGTCTCGCCGCGTCACAACCGAGGCCTAAAATGTGGCAAAGTTGGCACAACCTTGGCTCTAGATGTACATATGTCCTAAACAAACCAAAACAAGTAGAGAGGTCCACCGGGCTACCCTCGTACGAAGATAGCTATAGGGGTAGACGATCTAGGGCCCCCGGTCTAGGGTTTCGCCGGAGGAAGACCGCCGGAGCGTCGAAATCACATGAAAACTTGCATCTGCCCCTAGGATATGTGTGTGAGAGTGGTGCAAGGTTGTTAGGTGCCATGTGTAGGCCCCATGTGTGACCCCCTTCCCGGACATGCGTTAACACTTAGTAAAATCCTGGATCTGTACGTGGAAACTCCCGCCGCGTCACAACCGGGGCCTAGAATGTGGCAAAGTTGGCCCAACCTTGGCTCTCCATGTACATATGTCCTAAACAAACCAAAACAAGTAGAGAGGTCAATCAGGCTACCCTCGTACGGAGAAAGCTATAGGGGTAGACGATCCGGGGCCCCGATCTAGGGTTTCATCGGAGGAAGACCGCCGGAGCGTCGAAATCACATGAAAACTTGCATGTGCCCCTAGGATATGTGTGTGAGAGTGGTGCAAGGTTGTTAGGTGCCATGTGTAGGCCCCATGTGTGACCCCCTTCCGGGACATGCGTTATTACTTAGTAAAATCATGGATCTGTACGTGGAAAGTCCCGCCGCGTCACAACCGGGGCCTACATGTGGCAAAGTTGGCCCAACCTTGGCTATACATGTACATATGTCCTAAACAAACCAAAACAAGTAGAGAGGTCTACCGGGCTACCCTCGTATGGACATAGCTATAGGGGTAGACGACGCGGGACCCCCGGTCTAGAGTTTTGCCGGAGGAAGACCGCCGGAGCGTCAAAATCACATGAAAACTTGCATGTGCCCCTAGGATATGTGTATGAGAGTGGTGCAAGGTTGTTAGGTGCCATGTGTAGGCCCCATGTGTGACCCCCTTCCCGGACATGCGTTAACACTTAGTAAAATCCTGGATCTGTACATGGAAAGTCCCGCCGCGTCACAACCGGAGCCTAGAATGTGGCAAAGTCGGCCCAACCTTAGCTCTAGATGTACATATGTCCTAAACGAACAAAAACAAGTAGAGAGGTCCACCGGCTACCCTCGTACGGAGATAGCTATAGGGGTAGATGATCCGGGGGCCCCGGTCTAGGGTTTCGCCGGAGGAAGACCGCCGGAGCGTCGAAATTACATGAGAACTTGAATGTGCCCCTAGGATATGTGTGTGAGAGTGGTTAAGGTTATTAGGTGCCATGTGTAGGCCCCATGTGTGCCCCCCTTCCCGGACATGCGTTAACACTTAGTTAAATCTTGGATCTGTACGTAGAAAGTCCCGCCGCGTCACAATCAGGGCCTATAATGTGGCAAAGTTGGCCCAACCTTGGATCTATATTTACATATGTCCTAAACAAACCAAAACAAGTAGAGAGGTCCACAGGGCTACCCTTGTACGGAGATAGCTATAGGGGTAGACGATCCGGGGCCACCGGTCTAGGGTTTCGCCGGAGGAAGACCACCGGAGGGTCGGCAGCACATGAAAACTTGCATGTCCCTCTAGGATATGTGTGTGAGAGCGGTGCAAGGTTGTTAGGTGCCATGTGTAGGCCCCATGTGTGACCCCCTTCCCGGACATGCGTTAACACTTAGTAAAATCCTGGATCTGTACGTGGAAAGTCCCGCCGCGTCACAACCGGGGCCTAGAATGTGGCAAAGTCGGCCCAACCTTAGCTCTAGATTTACATATGTCGTAAACGAACCAAAACAAGTAGAGAGGTCCATCGGGCTACCCTCGTACGGAGATAGGTATTGGGGTAGACGATCCGGGGGCCCCGGTCTAGGGTTTCGCCGGAGGAAGACCGCCGGAGCGTCGAAATCACATGAAAACTTGAATGTGCCCCTAGGATATGTGTGTGAGAGTGGTGCAAGGTTATTAGGTGCCATGTGTAGGCCCTATGTGTGCCCCCCTTTACCGGACATGCGTTAACACTTAGTAAAATCCTGGATCTGTACATGGAAAGTCCCGCCGCGTCACAACCGGGGCCTAGAATGTGGCAAAGTTGGCCCAACCTTGGCTCTCCATGACCATATGTCCTAAACAAACCAAAACAAGTAGAGAGGTCCACTGGGCTACCCTTGTACGGAGATAGCTATAGGGGTAGACGATCCGGGGCCACGACTCTAGGGTTTCGCCGGACGAAGACCACCGGAGCGTCGGAATCACATGAAAACTTGCATGTGACCCTAGGATATGTGTGTGAGAGTGGTTAAAGGTTGTTAGGTGCCGTGTGTAGGTCCCATGTGTGACCCCCTTCCCGGACATGTGTTAACACTTAGTAAAATCCTGGATCTGTACGTGGAAAGTCCCGCCGCGTCACAACTGGGGCCTAGAATGTGGCAAAGTCGGCCCAACCTTAGCTCTAGATTTACATATGTCGTAAACGAACCAAAACAAGTCGAGAGGTCCATCGGGCTACCCTCGTACGGAGATAGGTATTGGGGTAGATGATCCGGGGGCCCCGGTCTAGGGTTTCGCCGGAGGAAGACCGCCGGAGCGTCGAAATCACATGAAAACTTGAATGTGCCCCTAGGATATGTGTGTGAGAGTGGTTCAAGGTTATTAGGTGCCATGTGTAGGCCCTATGTGTGCCCCCCTATGTCCGGACATGCGTTAACACTTAGTAAAATCCTGGATCTGTACGTGGAAAGTCCCGCCGCGTCACAACCGGGGCCTAGAATGTGGCAAAGTTGGCCCAACCTTGGCTCTCCATGTACATATGTCCTAAACAAACGAAAACAACTAGAGAGGTCCACCGGGCTACCCACGTACGGAGATAGCTATTGGGGTAGACGATCCGGGACCCCCGGTCTAGGGCTTCGCCGGAGGAAGACCGTCGGAGCGTCGAAATCACATGAAAACTTGCATGTGCCCCTAGGATATGTGTGTGAGAGTGGTGAAATGTTTTTAGGTGTCATGTGTAGGCCCCATGTGTGACGCCCTTCCCGGACATGCGTTAACACTTAGTAAAATCCTGGATCTGTATGTGGAAAGTCTTGCCGCGTCACAACCGGGGCCTAGAATGTGGCAAAGTTGGGCCAACCTTGGCTATACATGTACATATGTCCTAAACAAACCAAAACAAGTAGAGAGGTCCACCGGGCTACCCTCGTACGGAGATAGCTATAGGGGTAGACTATCCGGGGCCCCCGGTCTAGGGTTTCGCCGGAGGAAGACCGCCGGAGCGTTGAAATCACATGAAAACTTGAATGTGCCCCTAGGATATGTGTGTGAGAGTGGTCAAAGGTTGTTAGGTGCCATGTGTAGGCCCCATGTGTGACCCCCTTCCCGGACATGCGTTAACACTTAGTAAAATCCTGGATCTGTACGTGGAAAGTCCCTCCGCGTCACAACCGGGGCCTAGAATGTGGAAAAGTTGGCCCAACCTTGGCTCTACATGTACATATGTCCTAAACAAACCAAAACATGTAGAGAGGTCCGTTAGGCTACCCTCGTATGGAGAAAGCTATAGGGGTAGACGATCCGGGGCCCCCGGTCTAGGCTTTCACCGAAGGAAGACCGCCGGAGCATCGAAATCACATGAAAACTTGCATGTGCCCCTAGGATATGTGTGTGAGAGTGGTTAAAGGTTGTTAGGTGACATGTGTAGGCCCCATGAGTGACCCCCTTCCTGGACATCGTTAACACTTAGTAAAATCCTGGATCTGTACGTGGAAAGTCTCGCCGCGTCACAACCAGTGCCTAGAATGTGGCAAAGTTGAGCAAACCTTGGATCTACATGTACATATGTCCTAAACAAACCAAAACAAGTAGAGAGGTCCACCGGGCTACCCTCATACGAAGATAGCTATAGGGGTAGACGATCCGAGGCCCCCGGTCTAGGGTTTCGCCGGAGGAAGACCGCTGGAGCGTTGAAATCACATGAAAACTTGCATGTGCCTCTAGGATATGTGTGTGAGAGTGGTGCAAGGTTGTTAGGTGCCATGTGTAGGCCCCATGTGTGAGCCCCTTCCCGGACATGCGTTAACACTTAGTAAAATCCTGGATCTGTACGTGGAAAGTCTCGCCGCGTCACAACCGGGGCCTAAAATGTGGCAAAGTTGGCCCAACCTTGGCTCTAGATGTACATATGTCCTAAACAAACCAAAACAAGTAGAGAGGTCCACCGGGCTACCCTCGTACGAAGATAGCTATAGGGGTAGACGATCTGGGGCCCCCGGTCTAGGGTTTCGCCGGAGGAAGACCGCCGGAGCGTCGAAATCACATGAAAACTTGCATCTGCCCCTAGGATATGTGTGTGAGAGTGGTGCAAGGTTGTTAGGTGCCATGTGTAGGCCCCATGTGTGACCCCCTTCCCGGACATGCGTTAACACTTAGCAAAATCCTGGATCTGTACGTGGAAACTCCCGCCGCGTCACAACCGGGGCCTAGAATGTGGCAAAGTTGGCCCAACCTTGGCTCTCCATGTACATATGTCCTAAACAAACCAAAACAAGTAGAGAGGTCAATCAGGCTACCCTCGTACGGAGAAAGCTATAGGGGTAGACGATCCGGGGCCCTGGTCTAGGGTTTCACCGGAGGAAGACCGCCGGAGCGTCGAAATCACATGAAAACTTGCATGTGCCCCCAGGATATGTGTGTGAGAGTGGTGCAAGGTTGTTAGGTGCCATGTGTAGGCCCCATGTGTGACCCCCTTCCGGGACATGCGTTATTACTTAGTAAAATCATGGATCTGTACGTGGAAAGTCCCGCCGCGTCACAACCGGGGCCTACATGTGGCAAAGTTGGCCCAACCTTGGCTCTACATGTACATATGTCCTAAACAAACCAAAACAAGTAGAGAGGTATACCGGGCTACCCTCGTATGGACATAGCTATAGGGGTAGACGACGCGGGACCCCCGGTCTAGAGTTTTGCCGGAGGAAGACCGCCGGAGTATCAAAATCACATGAAAACTTGCATGTGCCCCTAGGATATGTGTATGAGAGTGGTGCAAGGTTGTTAGGTGCCATGTGTAGGCCCCATGTGTGACCCCCTTCCCGGACATGCGTTAACACTTAGTAAAATCCTGGATCTGTACATGGAAAGTCCCGCCGCGTCACAACCGGAGCCTAGAATGTGGCAAAGTCGGCCCAACCTTAGCTCTAGATGTACATATGTCCTAAACGAACAAAAACAAGTAGAGAGGTCCACCGGCTACCCTCGTACGGAGATAGCTATAGGGGTAGATGATCCGGGGGCCCCGGTCTAGGGTTTCGCCGGAGGAAGACCGCCGGAGCGTCGAAATTACATGAGAACTTGAATGTGCCCCTAGGATATGTGTGTGAGAGTGGTTCAGGTTATTAGGTGCCATGTGTAGGCCCCATGTGTGCCCCCCTTCCCGGACATGCGTTAACACTTAGTTAAATCTTGGATCTGTACGTAGAAAGTCCCGCCGCGTCACAATCAGGGCCTATAATGTGGCAAAGTTGGCCCAACCTTGGATCTATATTTACATATGTCCTAAACAAACCAAAACAAGTAGAGAGGTCCACAGGGCTACCCTTGTACGGAGCTAGCTATAGGGGTAGACGATCCGGGGCCCCCGGTCTAGGGTTTCGCCGGAGGAAGACCGCCGGAGCGTCGAAATCACATGAAAACTTGCATGTGCCCCTAGGATATGTGTGTGAGAGTGGTGCAAGGTTGTTAGGTGCCATGTGTAGGCCCCATGTGTGACCCCCTTCCCGGACATGCGTTAACACTTAGTAAAATCCTGGATCTGTACGTGGAAAGTCCCGCCGCGTCACAACCGGGGCCTAGAATGTGGCAAAGTCGGCCCAACTTTAGCCCTAGATGTACATATGTCCTAAATGAACCAAAACAAGTAGAGAGGTCCACCGGGCTACCCTCGTACGGAGATAGCTATAGGGGTAGACGATCCGGGGCCCCCGGTCTAGGGTTTCGCCGGAGGAAGACCGCCGGAGCGTCGAAATCACATGAAAACTTGCATGTGCCCCTAGGATAGGTGTGTGAGAGTGGTGCAAGGTTGTTAGGTGCCATGTGTAGGCCCCATGTGTGAGCCCCTTCCCGGACATGCGTTAACACTTAGTAAAATCCTGGATCTGTACGTGGAAAGTCTCGCCGCGGCACAACCGGGGCCTAAAATGTGGCAAAGTTGGCCCAACCTTGTCTCTAGATGTACATATGTAGTAAACAAACCAAAACAAGTAGAGAGGTCCACCGGGCTACCCTCGTACGGAGATAGCTATAGGGGTAGACGATCTGGGGCCCCCGGTCTAGGGTTTCGCCGGAGGAACACCGCCGGAGCGTCGAAATCACATGAAAACTTGCATGTGCCCCTAGGATATGTGTGTGAGAGTAGTGCAAGGTTGTTAGGTGCCATGTGTAGGCCCCATGTGTGACCCCCTTCCCGGACATGCGTTAACACTTAGTAAAATCCTGGATCTGTACGTGGAAAGTCCCGCCGCGTCACAACCGGGGCCTAGAATGTGGCAAAGTTGGCCCAACCTTGGCTCTCCATGTACATATGTCCTAAACAAACCAAAACAAGTAGAGAGGTCAATCAGGCTACCCTCGTACGGAGAAAGCTCTAGGGGTAGATGATCCGGGGCCCCGGTCTAGGGTTTCGCCGGAGGAAGACCGCCGGAGCGTCGAAATCACATGAAAACTTGCATGTGCCCCTAGGATATGTGTGTGAGAGTGGTGCAAGGTTGTTAGGTCCCATGTGTACGCCCCATGTGTGACCCCCTTCCGGGACATGCGTTATTACTTAGTAAAATCATGGATCTGTACGTGGAAAGTCCTGCCGCGTCACAAGCGGGGCCTAGAATGTGGCAAAGTTGGCCCAACCTTGGCTCTACATGTACATATGTCCTAAACAAACCAAAACAAGTAGAGAGGTCTACCGGGCTACCCTCGTATGGACATAGCTATAGGGGTAGACGACCCGGGACCCCGGTCTAGAGTTTTGCCGGAGGAAGACCGCCGGAGCGTCAAAATCACATGAAAACTTGCATGTGCCCCTAGGATATGTGTATGGGAGTGGTGAAAGGTTGTTAGGTGCCATGTGTAGGCCCCATGTGTGACCCCCTTCCCGGACATGCGTTAACACTTAGTAAAATCCTGGATCTGTACGTGGAAAGTCCCGCCGCGTCACAACCGGGGCCTACAATGTGGCAAAGTTGGCCCAACCTTGGCTCTCCATGTACATATGTCCTAAACAAACCAAAACAAGTAGAGAGGTCCATCAGGCTACCCTCGTACGGAGAAAGCTATAGGGGTAGACGATCCGGGGCCCCCGGTCTAGGGTTTCGCCGGAGGAAGACCGCCGGAGCGTCGAAATCACATGAAAACTTGCATGTGCCCCTAGGATATGTGTGTGAGAGTGGTGAAAGGTTGTTAGGTGCCATGTGTAGGCCCCATGTGTGAGCCCCTTCCCGGACATGCGTTAACACTTAGTAAAATCCTGGATCTGTATGTGGAAAGTCTCGCCGCGTCACAACCGGGGCCTAAAATGTGGCAAAGTTGGCCCAACCTTGGCTCTAGATGTAGATATGTACTAAACAAACCAAAACAAGTAGAGAGGTCCACCGGGCTACCCTCGTACGGAGATAGCTATAGGGGTAGACGATCTGGGGCCCCCGGTCTAGGGTTTCGCCGGAGGAAGACCGCCGGAGCGTCGAAATCACATGAAAACTTGCATGTGCCCCTAGGATATGTGTGTGAGAGTGGTGCAAGGTTGTTAGGTGCCATGTGTAGGCCCCATGTGTGACCCTCTTCCCGGACATGCGTTAACACTTAGTAAAATCCTGGATCTGTACGTGGAAAGTCCCGCCACGTCACAACCGGGGCCTAGAATGTGGCAAAGTTGGCCCAACCTTGGCTCTCCATGTACATATGTCCTAAACAAACCAAAACAAGTAGAGAGGTCAATCAGGCTACCCTCGTACGGAGAAAGCTATAGGGGTAGACGATCCGGGGACCCGGTCTAGGGTTTCGCCGGAGGAAGACCGCCGGAGCGTCGAAATCACATGAAAACTTGCATGTGCCCCTAGGATATGTGTGTGAGAGTGGTGAAAGGTTGTTAGGTGCCATGTGTACGCCCCATGTGTGACCCCCTTCCGGGACATGCGTTATTACTTAGTAAAATCATGGATCTGTACGTGGAAAGTCCTGCCGCGTCACAAGCAGGGCCTAGAATGTGGCAAAGTTGGTCCAACCTTGGCTCTACATGTACATATGTCCTAAACAAACCAAAACAAGTAGAGAGGTCTACCGGGCTACCCTCGTATGGACATAGCTATAGGGGTAGATGACCCGGGACCCCCGGTCTAGAGTTTTGCCGGAGGAAGACCGCCGGAGCGTCAAAATCACATGAAAACTTGCATGTGCCCCTAGGATATGTGTATGGGAGTTGTGCAAGGTTGTTAGGTGCCATGTGTAGGCCCCATGTGTGACCCCCTTCCCGGACATGCATTAACACTTAGTAAAATCCTGGATCTGTACGTGGAAAGTCCCGCCACGTCACAACCGGAGCCTAGAATGTGGCAAAGTCGGCCCAACCTTAGCTCTAGATGTACATATGTCCTAAACGAACCTAAACAAGTAGAGAGGTCCACCGGCTACCCTCGTACGGAGATAGCTATAGGGGTAGACGATCCGTGGGCGCCGGTCTAGGGTTTCGCCGGAGGAAGACCGCCGGAGCGTCGAAATCAGATGAGAACTTGAATGTGCCCCTAGGATATGTGTGTGAGAGTGGTGCAGCTTATTAGGTGCCATGTGTAGGCCCCATGTGTGCCCCCCTTCCCGGACATGCGTTAACACTTAGTTAAATCCTGGATCTGTACGTAGAAAGTCCCGCCGCGTCACAATCGGGGCCTATAATGTGGCACAGTTGGCCCAACCTTGGATCTATATTTACATATGTCCTAAACAAACCAAAACAAGTAGAGAGGTCCACAGGGCTACCCTTGTACGGAGATAGCTATAGGGGTAGACGATCCGGGGCCACCGGTCTAGGGTTTCGCCGGAGGAAGACCACCGGAGGGTCGGCATCACATGAAAACTTGCATGTGCCCCTAGGATATGTGTGTGAGAGCGGTGCAAGGTTGTTAGGTGCCATGTGTAGGCCCCATGTGTGACCCCCTTCCCGGACATGCGTTAACACTTAGTAAAATCCTGGATCTGTACGTGGAAAGTCCCGCCGCGTCACAACTGGGGCCTAGAATGTGGCAAAGTCGGCCCAAGCTTAGCCCTAGATGTACATATGTCCTAAATGAACCAAAACAAGTAGAGAGGTCCACCGGGCTACCCTCGTACGGAGATAGCTATAGGGGTAGACGATCCGGGGCCCGCGGTCTAGGGTTTCGCCGTAGGAAGACCGCCGGAGCGTCGAAATCACATGAAAACTTGCATGTGCCCCTAGCATATGTGTGTGAGAGTGGTGCAAGGTTGTTAGGTGCCATGTGTAGGCCCCATGTGTGACCCCCTTCCCGGACATGCGTTAACACTTAGTAAAATCCTGGATCTGTACGTGGAAAGTCCCGCCGCGTCACAACCGGGGCCTAGACTGTGGCAAAGTTGGCCCAACCTTGGCTCTCCATGTACATATGTCCTAAATAAACCAAAACAAGTAGAGAGGTCCATCAGGCTACCCTCGTACGGAGAAAGCTATAGGGGTAGACGATTCGGGGCCCCCGGTCTAGGGTTTCGCCGGAGGAAGACCGCCGGAGCGTCGAAATCACATGAAAACTTGCATGTGCCCCTAGGATATGTGTGTGAGAGTGGTGCAAGGTTGTTAGGTGCCATGTGTAGGCCCCATGTGTGAGCCCCTTCCCGGACATGCGTTAACACTTAGTAAAATCCTGGATCTGTATGTGGAAAGTCTCGCCGCGTCACAACCGGGGCCTAAAATGTGGCAAAGTTGGCCCAACCTTGGCTCTAGATGTAGATATGTACTAAACAAACCAAAACAAGTAGAGAGGTCCACCGGGCTACCCTCGTACGGAGATAGCTATAGGGGTAGACGATCTGGGGCCCCCGGTCTAGGGTTTCGCCGGAGGAAGACCGCCGGAGCGTCGAAATCACATGAAAACTTGCATGTGCCCCTAGGATATGTGTGTGAGAGTGGTGCAAGGTTGTTAGGTGCCATGTGTAGGCCCCATGTGTGACCCTCTTCCCGGACATGCGTTAACACTTAGTAAAATCCTGGATCTGTACGTGGAAAGTCCCGCCACGTCACAACCGGGGCCTAGAATGTGGCAAAGTTGGCCCAACCTTGGCTCTCCATGTACATATGTCCTAAACAAACCAAAACAAGTAGAGAGGTCAATCAGGCTACCCTCGTACGGAGAAAGCTATAGGGGTAGACGATCCGGGGACCCGGTCTAGGGTTTCGCCGGAGGAAGACCGCCGGAGCGTCGAAATCACATGAAAACTTGCATGTGCCCCTAGGATATGTGTGTGAGAGTGGTGCAAGGTTGTTAGGTGCCATCTGTACGCCCCATGTGTGACCCCCTTCCGGGACATGCGTTATTACTTAGTAAAATCATGGATCTGTACGTGGAAAGTCCCGCCGCGTCACAACTGGGCCTAGAATGTGGCAAAGTTGGCCCAACCTTGGCTCTACATGTACATATGTCCTAAACAAACCAAAACAAGTAGAGAGGTCTACCGGGCTACCCTCGTATGGACATAGCTATAGGGGTAGACGACCCGGGACCCCCGGTCTAGAGTTTTGCCGGAGGAAGACCGCCGGAGCGTCAAAATCACATGAAAACTTGCATGTGCCCCTAGGATATGTGTATGAGAGTGGTGCAAGGTTGTTAGGTGCCATGTGTAGGCCCCATGTGTGACCCCCTTCCCGGACATGCGTTAACACTTAGTAAAATCCTGGATCTGTACGTGGAAAGTCCCGCCACGTCACAACCGGAGCCTTGAATGTGGCAAAGTCGGCCCAACCTTAGCTCTAGATGTACATATGTCCTAAACGAACCAAAACAAGTAGAGAGGTCCACCGGCTACCCTCGTACGGATATAGCTATAGGGGTAGACGATCCGTGGGCCCCGGTCTAGGGTTTCGCCGGAGGAAGACCGCCGGAGCGTCGAAATCAGATGAGAACTTGAATGTGCCCCTAGGATATGTGTGTGAGAGTGGTGCAGGTTATTAGGTGCCATGTGTAGGCCCCATGTGTGCCCCCCTTCCCGGACATGCGTTAACACTTAGTTAAATCCTGGATCTGTATGTAGAAAGTCCCGCTGCGTCACAATCGGGGCCTATAATGTGGCAAAGTTGGCCCAACCTTGGATCTATATTTACATATGTCCTAAACAAACCAAAACAAGTAGAGAGGTCCACAGGGCTACCCTTGTACGGAGATAGCTATAGGGGTAGACGATCCGGGGCCACCGGTCTAGGGTTTCGCCGGAGGAAGACCACCGGAGGGTCGGCATCACATGAAAACTTGCATGTGCCCCTAGGATATGTGTGTGAGAGCGGTTCAAGGTTGTTAGGTGCCATGTGTAGGCCCCATGTGTGACCCCCTTCCCGGACATGCGTTAACACTTAGTAAAATCCTGGATCTGTACGTGGAAAGTCCTGCCGCGTCACAACCCGGGCCTAGAATGTGGCAAAGTCGGCCCAACCTTAGCCCTAGATGTACATATGTCCTAAATGAACCAAAACAAGTAGAGAGGTCCACCGGGCTATCCTGTTACGGAGATAGCTATAGGGGTAGACGATCCGGGGCCCCCGGTCTAGGGTTTCGCCGGAGGAAGACCGCGGGAGCGTCGAAATCACATGAAAACTTGCATGTGCCCCTAGGATATGTGTGTGAGGGTGGTGCAAGGTTGTTATGTGCCATGTGTAGGCCCCATGTGTGACCCCCTTCCCGGACATGCGTTAACACTTAGTAAAATCCTGTATCTGTACGTGGAAAGTCCCGCCGCGTCACAACCGGGGCCTAGAATGTGGCAAAGTTGGCCCAACCTTGGCTCTACATGTACATATGTCCTAAACAAACCAAAACAAGTAGAGAGGTCCATCAGGCTACCCTCGTACGGAGAAAGCTATTGGGGTAGACGATCCGGGGCCCCCGGTCTAGGGTTTCGGCGGAGGAAGACCGCCGGAGCGTCGAAATCACATGAAAACTTGCATGTGCCCCTAGGATATGTGTGTGAGAGTGGTGCAAGGTTGTTAGGTGCCATGTGTAGGCCCCATGTGTGACCCCCTTCCTGGACATGCGTTAACACTTAGTAAAATCCTGGATCTGTACGTGGAAAGTCCCGCCGCGTCACAACCGGGGCCTATAATGTGGCAAAGTTGGGCCAACCTTGGATCTACATGTACATATGTCCTAAACAAACCAAAACAAGTAGAGAGGTCCACCGGGCTACCCTCGTACGGAGATAGCTATTGGGGTAGACGATCTGGGACCCCCGGTCTAGGGTTTCACCGGAGGAAGACCGTCAGAGCGTCGAAATCACATGAAAACTTGCATGTGCCCCTAGGATATGTGTGTGAGAGTGGTGAAAGGTTGTTAGGTGCCGTGTGTAGGCCCCTTGTGTGACCCCCTTCCCGGACATGTGTTAACACTTAGTAAAAACCTGGATCTGTACGTGGAAAGTCCCGCCGCGTCACAACCGGGGCCTATAATGTGGCAAAGTTGGGCCAACCTTGGATCTACATGTACATATGTCCTAAACAAACCAAAACAAGTAGAGAGGTGCACCGGGCTACCCTCGTACGGAGATAGCTATTGGGGTAGACGATCTGGGACCCCCGGTCTAGGGTTTCACCGGAGGAAGACCGTCGGAGCGTCGAAATCACATGAAAACTTGCATGTGCCCCTAGGATATGTGTGTGAGAGTGGTGAAAGGTTGTTAGGTGCCGTGTGTAGGCCCCTTGTGTGACCCCCTTCCCGGACATGTGTTAACACTTAGTAAAATCCTGGATCTGTACGTGGAAAATCCTGCCGCGTCACAACCGGGGCCTAGAATGTGGCAAAGTTGGCCCAACCTTGGATCTGCATGTACATATGTCCTTAATAACCCAAAACAAGGAGAGAGGTCCATCAGGCAACCCTCGTACAGAGAAAGCTATAGGGGTAGACGATCCACGGCCCCCGGTCTAGGGTTTCGCCGGAGGAAGACCGCCGGAGCGTCGAAATCACATGAAAACTTGCATGTGCCCCTAGGATATGTCTGTGAGAGTGGTGAAAGGTTGTTAGGTGCCATGTGTAGCCCCAAGTGTGACCCCCTTCCCGGACATGCGTTAACACTTAGTAAAATCCTCGATCTGTACGTGGAAACTCCCGCCGCGTCACAACCGGCGCCTAGAATGTGGCAAAGTTGGCCCAACCTTGGCTCTACATGTACATATGTCCTAAACAAACCAAAACAAATAGAGAGGTCCACCGGGCTACCGTCGTACGGAGATAGCTATAGGGGTAGACGATCCGGGGCCCCCGGTCTAGGGTTTCGCCGGAGGAAGACCGTCGGAGCGTCGAAATCACATGAAAACTTGCATGTGCCCCTAGGATATGTGTGTGAGAGTGGTGCAAGGTTGTTAGGTGCCATGTGTAGGCCCCATGTGTGACACCCTTCCCGGACGTGCGTTAACACTTAGTAAAATCCTGGATCTGTACGTGGAAAGTCCCGCAGCATCACAACTGGGGCCTAGAATGTGGCAAAGTTGGCCCAACCTTGGCTCTACATGTAAATATGTCCTAAACAAATGAAAACAAGTAGAGAGGTCCACTGGGCTACCCTTGTACGGAGATAGCTATAGTGGTAGACGATCCGGGGCCACCGGTCTAGGGTTTCGCCGGAGAAAGACCACTTGAGCGTCGGAATCACATGAAAACTTGCATGTGCCCCTAGGATATGTGTGTGAGAGTGGTGCAAGGTTGTTAGGTGCCATGTGTAGGCCCCATGTGTGACCCCCTTCCCGGACAAGCGTTAACACTTACTAAAATCCTGGATCTGTACGTGGAAACTCCCGCCGCGTCACAACCGGGGCCTAGAATGTGGCAAAGTTGGCCCAACCTTGGCTCTCCATGCACATATGTCCTAAACAAACCAAAACAAGTCGAGATGTCTACCGGGCTACCCTCGTACGGAGAAAGCTATAGGGGTAGATGATCCGGGGCCCCCGGTCTAGGGTTTCGCCGGAGGAAGACCACCAGAGCGTCGGAATCACATGAAAACTTGCATGTGCCCCTAGGATATGTGTGTGAGAGTGGTGCAAGGTTGTTAGGTGCGATGTGCAGGCCCCATGTGTGACCCCCTTCCCGGACATGCGTTAACACTTAATAAAATCTTGGATCTCTACGTGGAAACTCCCGCCGCGTCACAACCGGGGCCTAGAATGTGGCAAAGTTGGCCCAACCTTGGCTCTACATGTACATATGTCCTAAGCAAATCAAAAAAGTAGAGAGGTCCACCGGGATACCCTCGTACGGAGATAGCTATAGGGGTAGACTATCCGGGGGCCCCTGTCTAGGGTTTCGCCGGAGGAAGACCGCCGGAGCGTCGAAATCACATGAAAACTTGCATGTGCCCCTAGGATATGTGTGTGAGAGTGGTGCAAGGTTGTTAGGTGCCATGTGTAGTCCCCACGTGTGACCCCCTTCCCGGACATGCGTTAACACTTAGTAAAATCCTGGATCTGTTCGTGGAAAGTCCCGCCGCGTCACAACCGGGGCCTAGAATGTGGCAAAGTTGGCCCAACCTTGGCTCTACATGTACATTTGTCCTAAACTAACCAAAACAAGTAGAGAGGTCCACCGGGATACCCTCGTACGGAGATAGCTATTGGGGTAGACGATCTGGGACCCCCGGTCTAGGGTTTCACCGGAGGAAGACCGTCGGAGCGTCGAAATCACATGAAAACTTGCATGTGCCCCTAATATATGTGTGTGAGAGTGGTGAAATGTTGTTAGGTGCCGTGTGTAGGCCCCATGTGTGACCCCCTTCCCGGACATGTGTTAACACTTAGTAAAATCCTGGATCTGTACGTGGAAAGTCCCGCCGCGTCACAACCGGGGCCTATAATGTGGCAAAGTTGGCCCAACCTTTGATATACATGTACATATGTCCTAAACAAACCAAAACAAGTAGAGAGGTCCACTGGGCTACCCTTGTACGGAGATAGCTATAGGGGTAGACGATCCGGGGCCACCGGTCTAGGGTTTCGCCGGAGGAAGACCACCAGAGCGTCGGAATCACATGAAAACTTGCATGTGCCCCTAGGATATGTGTGTGAGAGTGGTGCAAGGTTGTTAGGTGCCATGTGTAGGCCCCATGTGTGACCCCCTTCCCAGACATGCGTTAACACTTAATAAAATCCTGGATCTTTACGTGGAAAGTCCCGCCGCGTCACAACCGGGGCCTACAATGTGGCAAAGTCGGCCCAACCTTAGCTCTAGATGTACATATGTCGTAAACGAACCAAAACAAGTTGAGAGGTCCATCGGGCTACCCTCGTACGGAGATAGCTATTGGGGTAGACGATCCGGGGGGCCCGATCTAGGGTTTCGCCGGAGGAAGACCGCCGGAGCATCGAAGTCACATGAAAACTTGAATGTGCCCCTAGGATATGTGTGTGAGAGTGGTGCAAGGTTATTAGGTGCCATGTGTAGGCCCTATGTGTGCCCCCCTTTACCGGACATGCGTTAACACTTAGTAAAATCCTGGATCTGTACGTGGAAAGTCCCGCCGCGTCACAACCGGGGCCTAGAATCTGGCAAAGTTGGCCCAACCTTGGCTCTCCATGTACATATGTCCTAAACAAAGCAAAACAAGTAGAGAGGTCCACCGGGCTACCCTCGTACGGAGTTACCTATTGGGGTAGACGATCCGGGACCCCCGGTCTAAGGTTTCGCCGGAGGAAGACCGTCGGAGCGTCGAAATCACATGAAAACTTGCATGTGCCCCTAGGATATGTGTGTGAGAGTGGTGAAATGTTTTTAGGTGCCGTGTGTAGGCCCCATGTGTGACCCCCTTCCCGGACATGCGTTAACACTTAGTAAAATCCTGGATCTGTACGTGGAAAGTCTCGCCGCGTCACAACCGGGGCCTAGAATGTGGCAAAGTTGGGCCAACCTTGGCTCTACATGTACATATGTCCTAAACAAACCAAAACAAGTAGAGAGGTCCTCCGGGCTACCCTCGTACAGAGATAGCTATAGGGGTAGACTATCCGGGGCCCCCGGTCTAGGGTTTCGCCGGAGGAAGACCGCCGGAGCGTTGAAATCACATGAAAACTTGAATGTGCCCCTAGGATATGTGTGTGATAGTGGTCAAAGGTTGTTAGGTGCCATGTCTAGGCCCCATGTGTGACCCCCTTCCCGGACATGCGTTAACACTTAGTAAAATCCTGGATCTGTACGTGGAAAGTCCCGCCGCGTCACAACCGGGGCCTAGAATGTGGCAAAGTCGGCCCAACCTTAGCCCTAGATGTACATATGTCCTAAATGAACCAAAACAAGTAGAGAGGTCCACCGGGCTATCCTGTTACGGAGATAGCTATAGGGGTAGACGATCCGGGGCCCCCGGTCTAGGGTTTCGCCGGAGGAAGACCGCGGGAGCGTCGAAATCACATGAAAACTTGCATGTGCCCCTAGGATATGTGTGTGAGGGTGGTGCAAGGTTGTTATGTGCCATGTGTAGGCCCCATGTGTGACCCCCTTCCCGGACATGCGTTAACACTTAGTAAAATCCTGTATCTGTACGTGGAAAGTCCCGCCGCGTCACAACCGGGGCCTAGAATGTGGCAAAGTTGGCCCAACCTTGGCTCTACATGTACATATGTCCTAAACAAACCAAAACAAGTAGAGAGGTCCATCAGGCTAC
Organism: Avena sativa; assembly: GCA_916181665.1. Lineage (NCBI taxonomy): Eukaryota > Viridiplantae > Streptophyta > Magnoliopsida > Poales > Poaceae > Avena > Avena sativa. The sequence goes on from OV702286.1 coordinate 196,873,510, forward strand.
CCTCGTACGGAGAAAGCTATTGGGGTAGACGATCCGGGGCCCCCGGTCTAGGGTTTCGGCGGAGGAAGACCGCCGGAGCGTCGAAATCACATGAAAACTTGCATGTGCCCCTAGGATATGTGTGTGAGAGTGGTGCAAGGTTGTTAGGTGCCATGTGTAGGCCCCATGTGTGACCCCCTTCCTGGACATGCGTTAACACTTAGTAAAATCCTGGATCTGTACGTGGAAAGTCCCGCCGCGTCACAACCGGGGCCTATAATGTGGCAAAGTTGGGCCAACCTTGGATCTACATGTACATATGTCCTAAACAAACCAAAACAAGTAGAGAGGTCCACCGGGCTACCCTCGTACGGAGATAGCTATTGGGGTAGACGATCTGGGACCCCCGGTCTAGGGTTTCACCGGAGGAAGACCGTCAGAGCGTCGAAATCACATGAAAACTTGCATGTGCCCCTAGGATATGTGTGTGAGAGTGGTGAAAGGTTGTTAGGTGCCGTGTGTAGGCCCCTTGTGTGACCCCCTTCCCGGACATGTGTTAACACTTAGTAAAAACCTGGATCTGTACGTGGAAAGTCCCGCCGCGTCACAACCGGGGCCTATAATGTGGCAAAGTTGGGCCAACCTTGGATCTACATGTACATATGTCCTAAACAAACCAAAACAAGTAGAGAGGTGCACCGGGCTACCCTCGTACGGAGATAGCTATTGGGGTAGACGATCTGGGACCCCCGGTCTAGGGTTTCACCGGAGGAAGACCGTCGGAGCGTCGAAATCACATGAAAACTTGCATGTGCCCCTAGGATATGTGTGTGAGAGTGGTGAAAGGTTGTTAGGTGCCGTGTGTAGGCCCCTTGTGTGACCCCCTTCCCGGACATGTGTTAACACTTAGTAAAATCCTGGATCTGTACGTGGAAAATCCTGCCGCGTCACAACCGGGGCCTAGAATGTGGCAAAGTTGGCCCAACCTTGGATCTGCATGTACATATGTCCTTAATAACCCAAAACAAGGAGAGAGGTCCATCAGGCAACCCTCGTACAGAGAAAGCTATAGGGGTAGACGATCCACGGCCCCCGGTCTAGGGTTTCGCCGGAGGAAGACCGCCGGAGCGTCGAAATCACATGAAAACTTGCATGTGCCCCTAGGATATGTGTGTGAGAGTGGTGAAAGGTTGTTAGGTGCCATGTGTAGCCCCAAGTGTGACCCCCTTCCCGGACATGCGTTAACACTTAGTAAAATCCTCGATCTGTACGTGGAAACTCCCGCCGCGTCACAACCGGCGCCTAGAATGTGGCAAAGTTGGCCCAACCTTGGCTCTACATGTACATATGTCCTAAACAAACCAAAACAAATAGAGAGGTCCACCGGGCTACCGTCGTACGGAGATAGCTATAGGGGTAGACGATCCGGGGCCCCCGGTCTAGGGTTTCGCCGGAGGAAGACCGTCGGAGCGTCGAAATCACATGAAAACTTTCATGTGCCCCTAGGATATGTGTGTGAGAGTGGTGCAAGGTTGTTAGGTGCCATGTGTAGGCCCCATGTGTGACACCCTTCCCGGACGTGCGTTAACACTTAGTAAAATCCTGGATCTGTACGTGGAAAGTCCCGCAGCATCACAACTGGGGCCTAGAATGTGGCAAAGTTGGCCCAACCTTGGCTCTACATGTAAATATGTCCTAAACAAATGAAAACAAGTAGAGAGGTCCACTGGGCTACCCTTGTACGGAGATAGCTATAGTGGTAGACGATCCGGGGCCACCGGTCTAGGGTTTCGCCGGAGAAAGACCACTTGAGCGTCGGAATCACATGAAAACTTGCATGTGCCCCTAGGATATGTGTGTGAGAGTGGTGCAAGGTTGTTAGGTGCCATGTGTAGGCCCCATGTGTGACCCCCTTCCCGGACAAGCGTTAACACTTACTAAAATCCTGGATCTGTACGTGGAAACTCCCGCCGCGTCACAACCGGGGCCTAGAATGTGGCAAAGTTGGCCCAACCTTGGCTCTCCATGCACATATGTCCTAAACAAACCAAAACAAGTCGAGATGTCTACCGGGCTACCCTCGTACGGAGAAAGCTATAGGGGTAGATGATCCGGGGCCCCCGGTCTAGGGTTTCGCCGGAGGAAGACCACCAGAGCGTCGGAATCACATGAAAACTTGCATGTGCCCCTAGGATATGTGTGTGAGAGTGGTGCAAGGTTGTTAGGTGCGATGTGCAGGCCCCATGTGTGACCCCCTTCCCGGACATGCGTTAACACTTAATAAAATCTTGGATCTCTACGTGGAAACTCCCGCCGCGTCACAACCGGGGCCTAGAATGTGGCAAAGTTGGCCCAACCTTGGCTCTACATGTACATATGTCCTAAGCAAATCAAAAAAGTAGAGAGGTCCACCGGGATACCCTCGTACGGAGATAGCTATAGGGGTAGACTATCCGGGGGCCCCTGTCTAGGGTTTCGCCGGAGGAAGACCGCCGGAGCGTCGAAATCACATGAAAACTTGCATGTGCCCCTAGGATATGTGTGTGAGAGTGGTGCAAGGTTGTTAGGTGCCATGTGTAGTCCCCACGTGTGACCCCCTTCCCGGACATGCGTTAACACTTAGTAAAATCCTGGATCTGTTCGTGGAAAGTCCCGCCGCGTCACAACCGGGGCCTAGAATGTGGCAAAGTTGGCCCAACCTTGGCTCTACATGTACATTTGTCCTAAACTAACCAAAACAAGTAGAGAGGTCCACCGGGATACCCTCGTACGGAGATAGCTATTGGGGTAGACGATCTGGGACCCCCGGTCTAGGGTTTCACCGGAGGAAGACCGTCGGAGCGTCGAAATCACATGAAAACTTGCATGTGCCCCTAATATATGTGTGTGAGAGTGGTGAAATGTTGTTAGGTGCCGTGTGTAGGCCCCATGTGTGACCCCCTTCCCGGACATGTGTTAACACTTAGTAAAATCCTGGATCTGTACGTGGAAAGTCCCGCCGCGTCACAACCGGGGCCTATAATGTGGCAAAGTTGGCCCAACCTTTGATATACATGTACATATGTCCTAAACAAACCAAAACAAGTAGAGAGGTCCACTGGGCTACCCTTGTACGGAGATAGCTATAGGGGTAGACGATCCGGGGCCACCGGTCTAGGGTTTCGCCGGAGGAAGACCACCAGAGCGTCGGAATCACATGAAAACTTGCATGTGCCCCTAGGATATGTGTGTGAGAGTGGTGCAAGGTTGTTAGGTGCCATGTGTAGGCCCCATGTGTGACCCCCTTCCCAGACATGCGTTAACACTTAGTAAAATCCTGGATCTTTACGTGGAAAGTCCCGCCGCGTCACAACCGGGGCCTACAATGTGGCAAAGTCGGCCCAACCTTAGCTCTAGATGTACATATGTCGTAAACGAACCAAAACAAGTTGAGAGGTCCATCGGGCTACCCTCGTACGGAGATAGCTATTGGGGTAGACGATCCGGGGGGCCCGATCTAGGGTTTCGCCGGAGGAAGACCGCCGGAGCATCGAAGTCACATGAAAACTTGAATGTGCCCCTAGGATATGTGTGTGAGAGTGGTGCAAGGTTATTAGGTGCCATGTGTAGGCCCTATGTGTGCCCCCCTTTACCGGACATGCGTTAACACTTAGTAAAATCCTGGATCTGTACGTGGAAAGTCCCGCCGCGTCACAACCGGGGCCTAGAATCTGGCAAAGTTGGCCCAACCTTGGCTCTCCATGTACATATGTCCTAAACAAAGCAAAACAAGTAGAGAGGTCCACCGGGCTACCCTCGTACGGAGTTACCTATTGGGGTAGACGATCCGGGACCCCCGGTCTAAGGTTTCGCCGGAGGAAGACCGTCGGAGCGTCGAAATCACATGAAAACTTGCATGTGCCCCTAGGATATGTGTGTGAGAGTGGTGAAATGTTTTTAGGTGCCGTGTGTAGGCCCCATGTGTGACCCCCTTCCCGGACATGCGTTAACACTTAGTAAAATCCTGGATCTGTACGTGGAAAGTCTCGCCGCGTCACAACCGGGGCCTAGAATGTGGCAAAGTTGGGCCAACCTTGGCTCTACATGTACATATGTCCTAAACAAACCAAAACAAGTAGAGAGGTCCTCCGGGCTACCCTCGTACAGAGATAGCTATAGGGGTAGACTATCCGGGGCCCCCGGTCTAGGGTTTCGCCGGAGGAAGACCGCCGGAGCGTTGAAATCACATGAAAACTTGAATGTGCCCCTAGGATATGTGTGTGATAGTGGTCAAAGGTTGTTAGGTGCCATGTCTAGGCCCCATGTGTGACCCCCTTCCCGGACATGCGTTAACACTTAGTAAAATCCTGGATCTGTACGTGGAAAGTCCCGCCGCGTCACAACCGGGGCCTAGAATGTGGAAAAGTTGGCCCAACCTTGGCTCTACATGTACATATGTCCTAAACAAATCAAAACATGTAGAGAGGTCCATTAGGCTACCCTCGTACGGAGAAAGCTATAGGGGTAGACGATCTGGGGCCCCCGGTCTAGGGTTTCACCGAAGGAAGACCGCCGGAGCGTCGAAATCACATGAAAACTTGCATGTGCCCCTAGGATATGTGTGTGAGAGTGGTTAAAGGTTGTTAGGTGCCATGTGTAGGCCCCATGTGTGACCCCCTTCCTGGACATGCGTTAACACTTAGTAAAATCCTGGATCTGTACGTAGAAAGTCTCGCCGCGTCACAGTCGGTGCCTAGAATGTGGCAAAGTTGGGCAAACGTTGAATCTACATGTACATATGTCCTAAACAAACCAAAACAAGTAGAGAGGTCCACCGGGCTACCCTCGTACGAAGATAGCTATAGGGGTAGACGATGCGGGGCCCCGGTCTAGGGTTTCGTCGGAGGTAGACCGCTGGAGCGTCGAAATCACATGAAAACTTGCATGTGCCCCTAGGATATGTGTGTGAGAGTTGTGCAAGGTTGTTAGGTGCCATGTGTAGTCCCCACGTGTGACCCCCTTCCCGGACATGCGTTAACACTTAGTAAAATCCTGGATCTGTACGTGGAAAGTCCCGCCGCGTCACAACCGGGGCCTAGAATGTGTCAAAGTTGGCCCAACCTTGGCTCTACATGTACATTTGTCCTAAACTAACCAAAACAAGTAGAGAGGTCCACCGGGCTACCCTCGTACGGAGATAGCTATTGGGGTAGACGATCTGGGACCCCCGGTCTAGGGTTTCACCGGAGGAAGACCGTCGGAGCGTCGAAATCACATGAAAACTTGCATGTGCCCCTAATATATGTGTGTGAGAGTGGTGAAATGTTGTTAGGTGCCGTGTGTAGGCCCCATGTGTGACCCCCTTCCCGGACATGTGTTAACACTTAGTAAAATCCTGGATCTGTACGTGGAAAGTCCCGCCGCGTCACAACCGGGGCCTATAATGTGGCAAAGTTGGCCCAACCTTTGATATACATGTACATATGTCCTAAACAAACCAAAACAAGTAGAGAGGTCCACTGGGCTACCCTTGTACGGAGATAGCTATAGGGGTAGACGATCCGGGGCCACCGGTCTAGGGTTTCGCCGGAGGAAGACCACCAGAGCGTCGGAATCACATGAAAACTTGCATGTGCCCCTAGGATATGTGTGTGAGAGTGGTGCAAGGTTGTTAGGTGCCATGTGTAGGCCCCATGTGTGACCCCCTTCCCGGACATGCGTTAACACTTAGTAAAATCCTGGATCTTTACGTGGAAAGTCCCGCCGCGTCACAACCGGGGCCTACAATGTGGCAAAGTCGGCCCAACCTTAGCTCTAGATGTACATATGTCGTAAACGAACCAAAACAAGTTGAGAGGTCCATCGGGCTACCCTCGTACGGAGATAGCTATTGGGGTAGACGATCCGGGGGGCCCGATCTAGGGTTTCGCCGGAGGAAGACCGCCGGAGCATCGAAGTCACATGAAAACTTGAATGTGCCCCTAGGATATGTGTGTGAGAGTGGTGCAAGGTTATTAGGTGCCATGTGTAGGCCCTATGTGTGCCCCCCTTTACCGGACATGCGTTAACACTTAGTAAAATCCTGGATCTATACGTGGAAAGTCCCGCCGCGTCACAACCGGGGCCTAGAATCTGGCAAAGTTGGCCCAACCTTGGCTCTCCATGTACATATGTCCTAAACAAAGCAAAACAAGTAGAGAGGTCCACCGGGCTACCCTCGTACGGAGTTACCTATTGGGGTAGACGATCCGGGACCCCCGGTCTAAGGTTTCGCCGGAGGAAGACCGTCGGAGCGTCGAAATCACATGAAAACTTGCATGTGCCCCTAGGATATGTGTGTGAGAGTGGTGAAATGTTTTTAGGTGCCGTGTGTAGGCCCCATGTGTGACCCCCTTCCCGGACATGCGTTAACACTTAGTAAAATCCTGGATCTGTACGTGGAAAGTCTCGCCGCGTCACAACCGGGGCCTAGAATGTGGCAAAGTTGGGCCAACCTTGGCTCTACATGTACATATGTCCTAAACAAACCAAAACAAGTAGAGAGGTCCTCCGGGCTACCCTCGTACGGAGATAGCTATAGGGGTAGACTATCCGGGGCCCCCGGTCTAGGGTTTCGCCGGAGGAAGACCGCCGGAGCGTTGAAATCACATGAAAACTTGAATGTGCCCCTAGGATATGTGTGTGATAGTGGTCAAAGGTTGTTAGGTGCCATGTCTAGGCCCCATGTGTGACCCCCTTCCCGGACATGCGTTAACACTTAGTAAAATCCTGGATCTGTACGTGGAAAGTCCCACCGCGTCACAACCGGGGCCTAGAATGTGGAAAAGTTGGCCCAACCTTGGCTCTACATGTACATATGTCCTAAACAAAGCAAAACATGTAGAGAGGTCCATTAGGCTACCCTCGTACGGAGAAAGCTATGGGGGTAGACGATCTGGGGCCCCCGGTCTAGGGTTTCACCGAAGGAAGACCGCCGGAGCGTCGAAATCACATGAAAACTTGCATGTGCCCCTAGGATATGTGTGTGAGAGTGGTTAAAGGTTGTTAGGTGCCATGTGTAGGCCCCATGTGTGACCCCCTTCCTGGACATGCGTTAACACTTAGTAAAATCCTGGATCTGTACGTAGAAAGTCTCGCCGCGTCACAGTCGGTGCCTAGAATGTGGCAAAGTTGGGCAAACGTTGGATCTACATGTACATATGTCCTAAACAAACCAAAACAAGTAGAGAGGTCCACTGGGCTACCCTCGTACGAAGATAGCTATAGGGGTAGACGATGCGGGGCCCCGGTCTAGGGTTTCGTCGGAGGTAGACCGCTGGAGAGTTGAAATCACATGAAAACTTGCATGTGCCTCTAGGATATGTGTGTGAGAGTTGTGCAAGGTTGTTAGGTGCCATGTGTAGGCCCCATGAGTGAGCCCCTTCCCGGACATGCGTTAACACTTAGTAAAATCCTGGATCTGTACGTGGAAAGTCCCGCCGCGTCACAACCGGGGCCTAAAATCTGGCAAAGTTGGCCCAACCTTGGCTCTAGATGTACATATGTCCTAAACAAACCAAAACAAGTAGAGAGGTCCACCGGGCTACCCTCGTACGGAGATAGCTATAGGGGTAGACGATCCGGGGCCTCCGGTCTATGGTTTCGCCGGAGGAAGACCGCCGGAGCGTCGAAATCACATGAAAACTTGCATGTGCCCCTAGGATATGTGTGTGAGAGTGGTGCAAGGTTGTTAGGTGCCATGTGTAGGCCCCATGTGTGACCCCCTTCCCGGACATGTGTTAACACTTAGTAAAATCCTGGATCTGTACGTGGAAAGTCCCGCCGCGTCACAACCGGGGCCTATAATGTGGCAAAGTTGGCCAAACCTTGGATCTACATGTACATATGTCCTAAACAAACCAAAACAACTAGAGAGTTCCACTGGGCTACCCTTGTACGGAGATAGCTACAGGGGTAGACGATCCGGGGCCACCGGTCTAGGGTTTCGCCGGAGGAAGACCACCGGAGCGTCGGAATCACATGAAAACTTGCATGTGCCCCTAGGATATGTGTGTGAGAGTGGTGCAAGGTTGTTAGGTGACATGTGTAGGCCCCATGTGTGACCCCCTTCCCGGACATGCGTTAACACTTAGTAAAATCTTGGATCTGTTCGTGGAAAGTCCCGCTGCGTCACAACCGGGGCCTAGAATGTGGCAAATTCGGCCCAACCTTAGCTCTAGATGTACATATGTCGTAAAAGAACCAAAACAAGTAGAGAGGTCCATCGGGCTACCCTCGTACGGAGATAGCTATTGGGGTAGACGATCCGGGGGGCCCGATCTAGGGTTTCGCCGAAGGAAGACCGCCGGAGCGTCGAAGTCACTTGAAAACTTGAATGTGCCCCTAGGATATGTGTGTGAGAGTGGTGCAAGGTTATTAGGTGCCATGTGTAGGCCCTATGTGTGCCCCCGTTACCGGACATGCGTTAACACTTAGTAAAATCCTGGATCTGTACGTGGAAAGTCCCGCCGCGTCACAACCGGGGCCTAGAATGTGGCAAAGTTGGCCCAACCTTGGCTCTCCATGTACATATGTCCTAAACAAAGCAAAACAAGTAGAGAGGGCCACCGGGCTACCCTCGTACGGAGATAGCTACTGGGGTAGACGATCGGGGACCCCCGGTCTAGGGTTTCACCGGAGGAAGACCGTCGGAGCGTCGAAATCACATGAAAACTTGCATGTGCCCCTAGGATATGTGTGTGAGAGTGGTGAAATGTTTTTAGGTGCCGTGTGTAGGCCCCATGTGTGACCCCCTTCCCGGACATGCGTTAACACTTAGTAAAATCCTGGATCTGTACGTGGAAAGTCTCGCCGCGTCACAACCGGGGCCTAGAATGTGGCAAAGTTGGGCCAACCTTGGCTCTACATGTACATATGTCATAAACAAACCAAAACAAGTAGAGAGGTCCTCCGGGCTACCCTCGTACGGAGATAGCTATAGGGGTAGACTATCCGGGGCCCCCGGTCTAGGGTTTCGCCGGAGGAAGACCGCCGGAGCGTTGAAATCACATGAAAACTTGAATGTGCCCCTAGGATATGTGTGTGAGAGTGGCCAAAGGTTGTTAGGTGCCATGTCTAGGCCCCATGTGTGACCCCCTTCCCGGACATGCGTTAACACTTAGTAAAATCCTGGATCTGTACGTGGAAAGTCCCGCCGCGTCACAACCGGGGCCTAGAATGTGGAAAAGTTGGCCCAACCTTGGCTCTACATGTACATATGTCCTAAACAAAGCAAAACATGTAGAGAGGTCCATTAGGCTACCCTCGTACGGAGAAAGCTATAGGGGTAGACGATCTGGGGCCCCCGGTCTAGGGTTTCACCGAAGGAAGACCGCCGGAGCGTCGAAATCACATGAAAACTTGCATGTGCCCCTAGGATATGTGTGTGAGAGTGGTTCAAGGTTGTTAGGTGCCATGTGTAGGCCCCATGTGTGCCCCCCTTCCCGGACATGCGTTAACACTTAGTAAAATCCTGGATCTGTACGTGGAAAGTCCGGCCACGTCACAACCGGGGCCTAGAATGTGGCAAAGTTGGCCCAACCTTGGCTCTACATGTACATATGTCCTAAACAAAGCAAAAAAAGTAGAGAGGTACACCGGGCTACCCTCGTACGGTGATAGCTATAGGGGTAGACAATCCGGGGCCCCCTGTCTAGGGATTCGCTAGAGGAAGACCGCCGGAGCGTCGAATCACATGAAAACTTGCATGTGCCCCTAGGATATGTGTGTGAGAGTGGTTCAAGGTTGTTAGGTGCCATGTGTAGGCCCCATGTGTGACCCCCTTCCTGGACATGCGTTAACACTTAGTAAAATCCTGGATCTGTATGTGAAAGTCTCGCCGCGTCACAGCCGGTGCCTAGAATGTGGCAAAGTTGGGCAAACGTTGGATATACATGTACATATGTCCTAAACAAACCAAAACAAGTAGAGAGGTCCACCGGGCTACCCTCGTACGAAGATAGCTATAGGGGTAGACGATACGGGGCCCCGGTCTAGGGTTTCGTCGGAGGAAGACCGCTGGAGCGTTGAAATCACATGAAAACTTGCATGTGCCTCTAGGATATGTGTGTGAGAGTGGTGAAAGGTTGTTAGGTGCCATGTGTGAGCCCCTTCCCGGACAAGCGTTAACACTTAGTAAAATCCTGGATCTGTACGTGGAAAGTCCCGCCGCGTCACAACCGGGGCCTAAAATGTGGCAAAGTTGGCCCAACCTTGGCTCTAGATGTACATATTTCCTAAACAAACCAAAACAAGTAGAGAGGTCCACCGGGCTACCCTCGTACGGAGATAGCTATAGGGGTAGACGATCCGGGGCCCCCGGTCTATGGTTTCGCCAGAGGAAGACCGCCGGAGCGTCGAAATCACATGAAAACTTGCATGTGCCCCTAGGATATGTGTGTGAGAGTGGTGCAAGGTTGTTAGGTGCCATGTGTAGGCCCCATGTGTGACCCCCTTCCCGGACATGCGTTAACACTTAGTAAAATCCTGGATCTTTACGTGGAAAGTCCCGCCGCGTCACAACCGGGGCCTAGAATGTGGCAAAGTTGGCCCAACCTTGGATCTGCATGTACATATGTCCTTAATAACCCAAAACAAGTAGAGAGGTCCATCAGGCAACCCTCGTACGGAGAAAGCTATAGGGGTAGACGATCCGGGGCCCCGGTCTAGGGTTTCGCCGGAGGAAGACTGCCGGAGCGTCGAAATCACATGAAAACTTGCATGTGCCCCTAGGATATGTGTGTGAGAGTGGTTCAAGGTTGTTAGGTGCCATGTGTAGGCCCCATGTGTGACCCCCTTCCCGGACATGCATTATTACTTAGTAAAATCATGGATCTGTACGTGGAAAGTCCCGCCGCGTCACAACCGGGGCCTAGAATGTGGCAAAGTTGGCCCAACCCTTGCTCTACATGTACATATGTCCTAAACAAACCAAAACAAGTAGAGAGGTCTACCGGGCTACCCTCGTATGGACATAGCTATAGGGGTAGACGACCCGGGACCCCCGGTCTAGAGTTTTGCCGGAGGAAGACCGCCGGAGCGTCAAAATCACATGAAAACTTGCATGTGCCCCTAGGATATGTGTATGAGAGTGGTGCAAGGTTGTTAGGTGCCATGTGTAGGCCTCATGTGTGACCCCCTTCCCGGACATGTGTTAACACTTAGTAAAATCCTGGATCTATACGTGGAAAGTACTGCCACGTCACAACAGGGCCTAGAATGTGGTAAAGTTGGCCCAACCTTGGCTCTACATGTACATATGTCCTAAACAAACCAAAACAAGTAGAGAGGTCCATCAGGCTACCCTCGTACGGAGAAAGCTATAGGGGTAGACGATCCGGGGCCCCTGGTCTAGGGTTTCGCCGGAGGAAGAACGTCGGAGCATCGAAATCACATGAAAACTTGCATGTGCCCCTAGGATATGTGTGTGATAGTGGTGCAAAGTTGTTAGGTGCCATGTGTAGGCCCCATGTCTGACCCCCTTCCCGGACATGCGTTAACACTTAGTAAAATCCTGGATCTGTACTTGGAAAGTCCCGCCGCGTCACAACCGGGGCCTAGAATGTCGCAAAGTTGGCCCAACCTTGGCTCTCCATGTACATATGTCCTAAACAAACCAAAACAAGTAGAGAGGACAATCAGGCTACCCTCGTACGGAGAAAGCTATAGGGGTAGACGATCCGGGGCCCCCGGTCTAGGGTTTCGCCGGAGGAAGACCGCCGGAGCGTCGAAATCACATGAAAACTAGCATGTGCCCCTAGGATATGTGTGTGAGAGTGGTGCAAGGTTGTTAGGTGCCATGTGTAGACCCCATGTGTGACCCCGTCCCCGGACATCCCTTAACACTTAATAAAATCTTGGATCTGTATGTGGAAAGTCCCGCCGCGTCACAACCGGGGCCTAGAATGTGGCAAAGTTGGCCCAACCTTGGCTCTCCATGTACATATGTCCTAAACAAACCAAAACAACTAGAGAGTTCCACTGGGCTACCCTTGTACGGAGATAGCTATAGGGGTAGACGATCCGGGGCCACCATCTAGGGTTTCGCCGGAGGAAGACCACCGGAGCGTCGGAATCACATGAAAACTTGCATGTGCCCCTAGGATATGTGTCTGAGAGTGGTGCAATGTTGTTAGGTGAAATTTGTAGGCCCCATGTGTGACCCCCTTCCCAGACATGCGTTAACACTTAGTAAAATCTTGGATCTGTACGTGGAAAGTCCCGCCGCGTCACAACCGGGGCCTAGAATGTGGCAAAGTCGGCCCAACCTTAGCTCTAGATGTACATATGTCGTAAAAGAACCAAAACAAGTAGAGAGGTCCATCGGGCTACCCTCGTACGGAGATAGCTATTGGGGTAGAAGATCCGGGGGCCCCGGTCTAGGGTTTCGCCGGAGGAAGACCGCCGGAGCGTCGAAGTCACTTGAAAACTTGAATGTGCCCCTAGGATATGTGTGTGAGAGTGGTGCAAGGTTATTAGGTGCCATGTGTAGGCCCTATGTGTGCCCCCCTTTACCGGACATGCGTTAACACTTAGTAAAATCCTGGATCTGTACGTGGAAAGTCCCGCCGCGTCACAACCGGGGCCTAGAATGTGGCAAAGTTGGCCCAACCTTGGCTCTCCATGTACATATGTCCTAAACAAAGCAAAACAAGTAGAGAGGTCCACCGGGCTACCCTCGTACGGAGATAGCTATTGGGGTAGACGATCCGGGACCCCCGGTCTAGGGTTTCGCCGGAGGAAGACCGTCGGAGCGTCGAAATCACATGAAAACTTGCATGTGACCCTAGGATATGTGTGTGAGAGTGGTGAAATGTTTTTAGGTGCCGTGTGTAGGCCCCATGTGTGACCCCCTTCCCGGACATGCGTTAACACTTAGTAAAATCCTGGATCTGTACTTGGAAAGTCCCGCCGCGTCACAACCGGGGCCTAGAATGTCGCAAAGTTGGCCCAACCTTGGCTCTCCATGTACATATGTCCTAAACAAACCAAAACAAGTAGAGAGGACAATCAGGCTACCCTCGTACGGAGAAAGCTATAGGGGTAGACGATCCGGGGCCCCCGGTCTAGGGTTTCGCCGGAGGAAGACCGCCGGAGCGTCGAAATCACATGAAAACTAGCATGTGACCCTAGGATATGTGTGTGAGAGTGGTGCAAGGTTGTTAGGTGCCATGTGTAGACCCCATGTGTGACCCCGTCCCCGGACATCCCTTAACACTTAATAAAATCTTGGATCTGTATGTGGAAAGTCCCGCCGCGTCACAACCGGGGCCTAGAATGTGGCAAAGTTGGCCCAACCTTGGCTCTCCATGTACATATGTCCTAAACAAACCAAAACAACTAGAGAGTTCCACTGGGCTACCCTTGTACGGAGATAGCTATAGGGGTAGACGATCCGGGGCCACCATCTAGGGTTTCGCCGGAGGAAGACCACCGGAGCGTCGGAATCACATGAAAACTTGCATGTGCCCCTAGGATATGTGTCTGAGAGTGGTGCAATGTTGTTAGGTGAAATGTGTAGGCCCCATGTGTGACCCCCTTCCCGGACATGCGTTAACACTTAGTAAAATCTTGGATCTGTACGTGGAAAGTCCCGCCGCGTCACAACCGGGGCCTAGAATGTGGCAAAGTCGGCCCAACCTTAGCTCTAGATGTACATATGTCGTAAAAGAACCAAAACAAGTAGAGAGGTCCATCGGGCTACCCTCGTACGGAGATAGCTATTGGGGTAGAAGATCCGGGGGCCCCGGTCTAGGGTTTCGCCGGAGGAAGACCGCCGGAGCGTCGAAGTCACTTGAAAACTTGAATGTGCCCCTAGGATATGTGTGTGAGAGTGGTGCAAGGTTATTAGGTGCCATGTGTAGGCCCTATGTGTGCCCCCCTTTACCGGACATGCGTTAACACTTAGTAAAATCCTGGATCTGTACGTGGAAAGTCCCGCCGCGTCACAACCGGGGCCTAGAATGTGGCAAAGTTGGCCCAACCTTGGCTCTCCATGTACATATGTCCTAAACAAAGCAAAACAAGTAGAGAGGTCCACCGGGCTACCCTCGTACGGAGATAGCTATTGGGGTAGACGATCCGGGACCCCCGGTTTAGGGTTTCGCCGGAGGAAGACCGTCGGAGCGTCGAAATCACATGAAAACTTGCATGTGCCCCTAGGATATGTGTGTGAGAGTGGTGAAATGTTTTTAGGTGCCGTGTGTAGGCCCCATGTGTGACCCCCTTCCCGGACATGCGTTAACACTTAGTAAAATCCTGGATCTGTACGTGGAAAGTCTCGCCGCGTCACAACCGGGGCCTAGAATGTGGCAAAGTTGGGCCAACCTTGGCTCTACATGTACATATGTCCTAAACAAACCAAAACAAGTAGAGAGGTCCTCCGGGCTACCCTCGTACGGAGATAGCTATAGGGGTAGACTATCCGGGGCCCCCGGTCTAGGGTTTCGCCGGAGGAAGACCGCCAGAGCGTTGAAATCACATGAAAACTTGAATGTGCCCCTAGGATATGTGTTTGAGAGTGGTCAAAGGTTGTTAGGTGCCATTTCTAGGCCCCATGTGTGACCCCCTTCCCGGACATGCGTTAACACTTAGTAAAATCCTGGATCTGTACGTGGAAAGTCCCGCCGCGTCACAACCGGGGCCTAGAATGTGGAAAAGTTGGCCCAACCTTGGCTCTACATGTACATATGTCCTAAACAAAGCAAAACCTGTAGAGAGGTCCATTAGGCTACCCTCGTACGGAGAAAGCTATAGGGGTAGACGATCCGGGGCCCCCGGTCTAGGCTTTCACCGAAGGAAGACCGCCGGAGCATCGAAATCACATGAAAACTTGCATGTGCCCCTAGGATATGTGTGTGAGAGTGGTTAAAGGTTGTTAGGTGCCATGTGTAGGCCCCATGTGTGACCCCCTTCATGGACATGCGTTAACACTTAGTAAAATCCTGGATCTGTACGTGGAAAGTCTCGCCGCGTCACAGCCGGTGCCTAGAATGTGGCAAAGTTGGGCAAACGTTAGATCTACATGTACATATGTCCTAAACAAACCAAAACAAGTAGAGAGGTCCACCGGGCTACCCTCGTACGAAGATAGCTATAGGGGTAGACGATGCAGGGCCCCCGGTATAGGGTTTCGTCGGAGGAAGACCGCTGGAGCGTTGAAATCACATGAAAACTTGCATGTGCCTCTAGGATATGTGTGTGAGAGTGGTGCAAGGTTGTTAGGTGCCATGTGTAGGCCCCATGTGTGAGCCCCTTCCCGGACATGCGTTAACACTTAGTAAAATCCTGGATCTGTACGTGGAAAGTCCCGCCGCGTCACAACCGGGGCCTAAAATGTGGCAAAGTTGGCCCAACCTTGGCTCTAGATGTACATATGTCCTAAACAAACCAAAAAAAGTAGAGAGGTCCACCGGGCTACCCTCGTACGGAGATAGCTATAGGGGTAGACGATCCGGGGCCCCCGGTCTATGGTTTCACCGGAGGAAGACCGCCGGAGCGTCGAAATCACATGAAAACTTGCATGTGCCCCTAGGATATGTGTGTGAGAGTGGTGCAAGGTTGTTAGGTGCCATGTGTAGGCCCCATGTGTGACCCCCTTCCCGGACATGCGTTAACACTTAGTAAAATCCTGGATCTGTACGTGGAAAGTCCCGCCGCGTCACAACCGGGGCCTAGAATGTGGCAAAGTTGGTCCAACCTTGGCTCTCCATGTACATATGTCCTAAACAAACCAAAACAAGTAGAGAGGTCAATCAGGCTACCCTCGTACGGAGAAAGCTATAGGGGTAGACGATTCGGGGCCCCGGTCTAGGGTTTCGCCGGAGGAAGACCGCCGGAGCGTCGAAATCACATGAAAACTTGCATGTGCCCCTAGGATATGTGTGTGAGAGTGGTGCAAGGTTGTTAGGTGCCATGTGTAGGCCCCATGTGTGACCCCCTTCCCGGACATGCGTTATTACTTAGTAAAGTCATGGATCTGTACGTGGAAAGTCCCGTCGCGTCACAACCGGGGCCTAGAATGTGGTAAAGTTGGCCCAACCTTGCCTCTACATGTACATATGTCCTAAACAAACCAAAACAAGTAGAGAGGTCTACCGGGCTACCCTCGTATGGACATAGCTATAGGGGTAGACGACCCGGGACCCCCGGTCTAGAGTTTTGCCGGAGGAAGACCGCCAGAGCGTCAAAATCACATGAAAACTTGCATGTGCCCCTAGGATATGTGTATGAGAGTGGTGCAAGGTTGTTAGGTGCCATGTGTAGGCCTCATGTGTGACCCCCTTCCCGGACATGCGTTAACACTTAGTAAAATCCTGGATCTGTACGTGGAAAGTCCTGCCGCGTCACAACAGGGCCTAGAATGTGGGAAAGTTGGCCCAACCTTGGCTCTACTTGTACATATGTCCTAAACAAACCAAAACAAGTAGAGAGGTCCATCAGGCTACCCTCGTACGGAGAAAGCTATTGGGGTTGACGATCCGGGGCCCCTGGTCTAGGGTTTCGCCGGAGGAAGACCGTCGGAGCATCGAAATCACATGAAAACTTGCATGTGCCCCTAGGATATGTGTGTGAGAGTGGTGCAAAGTTGTTAGGTGCCATGTGTAGGCCCCATGTGTGAGCCCCTTCCCTGACATGCGTTAACACTTAGTAAAATCCTGGATCTGTACGTGGAAAGTCCCGCCGCGTCACAACCGGGGCCTAGAATGTCGCAAAGTTGGCCCAACCTTGGCTCTCCATGTACATATGTCCTAAACAAACCAAAACAAGTAGAGAGGTCTACCGGGCTACCCTCGTATGGACATAGCTATTGGGGTAGACGACCCGGGACCCCCGGTCTAGAGTTTTGCCGGAGGAAGACCGCCGGAGCGTCAAAATCACATGAAAACTTGCATGTGCCACTAGGATATGTGTATGAGAGTGGTGCAAGGTTGTTAGGTGCCATGTGTAGGACTCATGTGTGACCCCCTTCCCGGACATGCGTTAGCACTTAGTAAAATCCTGGATCTGTACGTGGAAAGTCCTGCCGCGTCACAATAGGGCCTAGAATGTGGCAAAGTTGGCCCAACCTTGGCTCTACATGTACATATGTTCTAAACAAACCAAAACAAGTAGAGAGGTCCATCAGGCTACCCTCGTACGGAGAAAGCTATAGGGGTAGACGATCCGGGGCCCCCGGTCTACGGTTTCGCCGGAGGAAGACCGCCGGAGCGTCGAAATCACATGAAAACTTGCATGAGCCCCTAGGATATGTGTGTGAGAGTGGTGCAAGGTTGTTAGGTGCCATGTGTAGACCCCATGTGTGACCCCCTTCCCGGACATGCGTTAACACTTAGTAAAATCCTGGATCTGTACGTGGAAAGTCCCGCCGCATCACAACCGGGGCCTAGAATGTGGCAAAGTTGGCCCAACCTTGGATCAACATGTACATATGTCCTAAACAAACCAAAACAAGTAGAGAGGTCTATCGGGCTACCCTCGTATGGAGATAGCTATAGGGGTAGACGACCCAGGACCCTCGGTCTAGAGTTTCGCCGGAGGAAGACCGCCGGAGCGTCGAAATCACATGAAAACTTGCATGTGCCCCTAGGATATGTGTGTGAGAGTGGTGCAAGGTTGTTAGGTGCCATGTGTAGGCCTCATGTGTGACACCCTTCCCGGACGTGCGTTAACACTTAGTAAAATCCTGGATCTGTACGTGGAAAGTCCCGCCGCGTCACAACTGGGGCCTAGAATGTGGCAAAGTTGGCCCAACCTTGGCTCTACATGTACATATGTCCTAAACAAACCAAAACAAGTAGAGAGGTCCATTAGGCTACCCTCGTAAGGAGAAAGCTATAGGGGTAGACAATCCGGGGCCCCGTGTCTAGGGTTTCGCTGGAGGAAGACCGCCGGAGCGTCGAATCACATGAAAACTTGCATGTGCCCCTAGGATATGTGTGTGAGAGTGGTTCAAGGATGTTAGGTGCCATGTGTAGGCCCCATGTGTGACCCCCTTCCCGGACATGCGTTAACACTTAGTAAAATCCTGGATCTGTACGTGGAAAGTCTCGCCGCGTCACAACCGGGGCCTAGAATGTGGCAAAGTTGGCCCAACCTAGGCTCTACATGTACATATGTCCTAAACAAACGAAAACAAGTAGAGAGGTCCACTGGGCTACCCTTGTACGGAGATAGCTATAGGGGTAGACGATCCAGGGCCCCCGGTCTAGAGTTTCGCCGGAGGAAGACCGCCGGAGCATCGAAATCACATGAAAACTTGAATGTGCCCCTACGATATGTGTGTGAGAGTGGTGCAAGGTTGTTTGGTGCCATGTGTAGGCCCCATGTGTGACCCCCTTCCCGGACATCCGTTAACACTTAATAAAATCTTGGATCTGTACGTGGAAAGTCCCGCCGCGTCACAACCGGGGCCTAGAATGTGGCAAAGTTGGCCCAACCTTGGCTCTCCATGTACATATGTCCTAAACAAACCAAAACAAGTATAGAGGTCCATCAAGCTACCCTCGTACGGAGAAAGCTATTGGGGTAGACGATCCGGGGCCCCCGGTCTAGGGTTTCGCTGGAGGAAGACCGCCGGAGCGTCGAAATCACATGAAAACTTGCATGTGCCCCTAGGATATGTGTGTGAGAGTGGTGCAAGGTTGTTAGGTGCCATGTGTAGGCCCCATGTGTGTCCCACTTCTCGGACATGCGTTAACACTTAGTATAATTCCTGGATATGTACGTGGAAAGTCCCGCCGCGTCACAATTGGGGCCTAGAATATTGCAAAGTTGGCCCAGCCTTGGCTCTACATGTACATATGTCCTAAAAAAATCAAAACAAGTAGATAGGTCCACCGGGCTACCCTCGTACGGAGATAGCTATAGGGGTAGACGATCTGGGGCCCCGGTCTAGGGTTTCGCCGGAGGAAGACCGCTGGAGCGTCGAAATCACATGAAAACTTGCATGTGCCCCTCGTATATGTGTGTGAGAGTGGTGCAAGGTTGTTAGGTTCCATGTGTAGGCCCCATGTGTGACCCCCTTCTCGGACATGCGTTAACACTTAGTAAAATCCTGGATCTGTACGTGGAAAGTCCCGCCGCGTCACAACCGGGGCCTAGAATGTGGCAAAGTTGGCCCAACCTTGGCTCTCCATGTACATATGCCCTAAACAAACCAAAACAAGTAGAGAGGTCCATCAGGCTACCCTCGTATGGAGAAAGCTATAGGGGTAGGCGATCCGGGGCCCGCGGTCTAGGGTTTCGCTGGAGGAAGACCGCCGGAGCGTCGAAATCACATGAAAACTTGCATGTTCCCCTAGTATATGTGTGTGAGAGTGGTACAAGGTAGTTAGGTGCCATGTGTAGGCCCCATGTGTGCCCCCCTTCCCGGACATGCGTTAACACTTAGTAAAATCCTGGATCTGTACGTGGAAAGTCCGGCCACGTCACAACCGGGGCCTAGAATGTGGCAAAGTTGGCCCAACCTTGGCTCTACATGTACATATGTCCTAAACAAAGCAAAAAAAGTAGAGAGGTACACCGGGCTACCCTCGTACGGTGATAGCTATAGGGGTAGACAATCCGGGGCCCCCTGTCTAGGGATTCGCTAGAGGAAGACCGCCGGAGCGTCGAATCACATGAAAACTTGCATGTGCCCCTAGGATATGTGTGTGAGAGTGGTTCAAGGTTGTTAGGTGCCATGTGTAGGCCCCATGTGTGACCCCCTTCCCGGACATGCGTTAACACTTAGTAAAATCCTGGATCTGTACGTGGAAAGTCCCGCCGCATCACAACTGGGTCTAGAATGTGGCAAAGTTTGCCCAACCTTGGCTCTACATGTACATATGTCCTAAACAAACCAAAAAAAGTAGAGAGGTCCACCGGGCTACCCTCATACGGAGATAGCTATAGGGGTAGACGATCCGGGGCCCCCGGTCTAGGGTTTCGCCGGAGGAAGACCGTCGGAGCGTCGAAATCACATGAAAACTTGCATGTGCCCCTAGGATATGTGTGTGAGAGTGGTGAAAGGTTGTTAGGTGCCATGTGTAGCCCCATGTGTGACCCCCTTCCCGGACATGCGTTAACACTTAGTAAAATCCTGGATCTGTACGTGGAAACTACCGTCGCGTCACAACCGGGGCCTAGAATGTGGCAAAGTTGGCCCAACCTTGGCTCTACATGTACATATGTCCTAAACAAACCAAAACAAATATAGAGGTCCACCGAGCTACCCTCGTACGGAGATAGCTATAGGGGTAGACGATCCGGGGCCCCCGGTCTAGGGTTTCACCGGAGGAAGACTGTCGGAGCGTCGAAATCACATGAAAACTTGCATGTGCCCCTAGGATATGTGTGTGAGAGTTGTGCAAGGTTGTTAGGTGCCATGTGTAGGCCCCATGTGTGACCCCCTTCCCGGACATGCGTTAACACTTAGTAAAATCCTGGATCTGTACGTGGAAACTCCCGCCGCGTCACAACCGGGGCCTAGAATGTGGTAAAGTTGGCCCAACCTTAGATCTACATGTACATATGTCCTAAACAAATGAAAACAAGTAGAGAGGTCCACTGGGCTACCCTTGTACGGAGATAGCTATAGAGGTAGACGATCCGGGGCTACCGGTCTAGGGTTTCGCCGGAGGAAGACCACTTGAGCGTCGGAATCACATGAAAACTTGCATGTGCCCCTAGAATATGTGTGTGAGAGTGGTGCAAGGTTGTTAGGTGCCATGTGTAGGCCCCATGTGTGACCCCCTTCCCGGACAAGCGTTAACACTTAGTAAAATACTGGATCTGTACGTGGAAACTCCCGCCGCGTCACAACCGGGGCCTAGAATGTGGCAAAGTTGGCCCAACCTTGGCTCTCCATGCACATATGTCCTAAACAAACCAAAACAAGTCGAGAGGTCTACCGGGCTACCCTCGTACGGAGAAAGCTATAGGGGTAGACGATCCGGGGCCCCCGGTCTAGGGTTTCGCCGGAGGAAGACCACCAGAGCGTCGAAATCACATGAAAACTTGCATCTGCCCCTAGGATATGTGTGTGAGAGTGGTGCAAGGTTGTTAGGTGCCATGTGTAGGCCCCATGTGTGACCCCCTTCCCGGACATGCATTAACACTTAATAAAATCTTGGATCTGTACGTGGAAACTCCCGCCGCGTCACAACCGGGGCCTAGAATGTGGCAAAGTTGGCCCAACCTTGGCTCTACATGTACATATGTCCTAAGAAAATCAAAACAAGTAGAGAGGTCCACCGGGCTAACCTCGTACGGAGATAGCTATAGGGGTAGACTATCCGGGGGCCCCTGTCTAGGGTTTCGCCGGAGGAAGACCGTCGGAGCGTCGAAATCACATGAAAACTTGCATGTGCCCCTAGGATATGTGTGTGAGAGTGGTGCAAGGTTATTAGGTGCCATGTGTAGGACCCATGTGGGACCCCCTTCCCGGACATGCGTTAACACCTACTAAAATCCTGGATCTGTACGTGGAAAGTCCCGCCGCGTCACAACCGGGGCCTAGAATGTGGCAAAGTTTTCCCAACCTTGGCTCTACATGTACATATGTCCTAAACAAACCGAAACAAGTAGAGAGGTCCACCGGGCTACCCTCATACGGAGATAGCTATAGGGGTAGACGATCCGGTGCCCCCGGTCTAGGGTTTCGCCAGAGGAAGACCGCCGGAGCGTCGAAATCACATGAAAACTTGCATGTGCCCCTAGGATATGTGTGTGAGAGTGGTTCAAGGTTGTTAGGTTCCATGTGTAGGCCCCATGTGTGACCCCCTTCCCGGACATGCGTTAACACTTAGTAAAATCCTAGATCTGTACGTGGAAAGTCCCGCCGCGTCACAACCGGGTCTAGAATGTGGCAAAGTTTGCCCAACCTTGGCTCTACATGTACATATGTACTAGACAAACCAAAACAAGTAGAGAGGTCCACCGGGCTACCCTCATACTGAGATAGCTATAGGGGTAGACGATCCGGGGCCCCCGGTCTAGGGTTTCGCTGGAGGAAGACCGCCGGAGCGTCGAAATCACATGAAAACTTGCCAGTGCCCCTAGGATATGTGTGTGAGAGTGGTGCAAGGTTTTTAGGTGCCATGTGTAGGCACCATGTGTGACCCCCTTCCCGGACATGCGTTAACACTTAGTAAAATCCTGGATCTGTACGTGGAAAGTCCCGCCGCGTCACAACCAGGGCCTAAAATGTGGCAAAGTTGGCCCAAACTTGGCTCTCCATGTACATATGTCCTAAACAAACCAAAAAAAGTAGAGAGGTCCATCAGGCTACCCTCGTACGGAGAAAGCTATAGGGGTAGACGATCCGGGGGCCCCGGTCTAGGGTTTCGCCGGAGGAAGACCACCAAAGCGTCGAAATCACATGAAAACTTGCATGTGCCCCTAGGATATGTGTGTGAGAGTGGTGCAAGGTTGTTAGGTGCCATGTGTAGGCCCCATGTGTGACCCCCTTCCCGGACATGCATTAACACTTAATAAAATCTTGGATCTGTACGTGGAAACTCCCGCCGCGTCACAACCGGGGCCTAGAATGTGGCAAAGTTGGCCCAACCTTGGCTCTACATGTACATATGTCCTAAGAAAATCAAAACAAGTAGAGAGGTCCACCGGGCTACCCTCGTACGGAGATAGCTATAGGGGTAGACTATCCGGGGGCCCCTGTCTAGGGTTTCGCCGGAGGAAGACCGCCGGAGCGTCGAAATCACATGAAAACTTGCATGTGCCCCTAGGATATGTGTGTGAGAGTGGTGCAAGGTTGTTAGGTGCCATGTGTAGGACCCATGTGTGACCCCCTTCCCGGACATGCGTTAACACCTACTAAAATCCTGGATCTGTACGTGGAAAGTCCCGCCGCGTCACAACCGGGGCCTAGAATGTGGCAAAGTTTGCCCAACCTTGGCTCTACATGTACATATGTCCTAAACAAACCAAAACAAGTAGAGAGGTCCACCGGGCTACCCTCATACGGAGATAGCTATAGGGGTAGACGATCCGGGGCCCCGGTCTAGGGTTTCGCCAGAGGAAGACCGCCGGAGCGTCGAAATCACATGAAAACTTGCATGTGCCCCTAGGATATGTGTGTGAGAGTGGTTCAAGGTTGTTAGGTTCCATGTGTAGGCCCCATGTGTGACCCCCTTCCCGGACATGCGTTAACACTTAGTAAAATCCTAGATCTGTACGTGGAAAGTCCCGCGGCGTCACAACGGGGGCCTAGAATGTCGCAAAGTTGCCCAACCTTGGATCTCCATGTACATATGTCCTAAACAAACCAAAACAAGTAGAGAGGTCAATCAGGCTACCCTCGTACGGAGAAAGCTATAGGGGTAGACGATCCGGGGCCCCGGTCTAGGGTTTCGCCGGAGGAAGACCGCCGGAGCGTCGAAATCACATGAAAACTTGCATGTGCCCCTAGGATATGTGTGTGAGAGTGGTGCAAGGTTGTTAGGTGCCATGTGTAGGCCCCATGTGTGACCCCCTTCCCGGACATGCCTTAACACTTAGTAAAATCCTCGATCTGTACGTGGAAAGTCCCGCCGCGTCACAACCGGGTCTAGAATGTGGCAAAGTTTGCCCAACCTTGGCTCTACATGTACATATGTCCTAGACAAACCAAAACAAGTAGAGAGGTCCACCGGGCTACCCTCATACTGAGATAGCTTTAGGGGTAGACGATCCGGGGCCCCTGGTCTAGGGTTTCGCCGGAGGAAGACCGCCGGAGCGTCGAAATCACATGAAAACTTGCAAGTGCCCCTAGGATATGTGTGTGAGAGTGGTGCAAGGTTTTTAGGTGCCATGTGTAGGCACCATGTGTGACCCCCTTCCCGGACATGCGTTAACACTTAGTAAAATCCTGGATCTGTACGTGGAAAGTCCCGCCGCGTCACAACCAGGGCCTAGAATGTGGCAAAGTTGGCCCAAACTTGGCTCTCCATGTACATATGTCCTAAACAAACCAAAAAAAGTAGAGAGGTCCATAAGGCTACCCTCGTACGGAGAAAGCTATAGGGGTAGACGATCCGGGGCCCCCGGTCTAGGGTTTCACCGGAGGAAGACCGCCGGAGCATCGAAATCACATGAAAACTTGCATGTGCCCCTAGGATATGTGTGTGAGAGTGGTGCAAGGTTGTTAGGTGCCATGTGTAGGCCCCATGTGTGACCCCCTTCCCGGACATGCGTTAACACTTAGTAAAATCATGGATCTGTACGTGGAAAGTCCCACCGCGTCACAACCGGGGCCTAGAATGTGGCAAAGTTGGTCCAACCTTGGCTCTACATGTACATATGTCCTAAACAAACCAAAACAAGTAGAGAGGTCCACCGGGCTACCCTCATACGGAGATAGCTATAGGGGTAGACGATCCGGGGGCCCCGGTCTAGGGTTTCGCCGGAGGAAGACCGCCGGAGCATCGAAATCACATGAAAACTTGCATGTGCCCCTAGGATATGTGTGTGAGAGTGGTGAAAGGTTGTTAGGTTCCGTGTGTAGGCCCCATGTGTGACCCCCTTCCCGGACATGTGTTAACACTTAGTAAAATCCTGGATCTGTACGTGGAAAGTCCCGCCGCGTCACAACCGGGGCCTATAATGTGGAAAAGTTGGCCCAACCTTGGATCTACATGTACATATGTCCTAAACAAACCAAAACAAGTAGAGAGGTCCGCTGGGCTACCCTTGTACGGAGATAGCTATAGGGGTAGACGATCCGAGGCCACCGGTCTAGGGTTTCGCCGGAGGAAGACCACCGGAGCGTCGGAATCACATGAAAACTTGCATGTGCCCCTAGGATATGTGTGTGAGAGTGGTGCAAGGTTGTTAGGTGCCATGTGTAGGCCCCATGTGTGACCCCCTTACCGGACATGCGTTAACACTTAGTAAAATCCTGGATCTGCACGTGGAAAGTCCCGCCGCGTCACAACCGGGGCCTAGAATGTGGCAAAGTTGGCCCAACCTTGGCTCTCCATGTACATATGTCCTAAACAAACCAAAAAAAGTAGAGAGGTCCACCAGGCTACCCTCGTACGGAGAAAGCTATAGGGGTAGACGATCCGGGCCCCCGGTCTAGGGTTTCGCCGGAGGAAGACCGCCGGAGCGTCGAAATCACATGAAAACTTGCATGTGCCCATAGGATATGTATGTGAGAGTGGTGCAAGGTTGTTAGGTGCCATGTGTAGGCCCCATGTGTGACCCCCTTCCCGGACATGCGTTAACACTTAGTAAAATCCTGGATCTGTACATGGAAAGTCCCGCGGCATCACAACGGGGGCCTAGAATGTCGCAAAGTTGGCCCAACCTTGGCTCTCCATGTACATATGTCCTAAACAAACCAAAACAAGTAGAGAGGTCAATCAGGCTACCCTCGTACGGAGAAAGCTATAGGGGTAGACGATCCGGGGCCCCGGTCTAGGGTTTCGCCGGAGAAGACCGCCGGAGCGTCGAAATCACATGAAAACTTGCATGTGCCCCTAGGATATGTGTGTGAGAGTGGTGCAAGGTAGTTAGGTGCCATGTGTAGGCCCCATGTGTGACCCCCTTCCCGGACATGCGTTAACACTTAGTAAAATCCTCGATCTGTACGTGGAAACTCTCGCCGCGTCACAACCGGGGCCTAGAATGTGGCAAAGTTGGGCCAACCTTGGCTCTCCATGTACATATGTCCTAAACAAACCAAAACAAGTAGAGAGGTAAATCAGGATACCGTCGTACGGAGAAAGCTATAGGGGTAGACGATCCGGGGCCCCGGTCTAGGGTTTCGCCGGAGGAAGACCGCCGGAGCGTCGAAATCACATGAAAACTTGCATGTGCCCCTAGGATATGTGTGTGAGAGTGATGCAAGGTTGTTAGGTGCCATGTGTAGGCCCCATGTGTGACCCCCTTCCCGGACATGTGTTATTACTTAGTAAAATCATGGATCTGTACGTGGAAAGTCCCGCCGCGTCACAACGGGGGCTTAGAATGTGGCAAAGTTGGCCCAACCTTGGCTCTAAATGTACATATGTCCTAAACAAACCAAAAGAAGTAGAGAGCTCTACCGGGCTACCCTCGTATGGACATAGCTATAGGGGTAGACGACCCGGGACCCCCGGTCTAGAGTTTTGCCGGAGGAAGACTGCCGGAGCGTCAAAATCACATGAAAACTTGCATGTGCCCCTAGGATATGTGTATGAGAGTGGTGCAAGGTTGTTAGGTGCCATGTGTAGGCCCCATGTGTGACCCCCTTCCCGGACATGCGTTAACACTTAGTAAAATCCTGGATCTGTACGTGGAAAGTCCCGCCGCGTCACAACCGGGGCCTAGAATGTGGCAAAGTCGGCCCAACCTTAGCTCTAGATGTACATATGTCCTAAACGAACCAAAACAAGTAGAGAGGTCCAGCGGCTACCCTCGTACGGAGATAGCTATAGGGTTAGCCGATCCGCGGGCCCCGGTCTAGGGTTTCGCCGGAGAAAGACCGCCGGAGTGTCGAAATCACATGAGAATTTGAATGTGCCCCTAGGATATGTGTGTGCGAGTGGTGCAAGGTTATTAGGTGCCATGTGTAGGCCCCATGTGTGCCCCCTTCCCGGACATGCGTTAACACTTAGTAAAATCCTGGATTTGTACGTGGAAAGTCCCGCCGCGTCACAACCGGGGCCTAGAATGTGGCAAAGTTGGCCCAACCTTGGCTCTCCATGTACATATGTCCTAAACAAACCAAAACAAGTAGAGAGGTCCACCAGGCTACCCTCGTACGGAGAAAGCTATAGGGGTAGACGATCCGGGGCCCCCGGTCTAGGGTTTCACCGGAGGAAGACCGCCGGAGCGTCGAAATCACATGAAAACTTGCATGTGCCCCTAGGATATGTGTGTGAGAGTGGTGCAAGGTTGTTAGGTGCCATGTGTAGGCCCCATGTGTGACCCCCTTCCCGGACATGCGTTAACACTTAGTAAAATCCTGGATCTGTACGTGGAAAGTTCCGCCGCGTCACAACTGGGGCCTAGAATGTGGAAAAGTTGGCCCAACCTTGGCTCTACATGTACATATGTCCTAAACAAACCAAAACAAGTAGAGAGGTCCACCGGGCTACCCTCGTACAGAGATAGCTATTGGGGTAGACGATCTGGGACCCCCGGTCTAGGGTTTCACCGGAGGAAGACCGTCAGAGCGTCGAAGTCACATGAAAACTTGCATGTGCCCCTAGGATATGTGTGTGAGAGTGGTGAAAGGTTGTTAGGTGCCGTGTGTAGGACCCATGTGTGACCCCCTTCCCGGACATGTGTTAACACTTAGTAAAATCCTGGATCTGTACGTGGAAAGTCCCGCCGCGTCACAACCGGGGCCTATAATGTGGAAAAGTTGGCCCAACCTTGGATCTACATGTACATATGTCCTAAACAAACCAAAACAAGTAGAGAGGTCCGCTGGGCTACCCTTGTACGGAGATAGCTATAGGGGTAGACGATCCGAGGCCACCGGTCTAGGGTTTCGCCGGAGGAAGACCACCGGAGCGTCGGAATCACATGAAAACTTGCATGTGCCCCTAGGATATGTGTGTGAGAGTGGTGCAAGGTTGTTAGGTGCCATGTGTAGGCCCCATGTGTGACCCCCTTACCGGACATGCGTTAACACTTAGTAAAATCCTGGATCTGCACGTGGAAAGTCCCGCCGCGTCACAACCGGGGCCTAGAATGTGGCAAAGTTGGCCCAACCTTGGCTCTCCATGTACATATGTCCTAAACAAACAAAAAAAAGTAGAGAGGTCCACCAGGCTACCCTCGTACGGAGAAAGCTATAGGGGTAGACGATCCGGGGCCCCCGGTCTAGGGTTTCGCCGGAGGAAGACCGCCGGAGCGTCGAAATCACATGAAAACTTGCATGTGCCCCTAGGATATGTATGTGAGAGTGGTGCAAGGTTGTTAGGTGCCATGTGTAGGCCCCATGTGTGACCCCCTTCCCGGACATGCGTTAACACTTAGTAAAATCCTAGATCTGTACGTGGAAAGTCCCGCGGCGTCACAACGGGGGCCTAGAATGTCGCAAAGTTGCCCAACCTTGGATCTCCATGTACATATGTCCTAAACAAACCAAAACAAGTAGAGAGGTCAATCAGGCTACCCTCGTACGGAGAAAGCTATAGGGGTAGACGATCCGGGGCCCCGGTCTAGGGTTTCGCCGGAGGAAGACCGCCGGAGCGTCGAAATCACATGAAAACTTGCATGTGCCCCTAGGATATGTGTGTGAGAGTGGTGCAAGGTTGTTAGGTGCCATGTGTAGGCCCCATGTGTGACCCCCTTCCCGGACATGCCTTAACACTTAGTAAAATCCTCGATCTGTACGTGGAAAGTCTCGCCGCGTCACAACCGGGGCCTAGAATGTGGCAAAGTTGGGCCAACCTTGGCTCTCCATGTACATATGTCCTAAACAAACCAAAACAAGTAGAGAGGTCAATCAGGATACCCTCGTACGGAGAAAGCTATAGGGGTAGACGATTCGGGGCCCCAGTCTAGGGTTTCGCGGGAGGAAGACCGCCGGAGCGTCGAAATCACATGAAAACTTGCATGTGCCCCTAGGATATGTGTGTGAGAGTGATGCAAGGTTGTTAGGTGCCATGTGTAGGCCCCATGTGTGACCCCCTTCCCGGACATGCGTTAACACTTAGTAAAATCCTGGATCTGTACGTGGAAAGTCCCGCCGCGTCACAACCGGGGCCTAGAATGTGGCAAAGTCGGCCCAACCTTAGCTCTAGATGTACATATGTCCTAAACGAACCAAAACAAGTAGAGAGGTCCACCGGCTACCCTCGTACGGAGATAGCTATAGGGGTAGACGATCCGGGGGCCCCGGTCTAGGATTTCGCCGGAGGAAGACCGCCGGAGCGTCGAAATCACATGAGAACTTGAATGTGCCCCTAGGATATGTGTGTGAGAGTGGTGCAAGGTTATTAGGTGCCATGTGTAGGCCCCATGTGTGCCCCCTTCCCGGACATGCGTTAACACTTAGTAAAATCCTGGATCTGTACGTGGAAAGTCCCGCCGCGTCACAACCGGGGCCTAGAATGTGGCAAAGTTGGCCCAACATTGGCTCTCCATGTACATATGTCCTAAACAAACCAAAACAAGTAGAGAGGTCCAGCAGGCTACCCTCGTACGGAGAAAGCTATAGGGGTAGACGATCCGGGGCCCCCGGTCTAGGGTTTCACCGGAGGAAGACCGCCGGAGCGTCGAAATCACATGAAAACTTGCATGTGCCCCTAGGATATGTGTGTGAGAGTGGTGCAAGGTTGTTAGGTGCCATGTGTAGGCCCCATGTGTGACCCCCTTCCCGGACATGCGTTAACACTTAGTAAAATCCTGGATCTGTACGTGGAAAGTCCCGCCGCGTCACAACCGGGGCCTAGAATGTGGAAAAGTTGGCCCAACCTTGGCTCTACATGTACATATGTCCTAAACAAACCAAAACAAGTAGAGAGGTCCACCGGGCTACCCTCGTACGGAGATAGCTATTGGGGTAGACGATCTGGGACCCCCGGTCTAGGGTTTCACCGGAGGAAGACCGTCGGAGCGTCGAAGTCACATGAAAACTTGCATGTGCCCCTAGGATATGTGTGTGAGAGTGGTGAAAGGTTGTTAGGTGCCGTGTGTAGGCCCCATGTGTGACCCCCTTCCCGGACATGTGTTAACACTTAGTAAAATCCTGGATCTATACGTGGAAAGTCCCGCCGCGTCACAACCGGGGCCTATAATGTGGAAAAGTTGGACCAACCTTGGATCTAGATGTACATATGTCCTAAACAAACCAAAACAAGAAGAGAGGTCCGCTGGGCTACCCTTGTACGGAGATAGCTATAGGGGTAGACGATCCGAGGCCACCGGTCTAGGGTTTCGCCGGAGGAAGACCACCGGAGTGTCGGAATAACATGAAAACTTGCATGTGCCCCTAGGATATGTGTGTGAGAGTGGTGCAAGGTTGTTAGGTGCCATGTGTAGGCCCCATGTGTGACCCCCTTACCGGACATGCGTTAACCCTTAGTAAAATCCTGGATCTGCACGTGGAAAGTCCCGCCGCGTCACAACCGGAGCCTTGAATGTGGCAAAGTTGGCCCAACCTTGGATCTCCATGTACATATGTCCTAAACAAACCAAAACAAGTAGAGAGGTCCACCAGGCTACCCTCGTACGGAGAAAGCTATAGGGGTAGACGATCCGGGGCCCCCGGTCTAGGGTTTCGCCGGAGGAAGACCGCCGGAGCGTCGAAATCACATGAAAACTTGCATGTGCCCCTAGGATATGTATGTGAGAGTGGTGCAAGGTTGTTAGGTGCCATGTGTAGGCCCCATGTGTGACCCCCTTCCCGGACATGCGTTAACACTTAGTAAAATCCTGGATCTGTACGTGGAAAGTCCCGCGGCGTCACAACGGGGGCCTAGAATGTCGCAAAGTTGGCCCAACCTTGGCTCTCCATGTACATATGTCCTAAACAAACCAAAACAAGTAGAGAGGTCAATCAGGCTACCCTCATACGGAGAAAGCTATAGGGGTAGACGATTCGGGGCCCCGGTCTAGGGTTTCGCCGGAGGAAGACCGCCGGAGCGTCGAAATCACATGAAAACTTGCATGTGCCCCTAGGATATGTGTGTGAGAGTGGTGCAAGGTTGTTAGGTGCCATGTTTAGGCCCCATGTGTGACCCCCTTCCCGGACATGCGTTAACACTTAGTAAAATCCTGGATCTGTACGTGGAAAGTCCCGCCGCGTCACAACCGGGGCCTAGAATGTGGAAAAGTTGGCCCAACCTTGGCTCTACATGTACATATGTCCTAAACAAACCAAAACAAGTAGAGAGGTCCACCGGGCTACCCTCGTACGGAGATAGCTATTGGGGTAGACGATCTGGGACCCCCGGTCTAGGGTTTCACCGGAGGAAGACCGTCGGAGCGTCGAAGTCACATGAAAACTTGCATGTGCCCCTAGGATATGTGTGTGAGAGTGGTGAAAGGTTGTTAGGTGCCGTGTGTAGGCCCCATGTGTGACCCCCTTCCCGGACATGTGTTAACACTTAGTAAAATCCTGGATCTGTACGTGGAAAGTCCCGCCGCGTCACAACCGGGGCCTATAATGTGGAAAAGTTGGCCCAACCTTGGATCTACATGTACATATGTCCTAAACAAACCAAAACAAGTAGAGAGGTCCGCTGGGCTACCCTTGTACGGAGATAGCTATAGGGGTAGACGATCCGAGGCCACCGGTCTAGGGTTTCGCCGGAGGAAGACCACCGGAGTGTCGGAATCACATGAAAACTTGCATGTGCCCCTAGGATATGTGTGTGAGAGTGGTGCAAGGTTGTTAGGTGCCATGTGTAGGCCCCATGTGTGACCCCCTTACCGGACATGCGTTAACCCTTAGTAAAATCCTGGATCTGCACGTGGAAAGTCCCGCCGCGTCACAACCGGAGCCTTGAATGTGGCAACGTTGGCCCAACCTTGGCTCTCCATGTACATATGTCCTAAACAAACCAAAACAAGTAGAGAGGTCCACCAGGCTACCCTCGTACGGAGAAAGCTATAGGGGTAGACGATCCGGGACCCCCGGTCTAGGGTTTCGCCGGAGGAAGACCGCCGGAGCATCGAAATCACATGAAAACTTGCATGTGCCCCTAGGATATGTATGTGAGAGTGGTGCAAGGTTGTTAGGTGCCATGTGTAGGCCCCATGTGTGACCCCCTTCCCGGACATGCGTTAACACTTAGTAAAATCCTGGATCTGTACGTGGAAAGTCCCGCGGCGTCACAACAGGGGCCTAGAATGTCGCAAAGTTGGCCCAGCCTTGGCTCTCCATGTACATATGTCCTAAACAAACCAAAACAAGTAGAGAGGTCAATCAGGCTACCCTCATACGGAGAAAGCTATAGGGGTAGACCATTCGGGGCCCCGGTCTAGGGTTTCGCCGGAGGAAGACCGCCGGAGCGTCGAAATCACATGAAAACTTGCATGTGCCCCTAGGATATGTGTGTGAGAGTGGTGCAAGGTTGTTAGGTGCCATGTGTAGGCCCCATGTGTGACCCCCTTCCCGGACATGCGTTAACACTTAGTAAAATCCTCGATCTGTACGTGGAAAGTCTCGCCGCGTCACAACAGGGGCCTAGAATGTGGCATAGTTGGGCCAACCTTGGCTCTC
The DNA here is from genome assembly GCA_916181665.1 of Avena sativa. Classification (NCBI taxonomy): domain Eukaryota; kingdom Viridiplantae; phylum Streptophyta; class Magnoliopsida; order Poales; family Poaceae; genus Avena; species Avena sativa. Next base: position 196,905,653 of record OV702286.1, read on the forward strand.
CATGTACATATGACCTAAACAAACCAAAACAAGTAGAGAGGTCAATCAGGATACCCTCGTACGGAGAAAGCTATAGGGGTAGACGATCCGGGCCCCCGGTCTAGGGTTTCGCCGGAGGAAGACCGCCGGAGCGTCGAAATCACATGAAAACTTGCATGTGCCCCTAGGATATGTGTGTGAGAGTGATGCAAGGTTGTTAGGTGCCATGTGTAGGCCCCATGTGTGACCCCCTTCCCGGACATGTGTTATTACTTAGTAAAATCATGGATCTGTACGTGGAAAGTCCCGCCGCGTCACAACGGGGGCCTAGAATGTGGCAAAGTTGGCCCAACCTTGGCTATAAATGTACATATGTCCTAAACAAACCAAAAGAAGTAGAGAGGTCTACCGGGCTACCCTCGTATGGACATAGCTATAGGGGTAGACGACCCGGGACCCCCGGTCTAGAGTTTTGCCGGAGGAAGACCGCCGGAGCGTCAAAATCACATGAAAACTTGCATGTGCCCCTAGGATATGTGTATGAGAGTGGTGCAAGGTTGTTAGGTACCATGTGTAGGCCCCATGTGTGACCCCCTTCCCGGACATGCGTTAACACTTAGTAAAATCCTCGATCTGTACGTGGAAAGTCCCGCCGCGTCACAACCGGGGCCTAGAATGTGGCAAAGTCGGCCCAACCTTAGCTCTAGATGTACATATGTCCTAAACGAACCAAAACAAGTAGAGAGGTCCACCGGCTACCCTCGTACGGAGATAGCTATAGGGGTAGACGATCCGGGGGCCCCGGTCTAGGGTTTCGCCGGAGGAAGACCGCCGGAGCGTCGAAATCACATGAGAACTTGAATGTGCCCCTAGGATATGTGTGTGAGAGTGGTGCAAGGTTAATAGGTGCCATGTGTAGGCCCCATGTATGCCCCCTTCCCGGATATGCGTTAACACTTAGTAGAATCCTGGATCTGTACGTGGAAAGTCCCGCCGCGTCACAACCGGGGCCTAGAATTTGGCAAAGTTGGCCCAACCTTGGCTCTCCATGTACATATGTCCTAAAAAACCAAAACAAGTAGAGAGGTCCACCAGGCTACCCTCGTACGGAGAAAGCTATAGGGGTAGACGATCCGGGGCCCCCGGTCTAGGGTTTCACCGGAGGAAGACCGCCGGAGCGTCGAAATCACATGAAAACTTGCATGTGCCCCTAGGATATGTGTGTGAGAGTGGTGCAAGGTTGTTAGGTGCCATGTGTAGGCCCCATGTGTGACCCCCTTCCCGGACATGCGTTAACACTTAGTAAAATCCTGGATCTATACGTGGAAAGTCCCGCCACGTCACAACCGGGGCCTAGAATGTGGAAAAGTTGGCCCAACCTTGGCTCTACATGTACATATGTCCTAAACAAACCAAAACAAGTAGAGAGGTCCACCGGGCTACCCTCGTACGGAGATAGCTATTGGGGTAGACGATCTGGGACCCCCGGTCTAGGGTTTCACCGGAGGAAGACCGTCGGAGCGTCGAAGTCACATGAAAACTTGCATGTGCCCCTAGGATATGTGTGTGAGAGTGGTGAAAGGTTGTTAGGTGCCGTGTGTAGGCCCCATGTGTGACCCCCTTCCCGGACATGTGTTAACACTTAGTAAAATCCTGGATCTGTATGTGGAAAGTCCCGCCGCGTCACAACCGGGGCCTATAATGTGGAAAAGTTGGCCCAACCTTGGATCTACATATACATATGTCCTAAACAAACCAAAACAAGTAGAGAGGTCCGCTGGGCTACCCTTGTACGGAGATAGCTATAGGGGTAGACGATCCGAGGCCACCGGTCTAGGGTTTCGCCGGAGGAAGACCACCGGAGCGTCGGAATCACATGAAAACTTGCATGTGCCCCTAGGATATGTGTGTGAGAGTGGTTCAAGGTTGTTAGGTGCCATGTGTAGGCCCCATGTGTGACCCCCTTACCGGACATGCGTTAACCCTTAGTAAAATCCTGGATCTGCACGTGGAAAGTCCCGCCGCGTCACAACCGGGGCCTAGAATGTGGCAAAGTTGGCCCAACCTTGGCTCTCCATGTACATATGTCCTAAACAAACCAAAGCAAGTAGAGAGGTCCACCAGGCTACCCTCGTACGGAGAAAGCTATAGGGGTAGACGATCCGGGGCCCCCGGTCTAGGGTTTCGCCGGAGGAAGACCGCCGGAGCGTCGAAATCACATGAAAACTTGCATGTGCCCCTAGGATATGTATGTGAGAGTGGTGCAAGGTTGTTAGGTGCCATGTGTATGCCCCATGTGTGACCCCCTTCCCGGACATGCGTTAACACTTAGTAAAATCCTCGATCTGTACGTGGAAAGTCTCGCCGCGTCACAACAGGGGCCTAGAATGTGGCATAGTTGGGCCAACCTTGGCTCTCCATGTACATATGACCTAAACAAACCAAAACAAGTAGAGAGGTCAATCAGGATACCCTCGTACGGAGAAAGCTATAGGGGTAGACGATCCGGGCCCCCGGTCTAGGGTTTCGCCGGAGGAAGACCGCCGGAGCGTCGAAATCACATGAAAACTTGCATGTGCCCCTAGGATATGTGTGTGAGAGTGATGCAAGGTTGTTAGGTGCCATGTGTAGGCCCCATGTGTGACCCCCTTCCCGGACATGTGTTATTACTTAGTAAAATCATGGATCTGTACGTGGAAAGTCCCGCCGCGTCACAACGGGGGCCTAGAATGTGGCAAAGTTGGCCCAACCTTGGCTATAAATGTACATATGTCCTAAACAAACCAAAAGAAGTAGAGAGGTCTACCGGGCTACCCTCGTATGGACATAGCTATAGGGGTAGACGACCCGGGACCCCCGGTCTAGAGTTTTGCCGGAGGAAGACCGCCGGAGCGTCAAAATCACATGAAAACTTGCATGTGCCCCTAGGATATGTGTATGAGAGTGGTGCAAGGTTGTTAGGTACCATGTGTAGGCCCCATGTGTGACCCCCTTCCCGGACATGCGTTAACACTTAGTAAAATCCTCGATCTGTACGTGGAAAGTCCCGCCGCGTCACAACCGGGGCCTAGAATGTGGCAAAGTCGGCCCAACCTTAGCTCTAGATGTACATATGTCCTAAACGAACCAAAACAAGTAGAGAGGTCCACCGGCTACCCTCGTACGGAGATAGCTATAGGGGTAGACGATCCGGGGGCCCCGGTCTAGGGTTTCGCCGGAGGAAGACCGCCGGAGCGTCGAAATCACATGAGAACTTGAATGTGCCCCTAGGATATGTGTGTGAGAGTGGTGCAAGGTTAATAGGTGCCATGTGTAGGCCCCATGTATGCCCCCTTCCCGGATATGCGTTAACACTTAGTAGAATCCTGGATCTGTACGTGGAAAGTCCCGCCGCGTCACAACCGGGGCCTAGAATTTGGCAAAGTTGGCCCAACCTTGGCTCTCCATGTACATATGTCCTAAAAAACCAAAACAAGTAGAGAGGTCCACCAGGCTACCCTCGTACGGAGAAAGCTATAGGGGTAGACGATCCGGGGCCCCCGGTCTAGGGTTTCACCGGAGGAAGACCGCCGGAGCGTCGAAATCACATGAAAACTTGCATGTGCCCCTAGGATATGTGTGTGAGAGTGGTGCAAGGTTGTTAGGTGCCATGTGTAGGCCCCATGTGTGACCCCCTTCCCGGACATGCGTTAACACTTAGTAAAATCCTGGATCTATACGTGGAAAGTCCCGCCACGTCACAACCGGGGCCTAGAATGTGGAAAAGTTGGCCCAACCTTGGCTCTACATGTACATATGTCCTAAACAAACCAAAACAAGTAGAGAGGTCCACCGGGCTACCCTCGTACGGAGATAGCTATTGGGGTAGACGATCTGGGACCCCCGGTCTAGGGTTTCACCGGAGGAAGACCGTCGGAGCATCGAAGTCACATGAAAACTTGCATGTGCCCCTAGGATATGTGTGTGAGAGTGGTGAAAGGTTGTTAGGTGCCGTGTGTAGGCCCCATGTGTGACCCCCTTCCCGGACATGTGTTAACACTTAGTAAAATCCTGGATCTGTATGTGGAAAGTCCCGCCGCGTCACAACCGGGGCCTATAATGTGGAAAAGTTGGCCCAACCTTGGATCTACATATACATATGTCCTAAACAAACCAAAACAAGTAGAGAGGTCCGCTGGGCTACCCTTGTACGGAGATAGCTATAGGGGTAGACGATCCGAGGCCACCGGTCTAGGGTTTCGCCGGAGGAAGACCACCGGAGCGTCGGAATCACATGAAAACTTGCATGTGCCCCTAGGATATGTGTGTGAGAGTGGTTCAAGGTTGTTAGGTGCCATGTGTAGGCCCCATGTGTGACCCCCTTACCGGACATGCGTTAACCCTTAGTAAAATCCTGGATCTGCACGTGGAAAGTCCCGCCGCGTCACAACCGGGGCCTAGAATGTGGCAAAGTTGGCCCAACCTTGGCTCTCCATGTACATATGTCCTAAACAAACCAAAGCAAGTAGAGAGGTCCACCAGGCTACCCTCGTACGGAGAAAGCTATAGGGGTAGACGATCCGGGGCCCCCGGTCTAGGGTTTCGCCGGAGGAAGACCGCCGGAGCGTCGAAATCACATGAAAACTTGCATGTGCCCCTAGGATATGTATGTGAGAGTGGTGCAAGGTTGTTAGGTGCCATGTGTATGCCCCATGTGTGACCCCCTTCCCGGACATGCGTTAACACTTAGTAAAATCCTGGATCTGTACGTGGAAAGTCCCGCGGCGTCACAACGGGGGCCTAGAATGTCGCAAAGTTGGCCCAACCTTGGCTCTCCATGTACATATGTCCTAAACAAACCAAAACAAGTAGAGAGGTCAATCAGGCTACCCTCGTACGGAGAAAGCTATAGGGGTAGACGATCCGGGGCCCCGGTCTAGGGTTTCGCCGGAGGAAGACCGCCGGAGCGTCGAAATCACATGAAAACTTTCATGTGCCCCTAGGATATGTGTGTGAGAGTGGTTCAAGGTTGTTAGGTGCCATGTGTAGGCCCCATGTGTGACCCCCTTACCGGACATGCGTTAACCCTTAGTAAAATCCTGGATCTGCACGTGGAAAGTCCCGCCGCGTCACAACCGGGGCCTAGAATGTGGCAAAGTTGGCCCAACCTTGGATCTCCATGTACATATGTCCTAAACAAACCAAAACAAGTAGAGAGGTCCACCAGGCTACCCTCGTACGGAGAAAGCTATAGGGGTAGACGATCCGGGGCCCCCGGTCTAGGGTTTCGCCGGAGGAAGACCGCCGGACCGTCGAAATCACATGAAAACTTGCATGTGCCCCTAGGATATGTATGTGAGAGTGGTGCAAGGTTGTTAGGTGCCATGTGTATGCCCCATGTGTGACCCCCTTCCCGGACATGCGTTAACACTTAGTAAAATCCTGGATCTGTACGTGGAAAGTCCCGCGGCGTCACAACGGGGGCCTAGAATGTCGCAAAGTTGGCCCAACCTTGGCTCTCCATGTACATATTTCCTAAACAAACCAAAACAAGTAGAGAGGTCAATCAGGCTACCCTCGTACGGAGAAAGCTATAGGGGTAGACGATCCGGGGCCCCGGTCTAGGGTTTCGCCGGAGGAAGACCGCCGGAGCGTCGAAATCACATGAAAACTTTCATGTGCCCCTAGGATATGTGTGTGAGAGTGGTGCAAGGTTGTTAGGTTCCATGTGTAGGCCCCATGTGTGACCCCCTTCCCGGACATGCGTTAACACTTAGTAAAATCCTCGATCTGTACGTGGAAAGGCTCGCCGCGTCACAACCGGGGCCTAGAATGTGGCAAAGTTGGGCCAACCTTGGCTCTCCATGTACATATGTCCTAAACAAACCAAAACAAGTAGAGAGGTCAATCAGGATACCCTCGTACGGAGAAAGCTATAGGGGTAGACGATCCAGGGCCCCGGTCTAGGGTTTCGCCGGAGGAAGACCGCCGGAGCGTCGAAATCACATGAAAACTTGCATGTGCCCCTAGGATATGTGTGTGAGAGTGATGCAGGGTTGTTAGGTGCCATGTCTAGGCCCCATGTGTGACCCCCTTCCCGGACATGCGTTATTACTTAGTAAAATCATGGATCTGTACGTGGAAAGTCCCGCTGCGTCACAACGGGGGCCTAGAATGTGGCAAAGTTGGCCCAACATTGGCTCTACATGTACATATGTCCTAAACAAACCAAAACAAGTAGAGAGGTCTACCGGGCTACCCTCGTATGGACATAGCTATAGGGGTAGACGACCCGGGACCCCCGGTCTAGAGTTTTGCCCGAGGAAGACCGCCGGAGCATCAAAATCACATGAAAACTTGCATGTGGTCCTAGGATATGTGTATGAGAGTGGTGCAAGGTTGTTAGGTGCCATGTGTAGGCCCCATGTGTGACCCCCTTCCCGGACATGCGTTAACACTTAGTAAAATCCTGGATCTGTACGTGGAAAGTCCCGCCGCGTCACAACCGGGGCCTAGAATGTGCAAAGTCGGCCCAACCTTAGCTCTAGATGTACATATGTCCTAAACGAACCAAAACAAGTAGAGAGGTCCACCGGCTACCCTCGTACGGAGATAGCTATAGGGGTAGACGATCCGGGGGCCCCGGTCTAGGGTTTCGCCGGAGGAAGACCGCCGGAGCGTCGAAATCACATGAGAACTTGAATGTGCCCCTAGGATATGTGTGTGAGAGTGGTGCAAGGTTAATAGGTGCCATGTGTAGGCCCCATGTATGCCCCCTTCCCGGACATGCGTTAACACTTAGTAAAATCTTGGATCTGTACGTGGAAAGTCCCGCCGCGTCACAACCGGGGCCTAGAATGTGGCAAAGTTGGCCCAACCTTGGCTCTCCATGTACATATGTCCTAAAAAAACCAAAACAAGTAGAGAGGTCCACCAGGCTACCCTCGTACGGATAAAGCTATAGGGGTAGACGATCCGGGGCCCCCGGTCTAGGGTTTCACCGGAGGAAGACCGCCGGAGCGTCGAAATCACATGAAAACTTGCATGTGCCCCTAGGATATGTGTGTGAGAGTGGTGCAAGGTTGTTAGGTGCCATGTGTAGGCCCCATGTGTGACCCCCTTCCCGGACATGCGTTAACACTTAGTAAAATCCTGGATCTATACTTGGAAAGTCCCGCCACGTCACAACCGGGGCCTAGAATGTGGAAAAGTTGGCCCAACCTTGGCTCTACATGTACATATGTCCTAAACAAACCAAAACAAGTAGAGAGGTCCACCGGGCTACCCTCGTACGGAGATAGCTATTGGGGTAGACGATCTGGGACCCCCGGTCTAGGGTTTCACCGGAGGAAGACCGTCGGAGCGTCGAAGTCACATGAAAACTTGCATGTGCCCCTAGGATATGTGTGTGAGAGTGGTGAAAGGTTGTTAGGTGCCGTGTGTAGGCCCCATGTGTGACCCCCTTCCCGGACATGTGTTAACACTTAGTAAAATCCTGGATCTGTATGTGGAAAGTCCCGCCGCGTCACAACCGTGGCCTATAATGTGGAAAAGTTGGCCCAACCTTGGATCTACATATACATATGTCCTAAACAAACCAAAACAAGTAGAGAGGTCCGCTGGGCTACCCTTGTACGGAGATAGCTATAGGGGTAGACGATCCGAGGCCACCGGTCTAGGGTTTCGCCGGAGGAAGACCACCGGAGCGTCGGAATCACATGAAAACTTGCATGTGCCCCTAGGATATGTGTGTGAGAGTGGTTCAAGGTTGTTAGGTGCCATGTGTAGGCCCCATGTGTGACCCCCTTACCGGACATGCGTTAACCCTTAGTAAAATCCTGGATCTGCACGTGGAAAGTCCCGCCGCGTCACAACCGGGGCCTAGAATGTGGCAAAGTTGGCCCAACCTTGGCTCTCCATGTACATATGTCCTAAACAAACCAAAACAAGTAGAGAGGTCCACCAGGCTACCCTCGTACGGAGAAAGCTATAGGGGTAGACGATCCGGGGCCCCCGGTCTAGGGTTTCGCCGGAGGAAGACCGCCGGAGCGTCGAGATCACATGAAAACTTGCATGTGCCCCTAGGATATGTATGTGAGAGTGGTGCAAGGTTGTTAGGTGCCATGTGTATGCCCCATGTGTGACCCCCTTCCCGGACATGCGTTAACACTTAGTAAAATCCTGGATCTGTACGTGGAAAGTCCCGCGGCGTCACAACGGGGGCCTAGAATGTCGCAAAGTTGGCCCAACCTTGGCTCTCCATGTACATATGTCCTAAACAAACCAAAACAACTAGAGAGGTCAATCAGGCTACCCTCGTACGGAGAAAGCTATAGGGGTAGACGATCCGGGGCCCCGGTCTAGGGTTTCGCCGGAGGAAAACCGCCGGAGCGTCGAAATCACATGAAAACTTTCATGTGCCCCTAGGATATGTGTGTGAGAGTGGTGCAAGGTTGTTAGGTTCCATGTGTAGGCCCCATGTGTGACCCCCTTCCCGGACATGCGTTAACACTTAGTAAAATCCTCGATCTGTACATGGAAAGGCTCGCCGCGTCACAACCGGGGCCTAGAATGTGGCAAAGTTGGGCCAACCTTGGCTCTCCATGTACATATGTCCTAAACAAACCAAAACAAGTAGAGAGGTCAATCAGGATACCCTCGTACGGAGAAAGCTATAGGGGTAGACGATCCAGGGCCCCGGTCTAGGGTTTCGCTGGAGGAAGACCCCCGGAGCGTCGAAATCACATGAAAACTTGCATGTGCCCCTAGGATATGTGTGTGAGAGTGATGCAGGGTTGTTAGATGCCATGTCTAGGCCCCATGTGTGACCCCCTTCCCGGACATGCGTTATTACTTAGTAAAATCATGGATCTGTACGTGGAAAGTCCCGCCGCGTCACAACGGGGGCCTAGAATGTGGCAAAGTTGGCCCAACCTTGGCTCTACATGTACATATGTCCTAAACAAACCAAAACAAGTAGAGAGGTCTACCGGGCTACCCTCGTATGGACATAGCTATAGGGGTAGACGACCCGGGACCCCCGGTCTAGAGTTTTGCCCGAGGAAGACCGCCGGAGCGTCAAAATCACATGAAAACTTGCATGTGCTCCTAGGATATGTGTATGAGAGTGGTGCAAGGTTGTTTGGTGCCATGTGTAGGCCCCATGTGTGACCCCCTTCCCGGACATGCGTTAACACTTAGTAAAATCCTGGATCTGTACGTGGAAAGTCCCGCCGCGTCACAATCGGGGCCTAGAATGTGCAAAGTCGGCCCAACCTTAGCTCTAGATGTACATATGTCCTAAACGAACCAAAACAAGTAGAGAGGTCCACCGGCTACCCTCGTACGGAGATAGCTATAGGGGTAGACGATCCGGGGGCCCCGGTCTAGGGTTTCGCCGGAGGAAGACCGCCGGAGCGTCGAAATCACATGAGAACTTGAATGTGCACCTAGGATATGTGTGTGAGAGTGGTGCAAGGTTAATAGGTGCCATGTGTAGGCCCCATGTATGCCCCCTTCCCGGACATGCGTTAACACTTAGTAAAATCCTGGATCTGTACGTGGAAAGTCCCGCCGCGTCACAACCGGGGCCTAGAATATGGCAAAGTTGGCCCAACCTTGGCTCTCCATGTACATATGTCCTAAAAAAACCAAAACAAGTAGAGAGGTCCACCAGGCTACCCTCGTACGGATAAAGCTATAGGGGTAGACGATCCGGGGCCCCCGGTCTAGGGTTTCACCGGAGGAAGACCGCCGGAGCGTCGAAATCACATGAAAACTTGCATGTGCCCCTAGGATATGTGTGTGAGAGTGGTGCAAGGTTGTTAGGTGCCATGTGTAGGCCCCATGTGTGACCCCCTTCCCGGACATGTGTTAACACTTAGTAAAATCCTGGATCTGTATGTGGAAAGTCCCGCCGCGTCACAACCGGGGCCTATAATGTGGAAAAGTTGGCCCAACTTTGGATCTACATATACATATGTCCTAAACAAACCAAAACAAGTAGAGAGGTCCGCTGGGCTACCCTTGTACGGAGATAGCTATAGGGGTAGACGATCCAAGGCCACCGGTCTAGGGTTTCGCCGGAGGAAGACCACCGGAGCGTCGGAATCACATGAAAACTTGCATGTGCCCCTAGGATATGTATGTGAGAGTGGTGCAAGGTTGTTAGGTGCCATGTGTAGGCCCCATGTGTGACCCCCTTCTCGGACATGCGTTAACACTTAGTAAAATCCTGGATCTGTACGTGGAAAGTCCCGCGGCATCACAACGGGGGCCTAGAATGTCGCAAAGTTGGCCCAACCTTGGCTCTCCATGTACATATGTCCTAAACAAACCAAAACAAGTAGAGAGGTCAATCAGGCTACCCTCGTACGGAGAAAGCTATAGGGGTAGACGATCCGGGGCCCCGGTCTAGGGTTTCGCCGGAGGAAGACCGCCGGAGCGTCGAAATCACATGAAAACTTGCATGTGCCCCTAGGATATGTGTGTGAGAGTGGTGCAAGGTTGTTAGGTGCCATGTGTAGGCCCCATGTGTGACCCCCTTCCCGGACATGCGTTAACACTTAGTAAAATCCTCGATCTGTACGTGGAAAGTCTCGCCGCGTCACAACCGGGGCCTAGAATGTGGCAAAGTTGGGCCAACCTTGGCTCTCCATGTACATATGTCCTAAACAAACCAAAACAAGTAGAGAGGTCAATCAGGATACCCTCGTACGGAGAAAGCTATAGGGGTAGACGATCCGGGGCCCCGGTCTAGGGTTTCGCCGGAGGAAGACCGCCGGAGCGTCGAAATCACATGAAAACTTGCATGTGCCCCTAGGATATGTGTGTGAGAGTGATGCAGGGTTGTTAGGTGCCATGTGTAGGCCCCATGTGTGAACCCCTTCCCGGACATGCGTTAACACTTAGTAAAATCCTGGATCTGTACGTGGAAAGTTCCGCCGCGTCACAACCGGGGCCTATAATGTGGAAAAGTTGGCCCAACCTTGGATCTACATGTACATATGTCCTAAACAAACCAAAACAAGTAGAGAGGTCCGCTGGGCTACCCTTGTACGGAGATAGCTATAGGGGTAGACGATCCGAGGCCACCGGTCTAGGGTTTCGCCGGAGGAAGACCACCGGAGCGTCGGAATCACATGAAAACTTGCATGTGCCCCTAGGATATGTGTGTGAGAGCGGTGCAAGGTTGTTAGGTGCCATGTGTAGGCCCCATGTGTGACCCCCTTCCCGGACATGCGTTAACACTTAGTAAAATCCTTGATCTGTACGTGGAAAGTCCCGCGGCGTCACAACGGGGGCCTAGAATGTCGCAAAGTTGGCCCAACCTTGGCTCTCCATGTACATATGTCCTAAACAAACCAAAACAAGTAGAGAGGTCAATCAGGCTACCCTCGTACGGAGAAAGCTATAGGGGTAGACGATCCGGGGCCCCGGTCTAGGGTTTCGCCGGAGGAAGACCGCCGGAGCGTCGAAATCACATGAAAACTTGCATGTGCCCCTAGGATATGTGTGTGAGAGTGGTGCAAGGTTGTTAGGTGCCATGTGTAGGCCCCATGTGTGACCCCCTTACCGGACATGCGTTAACACTTAGTAAAATCCTGGATCTGTACGTGGAAAGTCCCGCCGCGTCACAACCGGGGCCTAGAATGTGGCAAAGTTGGCCCAACCTTGGCTCTACATGTACATATGTCCTAAACAAACCAAAACAAGTAGAGAGGTCCACCGGGCTACCCTCGTACGGAGAAAGCTATTGGGGTAGACGATCTGGGTACCCCGGTCTAGGGTTTCACCGGAGGAAGACCGTCGGAGCGTCGAAGTCACATGAAAACTTGCATGTGCCCCTAGGATATGTGTGTGAGAGTGGTGAAAGGTTGTTAGGTGCCGTGTGTAGGCCCCATGTGTGACCCCCTTCCCGGACATGTGTTAACACTTAGTAAAATCCTGGATCTGTATGTGGAAAGTCCCGCCGCGTCACAACCGGGGCCTATAATGTGGAAAAGTTGGCCCAACCTTGGATCTACATGTACATATGTCCTAAACAAACCAAAACAAGTAGAGAGGTCCGCTGGGCTACCCTTGTACGGAGATAGCTATAGGGGTAGACGATCCGAGGCCACCGGTCTAGGGTTTCGCCGGAGGAAGACCACCGGAGCGTTGGAATCACATGAAAACTTGCATGTGCCCCTAGGATATGTGTGTGAGAGCGTTGCAAGGTTGTTAGGTGCCATGTGTAGGCCCCATGTGTGACCCCCTTCCCGGACATGCGTTAACACTTAGTAAAATCCTGGATCTGTACGTGGAAAGTCCCGCGGCGTCACAACGGGGGCCTAGAATGTCGCAAAGTTGGCCCAACCTTGGCTCTCCATGTACATATGTCCTAAACAAACCAAAACAAGTAGAGAGGTCAATTAGGCTACCCTCGTACGGAGAAAGCTATAGGGGTAGACGATCCGGGGCCCCGGTCTAGGGTTTCGCCGGAGGAAGACCGCCGGAGCGTCGAAATCACATGAAAACTTGCATGTGCCCCTAGGATATGTGTGTGAGAGTGGTGCAACGTTGTTAGGTGCCATGTGTAGGCCCCATGTGTGCCCCCCTTCCCGGACATGCGTTAACACTTAGTAAATTCCTGGATCTGTACGTGGAAATTCCCGTCGTGTCACAATCGGGGCCTATAATGTGGCAAAGTTGGGCCAACCTTGGATCTATATTTACATATGTCCTAAACAAACCAAAACAAGTAGAGAGGTCCACTGGGCTACCCTTGTACGGAGATAGCTATAGGGGTAGACGATCCGGGGCCACCGGTCTAGGGTTTCGCCAGAGGAAGACCACTGGAGGGTCGGCAACACATGAAAACTTGCATGTGCCCCTAGGATATGTGTGTGAGAGCGGTGCAAGGTTGTTAGGTGCCATGTGTAGGCCCCATGTGTGACCCCCTTCCCGGACATGCGTTAACACTTAGTAAAATCCTGGATCTGTACGTGGAAAGTCCCGTCGCGTCACAACCGGGGCCTAGAATGTGGCAAAGTTGGCCCAACCTTAGCCCTAGATGTACATATGTCCTAAATGAACCAAAACAAGTAGAGAGGTCCATCGGGCTACCCTCGTACGGAGATAGCTATAGGGGTAGACGATCTGGGGGCCCCGGTCTAGAGTTTCGCCGGAGGAAGACCGCCGGAGCGTCGAAATCACATGAAAACTTGAATGTGCCCCTAGGATATGTGTGTGAGAGTGGTAAAGGTTATTAGGTGCCATGTGTAGGCCCCATGTGTGCCCCCCTTCCCGGACATGCGTTAACACTTAGTAAAATCCTGGATCTGTACGTGGAAAGTCCCGCCGCGTCACAACCGGGGCCTAGAATGTGGCAAAGTTGGCCCAACCTTGGCTCTCCATGTACATATGTCCTAAACAAACCAAAACAAGTAGATAGGTCCACCAGGCTACCCTCGTACGGAGAAAGCTATAGGGGTAGACGATCCGGGGCCCCCGGTCTAGGGTTTCACCGGAGGAAGACCGCCGGAGCGTCGAAATCACATGAAAACTTGCATGTGCCCCTAGGATATGTGTGTGAGAGTGGTGCAAGGTTGTTAGGTGCCATGTGTAGGCCCCATGTGTGACCCCCTTCCCGGACATGCGTTAACACTTAGTAAAATCCTGGATCTGTACGTGGAAAGTCCCGCGGCGTCACAACGGGGGCCTAGAATGTCGCAAAGTTGGCCCAACCTTGGCTCTCCATGTACATATGTCCCAAACAAACCAAAACAAGTAGAGAGGTCAATCAGGCTACCCTCGTACGGAGAAAGCTATAGGGGTAGACGATCCGGGGACCCGGTCTAGGGTTTCGCCGGAGGAAGACCGCCGGAGCGTCGAAATCACATGAAAACTTGCATGTGCCCCTAGGATATGTGTGTGAGAGTGGTGAAAGGTTGTTAGGTGCCGTGTGTAGGACCCATGTGTGACCCCCTTCCCGGACATGCGTTAACACTTAGTAAAATCCTGGATGTGTACGTGGAATGTCCCGCCGCGTCACAACCGGGGCCTAGAATGTGGCAAAGTCGGCCCAACCTTAGCTCTAGATTTACATATGTCGTAAACGAACCAAAACAAGTAGAGAGGTCCATCGGGCTACCCTCGTACGGAGATAGGTATTGGGGTAGACGATCCGGGGGCCCCGGTCTAGGGTTTCGCGGGAGGAAGACCGCCGGAGCGTTGAAATCACATGAAAACTTGAATGTGCCCCTAGGATATGTGTGTGAGAGTAGTTCAAGGTTATTAGGTGCCATGTGTTGGCCCTATGTGTGCCCCCCTTTACCGGACATGCGTTAACACTTAGTAAAATCCTGGATCTGTACGTGGAAAGTCCCGCCGCGTCACAACCGGGGCCTAGAATGTGGCAAAGTTGGCCCAACCTTGGCTCTCCATGTACATATGTCCTAAACAAACCAAAACAACTAGAGAGGTCCACCGGGCTACCCACGTACGGAGATAGCTATTGGGGTAGACTATCCGGGGCCCCCGGTCTAGGGTTTCGCCGGAGGAAGACCGCCGGAGCGTTGAAATCACATGAAAACTTGAATGTGCCCCTAGGATATGTGTGTGAGAGTGGTCAAAGGTTGTTAGGTGCCATGTGTAGGCCCCATGTGTGACCCCCTTCCCGGACATGCGTTAACACTTAGTAAAATCCTGGATCTGTACGTGGAAAGTCCCGCCGCGTCACAACCGGGGCCTAGAATGTGGAAAAGTTGGCCCAACCTTGGATATACATGTACATATGTCCTAAACAAACCAAAACATGTAGGGAGGTCCATTAGGCTACCCTCATATGGAGAAAGCTATAGGGGTAGACGATCCGGGGCCCCCGGTCTAGGGTTTCACCGAAGGAAGACCGTCGGAGCGTCGAAATCACATGAAAACTTGCATGTGCCCCTAGGATATGTGTGTGAGAGTGGTTAAAGGTTGTTAGGTGCCATGTGTAGGCCCCATGAGTGACCCCCTTCCTGGACATCGTTAACACTTAGTAAAATCCTGGATCTGTACGTGGAAAGTCTCGCCGCGTCACAACCGGTGCCTAGAATGTGGCAAAGTTGGGCAAACCTTGGATCTACATGTACATATGTCCTAAACAAACCAAAACAAGTAGAGAGGTCCACCGGGCTACCCTCATACGAAGATAGCTATAGGGGTAGACGATCCGGGGCCCCCGGTCTAGGGTTTCGCCGGAGGAAGACCGCTGGAGCGTTGAAATCACATGAAAACTTGCATGTGCCTCTAGGATATGTGTGTGAGAGTGGTGCAAGGTTATTAGGTGCCATGTGTAGGCCCCATGTGTGAGCCCCTTCCCGGACATGCGTTAACACTTAGTAAAATCCTGGATCTACGTGGAAAGTCTCGCCGCGTCACAACCGGGGCCTAAAATGTGGCAAAGTTGGCCCAACCTTGGCTCTAGATGTACATATGTCCTAAACAAACCAAAACAAGTAGAGAGGTCCACCGGGCTACCCTCGTACGGAGATAGCTATAGGGGTAGACGATCTGGGGCCCCCGGTCTAGGGTTTCGCCGGAGGAAGACCGCCGGAGCATCGAAATCACATGAAAACTTGCATGTGCCCCTAGGATATGTGTGTTAGAGTGGTGCAAGGTTGTTAGGTGCCATGTGTAGGCCCCATGTGTGACCCCCTTCCCGGACATGCGTTAACACTTAGTAAAATCCTGGATCTGTACGTGGAAAGTCCTGCCGCGTCACAACGGGGGCCTAGAATGTGGCAAAGTTGGCCCAACCTTGGCTCTACATGTACATATGTCCTAAACAAACCAAAACAAGTAGAGAGGTCCACCGGGCTACCCTCGTACGAAGAAAGCTATAGGGGTAGACGATCCGGGGCCCCCGGTCTAGTGTTTCGCCGGAGGAAGACCGCCGGAGCGTCGAAATCACATGAAAACTTGCATGTGCCCCTAGGATATGTGTGTGAGAGTGGTGCAAGGTTGTTAGGTGCCATGTGTAGGCCCCATGTGTGACCCCCTTCCCGGACATGCGTTAACACTTAGTAAAATCCTGGATCTGTACGTGGAAAGTCCCGCGGCATCACAACGGGGGCCTAGAATGTCGCAAAGTTGGCCCAACCTTGGCTCTCCATGTACATATGTCCTAAACAAACCAAAACAAGTAGAGAGGTCCACCGGGCTACCCTCGTACGGAGAAAGCTATAGCGGTAAACGATCCGGGGCCCCGGTCTAGGGTTTCGCCGGAGGAAGACCACTGGAGCGTCGGAATCACATGAAAACTTGCATGGTGCCCCTAGGATATGTGTGTGAGAGTGGTGCAAGGTTGTTAGGTGCCATTTGTAGGCCCCATGTGTGACCCCCTTCCCGGACATGCGTTAACACATAGTAAAATCCTGGATCTGTACGTGGAAAGTCCCGCCGCGTCACAACCGTGGCCTAAATGTGGCAAAGTCCGCCCAACCTTGGATATACATGTACATATGTCCTAAACAAACCAAAACAAGTAGAGACATCCACTGGGCTACCCTTGTACGGAGATAGCTATAGGGGTAGACGATCCGAGGCCACCGGTCTAGGGTTTCGCCGGAGGAAGACCACAGGAGCGTCGGAATCACATGAAAACTTGCATGTGCCCCTAGGATATGTGTGTGAGAGTGGTGCAAGGTTGTTAGGTGCCATGTGTAGGCCCCATGTGTGACCCCCTTACCGGACATGCGTTAACACTTAGTAAAATCCTGGATCTACACGTGGAAAGTCCCGCCGTGTCACAACCGGGGCCTAGAATGTGGCAAAGTTGGCCCAACCTTGGCTCTCCATGTACATATGTCCTAAACAAACCAAAACAAGTAGAGAGGTCCACCAGGCTACCCTCGTACGGAGAAAGCTATAGGGGTAGACGATCCGGGGCCCCCGGTCTAGGGTTTCGCCGGAGGAAGACCGCCGGAGCGTCGAAATCACATGAAAACTTGCATGTGCCCCTAGGATATGTGTGTGAGAGTGGTGCAAGGTTGTTAGGTGCCATGTGTAGGCCCCATGTGTGACCCCCTTCCCGGACATGCGTTAATACTTAGTAAAATCCTGGATCTGTACGTGGAAAGTCCCGCGGCGTCACAACGGGGGCCTAGAATGTCGCAAAGTTGGACCAACCTTGGCTCTCCATGTACATATGTCCCAAACAAACCAAAACAAGTAGAGAGGTCAATCAGGCTACCCTCGTACGGAGAAAGCTATAGGGGTAGACGATCCGGGGCCCCGGTCTAGGGTTTCGCCGGAGGAAGACCGCCGGAGCGTCGAAATCACATGAAAACTTGCATGTGCCCCTAGGATATGTGTGTGAGAGTGGTGCAAGGTTGTTAGGTGCCATGTGTAGGACCCATGTGTGACCCCCTTCCCGGACATGCGTTAACACTTAGTAAAATCCTGGATCTGTACGTGGAAAGTCCCGCCGCGTCACAACCGGGGCCTAGAATGTGGCAAACTCGTCCCAACCTTAGCTCTAGATTTACATATGTCGTAAACGAACCAAAACAAGTAGAGAGGTCCATCGGGCTACCCTCGTACGGAGATAGGTATTGGGGTAGACGATCCGGGGGCCCCGGTCTAGGGTTTCGCCGGAGGAAGTCCGCCGGAGCGTTGAAATCACATGAAAACTTGAATGTGCCCCTAGGATATGTGTGTGAGAGTGGTGCAAGGTTATTAGGTGCCATGTGTAGGCCCTATGTGTGCCCCCCTTTACCGGACATGCGTTAACACTTAGTAAAATCCTGGATCTGTACGTGGAAAGTCCCGCCGCGTCACAACCGGGGCCTAGAATGTGGCAAAGTTGGCCCAACCTTGGCTCTCCATGTACATATGTCCTAAACAAACCAAAACAACTAGAGAGGTCCACCGTGCTACCCACGTACGGAGATAGCTGGGGGGGTAGACGATCCGGGACCCCCGGTCTAGGGTTTCGCCGGAGGAAGACCGTCGGAGCGTCGAAATCACATGAAAACTTGCATGTGCCCCTAGGATATGTGTGTGAGAGTGGTGAAATGTTTTTAGGTGCCGTGTGTAGGCCCCATGTGTGACCCCCTTCCCGGACATGCGTTAACACTTAGTAAAATCCTGGATCTGTACGTGGAAAGTCTCGCCGCGTCACAACCGGGGCCTAGAATCTGGCAAAGTTGGGCCAACCTTGGCTCTACATGTACATATGTCCTAAACAAACCAAAACAAGTAGAGAGGTCCACCGGGCTACCCTCGTACGGAGATAGCTATAGGGGTAGACTATCCGGGGCCCCCGGTCTAGGGTTTCGCCGGAGGAAGACCGCCGGAGCGTTGAAATCACATGAAAACTTGAATGTGCCCCTAGGATATGTGTGTGAGAGTGGTCAAAGGTTGTTAGGTGCCATGTGTAGGCCCAATGTGTGACCCCCTTCCCGGACATGCGTTAACACTTAGTAAAATCCTGGATCTGTACGTGGAAAGTCCCGCCGCGTCACAACCGGGGCCTAGAATGTGGAAAAGTTGGCCCAACCTTGGCTATACATGTACATATGTCCTAAACAAACCAAAACATGTAGGGAGGTCCATTAGGCTACCCTCATATGGAGAAAGCTATAGGGGTAGACGATCCGGGGCCCCCGGTCTAGGGTTTCACCGAAGGAAGACCGTCGGAGCGTCGAAATCACATGAAAACTTGCATGTGCCCCTAGGATATGTGTGTGAGAGTGGTTAAAGGTTGTTAGGTGCCATGTGTAGGCCCCATGAGTGACCCCCTTCCTGGACATCGTTAACACTTAGTAAAATCCTGGATCTGTACGTGGAAAGTCTCGCCGCGTCACAACCGGTGCCTAGAATGTGGCAAAGTTGGGCAAACCTTGGATCTACATGTACATATGTCCTAAACAAACCAAAACAAGTAGAGAGGTCCACCGGGCTACCCTCATACGAAGATAGCTATAGGGGTAGACGATCCGGGGCCCCCGGTCTAGGGTTTCGCCGGAGGAAGACCGCTGGAGCGTTGAAATCACATGAAAACTTGCATGTGCCTCTAGGATATGTGTGTGAGAGTGGTGCAAGGTTATTAGGTGCCATGTGTAGGCCCCATGTGTGAGCCCCTTCCCGGACATGCGTTAACACTTAGTAAAATCCTGGATCTACGTGGAAAGTCTCGCCGCGTCACAACCGGGGCCTAAAATGTGGCAAAGTTGGCCCAACCTTGGCTCTAGATGTACATATGTCCTAAACAAACCAAAACAAGTAGAGAGGTCCACCGGGCTACCCTCGTACGGAGATAGCTATAGGGGTAGACGATCTGGGGCCCCCGGTCTAGGGTTTCGCCGGAGGAAGACCGCCGGAGCATCGAAATCACATGAAAACTTGCATGTGCCCCTAGGATATGTGTGTTAGAGTGGTGCAAGGTTGTTAGGTGCCATGTGTAGGCCCCATGTGTGACCCCCTTCCCGGACATGCGTTAACACTTAGTAAAATCCTGGATCTGTACGTGGAAAGTCCTGCCGCGTCACAACGGGGGCCTAGAATGTGGCAAAGTTGGCCCAACCTTGGCTCTACATGTACATATGTCCTAAACAAACCAAAACAAGTAGAGAGGTCCACCGGGCTACCCTCGTACGAAGAAAGCTATAGGGGTAGACGATCCGGGGCCCCCGGTCTAGTGTTTCGCCGGAGGAAGACCGCCGGAGCGTCGAAATCACATGAAAACTTGCATGTGCCCCTAGGATATGTGTGTGAGAGTGGTGCAAGGTTGTTAGGTGCCATGTGTAGGCCCCATGTGTGACCCCCTTCCCGGACATGCGTTAACACTTAGTAAAATCCTGGATCTGTACGTGGAAAGTCCCGCGGCATCACAACTGGGGCCTAGAATGTCGCAAAGTTGGCCCAACCTTGGCTCTCCATGTACATATGTCCTAAACAAACCAAAACAAGTAGAGAGGTCCACCGGGCTACCCTCGTACGGAGAAAGCTATAGCGGTAAACGATCCGGGGCCCCGGTCTAGGGTTTCGCCGGAGGAAGACCACTGGAGCGTCGGAATCACATGAAAACTTGCATGGTGCCCCTAGGATATGTGTGTGAGAGTGGTGCAAGGTTGTTAGGTGCCATTTGTAGGCCCCCTGTGTGACCCCCTTCCCGGACATGCGTTAACACATAGTAAAATCCTGGATCTGTACGTGGAAAGTCCCGCCGCGTCACAACCGTGGCCTAAATGTGGCAAAGTCCGCCCAACCTTGGATATACATGTACATATGTCCTAAACAAACCAAAACAAGTAGAGACATCCACTGGGCTACCCTTGTACGGAGATAGCTATAGGGGTAGACGATCCGAGGCCACCGGTCTAGGGTTTCGCCGGAGGAAGACCACAGGAGCGTCGGAATCACATGAAAACTTGCATGTGCCCCTAGGATATGTGTGTGAGAGTGGTGCAAGGTTGTTAGGTGCCATGTGTAGGCCCCATGTGTGACCCCCTTACCGGACATGCGTTAACACTTAGTAAAATCCTGGATCTACACGTGGAAAGTCCCGCCGTGTCACAACCGGGGCCTAGAATGTGGCAAAGTTGGCCCAACCTTGGCTCTCCATGTACATATGTCCTAAACAAACCAAAACAAGTAGAGAGGTCCACCAGGCTACCCTCGTACGGAGAAAGCTATAGGGGTAGACGATCCGGGGCCCCCGGTCTAGGGTTTCGCCGGAGGAAGACCGCCGGAGCGTCGAAATCACATGAAAACTTGCATGTGCCCCTAGGATATGTGTGTGAGAGTGGTGCAAGGTTGTTAGGTGCCATGTGTAGGCCCCATGTGTGACCCCCTTCCCGGACATGCGTTAATACTTAGTAAAATCCTGGATCTGTACGTGGAAAGTCCCGCGGCGTCACAACGGGGGCCTAGAATGTCGCAAAGTTGGACCAACCTTGGCTCTCCATGTACATATGTCCCAAACAAACCAAAACAAGTAGAGAGGTCAATCAGGCTACCCTCGTACGGAGAAAGCTATAGGGGTAGACGATCCGGGGCCCCGGTCTAGGGTTTCGCCGGAGGAAGACCGCCGGAGCGTCGAAATCACATGAAAACTTGCATGTGCCCCTAGGATATGTGTGTGAGAGTGGTGCAAGGTTGTTAGGTGCCATGTGTAGGACCCATGTGTGACCCCCTTCCCGGACATGCGTTAACACTTAGTAAAATCCTGGATCTGTACGTGGAAAGTCCCGCCGCGTCACAACCGGGGCCTAGAATGTGGCAAAGTCGTCCCAACCTTAGCTCTAGATTTACATATGTCGTAAACGAACCAAAACAAGTAGAGAGGTACATCGGGCTACCCTCGTACGGAGATAGGTATTGGGGTAGACGATCCGGGGGCCCCGGTCTAGGGTTTCGCCGGAGGAAGTCCGCCGGAGCGTTGAAATCACATGAAAACTTGAATGTGCCCCTAGGATATGTGTGTGAGAGTGGTGCAAGGTTATTAGGTGCCATGTGTAGGCCCTATGTGTGCCCCCCTTTACCGGACATGCGTTAACACTTAGTAAAATCCTGGATCTGTACGTGGAAAGTCCCGCCGCGTCACAACCGGGGCCTAGAATGTGGCAAAGTTGGCCCAACCTTGGCTCTCCATGTACATATGTCCTAAACAAACCAAAACAACTAGAGAGGTCCACCGTGCTACCCACGTACGGAGATAGCTGGGGGGGTAGACGATCCGGGACCCCCGGTCTAGGGTTTCGCCGGAGGAAGACCGTCGGAGCGTCGAAATAACATGAAAACTTGCATGTGCCCCTAGGATATGTGTGTGAGAGTGGTGAAATGTTTTTAGGTGCCGTGTGTAGGCCCCATGTGTGACCCCCTTCCCGGACATGCGTTAACACTTAGTAAAATCCTGGATCTGTACGTGGAAAGTCTCGCCGCGTCACAACCGGGGCCTAGAATCTGGCAAAGTTGGGCCAACCTTGGCTCTACATGTACATATGTCCTAAACAAACCAAAACAAGTAGAGAGGTCCACCGGGCTACCCTCGTACGGAGATAGCTATAGGGGTAGACTATCCGGGGCCCCCGGTCTAGGGTTTCGCCGGAGGAAGACCGCCGGAGCGTTGAAATCACATGAAAACTTGAATGTGCCCCTAGGATATGTGTGTGAGAGTGGTCAAAGGTTGTTAGGTGCCATGTGTAGGCCCCATGTGTGACCCCCTTCCCGGACATGCGTTAACACTTAGTAAAATCCTGGATCTGTACGTGGAAAGTCCCGCCGCGTCACAACCGAGGCCTAGAATGTGGAAAAGTTGGCCCAACCTTGGCTCTACATGTAAATATGTCCTAAACAAACCATAACATGTAGGGAGGTCCATTAGCCTACCCTCGTATGCAGAAAGCTATAGGGGTAGACGATCCGGGGCCCCCGGTCTAGGGTTTCACCGAAGGAAGACCGCCGGAGCGTCGAAATCACATGAAAACTTGCATGTGCCCCTAGGATATGTGTGTGAGAGTGGTTAAAGATTGTTAGGTTCCATGTGTAGGCCCCATGAGTGACCCCCTTCCTGGACATCGTTAACACTTAGTAAAATCCTGGATCTGTACGTGGAAAGTCTCGCCGCGTCACAACCGGTGCCTAGAATGTGGCAAAGTTGGGCAAACCTTGGATCTACATGTACATATGTCCTAAACAAACCAAAACAAGTAGAGAGGTCCACCGGGCTACCCTCGTACGAAGATAGCTATAGGGGTAGACGATCCGGGGCCCCCGGTCTAGGGTTTCGCCGGAGGAAGACCGCTGGAGCGTTGAAATCACATGAAAACTTGCAAGTGCCTCTAGGATATGTGTGTGAGAGTGGTGCAAGGTTGTTAGGTGCCATGTGTAGGCCCCATGTGTGAGCCCCGTCCTGGACATGCGTTAACACTTAGTAAAATCCTGGATCTGTACGTGGAAAGTCTCGCCGCGTCACAACCGGGGCCTAAAATGTGGCAAAGTTGGCCCAACCTTGGCTCTAGATGTACATATGTCCTAAACAAACCAAAACAAGTAGAGAGGTCCACCGGGCTACCCTCGTACGGAGATAGCTATAGGGGTAGACGATCTGGGGCCCCCGGTCTAGGGTTTCGCCGGAGGAAGACCGCCGGAGCGTCGAAATCACATGAAAACTTGCATGTGCCCCTAGGATATGTGTGTGAGAGTGGTGCAAGATTGTTAGGTGCCATGTGTAGGCCCCATGTGTGACCCCCTTCCCGGACATGCGTTAACACTTAGTAAAATCCTGGATCTGTACGTGGAAAGTCCCGCCGCGTCACAACCGGGGCCTAGAATGTGGCAAAGTTGGCCCAACCTTGGCTCTCCATGTACATATGTCCTAAACAAACCAAAACAAGTAGAGAGGTCAATCAGGCTACCCTCGTACGGAGAAAGTTATAGGGGTAGACGATCCGGGGCCCCGGTCTAGGGTTTCGCCAGAGGAAGACCGCCGGAGCGTCGAAATCAAATGAAAACTTGCATGTGCCCCTAGGATATGTGTGTGAGAGTGGTGCAAGGTTGTTAGGTGCCATGTGTAGGCCCCATGTGTGACCCCCTTCCGGGACATGCGTTATTACTTAGTAAAGTCATGGATCTGTACGTGGAAAGTCCCGCCGCGTCACAACCGGGGCCTAGAATGTGGCAAAGTTGGCCATACCTTGGCTCTACATGTACATATGTCCTAAACAAACCAAAACAAGTAGAGAGGTCTACCGGGCTACCCTCGTATGGACATAGCTATAGGGGTAGACGACCCGGGACACCCGGTCTAGAGTTTTGCCGGAGGAAGACCGCCGGAGCGTCAAAATCACATGAAAACTTGCATGTGCCCCTAGGATATGTGTATGAGAGTGGTGCAAGGTTGTTAGGTGCCATGTGTAGGCCCCTTGTGTGACCCCCTTCCCGGACATGCGTTAACACTTAGTAAAATCCTAGATCTGTACGTGGAAAGTCCCGCCGCGTCACAACCGGAGCCTAGAATGTGGCAAAGTAGGCCCAACCTTAGCTCTAGATGTACATATGTCCTAAACGAACCAAAACAAGTAGAGAGGTCCACCGGCTACCCTCGTACGGAGATAGCTATAGGGGTAGACTATCCGGGGCCCCCGGTCTAGGGTTTCGCCGGAGGAAGACCGCCGGAGCGTTGAAATCACATGAAAACTTGAATGTGCCCCTAGGATATGTGTGTGAGAGTGGTCAAAGGTTGTTAGGTGCCATGTGTAGGCCCCATGTGTGACCCCCTTCCCGGACATGCGTTAACACTTAGTAAAATCCTGGATCTGTACGTGGAAAGTCCCGCCGCGTCACAACCGAGGCCTAGAATGTGGAAAAGTTGGCCCAACCTTGGCTCTACATGTAAATATGTCCTAAACAAACCAAAACATGTAGGGAGGTCCATTAGGCTACCCTCGTATGCAGAAAGCTATAGGGGTAGACGATCCGGGGCCCCCGGTCTAGGGTTTCACCGAAGGAAGACCGCCGGAGCGTCGAAATCACATGAAAACTTGCATGTGCCCCTAGGATATGTGTGTGAGAGTGGTTAAAGATTGTTAGGTTCCATGTGTAGGCCCCATGAGTGACCCCCTTCCTGGACATCGTTAACACTTAGTAAAATCCTGGATCTGTACGTGGAAAGTCTCGCCGCGTCACAACCGGTGCCTAGAATGTGGCAAAGTTGGGCAAACCTTGGATCTACATGTACATATGTCCTAAACAAACCAAAACAAGTAGAGAGGTCCACCGGGCTACCCTCGTACGAAGATAGCTATAGGGGTAGACGATCCGGGGCCCCCGGTCTAGGGTTTCGCCGGAGGAAGACCGCTGGAGCGTTGAAATCACATGAAAACTTGCAAGTGCCTCTAGGATATGTGTGTGAGAGTGGTGCAAGGTTGTTAGGTGCCATGTGTAGGCCCCATGTGTGAGCCCCTTCCTGGACATGCGTTAACACTTAGTAAAATCCTGGATCTGTACGTGGAAAGTCTCGCCGCGTCACAACCGGGGCCTAAAATGTGGCAAAGTTGGCCCAACCTTGGCTCTAGATGTACATATGTCCTAAACAAACCAAAACAAGTAGAGAGGTCCACCGGGCTACCCTCGTACGGAGATAGCTATAGGGGTAGACGATCTGGGGCCCCCGGTCTAGGGTTTCGCCGGAGGAAGACCGCCGGAGCGTCGAAATCACATGAAAACTTGCATGTGCCCCTAGGATATGTGTGTGAGAGTGGTGCAAGATTGTTAGGTGCCATGTGTAGGCCCCATGTGTGACCCCCTTCCCGGACATGCGTTAACACTTAGTAAAATCCTGGATCTGTACGTGGAAAGTCCCGCCGCGTCACAACCGGGGCCTAGAATGTGGCAAAGTTGGCCCAACCTTGGCTCTCCATGTACAAATGTCCTAAACAAACCAAAACAAGTAGAGAGGTCAATCAGGCTACCCTCGTACGGAGAAAGTTATAGGGGTAGACGATCCGGGGCCCCGGTCTAGGGTTTCGCCAGAGGAAGACCGCCGGAGCGTCGAAATCAAATGAAAACTTGCATGTGCCCCTAGGATATGTGTGTGAGAGTGGTGCAAGGTTGTTAGGTGCCATGTGTAGGCCCCATGTGTGACCCCCTTCCGGGACATGCGTTATTACTTAGTAAAGTCATGGATCTGTACGTGGAAAGTCACGCCGCGTCACAACCGGGGCCTAGAATGTGGCAAAGTTGGCCATACCTTGGCTCTACATGTACATATGTCCTAAACAAACCAAAACAAGTAGAGAGGTCTACCGGGCTACCCTCGTATGGACATAGCTATAGGGGTAGACGACCCGGGACCCCCGGTCTAGAGTTTTGCCGGAGGAAGACCGCCGGAGCGTCAAAATCACATGAAAACTTGCATGTGCCCCTAGGATATGTGTATGAGAGTGGTGCAAGGTTGTTAGGTGCCATGTGTAGGCCCCTTGTGTGACCCCCTTCCCGGACATGCGTTAACACTTAGGAAAATCCTAGATCTGTACGTGGAAAGTCCCGCCGCGTCACAACCGGAGCCTAGAATGTGGCAAAGTAGGCCCAACCTTAGCTCTAGATGTACATATGTCCTAAACGA
The DNA here is from genome assembly GCA_916181665.1 of Avena sativa. Lineage (NCBI taxonomy): Eukaryota > Viridiplantae > Streptophyta > Magnoliopsida > Poales > Poaceae > Avena > Avena sativa. The sequence continues at coordinate 196,931,706 of OV702286.1, forward strand.
ACCAAAACAAGTAGAGAGGTCCACCGGCTACCCTCGTACGGAGATAGCTATAGGGGTAGACGATCCGGGGGCCCCGGTCTAGGGTTTCGCCGGAGGAAGACCGCCAGAGCGTCGAAATCACATGAGAACTTGAATGTGCCCCTAGGACATGTGTGTGAGAGTGGTTCAGGTTATTAGGTGCCATGTGTAGGCCCCATGTGTGACCCCCTTCCCGGACATGCGTTAACACTTAGTAAAATCCTGGATCTGTACGTGGAAAGTCCCGCCGCGTCACAACCGGGGCCTAGAATGTGGAAAAGTTGGCCCAACCTTGGCTATACATGTACATATGTCCTAAACAAACCAAAACATGTAGGGAGGTCCATTAGGCTACCCTCATATGGAGAAAGCTATAGGGGTAGACGATCCGGGGACCCCGGTCTAGGGTTTCACCGAAGGAAGACCGTCGGAGCGTCGAAATCACATGAAAACTTGCATGTGCCCCTAGGATATGTGTGTGAGAGTGGTTAAAGGTTGTTAGGTGCCATGTGTAGGCCCCATGAGTGACCCCCTTCCTGGACATCGTTAACACTTAGTAAAATCCTGGATCTGTACGTGGAAAGTCTCGCCGCGTCACAACCGGTGCCTAGAATGTGGCAAAGTTGGGCAAACCTTGGATCTACATGTACATATGTCCTAAACAAACCAAAACAAGTAGAGAGGTCCACCGGGCTACCCTCGTACGAAGATAGCTATAGGGGTAGACGATCCGGGGCCCCCGGTCTAGGGTTTCGCCGGAGGAAGACCGCTGGAGCGTTGAAATCACATGAAAACTTGCATGTGCCTCTAGGATATGTGTGTGAGAGTGGTGCAAGGTTATTAGGTGCCATGTGTAGGCCCCATGTGTGAGCCCCTTCCCGGACATGCGTTAACACTTAGTAAAATCCTGGATCTGTACGTGGAAAGTCTCGCCGCATCACAACCGGGGCCTAAAATGTGGCAAAGTTGGCCCAACCTTGGCTCTAGATGTACATATGTCCTAAACAAACCAAAACAAGTAGAGAGGTCCACCGGGCTACCCTCGTACGGAGATAGCTATAGGGGTAGACGATCTGGGGCCCCCGGTCTAGGGTTTCGCCGGAGGAAGACCGCCGGAGCGTCGAAATCACATGAAAACTTGCATGTGCCCCTAGGATATGTGTGTTAGAGTGGTGCAAGGTTGTTAGGTGCCATGTGTAGGCCCCATGTGTGACCCCCTTCCTGGACATGCGTTAACACTTAGTAAAATCCTGGATCTGTACGTGGAAAGTCCCATCGCATCACAACCGGGGCCTAGAAGGTGGCAAAGTTGGCCCAACCTTGGATCTACATGTACATATGTCCTAAACAAACCAAAACAAGTAGAGAGGTCCACCGGGCTACCCTCGTACGGAGAAAGCTATAGCGGTAAACGATCCGGGGCCCCGGTCTAGGGTTTCGCCGGAGGAAGACCACTGGAGCGTCGGAATCACATGAAAACTTGCATGGTGCCCCTAGGATATGTGTGTGAGAGTGGTGCAAGGTTGTTAGGTGCCATTTGTAGGCCCCATGTGTGACCCCCTTCCCGGACATGCGTTAACACATAGTAAAATCCTGGATCTGTACGTGGAAAGTCCCGCCGCGTCACAACCGTGGCCTAAATGTGGCAAAGTCCGCCCAACCTTGGATATACATGTACATATGTCCTAAACAAACCAAAACAAGTAGAGACATCCACTCGGCTACCCTTGTACGGAGATAGCTATAGGGGTAGACGATCCGAGGCCACCGGTCTAGGGTTTCGCCGGAGGAAGACCACCGGAGCGTCGGAATCACATGAAAACTTGCATGTGCCCCTAGGATATGTGTGTGAGAGTGGTGCAAGGTTGTTAGGTGCCATGTGTAGGCCCCATGTGTTTCCCCCCTTACCGGACATGCGTTAACACTTAGTAAAATCCTGGATCTGCACGTGGAAAGTCCCGCCGTGTCACAACCGGGGCCTAGAATGTGGCAAAGTTGGCCCAACCTTGGCTCTCCATGTACATATGTCCTAAACAAACCAAAACAAGTAGAGAGGTCCACCAGGCTACCCTCGTACGGAGAAAGGTATAGGGGTAGACGATCCGGGGCCCCCGGTCTAGGGTTTCGCCGGAGGAAGACCGCCGGAGCGTCGAAATCACATGAAAACTTGCATGTGCCCCTAGGATATGTGTGTGAGAGTGGTGCAAGGTTGTTAGGTGCCATGTGTAGGCCCCATGTGTGACCCCCTTCCCGGACATGCGTTAATACTTAGTAAAATCCTGGATCTGTACGTGGAAAGTCCCGCGGCGTCACAACGGGGGCCTAGAATGTCGCAAAGTTGGACCAACCTTGGCTCTCCATGTACATATGTCCCAAACAAACCAAAACAAGTAGAGAGGTCAATCAGGCTACCCTCGTACGGAGAAAGCTATAGGGGTAGACGATCCGGGGCCCCGGTCTAGGGTTTCGCCGGAGGAAGACCGCCGGAGCGTTGAAATCACATGAAAACTTGCATGTGCCCCTAGGATATGTGTGTGAGAGTGGTGCAAGGTTTTTAGGTGCCATGTGTAGGACCCATGTGTGACCCCCTTCCCGGACATGCGTTAACACTTAGTAAAATCCTGGATCTGTACGTGGAAAGTCCCGCCGCGTCACAACCGGGGCCTAGAATGTGGCAAAGTCGTCCCAACCTTAGCTCTAGATTTACATATGTCGTAAACGAACCAAAACAAGTAGAGAGGTCCATCGGGCTACCCTCGTACGGAGATAGGTATTGGGGTAGACGATCCGGGGGCCCCGGTCTAGGGTTTCGCCGGAGGAAGTCCGCCGGAGCGTTGAAATCACATGAAAACTTGAATGTGCCCCTAGGTTATGTGTGTGAGAGTGGTGCAAGGTTATTAGGTGCCATGTGTAGGCCCTATGTGTGCCCCCCTTTACCGGACATGCGTTAACACTTAGTAAAATCCTGGATCTGTACGTGGAAAGTCCCGCCGCGTCACAACCGGGGCCTAGAATGTGGCAAAGTTGGCCCAACCTTGGCTATCCATGTACATATGTCCTAAACAAACCAAAACAACTAGAGAGGTCCACCGTGCTACCCACGTACGGAGATAGCTATTGGGGTAGACGATCCGGGACCCCCGGTCTAGGGTTTCGCCGGAGGAAGACCGTCGGAGCGTCGAAATCACATGAAAACTTGCATGTGCCCCTAGGATATGTGTGTGAGAGTGGTGAAATGTTTTTAGGTGCCGTGTGTAGGCCCCATGTGTGACCCCCTTCCCGGACATGCGTTAACACTTAGTAAAATCCTGGATCTGTACGTGGAAAGTCTCGCCGCGTCACAATCGGGGCCTAGAATCTGGCAAAGTTGGGCCAACCTTGGCTCTACATGTACATATGTCCTAAACAAACCAAAACAAGTAGAGAGGTCCACCGGGCTACCCTCGTACGGAGATAGCTATAGGGGCAGACTATCCGGGGCCCCCGGTCTAGGGTTTCGCCGGAGGAAGACCGCCGGAGCGTTGAAATCACATGAAAACTTGAATGTGCCCCTAGGATATGTGTGTGAGAGTGGTCAAAGGTTGTTAGGTGCCATGTGTAGGCCCCATGTGTGACCCCCTTCCCGGACATGCGTTAACACTTAGTAAAATCCTGGATCTGTACGTGGAAAGTCCCGCCGCGTCACAACCGGGGCCTAGAATGTGGAAAAGTTGGCCCAACCTTGGCTCTACATGTAAATATGTCCTAAACAAACCAAAACATGTAGGGAGGTCCATTAGGCTACCCTCGTATGCAGAAAGCTATAGGGGTAGACGATCCGGGGCCCCCGGTCTAGGGTTTCACCGAAGGAAGACCGCCGGAGCGTCGAAATCACATGAAGACTTGCATGTGCCCCTAGGATATGTGTGTGAGAGTGGTTAAAGATTGTTAGGTTCCATGTGTAGGCCCCATGAGTGACCCCCTTCCTGGACATCGTTAACACTTAGTAAAATCCTGGATCTGTACGTGGAAAGTCTCGCCGCGTCACAACCGGTGCCTAGAATGTGGCAAAGTTGGGCAAACCTTGGATCTACATGTACATATGTCCTAAACAAACCAAAACAAGTAGAGAGGTCCACCGGGCTACCCTCGTACGAAGATAGTTATAGGGGTAGACGATCCGGGGCCCCCGGTCTAGGGTTTCGCCGGAGGAAGACCGCTGGAGCGTTGAAATCACATGAAAACTTGCAAGTGCCTCTAGGATATGTGTGTGAGAGTGGTGCAAGGTTGTTAGGTGCCATGTGTAGGCCCCATGTGTGAGCCCCTTCCTGGACATGCGTTAACACTTAGTAAAATCCTGGATCTGTACGTGGAAAGTCTCGCCGCGTCACAACCGGGGCCTAAAATGTGGCAAAGTTGGCCCAACCTTGGCTCTAGATGTACATATGTCCTAAACAAACCAAAACAAGTAGAGAGGTCCACCGGGCTACCCTCGTACGGAGATAGCTATAGGGGTAGACGATCTGGGGCCCCCGGTCTAGGGTTTCGCCGGAGGAAGACCGCCGGAGCGTCGAAATCACATGAAAACTTGCATGTGCCCCTAGGATATGTGTGTGAGAGTGGTGCAAGGTTGTTAGGTGCCATGTGTAGGACCCATGTGTGACCCCCTTCCCGGACATGCGTTAACACTTAGTAAAATCCTGGATCTGTACGTGGAAAGTCCCGCCGCGTCACAACCGGGGCCTAGAATGTGGCAAAGTTGGCCCAACCTTGTCTCTCCATGTACATATGTCCTAAACAAACCAAAACAAGTAGAGAGGTCAATCAGGCTACCCTCGTACGGAGAAAGCTATAGGGGTAGACGATCCGGGGCCCCGGTCTAGGGTTTCGCCAGAGGAAGACCGCCGGAGCGTCGAAATCAAATGAAAACTTGCATGTGCCCCTAGGATATGTGTGTGAGAGTGGTGCAAGGTTGTTAGGTGCCATGTGTAGGCCCCATGTGTGACCCCCTTCCGGGACATGCGTTATTACTTAGTAAAGTCATGGATCTGTACGTGGAAAGTCCCGCCGCGTCACAACCGGGGCCTAGAATGTGGCAAAGTTGGCCATACCTTGGCTCTACATGTACATATGTCCTAAACAAACCAAAACAAGTAGAGAGGTCTACCGGGCTACCCTCGTATGGACATAGCTATAGGGGTAGACGACCCGGGACCCCCGGTCTAGAGTTTTGCCGGAGGAAGACCGCCGGAGCGTCAAAATCACATGAAAACTTGCATGTGCCCCTAGGATATGTGTATGAGAGTGGTGCAAGGTTGTTAGGTGCCATGTGTAGGCCCCTTGTGTGACCCCCTTCCCGGACATGCGTTAACACTTAGTAAAATCCTGGATCTGTACGTGGAAAGTCCCGCCGCGTCACAACCGGAGCCTAGAATGTGGCAAAGTAGGACCAACCTTAGCTCTAGATGTACATATGTCCTAAACGAACCAAAACAAGTAGAGAGGTCCACCGGCTACCGTCGTACGGAGATAGCTATAGGGGTAGACGATCCGGGGGCCCCGGTCTAGGGTTTCGCCGGAGGAAGACCGCCGGAGCGTCGAAATCACATGAGAACTTGAATGTGCCCCTAGGACATGTGTGTGATAGTGGTTCAGGTTATTAGGTGCCATGTGTAGGCCCCATGTGTGACCCCCTTCCCGGACATGCGTTAACACTTAGTAAAATCCTGGATTTGTACGTGGAAAGTCCCGCGGCGTCACAACGGGGGCCTAGAATGTCGCAAAGTTGGCCCAACCCTGGCTCTCCATGTACATATGTCCCAAACAAACCAAAACAAGTAGAGAGGTCAATCAGGCTACCCTCGTACGGAGAAAGCTATAGGGGTAGACGATCCGGGGCCCCGGTCTAGGGTTTCGCCGGAGGAAGACCGCCGGAGCGTCGAAATCACGTGAAAACTTGCATGTGCCCCTAGGATATGTGTGTGAGAGTGGTGCAAGGTTGTTAGGTGCCATGTGTAGGACCCATGTGTGACCCCCTTCCCGGACATGCGTTAACACTTAGTAAAATCCTGGATCTGTACGTGGAAAGTCCCGCCGCGTCACAACCGGGGCCTAGAATGTGGCAAAGTCGTCCCAACCTTAGCTCTAGATTTACATATGTCGTAAACGAACCAAAACAAGTAGAGAGTTCCATCGGGCTACCCTCGTACGGAGATAGGTTTTGGGGTAGACGATCCGGGGGCCCCGGTCTAGGGTTTCGCCGGAGGAAGTCCGCCAGAGCGTTGAAATCACATGAAAACTTGAATGTGCCCCTAGGATATGTGTGTGAGAGTGGTTCAAGGTGATTAGGTGCCATGTGTAGGCCCTATGTGTGCCCCCCTTTACCGGACATGCGTTAACACTTAGTAAAATCCTGGATCTGTACGTGGAAAGTCCCGCCGCGTCACAACCGGGGCCTAGAATGTGGCAAAGTTGGCCCAACCTTGGCTCTCCATGTACATATGTCCTAAACAAACCAAAACAACTAGAGAGGTCCACCGTGCTACCCACGTACGGAGATAGCTATTGGGGTAGACGATCCGGGACCCCCGGTCTAGGGTTTCGCCGGAGGAAGACCGTCGGAGCGTCGAAATCACATGAAAACTTGCATGTGCTCCTAGGATATGTGTGTGAGAGTGGTGAAATGTTTTTAGGTGCCGTGTGTAGGCCCCATGTGTGACCCCCTTCCCGGACATGCGTTAACACTTAGTAAAATCCTGGATCTGTACGTGGAAAGTCTCGCCGCGTCACTACCGGGGCCTAGAATGTGGCAAAGTTGGGCCAACCTTGGCTCTACATGTACATATGTCCTAAACAAACCAAAACAAGTAGAGAGGTCCACCGGGCTACCCTCGTACGGAGATAGCTATAGGGGTAGACTATCCGGGGCCCCCGGTCTAGGGTTTCGCCGGAGGAAGACCGCCGGAGCGTTGAAATCACATGAAAACTTGAATGTGCCCCTAGGATATGTGTGTGAGAGTGGTCAAAGGTTGTTAGGTGCCATGTGTAGGCCCCATGTGTGACCCCCTTCCCGGACATGCGTTAACACTTAGTAAAATCCTGGGTCTGTACGTGGAAAGTCCCGCCGCGTCACCCCCGCGGCCTAGAATGTGGAAAAGTTGGCCCAACCTTGGCTCTACATGTAAATATGTCCTAAACAAACCAAAACATGTAGGGAGGTCCATTAGGCTACCCTCGTATGCAGAAAGCTATAGGGGTAGACGATCCGGGGCCCCCGGTCTAGGGTTTCACCGAAGGAAGACCGCCGTAGCGTCGAAATCACATGAAAACTTGCATGTGCCCCTAGGATATGTGTGTGAGAATGGTTAAAGGTTGTTAGGTTCAATTTGTAGGCCCCATGAGTGAATCCCTTCCTGGACATCGTTAACACTTAGTAAAATCCTGGATCTGTACGTGGAAAGTCTCGCCGCGTCACAACCGGTGCCTAGAATGTGGAAAAGTTGGGCAAACCTTGGATCTACATGTACATATGTCCTAAACAAACCAAAACAAGTAGAGAGGTCCACCGGGCTACCCTCGTACGAAGATAGCTATAGGGGTAGACGATCCGGGGCCCCCGGTCTAGGGTTTCGCCGGAGGAAGACCGCTGGAGCGTTGAAATCACATGAAAACTTGCAAGTGCCTCTAGGATATGTGTGTGAGAGTGGTGCAAGGTTGTTAGGTGCCATGTGTAGGCCCCATGTGTGAGCCCCTTCCCGGACATGCGTTAACACTTAGTAAAATCCTGGATCTGTACGTGGAAAGTCTCGCCGCGTCACAACCGGGGCCTAAAATGTGGCAAAGTTGGCCCAACCTTGGCTCTAGATGTACATATGTCCTAAACAAACCAAAACAAGTAGAGAGGTCCACCGGTCTACCCTCGTACGGAGATAGCTATAGGGGTAGACGATCTGGGGCCCCCGGTCTAGGGTTTCGCCGGAGGAAGACCGCCGGAGCGTCGAAATCACATGAAAACTTGCATGTGCCCCTATGATATGTGTGTGAGAGTGGTGCAAGGTTGTTAGGTGCCATGTGTAGGCCCCATGTGTGACCCCCTTCCCGGACATGCGTTAACACTTAGTAAAATCCTGGATCTGTACGTGGAAAGTCCCGCCGCGTCACAACCGGGGCATAGAATGTGGCAAAGTTGGCCCAACCTTGGCTCTCCATGTACATATGTCCTAAACAAACCAAAACAAGTAGAGAGTTCAATCAGGCTACCCTCGTACGGAGAAAGCTATAGGGGTAGACGATCCGGGGCCCCGGTCTAGGGTTTCGCCGGAGGAAGACCGCCGGAGCGTCGAAATCACATGAAAACTTGCATGTGCCCCTAGGATATGTGTGTGAGAGTGGTGCAAGGTTGTTAGGTGCCATGTGTAGGCCCCATGTGTGACCCCCTTCCGGGACATGCGTTATTACTTAGTAAAGTCATGGATCTGTACGTGGAAAGTCCCGCCGCGTCACAACCGGGGCCTAGAATGTGGCAAAGTTGGCCCAACCTTGGGTCTACATGTACATATGTCCTAAACAAACCAAAACAAGTAGAGAGGTCTACCGGGCTACCCTCGTATGGACATAGCTATAGGGGTAGACGACCCGGGACCCCCGGTCTAGAGTTTTGCCGGAGGAAGACCGCCGGAGCGTCAAAATCACATGAAAACTTGCATGTGCCCCTAGGATATGTGTATGAGAGTGGTGCAAGGTTGTTAGGTGCCATGTGTAGGCCCCATGTGTGACCCCCTTCCCGGACATGCGTTAACACTTAGTAAAATCCTGGATCTGTACGTGGAAAGTCCCGCCGCGTCACAACCGGAGCCTAGAATGTGGAAAAGTAGGCCCAACCTTAGCTCTAGATGTACATATGTCCTAAACGAACCAAAACAAGTAGAGAGGTCCACCGGCTACCCTCGTACGGAGATAGCTATAGGGGTAGACGATCCGGGGGCCCCGGTCTAGGGTTTCGCCGGAGGAAGACCGCCGGAGCGTCGAAATCACATGAGAACTTGAATGTGCCCCTAGGATATGTGTGTGAGAGTGGTTCAGGTTATTAGGTGCCATGTGTAGGCCCCATGTGTGCCCCCCTTCCCGGACATGCGTTAACACTTAGTTAAATCCTGGATCTGTACGTAGAAAGTCCCGCCGCGTCACAATCGGGGCCTATAATGTGGCAAAGTTGGCCCAACCTTGGATCTATATTTACATATGTCCTAAACAAACCAAAACAAGTAGAGAGGTCCACAGGTCTACCCTTGTACGGAGATAGCTATAGGGGTAGACGATCCGGGGCCACCGGTCTAGGGTTTCGCCAGAGGAAGACCACCGGAGGGTCGGCATCACATGAAAACTTGCATGTGCCCCTAGGATATGTGTGTGAGAGCGGTGCAAGGTTGTTAGGTGCCATGTGTAGGCCCCATGTGTGACCCCCTTCCCGGACATGCGTTAACACTTAGTAAAATCCTGGTTCTTTACGTGGAAAGTCCCGCCGCGTCACAACCGGGGCCTAGAATGTGGCAAAGTCGGCCCAACCTTAGCCCTAGATGTACATATGTCTTAAATGAACCAAAACAAGTAGAGAGGTCCACCGGGCTACCCTCGTAGAGAGATAGCTATAGGGGTAGACGATCCGGGGCCCCCGGTCTAGGGTTTCGCCGGAGGAAGACCGCCGGAGCGTCGAAATCACATGAAAACTTGCATGTGCCCCTAGGATATGTGTGTGAGAGTGGTGCAAGGTTGTTAGGTGCCATGTGTAGGCCCCATGTGTGACCCCCTTCCCGGACATGCATTAACACTTAGTAAAATCCTGGATCTGTACGTGGAAAGTCCCGTCGCGTCACAACCGGGGCCTAGAATGTGGCAAAGTTGGCCCAACCTTGGCTCTCCATGTACATATGTCCTAAACAAACCAAAACAAGTAGAGAGGTCCAACAGGCTACCCTCGTACGAAGAAAGTTATAGGGGTAGACGATCCGGGGCCCCCGGTCTAGGGTTTCGCCGGAGGAAGACCGCCGGAGCGTCGAAATCACATGAAAACTTGCATGTGCCCCTAGGATATGTGTGTGAGAGTGGTGCAAGGTTGTTAGGTGCCATGTGTAGGCCCCATGTGTGACCCCCTTCCTGGACATGCGTTAACACTTAGTAAAATCCTGGATCTGTACGTGGAAAGTCCCGCCGCGTCACAACCGGGGCCTAGAATGTGGCAAAGTTGGGCCAACCTTGGTTCTACATGTACATATGTCCTAAACAAACCAAAACAAGTAGAGAGGTCCACCGGGCTACCCTCGTACGGAGATAGCTATTGGGGTAGACGATCTGGGACCCCCGGTCTAGGGTTTCACCGGAGGAAGACCGTCGGAGCGTCGAAATCACATGAAAACTTGCATGTGCCCCTAGGATATGTGTGTGAGAGCGGTGAAAGGTTGTTAGGTGCCGTGTGTAGGCCCCATGTGTGACCCCCTTCCCGGACATGTGTTAACACTTAGTAAAATCCTGGATCTGTACGTGGAAAGTCCCGCCGCGTCACAACCGGGGCCTATAATGTGGCAAAGTTGGCCCAACCTTGGATCTACATGTACATATGTCCTAAACAAACCATAACAAGTAGAGAGGTCCACTGGGCTACCCTTGTACAGAGATAGGTATAGGGGTAGACGATCCGGGGCCACCGGTCTAGGGTTTCGCCGGAGGAAGACCACCGGAGCGTCGGAATCACATGAAAACTTGCATGTGCCCCTAGGATATGTGTGTGAGAGTGGTGCAAGGTTGTTAGGTGCCATGTGTAGGCCCCATGCGTGACCCCCTTACCGGACATGCGTTAACACTTAGTAAAATCCTGGATCTGTACGTGGAAAGTCCCACCGCGTCACAACCGGGGCCTAGAATGTGGCATAGTCGGCCCAACCTTAGCACTAGATGTACATATGTCATAAACGAACCAAAACATGTAGAGAAGTCCATCGGGCTACCCTCGTACGGAGATAGCTATTGGGGTAGACGATCCGGGGGCCCTGGTCTAGGGTTTCGCCGGAGGAAGACCGTCGGAGCGTCGAAATCACATGAAAACTTGCATGTGCCCCTAGGATATGTGTGTGAGAGTGGCGGAATGTTTTTAGGTGCCGTGTGTAGGCCCCATGTGTGACCCCCTTCCCGGACATGCGTTAACACTTAGTAAAATCCTGGATCTGTACGTGGAAAGTCTCGCTGCGTCACAACCGGGGCCTAGAATGTGGCAAAGTTGGGCCAACCTTGGCTCTACATGTACATATGTCCTAAACAAACCAAAACAAGTAGAGAGGTCCATCGGTCTACCCTCGTACGGAGATAGCTATAGGGGTAGACTATCCGGGGCCCCCGGTCTAGGGTTTCGCCGGAGGAAGACCGCCGGAGCGTTGAAATCACATTAAAACTTGAATGTGCCGCTAGGATATGTGTGTGAGAGTGGTAAAAGGTTGTTAGGTGCCATGTGTAGGCCCCATGTGTGACCCCCTTCCCGGACATGCGTTAACACTTAGTAAAATCCTGGATCTGTACGTGGAAAGTCCCGCCGCGTCACAACCGGGGCCTAGAATGTGGAAAAGTTGGCCCAACCTTGGCTCTACATGTACATATGTCCTAAACAAACCAAAACATGTATAGAGGTCCATTAGGCTACCCTCGTATGGAGAAAGCTATAGGGGTAGACGATCCGGGGCCCCCGGTCTAGGGTTTCACCGAAGGAAGACCACCGGAGCGTCAAAATCACATGAAAACTTGCATGTTCCCCTAGGATATGTGTGTGAGAGTGGTTAAACGTTGTTAGGTGCCATGTGTAGGCCCCATGTGTGACCCCCTTCCTGGACATGCATTAACACTTAGTAAAATCCTGGATCTATACGTGGAAAGTCTCGCCGCGTCACAACCGGTGCCTAGAATGTGGCAAAGTTGGGCAAACCTTGGATCTACATGTACATATGTCCTAAACAAACCAAAACAAGTAGAGAGGTCCACTGGGCTACCCTCGTACGAAGATAGCTATAGGGGTAGACGATCTGAGGCCCCCGGTCTAGGGTTTCACCGAAGGAAGACCGCCGGAGCGTCGAAATCAAATGAAAACTTGCATGTGCCCCTAGGATATGTGTGTGATAGTGGTTAAAGGTTGTTAGGTGCCATGTGTAGGCCCCATGTGTGACCCCCTTCCTGGACATGCGTTAACACTTAGTAAAATCCTGGATCTGTACGTGGAAAGTCTCGCCGCGTCACAACCGGGGCCTAGAATGTGGCAAAGTTGGGCAAACCTTGGATCTACATGTACATATGTCCTAAACAAACCAAAACAAGTAGAGAGGTCCACCGGGCTACCCTCGTACGGAGATAGCTATAGGGGTAGACTATCCGGGGGCCCCGGTCTAGGGTTTCGCCGGAGGAAGACCGCCGGAGCGTTGAAATCACATGAATACTTGAATGTGCCCCTAGGATATGTGTGTGAGAGTGGTGCAAGGTTGTTAGGTGCCATGTGTAGGCCCCATGTGTGACCCCCTCCCCGGACATGCGTTAACACTTAGTAAAATCCTGGATCTGTACGTGGAAAGTCCCGCCGCGTCACAACCGGGGCCTAGAATGTGGAAAAGTTGGCCCAACCTTGGATCTACATGTACATATGTCCTAAACAAACCAAAACAAGTCGAGAGGTCCACCGGGCTACCCTCGTACGAAGATAGCTATAGGGGTAGACGATCCGGGGCCCCCGGTCTAGGGTTTCGCCGGAGGAAGACCGCTAGAGCGTTGAAATCACATGAAAACTTGCATGTGCCTCTAGGATATGTGTGTGAGAGTGGTGCAAGGTTGTTAGGTGCCATGTGTAGGCCCCATGTGTGAGCCCCTTCCCGGACATGCGTTAACACTTAGTAAAATCCTGGATCTGTACGTGGAAAGTCCCGCCGCGTCACAACCGGGGCCTAAAATGTGGCAAAGTTGGCCCAACCTTGGCTCTAGATGTACATATGTCCTAAACAAACCAAAACAAGTAGAGAGGTCCACCGGGCTACCCTCGTACGGAGATAGCTATAGGGGTAGACGATCCGGGGCCCCCGGTCTAGGGTTTCGCCGGAGGAAGACCGCCGGAGCGTCGAAATCACATGAAAACTTGCATGTGCCCCTAGGATATGTGTGTGAGAGTGGTGAAAGGTTGTTAGGTGCCATGTGTAGGCCCCATGTGTGACCCCCTTGTCGGACATGCGTTAACACTTAGTAAAATCCTGGATCTGTACGTGGAAAGTCCTGCCGCGTCACAACCGGGGCCTAGAATGTGGCAAAGTTGGCCCAACCTTGGATCTCCATGTACATATGTCCTAAACAAACCAAAACAAGTATAGAGGTCAATAAGGCTACCCTCGTACGGAGAAAGCTATAGGGGTAGACGATCCGGGGCCCCGGTCTAGGGTTTCGCCGGAGGAAGACCGCCGGAGCGTCGAAATCACATGAAAACTTGCATGTGCCCCTAGGATATGTGTGTGAGAGTGGTGCAAGGTTGTTAGGTGCCATGTGTAGGCCCCATGTGTGACCCCCTTCCCGGACATGCGTTATTACTTAGTAAAATCATGGATCTGTACGTGGAAAGTCCCGCCGCGTCACAACCGGGGCCTATAATGTGGCAAAGTTGGCCCAACCTTGGCTCTATATTTACATATGTCCTAAACAAACCAAAACAAGTAGAGAGGTCCACGGGGCTACCCTTGTACGGAGATAGCTATAGGGATAGACGATCCGGGGCCACCGGTCTAGGGTTTTGCCGGAGGAAGACCACCGGAGGGTCGGAATCACATGAAAACTTGCATGTGCCCCTAGGATATGTGTGTGAAAGTGGTGCAAGGTTGTTAGGTGCCATGTGTAGGCCCCATGTGTGACCCCCTTCCCGGACATGCGTTAACACTTAGTAAAATCCTGGATCTGTACGTGGAAAGTCCCGCCGCGTCACAACCGGGGCTAGAATGTGGCAAAGTCGGCCCAACCTTAGCCCTAGATGTACGTATGTCCTAAATGAACCAAAACAAGTAGAGAGGTCCATCGGGCTACCCTCGTACGGAGATAGCTATAGGGGTAGACTATCCGGGGGCCCCGGTCTAGGGTTTCGCCCGAGGAAGACCGCCGGAGCGTCGAAATCACATGAAAACTTGAATGTGCCCCTAGGATATGTGTGTGAGAGTGGCGCAAGGTTATTAGGTGCCATGTGTAGGCCCCATGTGTGCCCCCCTTCCCGGACATGCGTTAACACTTAGTAAAATCCTGGATCTGTACGTGGAAACTCCCGCCGCGTCACAACCGGAGCCTAGAATGTGGCAAAGTTGCCCCAACCTTGGCTCTCCATGTACATATGTCCTAAACAAACCAAAACAAGTAGAGAGGTCCATCAGGCTACCCTCGTACGGAGAAAGCTATAGGGGTAGACGATCCGGGGCCCCCGGTCTAGGGTTTCACCGGAGGAAGGCCGCCGGAGCGTCGAAATCACATGAAAACTTGCATGTGCCCCTAGTATATGTGTGTGAGAGTGGTGCAAGGTTGTTAGGTGCCATGTGTAGGCCCCATGTGTGACCCCCTTCCCAGACATGCGTTAACACTTAGTAAAATCCTGGATCTGTACGTGGAAAGTCCCGCCGCGTCACAACCGGGGCCTAGAATGTGGCAAAGTTGGCCCAACCTTGGATCTACATGTACATATGTCCTAAACAAACCAAAAAAAGTAGAGAGGTCCACTGGGCTACCCTTGTACGGAGATAGCTATAGGGGTAGACGATCCGGGGCCACCGGTCTAGGGTTTCGCCGGAGGAAGACCACCGGAGCGTCGGAATCACATGAAAACTTGCATGTGCCCCTATTATATGTGTGTGAGAGTGGTGCAAGGTTGTTAGGTGCCATGTGTAGGCCCCATGTGTGACCCCCTTCCCGGACATGCGTTAACACTTAGTAAAATCCTGGATCTGTACGTGGAAAGTCCCGCCGCGTCACAACCGGGGCCTAGAATGTGGCATAGTCGGCCCAACCTTAGCTCTAGATGTACATATGTCGTAAACGAACCAAAACAAGTAGAGAGGTCCACCGGGCTACCCTCGTACGGAGATAGCTATAGGGGTAGACTATCCGGGGGCCCCGGTCTAGGGTTTCGCCGGAGGAAGACCGCCGGAGCGTTGAAATCACATGAAAACTTGAATGTGCCCCTAGGATATGTGTGTGAGAGTGGTAAAAGGTTGTTAGGTGCCATGTGTAGGCCCCATGTGTGACCCCCTTCCCAGACATGCGTTAACACTTAGTAAAATCCTGGATCTGTACGTGGAAAGTCCCGCCGCGTCACAACCAGGGCCAAGAATGTGGAAAAGTTGGCCCAACCTTGGCTCTACATGTACATATGTCCTAATCAAACCAAAACATGTAGAGAGGTCTATTAGGCTACCCTCGTATGGAGAAAGCTATAGGGGTAGACGATCCGAGGCCCCCGGTCCAGGGTTTCACCGAAGGAAGACCGCCGGAGCGTTGAAATCACATGAAAACTTGAATGTGCCCCTAGGATATGTGTGTGAGAGTGGTTAAAGGTTGTTAGGTGCCATGTGTAGGCCCCATGTGTGACCCCCTTCCCGGACATGCGTTAACACTTAGTAAAATCATGGATCTGTACGTGGAAAGTCCCGCCGCGTCACAACCGGGGCCTAGAATGTGGAAAAGTTGGCCCAACCTTGGCTCTACATGTACATATGTCCTAAACAAACCAAAACATGTAGAGAGGTCTATTAGGCTACCCTCGTATGGAGAAAGCTATAGGGGTAGACGATCCGAGGCCCCCCGTCTAGGGTTTCACCGAAGGAGGACCGCCGGAGCGTCGAAATCACATGAAAACTTGCATGTGCCCCTAGGATATGTGTGTGAGAGTGGTTAAAGGTTGTTAGGTGCCATGTGTAGGCCCCATGTGTGACCCCCTTCCCGGACATGCGTTAACACTTAGTAAAATCCTGCATCTGTACGTGGAAAGTTGGGCCAACCTTGGCTCTACATGTACATATGTCCTAAACAAACCAAAACAAGTAGAGAGGTCCACCGGGCTACCCTCGTACGGAGATAGCTATAGGGGTAGACTATCCGGGGCCCCCGGTCTAGGGTTTCGCGGAGGAAGACCGCCGGAGCGTTGAAATCACATGAAAACTTGAATGTGCCCCTAGTATATGTGTGTGAGAGTGGTAAAAGGTTGTTAGGTGCCATGTGTAGGCACCATGTGTGACCACCGTCCCAGACATGCGTTAACACTTAGTAAAATCCTGGATCTGTACGTGGAAAGTCCCGCCGCGTCACAACCGGGGCCTAGAATGTGGAAAAGTTGGCCCAACCTTGGCTCTACATGTACATATGTCCTAAACAAACCAAAACATGTAGAGAGGTCTATTAGGCTACCCTCGTATGGAGAAAGCTATAGGGGTAGACGATCTGAGGCCCCCGGTCTAGGGTTTCACCGAAGGAAGACCGCCGGAGCGTCGAAATCAAATGAAAACTTGCATGTGCCCCTAGGATATGTGTGTGATAGTGGTTAAAGGTTGTTAGGTGCCATGTGTAGGCCCCATGTGTGACCCCCTTCCTGGACATGCGTTAACACTTAGTAAAATCCTGGATCTGTACGTGGAAAGTCTCGCCGCGTCACAACCGGGGCCTAGAATGTGGCAAAGTTGGGCAAACCTTGGATCTACATGTACATATGTCCTAAACAAACCAAAACAAGTAGAGAGGTCCACCGGGCTACCCTCGTACGGAGATAGCTATAGGGGTAGACTATCCGGGGGCCCCGGTCTAGGGTTTCGCCGGAGGAAGACCGCCGGAGCGTTGAAATCACATGAATACTTGAATGTGCCCCTAGGATATGTGTGTGAGAGTGGTGCAAGGTTGTTAGGTGCCATGTGTAGGCCCCATGTGTGACCCCCTCCCCGGACATGCGTTAACACTTAGTAAAATCCTGGATCTGTACGTGGAAAGTCCCGCCGCGTCACAACCGGGGCCTAGAATGTGGAAAAGTTGGCCCAACCTTGGATCTACATGTACATATGTCCTAAACAAACCAAAACAAGTCGAGAGGTCCACCGGGCTACCCTCGTACGAAGATAGCTATAGGGGTAGACGATCCGGGGCCCCCGGTCTAGGGTTTCGCCGGAGGAAGACCGCTAGAGCGTTGAAATCACATGAAAACTTGCATGTGCCTCTAGGATATGTGTGTGAGAGTGGTGCAAGGTTGTTAGGTGCCATGTGTAGGCCCCATGTGTGAGCCCCTTCCCGGACATGCGTTAACACTTAGTAAAATCCAGGATCTGTACGTGGAAAGTCCCGCCGCGTCACAACCGGGGCCTAAAATGTGGCAAAGTTGGCCCAACCTTGGCTCTAGATGTACATATGTCCTAAACAAACCAAAACAAGTAGAGAGGTCCACCGGGCTACCCTCGTACGGAGATAGCTATAGGGGTAGACGATCCGGGGCCCCCGGTCTAGGGTTTCGCCGGAGGAAGACCGCCGGAGCGTCGAAATCACATGAAAACTTGCATGTGCCCCTAGGATATGTGTGTGAGAGTGGTGAAAGGTTGTTAGGTGCCATGTGTAGGCCCCATGTGTGACCCCCTTGTCGGACATGCGTTAACACTTAGTAAAATCCTGGATCTGTACGTGGAAAGTCCTGCCGCGTCACAACCGGGGCCTAGAATGTGGCAAAGTTGGCCCAACCTTGGATCTCCATGTACATATGTCCTAAACAAACCAAAACAAGTATAGAGGTCAATAAGGCTACCCTCGTACGGAGAAAGCTATAGGGGTAGACGATCCGGGGCCCCGGTCTAGGGTTTCGCCGGAGGAAGACCGCCGGAGCGTCGAAATCACATGAAAACTTGCATGTGCCCCTAGGATATGTGTGTGAGAGTGGTGCAAGGTTGTTAGGTGCCATGTGTAGGCCCCATGTGTGACCCCCTTCCCGGACATGCGTTATTACTTAGTAAAATCATGGATCTGTACGTGGAAAGTCCCGCCGCGTCACAACCGGGGCCTATAATGTGGCAAAGTTGGCCCAACCTTGGCTCTATATTTACATATGTCCTAAACAAACCAAAACAAGTAGAGAGGTCCACTGGGCTACCCTTGTACGGAGATAGCTATAGGGATAGACGATCCGGGGCCACCGGTCTAGGGTTTTGCCGGAGGAAGACCACCGGAGGGTCGGAATCACATGAAAACTTGCATGTGCCCTTAGGATATGTGTGTGAAAGTGGTGCAAGGTTGTTAGGTGCCATGTGTAGGCCCCATGTGTGACCCCCTTCCCGGACATGCGTTAACACTTAGTAAAATCCTGGATCTGTACGTGGAAAGTCCCGCCGCGTCACAACCGGGGCTAGAATGTGGCAAAGTCGGCCCAACCTTAGCCCTAGATGTACGTATGTCCTAAATGAACCAAAACAAGTAGAGAGGTCCATCGGGCTACCCTCGTACGGAGATAGCTATAGGGGTAGACTATCCGGGGGCCCCGGTCTAGGGTTTCGCCCGAGGAAGACCGCCGGAGCGTCGAAATCACATGAAAACTTGAATGTGCCCCTAGGATATGTGTGTGAGAGTGGCGCAAGGTTATTAGGTGCCATGTGTAGGCCCCATGTGTGCCCCCCTTCCCGGACATGCGTTAACACTTAGTAAAATCCTGGATCTGTACGTGGAAACTCCCGCCGCGTCACAACCGGAGCCTAGAATGTGGCAAAGTTGCCCCAACCTTGGCTCTCCATGTACATATGTCCTAAACAAACCAAAACAAGTAGAGAGGTCCATCAGGCTACCCTCGTACGGAGAAAGCTATAGGGGTAGACGATCCGGGGCCCCCGGTCTAGGGTTTCACCGGAGGAAGACCGCCGGAGCGTCGAAATCACATGAAAACTTGCATGTGCCCCTAGTATATGTGTGTGAGAGTGGTGCAAGGTTGTTAGGTGCCATGTGTAGGCCCCATGTGTGACCCCCTTCCCGGACATGCGTTAACACTTAGTAAAATCCTGGATCTCTACGTGGAAAGGCCCGCCGCGTCACAACCGGGGCCTAGAATGTGGCAAATTTGGCCCAACCTTGGCTCTACATGTACATATGTCCTAAACAAACCAAAACAAGTAGAGAGGTCCACCGAGCTACCCTCGTACGGAGATAGCTATTGGGGTAGACGATCTTGAACCCCCGGTCTAGGGTTTCACCGGAGGAAGACCGTCGGAGCGTCGAAATCACATGAAAACTTGCATGTGCCCCTAGGATATGTGTGTGAGAGTGGTGAAAGGTTGTTAGGTGCCGTGTGTAGGCCCCATGTGTGACCCTCTTCCCGGACATGTGTTAACACTTAGTAAAATCCTGGATCTGTACGTGGAAAGTCCTGCCGCGTCACAACTGGGCCTATAATGTGGCAAAGTTGGCCCAACCTTGGATCTACATGTACATATGTCCTAAACAAACCAAAACAAGTAGAGAGGTCCACTGGGCTACCCTTGTACGGAGATAGCTATAGGGGTAGACAATCCGGGGCCACCGGTCTAGGGTTTCGCCGGAGGAAGACCACCGGAGCGTCGGAATCACATGAAAACTTGCATGTGCCCCTAGGATATGTGTGTGAGAGTGGTGCAAGGTTGTTAGGTGCCATGTGTAGGCCCCATGTGTGAGCCCCTTCCTGGACATGCGTTAACACTTAGTAAAATCCTGGATCTGTACGTGGAAAGTCCCGCTGCGTCACAACCGGGGCCTAGAATGTGGCAAAGTCGGCCCAACCTTACCTCTAGATGTACATATGTCGTAAACGAACCAAAACAAGTAGAGAGGTCCATCGGGCTACCCTCGTACGGAGATAGCTATTGGGGTAGACGATCCGGGGGCCCCGGTCTAGGGTTTCGCCGGAGGAAGACCGTCGGAGCGTCGAAATCACATGAAAACATGAATGTGCCCCTAGGATATGTGTGTGAGAGTGGTGCAAGGTTATTAGGTGCCATGTGTAGGACCTATGTGTGCCCCCCTTTACCGGACATGCGTTAACACTTAGTAAAATCCTGGATCTGTACGTGGAAAGTCCCGCCGCGTCACAACCGGGGCCTAGAATGTGGCAAAGTTGTCCCAACCTAGGATCTCCATGTACATATGTCCTAAACAAACCAAAACAAGTAGAGAGGTCCACTGGGCTACCCTCGTACGGAGATAGCTATTGGGGTAGACGATCCGGGACCCCCGGTCTAGGGTTTCGCCGGAGGAAGACCGTCGGAGCGTTGAAATCACATGAAAACTTGAATGTGCCCCTAGGATATGTGTGTGAGAGTGGTCAAAGGTTGTTAGGTTCCATGTGTAGGCCCCATGTGTGACCTCCTTCCCCGACATGCGTTAACACTTAGTAAAATCCTGGATCTATACGTGGAAAGTCCCGCCGCGTCACAACCGGCGCCTAGAATGTGGAAAAGTTGGCCCAACCTTGGCTCTACATGTACATATGTCCTAAACAAACCAAAACATGTAGAGAGGTCCATTAGGCTACCCTCGTATGGAGAAAGCTATAGGGGTAGACGATCCGGGGCCCCCGGTCTAGGGTTTCACCGAAGGAAGACCGCCGGAGCGTCGAAATCACATGAAAACTTGCATGTGCCCCTAGGATATGTGTGTGAGAGTGTTTAAAGGTTGTTAGGTGCTATGTGTAGGCCCCATGTGTGACCCCCTTCCTGGACATGCGTTAACACTTAGTAAAATCCTGGATCTGTACGTGGAAAGTCCCGTCGCGTCACAACCGGTGCCTAGAATGTGGCAAAGTTGGGAAAACCTTGGATCTACATGTACATATGTCCTAAACAAACCAAAACAAGTAGAGAGGTCCACCGGCTACCCTCGTACGAAGATAGCTATAGGGGTAGACGATCTGGGGCCCCCGGTCTAGGGTTTCGCCGGAGGAAGACCGTTGGAGCGTTGAAATCACATGAAAACTTGCATGTGCCTCTAGGATATGTGTGTGAGAGTGGTGCAAGGTTGTTAGGTGCCATGTGTAGGCCCCATGTGTGAGCCCCTTCCCGGACATGCGTTAACACTTAGTAAAATCCTGGATCTGTACGTGGAAAGTCCCGCCGCGTCACAAACGGGGCCTAAAATGTGGCAAAGTTGGCCCAACCTTGGCTCTAGATGTAAAAATGTCCTAAACAAACCAAAACAAGTAGAGAGGTCCACCGGGCTACCCTCGTACGGAGATAGCTATAGGGGTAGACTATCCGGGGCCCCCGGTCTAGGGTTTCGCCGGAGGAAGACCGCCGGAGCATCGAAATCACATGAAAACTTGCATGTGCCGCTAGGATATGTGTGTGAGTGTGGTGCAAGGTTGTTAGGTTCCATGTGTAGGCCCCATGTGTGACCCCCTTTCCGTACATGCGTTAACACTTAGTAAAATCCTGGATCTGTACGTGGAAAGTCCCGCCGCGGCAACCGGGGCCTAGAATGTGGCAAAGTTGGCTCAACCTTGGCTCTCCATGTACATATGTCCTAAACAAACCAAAACATGTATAGAGGTCAATCAGGCTACCCTCGTACGGAGAAAGCTATAGGGGTAGACGATCCGGGTCCCCGGTCTAGGGTTTCGCTGGAGGAAGACCGCCGGAGCGTCGAAATCACATGAAAACTTGCATGTGCGCCTAGGATATGTGTGTGAGAGTGGTGCAAGGTTGTTAGGTGCCATGTGTAGGCCCCATGTGTGACCCCCTTCCCGGACATGCGTTAACACTTAGTAAAATCCTGGATCTGTACGTGGAAAGTCCCGCCGCGTCACAACCGGGGCCTATATGTACATATGTCCTAAACAAACCAAAACAAGTAGAGAGGTCTACCGGGCTACCCTCGTACGGAGATAGCTATAGGGGTAGACGATTCGGGGGGCCCGGTCTAGGGTTTCGCCGGAGGAAGACCGCCGGAGCGTCGAAATCACATGAGAACTTGAATGTGCCCCTAGGATATGTGTGTGAGAGTGGTGCAGGTTATTAGGTGCCATGTGTAGGCCCCATGTGTGCCCCCCTTCCCGGACATGCGTTAACACTTAGTAAAATCCTGGATCTGTACGTGGAAAGTCCCGCCGCGTCACAATCGGGGCCTATAATGTGGCAAAGTTGGTCCAACCTTGGATCTATATTTACATATGTCCTAAACAAACCAAAACAAGTAGAGAGGTCCACTGGGCTACCCTTGTACGGAGATAGCTAAAGGGGTAGACGATCCGGGGCCACCGGTCTAGGGTTTCGCCGGAGGAAGACCACCGGAGGGTCGGAATCACATGAAAACTTGCATGTGCCCCTAGGATATGTGTGTGAGAGCGGTGCAAGGTTGTTAGGTGCCATGTGTAGGCCCCATGTGTGCCCCCCTTCCCGGACATGCGTTAACACTTAGTAAAATCCTGGATCTGTACGTGGAAAGTCCCGCCGCATCACAACTGGGGCCTAGAATGTGGCAAAGTCGGCCCAACCTTATCCCTAGATGTACATATGTCCTAAATGAACCAAAACAAGTAGAGAGGTCCATCGGGCTACCCTCGTACGGAGATAGCTATAGGGGTAGACGATCCGGGGGCCCCGGTCTAGGGTTTCGCCGGAGGAAGACCGCTGGAGCGTTGAAATCACATGAAAACTTGAATGTGCCCCTAGGATATGTGTGTGAGAGTGGTAAAAGGTTGTTAGGTGCCATGTGTAGGCCCCATGTGTGACCCCCTTCCCAGACATGCGTTAACACTTAGTAAAATCCTGGATCTATACGTGGAAAGTCCCACCGCGTCACAACCGGGGCCTAGAATGTGGAAAAGTTGGCCCAACCTTGGCTCTACATGTACATATGTCCTAAACAAACCAAAACATGTAGAGAGGTCTATTAGGCTACCCTCGTATGGAGAAAGCTATAGGGGTAGACGATCCGAGGCCCCCGGTCTAGGGTTTCACCGAAGGAAGACCGCTGGAGCGTCGAAATCACATGAAAACTTGCATGTGCCCCTAGGATATGTGTGTGAGAGTGGTTAAAGGTTGTTAGGTGCCATGTGTAGGCCCCATGTGTGACCCCCTTCCTGGACATGCGTTAACACTTAGTAAAATCCTGGATCTGTACGTGGAAAGTCTCGCCGCGTCACAACCGGGGCCTAGAATGTGGCAAAGTTGGGCAAACCTTGGCTCTACATGTACATATGTCCTAAACAAACCAAAACAAGTAGAGAGGTCCACCGGCCTACCCTCGTACGGAGATAGCTATAGGGGTAGACTATCCGGGGGCCCCGGTCTAGGGTTTCGCCGGAGGAAGACCGTCAGAGCGTCGAAATTACATGAAAACTTGCATGTGCCCCTAGGATATGTGTGTGAGCGTGGTGA
This sequence comes from Avena sativa, assembly GCA_916181665.1. Taxonomy (NCBI): domain Eukaryota; kingdom Viridiplantae; phylum Streptophyta; class Magnoliopsida; order Poales; family Poaceae; genus Avena; species Avena sativa. The sequence continues at coordinate 196,955,105 of OV702286.1, forward strand.
AAGGTTGTTAGGTGTCGTGTGTAGGCCCCATGTGTGACCCCCTTCCCGGACATGTGTTAACACTTAGTAAAATCCTGGAACTGTACGTGGAAAGTCCCGCCGCGTCACAACCGGGGCCTATAATGTGGCAAAGTTGGCCCAACCTTGGATCTACATGTACATATGTCCTAAACAAACCAAAACAAGTAGATAGGTCTACCGGGCTACCCTCGTATGGAGATAGCTATAGGGGTAGACGATCCGGGACCCTCGGTCTAGAGTTTCGCCGGAGGAAGTCCGCCGGAGCGTCGAAATCACATGAAAACTTGCATGTGCCCCTAGGATATGTGTGTGAGAGTGGTGCAAGGTTGTTAGGTGCCATGTGTAGGCCTCATGTGTGACACCCTTCCCGGACGTCCGTTAACACTTAGTAAAATCCTGGATCTGTACGTGGAAAGTCCCGCCGCGTCACAACGGGGCCTAGAATGTGGCAAAGTTGGCCCAACCTTGGCTCTACATGTACATATGTCCTAAACAAACCAAAACAAGTAGAGAGGTCCATCAGGCTACCCTCGTAAGGAGAAAGCTATAGGGGTAGACGATCCGGGGCCCCCGGTCTAGGGTTTCGCCGGAGGAAGACCGTCAGAGCGTCGAAATAACATGGAAACTTGCATGTGCCCCTAGGATATGTGTGTGAGAGTGGTGCCAGGTTGTTAGGTGCCATGTGTAGGCCCCATGTGTGACCCCCTTCCCGGACATGCGTTAACACTTAGTAAAATCCTGGATCTGTACGTGGAAAGTCCCGCCGCGTCACAACCGGGGCCTAGAATCTGGCAAAGTTGGCCCAACCTTGGCTCTCCATGTACATATGTCATAAACAAACCAAAACAAGTAGAGAGGTCAATCAGGCTACCCTCGTACGGAGAAAGCTATAGGGGTAGACGATCCGGGGCCCCGGTCTACGGTTTCGCCGGAGGAAGACCGCCGGAGAGTCGAAATCACATGAAAACTTGCATGTGCCCCTAGGATATGTGTGTGAGAGTGGTGCAAGGTTGTTAGGTGCCATGTGTAGGCCCCATGTGTGACCCCCTTCCCGGACATGCGTTAACACTTAGTAAAATCCTGGATCTGTACGTGGAAAGTCCCGCCGCGTCACAACCGGGGCCTAGAATCTGGCAAAGTTGGCCCAACCTTGGCTCTCCATGTACATATGTCATAAACAAACCAAAACAAGTAGAGAGGTCAATCAGGCTACCCTCGTACGGAGAAAGCTATAGGGGTAGACGATCCGGGGCCCCGGTCTACGGTTTCGCCGGAGGAAGACCGCCGGAGAGTCGAAATCACATGAAAACTTGCATGTGCCCCTAGGATATGTGTGTGAGAGTGGTGCAAGGTTGTTAGGTGCCATGTGTAGGCCCCATGTGTGACCCCCTTCCCGGACATGCGTTAACACTTAGTAAAATCCTGGATCTGTACGTGGAAAGTCCCGCGGCGTCACAACCGGGGCCTAGAATGTGGCAAAGTTGGCCCAACCTTGGCTCTACATGTACATATGTCCTAAAAAAACCAAAACAAGTAGAGAGGTCTACCGGGCTACCCTCGTATGGACATAGCTATAGGGGTAGACGACCCGGGACCCCCGGTCTAGAGTTTTGTCGGAGGAAGACCGCCCGAGCGTCAAAATCACATGAAAACTTGCATGTGCCCCTAGGATATGTGTATGAGAGTGGTGCAAGGTTGTTAGGTGCCATGTGTAGGCCTCATGTGTGACCCCCTTCCCGGACATGCGTTAACACTTAGTAAAATACTGGATCTGTACGTGGAAAGTCCTGCCGCGTCACAACGGGGCCTAGAATGTGGCAAAGTTGGCCCAACCTTGGCTCTACATGTACATATGTCCTAAACAAACAAAAACAAGTAGAGAGGTCCATCAGGCTACCCTCGTACGGAGAAAGCTATAGGGGTAGACGATCCGGGGGCCCCGGTCTAGGGTTTCGCCGGAGGAAGACCGTCGGAGCATCGAAATCACATGAAAACTTGCATGTGCCCCTAGGATATGTGTGTGAGAGTGGTGCAAGGTTGTTAGGTGCCATGTGTAGGCCCCATGTGTGACCCCCTTCCCGGACATGCGTTAACACTTAGAAAAATCCTGGATCTGTACATGGAAAGTCCCGCCGCGTCACAACCGGGGCCTAGAATGTGGAAAAGTTGGCCCAACCTTGGCTCTCCATGTACATATGTCCTAAACAAACCAAAACAAGTAGAGAGGTCAATCAGGCTACCCTCGTAAAGAGAAAGCTATAGGGGTAGACGATCCGGGGCCCCCGGTCTAGGGTTTCGCCGGAGGAAGACCGCCGGAGCGTCGAAATCACATGAAATCTTGCATGTGCCCCTAGGATATGTGTGTGAGAGTGGTGCAAGGTTGTTAGGTGCCATGTGTAGACCCCATGTGTGACCCCCTTCCCGGACATGCGTTAACACTTAGTAAAATCATGGATCTGTACGTGGAAAGTCCCGCCGCGTCACAACCGGGGCCTAGAATGTGGCAAAGTTGGCCCAACCTTGGCTCTACATGTACATATGTCCTAAACAAACCAAAACAAGTAGAGAGGTCTACCGGGATACCCTCGTATGGAGATAGCTATAGGGGTAGACGACCCGGGACCCTCGGTCTAGAGTTTCACCGGAGGAAGTCCGCCGGAGCGTCGAAATCACATGAAAACTTGCATGTGCCCCTAGGATATGTGTGTGAGAGTGGTGAAAGGTTGTTAGGTGCCATGTGTAGGCCTCATGTGTGACACCCTTCCCGGACGTCCGTTAACACTTAGTAAAATCCTGGATCTGTACGTGGAAAGTCCCGCCGCGTCACAACTGGGGCCTAGAATGTGGCAAAGTTGGCCCAACCTTGGCTCTACATGTACATATGTCCTAAACAAACCAAAACAAGTAGAGAGGTCCATCAGGCTACCCTCGTAAGGAGAAAGCTATAGGGGTAGACGATCCGGGGCCCCCGGTCTAGGGTTTCGCCGGAGGAAGACCGTCAGAGCGTCGAAATAACATGAAAACTTGCATGTGCCCCTAGGATATGTGTGTGAGAGTGGTGCCAGGTTGCTAGGTGCCATGTGTAGGCCCCATGTGTGACCCCCTTCCCGGACATGCGTTAACACTTATTAAAATCCTGGATCTGTACCTGGAAAGTCCCGCCGCGTCACAACCGGGGCCTAGAATGTGGCAAAGTTGGCCCAACCTTGGATCTACATGTACATATGTCCTAAACAAACCAAAAAGAGTAGAGAGGTCCACCGGGCTACCCTAGTACGGAGATAGCTATTGGGGTAGACGATCCGGGACCCCCGGTCTAGGGTTTCGCCGGAGGAAGACCGTCGGAGCGTCGAAATCACATGAAAACTTGCATGTGCCCCTAGGATATGTGTGTGCGAGTGGTGAAATGTTTTTAGGTGCCGTGTGTAGGCCCCATGTGTGAACCCTTCCCGGACATGCGTTAACACTTAGTAAAATCCTCGATCTGTACGTGGAAAGTCTCGCCGCGTCACAACCGGGGCCTAGAATGTGGCAAAGTTGGGCCAACCTTGGCTCTACATGTACATATGTCCTAAACAAACCAAAACAAGTAGATAGGTCCACCGGGCTACCCTCGTACGGCGATAGCTATAGGGGTAGACGATCCGGGGCCCCCGGTCTAGGGTTTCGCCGGAGGAAGACCGCCGGAGCGTCGAAATCACATGAAAACTTGCATGTGCCCCTAGGATATGTGTGTGAGAGTGGTTAAAGGTTGTTAGGTGCCATGTGTAGGCCCCATGTGTGACCCGCTTCCCGGACATGCGTTAACACTTAGTAAAATCCTGGATCTGTACGTGGAAAGTCCCGCCGCGTCACAACCGGGGCCTAGAATGTGGAAAAGTTGGCCCAACCTTGGCTCTACATGTACATATGTCCTAAACAAACCAAAACATGTAGAGAGGTCCATTAGGCTACCCTCGTATGGAGAAAGCTATAGGGGTAGACGATCCGGGGCCCCCGGTCTAGGGTTTCACCGAAGGAAGACCGCCGGAGCGTCGGAATCACATGAAAACTTGCATGTGCCCCTAGGATATGTGTGTGAGAGTGGTTAAAGGTTGTTAGGTGCCATGTGTAGGCCCCATGTGTGACCCCCTTCCTGGACATGCGTTAACACTTAGTAAAATCCTGGATCTGTACGTGGAAAGTCCCGCCGCGTCACAACCGGTGCCTAGAATGTGGCAAAGTTGGGCAAACCTTGGATCTACATGTACATATGTCCTAAACAAACCAAAAGTAGATAGGTCCACCGGTCTACCCTCGTACGAAGATAGCTATAGGGGTAGACGATCCGCGGCCCCCGGTCTAGGGTTTCGCCGGAGGAAGACCGCTGGAGCGTTGAAATCACATGAAAACTTGCATGTGACTATAGGATATGTGTGTGAGATTGGTGCAAGGTTGTTAGATGCCTTGTGTAAGCCCCATGTGTGAGCCCCTTCCCGGACATGCGTTAACACTTAGTAAAATCCTGGATCTATACGTGGAAAGTCCCGCCGCGTCACAACCGGGGCCTAAAATGTGGCAAAGTTGGCCCAAACTTGGCTCTAGATGTACATATGTCCTAAACAAACCAAAACAAGTAGAGAGGTCCACCGGGCTACCCTCGTACGGAGATAGCTATAGGGGTAGACGATCCGGGGCCCCCGGTCTAGGGTTTCGCCGGAGGAAGACCGCTGGAGCGTCGAAATCACATGAAAACTTGCATGTGCCCCTAGGATATGTGTGTGAGAGTGGTTAAAGGTTGTTAGGTGCCATGTGTAGGCCCCATGTGTGACCCCCTTCCCGGACATGCGTTAACACTTAGTAAAATCCTGGATCTGTACGTGGAAAGTCCCGCCGCGTCACAACCAGGGCCAAGAATGTGGCAAAGTTGGGCAAACCTTGGATCTACATGTACATATGTCCTAAACAAACCAAAAGTAGATAGGTCCACAGGGCTACCCTCGTACGAAGAAAGCTATAGGGGTAGACGATCCGCGGCCCCCGGTCTAGGGTTTCGCCGGAGGAAGACCGCTGGAGCGTTGAAATCACATGAAAACTTGCATGTGACTATAGGATATGTGTGTGAGAGTGGTGCAATGTTGTTAGATGCCTTGTGTAAGCCCCATGTGTGAGCCCCTTCCCGGACATGCGTTAACACTTAGTAAAATCCTGGATCTGTACGTGGAAAGTCCCGCCGCGTCACAACCGGGGCCTAAAATGTGGCAAAGTTGGCCCAAACTTGGCTCTAGATGTACATATGTCCTAAACAAACCAAAACAAGTAGAGAGGTCCACCGGGCTACCCTCGTACGGAGATAGCTATAGGGGTAGACGATCCGGGGCCGCCGGTCTAGGGTTTCGCCGGAGGAAGACCGCCGGAGCGTCGAAATCACATGAAAACTTGCATGTGCCCCTAGGATATGTGTGTGAGAGTGGTGCAAGGTTGTTAGGTGCCATGTGTAGGCCCCATGTGTGACCCCCTTCCTGGACATGCGTTAACACTTAGTAAAATCCTGGATCTGTACGTGGAAAGTCCCGCCGCGTCACAACTGGTGCCTAGAATGTGGCAAAGTTGGGCAAACCTTGGATCTACATGTACATATGTCCTAAACAAACCAAAAGTAGATAGGTCCACCGGGCTACCCTCGTACGAAGATAGCTATAGGGGTAGACGATCCGCGGCCCCCGGTCTAGGGTTTCGCCGGAGGAAGACCGCTGGAGCGTTGAAATCACATGAAAACTTGCATGTGACTATAGGATATGTGTGTGAGAGTGGTGCAAGGTTGTTAGATGCCTTGTGTAAGCCCCATGTGTGAGCCCCTTCCCGGACATGCGTTAACACTTAGTAAAATCCTGGATCTGTACGTGGAAAGTCCCGCCGCGTCACAACCGGGGCCTAAAATGTGGCAAAGTTGGCCCAAACTTGGCTCTAGATGTACATATGTCCTAAACAAACCAAAACAAGTAGAGAGGTCCACCGGGCTACCCTCGTACGGAGATAGCTATAGGGGTAGACGATCCGGGGCCCCCGGTCTAGGGTTTCGTCGGAGGAAGACCGCTGGAGCGTCGAAATCACATGAAAACTTGCATGTGCCCCTAGGATATGTGTGTCAGAGTGGTTAAAGGTTGTTAGGTGCCATGTGTAGGCCCCATGTGTAACCCCTTCCTGGACATGCGTTAACACTTAGTAAAATCCTGGATCTGTACGCGGAAAGTCCCGCCGCGTCACAGCCGGTGCCTAGAATGTGGCAAAGTTGGGCAAACCTTGGATCTACATGAACATTTGTCCTAAACAAACCAAAAGTAGATAGGTCCACCGGGCTACCCTCGTACGAAGATAGCTATAGGGGTAGACGATCTGCGGCCCCCGGTCTAGGGTTTCGCCGGAGGAAGACTGCTGGAGCGTTGAAATCACATGAAAACTTGCATGTGACTATAGGATATGTGTGTGAGAGTGGTGCAAGGTTGTTAGATGCCTTGTGTAAGCCCCATGTGTGAGCCCCTTCCCGGACATGCGTTAACACTTAGTAAAATCCTGGATCTGTACGTGGAAAGTCCCGCCGCGTCACAACCGGGGCCTAAAATGTGGCAAAGTTGGCCCAAACTTGGCTCTAGATGTACATATGTCCTAAACAAACCAAAACAAGTAGAGAGGTCCACCGGGCTACCCTCGTACGGAGATAGCTATAGGGGTAGACGATCCGGGGCCCCCGGTCTAGGGTTTCGCCGGAGGAAGACCGCCGGAGCGTCGAAATCACATGAAAACTTGCATGTGCCCCGAGGATTTGTGTGTGAGAGTGGTGCAAGGTTGTTAGGTGCCATGTGTAGGCCCCATGTGTGACCCCCTTCCCGGACATGCGTTAACACTTAGTAAAATCCTAGATCTGTACGTGGAAAGTCCCGCCGCGTCACAACCGGGGCCTATAATGTGGCAAAGTTGGTCCAACCTTGGCTCTCCATGTACATATGTCCTAAACAAACCAAAACAAGTAGAGAGGTCAATCAGGATACCCTCGTACGGAGAAAGCTATAGGGGTAGACGATCCGGGGCCCCGGTCTAGGGTTTCGCCGGAGGAAGACCGTCGGAGCGTCGAAATCACATGAAAACTTGCATGTGCCCCTAGGATATGTGTGTGAGAGTGGTGCAAGGTTGTTAGGTGCCATGTGTAGGCCCCATGTGTGACCCCCTTCCCGGACATGCGTTATTACTTAGTAAAATCATGGATCTGTACATGGAAAGTCCCGCCGCGTCACAACCGGGGCCTAGAATGTGGCAAAGTTGGCCCAACCTTGGCTCTACATGTACATATGTCCTAAACAAACCAAAACAAGTAGAGAGGTCTACTGGGCTACCCTCGTATAGACATAGCTATAGGGCTAGACGACCCGGGACCCCCGGTCTTGAGTTTTGCCGGAGGAAGACCGCTGGAGCGTCAAAATCACATGAAAACTTGCATGTGCCCCTAGGATATGTGTATGAGAGTGGTGCAAGGTTGTTAGGTGCCATGTGTAGGCCTCATGTGTGACCCCCTTCCCGGACATGCGTTAACACTTAGTAAAATCCTGGATCTGTACGTGGAAAGTCCCGCCGCGTCAGAACCGGGGCCTAGAATGTGGCAAAGTTGGCCCAACCTTGGCTCTCCATGTACATATGTCCTAAACAAACCAAAACAAGTAGAGAGGTCAATCAGGCTACCCTCGTACGGAGAAAGCTATAGGGGTAGACGATCCGGGGCCCCGATCTAGGGTTTCGCCGGAGGAAGACCGTCGGAGCATCGAAATCACATGAAAACTTGCATGTGCCCCTAGGATATGTGTGTGAGAGTGGTGCAAGGTTGTTAGGTGCCATGTGTAGGCCCCATGTGTGACCCCCTTCCCGGACATGCGTTATTACTTAGTAAAATCATGGATCTGTACGTGGAAAGTCCCGTCGCGTCACAACCGGGGCCTAGAATGTGGCAAAGTTGGCCCAACCTTGGCTCTACATGTACATATGTCTTAAACAAACCAAAACAAGTAGAGAGGTCTACCGGGATACCCTCGTATGGACATAGCTATAGGGGTAGACGACCCGGGACCCCCGGTCCAGAGTTTTGCCGGAGGAAGACCGCCGGAGCGTCAAAATCACATGAAAACTTGCATGTGCCCCTAGGATATGTGTGTGAGAGTGGTGCAAGGTTGTTAGGTGACATGTGTAGGCCCCATGTGTGACCCCCTTCCCGGACATGCGTTAACACTTAGTAAAATCCTGGATCTGTACGTGGAAAGTCCCGCGGCGTCACAACCGGGCCCTAGAATGTGGCAAAGTTGGCCTAACCTTGGATCTCCATGTACATATGTCCTAAACAAACCAAAAAAAGTAGAGAGGTAAATCAGGCTACCCTCGTACGAAGATAGCTATAGGGGTAGACGATCCGGGGCCCCCGGTCTAGGGTTTCGCCGGAGGAAGACCGCTGGAGCGTTGAAATCACATGAAAACTTGCATGTGCCTCTAGGATATGTGTGTGAGAGTGGTGCAAGGTTGTTAGGTGCCATGTGTAGGCCCCATGTGTGAGCCCCTTCCCGGACATGCGTTAACACTTAGTAAAATCCTGGATCTGTACGTGGAAAGTCCCGCCGCGTCACAATCGGGGCCTAACATGTGGCAAAGTTGGCCCAACCTTGGCTCTAGATGTACATATGTCCTAAACAAACCAAAACAAGTAGAGAGGTCCACCGGGCTACCCTCGTACGGAGATAGCTATAGGGGTAGACGATCCGGGGCCCTCGGTCTAGGGTTTCACCGGAGGAAGACCGCCGGAGCGTCAAAATCACATGAAAACTTGCATGTGCCCCTAGGATATGTGTGTGAGAGTGGTGCAAGGTTTTTAGGTGCCATGTGTAGGCCCCATGTGTGACCCCCTTCCCGGACATGCGTTAACACTTAGTAAAATCCTGGATCTGTACGTGGAAAGTCCCGCCGCGTCACAACCGGGGCCTAGAATGTGGCAAAGTTGGCCCAACCTTGGCTCTACATGTACATATGTCCTAAACAAACCAAAACAAGTAGAGAGGTCTACCGGGCTACCCTCGTATGGACATAGCTATAGGGGTAGACGACCCGGGACCCCGGTCTAGAGTTTTGCCGGAGGAAGACCGCCGGAGCGTCAAAATCACATGAAAACTTGCATGTGCCCCTAGGATATGTGTATGAGAGTGGTGCTAGGTTGTTAGGTGCCATGTGTAGGCCTCATGTGTGACCGCCTACCCGGACATGCGTTAACACTTAGTAAAATCCTGGATCTGTACGTGGAAAGTCCTGTCGCGTCACAACGGGGCCTATAATGTGGCAAAGTTGGCCCAACCTTGGCTCTACATGTTCATATGTCCTAAACAAACCAAAACAAGTAGAGAGGTCCATCAGGCTACCCTCGTACGGAGTAAGCTATAGGGGTAGACGATCCGGGGCCCCTGGTCTAGGGTTTCGCCGGAGGAAGACCGTCGGAGCATCGAAATACAATGAAAACTTGCATGTGCCCCTAGGATATGTGTGTGAGAGTGGTGCAAGGTTTTTAGGTGCCATATGTTGGCCCCATGTGTGACCCCCTTCCCGGACATGCGTTAACACTTAGTAAAATCCTGGATCTGTACGTGGAAAGTCCCGCCGCGTCACAACCGGGGCCTAGAATGTGGCAAAGTTGGTCCAATCTTGGCTCTCCATGTACATATGTCCTAAACAAACCAAAACAAGTAGAGAGGTCAATCAGGTTACCCTCGTACGGAGAAAGCTATAGGGGTAGACGATCCGGGGCCCCCGGTCTAGGGTTTCGCCGGAGGAAGACCGCCGGAGCGTCGAAATCACATGAAAACTTGCATGTGCCCCTAGGATATGTGTGTGAGAGTGGTGCAAGGTTGTTAGGTGCCATGTGTAGGCCTCATGTGTGACACCCTTCCCGGACGTCTATTAACACTTAGTAAAATCCTGGATCTGTACGTGGAAAGTCCCGCCGCGTCACAACTGGGGCCTAGAATGTGGCAAAGTTGGCCCAACCTTGGCTCTACATGTACATATGTCCTAAACAAACCAAAACAAGTAGAGAGGTCCATCAGGCTACCGTTGTAAGGAGAAAGCTATAGGGGTAGACGATCCGGGGCCCCCGGTCTAGGGTTTCGCCGGAGGAAGACCGTCAGAGCGTCGAAATAACATGAAAACTTGCATGTGCCCCTAGGATATCTGTGTGAGAGTGGTGCAAGGTTGTTAGGTGCCATATGTAGGCCCCATGTGTGACCCCCTTCCCGGACATGCGTTAACACTTAGTAAAATCCTGGATCTGTACGTGGAAAGTCCCGCCACGTCACAACCGGGGCCTAGAATGTGGCAAAGTTGGCCCAACCTTGGCTCTCCATGTACATATGTCCTAAACAAACCAAAACAAGTAGAGAGGTAAATCAGGCTACCCTCGTACGAAGATAGCTATAGGGGTAGACGATCCGGGGCCCCCGGTCTAGGGTTTCGCCGGAGGAAGACCGCTGGACTGTTGAAATCACATGAAAACTTGCATGTGCCTCTAGGATATGTGTGTGAGAGTGGTGCAAGGTTGTTAGGTGCCATGTGTAGGCCCCATGTGTGAGCCCCTTCCCGGACATGCGTTAACACTTAGTAAAATCCTGGATCTGTACGTGGAAAGTCCCGTCGCGTCACAACCGGGGCCTAAAATGTGGCAAAGTTGGCCCAACCTTGGCTCTAGATGTACATATGTCCTAAACAAACCAAAACAAGTAGAGAGGTCCATCAGGCTACCCTCGTAAGGAGAAAGCTATAGGGGTAGACGATCCGGGGCCCCCGGTCTAGGGTTTCGCCGGAGGAAGACCGTCAGAGCATCGAAATAACATGAAAACTTGCATGTGCCCCTAGGATATGTGTGTGAGAGTGGTGCAAGGTTGTTAGGTGCCATGTGTAGGCCCCATGTGTGACCCCCTTCCCGGACATGCATTAACACTTAGTAAAATCCTGGATCTGTACGTGGAAAGTCCCGCCGCGTCACAACCGGGGCCTAGAATGTGGCAAAGTTGGCCCAACCTTGGCTCTCCATGTACATATGTCCTAAACAAACCAAAACAAGTAGAGAGGTCAATCAGGCTACCCTCGTACGGAGATAGCTATAGGGGTAGACGATCCTGGGCCCCCGGTCTAGGGTTTCACAGGAGGAAGACCGCCGGAGCGTCAAAATCACATGAAAACTTGCATGTGCCCCTAGGATATGTGTATGAGAGTGGTGCAAGGTTGTTAGGTGCCATGTGTAGGCCTCATGTGTGACCCCCTTCCCGGACATGCGTTAACACTTAGTAAAATCCTGGATCTGTACGTGGAAAGTCCTGCCACGTCACAACGGGGCCTAGAATGTGGCAAAGTTGGCCCAACCTTGGATCTACATGTACATATGTCCTAAACAAACCAAAACAAGTAGAGAGGTCCATCAGGCTACCCTCGTACGGAGAAAGCTATAGGGGTAGACGATCCGGGGCCCCCGGTCTAGGGTTTCGCCGGAGGAAGACCGCCGGAGCGTCAAAATCACATGAAAACTTGCATGTGCCCCTAAGATATATGTGTGAGAGTGGTGCAAGGTTGTTAGGTGCCATGTGTAGGCCCCATGTGTGACCCCCTTCCCGGACATGCGTTATTACTTAGTAAAATCATGGATCTGTACGTGGAAAGTCCCGCCGCGTCATAACCGGGGCCTAGAATGTGGCAAAGTTGGCCCAACCTTGGATCTACATGTACATATGTCCTAAACAAACCAAAACAAGTAGAGAGGTCTACCGGGCTACCCTCGTATGGACATAGCTATAGGGGTAGACGACCCAGGACCCCCGGTCTAGAGTTTTGCCGGAGGAAAACCGCCGGAGCGTCAAAATCACATGAAAACTTGCATGTGCCTCTAGGATATGTGTATGAGTGTGGTGCAAGGTTGTTAGGTGCCATGTGTAGGCCTCATGTGTGACCCCCTTCCCGGACATGCGTTAACACTTAGTAAAATCCTGGATCTGTACGTGGAAAGTCCTGCCACGTCATAACCGGGACCTAGAATGTGGCAAAGTTGGCCCAACCTTGGCTCTCCTTGTACATATGTCCTAAACAAACCAAAACAAGTAGAGAGGTCCATCAGGCTACCCTCGTACGAAGAAAGCTATAGGGGTAGACGATGCGGGGCCCCTGGTCTAGGGTTTCGCTGGAGGAAGACCGTCGGAGCGTCGAAATCACATGAAAACTTGCATGTGCCCCTAGTATATGTGTGTGAGAGTGGTTCAAGGTTGTTAGGTGCCATGTGTAGTCCCCATGTGTGACCCCCTTCCCGGACATGCGTTAACACTTAGTAAAATCATGGATCTGTACGTGGAAATTCCCGCCGTGTCACAACCGGGGCCTAGAATGTGGCAAAGTTGGCCCAAACTTGGCTCTACATGTACATATTTCCTAAAAAAACAAAAAACAAGTAGAGAGGTCCATCAGGCTACCTTCGCACGGAGAAAGCTATAGGGGTAGACGATCCGGGGGCCCCGGTCTAGGGTTTCGCCGGAGGAAGACCGCCGGAGCGTCGAAATCACATGAAAACTTGCATGTGCCCCTAGGATATGTGTGTGAGAGTGGTGCAAGGTTGTTAGGTGCCATGTGTAGACCCCATGTGTGACCCCCTTCCCGGACATGCGTTAACACTTAGTAAAATCATGGATTTGTACGTGGAAATTCCCGCCGCGTCACAACCGGGGCCTAGAATGTGGCAAAGTTGGCCCAACCTTGGCTCTACATGTACATATGTCCTAAACAAACCAAAACAAGTAGAGAGGTCTACCGGGCTACCCTCGTATGGAGATAGCTATAGGGGTAGACGACCTGGGACCCTCGGTCTAGAGTTTCGCCGGAGGAAGACCGCCGGAGCGTCGAAATCACATGAAAACTTGCATGTGCCCCGAGGATATGTGTGTGAGAGTGGTGCAAGGTTGTTAGGTGCCATGTGTAGGCCTCATGTGTGACACCCTTCCCGGACGTCCGTTAACACTTAGTAAAATCCTGGATCTGTACGTGGAAAGTCCCGCCGCGTCACAACTAGGGCCTAGAATGTGGCAAAGTTGGCCCAACCTTGGCTCTACATGTAGATATGTCCTAAACAAACCAAAACAAGTAGAGAGGTCCACCGGGCTACCCTCGTACGAAGATAGCTATTGGGGTAGACGATCCGGGACCCCCGGTCTAGGGTTTCACCGGAGGAAGACCGTCGGAGCGTCGAAATCACATGAAAACTTGCATGTTCCCCTAGGATATGTGTGTGAGAGTGGTGAAATGTTTTTAGGTGCCGTGTGTAGGCCCCATGTGTGACCCCCTTCCCGGACATGCGTTAACACTTAGTAAAATCCTCGATCTGTATGTGGAAAGTCTCGCCGCGTCACAACCGGGGCCTAGAATGTGGCAAAGTTGGGCCAACCTTGGCAAGACATGTACATATGTCCTAAACAAACCAAAACAAGTAGAGAGATCCACCGGGCTACCCTCGTACGGAGATAGCTATAGGGGTAGACTATCTGGGGGCCCCGGTCTAGGGTTTCGCCGGAGGAAGACCGCCGGAGCGTTGAAATCACATGAAAACTTGAATGTGCCCCGAGGATATGTGTGTGAGAGTGGTCAAAGTTTGTTAGGTGCCATGTGTAGGCCCCATGTGTGACCCCCTTCCTGGACATGCGTTAACACTTAGTAAAATCCTGGATCTGTACGTGGAAAGTCCCGCCGCGTCACAACCGGTGCCTAGAATGTGGCAAAGTTGGGCAAACCTTGGATCTACATGTACATATGTCCTAAACAAACCAAAACAAGTAGATAGGTCCACCGGGCTACCCTGGTACGAAGATAGCTATAGGGGTAGACGATCCGCGGCCCCTGGTCTAGGGTTTCGCCGGAGGAAGACCGCTGGAGCGTTGAAATCACATGAAAACTTGCATGTGACTATAGGATATGTGTGTGAGAGTGGTCCAAGGTTGTTAGGTGCCATGTGTAGGCCCCATGTGTGAGCCCCTTCCCGGACATGCGTTAACACTTAGTAAAATCCTGGATCTGCACGTGGAAAGTCCCGCCGCGTCACAACCGGGGCCTAGAATGTGGCAAAGTTGGCCCAACCTTGGCTCTCCATGTACATATTTCCTAAAAAAACCAAAAACAAGTAGAGAGGTCCACCGAGCTACCCTCATACGGAGATAGCTATAGGGGTAGACGATGCGGGGCCCCCGGTCTAGGGTTTCGCCGGAGGAAGACCGCCGGAGCGTCAAAATCACATGAAAACTTGCATGTGCCCCTAGGATATGTGTATGAGAGCGGTGCAAGGTTGTTAGGTGCCATGTGTAGGCCTCATGTGTGACCCCCTTCCCGGACATGCGTTAACACTTAGTAAAATCCTGGATCTGTACGTGGAAAGTCCTGTCGCGTCACAACGAGGCCTAGAATGTGGAAAAGTTGGCCCAACCTTGGCTCTACATGTACATATGTCCTAAACAAACCAAAACAAGTAGAGAGGTCCATCAGGCTACCCTCGTACGGAGAAAGCTATAGGGGTAGACGATCCGGGGCCCGCGGTCTAGGGTTTCGCCGGAAGAAGACCGTCGAAGCATCGAAATTACATGAAAACTTGCATGTGCCCCTAGGATATGTGTCTGAGACTGGTGCAAGGTTGTTAGGTGCCATGTGTAGGCCCCATGTGTGACCCCCTTCGCGGACATGCGTTAACACTTAGTAAAATCCTAGATCTGTACGTGGAAAGTCCCGCCGCGTCACAACCGGGGCCTAGAATGTGGAAAAGTTGGCCCAAGCTTGTCTCTACATGTACATATGTCCTAAACAAACCAAAAAATGTAGAGAGGTCCATTAGGCTACCCTCGTATGGAGAAAGCTATAGGGGTAGACTATCCGGGGCCCCCGGTCTAGGGTTTCACCGAAGGAAGACCGCCGGAGCGTCGAAATCACATGAAAACTTGCATGTGCCCCTAGGATATGTGTGTGAGAGTGGTTAAAGGTTGTTAGGTGCCATGTGTAGGCCCCATGTGTGACCCCCTTCCTGGACATGCGTTAACACTTATTAAAATCCTGGATCTGTACGTGGAAAGTCCCGCCGCGTCACAACCGGTGCCTAGAATGTGGCAAAGTTGGGCAAACCTTGGATCTACATGTACATATGTCCTAAACAAAACAAAACAAGTAGATAGGTCCACCGGGCTACCCTCGTACGAAGATAGCTATAGGGATAGACGATCCGCGACCCCCGGTCTAGGGTTTCGCCGGAGGAAGACCGCTGGAGCGTTGAAATCACATGAAAACTTGCATGTGACTCTAGGATATGTGTGTAAGAGTGGTTCAAGGTTGTTAGGTGCCATGTGTAGGCCCCATGTGTGACCCCCTTCCCGGACATGCGTTAACACTTAGTAAAATCCTGGATCTGTACGTGGAAAGTCCCGCCGCGTCACAACCGGGGCCTAGAATGTGGCAAAGTTGGCCCAACCTTGGCTCTCCATGTACATATGTCCTAAACAAACAAACACAAGTAGAGAGGTCCACCAGGCTACCCTCGTACGGAGATAGCTATAGGGGTAGACGATCCGGGGCCCCCGGTCTAGGGTTTCGCCGGAGGAAGACCGCCGGAGCGTCGAAATCACATGAAAACTTGCATGTGCCCCTAGGATATGTGTGTGAGAGTGGTGCAAGGTTGTTAGGTGCCATGTGTAGGCCTCATGTGTGACACCCTTACCGGACGTCCGTTAACACTTAGTAAAATCCTGGATCTGTACGTGGAAAGTCCCGCCGCGTCACAACCGGGGCCTAAAATGTGGCAAAGTTGGCCCAACCTTGGCTCTAGATGTACATATGTCCTAAACAAACCAAAACAAGTAGAGAGGTCCACCGGTCTACCCTCGTACGGAGATAGCTATAGGGGTAGACGATCCGGGGCCCCCGGTCTAGGGTTTCGCCAGAGGAAGACCGCCGGAGCGTCGAAATCACATGAAAACTTGCATGTGCCCCATGGATATGTGTGTGAGAGTGGTGCAAGGTTGTTAGGTGCCATGTGTAGGCCTCATGTGTGACACCCTTCCCGGATGTCTGTTAACACTTAGTAAAATCCTGGATCTGTACGTGGAAAGTCCCGCCGCGTCACAACTGATGCCTAGAATGTGGCAAAGTTGGCCCAACCTTGGCTCTACATGTACATATGTCCTAAACAAACCAAAACAAGTAGAGAGGTCCATCAGGATACCCTCGTCAGGAGAAAGCTATAGGGGTAGACGATCTGGGGCCCCCGGTCTAGGGTTTCACCGGAGGAAGACCGTCAGAGCGTCAAAATGACATGAAAACTTGCATGTGCCCCTAGGATATGTGTGTGAGAGTGGTGCAAGGTTGTTAGGTGCCATGTGTAGGCCCCATGTGTGACCCCCTTCCCGGACATGCGTTAACACTTAGTAAAATCCTGGATCTCTACGTGGAAAGTCCCGCCGCGTCACAACCGGGGCCTAGAATGTGGCAAAGTTGGCCCAACCTTGGCTCTCCATGTACATATGTCCTAAACAAACCAAAACAAGTAGAGAGGTCAATCAGGCTACCCTCGTACGGAGAAAGCTATAGGGGTAGACGATCCGGGGCCCCCGGTCTAGGGTTTCGCCGGAGGAAGACCGCCGGAGCGTCGAAATCACATGAAAACTTGCATGTGCCCCTAGGATATGTGTGTGAGAGTGGTGCAAGGTTTTTAGGTGCCATGTGTAGGCCTCATGTGTGACACCCTTCCCGGACGTCCGTTAACACTTAGTAAAATCCTAGATCTGTACGTGGAAAGTCCCGCCGCGGCACAACTGGGGCCTAGAATGTGGCAAAGTTGGCCCAACCTTGGCTCTACATGTACATATGTCCTAAACAAACCAAAACAAGTAGAGATATCCATCAGGCTACCCTCGTAAGGAGAAGGCTATAGGGGTAGACGATCCGGGGCCCCCGGTCTAGGGTTTCGCCGGAGGAAGACCGTCAGAGCGTCGAAATAACATGAAAACTTGCATGTGCCCCTAGGATATGTGTGTGAGAGTGGTGCAAGGTTGTTAGGTGCCATGTGTAGGCCCCATGTGTGACCCCCTTCCCGGACATGCGTTAACACTTAGTAAAATCCTGGATCTGTACGTGGAAAGTACCGCCGCTTCACAACCGGGGCCTAGAATGTGGCAAAGTTGGCCCAACATTGGCTCTACATGTACATATGTCCTAAACAAACCAAAACAAGTAGAGAGGTCCACCGGGCTACCCTCGTACGGAGATAGCTATTGGGGTAGACGATCCGGGACCCCCGGTCTAGGGTTTCGCCGGAGGAAGACCGTCGGAGCGTCGAAATCACATGAAAACTTGCATGTGCCCCTAGGATATGTGTCCGAGAGTGGTGAAATGTTTTTAGGTGCCGTGTGTAGGCCCCATGTGTGACCCCCTTCCCGGACATGCGTTAACACTTAGTAAAATCCTCGATCTGTACGTGGAAAGTCTCGCCGCGTCACAACCGGGGCCTAGAATGTGGCAAATTTGGGCCAACCCTTGCTCTACATGTACATATGTCCTAAACAAACCAAAACAAGTAGAGAGATCCACCGGGCTACCCTCGTACGGAGATAGTTATAGGGGTAGACTATCCAGGGCCCCCGGTCTAGGGTTTCGCCGGAGGAAGACCGCCGGAGCGTTGAAATCACATGAAAACTTGAATGTGCCCCGAGGATATGTGTGTGAGAGTGGTCAAAGGTTGTTAGGTGCCATGTGTAGGCCCCATGTGTGACCCCCTTCCCGGACATGCGTTAACACTTAGTAAAATCCTGGATCTGTACGTGGAAAGTCCCGCCGCGCCACAACCGGGGCCGAGAATGTGGAAAAGTTGGCCCAAGCTTGGCTCTACATGTACATATGTCCTAAACAAACCAAAACATGTAGAGAAGTCCATTAGGCTACCCTCGTATGGAGAAAGCTATAGGGGTAGACGATCCGGGGCCCCCGGTCTAGGGTTTCACCGAAGGAAGACCGCTGGAGCGTCGAAATCACATGAAACCTTGCATGTGCCCATAGGATATGTGTGTGAGAGTGGTTAAAGGTTGTTAGGTGCCATGTGTAGGCCCCATGTGTGACACCCTTCCTGGACATGCGTTAACACTTAGTAAAATCCTGGATCTGTACGTGGAAAGTCCCGCCGCGTCACAACCGGTGCCTAGAATGTGGCAAAGTTGGGCAAACCTTGGATCTACATGTACATTTGTCCTAAACAAAACAAAACAAGTAGATAGGTCCACCGGACTACCCTCGTACGAAGATAGCTATAGGGGTAGACGATCCGTGACCCCCGGTCTAGGGTTTCGCCGGAGGAAGACCACCGGAGCGTCGGAATCACATGAAAACTTGCATGTGCCCCTAGGATATGTGTATGAGAGTGGTGCAAGGTTGTTAGGTGCCATGTGTAGGCCTCATGTGTGACCCCCTTCCCAGACATGCGTTAACACTTAGTAAAATCTTGGATCTGTACGTGGAAAGTCCCGCTGTGTCACAACCGGGGCCTAGAATGTGGAAAAGTTGGCCCAACCTTGGCTCTACATGTACATATGTCCTAAACAAACCAAAACAAGTAGAGAGGTCTACCGGGCTACCCTCGTATGGACATAGCTATAGGGGTAAACGACCCGGGACCCCCGGTCTAGAGTTTTGCCGGAGGAAGACCGCCGGAGCGTCGAAATCACATGAAAACTTGCATGTGCCCCTAGGATATGTGTGTGAGAGTGGTGCAAGGTTTTTAGGTGCCATGTGTAGGCCTCATGTGTGACCCCCTTCCCGGACATGCGTTAACACTTAGTAAAATCCTGGATCTGTACGTGGAAAGTCCCGCCACGTCACAACCGGGGCCTAGAATGTGGCAAAGGTGGCCCAACCTTGGCTCTACATGTACATATGTCCTAAACAAACCAAAACAAGTAGAGAGGTCTATCAGGCTACCCTCGTACGGAAAAAGCTATAGGGGTAGACGATCCGGGGGCCCCGGTCTAGGGTTTCGCCGGAGGAAGACCTTCGGAGCGTCGAAATCACATGAAAACTTGCATGTGCCCCTAGGATATGTGTGTGAGAGTGGTGCAAGGTTGTTAGGTGCCATGTGTAGGCCTCATGTGTGACACCCTTCCCGGACATGCGTTAACACTTAGTAAAATCATGGATCTGTATATGGAAAGTCCCGCCGCGTCACAACTGGGCCTAGAATGTGGCAAAGTTGGCCCAACCTTGGCTCTACATGTACATATGTCCTAAACAAAGCAAAACAAGTAGAGAGGTCCATCAGGCTACCCTCGTAAGGAGAAAGCTATAGGGGTAGACGATCCGGGGCCCCGGTCTAGGGTTTCGCCGGAGGAAGACCGTCAGAGCGTCGAAATAACATGAAAACTTGCATGTGCCCCTAGGATATGTGTGTGAGAGTGGTGCAAGGTTGTTAGGTGCCATGTGTAGGCCCCATGTGTGACCCCCTTCCTGGACATGCGTTAACACTTAGTAAAATCCTGGATCTGTACGTGGAAAGTGCCGCCGCGTCACAACCGGGGCCTAGAATGTGGCAAAGTTGGCCCAACCTTGGCTCTACATGTACATATGTCCTAAACAAACCAAAACAAGTAGAGAGGTCCACCGGGCTACCCTCATATGGAGATAGCTATTGGGGTAGACGATCCGGGACCCCCGGTCTAGGGTTTCGCCGGAGGAAGACCGTCGGAGCGTTGAAATAACATGAAAACTTGCATGTGCCCCTAGGATATGTGTGTGAGAGTGGTGCCAGGTTGTTAGGTGCCGTGTGTAGGCCCCATGTGTGACCCCCTTCCCGGACATGCGTTAACACTTAGTAAAATCCTCGATCTGTACGTGGAAAGTCTCGCCGCGTCACAACCAGGGCCTAGAATATGGCAAAGTTGGGCCAACCTTGGCTCTACATGTACATATGTCCTAAACAAACCAAAACAAGTAGAGAGGTCCACCGGGCTACCCTCGTACGGAGATAGCTATTGGGGTAGACTATCCGGGACCCCCAGTCTAGGGTTTCGCCGGAGGAAGACCGCCGGAGCGTCGAAATCACATGAAAACTTGCATGTGCCTCTAGGATATGTGTATGAGAGTGGTGCAAGGTTGTTAGGTGCCATGTGTAGGCCTCATGTGTGACCCCCTTCCCGGACATGCGTTATTACTTAGTAAAATCATGGATCTGTACGTGGAAAGTCTCGCCGCGTCACAACCGGGGCCTAGAATGTGGCAAAGTTGGGCCAACCTTGGCTCTACATGTATATATGCCCTAAACAAACCAAAACAAGTAGAGAGATCCACCAGGCTACCCTCGTACGGAGATAGCTATAGGGGTAGACTATCCGGGGCCCCCGGTCTACGGTTTCGCCGGAGGAAGACCGCCGGAGCGTTGAAATCACATGAAAACTTGAATGTGCCCCGAGGATATGTGTGTGAGAGTGGTCAAAGGTTGTTAGGTGCCATGTGTAGGCCCCATGTGTGACCCCCTTCCCGGACATGCGTTAACGCTTAGTAAAATCCTGGATCTGTACGTGGAAAGTCCCGCCGCGCCACAACCGGGGCCTAGAATGTGGAAAAGTTGGCCCAAGCTTGGCTCTACATGTATATATGTCCTAAACAAACCAAAACATGTAGAGAGGTCCATTAGGCTACCCTCGTATGGAGAAAGCTATAGGGGTAGACGATCCGGGGCCCCCGGTCTAGGGTTTCACCGAAGGAAGACCGCCGGAGCATCGAAATCACATGAAAACTTGCATGTGCCCCTAGGATATGTGTGTGAGAGTGGTTAAAGGTTGTTAGGTGCCATGTGTAGGCCCCATGTGTGACCCCCTTCCTGGACATGCGTTAACACTTAGTAAAATCCTGGATCTGTACGTGGAAAGTCCCGCCGCGTCACAACCGGTGCCTAGAATGTGGCAAAGCTGGGCAAACCTTGGATCTACATGTACATATGTCCTAAACAAACCAAAACAAGTAGATAGGTCCACCGGGCTACCCTCGTACGAAGATAGCTATAGGGGTAGACGATCTGCGGCCCCCGGTCTAGGGTTTCGCCGGAGGAAGACCGCCGGAGCGTCGAAATCACATGAAAACTTGCATGCGACTCTAGGATATGTGTGTGAGAGTGGTGCAAGGTTGTTAGGTGCAATGTGTAGGCCCCATGTGTGACCCCCTTCCCGGACATGCGTTAACACTTAGTAAAATCCTGGATCTGTACGTGGAAAGTCCCGCCGCGTCACAACCGGGGCCTAGAATGTGGGAAAGTTGGCCCAACCTTGGCTCTACATGTACATATGTCCTAAACAAACCAAAACAAGTAGAGAGGTCAATCAGGCTACCCTCGTACGGAGATAGCTATTGGGGTAGACTATCCGGGACCCCCAGTCTAGGGTTTCGCCGGAGGAAGACCGCCGGAGCGTCGAAATCACATGAAAACTTGCATGTGCCTCTAGGATATGTGTATGAGAGTGGTGCAAGGTTGTTAGGTGCCATGTGTAGGCCCCATGTGTGACCCCCTTCCTGGACATGCGTTAACACTTAGTAAAATCCTGGATCTGTACGTGGAAAGTCCCGCCGCGTCACAACCGGTGCCTAGAATGTGGCAAAGTTGGGCAAACCTTGGATCTACATGTACATATGTCCTAAACAAACCAAAACAAGTAGATAGGTCCACCGGGCTACCCTCGTACGAAGATAGCTATAGGGGTAGACGATCTGCGGCCCCCGGTCTAGGGTTTCGCCGGAGGAAGACCGCCGGAGCGTCGAAATCACATGAAAACTTGCATGCGACTCTAGGATATGTGTGTGAGAGTGGTGCAAGGTTGTTAGGTGCAATGTGTAGGCCCCATGTGTGACCCCCTTCCCGGACATGCGTTAACACTTAGTAAAATCCTGGATCTGTACGTGGAAAGTCCCGCCGCGTCACAACCGGGGCCTAGAATGTGGGAAAGTTGGCCCAACCTTGGCTCTCCATGTACATATGTCCTAAACAAACCAAAACAAGTAGAGAGGTCAATCAGGCTACCCTCGTACGGAGATAGCTATAGGGGTAGACGATCCGGGGCCCTGGTCTAGGGTTTCGCCGGAGGAAGACTGCCGGAGCGTCAAAATCACATGAAAACTTGCATGTGCCCCTAGGATATGTGTATGAGAGTGGTGCAAGGTTGTTAGGTGCCATGTGTAGGCCTCATGTGTGACCCCCTTCCCGGACATGCGTTAACACTTAATAAAATCCTGGATTTGTACGTGGAAAGTCCTGCCGCGTCACAACGGGGCCTAGAATGTGGAAAAGTTGGACCAACCTTGGCTCTACACGTACATATGTCCTAAACAAACCAAAACAAGTAGAGAGGTCCATCAGGCTACCCTCGTACGGAGAAAGCTATAGGGGTAGACGATCCGGGGGCCCCGGTCTAGGGTTTCGCCGGAGGAAGACCGCCGGAGCGTCAAAATCACATGAAAACTTGCATGTGCCCCTAGGATATGTGTGTGAGAGTGGTGAAAGGTTGTTACGTGCCATGTGTAGACCCCATGTGTGACCCCCTTGCCGGACATGCGTTAACACTTAGTAAAATCATGGATCTGTACGTGGAAAGTCCCGCCGCGTCACAACCGGGGCCTAGAATGTGGCAAAGTTGGCCCAACCTTGGCTCTACATGTACATATGTCCTAAACAAACCAAAACAAGTAGAGAGGTCCATCAGGCTACCCTCGTAAGGAGAAAGCTATAGGGGTAGACGATCCGGGGCCCCCGGTCTAGGGTTTCGCCGGAGGAAGACCGTCAGAGCGTCGAATTCACATGAAAACTTGCATGTGCCCCTAGGATATGTGTGTGAGAGTGGTGCCAGGTTGTTAGGTGCCATGTGTAGGCCCCATGTGTGACCCCCTTCCCGGACATGCGTTAGCACTTAGTAAAATCCTGGATCTGTAAGTGCAAAGTCCCGCCGCGTCACAACCGGGGCCTAGAATGTGGCAAAGTTGGCCCAACCTTGGATCTACATGTACATATGTCCTAAACAAACCAAAACAAGTAGAGAGGTCCACCGGGCTACCCTCGTATGGAGATAGCTATTGGGGTAGACGATCCAGGACCCCCGGTCTAGGGTTTCGCCGGAGGAAGACCGTCGGAGCGTCGAAATCACATGAAAACTTGCATGTGCCCCTAGGATATGTGTGTGAGAGTGGTGAAATGTTTTTAGGTGCCGTGTGTAGGCCCCATGTGTGACCCCCTTCCCGGACATGCATTAACACTTAGTAAAATCCTAGATCTGTACGTGGAAAGTCCCGCCGCGTCACAACCGGGGCCTAGAATGTGGAAAAGTTGGCCCAAGCTTGTCTCTACATGTACATATGTCCTAAACAAACCAAAACATGTAGAGAGGTCCATTAGGCTACCCTCGTATGGAGAAAGCTATAGGGGTAGACTATCCGGGGCCCCCGGTCTAGGGTTTCACCGAAGGAAGACCGCCGGAGCGTCGAAATCACATGAAAACTTGCATGTGCCCCTAGGATATGTGTGTGAGAGTGGTTAAAGGTTGTTAGGTGCCATGTGTAGGCCCCATGTGTGACCCCCTTCCTGGACATGCGTTAACACTTATTAAAATCCTGGATCTGTACGTGGAAAGTCCCGCCGCGTCACAACCGGTGCCTAGAATGTGGCAAAGTTGGGCAAACCTTGGATCTACATGTACATATGTCCTAAACAAACCAAAACAAGTAGATAGGTCCACCGGGCTACCCTCGTACGAAGATAGCTATAGGGATAGACGATCCGCGGCCCCCGGTCTAGGGTTTCGCCGGAGGAAGACCGCTGGAGCGTTGAAATCACATGAAAACTTGCATGTGACTCTAGGATATGTGTGTAAGAGTGGTTCAAGGTTGTTAGGTGCCATGTGTAG
Organism: Avena sativa; assembly: GCA_916181665.1. Taxonomy (NCBI): domain Eukaryota; kingdom Viridiplantae; phylum Streptophyta; class Magnoliopsida; order Poales; family Poaceae; genus Avena; species Avena sativa. The sequence goes on from OV702286.1 coordinate 196,979,113, forward strand.
GCCCCATGTATGAGCCCCTTCCCGGACATGCGTTAACACTTAGTAAAATCCTGGATCTGTATGTGGAAAGTCCCGCCACGTCACAACCGGGGCCTAAAATGTGCCAAAGTTGGCCCAAACTTGGATCTAGATGTACATATGTCCTAAATAAACCAAAAAAAGTAGAGAGGTCCACCGGGCTACCCTCGTACGGAGATAGCTATAGGGGTAGACGATCCGGGGCCCCCGGTCTAGGGTTTCGCCGGAGGAAGACCGCCGGAGCGTCGAAATCACATGAAAACTTGCATGTGCCTCTAGGATATGTGTATGAGAGTGGTGCAAGGTTGTTAGGTGCCATGTGTAGGCCTCATGTGTGACCCCCTTCCCGGACATGCGTTATTACTTAGTAAAATCATGGATCTGTGGAAAGTCCCGCCGCGTCACAACCGGGGCCTAGAATGTGGCAAAGTTGGCCCAACCTTGGCTCTACATGTACATATGTCCTAAACAAACCAAAACAAGTAGAGAGGTCCACCGGGCTACCCTCATACGGAGATAGCTATAGGGGTAGACGATCCGGGGCCCCCGGTCTAGGGTTTCGCCGGAGGAAGACCACCGGAGCGTCAGAATCACATGAAAACTTGCATGTGCCCCTAGGATATGTGTGTGAGAGTGGTGCAAGGTTGTTAGGTGCCATGTGTAGGCCCCATGTGTGACCCCCTTCCCGGACATGCGTTAACACTTAGTAAAATCCTGGATCTGTACGTGGAAAGTCCCGCCGCGTCACAACTGGGGCCTAGAATGTGGCAAAGTCGGCCCAACGTTAGCTCTAGATGTACATATGTCCTAAACAAACCAAAACAAGTAGAGAGGTCCACCGGCTACCCTCGTACGGAGAAAGCTATAGGGGTAGACGATCCGGGGCCCCCGGTCTAGGGTTTCGCCGGAGGAAGACCATCAGATCGTCGAAATCACATGAAAACTTGCATGTGCCCCTAGGATATGTGTGTGAGAGTGGTTCAAGGTTGTTAGGTGCCATGTGTAGGCCCCATGTGTGACCCATTTCTCGGACATGCGTTAACACTTAGTAAAATAATGGATCTGTACGTGGAAAGTCCCGCCGTGTCACAACCGGGGCCTAGAATGTGGCAAAGTTGGCCCAACCTTGGCTCTACATGTACATATGTCCTAAACAAACCAAAACAAGTAGAGAGGTCCACCGGGCTACCCTCATACGGAGATAGCTATAGGGGTAGACGATCCGGGGCCCCCGGTCTAGGGTTTCGCCGGAGGAAGACCACCGGAGCGTCGGAATCACATGAAAACTTGCATGTTCCCCTAGGATAAGTGTGTGAGAGTGGTGCAAGGTTGTTAGGTGCCATGTGTAGGCCCCATGTGTGACCCCCTTCCCGGACATGCGTTAACACTTAGTAAAATCCTGGATCTATACGTGGAAAGTCCCGCCGCGTCACAACCGGGGCCTAGAATGTGGCAAAGTCGGCCCAACCATAACTCTAGATGTACATATGTCCGAAACGAACTAAAACAAGTAGAGAGGTCCACCGGGCTACCCTCGTACGGACATAGCTATAGGGGTAGACGATCCGGGGGCCCCGGTGTAGGGTTTCGCCGGAGGAAGACCGCCGGAGCGTCGAAATCACATGAAAACTTGAATGTGCCCCTAGGATATGTGTGTGAGAGTGGTGCAAGGTTATTAGGTGCTATGTGTAGGCCCCTTTGTGTGCCCACCTTCCCGGACATGTGTTAACACTTAGTAAAATCCTGGATCTGTACGTGCAAAGTCCCGCCGCGTCACAACCGGGGCCTAGAATGTGGCAAAGTTGGCCCAAACTTGGCTCTCCATGTACATATGTCCTAAACAAACCAAAAAAAGTAGAGAGGTCCATCAGGCTACCCTCGTACGGAGAAAGCTATAGGGGTAGACGATCCGGGGCCCCCGGTCTAGGGTTTCGCCGGAGGAAGACCGCCGGAGCGTCGAAATCACATGAAAACTTGCATGTGCCCCTAGGATATGTCTGTGAGAGTGGTGCAAGTTTATTAGGTGCCATGTGTAGGCCCCATGTGTGACCCCCTTCCCGGACATGCGTTAACACTTAGTAAAATGATGGATATGTACGTGGAAAGTCCCGCCGCGTCACAACCGGGGCCTAGAATGTGGCAAAGTTGGCCCAACCTTGGCTCTACATTTACATATGTCCTAAACAAACCAAAACAAGTAGAGAGGTCCACCGGGCTACCCTCGTACGAAGAAAGCTATAGGGGTAGACGATCCGGGGCCCCCGGTCTAGTGTTTCGCTGGAGGAAGACCGTCGGATCGTCGAAATCACATGAAAACTTGCATGTGCCCCTAGGATATGTGTGTGAGAGTGGTGCAAGGTTGTTAGGTGCCATGTGTAGGCCCCATGTGTGACCCATTTCTCGGACATGCGTTAACACTTAGTAAAATAATGGATCTGTACGTGGAAAGTCCCGCCGTGTCACAACCGGGGCCTAGAATGTGGCAAAGTTGGCCCAACCTTGGCTCTACATGTACATATGTCCTAAACAAACCAAAACAAGTAGAGAGGTCCACCGGGCTACCCTCATACGGAGATAGCTATAGGGGTAGACGATCCGGGGCCCCCGGTCTAGGGTTTCGCCGGAGGAAGACCACCGGAGCGTCGGAATCACATGAAAACTTGCATGTTCCCCTAGGATATGTGTGTGAGAGTGGTGCAAGGTTGTTAGGTGCCATGTGTAGGCCCCATGTGTGACCCCCTTCCCGGACATGCGTTAACACTTAGTAAAATCCTGGATCTATACGTGGAAAGTCCCGCCGCGTCACAACCGGGGCCTAGAATGTGGCAAAGTCGGCCCAACCATAACTCTAGATGTACATATGTCCGAAACGAACTAAAACAAGTAGAGAGGTCCACCGGGCTACCCTCGTACGGACATAGCTATAGGGGTAGACGATCCGGGGGCCCCGGTGTAGGGTTTCGCCGGAGGAAGACCGCCGGAGCGTCGAAATCACATGAAAACTTGAATGTGCCCCTAGGATATGTGTGTGAGAGTGGTGCAAGGTTATTAGGTGCTATGTGTAGGCCCCTTTGTGTGCCCACCTTCCCGGACATGTGTTAACACTTAGTAAAATCCTGGATCTGTACGTGCAAAGTCCCGCCGCGTCACAACCGGGGCCTAGAATGTGGCAAAGTTGGCCCAAACTTGGCTCTCCATGTACATATGTCCTAAACAAACCAAAAAAAGTAGAGAGGTCCATCAGGCTACCCTCGTACGGAGAAAGCTATAGGGGTAGACGATCCGGGGCCCCCGGTCTAGGGTTTCGCCGGAGGAAGACCGCCGGAGCGTCGAAATCACATGAAAACTTGCATGTGCCCCTAGGATATGTCTGTGAGAGTGGTGCAAGTTTATTAGGTGCCATGTGTAGGCCCCATGTGTGACCCCCTTCCCGGACATGCGTTAACACTTAGTAAAATGATGGATATGTACGTGGAAAGTCCCGCCGCGTCACAACCGGGGCCTAGAATGTGGCAAAGTTGGCCCAACCTTGGCTCTACATTTACATATGTCCTAAACAAACCAAAACAAGTAGAGAGGTCCACCGGGCTACCCTCGTACGAAGAAAGCTATAGGGGTAGACGATCCGGGGCCCCCGGTCTAGTGTTTCGCTGGAGGAAGACCGCCGGAGCGTCGAAATCACATGAAAACTTGCATGTGCCCCTAGGATATGTCTGTGAGAGTGGTGCAAGGTTGTTAGGTGCCATGTGTAGGCCCCATGTGTGACCCCCTTCCTAGACATGCGTTAACACTTAGTAAAATCCTGGATCTATACGTGGAAAGTCCCGCCACGTCACAACCGGGGCCTAGAATGTGGCAAAGTCGGCCCAACCATAGCTCTAGATGTACATATGTCCAAAACAAACTAAAACAAGTAGAGAGGTCCACCGGGCTACCCTCGTACGGAGATAGCTATAGGGGTAGACGATCCGGGGGCCCCGGTGTAGGGTTTCGCCGGAGGAAGACCGCCGGAGCGTCGAAATCACATGAAAACTTTAATGTGCCCCTAGGATATGTGTGTGAGAGTGGTGCAAGGTTATTAGGTGCTATGTGTAGGCCCCTTTGTGTGCCCACCTTCCCGGACATGTGTTAACACTTAGTAAAATCCTGGATCTGTACGTGCCAAGTCCCGCCGCGTCACAACCGGGGCCTAGAATGTGGCAAAGTTGGCCCAACCTTGGCTCTCCATCTACATATGTCCTAAACAAACCAAAAAAAGTAGAGAGGTCCATCAGGCTACCCTCGTACGGAGAAAGCTATAGGGGTAGACGATCCGGGGCCCCCGGTCTAGGGTTTCGCCGGAGGAAGACCGCCGGAGCGTCGTAATCACATGAAAACTTGCATGTGCCCCTAGGATATGTCTGTGAGAGTGGTGCAAGGTTGTTAGGTGCCATGTGTAGGCCCCATGTGTGACCCCCTTCCCGGACATGCGTTAACACTTAGTAAAATCCTGGATCTGTACGTGGAAAGTCCTGCCGCGTCATAACGAGGCCTAGAATATTGAAAGTTGGCCCAACCTTGGCTCTACATGTACATATGTCCTAAACAAACCAAAACAAGTAGAGAGGTCCATCAGGCTACCCTCGTACGGAGAAAGCTATAGGGGTAGACGATCCGGGGGCCCCGGTCTAGGGTTTCGCCGGAGATAGATCGCCGGAGCGTCGGAATCACATGAAAACTTGCATGTGCCCCTAGGATATGCGTGTGAGAGTGGTGCAAGGTTGTTAGGTGCCATGTGTAGGCCCCATGTGTGACCCCCTTCCCGGACATGCGTTAACACTTAGTAAAATCCTGGATCTGTACGTGGAAAGTCCCGCCGCGTCACAACCGGGGCCTAGAATGTGGCAAAGTTGGCCCAACCTTGGATATACTGTACATATGTCCTAAGCAAACCAAAACAAGTAGAGAGGTCCACCGGGCTACCCTCGTACGGAGATAGCTATAGGGGTAGACGATCCGGGGGCCCCGGTCTAGGGTTTCGCCGGAGGAAGACCGCCGGAGCGTCGAAATCACATGAAAACTTGAATGTGCCCCTAGGATATGTGTGTGAGAGTGGTGCAAGGTTATTAGGTGCTATGTGTAGGCCCCATGTGTGCCCACCTTCCCGGACATGTGTTAACACTTAGTAAAATCCTGGATCTGTACGTGCAAAGTCCCGCCGCGGCACAACCGGGGCCTAGAATGTGGCAAAGTTGGCCCAACCTTGGCTCTTCATGTACATATGTCCTAAACAAACCAAAACAAGTAGAGAGGTCCATCAGGCTACCCTCGTACGGAGAAAGCTATAGGGGTAGACGATCCGGGGCCCCCGGTCTAGGGTTTCGCCGGAGGAAGACCGTCGGAGCATCGAAATCACATGAAAACTTGCATGTGCCCCTAGGATATGTGTGTGAGAGTGGTGCAAGGTTGTTAGGTGCCATGTGTATGCCCCATGTGTGACCCCCTCCCGGACATGCGTTAACACTTAGTAAAATCCTGGATCTATACGTGGAAAGTCCCGCCGCGTCACAACCGGGGCCTAGAATGTGGAAAAGTCGGCCCAACCTTAGCTCTAGATGTACATATGTCCTAAACGAACCAAAACAAGTAGAGAGGTCCACCGGCTACCCTCGTACGGAGATAGCTATAGGGGTAGACGATCCGGGGGCCCCGGTCTAGGGTTTCGCTGGAGGAAGACCGCCGGAGCGTCGAAATCACATGAGAACTTGAATGTGCCCCTAGGATATGTGTGTGAGAGTGGTGCAAGGTTATTAGGTGCCATGTGTAGGCCCCATGTGTTCCCCCCTTCCCGGACATGCGTTAACACTTAGTAAAATCCTGGATCTGTACGTGGAAAGTCCCGCCGCGTCACAACCGGGGCCTAGAATGTGGAAAAGTTGGCCCAACCTTGGCTCTCCATGTACATATGTCCTAAACAAACCAAAACAAGTCGAGAGGTCCACCGGGCTACCCTCATACGGAGATAGCTATAGGGGTAGACGATCCGGGGCCCCCGGTCTAGGGTTTCGCCGGAGGAAGACCACCGGAGCGTCAGAATCACATGAAAACTTGCATGTGCCCCTAGGATATGTGTGTGAGAGTGGTGCAAGGTTGTTAGGTGCCATGTATAGGCCCCATGTGTGACCCCCTTCCCGGACATGCGTTAACACTTAGTAAAATCCTGGATCTGTACGTGGAAAGTCCCGCCGCGTCACAACCGGGGCCTAGAATGTGGCAAAGTCGGCCCAACGTTAGCTCTAGATTTACATATGTCCTAAACGAACCAAAACAAGTAGAGAGGTCCACCGGCTACCCTCGTACAGAGATAGCTTTAGGCGTAGACGATCCAGGGGCCCCGGTCTAGGGTTTCGCCGGAGGAAGACCGCCGGAGCGTCGAAATCACATGAGAACTTGAATGTGCCCCTAGGATATGTGTGTGAGAGTGGTGCAAGGTTATTAGGTGCCATGTGTAGGCCCCATGTGTGCCCCCCTTCCCGGACATGCGTTAACACTTAGTAAAATCCTGGATCTATACGTGGAAAGTCCCGCCGCGTCACAACCGGGGCCTAGAATGTGGCAAAGTTGGCCCAACCTTGGCTCTCCATGTACATATGTCCTAAACAAACCAAAACAAGTAGAGAGGTCCATCAGGCTACCCTCGTACGGAGAAAGCTATAGGGGTAGACGATCCGGGTCCCCCGGTCTAGGGTTTCGCCGGAGGAAAACCGTCGGATCGTCGAAATCATATGAAAACTTGCATGTGCCCCTAGGATATGTGTGTGAGAGTGGTTCAAGGTTGTTAGGTGCCATCTGTAGGCCCCATGTGTGACCCCCTTCTCGGACATGCGTTAACACTTAGTAAAATAATGGATCTGTACGTGGAAAGTCCCGCCGTGTCACAACCGGGGCCTAGAATGTGGCAAAGTTGGCCCAACTTTGGCTCTACATGTACATATGTCCTAAACAAACCAAAACAAGTAGAGAGGTCCACCGGGCTACCCTCATACGGAGATAGCTATAGGGGTAGACGATCCGGGGCCCCCGGTCTAGGGTTTCGCCGGAGGAAGACCACCGGAGTGTCGGAATCACATGAAAACTTGCATGTTCCCCTAGGATATGTGTGTGAGAGTGGTGCAAGGTTGTTAGGTGCCATGTGTAGGCCCCATGTGTGACCCCCTTCCCGGACATGCGTTAACACTTAGTAAAATCCTGGATCTATACGTGGAAAATCCCGCCGCGTCACAACCGGGGCCTAGAATGTGGCAAAGTCAGCCCAACCATAACTCTAGATGTACATATGTCCAAAACGAACTAAAACAAGTAGAGAGGTCCACCGGGCTACCCTCGTACGGAGATAGCTATAGGGGTAGACGATCCGGGGGCCCCGGTGTAGGGTTTCGCCGGAGGAAGACCGCCGGAGCGTCGAAATCACATGAAAACTTGAATGTGCCCCTAGGATATGTGTGTGAGAGTGGTGCAAGGTTATTAGGTGCTATGTGTAGGCCCCTTTGTGTGCCCACCTTCCCGGACATGTGTTAACACTTAGTAAAATCCTGGATCTGTACGTGCAAAGTCCCGCCGCGTCACAACCGGGGCCTAGAATGTGGCAAAGTTGGCCCAACCTTGGCTCTCCATGTACATATGTCCTAAACAAACCAAAAAAAGTAGAGAGGTCCATCAGGCTACCCTCGTACGGAGAAAGCTATAAGGGTAGACGATCCGGGGCCCCCGGTCTAGGGTTTCGCCGGAGGAAGACCGCCGGAGCGTCGAAATCACATGAAAACTTGCATGTGCCCCTAGGATATGTCTGTGAGAGTGGTGCAAGTTTGTTAGGTGCCATGTGTAGGCCCCATGTGTGACCCCCTTCCCGGACATGCGTTAACACTTAGTAAAATCCTGGATCTATACGTGGAAAGTCCCGCCGCGTCACAACCGGGGCCTAGAATGTGGCAAAGTTGGCCCAACCTTGGCTCTACATGTACATATGTCCTAAACAAACCAAAACAAGTAGAGAGGTCCGCCGGGCTACCCTCGTACGAAGAAAGCTATAGGGGTAGACGATCCGGGACCCCCGGTCTAGTGTTTCGCTGGAGGAAGACCGCCGGAGCGTCGAAATCACATGAAAACTTGCATGTGCCCCTAGGATATGTGTGTGAGAGTGGTGCAAGGTTGTTAGGTGCCATGTGTAGGCCCCATGTGTGACCCCCTTCCCGGATATGCGTTAACACTTAGTAAAATCCTGGATCTATACGTGGAAAGTCCCGCCGCGTCACAACCGGGGCCTAGAATGTGGCAAAGTCGGCCCAACCATAGATCTAGATGTACATATGTCCGAAACGAACTAAAACAAGTAGAGAGGTCCACCGGGCTACCCTCGTACGGAGATAGCTATAGGGGTAGACGATCCGGGGGCCCCGGTGTAGGGTTTCGCCGGAGGAAGACCGCCGGAGCGTCGAAATCACATGAAAACTTTAATGTGCCCCTAGGATATGTGTGTGAGAGTGGTGCAAGGTTATTAGGTGCTATGTGTAGGCCCCTTTGTGTGCCCACCTTCCCGGACATGTGTTAACACTTAGTAAAATCCTAGATCTGTACGTGCAAAGTCCCGCCGCATCACAACCGGGGCCTAGAATGTGGCAAAGTTGGCCCAACCTTGGCTCTCCATGTACATATGTCCTAAACAAACCAAAAAAAGTAGAGAGGTCCATCAGGCTACCCTCGTACGGAGAAAGCTATAGGGGTAGATGATCCGGGGCCCCCGGTCTAGGGTTTCACCGGAGGAAGACCGCCGGAGCGTCGAAATCACATGAAAACTTGCATGTGCCCCTAGGATATGTCTGTGAGAGTGGTGCAAGGTTGTTAGGTGCCATGTGTAGGCCCCATGTGTGACCCCCTTCCCGGACATGCGTTAACACTTAGTAAAATCCTGGATCTGTACGTGGAAAGTCCTGCCGCGTCACAACGAGGCCTAGAATGTGGAAAAGTTGGCCCAACCTTGGCTCTACATGTACATATGTCCTAAACAAACCAAAACAAGTAGAGAGGTCCATCAGGCTACCCTCGTACGGAGAAAGCTATAGGGGTAGACGATCCGGGGGCCCCGGTCTAGGGTTTCGTCGGAGGAAGATCGCCGGAGCGTCAAAATCACATGAAAACTTGCATGTGCCCCTAGGATATGTGTGTGAGAGTGGTGCAAGGTTGTTAGGTGCCATGTGTAGGCCTCATGTGTGACCCATTTCGTGGACATGCGTTAACACTTAGTAAAATCCTGGATCTGTACGTGGAAAGTCCTGCCGCGTCACAACGGGGGCCTAGAATGTGGCAAAGTTGGCCCAACCTTGGCTCTACATGTACATATGTCCTAAACAAACCAAAACAAGTAGAGAGGTCCACCGGGCTACCCTCGTACGAAGAAAGCTATAGGGGTAGATGATCCGGGGCCCCCGGTCTAGTGTTTCGCCGGAGGAAGACCGCCGGAGCGTCGAAATCACATGAAAACTTGCATGTGCCCCTAGGATATGTGTGTGAGATAGGTGCAAGGTTGTTAGGTGCCATGTGTAGGCCCCATGTGTGACCCCCTTCCCGGACATGCGTTAACACTTAGTAAAATCCTGGATCTGTACGTGGAAAGTCCAATCGCATCACAACCGGGGCCTAGAATGTGGCAAAGTTGGCCCAACCTTGGATCTACATGTACATATGTCCTAAACAAACCAAAACAAGTAGAGAGGTCCACCGGGCTACCCTCGTACGGAGAAAGCTATAGCGGTAGACGATCCGGGGCCCCGGTCTAGGGTTTCGCCGGAGGAAGACCACTGGAGCGTCGGAATCACATGAAAACTTGCATGTGCCCCTAGGATATGTGTGTGAGAGTGGTGCAAGGTTGTTAGGTGCCATTTGTAGGCCCCATGTGTGACCCCCTTCCCGGACATGCGTTAACACTTAGTAAAATCCTGGATCTGTACGTGGAAAGTCCCGCCGCGTCACAACCGTGGCCTAAATGTGGCAAAGTCGGCCCAACCTTGGATATACATGTACATATGTCCTAAACAAACCAAAACAAGTAGAGACATCCACTGGGCTACCCTTGTACGGAGATAGCTATAGGGGTAGACGATACGGGGCCAGCGGTCTAAGGTTTCGCCGGAGTAAGACCACCGGAGCGTCAGAATCACATGAAAACTTGCATGTGACCCTAGGATATGTGTGTGAGAGTGGTGCAAGGTTGTTAGGTGCCATTTGTAGGCCCCATGTGTGACCCTCTTCCCGGACATGCGTTAACACTTAGTAAAATCCTGGATCTGTACGTGGAAAGTCCCGCCGCGTCACAACCGTGGCCTAAATGTGGCAAAGTCGGCCCAACCTTGGATATACATGTACATATGTCCTAAACAAACCAAAACAAGTAGAGACATCCACTGGGCTACCCTTGTACGGAGATAGCTATAGGGGTAGACGATACGGGGCCACCGGTCTAAGGTTTTGCCGGAGTAAGACCACCGGAGCGTCAGAATCACATGAAAACTTGCATGTGACCCTAGGATATGTGTGTGAGAGTGGTGAAAGGTTGCTAGGTGCCATGTGTAGGCCCCATGTGTGACCCCCTTCCCGGACATGCGTTAACACTTAGTAAAATCCTGGATCTGTACGTGGAAAGTCCCGCCGCGTCACAACCGGGGCCTAGAATGTGGCAAAGTTGGCCCAACCTTGGATATACTGTACATATGTCCTAAGCAAACCAAAACAAGTAGAGAGGTCCACTGGGCTACCCTTGTACGGAGATAGCTATAGGGGTAGACGATCCGGGGCCACCGGTCTAGGGTTTCGCCGAAGGAAGATCACCGGAGCGTCGGAATCACTTGAAAACTTGCATGTGCCCCTAGGATATGTGTGTGAGAGTGGTGCAAGGTTGTTAGGTGCCATGTGTAGGCCCCATGTGTGACCCCCTCCCGGACATGCGTTAACACTTAGTAAAATCCTGGATCTATACGTGGAAAGTCCCGCCGCATCACAACCGGGGGCTAGAATGTGGAAAAGTCGGCGCAACCTTAGCTCTAGATGTACATATGTCCTAAACGAACCAAAACAAGTAGATAGGTCCACCGGCTACCCTCGTACGGAGATAGCTATAGGGGTAGACGATCTGGGGGCCCCGGTCTAGGGTTTCGCCGGAGGAAGACCGCCGGAGCGTCGAAATCACATGAGAACTTGAATGTGCCCCTAGGATATGTGTGTGAGAGTGGTGCAAGGTTATTAGGTGCCATGTGTAGGCCCCATGTGTGCCCCCCTTCCCGGACATGCGTTAACACTTAGTAAAATCCTAGATCTGTACATGGAAAGTCCCGCCGCGTCACAACCGGGGCCTAGAATGTGGCAAAGTTGGCCCAACCTTGGCTCTCCATGTACATATGTCCTAAACAAACCAAAACAAGTAGAGAGGTCCACCGGGCTACCCTCGTACGGAGAAAGCTATAGGGGTAGACGATCTGGGGCCCCCGGTCTAGGGTTTCGCCGGAGGAAGACCGTCGGATCGTAGAAATCACATGAAAACTTGCATGTGCCCCTAGGATATGTGTGTGAGAGTGGTTCAAGGTTGTTAGGTGCCATGTGTAGGCCCCATGTGTGACCCCCTTCTCGGACATGCGTTAACACTTAGTAAAATAATGGATCTGTACGTGGAAACTCCCGTCGTGTCACAACCGGGGCCTAGAATGTGGCAAAGTTGGCCCAACCTTGGCTCTACATGTACATATGTCCTAAACAAACCAAAACAAGTAGAGAGGTCCACCGGGCTACCCTCGTACGAAGAAAGCTATAGGGGTAGACGATCCGGGGCCCCCGGTCTAGTGTTTCGCCGGAGGAAGACCGCCGGAGCGTCGAAATCACATGAAAACTTGCATGTGCCCCTAGGATATGTGTGTGAGAGTGGTGCAACGTTGTTAGGTGCCATGTGTAGGCCCCATGTGTGACCCCCTTCCCGGACATGCGTTAACACTTAGTAAAATCCTGGATCTGTACGTGGAAAGTCCCATCGCATCACAACCGGGGCCTAGAATGTGGCAAAGTTGGCCCAACCTTGGATCTACTGTACATATGTCCTAAGCAAACCAAAACAAGTAGAGAGGTCCACTGGGCTACCCTTGTACGGTGATAGCTATAGGGGTAAACGATCCGGGGCCACCGGTCTAGGGTTTCGCCGGAGGAAGATCACCGGAGCGTCGGAATCACATGAAAACTTGCATGTGCCCCTAGGATATGTGTGTGAGAGTGGTGCAAGGTTGTTAGGTGCCATGTGTAGGCACCATGTGTGACCCCCTTCCCGGACATGCGTTAACACTTAGTAAAATCCTGGATCTATACGTGGAAAGGCCCGTCGCGTCACAACCGGGGCCTAGAATGTGGAAAAGTCGGCCCAACCTTAGCTCTAGATGTACATATGTCCTAAACGAACTAAAACAAGTAGAGAGGTCCACCGGGCTACCCTCGTATGGAGATAGCTATAGGGGTAGACGATCCGGGGGCCCCAGTCTAGGGTTTCACCGGAGGAAGACCGCCGGAGCGTCGAAATCACATGAAAACTTGAATGTGCCCCTAGGATATGTGTGTGAGAGTGGTGCAAGGTTATTAGGTGCTATGTGTAGGCCCCATGTGTGCCCACCTTCCCGGACATGTGTCAACACTTAGTAAAATCATGGATCTGTACGTGGAAAGTCCCGCCGCGTCACAACCGAGGCCTAGAATGTGGCAAAGTTGGCCCAACCATAGCTCTACATGTACATATGTCCTAAACAAACCAAAACAAGTAGAGAGGTCCACCGGGCTACCCTCGTACGAAGAAAGCTATAGGGGTAGACGATCCGGGGCCCCCGGTCTAGGGTTTCGCCGGAGGAAGACCGCCGGAGCATCGAAATCAAATGAAAACTTGCATGTGCCCCTAGGATATGTGTGTGAGAGTGGTGCAAGGTTGTTAGGTGCCATGTGTAGGCCCCATGTGTGACCCCCTTCCCGGACATGCGTTAACACTTAGTAAAATCCTGGATCTATACGTGGAAAGTCCCGCCGCGTCACCACCGGGGCCTAGAATGTGGCAAAGTCGGCCCAACCATAACTCTAGATGTACATATGTCCGAAACGAACTAAAACAAGTAGAGAGGTCCATCGGGCTACCCTCGTACGGAGATAGCTATAGGGGTAGACGATCTGGGGGCCCCGGTGTAGGGTTTCGCCGGAGGAAGACCGCCGGAGCGTCGAAATCACATGAAAATTTGAATGTTCCCCTAGGATATGTGTGTGAGAGTGTTGCAAGGTTGTTAGGTGCCATTTGTAGGCCCCATGTGTGACCCCCTTCCCGGACATGCGTTAACACTTAGTAAAATCCTGGATCTGTACGTGGAAAGTCCCGCCGCGTCACAACCGGGGCCTAAATGTGGAAAAGTTGGCCCAACCTTGGATATACATGTACATATGTCCTAAACAAACCAAAACAAGTAGAGAGGTCCACTAGGCTACCCTTGTACGGAGATAGCTATAGGGGTAGACGATACGGGGCCACCGGTCTAGGGTTTCGCCGGAGGAAGACCACCGGAGCGTCAGAATCACATGAAAACTTGCATGTGCCCTTAGGATATGTGTGTGAGAGTGGTACAAGGTTGTTAGGTGCCATGTGTAGGCCCCATGTGTGACCCCCTTCCCGGACATGCGTTAACACTTAGTAAAATCCTGGATCTGTACGTGGAAAGTCCCGCCGCGTCACAACCGGGGCCTAGAATGTGGCAATGTTGGCCCAACCTTGGCTCTACATGTACATATGTCCTAAACAAACCAAAACAAGTAGAGAGGTCCACCGGGCTACCCTCATACGGAGATAGCTATAGGGGTAGACGATCCGGGGTCCCCGGTCTAGTGTTTCGCCGGAGGAAGACCACCGGAGCGTCGGAATCACATGAAAACTTGCATGTTCCCCTAGGATATGTGTGTGAGAGTGGTGCAAGGTTGTTATGTGCCATGTGTAGGCCCCATGTGTGACCCCCTTCCCATACATGCGTTAACACTTAGTAAAATCCTGGATCTGTACGTGGAAAGTCCCGCCGCGTCACAACCGGGGCCTAAATGTGGCAAAGTTGGCCCAACCTTGGATATACATGTACATATGTCCTAAACAAACCAAAACAAGTAGATAGGTCCACTGGGCTACCCTTGTACGGAGATAGCTATAGGGGTAGACAATACGGGGCCACCGGTCTAGGGTTTTACCGGAGGAAGACCACCGGAGCATCAGAATCACATGAAAACTTGCATGTGCCCCTAGGATATGTGTGTGAGAGTGGTGCAAGGTTGTTAGGTGCCATGTGTAGGCCCCATGTGTGACCCCCTTCACGGACATGCGTTAACACTTAGTAAAATCCTGGATCTGTACGTGGAAAGTCCCGCCGCGTCACAACCGGGGCCTAGAATGTGGCAAAGTCGGCCCAACCTTAGCTCTAGATGTACATATGTCCTAAACGAACCAAAACAAGTAGAGAGGTCCACCGGCTACCCTCGTACGGAGATAGCTATAGGGGTAGACGATCCGGGGGCCCCGGTCTAGGGTTTTGCCGAAGGAAGACCGTCGGAGCGTTGAAATCACATGAGAACTTGAATGTGCCCCTAGGATATGTGTGTGAGAGTGGTGCAAGGTTATTAGGTGCCATGTGTAGGCCCCATGTGTGACCCCCTTCCCGGACATGCTTTAACACTTAGTAAAATCATGGATCTGTACGTGGAAAGTCCCGCCGCGTCACAACCAGGGCCTAGAATGTCGCAAAGTTGCCCAACCTTGGCTCTACATGTACATATGTCCTAAACAAACCAAAACAAGTAGAGAGGTCCACCGGGGTACCCTCATACGGAGATAGCTATAGGGGTAGACGATCCGGGGCCCCCGGTCTAGTGTTTCGCCGAAGGAAGACCACCGGAGCGTCGCAATCACATGAAAACTTGAAAGTGCCCCTAGGATATGTGTGTGAGATTGGTGCAAGGTTTTTAGGTGGCATGTGTAGGCCCCATGTGTAACCCCCTTCCCGGACATGTATTAACACTTAGTAAAATCCTGGATTTGTACGTGGAAAGTCCCGCCGCATCACAATCGGGGCCTAGAATGTGGCAAAGTTGGCCCAACCTTGGATCTCCATGTACATATGTCCTAAACAAATGAAAACAAGTAGAGAGGTCCACCGGGCTACCCTCGTACGAAGAAAGCTATAGGGGTAGACGATCCGGGGCCCCCGGTCTAGTGTTTCGCTGGAGGAAGACCGTCGGAGCGTCGAAATCACATGAAAACTTGCATGTGCCCCTAGGATATGTGTGTGAGAGTGGTGCAAGGTTGTTAGGTGCCATGTGTAGCCCCATGTGTGACCCCCTTCCCGGACATGCGTTAACACTTAGTAAAATCCTGGATCTGTACGTGGAAAGTCCCGCCGCATCACAACCGGGGCCTAGAATGTCGCAAAGTTGGCCCAACCTTGGCTCTACATGTATATATGGCCAAAGAAAACCAAAACAAATAGAGAGGTCGACCGAGATACCCTCGTACGGAGATAGCTATAGGGGTAGACGATCCGGGGACCCCGGTCTAGGGTTTTGCCGGAGGAATACCGCCGGAGCAACGAAATCACATGAAAACTTGCATGTGACCCTAGGATATGTGTGTGAGAGTGGTGCAAGGTTGTTAGGTGCCATGTGTATGCCCCATGTGTGACCCCCTTCCCGGACATGCGTTAACACTTAGTAAAATCCTGGATCTGTACGTGGAAAGTCCCGCCGCGTCACAACCGGGGCCTAGAATGTGGCAAAGTTGGCCCAACCTTGGCTATACATGTACATATGTCCTAAACAAACCAAAACAAGTAGAGAGGTCCACCGGGCTACCCTCATACGGAGATAGCTATAGAGGTAGACGATCCGGGGCCCCCGGTCTAGTGTTTCGCCGAAGGAAGACCACCGGAGCGTCGCAATCACATGAAAACTTGAAAGTGCCCCTAGGATATGTGTGTGAGATTGGTGCAAGGTTGTTAGGTGGCATGTGTGACCCCCTTCCTAGACATGCGTTAACACTTAGTAAAATCCTGGATCTCCACGTGGAAAGTTCCGCCGCGTCACAACCGGGGCCTAGAATGTGGCAAAGTTGGCCCAACCTTGTCTCTACATGTACATATGTCCTAAACAAACCAAAACAAGTAGAGAGCTCCACCGGGCTACCCACGTACGAAGAAAGCTATAGGGGTAGACGATCCGGGGCCCCCGGTCTAGGGTTTCGCCGAAGGAAGACCGCCGGAGCGTCGAAATCACAAGAAAACTTGCAAGTGCCCCTATGATATCTGTGTGAGATTGGTGCAAGGTTGTTAGGTGCCATGTGTAGGCCCCATGTGTGACCCCCTTGCCGGACATGCATTAACACTTAGTAAAATCCTGGATCTGTACGTGGAAAGTCCCGCCGCGTCACAACCGGGGCCTATAATGTGGAAAAGTTGGCCCAACCTTGGATCTACATGTACATATGTCCTAAACAAACCAAAACAAGTATAGAGGTCCACTGGGCTACCCTTGTACGGAGATAGCTATAGGGGTAGACGATCTGGGGCCACCGGTCTAGGGTTTCGCCGGAGGAAGACCACCGGAGGGTCGGAATCACATGAAAACTTGCATGTGCCCCTAGGATATGTGTGTGAGAGAGGTGCAAGGTTGTTAGGTGCCATGTGTAGGCCCCATGTGTGACCCCTTCCCGGACATGCGTTAACACTTAGTAAAATCCTGGATCTGTACGTGGAAAGTCCCGCCGCGTCACAACTGGGGCCTAGAATGTGGCAAAGTCGGCCCAACCTTAGCCCTAGATGTACATATGTCCTAAAAGAACCAAAGCAAGTAGAGAGGTCCATCGGGATACCCTCGTACGGAGATAGCTATATGGGTAGACGATCCGGGGGCCCCGGTCTAGGGTTTCGCCGGAGGAAGACCGCCAGAGGGTCGAAATCACATGAAAACTTGAATGTGCCCCTAGGATATGTGTGTGAGAGTGGTGCAAGGTTATTAGGTGCCATGTGTAGGCCCCATGTGTGCCCCCCTTCCCGGACATGCGTTAACACTTAGTAAAATCCTGGATCTGTACGTGGAAAGTGCCGTCGCGTCACAACCGGGGCCTAGAATGTGGCAAAGTTGGCCCAACCTTGGATCTCCATGTACATATGTCCTAAACAAACAAAAACAAGTAGAGAGGTCCATCAGGCTAGCCTCGTACGGAGAAATCTATAGGGGTAGATGATCCGGGGCCCCCGGTCTAGGGTTTCGCGGGAGGAAGACCGTCGGAGCATCGAAATCACATGAAAACTTGCATGTGCCCCTAGGATCTGTGTGTGAGAGTTGTGCAAGGTTTTTAGGTGCCATGTGTAGGCCCCATGTGTGACCCCCTTCCCGGACATGCGTTAACACATAGTAAAATCCTGGATCTATACGTGGAAAGTCCCGCCGCGTCACAACCGGGGCCTAGAATGTGGAAAAGTCGGCCCAACCTTAGCTCTAGATGTACATATGTCCTAAACAAACTAAAACAAGTAGAGAGGTCCACCGGGCTACCCTCGTATGGAGATAGCTATAGGGGTAGACGATCCGGGGGCCCCAGTCTAGGGTTTCACCGGAGGAAGACCGCCAGAGCGTCGAAATCACATGAAAACTTGAATGTGTCCCTAGGATATGTGTGTGAGAGTGGTGCAAGGTTATTAGGTGCTATGTGTAGGCCCCATGTGTGCCCACCTTCCCGGACATGTGTCATCACTTAGTAAAATCCTGGATCTGTACGTGCAAAGTCCCGCCGCGTCACAACCGGGGCCTAGAATGTGGCAAAGTTGGCCCAACCTTGGCTCTCCATGTACATATGTCCTAAACAAACCAAAACAAGTAGAGAGGTCCATCAGGCTACCCTCGTACGGAGAAAGCCATAGGGGTAGACGATCCGGGGCCCCCGGTCTAGGGTTTCGCCGGAGGAAGACCGCCGGAGCGTCGAAATCACATGAAAACTTGCATGTGCCCCTAGGATATGTGTGTGAGAGCGGTGCAAGGTTTTTAGGTGCCATGTGTAGGCCCCATGTGTGACCCCCTTCCCGGACATGCGTTAACACTTAGTAAAATCATGGATCTATACGTGGAAAGTCTCGCCGCGTCACAACCGAGGCCTAGAATGTGGCAAAGTTGGCCCAACCTTGGCTCTACATGTACATATGTCCTAAACAAACCAAAACAAGTAGAGAGCTCCACCGGGCTACCCTCGTACGAAGAAAGCTATAGGGGTAGACGATCCGGGGCCCCCGGTCTATGGTTTCGCTGGAGGAAGACCGCCGGAGCGTCGAAATCAAATGAAAACTTGCATGTGCCCCTAGGATATGTGTGTGAGAGTGGTGCAAGGTTGTTAGGTGCCATGTGTAGGCCCCATGTGTGACCCCCTTCCCGGACATGCGTTAACACTTAGTAAAATCCTGGATCTGTACGTGGAAAGTCCCGTCGCGTCACAACCGGGGCCTAGAATGTGGCAAAGTTTTCCCAACCTTGGATCTACATGTACATATGTCCTAAACAAACCAAAACAAATAGAGAGGTCCACCGGGGTACCCTCGTACGGAGAAAGCTATAGCGGTAGACGATCCGGGGCCCCCGGTCTAGGGTTTCGCCGGAGGAAGACCACTTGAGCGTCGGAATCACATGAAAACTTGCATGTGCCCCTAGGATTTGTGTGTGAGAGTGGTGCAAGGTTGTTAGGTGCCATTTGTAGGCCCCATGTGTGACCCCCTTCCCGGACATGCGTTAACACTTAGTAAAATCCTGGATCTGTACGTGGAAAGTCCCGCCGCGTCACAAACGGGGCCTAAATGTGGAAAAGATGGCCCAACCTTGGATATACATGTACATATGTCCTAAACAAACCAAAACAAGTAGAGAGGTCCACTAGGCTACCCTTGTACGGAGATAGCTATAGGGGTAGACGATACGGGGCCACCGGTCTAGGGTTTCGCCGGAGGAAGACCACCGGAGCGTCAGAATCACATGAAAACTTGCATGTGCCCTTAGGATATGTGTGTGAGAGTGGTACAAGGTTGTTAGGTGCCATCTGTAGGCCCCATGTGTGACCCCCTTCCTAGACATGCGTTTACACTTAGTAAAATCCTGGATCTGTACGTGGAAAGTCCCGCCGCGTCACAACCGGGGCCTAGAATGTGGCAAACTTGGCCCAACCTTGGCTCTACATGTACATATGTCCTAAACAAACCAAAACAAGTAGAGAGGTCCACCGGGCTACCCACATACGGAGATAGCTATAGGGGTAGACGATCCGGGGCCCCCGGTCTAGGGTTTCGCCGGAGGAAGACCACCGGAGCGTCGGAATCACATGAAAACTTGCATGTTCCCCTAGGATATGTGTGTGAGAGTGGTGCAAGGTTGTTATGTGCCATGTGTAGGCCCCATGTGTGACCCCCTTCCCATACATGCGTTAACACTTAGTAAAATCCTGGATCTGTACGTGGAAAGTCCCGCCGCGTCACAACCGGGGCCTAAATGTGGCAAAGTTGGCCCAACCTTGGATATACATGTACATATGTCCTAAACAAACCAAAACAAGTAGATAGGTCCACTGGGCTACCCTTGTACGGAGATAGCTATAGGGGTAGACAATACGGGGCCACCGGTCTAGGGTTTCGCTGGAGGAAGACCACCGGAGCATCAGAATCACATGAAAACTTGCATGTGCCCCTAGGATATGTGTGTGAGAGTGGTGCAAGGTTGTTAGGTGCCATGTGTAGGCCCCATGTGTGACCCCCTTCCCGGACATGCGTTAACACTTAGTAAAATCCTGGATCTGTACGTGGAAAGTCCCGCCGCGTCACAACCGGGGCCTAGAATGTGGCAAAGTCAGCCCAACCTTAGCTCTAGATGTACATATGTCCTAAACGAACCAAAACAAGTAGAGAGGTCCACCGGCTACCCTCGTACGGAGATAGCTATAGGGGTAGACGATCCGGGGGCCCCGGTCTAGGGTTTCGCCGGAGGAAGACCGTCGGAGCGTTGAAATCACATGAGAACTTGAATGTTCCCCTAGGATATGTGTGTGAGAGTGGTGCAAGGTTATTAGGTGCCATGTGTAGGCCCCATGTGTGACCCCCTTCCCGGACATGCTTTAACACTTAGTAAAATCATAGATCTGTACGTGGAAAGTCCCGCCGCGTCACAACCGGGGCCTAGAATGTCGCAAAGTTGCTCTACATGTACATATGTCCTAAACAAACCAAAACAAGTATAGAGGTCCACCGGGGTACCCTCATACGGAGATAGCTATAGGGGTAGACGATCTGGGGCCCCCGGTCTAGTGTTTCGCCGAAGGAAGACCACCGGAGCGTCGCAATCACATGAAAACTTGAAAGTGCCCCTAGGATATGTGTGTGAGATTGGTGCAAGGTTTTTAGGTGGCATGTGTAGGCCCCATGTGTGACCCCCTTCCCGGACATGTATTAACACTTAGTAAAATCCTGGATCTGTACGTGGAAAGTCCCGCCGCATCACAACCGGGGCCTAGAATGTGGCAAAGTTGGCCCAACCTTGGATCTCCATGTACATATGTCCTAAACAAACGAAAACAAGTAGAGATGTCCACCGGGCTACCCTCGTACGAAGAAAGCTATAGGGGTAGACGATCCGGGGACCCCGGTCTACGGTTTCGCCGGAGGAAGACCGCCGGAGCGTCGAAATCACATGAAAACTTGCATGTGCACCTAGGATATGTGTGTGAGAGTGGTGCAAGGTTGTTAGGTGCCATGTGTAGCCCCATGTGTGACCCCCTTCCCGGACATGCGTTAACACTTAGTAAAATCCTGGATCTGTACGTGGAAAGTCCCGCCGCATCACAACCGGGGCCTAGAATGTCGCAAAGTTGGCCCAACCTTGGCTCTACATGTATATATGGCCAAAGAAAACCAAAACAAATAGAGAGGTCGACCGAGCTACCCTCGTACGGAGATAGCTATAGGGGTAGACGATCCGGGGCCCCCGGTCTAGGGTTTCGCCGGAGGAATACCGCCGGAGCAACGAAATCACATGAAAACTTGCATGTGACCCTAGGATATGTGTGTGAGAGTGGTGCAAGGTTGTTAGGTGCCATGTGTAGGCCCCATGTGTGACCCCCTTCCCGGACATGCGTTAACACTTAGTAAAATCCTGGATCTGTACGTGGAAAGTCCCGCCGCGTCACAACCGGGGCCTAGAATGTGGCAAAGTTGGCCCAACCTTGGCTATACATGTACATATGTCCTAAACAAACCAAAACAAGTAGAGAGGTCCACCGGGCTACCCTCATACGGAGATAGCTATAGGGGTAGACGATCCGGGGCCCCCGGTCTAGTGTTTCGCCGAAGGAAGACCACCGGAGCGTCGCAATCACATGAAGACTTGAAAGTGCCCCTAGGATATGTGTGTGAGATTGGTGCAAGGTTGTTAGGTGGCATGTGTGACCCCCTTCCTAGACATGCGTTAACACTTAGTAAAATCCTGGATCTCCACGTGGAAAGTTCCGCCGCGTCACAACCGGGGCCTAGAATGTGGCAAAGTTGGCCCAACCTTGTATCTACATGTACATATGTCCTAAACAAACCAAAACAAGTATAGAGGTCCACCGGGCTACCCACGTACGAAGAAAGCTATAGGGGTAGACGATCCGGGGCCCCCGGTCTAGGGTTACGCCGAAGGAAGACCGCCGGAGCGTCGAAATCACAAGAAAACTTGCATGTGCCCTAGGATATGTGTGTGAGATTGGTGCAAGGTTGTTAGGTGCCATGTGTAGGCCCCATGTGTGACCCCCTTGCCGGACATGCGTTAACACTTAGTAAAATCCTGGATCTCTACGTGGAAAGTCCCGCCGCGTCACAACCGGGGCCTAGAATGTGGCAAAGTTGGCCCAACCTTGTCTCTACATGTACATATGTCCTAAACAAACCAAAACAAGTAGAGAGGTCCACCGGGCTACCCTCGTATGGAGAAAGCTATAGGGGTAGACGATCCGGGGCCCCCGGTCTAGGGTTTCGCCGGAGGAAGACCACCGGAGCGTCGGAATCACATGAAAACTTTCATGTGCCCCTAGGATATGTGTGTGAGAGTGGTGCAAGGTTATTAGGTGCCATGTGTAGGCCCCATGTGTGCCCCCCTTCCCGGACATGCGTTAACACTTAGTAAAATCCTGGATCTGTACGTGGAAAGTCCCGTCGCGTCACAACCGGGGCCTAGAATGTGGCAAAGTTGGCCCAACCTTGGCTCTCCATGTACATATGTCCTAAACAAACCAAAACAAGTAGAGAGGTCCATCAGGCTACCCTCGTACGGAGAAAGCTATAGGGGTAGATGATCCGGGGCCCCCGGTCTAGGGTTTCGCCGGAGGAAGACCGTCGGAGCATCGAAATCACATGAAAACTTGCATGTGCCCCTAGGATATGTGTGTGAGAGTTGTGCAAGGTTTTTAGGTGCCATGTGTAGGCCCCATGTGTGACCCCCTTTCCGGACATGCGTTAACACTTAGTAAAATCCTGGATCTATACGTGGAAAGTCCCGCCGCGTCACAACCGGCGCCTAGAATGTGGCAAAGTTGGCCCAACCTTGGATCTACATGTACATATGTCCTAAACAAACCAAAACAAGTAGAGAGGTCCACCGGGCTACCCTCGTACGAAGAAAGCTATAGGGGTAGACGATCCGGGGCCCCCGGTCTAGGGTTTCGCCGGAGGAAGATCGCCGGAGCGTCGAAATCACATGAAAACTTGCATGTGCCCCTAGGATATGTATGTGAGAGTGGTGCAAGGTTGTTAGGTGCCATGTGTAGGCCCCATGTGTGACCCCCTTCCCGGACATGCGTTAACACTTAGTAAAATCCTGGATCTGTACGTGGAAAGTCCCGCCGCGTCACAACCGGGGCCTAGAATGTGGCAAAGTTGGCCCAACCTTGGATCTACATGTACATATATCCTAAACAAACCAAAACAAGTAGAGAGGTCCACCGGGCTACCCTTGTACGGAGAAAGCTATAGGGGTAGATAATACGGGGCCACCGGTCTAGGGTTTCGCCGGAGGAAGACCACCGGAGCATCAGAATCACATGAAAACTTGCATGTGCCCCTAGGATATGTGTGTGAGAGTGGTTCAAGGTTGTTAGGTGCCATGTGTAGGCCCCATGTGTGACCCCCTTCCCGGACATGCGTTAACACTTAGTAAAATCCTGGATCTGTACGTGGAAAGTCCCGCCGCGTCACAACCGGGGCCTAGAATGTGGCAAAGTCGGCCCAACCTTAGCTCTAGATGTACATATGTCCTAAACAAACCAAAACAAGTAGAGAGGTCCACCGGCTACCCTCGTACGGAGATAGCTATAGGGGTAGACGATCCGGGGGCCCCGGTCTAGGGTTTCGCCGGAGGAAGACCGTCGGAGCGTTGAAATCACATGAGAACTTGAATGTGCCCCTAGGATATGTGTGTGAGAGTGGTGCAAGGTTATTAGGTGCCATGTGTAGGCCCCATGTGTGACCCCCTTCCCGGACATGCTTTAACACTTAGTAATTCATGGATCTGTACGTGGAAAGTCCCGCCGCGTCACAACCGGGGCCTAGAATGTCGCAAAGTTGGCCCAACCTTGGCTCTACATGTACATATGTCCTAAACAAACCAAAACAAGTATAGAGGTCCACCGGGGTACCCTCATACGGAGATAGCTATAGGGGTAGACGATCAGGGGCCCCCGGTCTAGTGTTTCGCCGAAGGAAGACCACCGGAGCGTCGCAATCACATGAAAACTTGAAAGTTCCCCTAGGATATGTGTGTGAGATTGGTGCAAGGTTGTTAGGTGGCATGTGTAGTCCCCATGTGTGACCCCCTTCCCGGACATGTATTAACACTTAGTAGAATCCTGGATCTGTACGTGGAAAGTCCCGTCGCGTCACAACCGGGGCCTAGAATGTGGCAAAGTTGGCCCAACCTTGGATCTCCATGTACATATGTCCTAAACAAACGAAAACAAGTAGATAGGTCCACCGGGCTACCCTCGTACGAAGAAAGCTATAGGGGTAGACGATCCGGGGCCCCCGGTCTAGGGTTTCGCCGGAGGAAGACCGCCGGAGCGTCGAAATCACATGAAAACTTGCATGTGCACCTAGGATATGTGCGTGAGAGTGGTGCAAGGTTGTTAGGTGCCATGTGTAGCCCCATGTGTGACCCCCTTCCCGGACATGCGTTAACACTTAGTAAAATCCTGGATTTGTACGTGGAAAGTTCCGCCGCGTCACAACCGGGGCCTAGAATGTCGCAAAGTTGGCCCAATCTTGGCTCTACATGTATATATGTCCAAAGCAAACCAAAAAAAATAGAGAGGTCGACCGAGCTACCCGCGTACTGAGATAGCTATAGGGGTAGACGATCCGGGGCCCCCGGTCTAGGGTTTCGCCGGAGGAATACCGCCGGAGCGTCGAAATCACATGAAAACTTGCATGTGACCCTAGGATATGTGTATGAGAGTGGTGCAAGGTTGTTAGGTGCCATGTGTAGGCCCCATGTGTGACCCCCTTCCCGGACATGCGTTAACACTTAGTAAAATCCTGGATCTGTACGTGGAAAGCCCGCCACGTCACAACCGGGCCTAGAATGTGGCAAAGTTGGCCCAACCTTGGCTCTCCATGTACATATGTCCTAAACAAACCAAAACAAGTAGAGAGGTCCACCGGGCTACCCTCGTACGGAGATAGCTACAGGGGTAGACGATTGGGGCCCCCGGTCTAGGGTTTCGCCGGAGGAAGACCGCCAGAGCGTCGAAATCACATGAAAACTTGCATGTGACCCTAGGATATGTGTTAGAGAGTGGTGCAAGGTTGTTAGGTGCCATGTGTGACCCCCTTCCTAGACATGCGTTAACACTTAGTAAAATCCTGGATCTCCACGTGGAAAGTCCCGCCGCATCACAACCGGGGCCTAGAATGTGGCAAAGTTGGCCCAACCTTGTCTCTACATGTACATATGTCCTAAACAAACCAAAACAAGTAGAGAGGTCCACCGAGCTACCCACGTACGAAGAAAGCTATAGGGGTAGACGATCCGGGGCCCCCGGTCTAGGGTTTCGCCGGAGGAAGACCGCCCGAGCGTCGAAATCACAAGAAAACTTGCATGTTCCCCTAGGATATGTGTGTGAGATTGGTGCAAGGTTGTTAGGTGCCATGTGTAGGCCCCATATGTGACCCCCTTGCCGGACATGCGTTAACACTTAGTAAAATCCTGGATCTCTACGTGGAAAGTCCCGCCGCGTCACAACCGGGGCCTAGAATGTGGCAAAGTTGGCCCAACCTTGTCTCTACCTGTACATATGTCCTAAACAAACCAAAACAAGTAGAGAAGTCCACCGGGCTACCCTCGTATGGTGAAAGCTATAGGGGTAGACGATCCGGGGCCCCCGGTCTAGGGTTTCGCCGGAGGAAGACCACCGGAGCGTCGGAATCACATGAAAACTTTCATGTTCCCCTAGGATATGTGTGTGAGAGTGGTGCAAGGTTGTTAGGTGCCATGTGTAGGCCGCATGTGTGACCCCCTTCCTGGACATGCGTTAACACTTAGTAAAATCCTGGATCTATACGTGGAAAGTCCCGCCGCGTCACAACCGGTGCCTAGAATGTGGCAAAGTTGGCCCAACCTTGGATCTACATGTACATATGTCCTAAACAAACGAAAACAAGTACAGAGGTCCACCGGGTTACCCTCGTACGAAGATAGCTATAGGGGTAGACGATCCGGGCCCCCGGTCTAGGGTTTCGCCGGAGGAAGACCACCGGAGCGTCGGAATCACATGAAAACTTGCATGTGCCCCTAGGATATGTGTGTGAGAGTGGTGCAAGGTTGTTAGGTGCCATGTGTAGGCCCCATATGTGAGCCCCTTCCCTGACATGCGTTAACACTTAGTAAAATCCTGGATCATTACGTGGAAAGTCCCGCCGCGTCACAACCGGGGCCTCAAATGTGGCAAAGTTGGCCCAACCTTGGATCTAGATGTACATATGTCCTACACAAACCAAAACAAGTAGAGAGGTCCACCGGGCTACCCTCGTACGGAGATAGCTATAGGGGTAGACGATCCGGGCCCCCCGGTCAAGGGTTTCGCCGGAGGAAGACCGCCGGAGCCTCGAAATCACATGAAAACTTGCATGTGCCCCTAGGATATGTGTGTGAGAGTGGTGCAAGGTTGTTAGGTGCCATGTGTAGGCCCCATGTGTGACCCCCTTCCCGGACATGCGTTAACTCTTAGTAAAATCCTAGATCTGTACGTGGAAAGTCCCGCCGCGTCACAGCCGGGGCCTAGAATGTGGCAAAGTTGGCCCAACCTTGGCTCTCCATGTACATATGTCCTAAACAAACCAAAACAAGTAGAGAGGTCAATCAGGCTACCCTCGTACGGAGAAAGCTATAGGGGTAGACGATCCGGGGCCCCGGTCTAGGGTTTCGCCGGAGGACGACCGCCAGAGCGTCGAAATCACATGAAAACTTGCATGTTCCCCTAGGATATGTGTGTGAGAGTGGTGCAAGGTTGTTAGGTGCCATGTGTAGGCCCCATGTGTGACCCCCTTCCCGGACATGTGTTAACACTTAGTAAAATCCTGGATCTGTACGTGGAAAGTCCCGCCGCGTCACAACCGGGGCCTATAATGTGGCAAAGTTGGCCCAACCTTGGGTCTACATGTACATATGTCCTAAACAAACCAAAACAAGTAGAGAGTTCCACTTGGCTACCCTTGTACGGAGATAGATATAGGGGTTGACGATCCGAGGCCGCCGGTCTAGGGTTTCGCCGGAGGAAGACCACCGGAGCGTCGGAATCACATGAAAACTTGCATGTGCCCCTAGGATATGTGTGTGAGAGTGGTGCAAGGTTGTTAGGTTCCATGTGTAGGCCCCATGTGTGACCCCCTTCCCGGACATGCGTTAACACTTAGTAAAATCCTGGATCAGTACGTGGAAAGTCCCGCCGCGTCACAACCGGGGCCTAGAATGTGGCAAAGTCGGCCCAACCTTAGCTCTAGATGTACATATGTCGTAAACGAACCAAAACAAGTAGAGAGGTCCATCAGGCTACCCTCGTACGGAGATAGCTATAGGGGTATATGATCCGGGGGCCCTGGTCTAGGGTTTCGCCGGAGGAAGACCGCCGGAGCGTCGAAATCACATGAAAACTTGAATGTACCCCTAGGATATGTGTGTGAGAGTGGTGCAAGGTTCTTAGGTGCCATGTGTAGGCCCCATGTGTGCCCCCCTTCCCGGACATGCGTTAACACTTAGTAAAATCCTGGATCTGTACGTGGAAAGTCCCGCCGCGTCACAACCGGGGCCTAGAATGTGGGAAAGTTGGCCCAACCTTGGCTCTCCATGTACATATGTCCTAAACAAGCCAAAACAAGTAGAGAGGTCCACCGGGCTACCCTCGTACGGAGATAGCTATTGGGGTAGACGATCCGGGACCCCCGGTCTAGGGTTTCGCCGGAGGAAGACCGTCGGAGCGTCCAAATCACCTGAAAACTTGCATGTGCCCATAGGATATGTGTGTGAGAGTGGTGAAAGGTTGTTAGGTGCCGTCTGTAGGCCCCATGTGTGACCCCCTTCCCAGACATGCATTAACACTTAGTAAAATCCTGGATCTGTACGTGGAAAGTCTCGCCGCGTCACAACCGGGGCCTAGAATGTGGCAAAGTTGGGCCAACCTTGGCTCTACATGTACATATGTCCTAAACAAACCAAAACAAGTAGAGAGGTCCACCGGGCTACCCTCGTACGGAGATAGCTATAGGGGTAGACTATCCGGGGCCCCCGGTCTAGAGTTTCGCCGGAGGAAGACCGCCGGAGCGTTGAAATCACATGAAAACTTGAATGTGCCCCTAGGATATGTGTGTGAGAGTGGTCAGAGGTTGTTAGGTGCCATGTGTAGGCCCCATGTGTGACCCCCTTCCCGGACATGCGTTAACACTTAGTAAAATCCTGGATCTGTACGTGGAAAGTCCCGCCGCGTCACAACCGGGGCCTAGAATGTGGAAAAGTTGGCCCAACCTTGGCTCTACATGTACATATGTCCTAAACAAACCAAAACATGTAGAGAGGTCCATTAGGCTACCCTCGTACGGAGAAAGCTATAGGGGTAGACGATCCGGGGGCCCGGTCTAGGGTTTCACCGAAGGAAGACCGCCGGAGCATCGAAATCACATGAAAACTTGCATGTGCCCCTAGGATATGTGTGTGAGAGTGGTTAAAGGTTGTTAGGTGCCATGTGTAGGCCCCATGTGTGACCCCCTTCCTGGACATGCGTTAACACTTAGTAAAATCCTGGATCTGTACGTGGAAAGTCTCGCCGCGTCACAACCGGTGCCTAGAATGTGGCAAAGTTGGGCAAACCTTGGATCTACATGTACATATGTCCTAAACAAACCAAAACAAGTAGAGAGGTCCACCGGGTTACCCTCGTACGAAGATAGCTATAGGGGTAGACGATCCGGGGCCCCTGGTCTAGGGTTTCGCAGGAGGAAGACCGCTGGAGCGTTGAAATCACATGAAAACTTGCATGTGCCCCTAGGATATGTGTGTGAGAGTGGTGCAAGGTTGTTAGGTGCCATGTGTAGGCTCCATATGTGAGCCCCTTCCCGGACATGCGTTAACACTTAGTAAAATCCTGGATCTGTACGTGGAAAGTCCCGCCGCGTCACAACCGGGGCCTAAAATGTGGCAAAGTTGGCCCAACCTTGGCTCTAGATGTACATATGTCCTAAACAAACCAAAACAAGTAGAGAGGTCCACCGGGCTACCCTCGTACGGAGATAGCTATAGGGGTAGACGATCCGGGGCCCCCGGTCTAGGGTTTCGCCGGAGGAAGACCGCCGGAGCATCGAAATCACATGAAAACTTGCATGTGCCCCTAGGATATGTGTGTGAGAGTGGTGCAAGGTTGTTAGGTGCCATGTGTAGGCCCCATGTGTGACACCCTTCCCGGACATGCGTTAACACTTAGTAAAATTTTAGATCTGTACGTGGAAAGTCCCGCCGCGTCACAACCGGGGCCTAGAATGTGGCAAAGTTGGCCCAACCTTGGCTCTCCATGTACATATGTCCTAAACAAACCAAAAAAGTAGAGAGGTCAATCAGGCTACCCTCGTACGGAGAAAGCTATAGGGGTAGACGATCCGGGGCCCCGGTCTAGGGTTTCGCCGGAGGAAGACCGCCAGAGCGTCGAAATCACATGAAAACTTGCATGTGCCCCTAGGATATGTGTGTGAGAGTGGTGCAAGGTTGTTAGGTGCCATGTGTAGGCCCCATGTGTGACCCCCTTCCCGGACATGCGTTAACACTTAGTAAAATCATGGATCTGTACGTGGAAAGTCCCGCCGCGTCACAACCGGGGCCTAGAATGTGGCAAAGTTGGCCCAACCTTGGCTCTACATGTACATATGTCCTAAACAAACCAAAACAAGTAGAGAGGTCTACCGGGCTACCCTCGTATGGACATAGCTATTGGGGTAGACGACCCGGGACCCCCGGTCTAGAGTTTCGCCGGAGGAAGACTGCCGG
This sequence comes from Avena sativa, assembly GCA_916181665.1. Taxonomy (NCBI): domain Eukaryota; kingdom Viridiplantae; phylum Streptophyta; class Magnoliopsida; order Poales; family Poaceae; genus Avena; species Avena sativa. Next base: position 197,008,783 of record OV702286.1, read on the forward strand.
AGCGTAGAAATCACATGAAAACTTGCATGTGCCCCTAGGATATGTGTATGAGAGTGTTGCAAGGTTGTTAGGTGCCATGTGTAGGCCTCATGTGTGACCCCCTTCCCGGACATGCGTTAACACTTAGTAAAATCCTAGATCTGTACGTGGAAAGTCCCGCCGCGTCACAACCGGGGCCTAGAATGTGGCAAAGTTAGCCCAACCTTGGCTCTCCATGTACATATGTCCTAAACAAACCAAAACAAGTAGAGAGGTCAATCAGGCTACCCTCGTACGGAGAAAGCTATAGGGGTAGACGATCCGGGGCCCCGGTCTAGGGTTTCGCCGGAGGAAGACCGCCAGAGCGTCGAAATCACATGAAAACTTGCATGTGCTCCTAGGATATGTGTGTGAGAGTGGTGCAAGGTTGTTAGGTGCCATGTGTAGGCCCCATATGTGAGCCCCTTCCCGGACATGCGTTAACACTTAGTAAAATCCTGGATCTGTACGTGGAAAGTCCCGCCGCGTCACAACCGGGGCCTAAAATGTGGCAAAGTTGGCCCAACCTTGGCTCTAGATGTACATATGTCCTAAACAAACCAAAACAAGTAGAGAGGTCCACCGGGCTACCCTCGTACGGAGATAGCTATAGGGGTAGACGATCCGGGGCCCCCGGTCTAGGGTTTCGCCGGAGGAAGACCGCCGGAGCATCGAAATCACATGAAAACTTGCATGTGCCCCTAGGATATGTGTGTGAGAGTGGTGCAAGGTTGTTAGGTGCCATGTGTAGGCCCCATGTGTGACACCCTTCCCGGACATGCGTTAACACTTAGTAAAATTTTAGATCTGTACGTGGAAAGTCCCGCCGCGTCACAACCGGGGCCTAGAATGTGGCAAAGTTGGCCCAACCTTGGCTCTCCATGTACATATGTCCTAAACAAACCAAAAAAGTAGAGAGGTCAATCAGGCTACCCTCGTACGGAGAAAGCTATAGGGGTAGACGATCCGGGGCCCCGGTCTAGGGTTTCGCCGGAGGAAGACCGCCAGAGCGTCGAAATCACATGAAAACTTGCATGTGCCCCTAGGATATGTGTGTGAGAGTGGTGCAAGGTTGTTAGGTGCCATGTGTAGGCCCCATGTGTGACCCCCTTCCCGGACATGCGTTAACACTTAGTAAAATCATGGATCTGTACGTGGAAAGTCCCGCCGCGTCACAACCGGGGCCTAGAATGTGGCAAAGTTGGCCCAACCTTGGCTCTACATGTACATATGTCCTAAACAAACCAAAACAAGTAGAGAGGTCTACCGGGCTACCCTCGTATGGACATAGCTATTGGGGTAGACGACCCGGGACCCCCGGTCTAGGGTTTCGCCGGAGGAAGACAGCCGGAGCGTCGAAATCACATGAAAACTTGCATGTGCCCCTAGGACATGTGTGTGAGAGTGGTGCAAGGTTGTTAGGTGCCATGTGTAGACCCCATGTGTGACCCCCTTCCCGGACATGCGTTAACACTTAGTAAAATCATGGATCCGTACGTGGAAAGTCCCGCCGCGTCACAACCGGGGCCTAGAATGTGGCAAAGTTGGCCCAACCTTGGCTCTACATGTACATATGTCCTAAACAAACCAAAACAAGTAGAGAGGTCTACCGGGCTACCCTCGTATGGACATATCTATTGGGGTAGACGACCCGGGACCCCCGGTCTAGAGTTTCGCCGGAGGAAGACCGCCGGAGCGTAGAAATCACATGAAAACTTGCATGTGCCCCTAGGATATGTGTATGAGAGTGTTGCAAGGTTGTTAGGTGCCATGTGTAGGCCTCATGTGTGACCCCCTTCCCGGACATGCGTTAACACTTAGTAAAATCCTGGATCTGTACGTGGAAAGTCCTGCCGCGTCACAACCTGGGCCTAGAATGTGGCAAAGTTGGCTCAACCTTGGCTCTACATGTACATATGTCCTAAACAAACTAAAACAAGTAGAGAGGTCCATCAGGCTACTCTCCTATGGAGAAAGCTATAGGGGTAGACGATCCGGGGCCCCCGGTCTAGGGTTTCGCCGGAGGAAGACCGTCGGAGCGTCGAAATCACATGAAAACTTGCATGTGCCCCTAGGGTATGTGTGTGAGAGTGGTGCCAGGTTGTTAGGTGCCATGTGTAGGCCCCATGTGTGACCCCCTTCCCGGACATGCGTTAACACTTAGTAAAATCCTAGATCTGTACGTGGAAAGTCCCGCCGCGTCACAACCGGGGCCTAGAATGTGGCAAAGTTGGCCCAACCTTGGCTCTCCATGTACATATGTCATAAACAAACCAAAACAAGTAGAGAGGTCAATCAGGCTACCCTCGTACGGAGAAAGCTATAGGGGTAGACGATGCGGGGCCCCCGGTCTAGGGTTTTGCCAGAGGAAGACAGCCGGAGCGTCGAAATCACATGAAAACTTGCATGTGCCCCTAGGACATGTGTGTGAGAGTGGTGCAAGGTTGTTAGGTGCCATGTGTAGACCCCATGTGTGACCCCCTTCCCGGACATGCGTTAACACTTAGTAAAATCATGGATCCGTACGTGGAAAGTCCCGCCACGTCACAACCAGGGCCTAGAATGTGGCAAAGTTAGCCCAACCTTGGCTCTACATGTACATATGTCCTAAACAAACCAAAACAAGTAGAGAGGTCAATCAGGCTACCCTCGTACGGAGAAAGCTATAGGGGTAGACGATCCGGGGCCCCGGTCTAGGGTTTCGCCGGAGGTAGACCGCCAGAGCGTCGAAATCACATGAAAACTTGCATGTGCCCCTAGGATATGTGTGTGAGAGTGGTGCAAGGTTGTTAGGTGCCATGTGTAGACCCCATGTGTGACCCCCTTCCCGGACATGCGTTAACACTTAGTAAAATCATGGATCCGTACGTGGAAAGTCCCGCCGCGTCACAACCGGGGCCTAGAATGTGGCAAAGTTGGCCCAACCTTGGCTCTACATGTACATATGTCCTAAACAAACCAAAAAAGTAGAGAGGTATACCGGGCTACCCTCGTATGGAGATAGCTATAGGGGTAGACGATCCAGGACCCTCGGTCTAGAGTTTCGCCGGAGGAAGACCGCCGGAGCGTCGAAATCACATGAAAACTTGCATGTGCCCCTAGGATATGTGTGTGAGAGTGGTGCAAGGTTGTTAGGTGCCATGTGTAGGCCCCATATGTGAGCCCCTTCCCGGACATGCATTAACACTTAGTAAAATCCTGGATCTTTACGTGGAAAGTCCCGCCGCGTCACAACCGGGGCCTAAAATGTGGCAACGTTGGCCCAACCTTGGCTCTAGATGTACATATGTCCTAAACAAACCAAAACAAGTAGAGAGGTCCACCGGGCTACCCTCGTACGGAGATAGCTATAGGGGTAGACGATCCGGGGCCCCCGGTCTAGGGTTTCGCCGGAGGAAGACCGCCGGAGCGTCGAAATCACATGAAAACTTGCATGTGCCCCTAGGATATGTGTGTGAGAGTGGTGCAAGGTTGTTAGGTGCCATGTGTAGGCCCCATGTGTGACCCCCTTCCCGGACATGCGTTAACACTTAGTAAAATCCTAGATCTGTACGTGGAAAGTCCCGCCACGTCACAACCAGGGCCTAGAATGTGGCAAAGTTGGCCCAACCTTGGCTCTCCATGTACATATGTCCTAAACAAACCAAAACAAGTAGAGAGGTCAATCAGGCTACCCTCGTACGGAGAAAGCTATAGGGGTAGACGATCCGGGGCCCCGGTCTAGGGTTTCGCCGGAGGTAGACCGCCAGAGCGTCGAAATCACATGAAAACTTGCATGTGCCCCTAGGATATGTGTGTGAGAGTGGTGCAAGGTTGTTAGGTGCCATGTGTAGGCCCCATGTGTGACCCCCTTCCCGGACATGTGTTAACACTTAGTAAAATCCTGGATCTGTACGTGGAAATTCCCGCCGCGTCACAACCGGGGCCTATAATGTGGCAAAGTTGGCCCAACCTTGGATCTACATGTACATATGTCCTAAAAAAACCAAAACAAGTAGAGAGGTCCACTTGGCTACCCTTGTACGGAGATAGATATAGGGGTTGACGATCCGAGGCCGCCGGTCTAGGGTTTCGCCGAAGGAAGACCACCGGAGCATCGGAATCACATGAAAACTTGCATGTGCCCCTAGGATATGTGTGTGAGAGTGGTGCAAGGTTGTTAGGTGCCATGTGTAGGCTCCATGTGTGATCCCCTTCCCGGACATGCGTTAACACTTAGTAAAATCCTGGATCAGTACGTGGAAAGTCCCGCCGCGTCACAACCGGGGCCTAGAATGTGGCAAAGTCGACCCAACCTTAGCTCTAGATGTACATATGTCGTAAACAAACCAAAACAAGTAGAGAGGTCCATCAGGCTACCCTCGTACGGAGATAGCTATAGGGGTATGCGATCCGGGGGCCCCGGTCTAGGGTTTCGCCGGAGGAAGACCGCCGGAGCGTTGAAATCACATGAAAACTTGAATGTGCCCCTAGGATATGTGTGTGAGAGTGGTGCAAGGTTCTTAGGTGCCATGTGTAGGCCCCATGTGTGCCCCCCTTCCCGGACATGCGTTAACACTTAGTAAAATCCTGGATCTGTACGTGGAAAGTCCCGCCGCGTCACAACCGGGGCCTAGAATGTGGGAAAGTTGGCCCAACCTTGGCTCTCCATGTACATATGTCCTAAACAAGCCAAAACAAGTAGAGGGGTCCACCGGGCTACCCTCGTACGGAGATAGCTATTGGGGTAGACGATCCGGGACCCCCGGTCTAGGGTTTCGCCGGAGGAAGACCGTCGGAGCGTCCAAATCACCTGAAAACTTGCATGTGCCCATAGGATATGTGTGTGAGAGTGGTGAAAGGTTGTTAGGTGCCGTCTGTAGGCCCCATGTGTGACCCCCTTCCCAGACATGCGTTAACACTTAGTGAAATCATGGATCTGTACGTGGAATGTCTCGCCGCGTCACAACCGGGGCCTAGAATGTGGCAAAGTTGGGCCAACCTTGGGTCTACATGTACCTATGTCCTAAACAAACCAAAACAAGTAGAGAGGTCCACCGGGCTACCCTCGTACGGAGATAGCTATAGGGGTAGACTATCCGGGGCCCCCGGTCTAGAGTTTCGCCGGAGGAAGACCGCCGGAGCGTTGAAATCACATGAAAACTTGAATGTGCCCCTAGGATATGTGTGTGAGAGTGGTCAGAGGTTGTTAGGTGCCATGTGTAGGCCCCACGTGTGACCCCCTTCCCGGACATGCGTTAACACTTAGTACAATCCTGGATCTGTACGTGGAAAGTCCCGCCGCGTCACAACCGGGGCCTAGAATGTGGAAAAGTTGGCCCAACCTTGGCTCTACATGTACATATGTCCTAAACAAACCAAAACATGTAGAGAGGTCCATTAGGCTACCCTCGTACGGAGAAAGCTATAGGGGTAGACGATCCGGGGGCCCGGTCTAGGGTTTCACCGAAGGAAGACCGCCGGAGCATCGAAATCACATGAAAACTTGCATGTGCCCCTAGGATATGTGTGTGAGAGTGGTTAAAGGTTGTTAGGTGCCATGTGTAGGCCCCATGTGTGACCCCCTTCCTGGACATGCGTTAACACTTAGTAAAATCCTGGATCTGTACGTGGAAAGTCTCGCCGCGTCACAACCGGTGCCTAGAATGTGGCAAAGTTGGGCAAACCTTGGATCTACATGTACATATGTCCTAAAAAAACCAAAACAAGTAGAGAGGTCCACCGGGTTACCCTCGTACGAACATAGCTATAGGGGTAGACGATCCGGGGCCCTCGGTCTAGGGTTTCGCCGGAGGAAGACCGCCGGAGCGTCGAAATCACATGAAAACTTGCATGTGCCCCTAGGATATGTGTGTGAGAGTGGTGCAAGGTTGTTAGGTGCCATGTGTAGGCCCCATGTGTGACCCCCTTCCCGGACATGCGTTAACACTTAGTAAAATCCTAGATCTGTACGTGGAAAGTCCCGCCGCGTCACAACCGGGGCCTAGAATGTGGCAAAGTTGGCCCAACCTTGGCTCTCCATGTACATATGTCCTAAACAAACCAAAACAAGTAGAGAGGTCAATCAGGCTACCCTCGTACGGAGAAAGCTATAGGGGTAGACGATCCGGGGCCCCGGTCTAGGGTTTCGCCGGAGGAAGACCGCCAGAGTGTCGAAATCACATGAAAACTTGCATGTGCCCCTAGGATATGTGTGTGAGAGTGGTGCAAGGTTGTTAGGTGCCATGTGTAGGCCCCATGTGTGACCCCCTTCCCGGACATGCGTTAACACTTAGTAAAATCATGGATCTATACGTGGAAAGTCCCGCCGCGTCACAACCGGGGCCTAGAATGTGGCAAAGTTGGCCCAACCTTGGCTCTACATGTACATATGTCCTAAACAAACCAAAACAAGTAGAGAGGTCTACCGGGCTACCATCGTATGGACATAGCTATTGGGGTAGACGACCCGGGACCCCCGGTCTAGAGTTTCGCCGGAGCGTAGAAATCACATGAAAACTTGCATGTGCCCCTAGGATATGTGTATGAGAGTGTTGCAAGGTTGTTAGGTGCCATGTGTAGGCCTCATGTGTGACCCCCTTCCCGGACATGCGTTAACACTTAGTAAAATCCTGGATCTGTACGTGGAAAGTCCTGCCGCCTCACAACTGGGGCCTAGAATGTGGCAAAGTTGGACCAACCTTGGATCTACATGTACATATGTCCTAAACAAACCAAAACAAGTAGAGAGGTCCATCAGGCTACTCTCGTATGGAGAAAGCTATAGGGGTAGACGATCCAGGGCCCCCGGTCTAGGGTTTCGCCGGAGGAAGACCGTCGGAGCGTCGAAATCACATGAAAACTTGCATGTGCCCCTAGGGTATGTGTGTGAGAGTGGTGCCAGGTTGTTAGGTGCCATGTGTAGGCCCCATGTGTGACCCCCTTCCCGGACATGCGTTAACACTTAGTAAAATCCTAGATCTGTACGTGGAAAGTCCGGCCGCGTCACAACCGGGGCCTAGAATGTGGCAAAGTTGGCCCAACCTTGGCTCTCCATGTACATATGTCCTAAACAAACCAAAACAAGTAGAGAGGTCAATCAGGCTACCCTCGTACGGAGAAAGCTATAGGGGTAGACGATCCGGGGCCCCCGGTCTAGGGTTTCGCCGGAGGAAGACCGCCGGAGCGTCGAAATCACATGAAAACTTGCATGTGCCCCTAGGACATGTGTGTGAGAGTGGTGCAAGGTTGTTAGGTGCCATGTGTAGACCCCATGTGTGACCCCCTTCCCGGACATGCGTTAACACTTAGTAAAATCATGGATCCGTACGTGGAAAGTCCCGCCGCGTCACAACCGGGGCCTAGAATGTGGCAAAGTTGGCCCAACCTTGGCTCTACATGTACATATGTCCTAAACAAACCAAAAAAGTAGAGAGGTCTACCGGGCTACCCTCGTATGGAGATAGCTATAGGGGTAGACGATCCAGGACCCTCAGTCTAGAGTTTCGCCGGAGGAAGACCGCTGGAGCGTCGAAATCACATGAAAACTTGCATGTGCCCCTAGGATATGTGTGTGAGAGTGGTGCAAGGTTGTTAGGTGCCATGTGTAGGCCTCATGTGTGACACCCATCCCGGACGTGCGTTAACACTTAGTAAAATCCTGGATCTGTACGTGGAAAGCCCCGCCACGTCACAACCGGGGCCTAGAATGTGGCAAAGTTGGCCCAACCTTGGCTCTACATGTACATATGTCCTAAACAAACCAAAACAAGTAGAGAGGTCCATCAGGAGACCCTCGTACGGAGAAAGCTATAGGGGTAGACGATCCGGGGCCCCCGGTCTAGGGTTTCGCCGGATGAAGACCGTCGGAGCGTCGAAATAACATGAAAACTTGCATGTGCCCCTAGGATAGGTGTGTGAGAGTGGTGCAAGGTTATTAGGTGCCATGTGTAGGCCTAATGTGTGACCCCCTTCCCGGACATGCGTTAACACTTAGTAAAATCCTGGATCTGTACGTGGAAAGTCCAGCCGCGTCACAACCGGGGCCTAGAATGTGGCAAAGTTGGCCCAACTTTGGCTCTACATGTACATATGTACTAAACAAACCAAAAAAGTAGAGAGGTCCACCGAGATACCCTCGTACGGAGATAGCTATATGGGTAGACGATCCGGGGCCCCCGGTCTAGGGTTTCAACGAAGGAAGACCGCCGGAGCGTCGAAATCACATGAAAACTTGCATGTGCCACTAGGATATGTGTGTGAGAGTGGTGCAAGGTTGTTAGGTGCCATGTGTAGGCCCCATGTGTGACCCCCTTCCCAGACATGCGTTAACACTTAGTAAAATCATGGCTCTGTATGTGGAAAGTCCCGCCGCGTCACAACCGGGGCCTAGAATGTGGCAAAGTTGGCCCAACCTTGGCTCTACATGTACATATCTCCTAAACAAACCAAAACAAGTAGAGAGGTCCACCGGGCTACCCTCGTACGCAGATAGCTATAGGGGTAGACGATCCGGGAACCCCTGTATAGGGTTTCGCCGGAGGAAGAACGCCGGGGCGTCGAAATCACATGAAAACTTGCATGTGCCCCTAGGATATGTGTGTGAGAGTGGTGCAAGGTTGTTAGGTGCCATGTGTAGGCCCCATGTGTGACCCCCTTCCCGGACATGCGTTAACACTTAGTAAAATCCTGGAACTGTAGGTGGAAAGTCCCGCCGCGTCACAACCGGGGACTAGAATGTGGCAAAGTTGGCCCAACCTTGGATCTACATGTACATATGTCCTAAACCAACCAAAACAAGTAGAGAGGTCCACCGGGCTACCCTTGTACGGAGAAAGCTATAGCGGTAGACGATCTGGGGCCCCCGGTCTAGGGTTTCGCCGGAGGAAGACCACTGGAGCGTCGGAATCACATGAAAACTTGCATGTGCCCCTAGGATATGTGTGTGAGAGTGGTGCAAGGTTGGTAGGTGCCATTTGTAGGTCCCATGTGTGACCCCCTTCCCGGACATGCGTTAACACTTAGTAAAATCCTGGATCTGTACGTGGAAAGTCCCGCCGCGTCACAACCGGGGCCTAAATGTTGCAAAGTTGGCCCAACCTTGGATATACATGTACATATGTACTAAACAAACCAAAACAAGTAGAGAGGTCCACTGGGCTACCCTTGTACGGAGATAGCTATAGGGGTAGACAATACGGGGCCACCGGTCTAGGGTTTCGCCGGAGGAAGACAACCGGAGCGTTAGAATCACATGAAAACTTGCATGTGCCCCTAGGATATGTGTGTGAGAGTGGTGAAAGGTTGTTAGGTGCCATGTGTAGGCCCCATGTGTGACCCCCTTCCCGGACATGCTTTAACACTTAGTAAAATCATGGATCTGTATGTGGAAAATCCCGCCGCGTCACAACTGGGGCCTAGAATGTCGCAAAGTTGGCCCAACCTTGGCTCTACATGTACATATGTCCTAAACAAACCAAAACAAGTAGAGAGGTCCATCAGGCTACTCTCGTATGGAGAAAGCTATAGGGGTAGACGATCCGGGGCCCCCGGTCTAGGGTTTCACCGGAGGAAGACCGTCGGAGCGTCGAAATCACATGAAAACTTGCATGTGCCCCTAGGGTATGTGTGTGAGAGTGGTGCCAGGTTGTTAGGTGCCATGTGTAGGCCCCATGTGTGACCCCCTTCCCGGACATGCGTTAACACTTAGTAAAATCCTAGATCTGTACGTGGAAAGTCCCGCCGCGTCACAACCGGGGCCTTGAATGTGGCAAAGTTGGCCCAACCTTGGATCTACATGTACATATGTCCTAAACAAACCAAAAAAGTATAGAGGTCCACCGAGATACCCTCGTATGGAGATAGCTATATGGGTAGACGATCCGGGGCCCCCGGTCTAGGGTTTCAACGGAGGAAGACCGCCGGAGCGTCGAAATCACATGAAAACTTGCATGTGCCCCTAGGATATGTGTGTGAGAGTGGTGCAAGGTTGTTAGGTGCCATGTGTAGCCCCATGTGTGACCCCCTTCCCGGACATGCGTTAACACTTAGTAAAATCCTGGATCTGTACGTGGAAAGTCCCGCCGCGTCACAACCGGGGCCTAGAATGTCGCAAAGTTGGCCCAACCTTGGCTCTACATGTATATATGGCCAAAGCAAACCAAAACAAATAGAGAGGTCGACCGAGCTACCCTCGTACGGAGATAGCTATAGGGGTAGACGATCCGGGGCCCCCGGTCTAGGGTTTCGCTGGAGGAATACCGCCGGAGCGTCGAAATCACATGAAAACTTGCATGTGACCCTAGGATATGTGTGTGAGAGTGGTGCAAGGTTGTTAGGTGCCATGTGTAGGCCCCATGTGTGACCCCCTTCCCGGACATGCGTGAACACTTAGTAAAATCCTGGATCTGTACGTGGAAAGTCCCGCCGCGTCACAACCAGGGCCTATAATATGGCAAAGTTGGCCCAACCTTGGATCTACATGTACATATGTCCTAAACAAACCAAAACAAGTAGAGAGGTCCACTTGGCTACCCTTGTAGGGAGATAGATATAGGGGTTGACGATCCGAGGCCGCCGGTCTAGGGTTTCGCCGGAGGAAGACCACCGGAGCGTCAGAATCACATGAAAACTTGCATGTGCCCCTAGGATATGTGTGTGAGAGTGGTGCAAGGTTGTTAGGTGCCATGTTTAGGCCCCATGTGTGACCCCCTTCCCGGACATGCGTTAACACTTAGTAAAATCCTGGATCAGTACGTGGAAAGTCCCGCCGCGTCACAACCGGGGCCTGGAATGTGGCAAAGTCGGCCCAACCTTAGCTCTAGATGTACATATGTCATAAACGAACCAGAACAAGTAGAGAGGTCCATCAGGCTACCCTCGTATGGAGATAGATATAGGGGTATACGATCCGGGGGCCCCGGTCTAGGGTTTCGCCGGAGGAAGACCGCCGGAGCGTCGAAATCACATGAAAACTTGAATGTGCCCCTAGGATATGTGTGTGAGAGTGGTGCAAGGTTCTTAGGTGCCATGTGTAGGCCCCATGTGTGCCCCCCTTCCCGGACATGCGTTAACACTTAGTAAAATCCTGGATCTGTACGTGGAAAGTCCCGCCGCGTCACAACCGGGGCCTAGAATGTGGGAAAGTTGGCCCAACCTTGGCTCTCCATGTAAATATGTCCTAAACAAGCCAAAACAAGTAGAGAGGTCCACCGGGCTACCCTCGTACGGAGATAGCTATTAGGGTAGACGATCCGGGACCCCCGGTCTAGGGTTTCGCCGGAGGAAGACCGTCGGAGCGTCGAAATCACCTGAAAACTTGCATGTGCCCATAGGATATGTGTGTGAGAGTGGTGAAAGGTTGTTAGGTGCCGTGTGTAGGCCCCATGTGTGACCCCCTTCCCGGACATGCGTTAACGCTTAGTAAAATCCTGGATCTGTACGTGGAAAGTCTCGCCGCGTCACAACCGGGGCCTAGAATGTGGCAAAGTTGGGACAACATTGGCTCTACATGTACATATGTCCTAAACAAACCAAAACAAGTAGAGAGGTCCACCGGGCTACCCTCGTATGGAGATAGCTATAGGGGTAGACTATCCGGGGCCCCCGGTCTAGAGTTTCGCCGGAGGAAGACCGCCGGAGCGTTGAAATCACATGAAAACTTGAATGTGCCCCTAGGATATGTGTGTGAGAGTGGTCAGAGGTTGTTAGGTGCCATGTGTAGGCCCCATGTGTGACCCCTTTCCCGGACGTGCGTTAACACTTAGTAAAATCCTGGATCTGTACGTGGAAAGTCCCGCCGCGTCACAACCGGGGCCTAGAATGTGGAAAAGTTGGCCCAACCTTGGCTCTACATGTACATATGTCCTAAACAAACCAAAACATGTAGAGAGGTCCATTAGGCTACCCTCGTACGGAGAAAGCTATAGGGGTAGACGATCCGGGGGACCCGGTCTAGGGTTTCACCGAAGGAAGACCGCCGGAGCATCGAAATCACATGAAAACTTGCATGTGCCCCTAGGATATGTGTGTGAGAGTGGTTAAAGGTTGTTAGGTGCCATGTGTAGGCCCCATGTGTGACCCCCTTCCCGGACATGCGTGAACACTTAGTAAAATCCTGGATCTGTACGTGGAAAGTCCCGCCGCGTCACAACCGGGGCCTATAATGTGGCAAAGTTGGCCCAACCTTGGATCTACATGTACATATGTCCTAAACAAACCAAAACAAGTAGAGAGGTCCACTTGGCTACCCTTGTAGGGAGATAGATATAGGGGTTGACGATCCGAGGCCGCCGGTCTAGGGTTTCGCCGGAGGAAGACCACCGGAGCGTCAGAATCACATGAAAACTTGCATGTGCCCCTAGGATATGTGTGTGAGAGTGGTGCAAGGTTGTTAGGTGCCATGTTTAGGCCCCATGTGTGACCCCCTTCCCGGACATGCGTTAACACTTAGTAAAATCCTGGATCAGTACGTGGAAAGTCCCGCCGCGTCACAACCGGGGCCTAGAATGTGGCAAAGTCGGCCCAACCTTAGCTCTAGATGTACATATGTCGTAAACGAACCAGAACAAGTAGAGAGGTCCATCAGGCTACCCTCGTATGGAGATAGATATAGGGGTATACGATCCGGGGGCCCCGGTCTAGGGTTTCGCCGGAGGAAGACCGCCGGAGCGTCGAAATCACATGAAAACTTGAATGTGCCCCTAGGATATGTGTGTGAGAGTGGTGCAAGGTTCTTAGGTGCCATGTGTAGGCCCCATGTGTGCCCCCCTTCCCGGACATGCGTTAACACTTAGTAAAATCCTGGATCTGTACGTGGAAAGTCCCGCCGCGTCACAACCGGGGCCTAGAATGTGGGAAAGTTGGCCCAACCTTGGCTCTCCATGTAAATATGTCCTAAACAAGCCAAAACAAGTAGAGAGGTCCACCGGGCTACCCTCGTACGGAGATAGCTATTAGGGTAGACGATCCGGGACCCCCGGTCTAGGGTTTCGCCGGAGGAAGACCGTCGGAGCGTCGAAATCACCTGAAAACTTGCATGTGCCCATAGGATATGTGTGTGAGAGTGGTGAAAGGTTGTTAGGTGCCGTGTGTAGGCCCCATGTGTGACCCCCTTCCCGGACATGCGTTAACGCTTAGTAAAATCCTGGATCTGTACGTGGAAAGTCTCGCCGCGTCACAACCGGGGCCTAGAATGTGGCAAAGTTGGGACAACATTGGCTCTACATGTACATATGTCCTAAACAAACCAAAACAAGTAGAGAGGTCCACCGGGCTACCCTCGTATGGAGATAGCTATAGGGGTAGACTATCCGGGGCCCCCGGTCTAGAGTTTCGCCGGAGGAAGACCGCCGGAGCGTTGAAATCACATGAAAACTTGAATGTGCCCCTAGGATATGTGTGTGAGAGTGGTCAGAGGTTGTTAGGTGCCATGTGTAGGCCCCATGTGTGACCCCCTTCCCGGACGTGCGTTAACACTTAGTAAAATCCTCGATCTGTACGTGGAAAGTCCCGCCGCGTCACAACCGGGGCCTAGAATGTGGAAAAGTTGGCCCAACCTTGGCTCTACATGTACATATGTCCTAAACAAACCAAAACATGTAGAGAGGTCCATTAGGCTACCCTCGTACGGAGAAAGCTATAGGGGTAGACGATCCGGGGGACCCGGTCTAGGGTTTCACCGAAGGAAGACCGCCGGAGCATCGAAATCACATGAAAACTTGCATGTGCCCCTAGGATATGTGTGTGAGAGTGGTTAAAGGTTGTTAGGTGCCATGTGTAGGCCCCATGTGTGACCCCCTTCCCGGACATGCGTGAACACTTAGTAAAATCCTGGATCTGTACGTGGAAAGTCCCGCCGCGTCACAACCGGGGCCTATAATGTGGCAAAGTTGGCCCAACCTTGGATCTACATGTACATATGTCCTAAACAAACCAAAACAAGTAGAGAGGTCCACTTGGCTACCCTTGTAGGGAGATAGATATAGGGGTTGACGATCCGAGGCCGCCGGTCTAGGGTTTCGCCGGAGGAAGACCACCGGAGCGTCAGAATCACATGAAAACTTGCATGTGCCCCTAGGATATGTGTGTGAGAGTGGTGCAAGGTTGTTAGGTGCCATGTTTAGGCCCCATGTGTGACCCCCTTCCCGGACATGCGTTAACACTTAGTAAAATCCTGGATCAGTACGTGGAAAGTCCCGCCGCGTCACAACCGGGGCCTAGAATGTGGCAAAGTCGGCCCAACCTTAGCTCTAGATGTACATATGTCGTAAACGAACCAGAACAAGTAGAGAGGTCCATCAGGCTACCCTCGTATGGAGATAGATATAGGGGTATACGATCCGGGGGCCCCGGTCTAGGGTTTCGCCGGAGGAAGACCGCCGGAGCGTCGAAATCACATGAAAACTTGAATGTGCCCCTAGGATATGTGTGTGAGAGTGGTGCAAGGTTCTTAGGTGCCATGTGTAGGCCCCATGTGTGCCCCCCTTCCCGGACATGCGTTAACACTTAGTAAAATCCTGGATCTGTACGTGGAAAGTCCCGCCGCGTCACAACCGGGGCCTAGAATGTGGGAAAGTTGGCCCAACCTTGGCTCTCCATGTAAATATGTCCTAAACAAGCCAAAACAAGTAGAGAGGTCCACCGGGCTACCCTCGTACGGAGATAGCTATTAGGGTAGACGATCCGGGACCCCCGGTCTAGGGTTTCGCCGGAGGAAGACCGTCGGAGCGTCGAAATCACCTGAAAACTTGCATGTGCCCATAGGATATGTGTGTGAGAGTGGTGAAAGGTTGTTAGGTGCCGTGTGTAGGCCCCATGTGTGACCCCCTTCCCGGACATGCGTTAACGCTTAGTAAAATCCTGGATCTGTACGTGGAAAGTCTCGCCGCGTCACAACCGGGGCCTAGAATGTGGCAAAGTTGGGACAACATTGGCTCTACATGTACATATGTCCTAAACAAACCAAAACAAGTAGAGAGGTCCACCGGGCTACCCTCGTATGGAGATAGCTATAGGGGTAGACTATCCGGGGGCCCCGGTCTAGAGTTTCGCCGGAGGAAGACCGCCGGAGCGTTGAAATCACATGAAAACTTGAATGTGCCCCTAGGATATGTGTGTGAGAGTGGTCAGAGGTTGTTAGGTGCCATGTGTAGGCCCCATGTGTGACCCCCTTCCCGGACGTGCGTTAACACTTAGTAAAATCCTGGATCTGTACGTGGAAAGTCCCGCCGCGTCACAACCGGGGCCTAGAATGTGGAAAAGTTGGCCCAACCTTGGCTCTACATGTACATATGTCCTAAACAAACCAAAACATGTAGAGAGGTCCATTAGGCTACCCTCGTACGGAGAAAGCTATAGGGGTAGACGATCCGGGGACCCGGTCTAGGGTTTCCCCGGAGGAAGACCGCCAGAGCGTCGAAATCACATGAAAACTTGCATGTGCCCCTAGGATATGTGTGTGAGAGTGGTGCAAGGTTGTTAGGTGCCATGTGTAGGCCCCATGTGTGACCCCCTTCCCGGACATGCGTTAACACTTAGTAAAATCATGGATCTGTACGTGGAAAGTCCCGCCGCGTCACAACCGGGGCCTAGAATGTGGCAAAGTTGGCCCAACCTTGGCTCTACATGTACATATGTCCTAAACAAACCAAAACAAGTAGAGAGGTCTACCGGGCTACCCTCGTATGGACATAGCTATAGGGGTAGACGACCCGGGACCCCCGGTCTAGAGTTTCGCCGGAGGAAGACCGCCGGAGCGTAGAAATCACATGAAAACTTGCATGTGCCCCTAGGATATGTGTATGAGAGTGTTGCAAGGTTGTTAGGTGCCAAGTGTAGGCCTCATGTGTGACCCCCTTCCCGGACATGCGTTAACACTTAGTAAAATCCTGGATCTATACGTGGAAAGTCCTGCCGCGTCACAACCGGGGCCTAGAATGTGGCAAAGTTGGCCCAACCTTGGCTCTACATGTACATATGTCCTAAACAAACCAAAACAAGTAGAGAGGTCCATCAGGCTACTCTCGTATGGAGAAAGCTATAGGGGTAGACGATCCGGGGCCCCCGGTCTAGGGTTTCGCCGGAGGAAGACCGTCGGAGCGTCGAAATCACATGAAAACTTGCATGTGCCCCTAGGGTATGTGTGTGAGAGTGGTGCCAGGTTGTTAGGTGCCATGTGTAGGCCCCATGTGTGACCCCCTTCCCGGACATGCGTTAACACTTAGTAAAATCCTAGATCTGTACGTGGAAAGTCCCGCCGCGTGACAACCGGGGCCTAGAATGTGGCAAAGTTGGCCCAACCTTGGCTCTCCATGTACATATGTCCTAAACAAACCAAAACAAGTAGAGAGGTCAATCAGGCTACCCTCGTACGGAGAAAGCTATAGGGGTATACGATGCGGGGCCCCCGGTCTAGGGTTTCGCCGGAGGAAGACCGCCGGAGCGTCGAAATCACATGAAAACTTGCATGTGCCCCTAGGACATGTGTGTGAGAGTGGTGCAAGGTTGTTAGGTGCCATGTGTAGACCCCATGTGTGACCCCCTTCCCGGACATGCGTTAACACTTAGTAAAATCATGGATCCGTACGTGGAAAGTCCCGCCGCGTCACAACCGGGGCCTAGAATGTGGCAAAGTTGGCCCAACCTTGGCTCTACATGTACATATGTCCTAAACAAACCAAAAAAGTAGAGAGGTCTACCGGGCTACCCTCGTATGGAGATAGCTATAGGGGTAGACGATCCAGGACCCTCGGTCTAGAGTTTCGCCGGAGGAAGACCGCTGGAGCGTCGAAATCACATGAAAACTTGCATGTGCCCCTAGGATATGTGTGTGAGAGTGGTGCAAGGTTGTTAGGTGCCATGTGTAGGCCTCATGTGTGACACCCATCCTGGACGTGCGTTAACACTTAGTAAAATCCTGGATCTGTACGTGGAAAGCCCCGCCGCGTCACAACCGGGGCCTAGAATGTGGCAAAGTTGGCCCAACCTTTGCTCTACATGTACATATGTCCTAAACAAACCAAAACAAGTAGAGAGGTCCATCAGGAGACCCTCGTACGGAGAAAGCTATAGGGGTAGATGATCCGGGGCCCCCGGTCTAGGGTTTCGCCGGATGAAGATCGTCGGAGCGTCGAAATAACATGAAAACTTGCATCTGCCCCTAGGATAGGTGTGTGAGAGTGGTGCAAGGTTGTTAGGTGCCATGTGTAGGCCCCATGTGTGACCCCCTTCCCGGACATGCGTTAACACTTAGTAAAATCCTTGATCTGTACGTGGAAAGTCCCGCCGCGTCACAACCGGGGCCTAGAATGTGGCAAAGTTGGCCCAACCTTGGCTCTACATGTACATATGTCCTAAACAAACCAAAAAAGTAGAGAGGTCCACCGAGATACCCTCGTACGGAGATAGCTATATGGGTAGACGATCCGGGGCCCCCGGTCTAGGGTTTCGACGGAGGAAGACCGCCGGAGCGTCGAAATCACATGAAAACTTGCATGTGCCCCTGGGATATGTGTGTGAGAGTGGTGCAAGGTTGTTAGGTGCCATGTGTAGGCCCCATGTGTGACCCCCTTCCCAGACATGCGTTAACACTTAGTAAAATCATGGCTCTGTATGTGGAAAGTCCCGCCGCGTCACAACCGGGGCCTAGAATGTGGCAAAGTTGGCCCAACCTTGGATCTACTGTACATATGTCCTAAGCAAACCAAAACAAGTAGAGAGGTCCACCGGGCTACCCTCGTACGGAGATAGCTATAGGGGTAGACGATCCGGGGGCCCCGGTCTAGGGTTTCGCCGGAGGAAGACCGCCGGAGCGTCGAAATCACATGAAAACTTGAATGTGCCCCTAGGATATGTGTGTGAGAGTGGTGCAAGGTTATTAGGTGCTATGTGTAGGCCCCATGTGTGCCCACCTTCCCGGACATGTGTTAACACTTAGTAAAATCCTGGATCTGTACGTGCAAAGTCCCGCCGCGGCACAACCGGGGCCTAGAATGTGGCAAAGTTGGCCCAACCTTGGCTCTTCATGTACATATGTCCTAAACAAACCAAAACAAGTATAGAGGTCCATCAGGCTACCCTCGTACGGAGAAAGCTATAGGGGTAGACGATCCGGGGCCCCCGGTCCAGGGTTTCGCCGGAGGAAGACCGTCGGAGCGTCGAAATCACATGAAAACTTGCATGTGCCCATAGGATATGTGTGTGAGAGTGGTGCAAGGTTGTTAGGTGCCATGTGGAGGCCCCGTGTGTGACCCCCTCCCGGACATGCGTTAACACTTAGTAAAATCCTGGATCTATACGTGGAAAGTCCCGCCGCGTCACAACCGGGGCCTAGAATGTGGAAAAGTCGGCCCAACCTTAGCTCTAGATGTACATATGTCCTAAACGAACCAAAACAAGTAGAGAGGTCCACCGGCTACCCTCGTACGGAGATAGCTATAGGGGTAGACGATCCGGGGGCCCCGGTCTAGGGTTTCGCCGGAGGAAGACCGCCGGAGCGTCGAAATCACATGAGAACTTGAATGTGCCCCTAGGATATGTGTGTGAGAGTGGTGCAAGGTTATTAGGTGCCATGTGTAGGCCCCATGTGTTCCCCCCTTCCCGGACATGCGTTAACACTTAGTAAAATCCTGGATCTGTACGTGGAAAGTGCCGCCGCGTCACAACCGGGGCCTAGAATGTGGCAAAGTTGGCCCAACCTTGGCTCTCCATGTACATATGTCCTAAACAAACCAAAAGAGTCGAGAGGTCCACCGGGCTACCCTCATACGGAGATAGCTATAGGGGTAGACGATCCGGGGCCCCCGGTCTAGGGTTTCGCCGGAGGAAGACCACCGGAGCGTCAGAATCACATGAAAACTTGCATGTGCCCCTAGGATATGTGTGTGAGAGTGGTGCAAGGTTGTTAGGTGCCATGTATAGGCCCCATGTGTGACCCCCTTCCCGGACATGCGTTAACACTTAGTAAAATCCTGGATCTGTACGTGGAAAGTCCCGCCGCGTCACAACCGGGGCCTAGAATGTGGCAAAGTCGGCCCAACGTTAGCTCTAGATGTACATATGTCCTAAACGAACCAAAACAAGTAGAGAGGTCCACCGGCTACCCTCGTACGGAGATAGCTTTAGGCGTAGACGATCCGGGGGCCCCGGTCTAGGGTTTCGCCGGAGGAAGACCGCCGGAGCGTCGAAATCACATGAGAACTTGAATGTGCCCCTAGGATATGTGTGTTAGAGTGGTGCAAGGTTATTAGGTGCCATGTGTAGGCCCCATGTGTGCCCCCCTTCCCGGACATGCGTTAACACTTAGTAAAATCCTGGATCTATACGTGGAAAGTCCCGCCGCGTCACAACCGGGGCCTAGAATGTGGCAAAGTTGGCCCAACCTTGGCTCTCCATGTACATATGTCCTAAACAAACCAAAACAAGTAGAGAGGTCCATCAGGCTATCCTCGTACGGAGAAAGCTATAGCGGTAGACGATCCGGGGCCCCCGGTCTAGGGTTTCGCCGGAGGAAGACCGTCGGATCGTCGAAATCACATGAAAACTTGCATGTGCCCCTAGGATATGTGTGTGAGAGTGGTTCAAGGTTGTTAGGTGCCATGTGTAGGCCCCATGTGTGACCCCTTCTCGGACATGCGTTAACACTTAGCAAAATAATGGATCTGTACGTGGAAAGTCCCGCCGTGTCACAACCGGGGCCTAGAATGTGGCAAAGTTGGCCCAACCTTGGCTCTACATGTACATATGTCCTAAACAAACCAAAACAAGTAGAGAGGTCCACCGGGCTACCCTCATACGGAGATAGCTATAGGGGTAGACGATCCGGGGGCCCCGGTCTAGGGTTTCGCCGGAGGAAGACCGCCGGAGCGTCAAAATCACATGAAAACTTGCATGTGCCCCTAGGATATGTGTGTGAGAGTGGTGCAAGGTTGTTAGGTGCCATGTGTTGGCCTCATGTGTGACCCCCTTCGCGGACATGCGTTAACACTTAGTAAAATCCTGGATCTGTACGTGGAAACTCCTGCCGCGTCACAACGGGGGCCTAGAATGTGGCAAAGTTGGCCCAACCTTGGCTCTACATGTACATATGTCCTAAACAAACCAAAACAAGTAGAGAGGTCCACCGGGCTACCCTCGTACGAAGAAAGCTATAGGGGTAGACGATCCGGGGCCCCCGGTCTAGTGTTTCGCCGGAGGAAGACCGCCGGAGCATCGAAATCACATGAAAACTTGCATGTGCCCCTAGGATATGTGTGTGAGAGTGGTGCAAGGTTGTTAGGTGCCATGTGTAGGCCCCATGTGTGACCCCCTTCCCGGACATGCGTTAACACTTAGTAAAATCCTGTTTCTGTACGTGGAAAGTCCCATCGCATCACAACCGGGGCCTAGAATGTGGCAAAGTTGGCCCAACCTTTGCTCTACATGTACATATGTCCTAAACAAACCAAAACAAGTAGAGAGGTCCACCGGGCTACCCTCGTACGGAGAAAGCTATAGCGGTAGACGATCCGGGGCCCCAGTCTAGGGTTTCGCCGGAGGAAGACCACTGGAGCATCGGAATCACATGAAAACTTGCATGTGCCCCTAGGATATGTGTGTGAGAGTGGTGCAAGGTTGTTAGGTGCCATTTGTAGGCCCCATGTGTGACCCCCTTCCCGGACATGCGTTAACACTTAGTAAAATCCTGGATCTGTACGTGGAAAGTCCCGCCGCGTCACAACCCTGGCCTAAATGTGGCAAAGTCGGCCCAACCTTGGATATACATGTACATATGTCCTAAACAAACCAAAACAAGTAGAGACATCCACTGGGCTACCCTTGCACGAAGAAAGCTATAGGGGTAGACGATACGGGGCCACCGGTCTAAGGTTTTGCCGGAGTAAGACCACCGGAGCGTCAGAATCACATGAAAACTTGCATGTGACCCTAGGATATGTGTGTGAGAGTGGTGCAAGGTTGTTAGGTGCCATGTGTAGGCCCCATGTGTGACCCCCTTCCCGGACATGCGTTAACACTTAGTAAAATCCTGGATCTATACGTGGAAAGTCCCGCCGCGTCACACCCGGGGCCTAGAATGTGGCAAAGTCGGCCCAACCATAGCTCTAGATGTACATATGTCCGAAACGAACTAAAACAAGTAGAGAGGTCCACCGGGCTACCCTCGTACGGAGATAGCTATAGGGGTAGACGATCCGGGGGCCCCGGTGTAGGGTTTCGCCGGAGGAAGACCGCCGGAGCGTCGAAATCACATGAAAACTTTAATGTGCCCCTAGGATATGTGTGTGAGAGTGGTGCAAGGTTATTAGGTGCTATGTGTAGGCCCCTTTGTGTGCCCACCTTTCCGGACATGTGTTAACACTTAGTAAAATCCTGGATCTGTACGTGCAAAGTCCCGCCGCGTCACAACCGGGGCCTAGAATGTGGCAAAGTTGGCCCAACCTTGGCTCTCCATGTACATATGTCCTAAACAAACCAAAAAAAGTAGAGAGGTCCATCAGGCTACCCTCGTACGGAGAAAGCTATAGGGGTAGACGATCCGGGGCCCCCGGTCTAGGGTTTCGCCGGAGGAAGACCGCCGGAGCGTCGAAATCACATGAAAACTTGCATGTGCCCCTAGGATATGTCTGTGAGAGTGGTGCAAGGTTTTTAGGTGCCATGTGTAGGCCCCATGTGTGACCCCCTTCCCGGACATGTGTTAACACTTAGTAAAATCCTGGATCTGTACGTGGAAAGTCCTGCCGCGTCACAACGAGGCCTAGAATGTGGAAAAGTTGGCCCAACCTTGGCTCTACATGTACATATGTCCTAAACAAACCAAAACAAGTAGAGAGGTCCATCAGGCTACCCTCGTACGGAGAAATCTATAGGGGTAGACGATCCGGGGGCCCCGGTCTAGGGTTTCACCGGAGGAAGATCGCCGGAGCGTCAAAATCACATGAAAACTTGCATGTGCCCCTAGGATATGTGTGTGAGAGTGGTGCAAGGTTGTTAGGTGCCATGTGTAGGCCTCATGTGTGACCCATTTCGCGGACATGCGTTAACACTTAGTAAAATCCTGGATCTGTACGTGGAAAGTCCTGCCGCGTCACAACGGGGGCCTAGAATGTGGCAAAGTTCGCCCAACCTTGTCTCTACATGTACATATGTCCTAAACAAACCAAAACAAGTAGAGAGTTCCACCGGGCTACCCTCGTACGAAGAAAGCTATAGGGGTAGACGATCCGGGCCCCCGGTCTAGTGTTTCGCCGGAGGAAGACCGCCGGAGCATCGAAATCACATGAAAACTTGCATGTGCCCCTAGGCTATGTGTGTGAGAGTGGTGCAAGGTTGTTAGGTGCCATGTGTAGGCCCCATGTGTGACCCCCTTCCCGGACATGCGTTAACACTTAGTAAAATCCTGGATCTGTACGTGGAAAGTCCCATCGCATCACAACCGGGGCCTAGAATGTGGCAAAGTTGGCCCAACCTTGGATCTACATGTACATATGTCCTAAACAAACCAAAACAAGTAGAGAGGTCCACCGGGCTACCCTCGTACGGAGAAAGCTATAGCGGTAGACGATCCGGGGCCCCGGTCTAGGGTTTCGCCGGAGGAAGACCACTGGAGCGTCGGAATCACATGAAAACTTGCATGTGCCCCTAGGATATGTGTGTGAGAGTGGTGCAAGGTTTTTAGGTGCCATTTGTAGGCCCCATGTGTGACCCCCTTCCCGGACATGCGTTAACACTTAGTAAAATCCTGGATCTGTACGTGGAAAGTCCCGCCGCGTCACAACCATGGCCTAAATGTGGCAAAGTCGGCCCAACCTTGGATATACATGTACATATGTCCTAAACAAACCAAAACAAGTAGAGACATCCACTGGGCTACCCTTGTACGGAGATAGCTATAGGAATAGACGATACGAGGCCACCGGTCTAAGGTTTCGCCGGAGTAAGACCACCGGAGCGTCAGAATCACATGAAAACTTGCATGTGACCCTAGGATATGTGTGTGAGAGTGGTGCAAGGTTGTTAGGTGCCATGTGTAGGCCCCATGTGTGACACCCTTCCCGGACATGCGTTAACACTTAGTAAAATCCTGGATCTGTACGTGGAAAGTCCCGCCGTGTCACAACCGGGGCCTAGAATGTGGCAAAGTTGGCCCAACCTTGGATATACTGTACATATGTCCTAAGCAAACCAAAACAAGTAGAAATCACATGAAAACTTGCATGTGCCCCTAGGATATGTGTATGAGAGTGTTGCAAGGTTGTTAGGTGCCAAGTGTAGGCCTCATGTGTGACCCCCTTCCCGGACATGCGTTAACACTTAGTAAAATCCTGGATCTGTACGTGGAAAGTCCTGCCGCGTCACAACCGGGGCCTAGAATGTGGCAAAGTTGGCCCAACCTTGGCTCTACATGTACATATGTCCTAAACAAACCAAAACAAGTAGAGAGGTCCATCAGGCTACTCTCGTATGGAGAAAGCTATAGGGGTAGACGATCCGGGGCCCCCGGTCTAGGGTTTCGCCGGAGGAAGACCGTCGGAGCGTCGAAATCACATGAAAACTTGCATGTGCCCCTAGGGTATGTGTGTGAGAGTGGTGCCAGGTTGTTAGGTGCCATGTGTAGGCCCCATGTGTGACCCCCTTCCCGGACATGCGTTAACACTTAGTAAAATCCTAGATCTGTACGTGGAAAGTCCCGCCGCGTGACAACCGGGGCCTAGAATGTGGCAAAGTTGGCCCAACCTTGGCTCTCCATGTACATATGTCCTAAACAAACCAAAACAAGTAGAGAGGTCAATCAGGCTACCCTCGTACGGAGAAAGCTATAGGGGTAGACGATGCGGGGCCCCCGGTCTAGGGTTTCGCCGGAGGAAGACCGCCGGAGCGTCGAAATCACATGAAAACTTGCATGTGCCCCTAGGACATGTGTGTGAGAGTGGTGCAAGGTTGTTAGGTGCCATGTGTAGACCCCATGTGTGACCCCCTTCCCGGACATGCGTTAACACTTAGTAAAATCATGGATCCGTACGTGGAAAGTCCCGCCGCGTCACAACCGGGGCCTAGAATGTGGCAAAGTTGGCCCAACCTTGGCTCTACATGTACATATGTCCTAAACAAACAAAAAAAGTAGAGAGGTCTACCGGGCTACCCTCGTATGGAGATAGCTATAGGGGTAGACGATCCAGGACCCTCGGTCTAGAGTTTCGCCGGAGGAAGACCGCTGGAGCGTCGAAATCACATGAAAACTTGCATGTGCCCCTAGGATATGTGTGTGAGAGTGGTGCAAGGTTGTTAGGTGCCATGTGTAGGCCTCATGTGTGACACCCATCCTGGACGTGCGTTAACACTTAGTAAAATCCTGGATCTGTACGTGGAAAGCCCCGCCGCGTCACAACCGGGGCCTAGAATGTGGCAAAGTTGGCCCAACCTTTGCTCTACATGTACATATGTCCTAAACAAACCAAAACAAGTAGAGAGGTCCATCAGGAGACCCTCGTACGGAGAAAGCTATAGGGGTAGATGATCCGGGGCCCCCGGTCTAGGGTTTCGCCGGATGAAGATCGTCGGAGCGTCGAAATAACATGAAAACTTGCATCTGCCCCTAGGATAGGTGTGTGAGAGTGGTGCAAGGTTGTTAGGTGCCATGTGTAGGCCCCATGTGTGACCCCCTTTCCGGACATGCGTTAACACTTAGTAAAATCCTTGATCTTTACGTGGAAAGTCCCGCCGCGTCACAACCGGGGCCTAGAATGTGGCAAAGTTGGCCCAACCTTGGCTCTACATGTACATATGTCCTAAACAAACCAAAAAAGTAGAGAGGTCCACCGAGATACCCTCGTACGGAGATAGCTATATGGGTAGACGATCCGGGGCCCCCGGTCTAGGGTTTCGACGGAGGAAGACCGCCGGAGCGTCGAAATCACATGAAAACTTGCATGTGCCCCTGGGATATGTGTGTGAGAGTGGTGCAAGGTTGTTAGGTGCCATGTGTAGGCCCCATGTGTGACCCCCTTCCCAGACATGCGTTAACACTTAGTAAAATCATGGCTCTGTATGTGGAAAGTCCCGCCGCGTCACAACCGGGGCCTAGAATGTGGCAAAGTTGGCCCAACCTTGGATCTACTGTACATATGTCCTAAGCAAACCAAAACAAGTAGAGAGGTCCACCGGGCTACCCTCGTACGGAGATAGCTATAGGGGTAGACGATCCGGGGGCCCCGGTCTAGGGTTTCGCCGGAGGAAGACCGCCGGAGCGTCGAAATCACATGAAAACTTGAATGTGCCCCTAGGATATGTGTGTGAGAGTGGTGCAAGGTTATTAGGTGCTATGTGTAGGCCCCATGTGTGCCCACCTTCCCGGACATGTGTTAACACTTAGTAAAATCCTGGATCTGTACGTGCAAAGTCCCGCCGCGGCACAACCGGGGCCTAGAATGTGGCAAAGTTGGCCCAACCTTGGCTCTTCATGTACATATGTCCTAAACAAACCAAAACAAGTATAGAGGTCCATCAGGCTACCCTCGTACGGAGAAAGCTATAGGGGTAGACGATCCGGGGCCCCCGGTCCAGGGTTTCGCCGGAGGAAGACCGTCGGAGCGTCGAAATCACATGAAAACTTGCATGTGCCCATAGGATATGTGTGTGAGAGTGGTGCAAGGTTGTTAGGTGCCATGTGGAGGCCCCGTGTGTGACCCCCTCCCGGACATGCGTTAACACTTAGTAAAATCCTGGATCTATACGTGGAAAGTCCCGCCGCGTCACAACCGGGGCCTAGAATGTGGAAAAGTCGGCCCAACCTTAGCTCTAGATGTACATATGTCCTAAACGAACCAAAACAAGTAGAGAGGTCCACCGGCTACCCTCGTACGGAGATAGCTATAGGGGTAGACGATCCGGGGGCCCCGGTCTAGGGTTTCGCCGGAGGAAGACCGCCGGAGCGTCGAAATCACATGAGAACTTGAATGTGCCCCTAGGATATGTGTGTGAGAGTGGTGCAAGGTTATTAGGTGCCATGTGTAGGCCCCATGTGTTCCCCCCTTCCCGGACATGCGTTAACACTTAGTAAAATCCTGGATCTGTACGTGGAAAGTGCCGCCGCGTCACAACCGGGGCCTAGAATGTGGCAAAGTTGGCCCAACCTTGGCTCTCCATGTACATATGTCCTAAACAAACCAAAAGAGTCGAGAGGTCCACCGGGCTACCCTCATACGGAGATAGCTATAGGGGTAGACGATCCGGGGCCCCCGGTCTAGGGTTTCGCCGGAGGAAGACCACCGGAGCGTCAGAATCACATGAAAACTTGCATGTGCCCCTAGGATATGTGTGTGAGAGTGGTGCAAGGTTGTTAGGTGCCATGTATAGGCCCCATGTGTGACCCCCTTCCCGGACATGCGTTAACACTTAGTAAAATCCTGGATCTGTACGTGGAAAGTCCCGCCGCGTCACAACCGGGGCCTAGAATGTGGCAAAGTCGGCCCAACGTTAGCTCTAGATGTACATATGTCCTAAACGAACCAAAACAAGTAGAGAGGTCCACCGGCTACCCTCGTACGGAGATAGCTTTAGGCGTAGACGATCCGGGGGCCCCGGTCTAGGGTTTCGCCGGAGGAAGACCGCCGGAGCGTCGAAATCACATGAGAACTTGAATGTGCCCCTAGGATATGTGTGTTAGAGTGGTGCAAGGTTATTAGGTGCCATGTGTAGGCCCCATGTGTGCCCCCCTTCCCGGACATGCGTTAACACTTAGTAAAATCCTGGATCTATACGTGGAAAGTCCCGCCGCGTCACAACCGGGGCCTAGAATGTGGCAAAGTTGGCCCAACCTTGGCTCTCCATGTACATATGTACTAAACAAACCAAAACAAGTAGAGAGGTCCATCAGGCTATCCTCGTACGGAGAAAGCTATAGCGGTAGACGATCCGGGGCCCCCGGTCTAGGGTTTCGCCGGAGGAAGACCGTCGGATCGTCGAAATCACATGAAAACTTGCATGTGCCCCTAGGATATGTGTGTGAGAGTGGTTCAAGGTTGTTAGGTGCCATGTGTAGGCCCCATGTGTGACCCCCTTCTCGGACATGCGTTAACACTTAGCAAAATAATGGATCTGTACGTGGAAAGTCCCGCCGTGTCACAACCGGGGCCTAGAATGTGGCAAAGTTGGCCCAACCTTGGCTCTACATGTACATATGTCCTAAACAAACCAAAACAAGTAGAGAGGTCCACCGGGCTACCCTCATACGGAGATAGCTATAGGGGTAGACGATCCGGGGGCCCCGGTCTAGGGTTTCGCCGGAGGAAGACCGCCGGAGCGTCAAAATCACATGAAAACTTGCATGTGCCCCTAGGATATGTGTGTGAGAGTGGTGCAAGGTTGTTAGGTGCCATGTGTAGGCCTCATGTGTGACCCCCTTCGCGGACATGCGTTAACACTTAGTAAAATCCTGGATCTGTACGTGGAAAGTCCTGCCGCGTCACAACGGGGGCCTAGAATGTGGCAAAGTTGGCCCAACCTTGGCTCTACATGTACATATGTCCTAAACAAACCAAAACAAGTAGAGAGGTCCACCGGGCTACCCTCGTACGAAGAAAGCTATAGGGGTAGACGATCCGGGGCCCCCGGTCTAGTGTTTCGCCGGAGGAAGACCGCCGGAGCGTCGAAATCACATGAAAACTTGCATGTGCCCCTAGGATATGTGTGTGAGAGTGGTGCAAGGTTGTTAGGTGCCATGTGTAGGCCCCATGTGTGACCCCCTTCCCGGACATGCGTTAACACTTAGTAAAATCCTGGATCTGTACGTGGAAAGTCCCGCCGTGTCACAACCGGGGCCTAGAATGTGGCAAAGTTGGCCCAACCTTGGATATACTGTACATATGTCCTAAGCAAACCAAAACAAGTAGAAATCACATGAAAACTTGCATGTGCCCCTAGGATATGTGTATGAGAGTGTTGCAAGGTTGTTAGGTGCCAAGTGTAGGCCTCATGTGTGACCCCCTTCCCGGACATGCGTTAACACTTAGTAAAATCCTGGATCTGTACGTGGAAAGTCCTGCCGCGTCACAACCGGGGCCTAGAATGTGGCAAAGTTGTCCCAACCTTGGCTCTACATGTACATATGTCCTAAACAAACCAAAACAAGTAGAGAGGTCCATCAGGCTACTCTCGTATGGAGAAAGCTATAGGGGTAGACGATCCGGGGCCCCCGGTCTAGGGTTTCGCCGGAGGAAGACCGTCGGAGCGTCGAAATCACATGAAAACTTGCATGTGCCCCTAGGGTATGTGTGTGAGAGTGGTGCCAGGTTGTTAGGTGCCATGTGTAGGCCCCATGTGTGACCCCCTTCCCGGACATGCGTTAACACTTAGTAAAATCCTAGATCTGTACGTGGAAAGTCCCGCCGCGTGACAACCGGGGCCTAGAATGTGGCAAAGTTGGCCCAACCTTGGCTCTCCATGTACATATGTCCTAAACAAACCAAAACAAGTAGAGAGGTCAATCAGGCTACCCTCGTACGGAGAAAGCTATAGGGGTAGACGATGCGGGGCCCCCGGTCTAGGGTTTCGCCGGAGGAAGACCGCCGGAGCGTCGAAATCACATGAAAACTTGCATGTGCCCCTAGGACATGTGTGTGAGAGTGGTTCAAGGTTGTTAGGTGCCATGTGTAGACCCCATGTGTGACCCCCTTCCCGGACATGCGTTAACACTTAGTAAAATCATGGATCCGTACGTGGAAAGTCCCGCCGCGTCACAACCGGGGCCTAGAATGTGGCAAAGTTGGCCCAACCTTGGCTCTACATGTACATATGTCCTAAACAAACCAAAAAAGTAGAGAGGTCTACCGGGCTACCCTCGTATGGAGATAGCTATAGGGGTAGACGATCCAGGACCCTCGGTCTAGAGTTTCGCCGGAGGAAGACCGCTGGAGCGTCGAAATCACATGAAAACTTGCATGTGCCCCTAGGATATGTGTGTGAGAGTGGTGCAAGGTTGTTAGGTGCCATGTGTAGGCCTCATGTGTGACACCCATCCTGGACGTGCGTTAACACTTAGTAAAATCCTGGATCTGTACGTGGAAAGCCCCGCCGCGTCACAACCGGGGCCTAGAATGTGGCAAAGTTGGCCCAACCTTTGCTCTACATGTACATATGTCCTAAACAAACCAAAACAAGTAGAGAGGTCCATCAGGAGACCCTCGTACGGAGAAAGCTATAGGGGTAGATGATCCGGGGCCCTCGGTCTAGGGTTTCGCCGGATGAAGATCGTCGGAGCGTCGAAATAACATGAAAACTTGCATCTGCCCCTAGGATAGGTGTGTGAGAGTGGTGCAAGGTTGTTAGGTGCCATGTGTAGGCCCCATGTGTGACCCCCTTCCCGGACATGCGTTAACACTTAGTAAAATCCTTGATCTGTACGTGGAAAGTCCCGCCGCGTCACAACCGGGGCCTAGAATGTGGCAAAGTTGGCCCAACCTTGGCTCTACATGTACATATGTCCTAAACAAACAAAAAAAGTAGAGAGGTCCACCGAGATACCCTCGTACGGAGATAGCTATATGGGTAGACGATCCGGGGCCCCCGGTCTAGGGTTTCGACGGAGGAAGACCGCCGGAGCGTCGAAATCACATGAAAACTTGCATGTGCCCCTGGGATATGTGTGTGAGAGTGGTGCAAGGTTGTTAGGTGCCATGTGTAGGCCCCATGTGTGACCCCCTTCCCAGACATGCGTTAACACTTAGTAAAATCATGGCTCTGTATGTGGAAAGTCCCGCCGCGTCACAACCGGGGCCTAGAATGTGGCAAAGTTGGCCCAACCTTGGATCTACTGTACATATGTCCTAAGCAAACCAAAACAAGTAGAGAGGTCCACCGGGCTACCCTCGTACGGAGATAGCTATAGGGGTAGACGATCCGGGGGCCCCGGTCTAGGGTTTCGCCGGAGGAAGACCGCCGGAGCGTCGAAATCACATGAAAACTTGAATGTGCCCCTAGGATATGTGTGTGAGAGTGGTGCAAGGTTATTAGGTGCTATGTGTAGGCCCCATGTGTGCCCACCTTCCCGGACATGTGTTAACACTTAGTAAAATCCTGGATCTGTACGTGCAAAGTCCCGCCGCGGCACAACCGGGGCCTAGAATGTGGCAAAGTTGGCCCAACCTTGGCTCTTCATGTACATATGTCCTAAACAAACCAAAACAAGTATAGAGGTCCATCAGGCTACCCTCGTACGGAGAAAGCTATAGGGGTAGACGATCCGGGGCCCCCGGTCCAGGGTTTCGCCGGAGGAAGACCGTCAGAGCGTCGAAATCACATGAAAACTTGCATGTGCCCATAGGATATGTGTGTGAGAGTGGTGCAAGGTTGTTAGGTGCCATGTGGAGGCCCCGTGTGTGACCCCCTCCCGGACATGCGTTAACACTTAGTAAAATCCTGGATCTATACGTGGAAAGTCCCGCCGCGTCACAACCGGGGCCTAGAATGTGGAAAAGTCGGCCCAACCTTAGCTCTAGATGTACATATGTCCTAAACGAACCAAAACAAGTAGAGAGGTCCACCGGCTACCCTCGTACGGAGATAGCTATAGGGGTAGACGATCCGGGGGCCCCGGTCTAGGGTTTCGCCGGAGGAAGACCGCCGGAGCGTCGAAATCACATGAGAACTTGAATGTGCCCCTAGGATATGTGTGTGAGAGTGGTGCAAGGTTATTAGGTGCCATGTGTAGGCCCCATGTGTTCCCCCCTTCCCGGACATGCGTTAACACTTAGTAAAATCCTGGATCTGTACGTGGAAAGTGCCGCCGCGTCACAACCGGGGCCTAGAATGTGGCAAAGTTGGCCCAACCTTGGCTCTCCATGTACATATGTCCTAAACAAACCAAAAGAGTCGAGAGGTCCACCGGGCTACCCTCATACGGAGATAGCTATAGGGGTAGACGATCCGGGGCCCCCGGTCTAGGGTTTCGCCGGAGGAAGACCACCAGAGCGTCAGAATCACATGAAAACTTGCATGTGCCCCTAGGATATGTGTGTGAGAGTGGTGCAAGGTTGTTAGGTGCCATGTATAGGCCCCATGTGTGACCCCCTTCCCGGACATGCGTTAACACTTAGTAAAATCCTGGATCTGTACGTGGAAAGTCCCGCCGCGTCACAACCGGGGCCTAGAATGTGGCAAAGTCGGCCCAACGTTAGCTCTAGATGTACATATGTCCTAAACGAACCAAAACAAGTAGAGAGGTCCACCGGCTACCCTCGTACGGAGATAGCTTTAGGCGTAGACGATCCGGGGGCCCCGGTCTAGGGTTTCGCCGGAGGAAGACCGCCGGAGCGTCGAAATCACATGAGAACTTGAATGTGCCCCTAGGATATGTGTGTTAGAGTGGTGCAAGGTTATTAGGTGCCATGTGTAGGCCCCATGTGTGCCCCCCTTCCCGGACATGCGTTAACACTTAGTAAAATCCTGGATCTATACGTGGAAAGTCCCGCCGCGTCACAACCGGGGCCTAGAATGTGGCAAAGTTGGCCCAACCTTGGCTCTCCATGTACATATGTCCTAAACAAACCAAAACAAGTAGAGAGGTCCATCAGGCTATCCTCGTATGGAGAAAGCTATAGCGGTAGACGATCCGGGGCCCCCGGTCTAGGGTTTCGCCGGAGGAAGACCGTCGGATCGTCGAAATCACATGAAAACTTGCATGTGCCCCTAGGATATGTGTGTGAGAGTGGTTCAAGGTTGTTAGGTGCCATGTGTAGGCCCCATGTGTGACCCCCTTCTCGGACATGCGTTAACACTTAGCAAAATAATGGATCTGTACGTGGAAAGTCCCGCCGTGTCACAACCGGGGCCTAGAATGTGGCAAAGTTGGCCCAACCTTGGCTCTACATGTACATATGTCCTAAACAAACCAAAACAAGTAGAGAGGTCCACCGGGCTACCCTCATACGGAGATAGCTATAGGGGTAGACGATCCGGGGGCCCCGGTCTAGGGTTTCGCCGGAGGAAGACCGCCGGAGCGTCAAAATCACATGAAAACTTGCATGTGCCCCTAGGATATGTGTGTGAGAGTGGTGCAAGGTTGTTAGGTGCCATGTGTAGGCCTCATGTGTGACCCCCTTCGCGGACATGCGTTAACACTTAGTAAAATCCTGGATCTGTACGTGGAAAGTCCTGCCGCGTCACAACGGGGGCCTAGAATGTGGCAAAGTTGGCCCAACCTTGGCTCTACATGTACATATGTCCTAAACAAACCAAAACAAGTAGAGAGGTCCACCGGGCTACCCTCGTACGAAGAAAGCTATAGGGGTAGACGATCCGGGGCCCCCGGTCTAGTGTTTCGCCGGAGGAAGACCGCCGGAGCGTCGAAATCACATGAAAACTTGCATGTGCCCCTAGGATATGTGTGTGAGAGTGGTGCAAGGTTGTTAGGTGCCATGTGTAGGCCCCATGTGTGACCCCCTTCCCGGACATGCGTTAACACTTAGTAAAATCCTGTTTCTGTACGTGGAAAGTCCCATCGCATCACAACCGGGGCCTAGAATGTGGCAAAGTTGGCCCAACCTTGGATCTACATGTACATATGTCCTAAACAAACCAAAACAAGTAGAGAGGTCCACCGGGCTACCCTCGTACGGAGAAAGCTATAGCGGTAGACGATCCGGGGCCCCAGTCTAGGGTTTCGCCGGAGGAAGACCACTGGAGCATCGGAATCACATGAAAACTTGCATGTGCCCCTAGGATATGTGTGTGAGAGTGGTGCAAGGTTGTTAGGTGCCATTTGTAGGCCCCATGTGTGACCCCCTTCCCGGACATGCGTTAACACTTAGTAAAATCCTGGATCTGTACGTGGAAAGTCCCGCCGCGTCACAACCCTGGCCTAAATGTGGCAAAGTCGGCCCAACCTTGGATATACATGTACATATGTCCTAAACAAACCAAAACAAGTAGAGACATCCACTGGGCTACCCTTGCACGAAGAAAGCTATAGGGGTAGACGATACGGGGCCACCGGTCTAAGGTTTTGCCGGAGTAAGACCACCGGAGCGTCAGAATCACATGAAAACTTGCATGTGACCCTAGGATATGTGTGTGAGAGTGGTGCAAGGTTGTTAGGTGCCATGTGTAGGCCCCATGTGTGACCCCCTTCCCGGACATGCGTTAACACTTAGTAAAATCCTGGATCTATACGTGGAAAGTCCCGCCGCGTCACACCCGGGGCCTAGAATGTGGCAAAGTCGGCCCAACCATAGCTCTAGATGTACATATGTCCGAAACGAACTAAAACAAGTAGAGAGGTCCACCGGGCTACCCTCGTACGGAGATAGCTATAGGGGTAGACGATCCGGGGGCCCCGGTGTAGGGTTTCGCCGGAGGAAGACCGCCGGAGCGTCGAAATCACATGAAAACTTTAATGTGCCCCTAGGATATGTGTGTGAGAGTGGTGCAAGGTTATTAGGTGCTATGTGTAGGCCCCTTTGTGTTCCCACCTTTCCGGACATGTGTTAACACTTAGTAAAATCCTGGATCTGTACGTGCAAAGTCCCGCCGCGTCACAACCGGGGCCTAGAATGTGGCAAAGTTGGCCCAACCTTGGCTCTCCATGTACATATGTCCTAAACAAACCAAAAAAAGTAGAGAGGTCCATCAGGCTACCCTCGTACGGAGAAAGCTATAGGGGTAGATGATCCGGGGCCCCCGGTCTAGGGTTTCGCCGGAGGAAGACCGCCGGAGCGTCGAAATCACATGAAAACTTGCATGTGCCCCTAGGATATGTCTGTGAGAGTGGTGCAAGGTTTTTAGGTGCCATGTGTAGGCCCCATGTGTGACCCCCTTCCCGGACATGTGTTAACACTTAGTAAAATCCTGGATCTGTACGTGGAAAGTCCTGCCGCGTCACAACGAGGCCTAGAATGTGGAAAAGTTGGCCCAACCTTGGCTCTACATGTACATATGTCCTAAACAAACCAAAACAAGTAGAGAGGTCCATCAGGCTACCCTCGTACGGAGAAAGCTATAGGGGTAGACGATCCGGGGGCCCCGGTCTAGGGTTTCGCCGGAGGAAGATCGCCGGAGCGTCAAAATCACATGAAAACTTGCATGTGCCCCTAGGATATGTGTGTGAGAGTGGTTCAAGGTTGTTAGGTGCCATGTGTAGGCCTCATGTGTGACCCATTTCGCGGACATGCGTTAACACTTAGTAAAATCCTGGATCTGTACGTGGAAAGTCCTGCCGCGTCACAACGGGGGCCTAGAATGTGGCAAAGTTGGCCCAACCTTGGCTCTACATGTACATATGTCCTAAACAAACCAAAACAAGTAGAGAGGTCCACCGGGCTACCCTCGTACGAAGAAAGCTATAGGGGTAGACGATCCGAGGCCCCCGGTCTAGTGTTTCGCCGGAGGAAGACCGCCGGAGCATCGAAATCACATGAAAACTTGCATGTGCCCCTAGGATATGTGTGTGAGAGTGGTGCAAGGTTGTTAGGTTCCATGTGTAGGCCCCATGTGTGACCCCCTTCCCGGACATGCGTTAACACTTAGTAAAATCCTGGATCTGTACGTGGAAAGTCCCATCGCATCACAACCGGGGCCTAGAATGTGGCAAACTTGGCCCAAAGTTGGATCTACATGTACATATGTCCTAAACAAACCAAAACAAGTAGAGAGGTCCACCGGGCTACCCTCGTACGGAGAAAGCTATAGCGGTAGACGATCCGGGGCCCCGGTCTAGGGTTTCGCCGGAGGAAGACCACTGGAGCGTCGGAATCACATGAAAACTTGCATGTGCCCCTAGGATATGTGTGTGAGAGTGGTGCA
Source organism: Avena sativa (assembly GCA_916181665.1). Classification (NCBI taxonomy): domain Eukaryota; kingdom Viridiplantae; phylum Streptophyta; class Magnoliopsida; order Poales; family Poaceae; genus Avena; species Avena sativa. Next base: position 197,043,568 of record OV702286.1, read on the forward strand.
AGGTTTTTAGGTGCCATTTGTAGGCCCCATGTGTGACCCCCTTCCCGGACATGCGTTAACACTTAGTAAAATCCTGGATCTGTACGTGGAAAGTCCCGCCGCGTCACAACCATGGCCTAAATGTGGCAAAGTCGGCCCAACCTTGGATATACATGTACATATGTCCTAAACAAACCAAAACAAGTAGAGACATCCACTGGGCTACCCTTGTACGGAGATAGCTATAGGAATAGACGATACGAGGCCACCGGTCTAAGGTTTCGCCGGAGTAAGACCACCGGAGCGTCAGAATCACATGAAAACTTGCATGTGACCCTAGGATATGTGTGTGAGAGTGGTGCAAGGTTGTTAGGTGCCATGTGTAGGCCCCATGTGTGACACCCTTCCCGGACATGCGTTAACACTTAGTAAAATCCTGGATCTGTACGTGGAAAGTCCCGCCGTGTCACAACCGGGGCCTAGAATGTGGCAAAGTTGGCCCAACCTTGGATATACTGTACATATGTCCTAAGCAAACCAAAACAAGTAGAGAGGTCCACTGGGCTACCCTTGTACAGAGATAGCTATAGGGGTAGACGATCCGGGGCCACCGGTCTAGGGTTTCGCCGGAGGAAGATCACCGGAGCGTCGGAATCACTTGAAAACTTGCATGTGCCCCTAGGATATGTGTGTGAGAGTGGTGCAAGGTTGTTAGGTGCCATGTGTAGGCCCCATGTGTGAACCCCTTCCCGGACATGCGTTAACACTTAGTAAAATCCTGGATCTATACGTGGAAAGTCCCGCCGCGTCACAACCGGGGCCTAGAATGTGGCAAAGTCGGCCCAACCATAACTCTAGATGTACATATGTCCGAAACGAACTAAAACAAGTAGAGAGGTCCACCGGGCTACCCTCGTACGGAGATAGCTATAGGGGTAGACGATCCGGGGGCCCCGGTGTAGGGTTTCGCCGGAGGAAGACCGCCGGAGCGTCGAAATCACATGAAAACTTGAATGTGCCCCTAGGATATGTGTGTGAGAGTGGTGCAAGGTTATTTGGTGCTATGTGTAGGCCCCTTTGTGTGCCCACCTTCCCGGACATGTGTTAACACTTAGTAAAATCCTGGATCTGTACGTGCAAAGTCCCGCCGCGTCACAACCGGGGCCTAGAATGTGGCAAAGTTGGCCCAACCTTGGCTATCCATGTACATATGTCCTAAACAAACCAAAAAAAGTAGAGAGGTCCATCAGGCTACCCTCGTACGGAGAAAGCTATAGGGGTAGACGATCCGGGGCCCCCGGTCTAGTGTTTCGCCGGAGGAAGACCGCCGGAGCGTCGAAATCACATGAAAACTTGCATGTGCCCCTAGGATATGTCTGTGAGAGTGGTGCAAGTTTGTTAGGTGCCATGTGTAGGCCCCATGTGTGACCCCCTTCCCGGACATGCGTTAACACTTAGTAAAATGATGGATATGTACGTGGAAAGTCCCGCCGCGTCACAACCGGGGCCTAGAATGTGGCAAAGTTGGCCCAACCTTGGCTCTACATGTACATATGTCCTAAACAAACCAAAACAAGTAGAGAGGTCCACCGGGCTACCCTCGTACGAAGAAAGCTATAGGGGTAGACGATCCGGGGCCCCCGGTCTAGTGTTTCGCTGGAGGAAGACCGCCGGAGCGTCGAAATCACATGAAAACTTGCATGTGCCCCTAGGATATGTCTGTGAGAGTGGTGCAAGGTTGTTAGGTGCCATGTGTAGGCCCCATGTGTGACCCCCTTCCCGGACATGCGTTAACACTTAGTAAAATCCTGGATCTATACGTGGAAAGTCCCGCCGCGTCACAACCGGGGCCTACAATGTGGCAAAGTCGGCCCAACCATAGCTCTAGATGTACATATGTCCGAAACGAACTAAAACAAGTAGAGAGGTCCACCGGGCTACCCTCATACGGAGATAGCTATAGGGGTAGACGATCCGGGGGCCCCGGTGTAGGGTTTCGCCGGAGGAAGACCGCCGGAGCGTCGAAATCACATGAAAACTTTAATGTGCCCCTACGATATGTGTGTGAGAGTGGTGCAAGGTTATTAGGTGCTATGTGTAGGCCCCTTTGTGTGCCCACCTTTCCGGACATGTGTTAACACTTAGTAAAATCCTGGATCTGTACGTGCAAAGTCCCGCCGCGTCACAACCGGGGCCTAGAATGTGGCAAAGTTGGCCCAACCTTGGCTCTCCATGTACATATGTCCTAAACAAACCAAAAAAAGTAGAGAGGTCCATCAGGCTACCCTCGTACGGAGAAAGCTATAGGGGTAGACGATCCGGGGCCCCCGGTCTAGGGTTTCGCCGGAGGAAGACCGCCGGAGCATCGAAATCACATGAAAACTTGCATGTGCCCCTAGGATATGTCTGTGAGAGTAGTGCAAGGTTGTTAGGTGCCAGGTGTAGGCCCCATGTGTGACCCCCTTCCCGGACATGTGTTAACACTTAGTAAAATCCTGGATCTGTACGTGGAAAGTCCTGCCGCGTCACAACGAGGCCTAGAATGTGGAAAAGTTGGCCCAACCTTGGCTCTACATGTACATATGTCCTAAACAAACCAAAACAAGTAGAGAGGTCCATCAGGCTACCCTCGTACGGAGAAAGCTATAGGGGTAGACGATCCGAGGGCCCCGGTCTAGGGTTTCGCCGGAGGAAGACCGCCGGAGCGTCAAAATCACATGAAAACTTGCATGTGCCCCTAGGATATGTGTGTGAGAGTGGTGCAAGGTTGTTAGGTGCCATGTGTAGGCCTCATGTGTGACCCCCTTCGCGGACATGCGTTAACACTTAGTAAAATCCTGGATCTGTACGTGGAAAGTCCTGCCGCGTCACAACGGGGGCCTAGAATGTGGCAAAGTTGGCCCAACCTTGGCTCTACATGTACATATGTCCTAAACAAACCAAAACAAGTAGAGAGGTCCACCGGGCTACCCTCGTACGAAGAAAGCTATAGGGGTAGACGATCCGGGGCCCCCGGTCTAGTGTTTCGCCGGAGGAAGACCGCCGGAGCGTCGAAATCACATGAAAACTTGCATGTGCCCCTAGGATATGTCTGTGAGAGTGGTGCAAGGTTGTTAGGTGCCATGTGTAGGCCCCATGTGTGACCCCCTTCCTGGACATGTGTTAACACTTAGTAAAATCCTGGATCTGTACGTGGAAAGTCCTGCCGCGTCACAACGAGGCCTAGAATGTGGAAAAGTTGGCCCAACCTTGGCTCTACATGTACATATGTCCTAAACAAACCAAAACAAGTAGAGAGGTCCATCAGGCTACCCTCGTACGGAGAAAGCTATAGGGGTAGACGATCCGGGGGCCCCGGTCTAGGGTTTCGCCGGAGGAAGATCGCCGGAGCGTCAAAATCACATGAAAACTTGCATGTGCCCCTAGGATATGTGTGTGAGAGTGGTGCAAGGTTGTTAGGTGCCATGTGTAGGCCTCATGTGTGACCCATTTCGCGGACATGCGTTAACACTTAGTAAAATCCTGGATCTGTACGTGGAAAGTCCTGCCGCGTCACAACGGGGGCCTAGAATGTGGCAAAGTTGGCCCAACCTTGTCTCTACATGTACATATGTCCTAAACAAACCAAAACAAGTAGAGAGGTCCACCGGGCTACCCTCGTACGAAGAAAGCTATAGGGGTAGACGATCCGGTGCCCCCGGTCTAGTGTTTCGCCGGAGCGTCGAAATCACATGAAAACTTGCATGTGCCCCTAGGATATGTGTGTGAGAGTGGTGCAAGGTTGTTAGGTGCCATGTGTAGGCCCCATGTGTGACCCCCTTCCCGGACATGCGTTAACACTTAGTAAAATCCTGGATCTGTACGTGGAAAGTCCCATCGCATCACAACCGGGGCCTAGAATGTGGCAAAGTTGGCCCAACCTTGGATCTACATGTACATATGTCCTAAACAAACCAAAACAAGTAGAGAGGTCCACCGGGCTACCCTCGTACGGAGAAAGCTATAGCGGTAGACGATCCGGGGCCCCGGTCTAGGGTTTCGCCGGAGGAAGACCACTGGAGCGTCGGAATCACATGAAAACTTGCATGTGCCCCTAGGATATGTGTGTGAGAGTGGTGCAAGGTTTTTAGGTGCCATTTGTAGGCCCCATGTGTGACCCCCTTCCCGGACATGCGTTAACACTTAGTAAAATCCTGGATCTGTACGTGGAAAGTCCCGCCGCGTCACAACCATGGCCTAAATGTGGCAAAGTCGGCCCAACCTTGGATATACATGTACATATGTCCTAAACAAACCAAAACAAGTAGAGACATCCACTGGGCTACCCTTGTACGGAGATAGCTATAGGAATAGACGATACGGGGCCACCGGTCTAAGGTTATCTATACGTGGAAAGTCCCGCCGCGTCACAACCGGGGCCTAGAATGTGGCAAAGTCGGCCCAACCATAACTCTAGATGTACATATGTCCGAAACGAACTAAAACAAGTAGAGAGGTCCACCGGGCTACCCTCGTACGGAGATAGCTATAGGGGTAGACGATCCGGGGGCCCCGGTGTAGGGTTTCGCCGGAGGAAGACCGCCGGAGCGTCGAAATCACATGAAAACTTGAATGTGCCCTTAGGATATGTGTGTGAGAGTGGTGCAAGGTTATTAGGTGCTATGTGTAGGCCCCTTTGTGTGCCCACCTTCCCGGACATGTGTTAACACTTAGTAAAATCCTTGATCTGTACGTGCAAAGTCCCGCCGCGTCACAACCGGGGCCTAGAATGTGGCAAAGTTGGCCCAACCTTGGCTCTCCATGTACATATGTCCTAAACAAACCAAAAAAAGTAGAGAGGTCCATCAGGCTACCCTCGTACGGAGAAAGCTATAGGGGTAGACGATCCGGGGCCCCCGGTCTAGGGTTTCGCCGGAGGAAGACCGCCGGAGCGTCGAAATCACATGAAAACTTGCATGTGCCCCTAGGATATGTCTGTGAGAGTGGTGAAAGTTTGTTAGGTGCCATGTGTAGGCCCCATGTGTGACCCCTTTCCCGGACATGCGTTAACACTTAGTAAAATGATGGATATGTACGTGGAAACTCCCGCCGCGTCACAACCGGGGCCTAGAATGTGGCAAAGTTGGCCCAACCTTGGCTCTACATGTACATATGTCCTAAACAAACCAAAACAAGTAGAGAGGTCCACCGGGCTACCCTCGTACGAAGAAAGCTATAGGGGTAGACGATCTGGGGCCCCCGGTCTAGTGTTTCGCTGGAGGAAGACCGCCGGAGCGTCGAAATCACATGAAAACTTGCATGTGCCCCTAGGATATGTCTTTGAGAGTGGTGCAAGGTTGTTAGGTGCCAGGTGTAGGCCCCATGTGTGACCCCCTTCCCGGACATGCGTTAACACTTAGTAAAATCCTGGATCTATACGTGGAAAGTCCCGCCGCGTCACAACCGGGGCCTAGAATGTGGCAAAGTCGGCCCAACCATAGCTCTAGATGTACATATGTCCGAAACGAACTAAAACAAGTAGAGAGGTCCACCGGGCTACCCTCGTACGGAGATAGCTATAGGGGTAGACGATCCGGGGGCCCCGGTGTAGGGTTTCGCCGGAGGAAGACCGCCGGAGCGTCGAAATCACATGAAAACTTTAATGTGCCCCTAGGATATGTGTGTGAGAGTGGTGCAAGGTTATTAGGTGCTATGTGTAGGCCCCTTTGTGTGCCCACCTTTCCGGACATGTGTTAACACTTAGTAAAATCCTGGATCTGTACGTGCAAAGTCCCGCCGCGTCACAACCGGGGCCTAGAATGTGGCAAAGTTGGCCCAACCTTGGCTCTCCATGTACATATGTCCTAAACAAACCAAAAAAAGTAGAGAGGTCCATCAGGCTACCCTCGTACGGAGAAAGCTATAGGGGTAGACGATCCGGGGCCCCCGGTCTAGGGTTTCGCCGGAGGAAGACCGCCGGAGCGTCGAAATCACATGAAAACTTGCATGTGCCCCTAGGATATGTCTGTGAGAGTGGTGCAAGGTTGTTAGGTGCCATGTGTAGGCCCCATGTGTGACCCCCTTCCCAGACATGTGTTAACACTTAGTAAAATCCTGGATCTGTACGTGGAAAGTCCTGCCGCGTCACAACGAGGCCTAGAATGTGGAAAAGTTGGCCCAACCTTGGCTCTACATGTACATATGTCCTAAACAAACCAAAACAAGTAGAGAGGTCCATCAGGCTACCCTCGTACGGAGAAAGCTATAGGGGTAGACGATCCGGGGGCCCCGGTCTAGGGTTTCGCCGGAGGAAGACCGCCGGAGCGTCAAAATCACATGAAAACTTGCATGTGCCCCTAGGATATGTGTGTGAGAGTGGTGCAAGGTTATTAGGTGCTATGTGTAGGCCCCTTTGTGTGCCCACCTTCCCGGACATGTGTTAACACTTAGTAAAATCCTTGATCTGTACGTGCAAAGTCCCGCCGCGTCACAACCGGGGCCTAGAATGTGGCAAAGTTGGCCCAACCTTGGCTATCCATGTACATATGTCCTAAACAAACCAAAAAAAGTAGAGAGGTCCATCAGGCTACCCTCGTACGGAGAAAGCTATAGGGGTAGACGATCCGGGGCCCCCGGTCTAGGGTTTCGCCGGAGGAAGACCGCCGGAGCGTCGAAATCACATGAAAACTTGCATGTGCCCCTAGGATATGTCTGTGAGAGTGGTGAAAGTTTGTTAGGTGCCATGTGTAGGCCCCATGTGTGACCCCTTTCCCGGACATGCGTTAACACTTAGTAAAATGATGGATATGTACGTGGAAACTCCCGCCGCGTCACAACCGGGGCCTAGAATGTGGCAAAGTTGGCCCAACCTTGGATCTACATGTACATATGTCCTAAACAAACCAAAACAAGTAGAGAGGTCCACCGGGCTACCCTCGTACGAAGAAAGCTATAGGGGTAGACGATCTGGGGCCCCCGGTCTAGTGTTTCGCTGGAGGAAGACCGCCGGAGCGTCGAAATCACATGAAAACTTGCATGTGCCCCTAGGATATGTCTTTGAGAGTGGTGCAAGGTTGTTAGGTGCCAGGTGTAGGCCCCATGTGTGACCCCCTTCCCGGACATGCGTTAACACTTAGTAAAATCCTGGATCTATACGTGGAAAGTCCCGCCGCGTCACAACCGGGGCCTAGAATGTGGCAAAGTCGGCCCAACCATAGCTCTAGATGTACATATGTCCGAAACGAACTAAAACAAGTAGAGAGGTCCACCGGGCTACCCTCGTACGGAGATAGCTATAGGGGTAGACGATCCGGGGGCCCCGGTGTAGGGTTTCGCCGGAGGAAGACCGCCGGAGCGTCGAAATCACATGAAAACTTTAATGTGCCCCTAGGATATGTGTGTGAGAGTGGTGCAAGGTTATTAGGTGCTATGTGTAGGCCCCTTTGTGTGCCCACCTTTCCGGACATGTGTTAACACTTAGTAAAATCCTGGATCTGTACGTGCAAAGTCCCGCCGCGTCACAACCGGGGCCTAGAATGTGGCAAAGTTGGCCCAACCTTGGCTCTCCATGTACATATGTCCTAAACAAACCAAAAAAAGTAGAGAGGTCCATCAGGCTACCCTCGTACGGAGAAAGCTATAGGGGTAGACGATCCGGGGCCCCCGGTCTAGGGTTTCGCCGGAGGAAGACCGCCGGAGCGTCGAAATCACATGAAAACTTGCATGTGCCCCTAGGATATGTCTGTGAGAGTGGTGCAAGGTTGTTAGGTGCCATGTGTAGGCCCCATGTGTGACCCCCTTCCCAGACATGTGTTAACACTTAGTAAAATCCTGGATCTGTACGTGGAAAGTCCTGCCGCGTCACAACGAGGCCTAGAATGTGGAAAAGTTGGCCCAACCTTGGCTCTACATGTACATATGTCCTAAACAAACCAAAACAAGTAGAGAGGTCCATCAGGCTACCCTCGTACGGAGAAAGCTATAGGGGTAGACGATCCGGGGGCCCCGGTCTAGGGTTTCGCCGGAGGAAGACCGCCGGAGCGTCAAAATCACATGAAAACTTGCATGTGCCCCTAGGATATGTGTGTGAGAGTGGTGCAAGGTTGTTAGGTGCCATGTGTAGGCCCCATGTGTGACACCCTTCCCGGACATGCGTTAACACTTAGTAAAATCCTGGATCGGTACGTGGAAAGTCCCGCCGCGTCACAACCGGGGCCTAGAATGTGGCAAAGTTGGCCCAACCTTGGATATACTGTACATATGTCCTAAGCAAACCAAAACAAGTAGAGAGGTCCACTGGGCTACCCTTGTACAGAGATAGCTATAGGGGTAGACGATCCGGGGCCACCGGTCTAGGGTTTCGCCGGAGGAAGATCACCGGAGCGTCGGAATCACTTGAAAACTTGCATATGCCCCTAGGATATGTGTGTGAGAGTGGTGCAAGGTTGTTAGGTGCCATGTGTAGGCCCCATGTGTGACCCCCTTCCCGGACATGCGTTAACACTTAGTAAAATCCTGGATCTATACGTGGAAAGTCCCGCCGCGTCACAACCGGGGCCTAGAATGTGGCAAAGTCGGCCCAACCATAACTCTAGATGTACATATGTCCGAAACGAACTAAAACAAGTAGAGAGGTCCACCGGGCTACCCTCGTACGGAGATAGCTATAGGGGTAGACGATCCGGGGGCCCCGGTGTAGGGTTTCGCCGGAGGAAGACCGCCGGAGCGTCGAAATCACATGAAAACTTGAATGTGCCCCTAGGATATGTGTGTGAGAGTGGTGCAAGGTTATTAGGTGCTATGTGTAGGCCCCTTTGTGTGCCCACCTTCCCGGACATGTGTTAACACTTAGTAAAATCCTTGATCTGTACGTGCAAAGTCCCGCCGCGTCACAACCGGGGCCTAGAATGTGGCAAAGTTGGCCCAACCTTGGCTCTCCATGTACATATGTCCTAAACAAACCAAAAAAAGTAGAGAGGTCCATCAGGCTACCCTCGTACGGAGAAAGCTATAGGGGTAGACGATCCGGGGCCCCCGGTCTAGGGTTTCGCCGGAGGAAGACCGCCGGAGCGTCGAAATCACATGAAAACTTGCATGTGCCCCTAGGATATGTCTGTGAGAGTGGTGCAAGTTTGTTAGGTGCCATGTGTAGGCCCCATGTGTGACCCCTTTCCCGGACATGCGTTAACACTTAGTAAAATGATGGATATGTACGTGGAAACTCCCGCCGCGTCACAACCAGGGCCTAGAATGTGGCAAAGTTGGCCCAACCTTGGCTCTACATGTACATATGTCCTAAACAAACCAAAACAAGTAGAGAGGTCCACCGGGCTTACCTCGTACGAAGAAAGCTATAGGGGTAGACGATCTGGGGCCCCCGGTCTAGTGTTTCGCTGGAGGAAGACCGCCGGAGCGTCGAAATCACATGAAAACTTGCATGTGCCCCTAGGATATGTCTTTGAGAGTGGTGCAATGTTGTTAGGTGCCAGGTGTAGGCCCCATGTGTGACCCCCTTCCCGGACATGCGTTAACACTTAGTAAAATCCTGGATCTATACGTGGAAAGTCCCGCCGCGTCACAACCGGGGCCTAGAATGTGGCAAAGTCGGCCCAACCATAGCTCTAGATGTACATATGTCCGAAACGAACTAAAACAAGTAGAGAGGTCCACCGGGCTACCCTCGTACGGAGATAGCTATAGGGGTAGACGATCCGGGGGCCCCGGTGTAGGGTTTCGCCGGAGGAAGACCGCCGGAGCGTCGAAATCACATGAAAACATTAATGTGCCCCTAGGATATGTGTGTGAGAGTGGTGCAAGGTTATTAGGTGCTATGTGTAGGCCCCTTTGTGTGCCCACCTTTCCGGACATGTGTTAACACTTAGTAAAATCCTGGATCTGTACGTGCAAAGTCCCGCCGCGTCACAACCGGGGCCTAGAATGTGGCAAAGTTGGCCCAACCTTGGCTCTCCATGTACATATGTCCTAAACAAACCAAAAAAATAGAGAGGTCCATCAGGCTACCCTCGTACGGAGAAAGCTATAGGGGTAGACGATCCGGGGCCCCCGGTCTAGGGTTTCGCCGGAGGAAGACCGCCGGAGCGTCGAAATCACATGAAAACTTGCATGTGCCCCTAGGATATGTCTGTGAGAGTGGTGCAAGGTTGTTAGGTGCCATGTGTAGGCCCCATGTGTGACCCCCTTCCCAGACATGTGTTAACACTTAGTAAAATCCTGGATCTGTACGTGGAAAGTCCTGCCGCGTCACAACGAGGCCTAGAATGTGGAAAAGTTGGCCCAACCTTGGCTCTACATGTACATATGTCCTAAACAAACCAAAACAAGTAGAGAGGTCCATCAGGCTACCCTCGTACGGAGAAAGCTATAGGGGTAGACGATCCGGGGGCCCCGGTCTAGGGTTTCGCCGGAGGAAGACCGCCGGAGCGTCAAAATCACATGAAAACTTGCATGTGCCCCTAGGATATGTGTGTGAGAGTGGTGCAAGGTTGTTAGGTGCCATGTGTAGGCCTCATGTGTGACCCCCTTCGCGGACATGCGTTAACACTTAGTAAAATCCTGGATCTGTACGTGGAAAGTCCTGCCGCGTCACAACGGGGGCCTAGAATGTGGCAAAGTTGGCCCAACCTTGGCTCTACATGTACATATGTCCTAAACAAACCAAAACAAGTAGAGAGGTCCACCGGGCTACCCTCGTACGAAGAAAGCTATAGGGGTAGACGATCCGGGGCCCCCGGTCTAGTGTTTCGCCAGAGGAAGACCGCCGGAGCGTCGAAATCACATGAAAACTTGCATGTGCCCCTAGGATATGTGTGTGAGAGTGGTGCAAGGTTGTTAGGTGCCATGTGTAGGCCCCATGTGTGACCCCCTTCCCGGACATGCGTTAACACTTAGTAAAATCCTGGATCTGTACGTGGAAAGTCCCATCACATCACAACCGGGGCCTAGAATGTGGCAAAGTTGGCCCAACCTTGGATCTACATGTACATATGTCCTAAACAAACCAAAACAAGTAGAGAGGTCCACCGGGCTACCCTCGTACGGAGAAAGCTATAGCGGTAGACGATCCGGGGCCCCAGTCTAGGGTTTCGCCGGAGGAAGACCACTGGAGCGTCGGAATCACATGAAAACTTGCATGTGCCCCTAGGATATGTGTGTGAGAGTGGTGCAAGGTTGTTAGGTGCCATTTGTAGGCCCCATGTGTGACCCCCTTCCCGGACATGCGTTAACACTTAGTAAAATCCTGGATCTGTATGTGGAAAGTCCCGCCGCGTCACAACCGTGGCCTAAATGTGGCAAAGTCGGCCCAACCTTGGATATACATGTACATATGTCCTAAACAAACCAAAACAAGTAGAGACATCCACTGGGCTACCCTTGTACGGAGATAGCTATAGGGGTAGACGATACGGGGCCACCGGTCTAAGGTTTTGCCGGAGTAAGACCACCGGAGCGTCAGAATCACATGAAAACTTGCATGTGACCCTAGGATATGTGTGTGAGAGTGGTGCAAGGTTGTTAGGTGCCATGTGTAGGCCCCATGTGTGACCCCCTTCCCGGACATGCGTTAACACTTAGTAAAATCCTGGATCTATACGTGGAAAGTCCCGCCGCGTCACAACCGGGGCCTAGAATGTGGCAAAGTCGGCCCAACCATAGCTCTAGATGTACATATGTCCGAAACGAACTAAAACAAGTAGAGAGGTCCACCGGGCTACCCTCGTACGGAGATAGCTATAGGGGTAGACGATCCGGGGGCCCCGGTGTAGGGTTTCGCCGGAGGAAGACCGCCGGAGCGTCGAAATCACATGAAAACTTTAATGTGCCCCTAGGATATGTGTGTGAGAGTGGTGCAAGGTTATTAGGTGCTATGTGTAGGCCCCTTTGTGTGCCCACCTTTCCGGACATGTGTTAACACTTAGTAAAATCCTGGATCTGTACGTGCAAAGTCCCGCCGCGTCACAACCGGGGCCTAGAATGTGGCAAAGTTGGCCCAACCTTGGCTCTCCATGTACATATGTCCTAAACAAACCAAAAAAAGTAGAGAGGTCCATCAGGCTACCCTCGTACGGAGAAAGCTATAGGGGTAGACGATCCGGGGCCCCCGGTCTAGGGTTTCGCCGGAGGAAGACCGCCGGAGCGTCGAAATCACATGAAAACTTGCATGTGCCCCTAGGATATGTCTGTGAGAGTGGTGCAAGGTTGTTAGGTGCCATGTGTAGGCCCCATGTGTGACCACCTTCCCGGACATGTGTTAACACTTAGTAAAATCCTGGATCTGTACGTGGAAAGTCCTGCCGCGTCACAACGAGGCCTAGAATGTGGAAAAGTTGGCCCAACCTTGGCTCTAGATGTACATATGTCCTAAACAAACCAAAACAAGTAGAGAGGTCCATCAGGCTACCCTCGTACGGAGAAAGCTACAGGGGTAGACGATCCGGGGGCCCCGGTCTAGGGTTTCGCCGGAGGAAGACCGCCGGAGCGTCAAAATCACATGAAAACTTGCATGTGCCCCTAGGATATGTGTGTGAGAGTGGTGCAAGGTTGTTAGGTGCCATGTGTAGGCCTCATGTGTGACCCCCTTCGCGGACATGCGTTAACACTTAGTAAAATCCTGGATCTGTACGTGGAATGTCCTGCCGCGTCACAACGGGGGCCTAGAATGTGGCAAAGTTGGCCCAACCTTGGCTCTACATGTACATATGTCCTAAACAAACCAAAACAAGTAGAGAGGTCCACCGGGCTACCCTCGTACGAAGAAAGCTATAGGGGTAGACTATCCGGGGCCCCCGGTCTAGTGTTTCGCCGGAGGAAGACCGCCGGAGCGTCGAAATCACATGAAAACTTGCATGTGCCCCTATGATATGTGTGTGAGAGTGGTGCAAGGTTGTCAGGTGCCATGTGTAGGCCCCATGTGTGACCCCCTTCCCGGACATGCGTTAACACTTAGTAAAATCCTGGATCTGTACGTGGAAAGTCCCATCGCATCACAACCGGGGCCTAGAATGTGGCAAAGTTGGCCCAACCTTGGATCTACATGTACATATGTCCTAAACAAACCAAAACAAGTAGAGAGGTCCACCGGGCTACCCTCGTACGGAGAAAGCTATAGCGGTAGACGATCCGGGGCCCCAGTCTAGGGTTTCGCCGGAGGAAGACCACTGGAGCGTCGGAATCACATGAAAACTTGCATGTGCCCCTAGGATATGTGTGTGAGAGTGGTGCAAGGTTGTTAGGTGCCATTTGTAGGCCCCATGTGTGACCCCCTTGCCGGACATGCGTTAACACTTAGTAAAATCCTGGATCTGTACGTGGAAAGTCCCGCCGCGTCACAACCGTGGCCTAAATGTGGCAAAGTCGGCCCAACCTTGGATATACAGGTACATATGTCCTAAACAAACCAAAACAAGTAGAGACATCCACTGGGCTACCCTTGTACGGAGATAGCTATAGGGGTAGACGATACGGGGCCACCGGTCTAAGGTTTTGCCGGAGTAAGACCACCGGAGCGTCAGAATCACATGAAAACTTGCATGTGACCCTAGGATATGTGTGTGAGAGTGGTGCAAGGTTGTTAGGTGCCATGTGTAGGCCCCATGTGTGACCCCCTTCCCGGACATGCGTTAACACTTAGTAAAATCCTGGATCTGTACGTGGAAAGTCCCGCCGCGTCACAACCGGGGCCTAGAATGTGGTAAAGTTGGCCCAACCTTGGATATACTGTACATATGTCCTAAGCAAACCAAAACAAGTAGAGAGGTCCACTGGGCTACCCTTGTACGGAGATAGCTATAGGGGTAGACGATACGGGGCCACCGGTCTAGGGTTTTGCCGGAGGAAGACCACCGGAGCATCAGAATCACATGAAAACTTGCATGTGCCCCTAGGATCTGTGTGTGAGAGTGGTGCAAGGTTGTTAGGTGCCATGTGTAGGCCCCATGTGTGACCCCCTTCCCGGACATGCGTTAACACTTAGTAATATCCTGGATCTGTACGTGGAAAGTCCTGCCGCGTTACAACCGGGGCCTATAATGTGGCAAAGTCGGCCCAACCTTAGCTCTAGATGTACATATGTCCTAAACGAACCAAAACAAGTAGAGAGGTCCACCGGCTACCCTCGTACGGAGATAGCTATAGGGGTAGACGATCCGGGGGCCCCGGTCTAGGGTTTCGCCGGAGGAAGACCGTCGGAGCGTTGAAATCACATCAGAACTTGAATGTGCCCCTAGGATATGTGTGTGAGAGTGGTGCAAGGTTATTAGGTGCCATGTGTAGGCCCCATGTGTGACCCCCTTCCCGGACATGCTTTAACACTTAGTAAAATCATGGATCTGTACGTGGAAAGTCCCGCCAGGTAGCAACCGGGGCCTAGAATGTCGCAAAGTTTCCCCAACCTTGGCTCTACATGTACATATGTCCTAAACAAACCAAAACAAGTAGAGAGGTCCACCGGGGTAGCCTCATACGGAGATAGCTATAGGGGTAGACGATCCGGGGCCCCCGGTCTAGTGTTTCGCCGAAGGAAGACCACCGGAGCGTCGCAATCACATGAAAACTTGAAAGTGCCCCTAGGATATGTGTGTGAGATTGGTGCAAGGTTTTTAGGTGGCATGTGTAGGCCCCATGTGTAACCCCCTTCCCGGACATGTATTAACACTTAGTAAAATCCTGGATCTGTACGTGGAAAGTCCCGCCGCATCACAACCGGGGCCTAGAATGTGGCAAAGTTGGCCCAACCTTGGATCTCAATGTACATATGTCCTAAACAAACGAAAACAAGTAGAGAGGTCCACCGGGCTACCCTCGTACGAAGAAATCTATAGGGGTAGACGATCCGGGGCCCCCGGTCTAGGGTTTCGCCGGAGGAAGACCGCCGGAGCGTCAAAATCACATGAAAACTTGCATGTGCACCTAGGATATGTGTATGAGAGTGGTGCAAGGTTGTTAGGTGCCATGTGTAGCCCCATGTGTGACCCCCTTCCCGGACATGCGTTAACACTTAGTAAAATCCTGGATCTGTACGTGGAAAGTCCCGCCGCATCACAACCGGGGCCTAGAATGTCGCAAAGTTGGCCCAACCTTGGCTCTACATGTATATATGGCCAAAGAAAACCAAAACAAATAGAGAGGTCGACCGAGCTACCCTCGTACGGAGATAGCTATAGGGGTAGACGATCCGGGGACCCCGGTCTAGGGTTTTGTCGGAGGAATACCGCCGGAGCAACGAAATCACATGAAAACTTGCATGTGACCCTAGGATATGTGTGTGAGAGTGGTGCAAGGTTGTTAGGTGCCATGTGTAGGCCCCATGTGTGACCCCCTTCCCGGACATGCGTTAACACTTAGTAAAATCCTGGATCTGTACGTGGAAAGTCCCGCCGCGTCACAACCGGGGCCTAGAATGTGGCAAAGTTGGCCCAACCTTGGCTATACATGTACATATGTCCTAAACAAACCAAAACAAGTAGAGAGGTCCACCGGGCTACCCTCATACGGAGATAGCTATAGGGGTAGACGATCCGGGGCCCCCGGTCTAGGGTTTCGCCGAAGGAAGACCGCTGGAGCGTCGAAATCACAAGAAAACTTGCATGTGCCCCTATGATATCTGTCTGAGATTGGTGCAAGGTTGTTAGGTGCCATGTGTAGGCCCCATGTGTGACCCCCTTGCCGGACATGCATTAACACTTAGTAAAATCCTGGATCTGTACGTGGAAAGTCCCGCCGCGTCACAACCGGGGCCTATAATGTGGAAAAGTTGGCCCAACCTTGGATCTACATGTACATATGTCCTAAACAAACCAAAACAAGTACAGAGGTCCACTGGGCTACCCTTGTACGGAGATAGCTATAGGGGTAGACGATCTGGGGCCACCGGTCTAGGGTTTCGCCGGAGGAAGACCACCGGAGGGTCGGAATCACATGAAAACTTGCATGTGCCCCTAGGATATGTGTGTGAGAGAGGTGCAAGGTTGTTAGGTGCCATGTGTAGGCCCCATGTGTGACCCCTTCCCGGACATGCGTTAACACTTAGTAAAATCCTGGATCTGTACGTGGAAAGTCCCGCCGCGTCACAACTGGGGCCTAGAATGTGGCAAAGTCGGCCCAACCTTAGCCCTAGATGTACATATGTCCTAAACGAACCAAAGCAAGTAGAGAGGTCCATCGGGATACCCTCGTACGGAGATAGCTATAGGGGTAGACGATCCGGGGGCCCCGGTCTAGGGTTTCGCCGGAGGAAGACCGCCGGAGGGTCGAAATCACATGAAAACTTGAATGTGCCCCTAGGATATGTGTGTGAGAGTGGTGCAAGGTTATTAGGTGCCATGTGTAGGCCCCATGTGTGCCCCCCTTCCCGGACATGCGTTAACACTTATTAAAATCCTGGATCTGTACGTGGAAAGTCCCGTCGCGTCACAACCGGGGCCTAGAATGTGGCAAAGTTGGACCAACCTTGGCTCTCCATGTACATATGTCCTAAACAAACCAAAACAAGTAGAGAGGTCCATCAGGCTACCCTCGTACGGAGAAAGCTATAGGGGTAGATGATCCGGGGCCCCCGGTCTAGGGTTTCGCCGGAGGAAGATCGTCGGAGCATCGAAATCACATGAAAACTTGCATGTGCCCCTAGGATATGTGTGTGAGAGTTGTGCAAGGTTTGTAGGTGCCATGTGTATGCCCCATGTGTGACCCCCTTCCCGGACATGCGTTAACACTTAGTAAAATCCTGGATCTATACGTGGAAAGTCCCGCCGCGTCACAACCGGGGCCTAGAATGTGGAAAAGTCGGCCCAACCTTAGCTCTAGATGTACATATGTCCTAAACGAACTAAAACAAGTAGAGAGGTCCACCGGGCTACCCTCGTATGGAGATAGCTATAGGGGTAGACGATCCGGGGGCCCCAGTCTAGGGTTTCACCGGAGGAAGACCGCCGGAGCGTCGAAATCACATGAAAACTTGAATGTGCCCCTAGGATATGTGTGTGAGAGTGGTGCAAGGTTATTAGGTGCTATGTGTAGGCCCCATGTGTGCCCACCTTCCCGGACATGTGTCAACACTTAGTAAAATCCTGGATCTGTACGTGCAAAGTCCCGCCGCGTCACAACCGGGGCCTAGAATGTGGCAAAGTTGGCCCAACCTTGGCTCTCCATGTACATATGTCCTAAACAAACCAAAACAAGTAGAGAGGTCCATCAGGCTACCCTCGTACGGAGAAAGCCATAGGGGTAGACGATCCGGGGCCCCCGGTCTAGGGTTTCGCCGGAGGAAGACCGCCGGAGCGTCGAAATCACATGAAAACTTGCATGTGCCCCTAGGATATGTGTGTGAGAGTGGTGCAAGGTTTTTAGGTGCCATGTGTAGGCCCCATGTGTGACCCCCTTCCCGGACATGCGTTAACACTTAGTAAAATCATGGATCTGTACGTGGAAAGTCTCGCCGCGTCACAACCGAGGCCTAGAATGTGGCAAAGTTGGCCCAACCTTGGCTCTACATGTACATATGTCCTAAACAAACCAAAACAAGTAGAGAGCTCCACCGGGCTACCCTCGTACGAAGAAAGCTATAGGGGTAGACGATCCGGGGCCCCCGGTCTAGGGTTTCGCCGGAGGAAGACCGCCGGAGCGTCGAAATCACATGAAAACTTGAATGTGCCCCTAGGATATGTGTGTGAGAGTGGTGCAAGGTTATTAGGTGCCATGTGTAGGCCCCATGTGTGCCCCCCTTCCCGGACATGCGTTAACACTTATTAAAATCCTGGATCTGTACGTGGAAAGTCCCGTCGCGTCACAACCGGGGCCTAGAATGTGGCAAAGTTGGACCAACCTTGGCTCTCCATGTACATATGTCCTAAACAAACCAAAACAAGTAGAGAGGTCCATCAGGCTACCCTCGTACGGAGAAAGCTATAGGGGTAGATGATCCGGGGCCCCCGGTCTAGGGTTTCGCCGGAGGAAGATCGTCGGAGCATCGAAATCACATGAAAACTTGCATGTGCCCCTAGGATATGTGTGTGAGAGTTGTGCAAGGTTTGTAGGTGCCATGTGTATGCCCCATGTGTGACCCCCTTCCCGGACATGCGTTAACACTTAGTAAAATCCTGGATCTATACGTGGAAAGTCCCGCCGCGTCACAACCGGGGCCTAGAATGTGGAAAAGTCGGCCCAACCTTAGCTCTAGATGTACATATGTCCTAAACGAACTAAAACAAGTAGAGAGGTCCACCGGGCTACCCTCGTATGGAGATAGCTATAGGGGTAGACGATCCGGGGGCCCCAGTCTAGGGTTTCACCGGAGGAAGACCGCCGGAGCGTCGAAATCACATGAAAACTTGAATGTGCCCCTAGGATATGTGTGTGAGAGTGGTGCAAGGTTATTAGGTGCTATGTGTAGGCCCCATGTGTGCCCACCTTCCCGGACATGTGTCAACACTTAGTAAAATCCTGGATCTGTACGTGCAAAGTCCCGCCGCGTCACAACCGGGGCCTAGAATGTGGCAAAGTTGGCCCAACCTTGGCTCTCCATGTACATATGTCCTAAACAAACCAAAACAAGTAGAGAGGTCCATCAGGCTACCCTCGTACGGAGAAAGCCATAGGGGTAGACGATCCGGGGCCCCCGGTCTAGG
The DNA here is from genome assembly GCA_916181665.1 of Avena sativa. Lineage (NCBI taxonomy): Eukaryota > Viridiplantae > Streptophyta > Magnoliopsida > Poales > Poaceae > Avena > Avena sativa. Next base: position 197,062,164 of record OV702286.1, read on the forward strand.
GTTTCGCCGGAGGAAGACCGCCGGAGCGTCGAAATCACATGAAAACTTGCATGTGCCCCTAGGATATGTGTGTGAGAGTGGTGCAAGGTTTTTAGGTGCCATGTGTAGGCCCCATGTGTGACCCCCTTCCCGGACATGCGTTAACACTTAGTAAAATCATGGATCTGTACGTGGAAAGTCTCGCCGCGTCACAACCGAGGCCTAGAATGTGGCAAAGTTGGCCCAACCTTGGCTCTACATGTACATATGTCCTAAACAAACCAAAACAAGTAGAGAGCTCCACCGGGCTACCCTCGTACGAAGAAAGCTATAGGGGTAGACGATCCGGGGCCCCCGGTCTAGGGTTTCGCCGGAGGAAGACCGCCGGAGCGTCGAAATCAAATGAAAACTTGCATGTGCCCCTAGGATATGTGTGTGAGAGTGGTGCAAGGTTGTTAGGTGCCATGTGTAGGCCCCATGTGTGACCCCCTTCCCGGACATGCGTTAACACTTAGTAAAATCCAGGATCTGTACGTGGAAAGTCCCGTCGCGTCACAACCGGGGCCTAGAATGTGGCAAAGTTTTCCCAACCTTGGATCTACATGTACATATGTCCTAAACAAACCAAAACAAATAGAGAGGTCCACCGGGCTACCCTCGTACGGACAAAGCTATAGCGGTAGACGATCCGGGGCCCTCGGTCTAGGGTTTCGCCGGAGGAAGACCACTTGAGCGTCGGAATCACATGAAAACTTGCATGTGCCCCTAGGATATGTTTGTGAGAGTGGTGCAAGTTTGTTAGGTGCCATTTGTAGGCCCCATGTGTGACCCCCTTCCCGGACATGCGTTAACACTTAGTAAAATCCTGGATCTGTACGTGGAAAGTCCCGCCGCGTCACAAACGGGGCCTAAATGTGGAAAAGTTGGCCCAACCTTGGATATACATGTACATATGTCCTAAACAAACCAAAACAAGTAGAGAGGTCAACTAGGCTACCCTTGTACGGAGATAGCTATAGGGGTAGATGATACGGGGCCACCGGTCTAGGGTTTCGCCGGAGGAAGACCACCGGAGCGTCAGAATCACATGAAAACTTGCATGTGCCCTTAGGATATGTGTGTGAGAGTGGTACAAGGTTGTTAGGTGCCATGTGTAGGCCCCATGTGTGACCCCCTTCCTGGAGATGCGTTAACACTGAGTAAAATCCTGGATCTGTACGTGGAAAGTCCCGCCGCGTCACAACCGGGGCCTAGAATGTGGCAAAGTTGGCCCAAACTTGGCTCGACATGTACATATGTCCTAAACAAACCAAAACAAGTAGAGAGGTCCACCGGGCTACCCTCATACGGAGATAGCTATAGGGGTAGACGATCCGGGGCCCCCGGTCTAGGGTTTCGCCGGAGGAAGACCACCGGAGCGTCGGAATCACATAAAAACTTGCATGTTCCCCTAGGGTATGTGTGTGAGAGTGGTGCAAGGTTGTTATGTGCCATGTGTAGGCCCCATGTGTGACCCCCTTCCCATACATGCGTTAACACTTAGTAAAATCCTGGATCTGTACGTGGAAAGTCCCGGCGCGTCACAACCGGGGCCTAAATGTGGCAAAGTTGGCCCAACCTTGGATATACATGTACATATGTCCTAAACAAACCAAAACAAGTAGATAGGTCCACTGGGCTACCCATGTACGGAGATAGCTATAGGGGTAGACAATACGGGGCCACCGGTCTAGGGTTTCGCCAGAGGAAGACCACCGGAGCATCAAAATCACATGAAAACTTGCATGTGCCCCTAGGATATGTGTGTGAGAGTGGTGCAAGGTTGTTAGGTGCCATGTGTAGGCCCCATGTGTGACCCCCTTCCCGGACATGCGTTAACACTTAGTAAAATCCTGGATCTGTACGTGGAAAGTCCCGCCGCGTCACAACCGGGGCCTAGAATGTGGAAAAGTCAGCCCAACCTTAGCTCTAGATGTACATATGTCCTAAACGAACCAAAACAAGTAGAGAGGTCCACCGGCTACCCTCGTACGGAGATAGCTATATGGGTAGACGATCCGGGGGCCCCGGTCTAGGGTTTCGCCGGAGGAAGACCGTCGGAGCGTTGAAATCACATGAGAACTTGAATGTGCCCCTAGGATATGTGTGTGAGAGTGGTGCAAGGTTATTAGGTGCCATGTGTAGGCCCCATGTGTGACCCCCTTCCCGGACATGCTTTAACACTTAGTAAAATCATGGATCTGTACGTGGAAAGTCCCGCCGCGTCACAACCGGGGCCTAGAATGTCGCAAAGTTGCTCTCCATGTACATATGTCCTAAACAAACCAAAACAAGTAGAGAGGTCCACCGGGGTACCCTCATACGGAGATAGCTATAGGGGTAGACGATCCGGGGCCCCCGGTCTAGTGTTTCGCCGAAGGAAGACCACCGGAGCGTCGCAATCACATGAAAACTTGAAAGTGCCCCTAGGATATGTGTGTGAGATTGGTGCAAGGTTTTTAGGTGGCATGTGTAGGCCCCATGTGTGACCCCCTTCCCGGACATGTATTAACACTTAGTAAAATCCTGGATCTGTACGTGGAAAGTCCCGCCGCATCACAACCGGGGCCTAGAATGTGGCAAAGTTGGCCCAACCTTGGATCTTCATGTACATATGTCCTAAACAAACGAAAACAAGTAGAGATGTCCACCGGGCTACCCTCGTACGAAGAAAGCTATAGGGGTAGACGATCCGGGGCCCCCGGTCTACGGTTTCGCCGGAGGAAGACCGCCGGAGCGTCGAAATCACATGAAAACTTGCATGTGCACCTAGGATATGTGTGTGAGAGTGGTGCAAGGTTGTTAGGTGCGATGTGTAGCCCCATGTGTGACCCCCTTCCCGGACATGCGTTAACACTTAGTAAAATCCTGGATCTGTACGTGGAAAGTCCCGCCGCATCACAACCGGGGCCTAGAATGTCGCAAAGTTGGCCCAACCTTGGCTCTACATGTATATATGGCCAAAGAAAACAAAAACAAATAGAGAGGTCGACCGAGCTACCCTCGTACGGAGATAGCTATAGGGGTAGACGATCCGGGGCCCCCGGTCTAGGGTTTTGCCGGAGGAATACCGCCGGAGCAACGAAATCACATGAAAACTTGCATGTGACCCTAGGATATGTGTGTGAGAGTGGTGCAAGGTTGTTAGGTGCCATGTGTAGGCCCCATGTGTGACCCCCTTCCCGGACATGCGTTAACACTTAGTAAAATCCTGGATCTGTACGTGGAAAGTCCCGCCGCGTCACAACCGGGGCCTAGAATGTGGCAAAGTTGGCCCAACCTTGGCTATACATGTACATATGTCCTAAACAAACCAAAACAAGTAGAGAGGTCCACCGGGCTACCCTCATACGGAGATAGCTATAGGGGTAGACGATCCGGGGCCCCCGGTCTAGTGTTTCGCCGAAGGAAGACCACCGGAGCGTCGCAATCACATGAAGACTTGAAAGTGCCCCTAGGATATGTGTGTGAGATTGGTGAAAGGTTGTTAGGTGGCATGTGTGACCCCCTTCCTAGACATGCGTTAACACTTAGTAAAATCCTGGATCTCCACGTGGAAAGTTCCGCCGCGTCACAACCGGGGCCTAGAATGTGGCAAAGTTGGCCCAACCTTGTCTCTTCATGTACATATGTCCTAAACAAACCAAAACAAGTAGAGAGGTCCACCGGGCTACCCACGTACGAAGAAAGCTATAGGGGTAGACGATCCGGGGCCCCCGGTCTAGGGTTTCGCCGAAGGAAGACCGCCGGAGCGTCGAAATCACAAGAAAACTTGCATGTGCCCTAGGATATGTGTGTGATATTGGTGCAAGGTTGTTAGGTGCCATGTGTAGGCCCCATGTGTGACCCCCTTGCCGGACATGCGTTAACACTTAGTAAAATCCTGGATCTCTACGTGGAAAGTCCCGCCGCGTCACAACCGGGGCCTAGAATGTGGCAAAGTTGGCCCAACCTTGTCTCTACATGTACATATGTCCTAAACAAACCAAAACAAGTAGAGAGGTCCACCGGGCTACCCTCGTATGGAGAAAGCTATAGGGGTAGACGATCCGGGGCCCCCGGTCTAGGGTTTCGCCGGAGGAAGACCACCGGAGCGTCGGAATCACATGAAAACTTTCATGTGCCCCTAGGATATGTGTGTGAGAGTGGTGCAAGGTTATTAGGTGCCATGTGTAGGCCCCATGTGTGCCCCCCTTCCCGGACATGCGTTAACACTTAGTAAAATCCTGGATCTGTACGTGGAAAGTCCCGTCGCATCACAACCGGGGCCTAGAATGTGGCAAAGTTGACCCAACCTTGGCTCTCCATGTACATATGTCCTAAACAAACCAAAACAAGTAGAGAGGTCCATCAGGCTACCCTCGTACGGAGAAAGCTATAGGGGTAGATGATCCGGGGCCCCCGGTCTAGGGTTTCGCCGGAGGAAGACCGTCGGAGCATCGAAATCACATGAAAACTTGCATGTGCCCCTAGGATATGTGTGTGAGAGTTGTGCAAGGTTTTTAGGTGCCATGTGTAGGCCCCATGTGTGACCCCCTTTCCGGACATGCGTTAACACTTAGTAAAATCCTGGATCTATACGTGGAAAGTCCCGCCGCGTCACAACCGGCGCCTAGAATGTGGCAAAGTTGGCCCAACCTTGTATCTACATGTACATATGTCCTAAACAAACCAAAACAAGTAGAGAGGTCCACCGGGCTACCCTCGTACGAAGAAAGCTATAGGGGTAGACGATCCGGGGCCCCGGGTCTAGGGTTTCACCGGAGCAAGATCGCCGGAGCGTCGAAATCACATGAAAACTTGCATGTGCCCCTAGGATATTTATGTGAGAGTGGTGCAAGGTTGTTAGGTGCCATGTGTAGGCCCCATGTGTGACCCCCTTCCCGGACATGCGTTAACACTTAGTAAAATCCTGGATCTGTACGTGGAAAGTCCCGCCGCGTCACAACTGGGGCCTAGAATGTCGCAAAGTTGGCCCAACCTTGGCTCTACATGTATATATGGCCAAAGAAAACAAAAACAAATAGAGAGGTCGACCGAGCTACCCTCGTACGGAGATAGCTATAGGGGTAGACGATCCGGGGCCCCCGGTCTAGGGTTTTGCCGGAGGAATACCGCCGGAGCAACGAAATCACATGAAAACTTGCATGTGACCCTAGGATATGTGTGTGAGAGTGGTGCAAGGTTGTTAGGTGCCATGTGTAGGCCCCATGTGTGACCCCCTTCCCGGACATGCGTTAACACTTAGTAAAATCCTGGATCTGTACGTGGAAAGTCCCGCCGCGTCACAACCGGGGCCTAGAATGTGGCAAAGTTGGCCCAACCTTGGCTATACATGTACATATGTCCTAAACAAACCAAAACAAGTAGAGAGGTCCACCGGGCTACCCTCATACGGAGATAGCTATAGGGGTAGACGATCCGGGGCCCCCGGTCTAGTGTTTCGCCGAAGGAAGACCACCGGAGCGTCGCAATCACATGAAGACTTGAAAGTGCCCCTAGGATATGTGTGTGAGATTGGTGAAAGGTTGTTAGGTGGCATGTGTGACCCCCTTCCTAGACATGCGTTAACACTTAGTAAAATCCTGGATCTCCACGTGGAAAGTTCCGCCGCGTCACAACCGGGGCCTAGAATGTGGCAAAGTTGGCCCAACCTTGTCTCTTCATGTACATATGTCCTAAACAAACCAAAACAAGTAGAGAGGTCCACCGGGCTACCCACGTACGAAGAAAGCTATAGGGGTAGACGATCCGGGGCCCCCGGTCTAGGGTTTCGCCGAAGGAAGACCGCCGGAGCGTCGAAATCACAAGAAAACTTGCATGTGCCCTAGGATATGTGTGTGATATTGGTGCAAGGTTGTTAGGTGCCATGTGTAGGCCCCATGTGTGACCCCCTTGCCGGACATGCGTTAACACTTAGTAAAATCCTGGATCTCTACGTGGAAAGTCCCGCCGCGTCACAACCGGGGCCTAGAATGTGGCAAAGTTGGCCCAACCTTGTCTCTACATGTACATATGTCCTAAACAAACCAAAACAAGTAGAGAGGTCTACCGGGCTACCCTCGTATGGACATAGCTATAGGGGTAGACGACCCGGGACCCCCGGTCTAGAGTTTCGCCGGAGGAAGACCACCGGAGCATCGGAATCACATGAAAACTTTCATGTGCCCCTAGGATATGTGTGTGAGAGTGGTGCAAGGTTATTAGGTGCCATGTGTAGGCCCCATGTGTGCCCCCCTTTCCGGACATGCGTTAACACTTAGTAAAATCCTGGATCTATACGTGGAAAGTCCCGCCGCGTCACAACCGGGGCCTAGAATGTGGCAAAGTTGACCCAACCTTGGCTCTCCATGTACATATGTCCTAAACAAACCAAAACAAGTAGAGAGGTCCATCAGGCTACCCTCGTACGGAGAAAGCTATAGGGGTAGATGATCCGGGGCCCCCGGTCTAGGGTTTCGCCGGAGGAAGACCGTCGGAGCATCGAAATCACATGAAAACTTGCATGTGCCCCTAGGATATGTGTGTGAGAGTTGTGCAAGGTTTTTAGGTGCCATGTGTAGGCCCCATGTGTGACCCCCTTTCCGGACATGCGTTAACACTTAGTAAAATCCTGGATCTATACGTGGAAAGTCCCGCCGCGTCACAACCGGCGCCTAGAATGTGGCAAAGTTGGCCCAACCTTGGATCTACATGTACATATGTCCTAAACAAACCAAAACAAGTAGAGAGGTCCACCGGGCTACCCTCGTACGAAGAAAGCTATAGGGGTAGACGATCCGGGGCCCCGGGTCTAGGGTTTCACCGGAGCAAGATCGCCGGAGCGTCGAAATCACATGAAAACTTGCATGTGCCCCTAGGATATTTATGTGAGAGTGGTGCAAGGTTGTTAGGTGCCATGTGTAGGCCCCATGTGTGACCCCCTTCCCGGACATGCGTTAACACTTAGTAAAATCCTGGATCTGTACGTGGAAAGTCCCGCCGCATCACAACCGGGGCCTAGAATGTCGCAAAGTTGGCCCAACCTTGGCTCTACATGTATATATGGCCAAAGAAAACAAAAACAAATAGAGAGGTCGACCGAGCTACCCTCGTACGGAGATAGCTATAGGGGTAGACGATCCGGGGCCCCCGGTCTAGGGTTTTGCCGGAGGAATACCGCCGGAGCAACGAAATCACATGAAAACTTGCATGTGACCCTAGGATATGTGTGTGAGAGTGGTGCAAGGTTGTTAGGTGCCATGTGTAGGCCCCATGTGTGACCCCCTTCCCGGACATGCGTTAACACTTAGTAAAATCCTGGATCTGTACGTGGAAAGTCCCGCCGCGTCACAACCGGGGCCTAGAATGTGGCAAAGTTGGCCCAACCTTGGCTATACATGTACATATGTCCTAAACAAACCAAAACAAGTAGAGAGGTCCACCGGGCTACCCTCATACGGAGATAGCTATAGGGGTAGACGATCCGGGGCCCCCGGTCTAGTGTTTCGCCGAAGGAAGACCACCGGAGCGTCGCAATCACATGAAGACTTGAAAGTGCCCCTAGGATATGTGTGTGAGATTGGTGAAAGGTTGTTAGGTGGCATGTGTGACCCCCTTCCTAGACATGCGTTAACACTTAGTAAAATCCTGGATCTCCACGTGGAAAGTTCCGCCGCGTCACAACCGGGGCCTAGAATGTGGCAAAGTTGGCCCAACCTTGTCTCTTCATGTACATATGTCCTAAACAAACCAAAACAAGTAGAGAGGTCCACCGGGCTACCCACGTACGAAGAAAGCTATAGGGGTAGACGATCCGGGGCCCCCGGTCTAGGGTTTCGCCGAAGGAAGACCGCCGGAGCGTCGAAATCACAAGAAAACTTGCATGTGCCCTAGGATATGTGTGTGATATTGGTGCAAGGTTGTTAGGTGCCATGTGTAGGCCCCATGTGTGACCCCCTTGCCGGACATGCGTTAACACTTAGTAAAATCCTGGATCTCTACGTGGAAAGTCCCGCCGCGTCACAACCGGGGCCTAGAATGTGGCAAAGTTGGCCCAACCTTGTCTCTACATGTACATATGTCCTAAACAAACCAAAACAAGTAGAGAGGTCCACCGGGCTACCCTCGTATGGAGAAAGCTATAGGGGTAGACGATCCGGGGCCCCCGGTCTAGGGTTTCGCCGGAGGAAGACCACCGGAGCGTCGGAATCACATGAAAACTTTCATGTGCCCCTAGGATATGTGTGTGAGAGTGGTGCAAGGTTATTAGGTGCCATGTGTAGGCCCCATGTGTGCCCCCCTTCCCGGACATGCGTTAACACTTAGTAAAATCCTGGATCTGTACGTGGAAAGTCCCGTCGCATCACAACCGGGGCCTAGAATGTGGCAAAGTTGACCCAACCTTGGCTCTCCATGTACATATGTCCTAAACAAACCAAAACAAGTAGAGAGGTCCATCAGGCTACCCTCGTACGGAGAAAGCTATAGGGGTAGATGATCCGGGGCCCCCGGTCTAGGGTTTCGCCGGAGGAAGACCGTCGGAGCATCGAAATCACATGAAAACTTGCATGTGCCCCTAGGATATGTGTGTGAGAGTTGTGCAAGGTTTTTAGGTGCCATGTGTAGGCCCCATGTGTGACCCCCTTTCCGGACATGCGTTAACACTTAGTAAAATCCTGGATCTATACGTGGAAAGTCCCGCCGCGTCACAACCGGCGCCTAGAATGTGGCAAAGTTGGCCCAACCTTGTATCTACATGTACATATGTCCTAAACAAACCAAAACAAGTAGAGAGGTCCACCGGGCTACCCTCGTACGAAGAAAGCTATAGGGGTAAACGATCCGGGGCCCCGGGTCTAGGGTTTCACCGGAGCAAGATCGCCGGAGCGTCGAAATCACATGAAAACTTGCATGTGCCCCTAGGATATTTATGTGAGAGTGGTGCAAGGTTGTTAGGTGCCATGTGTAGGCCCCATGTGTGACCCCCTTCCCGGACATGCGTTAACACTTAGTAAAATCCTGGATCTGTACGTGGAAAGTCCCGCCGCGTCACAACTGGGGCCTAGAATGTCGCAAAGTTGGCCCAACCTTGGCTCTACATGTATATATGGCCAAAGAAAACAAAAACAAATAGAGAGGTCGACCGAGCTACCCTCGTACGGAGATAGCTATAGGGGTAGACGATCCGGGGCCCCCGGTCTAGGGTTTTGCCGGAGGAATACCGCCGGAGCAACGAAATCACATGAAAACTTGCATGTGACCCTAGGATATGTGTGTGAGAGTGGTGCAAGGTTGTTAGGTGCCATGTGTAGGCCCCATGTGTGACCCCCTTCCCGGACATGCGTTAACACTTAGTAAAATCCTGGATCTGTACGTGGAAAGTCCCGCCGCGTCACAACCGGGGCCTAGAATGTGGCAAAGTTGGCCCAACCTTGGCTATACATGTACATATGTCCTAAACAAACCAAAACAAGTAGAGAGGTCCACCGGGCTACCCTCATACGGAGATAGCTATAGGGGTAGACGATCCGGGGCCCCCGGTCTAGTGTTTCGCCGAAGGAAGACCACCGGAGCGTCGCAATCACATGAAGACTTGAAAGTGCCCCTAGGATATGTGTGTGAGATTGGTGAAAGGTTGTTAGGTGGCATGTGTGACCCCCTTCCTAGACATGCGTTAACACTTAGTAAAATCCTGGATCTCCACGTGGAAAGTTCCGCCGCGTCACAACCGGGGCCTAGAATGTGGCAAAGTTGGCCCAACCTTGTCTCTTCATGTACATATGTCCTAAACAAACCAAAACAAGTAGAGAGGTCCACCGGGCTACCCACGTACGAAGAAAGCTATAGGGGTAGACGATCCGGGGCCCCCGGTCTAGGGTTTCGCCGAAGGAAGACCGCCGGAGCGTCGAAATCACAAGAAAACTTGCATGTGCCCTAGGATATGTGTGTGATATTGGTGCAAGGTTGTTAGGTGCCATGTGTAGGCCCCATGTGTGACCCCCTTGCCGGACATGCGTTAACACTTAGTAAAATCCTGGATCTCTACGTGGAAAGTCCCGCCGCGCCACAACCGGGGCCTAGAATGTGGCAAAGTTGGCCCAACCTTGTCTCTACATGTACATATGTCCTAAACAAACCAAAACAAGTAGAGAGGTCTACCGGGATACCCTCGTATGGACATAGCTATAGGGGTAGACGACCCGGGACCCCCGGTCTAGAGTTTCGCCGGAGGAAGACCACCGGAGCGTCGGAATCACATGAAAACTTTCATGTGCCCCTAGGATATGTGTGTGAGAGTGGTGCAAGGTTATTAGGTGCCATGTGTAGGCCCCATGTGTGCCCCCCTTTCCGGACATGCGTTAACACTTAGTAAAATCCTGGATCTATACGTGGAAAGTCCCGCCGCGTCACAACCGGGGCCTAGAATGTGGCAAAGTTGACCCAACCTTGGCTCTCCATGTACATATGTCCTAAACAAACCAAAACAAGTAGAGAGGTCCATCAGGCTACCCTCGTACGGAGAAAGCTATAGGGGTAGATGATCCGGGGCCCCCGGTCTAGGGTTTCGCCGGAGGAAGACCGTCGGAGCATCGAAATCACATGAAAACTTGCATGTGCCCCTAGGATATGTGTGTGAGAGTTGTGCAAGGTTTTTAGGTGCCATGTGTAGGCCCCATGTGTGACCCCCTTTCCGGACATGCGTTAACACTTAGTAAAATCCTGGATCTATACGTGGAAAGTCCCGCCGCGTCACAACCGGCGCCTAGAATGTGGCAAAGTTGGCCCAACCTTGGATCTACATGTACATATGTCCTAAACAAACCAAAACAAGTAGAGAGGTCCACCGGGCTACCCTCGTACGAAGAAAGCTATAGGGGTAGACGATCCGGGGCCCCGGGTCTAGGGTTTCACCGGAGCAAGATCGCCGGAGCGTCGAAATCACATGAAAACTTGCATGTGCCCCTAGGATATTTATGTGAGAGTGGTGCAAGGTTGTTAGGTGCCATGTGTAGGCCCCATGTGTGACCCCCTTCCCGGACATGCGTTAACACTTAGTAAAATCCTGGATCTGTACGTGGAAAGTCCCGCCGCATCACAACCGGGGCCTAGAATGTCGCAAAGTTGGCCCAACCTTGGCTCTACATGTATATATGGCCAAAGAAAACAAAAACAAATAGAGAGGTCGACCGAGCTACCCTCGTACGGAGATAGCTATAGGGGTAGACGATCCGGGGCCCCCGGTCTAGGGTTTTGCCGGAGGAATACCGCCGGAGCAACGAAATCACATGAAAACTTGCATGTGACCCTAGGATATGTGTGTGAGAGTGGTGCAAGGTTGTTAGGTGCCATGTGTAGGCCCCATGTGTGACCCCCTTCCCGGACATGCGTTAACACTTAGTAAAATCCTGGATCTGTACGTGGAAAGTCCCGCCGCGTCACAACCGGGGCCTAGAATGTGGCAAAGTTGGCCCAACCTTGGCTATACATGTACATATGTCCTAAACAAACCAAAACAAGTAGAGAGGTCCACCGGGCTACCCTCATACGGAGATAGCTATAGGGGTAGACGATCCGGGGCCCCCGGTCTAGTGTTTCGCCGAAGGAAGACCACCGGAGCGTCGCAATCACATGAAGACTTGAAAGTGCCCCTAGGATATGTGTGTGAGATTGGTGAAAGGTTGTTAGGTGGCATGTGTGACCCCCTTCCTAGACATGCGTTAACACTTAGTAAAATCCTGGATCTCCACGTGGAAAGTTCCGCCGCGTCACAACCGGGGCCTAGAATGTGGCAAAGTTGGCCCAACCTTGTCTCTTCATGTACATATGTCCTAAACAAACCAAAACAAGTAGAGAGGTCCACCGGGCTACCCACGTACGAAGAAAGCTATAGGGGTAGACGATCCGGGGCCCCCGGTCTAGGGTTTCGCCGAAGGAAGACCGCCGGAGCGTCGAAATCACAAGAAAACTTGCATGTGCCCTAGGATATGTGTGTGATATTGGTGCAAGGTTGTTAGGTGCCATGTGTAGGCCCCATGTGTGACCCCCTTGCCGGACATGCGTTAACACTTAGTAAAATCCTGGATCTCTACGTGGAAAGTCCCGCCGCGTCACAACCGGGGCCTAGAATGTGGCAAAGTTGGCCCAACCTTGTCTCTACATGTACATATGTCCTAAACAAACCAAAACAAGTAGAGAGGTCCACCGGGCTACCCTCGTATGGAGAAAGCTATAGGGGTAGACGATCCGGGGCCCCCGGTCTAGGGTTTCGCCGGAGGAAGACCACCGGAGCGTCGGAATCACATGAAAACTTTCATGTGCCCCTAGGATATGTGTGTGAGAGTGGTGCAAGGTTATTAGGTGCCATGTGTAGGCCCCATGTGTGCCCCCCTTCCCGGACATGCGTTAACACTTAGTAAAATCCTGGATCTGTACGTGGAAAGTCCCGTCGCATCACAACCGGGGCCTAGAATGTGGCAAAGTTGACCCAACCTTGGCTCTCCATGTACATATGTCCTAAACAAACCAAAACAAGTAGAGAGGTCCATCAGGCTACCCTCGTACGGAGAAAGCGATAGGGGTAGATGATCCGGGGCCCCCGGTCTAGGGTTTCGCCGGAGGAAGACCGTCGGAGCATCGAAATCACATGAAAACTTGCATGTGCCCCTAGGATATGTGTGTGAGAGTTGTGCAAGGTTTTTAGGTGCCATGTGTAGGCCCCATGTGTGACCCCCTTTCCGGACATGCGTTAACACTTAGTAAAATCCTGGATCTATACGTGGAAAGTCCCGCCGCGTCACAACCGGCGCCTAGAATGTGGCAAAGTTGGCCCAACCTTGGATCTACATGTACATATGTCCTAAACAAACCAAAACAAGTAGAGAGGTCCACCGGGCTACCCTCGTACGAAGAAAGCTATAGGGGTAGACGATCCGGGGCCCCGGGTCTAGGGTTTCACCGGAGCAAGATCGCCGGAGCGTCGAAATCACATGAAAACTTGCATGTGCCCCTAGGATATTTATGTGAGAGTGGTGCAAGGTTGTTAGGTGCCATGTGTAGGCCCCATGTGTGACCCCCTTCCCGGACATGCGTTAACACTTAGTAAAATCCTGGATCTGTACGTGGAAAGTCCCGCCGCGTCACAACTGGGGCCTAGAATGTGGAAAAGTTGGCCCAACCTTGGATCTACATGTACATATATCCTAAACAAACCAAAACAAGTAGAGAGGTCCACCGGGCTACCCTTGTACGGAGAAAGCTATAGGGGTAGATAATACGGGGCCACCGGTCTTGGGTTTCGCCGGAGGAAGACCACCGGAGCATCAGAATCACATGAAAACTTGCATGTGCCCCTAGGATATGTGTGTGAGAGTGGTTCAAGGTTATTAGGTGCCATGTGTAGGCCCCATGTGTGACCCCCTTCCCGGACATGCGTTAACACTTAGTAAAATCCTGGATCTGTACGTGGAAAGTCCCGCCGCGTCACAACCGGGGCCTAGAATGTGGCAAAGTCGGCCCAACCTTAGCTCTAGATGTACATATGTCCTAAACGAACCAAAACAAGTAGAGAGGTCCACCGGCTACCCTCGTACGGAGATAGCTATAGGGGTAGACGATCCGGGGGCCCCGGTCTAGGGTTTCGCCGGAGGAAGACCGTCGGAGCGTTGAAATCACATGAGAACTTGAATGTGCCCCTAGGATATGTGTGTGAGAGTGGTGCAAGGTTATTAGGTGCCATGTGTAGGCCCCATGTGTGACCCCCTTCCCGGACATGCTTTAACACTTAGTAATTCATGGATCTGTACGTGGAAAGTCCCGCCGCGTCACAACCGGGGCCTAGAATGTCGCAAAGTTGGCCCAACCTTGGCTCTACATGTACATATGTCCTAAACAAACCAAAACAAGTATAGAGGTCCACCGGGGTACCCTCATACGGAGATAGCTATAGGGGTAGACGATTCGGGGCCCCCGGTCTAGTGTTTCGCCGAAGGAAGACCACCGGAGCATCGCAATCACATGAAAACTTGAAAGTGCCCCTAGGATATGTGTGTGAGATTGGTGCAAGGTTGTTAGGTGGCATGTGTAGTCCCCATGTGTGACCCCCTTCCCGGACATGTATTAACACTTAGTAAAATCCTGGATCTGTACGTGGAAAGTCCCGTCGCGTCACAACCGGGGCCTAGAATGTGGCAAAGTTGGCCCAACCTTGGATCTCCATGTACATATGTCCTAAACAAACGAAAACAAGTAGATAGGTCCACCGGGCTACCCTCGTACGAAGAAAGCTATAGGGGTAGACGATCCGGGGCCCCCGGTCTAGGGTTTCGCCGGAGGAAGACCGCCGGAGCGTCGAAAACACATGAAAACTTGCATGTGCACCTAGGATATGTGTGTGAGAGTGGTGCAAGGTTGTTAGGTGCCATGTGTAGCCCCATGTGTGACCCCCTTCCCGGACATGCGTTAACACTTAGTAAAATCCTGGATTTGTACGTGGAAAGTCCCGCCGCGTCACAACCGGGGCCTAGAATGTCGCAAAGTTGGCCCAATCTTGGATCTACATGTATATATGGCCAAAGCAAACCAAAACAAATAGAGAGGTCGACCGAGCTACCCGCGTACTGAGATAGCTATAGGGTAGACGATCCGGGGCCCCCGGTCTAGGGTTTCGCCGGAGGAATACCGCCGGAGCGTCGAAATCACATGAAAACTTGCATGTGACCCTAGGATATGTGTGTGAGAGTGGTGCAAGGTTGTTAGGTGCCATGTGTAGGCCCCATGTGTGACCCCCTTCCCGGACATGCGTTAACACTTAGTAAAATCCTGGATCTATACGTGGAAAGTCCCGCCGCGTCACAACCGGGGCCTAGAATGTGGCAAAGTTGGCCCAACCTTGTCTCTACCTGTACATATGTCCTAAACAAACCAAAACAAGTAGAGAAGTCCACCGGGCTACCCTCGTATGGAGAAAGCTATAGGGGTAGACGATCCGGGGCCCCCGGTCTAGGGTTTCGCCGGAGGAAGACCACCGGAGCGTCGGAATCACATGAAAACTTTCATGTTCCCCTAGGATATGCGTGTGAGAGTGGTGCAAGGTTGTTAGGTGCCATGTGTAGGCCGCATGTGTGACCCCCTTCCTGGACATGCGTTAACACTTAGTAAAATCCTGGATCTGTACGTGGAAAGTCCCGCCGCGTCACAACCGGTGCCTAGAATGTGGCAAAGTTGGCCCAACCTTGGATCTACATGTACATATGTCCTAAACAAACCAAAACAAGTATATAGGTCCACCGGGTTACCCTCGTATGAAGATAGCTATAGGGGTAGACGATCCGGGGCCCCCGGTCTAGGGTTTCGCCGGAGGAAGACCACTGGAGCATTGAAATCACATGAAAACTTGCATGTGCCCCTAGGATATGTGTGTGAGAGTGGTGCAAGGTTGTTAGGTGCCATGTGTAGGCCCCATATGTGAGCCCCTTCCCGGACATGCGTTAACACTTAGTAAAATCCTGGATCTTTACGTGGAAAGTCCCGCCGCGTCACAACCGGGGCCTAAAATGTGGCAAAGTTGGCCCAACCTTGGATCTAGATGTACATATGTCCTAAACAAACCAAAAAAAGTAGAGAGGTCCACCGGGCTACCCTCGTACGGAGATAGCTATAGGGGTAGACGATCCGGGCCCCCCGGTCTAGGGTTTCGCCGGAGGAAGACCGCCGGAGCGTCGAAATCACATGAAAACTTGCATGTGCCCCTAGGATATGTGTGTGAGAGTGGTGCAAGGTTGTTAGGTGCCATGTGTAGGCCCCATGTGTGACCCCCTTCCCGGACATGCGTTAACACTTAGTAAAATCCTAGATCTGTACGTGGAAATTCCCGCCGCGTCACAACCGGGGCCTAGAATGTGGCAAAGTTGGCCCAACCTTGGCTCTCCATGTACATATGTCCTAAACAAACCAAAACAAGTAGAGAGGTCAATCAGGCTACCCTCGTACGGAGAAAGCTATAGGGGTAGACGATCCGGGGCCCCGGTCTAGGGTTTCGCCGGAGGAAGACCGCCAGAGCGTCGAAATCACATGAAAACTTGCATGTGCCCCTAGGATATGTGTGTGAGAGTGGTGCAAGGTTGTTAGGTGCCATGTGTAGGCCCCATGTGTGACCCCCTTCCCGGACATGTGTTAACACTTAGTAAAATCCTGGATCTGTACGTGGAAAGTCCCGCCGCGTCACAACCGGGGCCTATAATGTGGCAAAGTTGGCCCAACCTTGGATCTACATGTACATATGTCCTAAACAAACCAAAACAAGTAGAGAGGTCCACTTGGCTACCCTTGTACGGAGATAGATATAGGGGTTGACGATCCGAGGCCGCCGGTCTAGGGTTTCGCCGGAGGAAGACCACCGGAGCGTCGGAATCACATGAAAACTTGGATGTGCCCCTAGGATATGTGTGTGAGAGTGGTGCAAGGTTGTTAGGTGCCATGTGTAGGCCCCATGTGTGACCCCCTTCCCGGACATGCGTTAACACTTAGTAAAATCCTGGATCAGTACGTGGAAAGTCCCGCCGCGTCACAACCGGGGCCTAGAATGTGGCAAAGTCGGCCCAACCTTAGCTCTAGATGTACATATGTCCTAAACAAACCAAAAAAACTAGAGAGGTCCACCGGGCTACCCACGTACGGAGATAGCTATTGGGGTAGACGATCCGGGACCCCCGGTCTAGGGTTTCGCCGGAGGAAGACCGCCGGAGCGTCGAAATCACATGAAAACTTGCATGTGCCCCTAGGATATGTGTGTGAGAGTGGTGAAATGTTTTTAGGTGCCGTGTGTAGGCCCCATGTGTGACCCCCTTCCCGGACATGCGTTAACACTTAGTAAAATCCTGGATCTGTACGTGGAAAGTCCCGCCGCGTCACAACCGGGGCCTAGAATGTGGCAAAGTTGGCCCAACCTTGGCTCTCCATGTACATATGTCCTAAACAAACCAAAACAAGTAGAGAGGTCAATCAGGCTACCCTCGTACGGAGAAAGCTATAGGGGTAGACGATCCGGGGCCCCGGTCTAGGGTTTCGCCGGAGGAAGACCGCCGGAGCGTCGAAATCACATGAAAACTTGCATGTGCCCCTAGGATATGTGTGTGAGAGTGGTGCAAGGTTGTTAGGTGCCATGTGTAGGCCCCATGTGTGACCCCCTTCCGGGACATGCGTTATTACTTAGTAAAGTCATGGATCTGTACGTGGAAAGTCCCGCCGCGTCACAACCGGGGCCTAGAATGTGGCAAAGTTGGCCCAACCTTGGCTCTACATGTACATATGTCCTAAACAAACCAAAACAAGTAGAGAGGTCTACCGGGCTACCCTCGTATGGACATAGCTATAGGGGTAGACGACCCGGGACCCCCGGTCTAGAGTTTTGCCGGAGGAAGACCGCCGGAGCGTCAAAATCACATGAAAACTTGCATGTGCCCCTAGGATATGTGTATGAGAGTGGTGCAAGGTTGTTAGGTGCCATGTGTAGGCCCCATGTGTGACCCCCTTCCCGGACATGCGTTAACACTTAGTAAAATCCTGGATCTGTACGTGGAAAGTCCCGCCGCGTCACAACCGGAACCTAGAATGTGGCAAAGTAGGCCCAACCTTAGCTCTAGATGTACATATGTCCTAAACGAACCAAAACAAGTAGAGAGGTCCACCGGCTACCCTCGTACGGAGATAGCTATAGGGGTAGACGATCCGGGGGCCCCGGTCTAGGGTTTCGCCGGAGGAAGACCGCCGGAGCATCGAAATCACATGAGAACTTGAATGTGCCCCTAGGATATGTGTGTGAGAGTGGTTCAGATTATTAGGTGCCATGTGTAGGCCCCATGTGTGCCCCCCTTCCCGGACATGCGTTAACACTTAGTTAAATCCTGGATCTGTACGTAGAAAGTCCCGCCGCGTCACAATCGGGGCCTATAATGTGGCAAAGTTGGCCCAACCTTGGATCTATATTTACGTATGTCCTAAACAAACCAAAACAAGTAGAGAGGTCTACCGGGCTACCCTCGTATGGACATAGCTATAGGGGTAGACGACCCGGGACCCCCGGTCTAGAGTTTTGCCGGAGGAAGACCGCCGGAGCGTCGAAATCACATGAAAACTTGCATGTGCCCCTAGGATATGTGTGTGAGAGCGGTGCAAGGTTGTTAGGTGCCATGTGTAGGCCCCATGTGTGACCCCCTTCCCGGACATGCGTTAACACTTAGTAAAATCCTGGGTCTGTACGTGGAAAGTCCCGCCGCGTCACAACCGGGGCCTAGAATGTGGCAAAGTCGGCCCAACCTTAGCCCTAGATGTACATATGTCTTAAATGAACCAAAACAAGTAGAGAGGTCCACCGGGCTACCCTCGTAGAGAGATAGCTATAGGGGTAGACGATCCGGGGCCCCCGGTCTAGGGTTTCGCCGGAGGAAGACCGCCGGAGCGTCGAAATCACATGAAAACTTGCATGTGCCCCTAGTATATGTGTGTGAGAGTGGTGCAAGGTTGTTAGGTGCCATGTGTAGGCCCCATGTGTGACCCCCTTCCCGGACATGCATTAACACTTAGTAAAATCCTGGATCTGTACGTGGAAAGTCCCGTCGCGTCACAACCGGGGCCTAGAATGTGGCAAAGTTGGCCCAACCTTGGTTCTCCATGTACATATGTCCTAAACAAACCAAAACAAGTCGAGAGGGCCAACAGGCTACCCTCGTACGAAGAAAGCTATAGGGGTAGACGATCCGGGGCCCCCGGTCTAGGGTTTCGCCGGAGGAAGACCGCCGCAGCGTCGAAATCACATGAAAACTTGCATGTGCCCCTAGGATATGTGTGTGAGAGTGGTGCAAGGTTGTTAGGTGCCATGTGTAGGCCCCATGTGTGACCCCCTTCCTGGACATGCGTTAACACTTAGTAAAATCCTGGATCTGTACGTGGAAAGTCCCGCCGCGTCACAACCGGGGCCTAGAATGTGGCAAAGTTGGCCCAACCCTTGTTCTACATGTACATATGTCCTAAACAAACCAAAACAAGTAGAGAGGTCCACCGGGCTACCCTCGTACGGAGATAGCTATTGGGGTAGACGATCTGGGACCCTCGGTCTAGGGTTTCACCGGAGGAAGACCGTCGGAGCGTCGAAATCACATGAAAACTTGCATGTGCCCCTAGGATATCTGTGTGAGAGTGGTGAAAGGTTGTTAGGTGCCGTGTGTAGGCCCCATGTGTGACCCCCTTCCCGGATATGTGTTAACACTTAGTAAAATCCTGGATCTGTACGTGGAAAGTCCCGCCGCGTCACAACCGGGGCCTATAATGTGGCAAAGTTGGCCCAACCTTGGATCTACATGTACATATGTCCTAAACAAACCATAACAAGTAGAGAGGTCCACTGGGCTACCCTTGTACAGAGATAGGTATAGGGCTAGACGATCCGGGGCCACCGGTCTAGGGTTTCGCCGGAGGAAGACCACCGGAGCGTCGGAATCACATGAAAACTTGCATGTGCCCCTAGGATATGTGTGTGAGAGTGGTGCAAGGTTGTTAGGTGCCATGTGCAGGCCCCATGCGTGACCCCCTTCCCGGACATGCGTTAACACTTAGTAAAATCCTGGATCTGTACGTGGAAAGTCCCGCCGCGTCACAACCGGGGCCTAGAATGTGGCATAGTCGGCCCAACCTTAGCACTAGATGTACATATGTCATAAACGAACCAAAACATGTAGAGAGGTCCATCGGGCTACCCTCGTACGGAGATAGCTATTGGGGTAGACGATCCGGGGGCCCCGGTCTAGGGTTTCGCCGGAGGAAGACCGTCGGAGCGTCGAAATCACATGAAAACTTGCATGTGCCCCTAGGATATGTGTGTGAGAGTGGCGAAATGTTTTTAGGTGCCGTGTGTAGGCCCCATGTGTGACCCCCTTCCCGGACATGCGTTAACACTTAGTAAAATCCTGGATCTGTACGTGGAAAGTCTCGCCGCGTCACAACCGGGGCATAGAATGTGGCAAAGTTAGGCCAACCTTGGCTCTACATGTACATATGTCCTAAACAAACCAAAACAAGTAGAGAGGTCCATCGGTGTACCCTCGTACGGAGATAGCTATAGGGGTAGACTATCCGGGGCCCCCGGTCTAGGGTTTCGCCGGAGGAAGACCGCCGGAGCGTTGTAATCACATGAAAACTTGAATGTGCCGCTAGGATATGTGTGTGAGAGTGTTAAAAGGTTGTTAGGTGCCATGTGTAGGCCCCATGTGTGACCCCCTTCCCGGACATGCGTTAACACTTAGTAAAATCCTGGATCTGTACGTGGAAAGTCCCGCCGCGTCACAACCGGGGCCTAGAATGTGGAAAAGTTGGCCCAACCTTGGCTCTACATGTACATATGTCCTAAACAAACCAAAACATGTAGAGAGGTCCATTAGGCTACCCTCGTATGGAGAAAGCTATAGGGGTAGACGATCCGGGGCCCCCGGTCTAGGGTTTCACCGAAGGAAGACCACCGGAGCGTCAAAATCACATGAAAACTTGCATGTGCCCCTAGGATATGTGTGTGATAGTGGTTAAACGTTGTTAGGTGCCATGTGTAGGCCCCATGTGTGACCCCCTTCCTGGACATGCATTAACACTTAGTAAAATCCTGGATCTGTACGTGGAAAGTCTCGCCGCGTCACAACCGGTGCCTAGAATGTGGCAAAGTTGGGCAAACCTTGGATCTACATGTACATATGTCCTAAACAAACCAAAACAAGTAGAGAGGTCCACTGGGCTACCCTCGTACGAAGATAGCTATAGGGGTAGACGATTCGGGGACCCCGGTCTAGGGTTTCGCCGGAGGAAGAACGCTGGAGCATTGAAATCACATGAAAACTTGCATGTGCCTCTAGGATATGTGTGTGAGAGTGGTGCAAGGTTGTTAGGTGCCATGTGTAGGCCCCATGTGTGACCCCCTTCCCGACATGCGTTAACACTTAGTAAAATCCTGGATCTGTACGTGGAAAGTCCCGCCGCGTCACAACCGGGGCCTAGAATGTGGCAAAGTCGGCCCAACCTTAGCTCTAGATTTACATAAGTCGTAAACGAACCAAAACAAGTAGAGAGGTCCACCGGGCTACACTCGTACGAAGATAGCTATTGGGGTAGACGATCCGGGACCCCCGGTCTAGGGTTTCGCTGGAGGAAGACCGTCGGAGCGTCGAAATCACATGAAAACTTGCATGTGCCCATAGGATATGTGTGTGAGAGTGGTGAAATGTTTTTAGGTGCCGTGTGTAGGCCCCATGTGTGACCCCCTTCCCGGACATGCGTTAACACTTAGTAAAATCCTGGATCTGTACGTGGAAAGTCTCGCCGCGTCACAACCGGGGCCTAGAATGTGGCAAAGTTGGGCCAACCTTGGATCTACATGTACATAGGTCCTAAACAAACCAAAACAAGTAGAGAGGTCCACTGGGCTACCCTTGTACGGAGATAGCTATAGGGGTAGACGATCCGGGGCCACCGGTCTAGGGTTTCGCCGGAGGAAGACCACGGAGCGTCGGAATCACATGAAAACTTGCATGTGCCCCTAGTATATGTGTGTGAGAGTGGTGCAAGGTTGTTAGGTGCCATGTGTAGGCCCCATGTGTGACCCCCTTCTCGGACATGCGTTAACACTTAGTGAAATCCTGGATCTGTACGTGGAAAGTCCCGCCGCGTCACAACCGGGGCCTAGAATGTGGCAAAGTTGGCCCAACCTTGGCTCTACATGTACATATGTCCTAAACAAACCAAAACAAGTAGAGAGGTCCACCGGGCTACCCTCGTACGGAGATAGCTATTGGGGTAGACGATCTAGGACCCCCGGTCTAGGGTTTCACCGGAGGAAGACCGTCGGAGCGTCAAAATCACATGAAAACTTGCATGTGCCCCTAGGATATGTGTGTGAGAGTGGTGAAATGTTGTTAGGTGCCGTGTGTAGGCCCCATGTGTGACCCCCTTCCCGGACATGTGTTAACACCGAGTAAAATCCTGGATCTGTACGTGGAAAGTCCTGCCGCGTCACAACCGGGGCCTATAATGTGGCAAAGTTGGCCCAACCTTGGATCTACATGTACATATGTCCTAAACAAACCAAAAAAAGTAGAGAGGTCCATTGGGATACCCTTGTACGGAGATAGCTATAGGGGTAGACGATCCGGGGCCACCAGTCTAGGGTTTCGCCGGAGGAAGACCACCGGAGCGTCGGAATCACATGAAAACTTGCATGTGCCCCTATTATATGTGTGTGAGAGTGGTGCAAGGTTGTTAGGTGCCATGTGTAGGCCCCATGTGTGACCCCCTTCCCGGACATGCGTTAACACTTAGTAAAATCCTGGATCTGTACGTGGAAAGTCCCGCCGCGTCACAACCGGGGCCTAGAATGTGGCATAGTCGGCCCAACCTTAGCTCTAGATGTACATATGTCGTAAACGAACCAAAACAAGTAGAGAGGTCCACCGGGCTACCCTCGTACGGAGATAGCTATAGGGGTAGACTATCCGGGGCCCCCGGTCTAGGGTTTCGCCGGAGGAAGACCGCCGGAGCGTTGAAATCACATTAAAACTGGAATGTGCCCCTAGGATATGTGTGTGAGAGTGGTAAAAGGTTGTTAGGTGCCGTGTGTAGGCCCCATGTGTGACCCCCTTCCCAGACATGCGTTAACACTTAGTAAAATCCTGGATCTGTACGTGGAAAGTCCTGCCGCGTCACAACCAGGGCCAAGAATGTGGAAAAGTTGGCCCAACCTTGGCTCTACATGTACATATGTCCTAAACAAACCAAAACATGTAGAGAGGTCTATTAGGCTACCCTCGTATGGAGAAAGCTATAGGGGTAGACGATCCGAGGCCCCCGGTCCAGGGTTTCACCGAAGGAAGACCGCCGGAGCGTCAAAATCACATGAAAATTGCATGTGCCCCTAGGATATGTGTGTGAGAGTGGTTAAAGGTTGTTAGGTGCCATCTGTAGGCCCCATGTGTGACCCCCTTCCTGGACATGCGTTAACACTTAATAAAATCCTGGATCTGTACGTGGAAAGTCTCGCCGCGTCACAACCGGGTCCTAGAATGTGGAAAAGTTGGCCCAACCTTGGCTCTACATGTACATATGTCCTAAACAAACCAAAACATGTAGAGAGGTCTATTAGGCTACCCTCGTATGGAGAAAGCTATAGGGGAAGACGATCCGAGGCCGCCGGTCTAGGGTTTCACCGAAGGAGGACCGCCGGAGCGTCGAAATCACATGAAAACTTGCATGTGCCCCTAGGATATGTGTGTGAGAGTGGTTAAAGGTTGTTAGGTGCCATGTGTAGGCCCCATGTGTGACCCCCTTCCCGGACATGCGTTAACACTTAGTAAAATCCTAGATCTGTACGTGGAAAGTTGGGCCAACCTTGGCTCTACATGTACATATGTCCTAAACAAACCAAAACAAGTAGAGGTCCACCGGGCTACCCTCGTACGGAGATAGCTATAGGGGTAGACTATCCGGGGCCCCCGGTCTAGGGTTTCGCCGGAGGAAGACCGCCAGAGCGTTGAAATCACATGAAAACTTGAATGTGCCCCTAGGATATGTGTGTGAGAGTGGTAAAAGGTTGTTAGGTGCCATGTGTAGGCACCATGTGTGACCCCCTTCCCAGACATGCGTTAACACTTAGTAAAATCCTGGATCTGTACGTGGAAAGTCCCGCCGCGTCACAACCGGGGCCTAGAATGTGGAAAAGTTGGCCCAACCTTGGCTCTACATGTACATATGTCCTAAACAAACCAATACATGTAGAGAGGTCTATTAGTCTACCCTCGTATGGAGAAAGCTATAGGGGTAGACGATCCGAGGCCCCCGGTCTAGGGTTTCACCGATGGAAGACCGCCGGAGCGTCGAAATCACATGAAAACTTGCATGTGCCCCTAGGATATATGTGTGATAGTGGTTAAAGGTTGTTAGGTGCCATGTGTAGGCCCCATGTGTGACCCCCTTCCTGGACATGCGTTAACACTTAGTAAAATCCTGGATCTGTACGTGGAAAGTCTCGCCGCGTCACAACCGGTGCCTAGAATGTGGCAAAGTTGGGCAAACCATGGATCTACATGTACATATGTCCTAAACAAACCAAAACAAGTAGAGAGGTCCACTAGGCTACCCTCGTACGAAGATAGCTATAGGGGTAGACGATCCGGGGACCCCGGTCTAGGGTTTCGCCGGAGGAAGAACGCTGGAGCATTGAAATCACATGAAAACTTGCATGTGCCTCTAGGATATGTGTGTGAGAGTGGTGCAAGGTTGTTAGGTGCCATGTGTAGGCCCCATGTGTGACCCCCTTCCCAACATGCGTTAACAATTAGTAAAATCTTGGATCTGTACGTGGAAAGTCCCGCCGCGTCACAACCGGGGCCTAGAATGTGGCAAAGTCGGCCCAACCTTAGCTCTAGATTTACATAAGTCGTAAACGAACCAAAACAAGTAGAGAGGTCCACCGGGCTACCCTCGTACGAAGATAGCTATTGGGGTAGACGATCCGGGACCCCCGGTCTAGGGTTTCGCTGGAGGAAGACCGTCGGAGCGTCGAAATCACATGAAAACTTGCATGTGCCCCTAGGATATGTGTGTGAGAGTGGTAAAATGTTTTTAGGTGCCGTGTGTAGGCCCCATGTGTGACCCCCTTCCCGGACATGCGTTAACACTTAGTAAAATCCTGGATCTGTACGTGGAAAGTCTCGCCGCGTCACAACCGGGGCCTAGAATGTGGCAAAATTGGGCCAACCTTGGATCTACATGTACATATGTCCTAAACAAACCAAAACAAGTAGAGAGGTCCACTGGGCTACCCTTGTATGGAGATAGCTATAGGGGTAGACGATCCGGGGCCACCGGTCTAGGGTTTCGCCGGAGGAAGACCACCGGAGCGTCGGAATCACATGAAAACTTGCATGTGCCCCTAGGATATGTGTGTGAGAGTGGTGAAAGGTTGTTAGGTGCCATGTGTAGGCCCCATGTGTGACCCCCTTCTCGGACATGCGTTAACACTTAGTAAAATCCTGGATCTGTACGTGGAAAGTCCCGCCGCGTCACAACCGGGGCCTAGAATGTGGCATAGTCGGCCCAACCTTATCTCTAGATGTACATATGTCGTAAACGAACCAAAACAAGTAGAGAGGTCCACCGGGCTACCCTCGTACGGAGATAGCTATAGGGGTAGACTATCCGGGGCCCCCGGTCTTGGGTTTCGCCGGAGGAAGACCGCCGGAGCGTTGAAATCACATGAAAACTTGAATGTGCCCCTAGGATATCTGTGTGAGAGTGGTAAAAGGTTGTTAGGTGCCATGTGTAGGCCCCATGTGTGACCCCCTTCCCAGACATGCGTTAACACTTAGTAAAATCCTGGATCTGTACGTGGAAAGTCCCGCCGCGTCACAACCGGGGCCTAGAATGTGGCAAAGTTGGCCCAACCTTGGATCTACATGTACATATGTCCTAAACAAACCAGAAAAAGTAGAGAGGTCCACTGGGCTACCCTTGTACGGAGATAGCTATAGGGGTAGACGATCCGGGGCCACCGGTCTAGGGTTTCGCCGGAGGAAGACCACCGGAGCGTCGAAATCACATGAAAACTTGCATGTGCCCCTATTATATGTGTGTGAGAGTGGTGCAAGGTTGTTAGGTCCCATGTGTAGGCCCCATGTGTGACCCCCTTCCCGGACATGCGTTAACACTTAGTAAAATCCTAGATCTGTACGTGGAAAGTCCCGCCGCGTCACAACCGGGGCATAGAATGTGGCATAGTCGGCCCAACCTTGGCTCTCCATGTACATATGTCCTAAACAAACCAAAACAAGTAGAGAGGTCCACCGGGCTACCCACGTACGGAGATAGCTATAGGGGTAGACTATCCGGGGGCCCCGGTCTAGGGTTTCGCCGGAGGAAGACCGCCGGAGCGTTGAAATCACATGAAAACTTGAATGTGCCCCTAGGATATGTGTGTGAGAGTGGTGCAAGGTTGTTAGGTGCCATGTGTAGGCCCCATGTGTGACCCCCTTCCCAGACATGCGTTAACACTTAGTAAAATCCTGAATCTATATGTGGAAAGTCCCGCCGCGTCACAACCAGGGCCTAGAATGTGGAAAAGTTGGCCCAACCTTGGCTCTACATGTACATATGTCCTAAACAAACCAAAACATGTAGAGAGGTCTATTAGGCTACCCTCGTATGGAGAAAGCTATAGGGGTAGACGATCCGAGGCCCCCCTTCTAGGGTTTCACCGAAGGAGGACCGCCGGAGCGTCGAAATCACATGAAAACTTGCATGTGCCCCTAGGATATGTGTGTGAGAGTGGTTAAAGGTTGTTAGGTGCCATGTGTAGGCCCCATGTGTGACCCCCTTCCCGGACATGCGTTAACACTTAGTAAAATCCTAGATCTGTACGTGGAAAGTTGGGCCTACCTTGGCTCTACATGTACATATGTCCTAAACAAACCAAAACAAGTAGAGAGGTCCACCGGGCTACCCTCGTACGGAGATAGCTATAGGGGTAGACTATCCGGGGCCCCCGGTCTAGGGTTTCGCCGGAGGAAGACCGCCGGAGCGTTGAAATCACATGAAAACTTGAATGTGCCCCTAGGATATGTGTGTGAGAGTGGTAAAAGGTTGTTAGGTGCCATGTGTAGGCACCATGTGTGACCCCCTTCCCAGACATGCGTTAACACTTAGTAAAATCCTGGATCTGTACGTGGAAAGTCCCGCCGCGTCACAACCGGGGCCTAGAATGTGGAAAAGTTGGGCAAACCTTGGATCTACATGTACATATGTCCTAAACAAACCAAAACAAGTAGAGAGGTCCACTAGGCTACCCTCGTACGAAGATAGCTATAGGGGTAGACGATCCGGGGACCCCGGTCTAGGGTTTCGCCGGAGGAAGAACGCTGGAGCATTGAAATCACATGAAAACTTGCATGTGCCTCTAGGATATGTGTGTGAGAGTGGTGCAAGGTTGTTAGGTGCCATGTGTAGGCCCATGTGTGACCCCCTTCCCAACATGCGTTAACACTTAGTAAAATCCTGGATCTGTACGTGGAAAGTCCCGCCGCGTCACAACCGGGGCCTAGAATGTGGCAAAGTCGGCCCAACCTTAGCTCTAGATTTACATAAGTCGTAAACGAACCAAAACAAGTAGATAGGTCCACCGGGCTACCCTCGTACGAAGATAGCTATTGGGGTAGATGATCCGGGACCCCCGGTCTAGGGTTTCGCTGGAGGAAGACCGTCGGAGCGTCGAAATCACATGAAAACTTGCATGTGCCCCTAGGATATGTGTGTGAGAGTGGTAAAATGTTTTTAGGTGCCGTGTGTAGGCCCCATGTGTGACCCCCTTCCCGGACATGCGTTAACACTTAGTAAAATCCTGGATCTGTACGTGGAAAGTCCCGCCGCGTCACAACCGGGGCCTAGAATGTGGCAAAGTTGGCCCAACCTTGTCTCTACCTGTACATATGTCCTAAACAAACCAAAACAAGTAGAGAAGTCCACCGGGCTACCCTCGTATGGAGAAAGCTATAGGGATAGACGATCCGGGGCCCCCGGTCTAGGGTTTCGCCGGAGGAAGACCACCGGAGCGTCGGAATCACATGAAAACTTGCATGTGCCCCTAGGATATGTGTGTGAGAGTGGTGAAAGGTTGTTAGGTGCCATGTGTAGGCCGCATGTGTGACCCCCTTCCTGGACATGCGTTAACACTTAGTAAAATCCTGGATCTGTACGTGGAAAGTCCCGCCGCGTCACAACCGGGGCCTAGAATGTGGCAAACTTGGCCCAACCTTGGATCTACATGTACATATGTCCTAAACAAACCAAAACAAGTATAGAGGTCCACCGGGTTACCCTCGTACGAAGATAGCTATAGGGGTAGACGATCCGGGGCCCCCGGTCTAGGGTTTCGCCGGAGGAAGACCGCTGGAGCATTGAAATCACATGAAAACTTGCATGTGCCCCTAGGATATGTGTGTGAGAGTGGTGCAAGGTTGTTAGGTGCCATGTGTAGGCCCCATATGTGAGCCCCTTCCCGGACATGCGTTAACACTTAGTAAAATCCTGGATCTTTACGTGGAAAGTCCCGCCGCGTCACAACCGGGGCCTAAAATGTGGCAAAGTTGGCCCAACCTTGGATCTAGATGTACATATGTCCTAAACAAACCAAAAAAAGTAGAGAGGTCCACCGGGCTACCCTCGTACGGAGATAGCTATAGGGGTAGACGATCCGGGCCCCCCGGTCTAGGGTTTCGCCGGAGGAAGACCGCCGGAGCGTCGAAATCACATGAAAACTTGCATGTGCCCCTAGGATATTTGTGTGAGAGTGGTGCAAGGTTGTTAGGTGCCATGTGTAGGCCCCATGTGTGACCCCCTTCCCGGACATGCGTTAACACTT
The DNA here is from genome assembly GCA_916181665.1 of Avena sativa. Classification (NCBI taxonomy): domain Eukaryota; kingdom Viridiplantae; phylum Streptophyta; class Magnoliopsida; order Poales; family Poaceae; genus Avena; species Avena sativa. The sequence continues at coordinate 197,090,602 of OV702286.1, forward strand.
AGTAAAATCCTAGATCTGTACGTGGAAAGTCCCGCCGCGTCACAACCGGGGCCTAGAATGTGGCAAAGTTGGCCCAACCTTGGCTCTCCATGTACATATGTCCTAAACAAACCAAAACAAGTAGAGAGGTCCACTTGGCTACCCTTGTACGGAGATAGATATAGGGGTTGACGATCCGAGGCCGCCGGTCTAGGGTTTCGCCGGAGGAAGACCACCGGAGCGTCGGAATCACATGAAAACTTGGATGTGCCCCTAGGATATGTGTGTGAGAGTGGTGCAAGGTTGTTAGGTGCCATGTGTAGGCCCCATGTGTGACCCCCTTCCCGGACATGCGTTAACACTTAGTAAAATCCTGGATCAGTACGTGGAAAGTCCTGCCGCGTCACAACCGGGGCCTAGAATGTGGCAAAGTCGGCCCAACCTTAGCTCTAGATGTACATATGTCCTAAACAAACCAAAACAACTAGAGAGGTCCACCGGGCTACCCACGTACGGAGATAGCTATTGGGGTAGACGATCCGGGACCCCCGGTCTAGGGTTTCGCCGGAGGAAGACCGTCGGAGCGTCGAAATCACATGAAAACTTGCATGTGCCCCTAGGATATGTGTGTGAGAGTGGTGAAATGTTTTTAGGTGCCGTGTGTAGGCCCCATGTGTGACCCCCTTCCCGGACATGCGTTAACACAGTAAAATCCTGGATCTGTACGTGGAAAGTCTCGCCGCGTCACAACCGGGGCCTAGAATGTGGCAAAGTTGGCCCAACCTTGGCTCTACATGTACATATGTCCTAAACAAACCAAAACAAGTAGAGAGGTCCACCGGGCTAACCTCGTACGGAGATAGCTATAGGGGTAGACTATCCGGGGCCCCCGGTCTAGGGTTTCGCCGGAGGAAGACCGCCGGAGCGTTAAAATCACATGAAAACTTGAATGTGCCCCTAGGATATGTGTGTGAGAGTGGTCAAATATTGTTAGGTGCCATGTGTAGGCCCCATGTGTGACCCCCTTCCCGGACATGCGTTAACACTTAGTAAAATCCTGGGTCTGTACGTGGAAAGTCCCGCCGCGTCACAACCGGGGCCTAGAATGTGGAAAAGTTGGCCCAACCTTGGCTCTACATGTAAATATGTCCTAAACAAACCAAAACATGTAGGGAGGTCCATTAGGCTACCCTCGTATGGAGAAAGCTATAGGGGTAGACGATCCGGGGCCCCCGGTCTAGGGTTTCACTGAAGGAAGACCGCCGGAGCGTCGAAATCACATGAAAACTTGCATGTGCCCCTAGGATATGTGTGTGAGAGTGGTTAAAAGTTGTTAAGTTCAATGTGTAGGCCCCATGAGTGACCCCCTTCCTTGACATCGTTAACACTTAGTAAAATCCTGGATCTGTACGTGGAAAGTCTCGCCGCGTCACAACCGGTGCCTAGAATGTGGCAAAGTTGGGCAAACCTTGGATCTACATGTACATATGTCCTAAACAAACCAAAACAAGTAGAGAGGTCCACCGGGCTACCCTCGTACGAAGATAGCTATAGGGGTAGACGATCCGGGGCCCCCGGTCTAGGGTTTCGCCGGAGGAAGACCGCTGGAGCGTTGAAATCACATGAAAACTTGCAAGTGCCTCTAGGATATGTGTGTGAGAGTGGTGCAAGGTTGTTAGGTGCCATGTGGAGGCCCCATGTGTGAGCCCCTTCCCGGACATGCGTTAACACTTAGTAAAATCCTGGATCTGTACGTGGAAAGTCTCGCCGCGTCACAACCGGGGCCTAAAATGTGGCAAAGTTGGCCCAACCTTGGCTCTATATGTACATATGTCCTAAACAAACCAAAACAAGTAGAGAGGTCCACCGGGCTACCCTCGTACGGAGATAGCTCTAGGGGTAGACGATCTGGGGCCCCCGGTCTAGGGTTTCGCCGGAGGAAGACCGCCGGAGCGTCGAAATCACATGAAAACTTGCATGTGCCCCTAGGATATGTGTGTGAGAGTGGTGCAAGGTTGTTAGGTGCCATGTGTAGGCCCCATGTGTGACCCCCTTCCCGGACATGCGTTAACACTTAGTACAATCCTGGATCTGTACGTGGAAAGTCCCGCCGCGTCACAACCGGGGCCTAGAATGTGGCAAAGTTGGCCCAACCTTGGCTCTCCATGTACATATGTCCTAAACAAACCAAAACAAGTAGAGAGGTCAATCAGGCTACCCTCGTACGGAGAAAGCTATAGGGGTAGACGATCCGGGGCCCCGGTCTAGGGTTTCGCCGGAGGAAGACCGCCGGAGCGTCGAAATCACATGAAAACTTGCATGTGCCCCTAGGATATGTGTGTGAGAGTGGTGCAAGGTTGTTAGGTACCATGTGTAGGCCCCATGTGTGACCCCCTTCCGGGACATGCGTTATTACTTAGTAAAGTCATGGATCTGTACGTGGAAAGTCCCGCCGCGTCACAACCGGGGCCTAGAATGTGGCAAAGTTGGACCAACCTTGGCTCTACATGTACATATGTCCTAAACAAACCAAAACAAGTAGAGAGGTCTACCGGGCTACCCTCGTATGGACATAGCTATAGGGGTAGACGACCCGGGACCCCCGGTCTAGAGTTTTGCCGGAGGAAGACCGCCGGAGCGTCAAAATCACATGAAAACTTGCATGTGCCCCTAGGATATGTGTATGAGAGTGGTGCAAGGTTGTTAGGGGCCATGTGTAGGCCCCATGTGTGACCCCCTTCCCGGACATGCGTTAACACTTAGTAAAATCCTGGATCTGTACGTGGAAAGTCCCGCCGCGTCACAACCGGAGCCTAGAATGTGGCAAAGTAGGCCCAACCTTAGCTATAGATGTACATATGTCCTAAACGAACCAAAACAAGTAGAGAGGTCCACCGGCTACCCTCGTACGGAGATAGCTATAGGGGTAGACGATCCGGGGGCCCCGGTCCAGGGTTTCGCCGGAGGAAGACCGCCGGAGCGTCGAAATCACATGAGAACTTGAATGTGCCCCTAGGATATGTGTTTGAGAGTGGTTCAGGTTATTAGGTGCCATGTGTAGGCCCCATGTGTGCCCCCCTTCCCGGACATGCGTTAACACTTAGTTAAATCCTGGATCTGTACGTAGAAAGTCTCGCCGCGTCACAATCGGGGCCTATAATGTGGCAAAGTTGGCCCAACCTTGGATCTATATTTACATATGTCCTAAACAAACAAAAACAAGTAGAGAGGTCCACAGGGCTACCCTTGTACGGAGATAGCTATAGGTTTAGACGATCCGGGGCCACCGGTCTAGGGTTTCGCAGGAGGAAGACCACCGGAGGGTCGGCATCACATGAAAACTTGCATGTGCCCCTAGGATATGTGTGTGAGAGCGGTGCAAGGTTGTTAGGTGCCATGTGTAGGCCCCATGTGTGACCCCCTTCCCGGACATGCGTTAACACTTAGTAAAATCCTGGTTCTGTAGGTGGAAAGTCCCGCCGCGTCACAACCGGGGCCTAGAATGTGGCAAAGTCGGCCCAACCTTAGCCCTAGATGTACATATGTCTTAAATGAACCAAAACAAGTAGAGAGGTCCACCGGGCTACCCTCGTAGAGAGATAGCTATAGGGGTAGACGATCCGGGGCCCCCGGTCTAGGGTTTCGCCGGAGGAAGACCGCCGGAGCGTCGAAATCACATGAAAACTTGCATGTGCCCCTAGGATATGTGTGTGAGAGTGGTGCAAGGTTGTTAGGTGCCATGTGTAGGCCCCATGTGTGACCCCCTTCCCGGACATGCATTAACACTTAGTAAAATCCTGGATCTGTACGTGGAAAGTCCCGTCGCGTCACAACCGGGGCCTAGAATGTGGCAAAGTTGGCCCAACCTTGGCTCTCCATGTACATATGTCCTAAACAAACCAAAACAAGTCGAGAGGGCCAACAGGCTACCCTCGTACGAAGAAAGCTATAGGGGTAGACGATCCGGGGCCCCCGGTCTAGGTTTTCGCCGGAGGAAGACCGCCGCAGCGTCGAAATCACATGAAAACTTGCATGTGCCCCTAGGATATGTGTGTGAGAGTGGTGCAAGGTTGTTAGGTGCCATGTGTAGGCCCCATGTGTGACCCCCTTCCTGGACATGCGTTAACACTTAGTAAAATCCTGGATCTGTACGTGGAAAGTCCCGCCGCGTCACAACCGGGGCCTAGAATGTGGCAAAGTTGGCCCAACCTTGGTTCTACATGTACATATGTCCTAAACAAACCAAAACAAGTAGAGAGGTCCACCGGGCTACCCTCGTACGGAGATAGCTATTGGGGTAGACGATCTGGGACCCTCGGTCTAGGGTTTCACCGGAGGAAGACCGTCGGAGCGTCGAAATCACATGAAAACTTGCATGTGCCCCTAGGATATGTGTGTGAGAGTGGTGAAAGGTTGTTAGGTGCCGTGTGTAGGCCCCATGTGTGACCCCCTTCCCGGATATGTGTTAACACTTAGTAAAATCCTGGATCTGTACGTGGAAAGTCCCGCCGCGTCACAACCGGGGCCTATAATGTGGCAAAGTTGGCCCAACCTTGGATCTACATGTACATATGTCCTAAACAAACCATAACAAGTAGAGAGGTCCACTGGGCTACCCTTTTACAGAGATAGGTATAGGGGTAGACGATCCGGGGCCACCGGTCTAGGGTTTCGCCGGAGGAAGACCACCGGAGCGTCGGAATCACATGAAAACTTGCATGTGCCCCTAGGATATGTGTGTGAGAGTGGTGCAAGGTTGTTAGGTGCCATGTGTAGGCCCCATGCGTGACCCCCTTCCCGGACATGCGTTAACACTTAGTAAAATCCTGGATCTGTACGTGGAAAGTCCCGACGCGTCACAACCGGGGCCTAGAATGTGGCATAGTCGGCCCAACCTTAGCACTAGATGTACATATGTCATAAACAAACCAAAACATGTAGAGAGGTCCATCGGGCTACCCTCGTACGGAGATAGCTATTGGGGTAGACGATCCGGGGGCCCCGGTCTAGGGTTTCGCCGGAGGAAGACCGTCGGAGCGTCGAAATCACATGAAAACTTGCATGTGACCCTAGGATATGTGTGTGAGAGTGGAGAAATGTTTTTAGGTGCCGTGTGTAGGCCCCATGTGTGACCCCCTTCCCGGACATGCGTTAACACTTAGTAAAATCCTGGATCTGTACGTGGAAAGTCTCGCCGCGTCACAACCGGGGCCTAGAATGTGGCAAAGTTGGGCCAACCTTGGCTCTACATGTACATATGTCCTAAACAAACCAAAACAAGTAGAGAGGTCCATCGGTCTACCCTCGTACGGAGATAGCTATAGGGGTAGACTATCCGGGGCCCCCGGTCAAGGGTTTCGCCGGAGGAAGACCGCCGGAGCGTTGAAATCACATGAAAACTTGAATGTGCCGCTAGGATATGTGTGTGAGAGTGGTAAAAGGTTGTTAGGTGCCATGTGTAGGCCCCATGTGTGACCCCCTTCCCGGACATGCGTTAACACTTAGTAAAATCCTGGATCTGTACGTGGAAAGTCCCGCCGCGTCACAACCGGGGCCTAGAATGTGGAAAAGTTGGCCCAACCTTGGCTCTACATGTACATATGTCCTAAACAAACCAAAACATGTAGAGAGGTCCATTAGGCTACCCTCGTATGGAGAAAGCTATAGGGGTAGACGATCCGGGGCCCCCGGTCTAGGGTTTCACCGAAGGAAGACCACCGGAGCGTCAAAATCACATGAAAACTTGCATGTGCCCCTAGGATATGTGTGTGAGAGTGGTTAAACGTTGTTAGGTGCCATGTGTAGGCCCCATGTGTGACCCCCTTCCTGGACATGCATTAACACTTAGTAAAATCCTGGATCTGTACGTGGAAAGTCTCGCCGCGTCACAACCGGTGCCTAGAATGTGGCAAAGTTGGGCAAACCTTGGATCTACATGTACATATGTCCTAAACAAACCAAAACAAGTAGAGAGGTCCACTGGGCTACCCTCGTACGAAGATAGCTATAGGGGTAGACGATTCGGGGACCCCGGTCTAGGGTTTCGCCGGAGGAAGAACGCTGGAGCATTGAAATCACATGAAAACTTGCATGTGCCTCTAGGATATGTGTGTGAGAGTGGTGCAAGGTTGTTAGGTGCCATGTGTAGGCCCCATGTGTGACCCCCTTCCTGACATGCGTTAACACTTAGTAAAATCCTGGATCTGTACGTGGAAAGTCCCGCCGCGTCACAACCGGGGCCTAGAATGTGGCAAAGTCGGCCCAACCTTAGCTCTAGATTTACATAAGTCGTAAACGAACCAAAACAAGTAGAGAGGTCCACCGGGCTACACTCGTACGAAGATAGCTATTGGGGTAGACGATCCGGGACCCCCAGTCTAGGGTTTCGCTGGAGGAAGACCGTCGGAGCGTCGAAATCACATGAAAACTTGCATGTGCCCATAGGATATGTGTGTGAGAGTGGTGAAATGTTTTTAGGTGCCGTGTGTAGGCCCCATGTGTGACCCCCTTCCCGGACATGCGTTAACACTTAGTAAAATCCTGGATCTGTACGTGGAAAGTCTCGCCGCGTCACAACCGGGGCCTAGAATGTGGCAAAGTTGGGCCAACCTTGGATCTACATGTACATATGTCCTAAACAAACCAAAACAAGTAGAGAGGTCCACTGGGCTACCCTTGTACGGAGATAGCTATAGGGGTAGACGATCCGGGGCCACCGGTCTAGGGTTTCGCCGGAGGAAGACCACGGAGCGTCGGAATCACATGAAAACTTGCATGTGCCCCTAGTATATGTGTGTGAGAGTGGTGCAAGGTTGTTAGGTGCCATGTGTAGGCCCCATGTGTGACCCCCTTCCCGACATGCGTTAACACTTAGTAAAATCCTGGATCTGTACGTGGAAAGTCCCGCCGCGTCACAACCGGGGCCTAGAATGTGGCAAAGTCGGCCCAACCTTAGCTCTAGATTTACATAAGTCGTAAACGAACCAAAACAAGTAGAGAGGTCCACCGGGCTACACTCGTACGAAGATAGCTATTGGGGTAGACGATCCGGGACCCCCGGTCTAGGGTTTCGCTGGAGGAAGACCGTCGGAGCGTCGAAATCACATGAAAACTTGCATGTGCCCATAGGATATGTGTGTGAGAGTGGTGAAATGTTTTTAGGTGCCGTGTGTAGGCCCCATGTGTGACCCCCTTCCCGGACATGCGTTAACACTTAGTAAAATCCTGGATCTGTACGTGGAAAGTCTCGCCGCGTCACAACCGGGGCCTAGAATGTGGCAAAGTTGGGCCAACCTTGGATCTACATGTACATATGTCCTAAACAAACCAAACCAAGTAGAGAGGTCCACTGGGCTACCCTTGTACGGAGATAGCTATAGGGGTAGACGATCCGGGGCCACCGGTCTAGGGTTTCGCCGGAGGAAGACCACGGAGCGTCGGAATCACATGAAAACTTGCATGTGCCCCTAGTATATGTGTGTGAGAGTGGTGCAAGGTTGTTAGGTGCCATGTGTAGGCCCCATGTGTGACCCCCTTCCCGACATGCGTTAACACTTAGTAAAATCCTGGATCTGTACGTGGAAAGTCCCGCCGCGTCACAACCGGGGCCTAGAATGTGGCAAAGTCGGCCCAACCTTAGCTCTAGATTTACATAAGTCGTAAACGAACCAAAACAAGTAGAGAGGTCCACCGGGCTACACTCGTACGAAGATAGCTATTGGGGTAGACGATCCGGGACCCCCGGTCTAGTGTTTCGCTGGAGGAAGACCGTCGGAGCATCGAAATCACATGAAAACTTGCATGTGCCCATAGGATATGTGTGTGAGAGTGGTGAAATGTTTTTAGGTGCCGTGTGTAGGCCCCATGTGTGACCCCCTTCCCGGACATGCGTTAACACTTAGTAAAATCCTGGATCTGTACGTGGAAAGTCTCGCCGCGTCACAACCGGGGCCTAGAATGTGGCAAAGTTGGGCCAACCTTGGATCTACATGTACATATGTCCTAAACAAACCAAAACAAGTAGAGAGGTCCACTGGGCTACCCTTGTACGGAGATAGCTATAGGGGTAGACGATCCGGGGCCACCGGTCTAGGGTTTCGCCGGAGGAAGACCACGGAGCGTCGGAATCACATGAAAACTTGCATGTGCCCCTAGTATATGTGTGTGAGAGTGGTGCAAGGTTGTTAGGTGCCATGTGTAGGCCCCATGTGTGACCCCCTTCTCGGACATGCGTTAACACTTAGTGAAATCCTGGATCTGTACGTGGAAAGTCCCGCCGCGTCACAACCGGGGCCTAGAATGTGGCAAAGTTGGCCCAACCTTGGCTCTACATGTACATATGTCCTAAACAAACCAAAACAAGTAGAGAGGTCCACCGGGCTACCCTCGTACGGAGATAGCTATTGGGGTAGACGATCTGGGACCCCCGGTCTAGGGTTTCACCGGAGGAAGACCGTCGGAGCGTCAAAATCACATGAAAACTTGCATGTGCCCCTAGGATATGTGTGTGAGAGTGGTGAAATGTTGTTAGGTGCCGTGTGTAGGCCCCATGTGTGACCCCCTTCCCGGACATGTGTTAACACTTAGTAAAATCCTGGATCTGTACGTGGAAAGTCCTGCCGCGTCACAACCGGGGCCTATAATGTGGCAAAGTTGGCCCAACCTTGGATCTACATGTACATATGTCCTAAACAAACCAAAAAAAGTAGAGAGGTCCATTGGGATACCCTTGTACGGAGATAGCTATAGGGGTAGACGATCCGGGGCCACCAGTCTAGGGTTTCGCCGGAGGAAGACCACCGGAGCGTCGGAATCACATGAAAACTTGCATGTGCCCCTATTATATGTGTGTGAGAGTGGTGCAAGGTTGTTAGGTGCCATGTGTAGGCCCCATGTGTGACCCCCTTCCCGGACATGCGTTAACACTTAGTAAAATCCTGGATCTGTACGTGGAAAGTCCCGCCGCGTCACAACCGGGGCCTAGAATGTGGCATAGTCGGCCCAACCTTAGCTCTAGATGTACATATGTCGTAAACGAACCAAAACAAGTAGAGAGGTCCACCGGGCTACCCTCGTACGGAGATAGCTATAGGGGTAGACTATCCGGGGCCCCCGGTCTAGGGTTTCGCCGGAGGAAGACCGCCGGAGCGTTGAAATCACATGAAAACTGGAATGTGCCCCTAGGATATGTGTGTGAGAGTGGTAAAAGGTTGTTAGGTGCCATGTGTAGGCCCCATGTGTGACCCCCTTCCCAGACATGCGTTAACACTTAGTAAAATCCTGGATCTCTACGTGGAAAGTCCCGCCGCGTCACAACCAGGGCCAAGAATGTGGAAAAGTTGGCCCAACCTTGGCTCTACATGTACATATGTCCTAAACAAACCAAAACATGTAGAGAGGTCTATTAGGCTACCCTCGTATGGAGAAATCTATAGGGGTAGACGATCCGAGCCCCCCGGTCCAGGGTTTCACCGAAGGAAGACCGCCGGAGCATCGAAATCACATGAAAATTGCATGTGCCCCTAGGATATGTGTGTGAGAGTGGTTAAAGGTTGTTAGGTGCCATGTGTAGGCCCCATGTGTGACCCCCTTCCTGGACATGCGTTAACACTTAGTAAAATCCTGGATCTGTACGTGGAAAGTCTCGCCGCGTCACAACCGGGGCCTAGAATGTGGAAAAGTTGGCCCAACCTTGGCTCTACATGTACATATGTCCTAAACAAACCAAAACATGTAGAGAGGTCTATTAGGCTACCCTCGTATGGAGAAAGCTATAGGGGTAGACGATCCGAGGCCGCCGGTCTAGGGTTTCACCGAAGGAGGACCGCCGGAGCGTCGAAATCACATGAAAACTTGCATGTGCCTCTAGGATATGTGTGTGAGAGTGGTTAAAGGTTGTTTGGTGCCATGTGTAGGCCCCATGTGTGACCCCCTTCCCGGACATGCGTTAACACTTAGTAAAATCCTAGATCTGTACGTGGAAAGTTGGGCCAACCTTGGCTCTACATGTACATATGTCCTAAACAAACCAAAACAAGTAGAGAGGTCCACCGGGCTACCCTCGTACGGAGATAGCTATAGGGGTAGATTATCCGGGGCCCCCGGTCTAGGGTTTCGCCGGAGGAAGACCGCCGGAGCGTTGAAATCACATGAAAACTTGAATGTGCCCCTAGGATATGTGTGTGAGAGTGGTAAAAGGTTGTTAGGTGCCATGTGTAGGCACCATGTGTGACCCCCTTCCCAGACATGCGTTAACACTTAGTAAAATCCTGGATCTGTACGTGGAAAGTCCCGCCGCGTCACAACCGGGGCCTAGAATGTGGAAAAGTTGGCCCAACCTTGGCTCTACATGTACATATGTCCTAAACAAACCAAGACATGTAGAGAGGTCTATTAGTCTACCCTCGTATGGAGAAAGCTATAGGGGTAGACGATCCGAGGCCCCCGGTCTAGGGTTTCACCAAAGGAAGACCGCCGGAGCATCGAAATCACATGAAAACTTGCATGTGCCCCTAGGATATATGTGTGATAGTGGTTAAAGGTTGTTAGGTGCCATGTGTAGGCCCCATGTGTGACCCCCTTCCTGGACATGCGTTAACACTTAGTAAAATCCTGGATCTGTACGTGGAAAGTCTCGCCGCGTCACAACCGGTGCCTAGAATGTGGCAAAGTTGGGCAAACCTTGGATCTACATGTACATATGTCCTAAACAAACCAAAACAAGTAGAGAGGTCCACTAGGCTACCCTCGTACGAAGATAGCTATAGGGGTAGACGATCCGGGGACCCCGGTCTAGGGTTTCGCCGGAGGAAGAACGCTGGAGCATTGAAATCACATGAAAACTTGCATGTGCCTCTAGGATATGTGTGTGAGAGTGGTTCAAGGTTGTTAGGTGCCATGTGTAGGCCCCACGTGTGACCCCCTTCCCAACATGCGTTAACACTTAGTAAAATCCTAGATCTGTACGTGGAAAGTCCTGCCGCGTCACAACCGGGGCCTAGAATGTGGCAAAGTCGGCCCAACCTTAGCTCTAGATTTACATAAGTCGTAAACGAACCAAAACAAGTAGAGAGGTCCACCGGGCTACCCTCGTACGAAGATAGCTATTGGGGTAGACGATCCGGGACCCCCGGTCTAGGGTTTCGCTGGAGGAAGACCGTCGGAGCGTCGAAATCACATGAAAACTTGCATGTGCCCCTAGGATATGTGTGTGAGAGTGGTAAAATGTTTTTAGGTGCCGTGTGTAGGCCCCATGTGTGACCCCCTTCCCGGACATGCGTTAACACTTAGTAAAATCCTGGATCTGTACGTGGAAAGTCTCGCCGCGTCACAACCGGGGCCTAGAATGTGGCAAAATTGGGCCAACCTTGGATCTACATGTACATATGTCCTAAACAAACCAAAACAAGTAGAGAGGTCCACTGGTCTACCCTTGTACGGAGATAGCTATAGGGGTAGACGATCCGGGGCCACCGGTCTAGGGTTTCGCCGGAGGAAGACCACCGGAGCGTCGGAATCACATGAAAACTTGCATGTGCCCCTAGGATATGTGTGTGAGAGTGGTGAAAGGTTGTTAGGTGCCTTGTGTAGGCCCCATGTGTGACCCCCTTCTCGGACATGCGTTAACACTTAGTAAAATCCTGGATCTGTACGTGGAAAGTCCCGCCGCGTCACAACCGGGGCCTAGAATGTGGCATAGTCGGCCCAACCTTAGCTCTAGATGTACATATGTCGTAAACGAACCAAAACAAGTAGAGAGGTCCACCGGGCTACCCTCGTGCGGAGATAGCTATAGGGGTAGACTATCCGGGGCCCCCGGTCTTGGGTTTCGCCGGAGGAAGACCGCCGGAGCATTGAAATCACATGAAAACTTGAATGTGCCCCTAGGATATCTGTGTGAGAGTGGTAAAAGGTTGTTAGGTGCCATGTGTAGGCCCCATGTGTGACCCCCTTCCCAGACATGCGTTAACACTTAGTAAAATCCTGGATCTGTACGTGGAAAGTCCCGCCGCGTCACAACCGGGGCCTAGAATGTGTCAAAGTTGGCCCAACCTTGGATCTACATGTACATATGTCCTAAACAAACCAAAAAAAGTAGAGAGGTCCACTGGGCTACCCTTGTACGGAGATAGCTATAGGGGTAGACGATCCGGGGCCACCGGTCTAGGGTTTCGCCGGAGGAAGACCACCGGAGCGTCGGAATCACATGAAAACTTGCATGTGCCCCTATTATATGTGTGTGAGAGTGGTGCAAGGTTGTTAGGTGCCATGTGTAGGCCCCATGTGTGACCCCCTTCCCGGACATGCGTTAACACTTAGTAAAATCCTGGATCTGTACGTGGAAAGTCCCGCCGCGTCACAACCGGGGCCTAGAATGTGGCATAGTCGGCCCAACCTTAGCTCTAGATGTACATATGTCGTAAACGAACCAAAACAAGTAGAGAGGTCCACCGGGCTACCCTCGTACGGAGATAGCTATAGGGGTAGACTATCCGGGGGCCCCGGTCTAGGGTTTCGCCGGAGGAAGACCGCCGGAGCGTTGAAATCACATGAAAACTTGAATGTGCCCCTAGGATATGTGTGTGAGAGTGGTTAAAGGTTGTTAGGTGCCATGTGTAGGCCCCATGTGTGACCCCCTTCCCAGACATGCGTTAACACTTAGTAAAATCCTGGATCTATACGTGGAAAGTCCCGCCGCGTCACAACCAGGGCCTAGAATGTGGAAAAGTTGGCCCAACCTTGGCTCTACATGTACATATGTCCAAAACAAACCAAAACATGTAGAGAGGTCTATTAGGCTACCCTCGTATGGAGAAAGCTATAGGGGTAGACGATCCGAGGCCCCCCGTCTAGGGTTTCACCGAAGGAGGACCGCCGGAGCGTCGAAATCACATGAAAACTTGCATGTGCCCCTAGGATATGTGTGTGAGAGTGGTTAAAGGTTGTTAGGTGCCATGTGTAGGCCCCATGTGTGACCCCCTTCCCGGACATGCGTTAACACTTAGTAAAATCCTGGATCTGTACGTGGAAAGTTGGGCCAACCTTGGCTCTACATGTACATATGTCCTAAACAAACCAAAACAAGTAGAGAGGTCCACCGGGCTACCCTCGTACGGAGATAGCTATAGGGGTAGACTATCCGGGGCCCCCGGTCTAGGGTTTCGCCGGAGGAAGACCGCCGGAGCGTTGAAATCACATGAAAACTTGAATGTGCCCCTAGTATATGTGTGTGAGAGTGGTAAAAGGTTGTTAGGTGCCATGTGTAGGCCCCATGTGTGACCACCTTCCCAGACATGCGTTAACACTTAGTAAAATCCTGGATCTGTACGTGGAAAGTCCCGCCGCGTCACAACCGGGGCCTAGAATGTGGAAAAGTTGGCCCAACCTTGGCTCTACATGTACATATGTCCTAAACAAACCAAAAAATGTAGAGAGGTCTATTAGGCTACCCTCGTATGGAGAAAGCTATAGGGGTAGACGATCCGAGGCCCCCGGTCTAGGGTTTCACCGAAGGAAGACCGCCGGAGCGTCGAAATCACATGAAAACTTGCATGTGCCCCTAGGATATGTGTGTGAGAGTGGTTAAAGGTTGTTAGGTGCCATGTGTAGGCCCCATGTGTGACCCCCTTCCTGGACATGCGTTAACACTTAGTAAAATCCTGGATCTGTACGTGGAAAGTCTCGCCGCGTCACAACCGGGGCCTAGAATATGGCAAAGTTGGGCAAACCTTGGCTCTACATGTACATATGTCCTAAACAAACCAAAACAAGTAGAGAGGTCCACCGGGCTACCCTCGTACGGAGATAGCTATAGGGGTAGACTATCCGGGGCCCCCGGTCTAGGGTTTCGCCGGAGGAAGACCGCCGGAGCGTTGAAATCACTTGAATACTTGAATGTGCCCCTAGGATATGTGTGTGAGAGTGGTCAAAGGTTGTTAGGTGCCATGTGTAGGCCCCATGTGTGACCCCTCCCCGGACATGCGTTAACACTTAGTAAAATCCTGGATCTGTACGTGGAAAGTCCCGCCGCGTCACAACCGGGGCCTAAAATGTGGAAAAGTTGGCCCAACCTTGGCTCTAGATGTACATATGTACTAAACAAACCAAAACAAGTAGAGAGGTCCACCGGGCTACCCTCGTACGGAGATAGCTATAGGGGTAGACGATCCGGGGCCCCCGGTCTAGGGTTTCGCCGGAGGAAGACCGCCGGAGCGTCGAAATCACATGAAAACTTGCATGTGCCCCTAGGATATGTGTGTGAGAGTGGTGCAAGGTTGTTAGGTGCCATGTGTAGGCCCCATGTGTGACCCCCTTCCCAGACATGTGTTAACACTTAGTAAAATCCTGGATCTGTACGTGGAAAGTCCTGCCGCTTCATAACCGGGGCCTAGAATGTGGCAAAGTTGGCCCAACCTTGGATCTCCATGTACATATGTCCTAAACAAACCAAAACAAGTATAGAGGTCAATAAGGCTACCCTCGTACGGAGAAAGCTATAGGGGTAGACGATCCGGGGCCCCGGTCTAGGGTTTCGCCGGAGGAAGACCGCCGGAGCGTCGAAATCACATGAAAACTTGCATGTGCCCCTAGGATATGTGTGTGAGACTGGTGAAAGGTTGTTAGGTGCCATGTGTAGGCCCCATGTGTGACCCCCTTCCCGGACATGCGTTATTATTTAGTAAAATCATGGATCTGTACGTGGAAAGTCCCGCCGCGTCACAACCGGGGCCTATAATGTGGCAAAGTTGGCCCAACCTTGGCTCTATATTTACATATGTCCTAAACAAACCAAAACAAGTAGAGAGGTCCACTGGGCTACCCTTGTACGGAGATAGCTATAGGGATAGACGATCCGGGGCCACCGGTCTAGGGTTTTGCCGGAGGAAGACCACCGGAGGGTCGGAATCAGATGAAAACTTGCATGTGCCCCTAGGATATGTGTGTGAGAGTGGTGCAAGGTTGTTAGGTGCCATGTGTAGGCCCCATGTGTGACCCCCTTCCCGGACATGCGTTAACACTTAGTAAAATCCTGGATCTGTACGTGGAAAGTCCCGCCGCGTCACAACCGGGGCTAGAATGTGGCAAAGTCGGCCCAACCTTAGCCCTAGATGTACGTATGTCCTAAATGAACCAAAACAAGTAGAGAGGTCCATCGGGCTACCCTCGTACGGAGATAGCTATAGGGGTAGACGATCCGGGGGCCCCGGTCTAGGGTTTCGCCCGAGGAAGACCGCCGGAGCGTCGAAATCACATGAAAACTTGAATGTGCCCCTAGGATATGTGTGTGAGAGTGGCGCAAGGTTATTAGGTGCCATGTGTAGGCCCCATGTGTGCCCCCCTTCCCGGACATGCGTTAACACTTAGTAAAATCCTGGATCTGTACGTGGAAACTCCCGCCGCGTCACAACCGGAGCCTAGAATGTGGCAAAGTTGCCCCAACCTTGGCTCTCCATGTACATATGTCCTAAACAAACCAAAACAAGTAGAGAGGTCCATCAGGCTACCCTCGTACGGAGAAAGCTATAGGGGTAGACGATCCGGGGCCCCCGGTCTAGGGTTTCACCGGAGGAAGACCGCCGGAGCGTCGAAATCACATGAAAACTTGCATGTGCCCCTAGTATATGTGTGTGAGAGTGGTGCAAGGTTGTTAGGTGCCATGTGTAGGCCCCATGTGTGACCCCCTTCCCGGACATGCGTTAACACTTAGTAAAATCCTGGATCTCTACGTGGAAAGGCCCGCCGCGTCACAACCGGGGCCTAGAATGTGGCAAAGTTGGCCCAACCTTGGCTCTACATGTTCATATGTCCTAAACAAACCAAAACAAGTAGAGAGGTCCACCGGGCTACCCTCGTTCGGAGATAGCTATTGGGGTAGACGATCTTGAACCCCCGGTCTAGGGTTTCACCGGAGGAAGACCGTCGGAGCGTCGAAATCACATGAAAACTTGCATGTGCCCCTAGGATATGTGTGTGAGAGTGGTGAAAGGTTGTTAGGTGCCGTGTGTAGTCCCCATGTGCGACCCTCTTCCCGGACATGTGTTAACACTTAGTAAAATCCTGGATCTGTACGTGGAAAGTCCTGCCGCGTCACAACTGGGGCCTATAATGTGGCAAAGTTGGCCCAACCTTGGATCTACATGTACATATGTCCTAAACAAACCAAAACAAGTAGAGAGGTCCACTGGGCTACCCTTGTACGGAGATAGCTATAGGGGTAGACGATCCGGGGCCACCGGTCTAGGGTTTCGCCGGAGGAAGACCACCGGAGCGTCGGAATCACATGAAAACTTGCATGTGGCCCTAGGATATGTGTGTGAGAGTGGTGCAAGGTTGTTAGGTGCCATGTGTAGGCCCCATGTGTGAGCCCCTTCCTGGACATGCGTTAACACTTAGTAAAATCCTGGATCTGTACGTGGAAAGTCCCGCTGCGTCACAACCGGGGCCTAGAATGTGGCAAAGTCGGCCCAACCTTACCTCTAGATGTACATATGTCGTAAACGAACCAAAACAAGTAAAGAGGTCCATCGGGCTACCCTCGTACGGAGATAGCTATTGGGGTAGACGATCCGGGGGCCCCGGTCTAGGGTTTCGCCGGAGGAAGACCGTCGGAGCGTCGAAATCACATGAAAACTTGAATGTGCCCCTAGGATATGTGTGTGAGAGTGGTGCAAGCTTATTAGGTGCCATGTGTAGGACCTATGTGTGCCCCCCTTTAGCGGACATGCATTAACACTTAGTAAAATCCTGGATCTGTACGTGGAAAGTCCCACCGCGTCACAACCGGGGCCTAGAATGTGGCAAAGTTGTCCCAACCTTGGATCTCCATGTACATATGTCCTAAACAAACCAAAACAAGTAGAGAGGTCCACCGGGCTACCCTCGTACGGAGATAGCTATTGGGGTAGACGATCCGGGACCCCCGGTCTAGGGTTTCGCCGGAGGAAGACCGTCGGAGCGTTGAAATCACATGAAAACATGAATGTGCCCCTAGGATATGTGTGTGAGAGTGGTCAAAGGTTGTTAGGTGCCATGTGTAGGCCCCATGTGTGACCCCCTTCCCGGACATGCGTTAACACTTAGTAAAATCCTGGATCTGTACGTGGAAAGTCCCGCCGCGTCACAACCGGCGCCTAGAATGTGGAAAAGTTGGCCCAACCTTGGCTCTACATGTACATATGTCCTAAACAAACCAAAACATGTAGAGAGGTCCATTAGGCTACCCTCGTATGGAGAAAGCTATAGGGGTAGATGATCCGGGGCCCCTGGTCTAGGGTTTCACCGAAGGAAGACCGCCGGAGCGTCGAAATCACATGAAAACTTGCATGTGCCCCTAGGATATGTGTGTGAGAGTGGTTAAAGGTTGTTAGGTGCCATGTGTAGGCCCCATGTGTGACCCCCTTCCTGGACATGCGTTAACACTTAGTAAAATCCTGGATCTGTACGTGGAAAGTCTCGTCGCGTCACAACCGGTGCCTAGAATGTGGCAAACTTGGGAAAACCTTGGATCTACATGTACATATGTCCTAAACAAACCAAAACAAGTAGAGAGGTCCACCGGGCTACCCTCGTACGAAGATAGCTATAGGGGTAGACGATCTGGGGCCCCCGGTCTAGGGTTTCGCCGGAGGAAGACCGCTGGAGCGTTGAAATCACATGAAAACTTGCATGTGCCTCTAGGATATGTGTGTGAGAGTGGTGCAAGGTTGTTAGGTGCCATGTGTAGGCCCCATGTGTGAGCCCCTTCCCGGACATGCGTTAACACTTAGTAAAATCCTGGATCTGTACGTGGAAAGTCCCGCCGCGTCACAACCGGGGCCTAAAATGTGGCAAAGTTGGCCCAACCTTGGCTCTAGATGTAAAAATGTCCTAAACAAACCAAAACAAGTAGAGAGGTCCACCGGGCTACCCTCGTACGGAGATAGCTATAGGGGTAGACGATCCGGGGTCCCCGGTCTAGGGTTTCGCCGGAGGAAGACCCCGGAGCGTCGAAATCACATGAAAACTTGCATGTGCCCCTAGGATATGTGTGTGAGTGTGGTGCAAGGTTGTTAGGTGCCATGTGTAGGCCCCATGTGTGACCCCCTTCCCGGACATGCGTTAACACTTAGTAAAATCCTGGATCTGTACGTGGAAAGTCCCGCCGCGTCACAACCGGGACCTAGAATGTGGCAAAGTCGGCCCAACCTTAGCTCTAGATGTACATATGTCCTAAACAAACCAAAACAAGTAGAGAGGTCTACCGGGCTACCCTCGTACGAAGATAGCTATAGGGGTAGACGATTCGGGGGGCCCGGTCTAGGGTTTCGCCGGAGGAAGCCGCCGGAGCGTCGAAATCACATGAGAACTTGAATGTGCCCCTAGGATATGTGTGTGAGAGTGGTGCAGGTTATTAGGTGCCATGTGTAGGCCCCATGTGTGCCCCCCTTCCCGGACATGCGTTAAGACTTAGTAAAATCCTGGATCTATACGTGGAAAGTCCCGCCGCGTCACAATCGGGGCCTATAATGTGGCAAAGTTGGTCCAACCTTGGATCTATATTTACATATGTCCTAAAAAAACCAAAACAAGTAGAGAGGTCCACTGGGCTACCCTTGTACGGAGATAGCTAAAGGGGTAGACGATCCGGGGCCACCGGTCTAGGGTTTCGCCGGAGGAAGACCACCGGAGGGTCAGAATCACATGAAAACTTGCATGTGCCCCTAGGATATGTGTGTGAGAGTGGTGCAAGGTTGTTAGGTGCCATGTGTAGGCCCCATGTGTGCCCCCCTTCCCGGACATGCGTTAACACTTAGTAAAATCCTGGATCTTTACGTGGAAAGTCCCGCCGCGTCACAACCGGGGCCTAGAATGTGGCAAAGTCGGCCCAACCTTATACCTAGATGTACATATGTCTTAAATGAACCAAAACAAGTAGAGAGGTCCATCGGGCTACCCTCGTACGGAGATAGCTATAGGGGTAGACGATCCGGGGGCCCCGGTCTAGGGTTTCGCCGGAGGAAGACCGCTGGAGCGTTGAAATCACATGAAAACTTGAATGTGCCCCTAGGATATGTGTGTGAGAGTGTTAAAAGGTTGTTAGGTGCCATGTGTAGGCCCCATGTATGACCCCCTTCCCAGACATGCGTTAACACTTAGTAAAATCCTGGATCTGTACGTGGAAAGTCCCACCGCGTCACAACCGGGGCCTAGAATGTGGAAAAGTTGGCCCAACCTTGGCTCTACATGTACATATGTCCTAAACAAACCAAAACATGAAGAGAGGTCTATTAGGCTACCCTCGTATGGAGAAAGCTATAGGGGTAGACGATCCGAGGCCCCCGGTCTAGGGTTTCACCGAAGGAAGACCGCTGGAGCGTCGAAATCACATGAAAACTTGCATGTGCCCCTAGGATATGTGTGTGAGAGTGGTTAAAGGTTGTTAGGTGCCATGTGTAGGCCCCATGTGTGACCCCCTTCCTGGACATGCGTTAACACTTAGTAAAATCCTGGATCTGTACGTGGAAAGTCTCGCCGCGTCACAACCGGGGCCTAGAATGTGGCAAAGTTGGGCAAACCTTGGCTCTACATGTACATATGTCCTAAACAAACCAAAACAAGTAGAGAGGTCCACCGGGCTACCCTCGTACGGAGATAGCTATAGGGGTAGACTATCCGGGGCCCCCGGTCTAGGGTTTCGCCGGAGGAAGACCGTCAGAGCGTCGAAATCACATGAAAACTTGCATGTGCCCCTAGGATATGTGTGTGAGAGTGGTGAAAGGTTGTTAGGTGTCGTGTGTAGGCCCCATGTGTGACCCCCTTCCCGGACATGTGTTAACACTTAGTAAAATCCTGCATCTGTACGTGGAAAGTCCCGCCGCGTCACAACCGGGGCCTATAATGTGGCAAAGTTGGCCCAACCTTGGATCTACATGTACATATGTCCTAAACAAACCAAAACAAGTAGAAAGGTCCACTGGGCTACCCTTGTACGGAGATAGCTATAGGGGTAGACGATCCGGGGCCACCGGTCTAGGGTTTCGCCGGAGGAAGACCACCAGAGCGTCGGAATCACAGGAAAACTTGCATGTGCCCCTAGGATATGTGTGTGAGAGTGGTGCAAGGTTGTTAGGTGCCATGTGTAGGCCCCATGTGTGACCCCCTTCCCGGAGATGCGTTAACACTTAGTAAAATCCTGGATCTGTACGTGGAAAGTCCTGCCGCGTCACAACCGGGGCCTAGAATGTGGCAAAGTCGGCCCAACCTTAGCTCTAGATGTACATATGTCGTAAACGAACCAAAACAAGTAGAGAGGTCCATCGGGCTACCCTCGTACGGAGATAGCTATTGGGGTAGACGATCCGGGGGACCCGGTTTAGGGTTTCGCCGGAGTAAGACCGCCGGAGCGTCGAAATCACATGAAAACTTGAATGTGCCCCTAGTATATGTGTGTGAGAGTGGTGCAAGGTTATTAGGTGCCATGTGTAGGCCCTATGTGTGCCCCCCTTTACCGGACATGCGTTAACACTTAGTAAAATCCTGGATCTGTACGTGGAAAGTCCCGCCGCGTCACAACCGGGGCCTAGAATGTGGCAAAGTTGGCCCAACCTTGGATCTCCATGTACATATGTCCTAAACAAACCAAAACAAGTAGAAAGGTCCACCGGGCTACCCTCGTACGGAGATAGCTATTGGGGTAGACGATCCGGGACCCCCGGTCTAGGGTTTCGCCGGAGGAAGACCGTCGGAGCGTCGAAATCACATGAAAACTTGCATGTGCCCCTAGGATATGTGTGTGAGAGTGGTGAAATGTTTTTAGGTGCCGTGTGTAGGCCCCATGTGTGACCCCCTTCCCGGACATGCGTTAACACTTAGTAAAATCCTTGATCTGTACGTGGAAAGTCTCGCCGCGTCACAACCGGGGCCTAGAATGTGGCAAAGTTGGGCCAACCTTGGCTCTAGATGTACATATGTCCTAAACAAACCAAAACAAGTAGAGAGGTCCACCAGGCTACCCTCGTACGGAGATAGCTATAGGGGTACACTATCCGGGGCCCCCGGTCTAGGGTTTCGCCAGAGGAAGACCGCTGAAGCGTTGAAATCACATGAAAACTTGAATGTGCCCCTAGGATATGTGTGTGAGAGTGGTAAAAGGTTGTTAGGTGCCATGTGTAGGCCCCATGTGTGACCCCCTTCCCGGACATGCGTTAACACTTAGTAAAATCCTGGATCTGTACGTGGAAAGTCCCGTCGCGTCACAACCGGGGCCTAGAATGTGGAAAAGTTGGCCCAACCTTGGCTCTACATGTACATATGTCCTAAACAAACCAAAACATGTAGAGAGCTCTATTAGGCTACCCTCGTATGGAGAAAGCTATAGGGGTAGACGATCTGGGGCCCCCGGTCTAGGGTTTCACCGAAGGAAGACCGCCGGAGCGTCGAAATCACATGAAAACCTGCATGTGCCCCTAGGATATGTGTGTGAGAGTGGTTAAAGGTTGTTAGGTGCCATGTGTAGGCCCCATGTGTGACCCCCTTCCTGGACATGCGTTAACACTTAGTAAAATCCTAGATCTGTACAAGGAAAGTCTCGCCGCGTCACAACCGGTGCCTAGAATGTGGCAAAGTTGGGCAAACCTTGGATCTACATGTACATATGTCCTAAACAAACCAAAACAAGTAGAGAGGTCCACTGGGCTACCCTCGTACGAAGATAGCTATAGGGGTAGACGATCCGGGGGCCCCGGTCTAGGGTTGCGTCGGAGGAAGACCGCTAGAGCGTTGAAATCACATGAAAACTTGCATGTGACTCTAGGATATGTGTGTGAGAGTGGTGAAAGGTTGTTAGGTGCCATGTGTAGGCCCCATGTGTGAGCCCCTTCCCGGACATGCGTTAACACTTAGTAAAATCCTGGATCTGTACGTGGAAAGTCCCGCCGCGTAACAACCGGGGCCTAAAATGTGGCAAAGTTGGCCCAACCTTCGCTCTAGATGTAAATATGTCCTAAACAAACCAAAACAAGTAGAGAGGTCCACCGGGCTACCCTCGTACGGAGATAGCTATAGGGGTAGACGATCCGGGGCCCCCGGTCTAGGGTTTCGCCGGAGGAAGACCGCCGGAGCGTCGAAATCACATGAAAACTTGCATGTGCCCCTAGTATATGTGTGTGAGAGTGGTGCAAGGTTGTTAGGTGCCATGTGTAGGCCCCATGTGTGACCCCCTTCCCGGACATGCGTTAACACTTAGTAAAATCCTGGATCTGTACGTGGAAAGTCCTGCCGCGTCACAACCGGGGCCTAGAATCTGGCAAAGTTGGCCCAACCTTGGCTCTCCATGTACATATGTCATAAACAAACCAAAACAAGTAGAGAGGTCAATCAGGCTACCCTCGTACGGAGAAAGCTATAGGGGTAGACGATCCGGGGCCCCGGTCTACGGTTTCGCCGGAGGAAGACCGCCGGAGAGTCGAAATCACATGAAAACTTGCATGTGCCCCAAGGATATGTGTGTGAGAGTGGTGCAAGGTTGTTAGGTGCCATGTGTAGGCCCCATGTGTGACCCCCTTCCCGGACATGCGTTAACACTTAGTAAAATCCTGGATCTGTACGTGGAAAGTCCCGCCGCGTCACAACCGGGGCCTAGAATGTGGCAAAGTTGGCCCAACCTTGGCTCTACATGTACATATGTCCTAAAAAAACCAAAACAAGTAGAGAGGTCTACCGGGCTACCCTCGTATGGACATAGCTATAGGGGTAGACGACCCGGGACCCCCGGTCTAGAGTTTTGCCGGAGGAAGACCGCCCGAGCATCAAAATCACATGAAAACTTGCATGTGCCCCAAGGATATGTGTATGAGAGTGGTGCAAGGTTGTTAGGTGCCATGTGTAGGCCTCATGTGTGACCCCCTTCCCGGACATGCGTTAACACTTAGTAAAATCCTGGATCTGTACGTGGAAAGTCCTGCCGCGTCACAACGGGGCCTAGAATGTGGCAAAGTTGGCCCAACCTTGGCTCTACATGTACATATGTCCTAAACAAACAAAAACAAGTAGAGAGGTCCATCAGGATACCCTCGTACGGAGAAAGCTATAGGGGTAGACGATCCGGGGGCCCCGGTCTAGGGTTTCGCCGGAGGAAGACCGTCGGAGCATCGAAATCACATGAAAACTTGCATGTGCCCCTAGGATATGTGTGTGAGAGTGGTGCAAGGTTGTTAGGTGCCATGTGTAGGCCCCATGTGTGACCCCCTTCCCGGACATGCGTTAACACTTAGTAAAATCCTGGATCTGTACGTGGAAAGTCCCGCCGCGTCACAACCGGGGCCTAGAATGTGGCAAAGTTGGCCCAACCTTGGCTCTCCATGTACATATGTCCTAAACAAACCAAAACAAGTAGAGAGGTCAATCAGGCTACCCTCGTAAAGAGAAAGCTATAGGGGTAGACGATCCGGGGCCCCCGGTCTAGGGTTTCGCCGGAGGAAGACCGCCGGAGCGTCGAAATCACATGAAATCTTGCATGTGCCCCTAGGATATGTGTGTGAGAGTGGTGCAATGTTGTTAGGTGCCATGTGTAGACCCCATGTGTGACCCCCTTCCCGGACATGCGTTAACACTTAGTAAAATCATGGATCTGTACGTGGAAAGTCCCGCCGCGTCACAACCGGGGCCTAGAATTAGGCAAAGTTGGCCCAACCTTGGCTCTACATGTACATATGTCCTAAACAAACCAAAACAAGTAGAGAGGTCTACCGGGCTACCCTCGTATGGAGATAGCTATAGGGGTAGACGACCCGGGACCCTCGGTCTAGAGTTTCGCCGGAGGAAGACCGCCGGAGCGTCGAAATCACATGAAAACTTGCATGTTCCCCTAGGATATGTGTGTGAGAGTGGTGCAAGGTTGTTAGGTGCCATGTGTAGGCCTCATGTGTGACACCCTTCCCGGACGTCCGTTAACACTTAGTAAAATCCTGGATCTGTACGTGGAAAGTCCCGCCGCGTCACAACTGGGGCCTAGAATGTGGCAAAGGTGGCCCAACCTTGGCTCTACATGTACATATGTCCTAGACAAACCAAACAAGTAGAGAGGTCCATCAGGCTACCCTCATAAGGAGAAAGCTATAGGGGTAGACGATCCGGAGCCCCCGGTCTAGGGTTTCGCCGGAGGAAGACCGTCAGAGCGTCGAAATAACATGAAAACTTGCATGTGCCCCTAGGATATGTGTGTGAGAGTGGTGCCAGGTTGTTAGGTGCCATGTGTAGGCCCCATGTGTGACCCCCTTCCCGGACATGCGTTAACACTTAGTAAAATCCTGGATCTGTACGTGGAAAGTCCCGCCGCGTCACAACCGGGGCCTAGAATGTGGCAAAGTTGGCCCAACCTTGGCTCTACATGTACATATGTCCTAAACAAACCAAAAAGAGTAGAGAGGTCCACCGGGCTACCCTAGTACGGAGATAGCTATTGGGGTAGACGATCCGGGACCCCCGGTCTAGGGTTTCGCCGGAGGAAGACCGTCGGAGCGTCGAAATCACATGAAAACTTGCATGTGCCCCTAGGATATGTGTGTGCGAGTGGTGAAATGTTTTTAGGTGCCGTGTGTAGGCCCCATGTGTGAACCCTTCCCGGACATGCGTTAACACTTAGTAAAATCCTCGATCTGTACGTGGAAAGTCTCGCCGCGTCACAACCGGGGCCTAGAATGTGGCAAAGTTGGGCCAACCTTGGCTCTACATGTACATATGTCCTAAACAAACCAAAACAAGTAGAGAGGTCCACCGGGCTACCCTCGTACGGAGATAGCTATAGGGGTAGACGATCCGGGGCCCCCGGTCTAGGGTTTCGCCGGAGGAAGACCGCCGGAGCGTCGAAATCACATGAAAACTTGCATGTGCCCCTAGGATATGTGTGTGAGAGTGGTTAAAGGTTGTTAGGTGCCATGTGTAGGCCCCATGTGTGACCCCCTTCCCGGACATGCGTTAACACTTAGTAAAATCCTGGATCTGTACGTGGAAAGTCCCGCCGCGTCACAACCGGGGCCTAGAATGTGGAAAAGTTGGCCCAACCTTGGCTCTACATGTACATATGTCCTAAACAAACCAAAACATGTAGAGAGGTCCATTAGGCTACCCTCGTATGGAGAAAGCTATAAAGGTAGACGATCCGGGGGCCTCGGTCTAGGGTTTCACCGAAGGAAGACCGCCGGAGCGTCGGAATCACATGAAAACTTGCATGTTCCCCTAGGATATGTGTGTGAGAGTGGTTAAAGGTTGTTAGGTGCCATGTGTAGGCCCCATGTGTGACCCCCTTCCTGGACATGCGTTAACACTTAGTAAAATCCTGGATCTGTACGTGGAAAGTCCCGCCGCGTCACAACCGGTGCCTAGAATGTGGCAAAGTTGGGCAAACCTTGGATCTACATGTACATATGTCCTAAACAAACCAAAAGTAGATAGGTCCACCGGTCTACCCTCGTACGAAGATAGCTATAGGGGTAGACGATCCGCGGCCCCCGGTCTAGGGTTTCGCCGGAGGAAGACCGCTGGAGCGTTGAAATCACATGAAAACTTGCATGTGACTATAGGATATGTGTGTGAGATTGGTGCAAGGTTGTTAGATGCCTTGTGTAAGCCCCATGTGTGAGCCCCTTCCCGGACATGCGTTAACACTTAGTAAAATCCTGGATCTGTACGTGGAAAGTCCCGCCGCGTCACAACCGGGGCCTAAAATGTGGCAAAGTTGGCCCAAACTTGGCTCTAGATGTACATATGTCCTAAACAAACCAAAACAAGTAGAGAGGTCCACCGGGCTACCCTCGTACGGAGATAGCTATAGGGGTAGACGATCCGGAGCCCCCGGTCTAGGGTTTCACCAGAGGAAGACCGCCGGAGCGTCGAAATCACATGAAAACTTGCATGTGCCCCTAGGATATGTGTGTGAGAGTGGTTAAAGGTTCTTAGGTCCATGTGTAGGCCCCATGTGTGACCCCCTTCCCGGACATGCGTTAACACTTAGTAAAATCCTGGATCTGTACGTGGAAAGTCCCGCCGCGTCACAACCAGGGCCTAGAATGTGGCAAAGTTGGGCAAACCTTGGATCTACATGTACATATGTCCTAAACAAACCAAAAGTAGATAGGTCCACCGGGCTACCCTCGTACGAAGATAGCTATAGGGGTAGACGATCCGCGGCCCCCGGTCTAGGGTTTCGCCGGAGGAAGACCGCTGGAGCGTTGAAATCACATGAAAACTTGCATGTGACTATAGGATATGTGTGTGAGAGTGGTGCAAGGTTGTTAGATGCCTTGTGTAAGCCCCATGTGTGAGCCCCTTCCCGGACATGCGTTAACACTTAGTAAAATCCTGGATCTGTACGTGGAAAGTCCCGCCGCGTCACAACCGGGGCCTAAAATGTGGCAAAGTTGGCCCAAACTTGGCTCTAGATGTACATATGTCCTAAACAAACCAAAACAAGTAGAGAGGTCCACCGGGCTACCCTCGTACGGAGATAGCTATAGGGGTAGACGATCCGGGGCCGCCGGTCTAGGGTTTCGCCGGAGGAAGACCGCCGGAGCGTCGAAATCACATGAAAACTTGCATGTGCCCCTAGGATATGTGTGTGAGAGTGGTGCAAGGTTGTTAGGTGCCATGTGTAGGCCCCATGTGTGACCCCCTTCCTGGACATGCGTTAACACTTAGTAAAATCCTGGATCTATACGTGGAAAGTCCCGCCGCGTCACAACTGGTGCCTAGAATGTGGCAAAGTTGGGCAAACCTTGGATCTACATGTACATATGTCCTAAACAAACCAAAAGTAGATAGGTCCACCGGGCTACCCTCGTACGAAGATAGCTATAGGGGTAGACGATCCGCGGCCCCCGGTCTAGGGTTTCGCCGGAGGAAGACCGCTGGAGCGTTGAAATCATATGAAAACTTGCATGTGACTATAGGATATGTGTGTGAGAGTGGTGCAAGGTTGTTAGATGCCTTGTGTAAGCCCCATGTGTGAGCCCCTTCCCGGACATGCGTTAACACTTAGTAAAATCCTGGATCTGTACGTGGAAAGTCCCGCCGCGTCACAACCGGGGCCTAAAATGTGGCAAAGTTGGCCCAAACTTGGCTCTAGATGTACATATGTCCTAAACAAACCAAAACAAGTATAGAGGTCCACCGAGCTACCCTCGTACGGAGATAGCTATAGGGGTAGACGATCCGGTGCCCCCGGTCTAGGGTTTCGCCGGAGGAAGACCGCCGGAGCGTCGAAATCACATGAAAACTTGCATGTGCCCCTAGGATATGTGTGTGAGAGTGGTTAAAGGTTGTTAGGTGCCATGTGTAGGCCCCATGTGTGACCCCCTTCCTGGACATGCGTTAACACTTAGTAAAATCCTGGATCTGTACGTGGAAAGTCCCGCCGCGCCACAACCGGTGCCTAGAATGTGGCAAAGTTGGGCAAACCTTGGATCTACATGAACATATGTCCTAAACAAACCAAAAGTAGATAGGTCCACCGGGCTACCCTCGTACGAAGATAGCTATAGGGGTAGACGATCTGCGGCCCCCGGTCTAGGGTTTCGCCGGAGGAAGACCGCTGGAGCGTTGAAATCACATCAAAACTTGCATGTGACTATAGGATATGTGTGTGAGAGTGGTTCAAGGTTGTTAGATGCCTTGTGTAAGCCCCATGTGTGAGCCCCTTCCCGGACATGCGTTAACACTTAGTAAAATCCTAGATCTGTACGTGGAAAGTCCCGCCGCGTCACAACCGGGGCCTATAATGTGGCAAAGTTGGTCCAACCTTGGCTCTCCATGTACATATGTCCTAAACAAACCAAAACAAGTAGAGAGGTCAATCAGGATACCCTCGTACGGAGAAAGCTATAGGGGTAGACGATCCGGGGCCCCGGTCTAGGGTTTCGCCGGAGGAAGACCGTCGGAGCGTCGAAATCACATGAAAACTTGCATGTGCCCCTAGGATATGTGTGTGAGAGTGGTGCAAGGTTGTTAGGTGCCATGTGTAGGCCCCATGTGTGACCCCCTTCCCGGACATGCGTTATTACTTAGTAAAATCATGGATCTGTACATGGAAAGTCCCGCCGCGTCACAACCGGGACCTAGAATGTGGCAAAGTTGGCCCAACCTTGGCTCTACATGTACATATGTCCTAAACAAACGAAAACAAGTAGAGAGGTCTACCGGGCTACCCTCGTATAGACATAGCTATAGGGCTAGACGACCCGGGACCCCCGGTCTAGAGTTTTGCCGGAGGAAGACCGCCGGAGCGTCAAAATCACATGAAAACTTGCATGTGCCCCTAGGATATGTGTATGAGAGTGGTGCAAGGTTGTTAGGTGCCATGTGTAGGCCTCATGTGTGACCCCCTTCCCGGACATGCGTTAACACTTAGTAAAATCCTGGATCTGTACGTGGAAAGTCCCGCCGCGTCAGAACCGGGGCCTAGAATGTGGCAAAGTTGGCCCAACCTTGGCTCTCCATGTACATATGTCCTAAACAAACCAAAACAAGTAGAGAGGTCAATCAGGCTACCCTCGTACGGAGAAAGCTATAGGGGTAGACGATCCGGGGCCCCGGTCTAGGGTTTCGCCGGAGGAAGACCGTCGGAGCATCGAAATCACATGAAAACTTGCATGTGCCCCTAGGATATGTGTGTGAGAGTGGTGCAAGGTTGTTAGGTGCCATGTGTAGGCCCCATGTGTGACCCCCTTCCCGGACATGCGTTATTACTTAGTAAAATCATGGATCTGTACGTGGAAAGTCCCGCCGCGTCACAACCGGGGCCTAGAATGTGGCAAAGTTGGCCCAACCTTGGCTCTACATGTACATATGTCTTAAACAAACCAAAACAAGTAGAGAGGTCTACCGGGCTACCCTCGTATGGACATAGCTATAGGGGTAGACGACCCGGGACCCCCGGTCCAGAGTTTTGCCGGAGGAAGACCGCCGGAGCGTCGAAATCACATGAAAACTTGCATGTGCCCCTAGGATATGTGTGTGAGAGTGGTGCAAGGTTGTTAGGTGCCATGTGTAGGCCCCATGTGTGAGCCCCTTCCCGGACATGCGTTAACACTTAGTAAAATCCTGGATCTGTACGTGGAAAGTCCCGCCGCGTCACAACCGGGGCCTAGAATGTGGCAAAGTTGGACCAACCTTGGATCTAGATGTACATAATGTCCTAAACAAACCAAAACAAGTAGAGAGGTCCACCGGGCTACCCTCGTACGGAGATAGCTATAGGGGTAGACGATCCGGGGCCCCCGGTCTAGGGTTTCACCGGAGGAAGACCGCCGGAGCGTCAAAATCACATGAAAACTTGCATGTGCCCCTAGGATATGTGTGTGAGAGTGGTGCAAGGTTGTTAGGTGCCATGTGTAGACCCCATGTGTGACCCCCTTCATGGACATGCGTTAACACTTAGTAAAATCATGGATCTGTACGTGGAAAGTCCCGCCGCGTCACAACCGGGGCCTAGAATGTGGCAAAGTTGGCCCAACCTTGGCTCTACATGTACATATGTCCTAAACAAACCAAAACAAGTAGAGATGTCTACCGGGCTACCCTCGTATGGACATAGCTAGAGGGGTAGACGACCCGGGACCCCGGTCTAGAGTTTTGCCGGAGGAAGACGGCCGGAGCGTCAAAATCACATGAAAACTTGCATGTGCCCCTAGGATATGTGTCTGAGAGTGGTGCAAGGTTGTTAGGTGCCATGTGTAGGCCTCATGTGTGACCCCCTTCCCGGACATGCGTTAACACTTAGTAAAATCCTGGATCTGTACGTGGAAAGTCCTGCCGCGTCACAACGGGGCCTAGAATGTGGAAAAGTTGGCCCAACCTTGGATCTACATGTACATATGTCCTAAACAAACCAAAATAAGTAGAGAGGTCCATCAGGCTACCCTCGTACGGAG
The DNA here is from genome assembly GCA_916181665.1 of Avena sativa. NCBI lineage: Eukaryota > Viridiplantae > Streptophyta > Magnoliopsida > Poales > Poaceae > Avena > Avena sativa. Next base: position 197,120,481 of record OV702286.1, read on the forward strand.
AAAGCTATAGGGGTAGACGATCCGGGGCCCCCGGTCTAGGGTTTCGCCGGAGGAATTCCGTCGGAGCATCGAAATCACATGAAAACATGCATGTGCCCCTAGGATATGTGTGTGAGAGTGGTGCAAGGTTGTTAGGTGCCATGTGTAGGCCCTATGTGTGACCCCCTTCCCGGACATGCGTTAACACTTAGTAAAATCCTGGATCTGTACGCGGAAAGTCCTGCCGCTTCACAACCGGGGCCTAGAATGTGGCAAAGTTGGCCCAACCTTGGCTCTCCATGTACATATGTCCTAAACAAACCAAAACAAGTAGAGAGGTCAATCAGGCTACCCTCGTACGGAGAAAGCTATAGGGGTAGACGATCCAGGGCCCCTGGTCTAGGGTTTCGCCGGAGGAAGACCGCCGGAGCGTCGAAATCACACGAAAACTTGCATGTGCCCCTAGGATATGTGTGTGAGAGTGGTTCAAGGTTGTTAGGTGACATGTGTAGGCCTCATGTGTGACACCCTTCCCGGACGTCCGTTAACACTTAGTAAAATCCTGGATCTGTACGTGGAAAGTCCCGCCGCGTCACAACCGGGGCCTAGAATGTGGCAAAGTTGGCCCAACCTTGGCTCTACATGTACATATTTCCTAAAAAAACCAAAAACAAGTAGAGAGGTCCACCGAGCTACCCTCATACGGAGATAGCTGTAGGGGTAGACGATCCGGGGCCCCCGGTCTAGGGTTTCGCCGGAGGAAGACCGCCGGAGCGTCAAAATCACATGAAAACTTGCATGTGACCCTAGGATATGTGTATGAGAGTGGTGCAAGGTTGTTAGGTGCCATGTGTAGGCCTCATGTGTGACCCCCTTCCCGGACATGCATTAACACTTGGTAAAATCCTGGATCTGTACGTGGAAAGTCCTGCCGCGTCACAACGAGGCCTAGAATGTGGAAAAGTTGGCCCAACCTTGGATCTACATGTACATATGTCCTAAACAAACCAAAACAAGTAGAGAGGTCCATCAGGCTACCCTCGTATGGAGAAAGCTATAGGGGTAGACGATCCGGGGGCCCCGGTCTAGGGTTTCGCCGGAGGAAGACCGCCGGAGCGTCAAAATCACATGAAAACTTGCATGTGCCCCTAGGATATGTGTGTGAGAGTGGTGCAAGGTTGTTAGGTGCCATGTGTAGGCCTCATGTGTGACCCCCTTCGCGGACATGAGTTAACACTTAGTAAAATCCTGGATCTGTACGTGGAAAGTCCTGCCGCGTCACAACGGGGCCTAAAATGTGGCAAAGTTGGCCCAACCTTGGCTCTACATGTACATATGTCCTAAACAAACCAAAACAAGTAGAGAGGTCCATCAGGCTACCCTCGTACGGAGAAAGCTATAGGGGTAGACGATCCGGGGGCCCCGGTCTAGGGTTTCGCCGGAGGAAGACCGCCGGAGCGTCGAAATCACATGAAAACTTGCATGTGCCCCTAGGATATGTGTGTGAGAGTGGTGCAAGGTTGTTAGGTGCCATGTGTAGACCCCATGTGTGACCCCCTTCCCGGACATGCGTTAACACTTAGTAAAATCATGGATTTGTACGTGGAAAGTCCCGCCGCGTCACAACCGGGGACTAGAATGTGGCAAAGTTGGCCCAACCTTGGCTCTACATGTACATATGTCCTAAACAAACCAAAACAAGTAGAGAGGTCTACCGGGATACCCTCGTATGGAGATAGCTATAGGGGTAGACGACCCGGGACCCTCGGTCTAGAGTTTCGCCGGAGGAAGACCGCCGGAGCGTCGAAATCACATGAAAACTTGCATGTGCCCCGAGGATATGTGTGTGAGAGTGGTGCAAGGTTGTTAGGTGCCATGTGTAGGCCTCATGTGTGACACCCTTCCCGGACGTCCGTTAACACTTAGTAAAATCCTGGATCTGTACGTGGAAAGTCCCGCCGCGTCACAACTAGGGCCTAGAATGTGGCAAAGTTGGCCCAACCTTGGCTCTACATGTACATATGTCCTAAACAAACCAAAACAAGTAGAGAGGTCCACCGGGCTACCCTCGTATGGAGATAGCTATTGGGGTAGACGATCCGGGGCCCCCGGTCTAGGGTTTCGCCGGAGGAAGACCGCCGGAGCGTCGAAATCACATGAAAACTTGCATGTGCCCCTAGGATATGTGTGTGAGTGTGGTGCAAGGTTGTTAGGTGCCATGTGTAGGCCCCATGTGTGACCCCCTTTCCGGACATGCGTTAACACTTAGTAAAATCCTGGATCTGTACGTGGAAAGTCCCGCCGCGTCACAACCGGGGCCTAGAATGTGGCAAAGTTGGCTCAACCTTGGCTCTCCATGTACATATGTCCTAAACAAACCAAAACAAGTATAGAGGTCAATCAGGCTACCCTCGTACGGAGAAAGCTATAGGGGTAGACGATCCGGGGCCCCGGTCTAGGGTTTCGCTGGAGGAAGACCGCCGGAGCGTCGAAATCACATGAAAACTTGCATGTGCCCCTAGGATATGTGTGTGAGAGTGGTGCAAGGTTGTTAGGTGCCATGTGTAGGCCCCATGTGTGACCCCCTTCCCAGACATGCGTTAACACTTAGTAAAATCCTGGATCTGTACGTGGAAAGTCCCGCCGCGTCACAACCGGGACCTAGAATGTGGCAAAGTCGGCCCAACCTTAGCTCTAGATGTACATATGTCCTAAACAAACCAAAACAAGTAGAGAGGTCTACCGGGCTACCCTCGTACGGAGATAGCTATAGGGGTAGACGATTCGGGGGGCCCTGTCTAGGGTTTCGCCGGAGGAAGCCGCCGGAGCGTCGAAATCACATGAGAACTTGAATGTGCCCCTAGGATATGTGTGTGAGAGTGGTGCAGGTTATTAGGTGCCATGTGTAGGCCCCATGTGTGCCCCCCTTCCCGGACATGCGTTAAGACTTAGTAAAATCCTGGATCTATACGTGGAAAGTCCTGCCGCGTCACAATCGGGGCCTATAATGTGGCAAAGTTGGTCCAACCTTGGATCTATATTTACATATGTCCTAAACAAACCAAAACAAGTAGAGAGGTCCACTGGGCTACCCTTGTACGGAGATAGCTAAAGGGGTAGACGATCTGGGGCCACCGGTCTAGGGTTTCGCCGGAGGAAGACCACCGGAGGGTCGGAATCACATGAAAACTTGCATGTGCCCCTAGGATATGTGTGTGAGAGCGGTGAAAGGTTGTTAGGTGCCATGTGTAGGCCCCATGTGTGCCCCCCTTCCCGGACATGCGTTAACACTTAGTAAAATCCTGGATCTGTACGTGGAAAGTCCCGCCGCGTCACAACTGGGGCCTAGAATGTGGCAAAGTCGGCCCAACCTTATACCTAGATGTACATATGTCCTAAATGAACCAAAACAAGTAGAGAGGTCCATCGGGCTACCCTCGTACGGAGATAGCTATAGGGGTAGACGATCCGGGGGCCCCGGTCTAGGGTTTCGCCGGAGGAAGACCGCTGGAGCGTTGAAATCACATGAAAACTTGAATGTGCCCCTAGGATATGTGTGTGAGAGTGGTAAAAGGTTGTTAGGTGCCATGTGTAGGCCCCATGTGTGACCCCCTTCCCAGACATGCGTTAACACTTAGTAAAATCCTGGATCTGTACGTGGAAAGTCCCACCGCGTCACAACCGAGGCCTAGAATGTGGCAAAGTTGGCCCAACCTTGTCTCTACATGTACATATGTCCTAAACAAACCAAAACAAGTAGAGAGGTCCACCGGGCTACCCACGTACGAAGAAAGCTATAGGGGTAGACGATCCGGGGCCCCCGGTCTAGGGTTTCGCCGAAGGAAGACCGCCGGAGCGTCGAAATCACATGAAAACTTGCATGTGCCCCTAGGATATGTGTGTGAGAGTGGTTAAAGGTTGTTAGGTGCCATGTGTAGGCCCCATGTGTGACCCCCTTCCTGGACATGCGTTAACACTTAGTAAAATCCTGGATCTGTACGTGGAAAGTCTCGCCGCGTCACAACCGGGGCCTAGAATGTGGCAAAGTTGGGCAAACCTTGGCTCTACATGTACATATGTCCTAAACAAACCAAAACAAGTAGAGAGGTCCACCGGGCTACCCTCGTACGGAGATAGCTATAGGGGTAGACTATCCGGGGCCCCCGGTCTAGGGTTTCGCCGGAGGAAGACCGTCAGAGCGTCGAAATCACATGAAAACTTGCATGTGCCCCTAGGATATGTGTGTGAGAGTGGTGAAAGGTTGTTAGGTGTCGTGTGTAGGCCCCATGTGTGACCCCCTTCCCGGACATGTGTTAACACTTAGTAAAATCCTGGATCTGTACGTGGAAAGTCCCGCCGCGTCACAACCGGGGCCTATAATGTGGCAAAGTTGGCCCAACCTTGGATCTACATGTACATATGTTCTAAACAAACCAAAACAAGTAGAAAGGTCCACTGGGCTACCCTTGTACGGAGATAGCTATAGGGGTAGACGATCCGGGGCCACCGGTCTAGGGTTTCGCCGGAGGAAGACCACCAGAGCGTCGGAATCACAGGAAAACTTGCATGTGCCCCTAGGATATGTGTGTGAGAGTGGTGCAAGGTTGTTAGGTGCCATGTGTAGGCCCCATGTGTGACCCCCTTCCCGGACATGCGTTAACACTTAGTAAAATCCTGGATCTGTACGTGGAAAGTCCTGCCGCGTCACAACCGGGGCCTAGAATGTGGCAAAGTCGGCCCAACCTTAGCTCTAGATGTACATATGTCGTAAACGAACCAAAACAAGTAGAGAGGTCCATCGGGCTACCCTCGTACGGAGATAGCTATTGGGGTAGACGATCCGGGGGCCCCGGTTTAGGGTTTCGCCGGAGGAAGACCGCCGGAGCGTCGAAATCACATGAAAACTTGAATGTGCCCCTAGTATATGTGTGTGAGAGTGGTGCAAGGTTATTAGGTGCCATGTGTAGGCCCTATGTGTGCCCCCCTTTACCGGACATGCGTTAACACTTAGTAAAATCCTGGATCTGTACGTGGAAAGTCCCGCCGCGTCACAACCGGGGCCTAGAAGGTGGCAAAGTTGGCCCAACCTTGGATCTCCATGTACATATGTCCTAAACAAACCAAAACAAGTAGAAAGGTCCACCGGGCTACCCTCGTACGGAGATAGCTATTGGGGTAGACGATCCGGGACCCCCGGTCTAGGGTTTCGCCGGAGGAAGACCGTCGGAGCGTCGAAATCACATGAAAACTTGCATGTGCCCCTAGGATATGTGTGTGAGAGTGGTGAAATGTTTTTAGGTGCCGTGTGTAGGCCCCATGTGTGACCCCCTTCCCGGACATGCGTTAACACTTAGTAAAATCCTTGATCTGTACGTGGAAAGTCTCGCCGCGTCACAACCGGGGCCTAGAATGTGGCAAAGTTGGGCCAACCTTGGCTCTAGATGTACATATGTCCTAAACAAACCAAAACAAGTAGAGAGGTCCACCAGGCTACCCTCGTACGGAGATAGCTATAGGGGTACACTATCCGGGGCCCCCGGTCTACGGTTTCGCCAGAGGAAGACCGCTGAAGCGTTGAAATCACATGAAAACTTGAATGTGCCCCTAGGATATGTGTGTGAGAGTGGTAAAAGGTTGTTAGGTGCCATGTGTAGGCCCCATGTGTGACCCCCTTCCCGTACATGCGTTAACACTTAGTAAAATCCTGGATCTGTACGTGGAAAGTCCCGTCGCGTCACAACCGGGGCCTAGAATGTGGAAAAGTTGGCCCAACCTTGGCTCTACATGTACATATGTCCTAAACAAACCAAAACATGTAGAGAGCTCTATTAGGCTACCCTCGTATGGAGAAAGCTATAGGGGTAGACGATCTGGGGCCCCCGGTCTAGGGTTTCACCGAAGGAAGACCGCCGGAGCGTCGAAATCACATGAAAACCTGCATGTGCCCCTAGGATATGTGTGTGAGAGTGGTTAAAGGTTGTTAGGTGCCATGTGTAGGCCCCATGTGTGACCCCCTTCCTGGACATGCGTTAACACTTAGTAAAATCCTAGATCTGTACAAGGAAAGTCTCGCCGCGTCACAACCGGTGCCTAGAATGTGGCAAAGTTGGGCAAACCTTGGATCTACATGTACATATGTCCTAAACAAACCAAAACAAGTAGAGAGGTCCACTGGGCTACCCTCGTACGAAGATAGCTATAGGGGTAGACGATCCGGGGGCCCCGGTCTAGGGTTTTGCCGGAGGAAGACCGCTAGAGCGTTGAAATCACATGAAAACTTGCATGTGACTCTAGGATATGTGTGTGAGAGTGGTGCAAGGTTGTTAGGTGCCATGTGTAGGCCCCATGTGTGAGCCCCTTCCCGGACATGCGTTAACACTTAGTAAAATCCTGGATCTGTACGTGGAAAGTCCCGCCGCGTAACAACCGGGGCCTAAAATGTGGCAAAGTTGGCCCAACCTTCGCTCTCGATGTAAATATGTCCTAAACAAACCAAAACAAGTAGAGAGGTCCACCGGGCTACCCTCATACGGAGATAGCTATAGGGGTAGACGATCCGGGGCCCCCGGTCTAGGGTTTCCCCGGAGGAAGACCGCCGGAGCGTCGAAATCACATGAAAACTTGCATGTGCCCCTAGTATATGTGTGTGAGAGTGGTGCAAGGTTGTTAGGTGCCATGTGTAGGCCCCATGTGTGACCCCCTTCCCGGACATGCGTTAACACTTAGTAAAATCCTGGATCTGTACGTGGAAAGTCCCGCCGCGTCACAACCGGGGCCTAGAATCTGGCAAAGTTGGCCCAACCTTGGCTCTCCATGTACATATGTCATAAACAAACCAAAACAAGTAGAGAGGTCAATCAGGCTACCCTCGTACGGAGAAAGCTATAGGGGTAGACGATCCGGGGCCCCGGTCTACGGTTTCGCCGGAGGAAGACCGCCGGAGAGTCGAAATCACATGAAAACTTGCATGTGCCCCTAGGATATGTGTGTGAGAGTGGTGCAAGGTTGTTAGGTGCCATGTGTAGGCCCCATGTGTGACCCCCTTCCCGGACATGCGTTAACACTTAGTAAAATCCTGGATCTGTACGTGGAAAGTCCCGCCGCGTCACAACCGGGGCCTAGAATGTGGCAAAGTTGGCCCAACCTTGGCTCTACATGTACATATGTCCTAAAAAAACCAAAACAAGTAGAGAGGTCTACCGGGCTACCCTCGTATGGACATAGCTATAGGGGTAGACGACCCGGGACCCCCGGTCTAGAGTTTTGCCGGAGGAAGACCGCCCGAGCATCAAAATCACATGAAAACTTGCATGTGCCCCAAGGATATGTGTATGAGAGTGGTGCAAGGTTGTTAGGTGCCATGTATAGGCCTCATGTGTGACCCCCTTCCCGGACATGCGTTAACACTTAGTAAAATCCTGGATCTGTACGTGGAAAGTCCTGCCGCGTCACAACGGGGCCTAGAATGTGGCAAAGTTGGCCCAACCTTGGCTCTACATGTACATATGTCCTAAACAAACAAAAACAAGTAGAGAGGTCCATCAGGCTACCCTCGTACGGAGAAAGCTATAGGGGTAGACGATCCGGGGGCCCCGGTCTAGGGTTTCGCCGGAGGAAGACTGTCGGAGCATCGAAATCACATGAAAACTTGCATGTGCCCCTAGGATATGTGTGTGAGAGTGGTGCAAGGTTGTTAGGTGCCATGTGTAGGCCCCATGTGTGACCCCCTTCCCGGACATGCGTTAACACTTAGTAAAATCCTGGATCTGTACGTGGAAAGTCCCGCCGCGTCACAACCGGGGCCTAGAATGTGGCAAAGTTGGCCCAACCTTGGCTCTCCATGTACATATGTCCTAAACAAACCAAAACAAGTAGAGAGGTCAATCAGGCTACCCTCGTAAAGAGAAAGCTATAGGGGTAGACGATCCGGGGCCCCCGGTCTAGGGTTTCGCCGGAGGAAGACCGCCGGAGCGTCGAAATCACATGAAATCTTGCATGTGCCCCTAGGATATGTGTGTGAGAGTGGTGCAATGTTGTTAGGTGCCATGTGTAGACCCCATGTGTGACCCCCTTCTCGGACATGCGTTAACACTTAGTAAAATCATGGATCTGTACGTGGAAAGTCCCGCCGCGTCACAACCGGGGCCTAGAATGTGGCAAAGTTGGCCCAACCTTGGCTCTACATGTACATATGTCCTAAACAAACCAAAACAAGTAGAGAGGTCTACCGGGCTACCCTCGTATGGAGATAGCTATAGGGGTAGACGACCCGGGACCCTCGGTCTAGAGTTTCGCCGGAGGAAGACCGCCGGAGCGTCGAAATCACATGAAAACTTGCATGTGCCCCTAGGATATGTGTGTGAGAGTGGTGCAAGGTTGTTAGGTGCCATGTGTAGGCCTCATGTGTGACACCCTTCCCGGACGTCCGTTAACACTTAGTAAAATCCTGGATCTGTACGTGGAAAGTCCCGCCGCGTCACAACTGGGGCCTAGAATGTGGCAAAGGTGGCCCAACCTTGGCTCTACATGTACATATGTCCTAGACAAACCAAAACAAGTAGAGAGGTCCATCAGGCTACCCTCATAAGGAGAAAGCTATAGGGGTAGACGATCCGGAGCCCCCGGTCTAGGGTTTCGCCGGAGGAAGACCGTCAGAGCGTCGAAATAACATGAAAACTTGCATGTGCCCCTAGGATATGTGTGTCAGAGTGGTGCCAGGTTGTTAGGTGCCATGTGTAGGCCCCATGTGTGACCCCCTTCCCGGACATGCGTTAACACTTAGTAAAATCCTGGATCTGTACGTGGAAAATCCCGCCGCGTCACAACCGGGGCCTAGAATGTGGCAAAGTTGGCCCAACCTTGGCTCTACATGTACATATGTCCTAAACAAACCAAAAAGAGTAGAGAGGTCCACCGGGCTACCCTAGTACGGAGATAGCTATTGGGGTAGACGATCCGGGACGCCCGGTCTAGGGTTTCGCCGGAGGAAGACCGTCGGAGCGTCGAAATCACATGAAAACTTGCATGTGCCCCTAGGATATGTGTGTGCGAGTGGTGAAATGTTTTTAGGTGCCATGTGTAGGCCCCATGTGTGAACCCTTCCCGGACATGCGTTAACACTTAGTAAAATCCTCGATCTGTACGTGGAAAGTCTCGCCGCGTCACAACCGGGGCCTAGAATGTGGCAAAGTTGGGCCAACCTTGGCTCTACATGTACATATGTCCTAAACAAACCAAAACAAGTAGAGAGGTCCACCGGGCTACCCTCGTACGGAGATAGCTATAGGGGTAGGCGATCCGGGGCCCCCGGTCTAGGGTTTCGCCGGAGGAAGACCGCCGGAGCGTCGAAATCACATGAAAACTTGCATGTGCCCCTAGGATATGTGTGTGAGAGTGGTTAAAGGTTGTTAGGTGCCATGTGTAGGCCCCATGTGTGACCCCCTTCCCGGACATGCGTTAACACTTAGTAAAATCCTGGATCTGTACGTGGAAAGTCCCGCCGCGTCACAACCGGGGCCTAGAATGTGGAAAAGTTGGCCCAACCTTGGCTCTACATGTACATATGTCCTAAACAAACCAAAACATGTAGAGAGGTCCATTAGGCTACCCTCGTATGGAGAAAGCTATAGGGGTAGACGATCCGGGGCCCTCGGTCTAGGGTTTCACCGGAGCGTCGGAATCACATGAAAACTTGCATGTTCCCCTAGGATATGTGTGTGAGAGTGGTTAAAGGTTGTTAGGTGCCATGTGTAGGCCCCATGTGTGACCCCCTTCCTGGACATGCGTTAACACTTAGTAAAATCCTGGATCTGTACGTGGAAAGTCCCGCCGCGTCACAACCGGTGCCTAGAATGTGGCAAAGTTGGGCAAACCTTGGATCTACATGTACATATGTCCTAAACAAACCAAAAGTAGAGAGGTCCATCAGGCTACCCTCGTATGGAGAAAGCTATAGGGGTAGACGATCCGGGGGCCCCGGTCTAGGGTTTCGCCGGAGGAAGACGGCCGGAGCGTCAAAATCACATGAAAACTTGCATGTGCCCCTAGGATATGTGTGTGAGAGTGGTGCAAGGTTGTTAGGTGCCATGTGTAGGCCTCATGTGTGACCCCCTTCGCGGACATGAGTTAACACTTAGTAAAATCCTGGATCTGTACGTGGAAAGTCCTGCCGCGTCACAACGGGGCCTAAAATGTGGCAAAGTTGGCCCAACCTTGGCTCTACATGTACATATGTCCTAAACAAACCAAAACAAGTAGAGAGGTCCATCAGGCTACCCTCGTACGGAGAAAGCTATAGGGGTAGACGATCCGGGGGCCCCGGTCTAGGATTTCGCCGGAGGAAGACCGCCGGAGCGTCGAAATCACATGAAAACTTGCATGTGCCCCTAGGATATGTGTGTGAGAGTGGTGCAAGGTTGTTAGGTGCCATGTGTAGACCCCATGTGTGACCCCCTTCCCGGACATGCGTTAACACTTAGTAAAATCATGGATTTGTACGTGGAATGTCCCGCCGCGTCACAACCGGGGACTAGAATGTGGCAAAGTTGGCCCAACCTTGGCTCTACATGTACATATGTCCTAAACAAACCAAAACAAGTAGAGAGGTCTACCGGGCTACCCTCGTATGGAGATAGCTATAGGGGTAGACGACCCGGGACCCTCGGTCTAGAGTTTCGCCGGAGGAAGACCGCCGGAGCGTCGAAATCACATGAAAACTTGCATGTGCCCCGAGGATATGTGTGTGAGAGTGGTGCAAGGTTGTTAGGTGCCATGTGTAGGCCTCATGTGTGACACCCTTCCCGGACGTCCGTTAACACTTAGTAAAATCCTGGATCTGTACGTGGAAAGTCCCGCCGCGTCACAACTAGGGCCTAGAATGTGGCAAAGTTGGCCCAACCTTGGCTCTACATGTACATATGTCCTAAACAAACCAAAACAAGTAGAGAGGTCCACCGGGCTACCCTCGTATGGAGATAGCTATTGGGGTAGACGATCCGGGACCCCCGGTCTAGGGTTTCGCCGGAGGAAGACCGTCGGAGCGTCGAAATCACATGAAAACTTGCATCTGCCCCTAGGATATGTGTGTGAGAGTGGTGCCAGGTTGTTAGGTGCCGTGTGTAGGCCCCATGTGTGACCCCCTTCCCTGACATGCGTTAACACTTAGTAAAATCCTCGATCTGTACGTGGAAAGTCTCGCCGCGTCACAACCGGGGCCTAGAATGTGGCAAAGTTGGGCCAACCTTGGCTCTACATGTACATATGTCCTAAACAAACCAAAACAAGTAGAGAGGTCCACCGGGCTACCCTTGTACGAAGATAGCTATTGGGGTAGACGATCCGGGACCCCCGGTCTAGGGTTTCGCCGGAGGAAGACCGTCGGAGCGTCGAAATCACATGAAAACTTGCATGTGCCCCTAGGATATGTGTGTGAGAGTGGTGAAATGTTTTTAGGTGCCGTGTGTAGGCCCCATGTGTGACCCCCTTCCCGGACATGCGTTAACACTTAGTAAAATCCTCGATCTGTATGTGGAAAGTCTCGCCGCGTCACAACCGGGGCCTAGAATGTGGCAAAGTTGGGCCAACCTTGGCTCTACATGTACATATGTCCTAAACAAACCAAAACAAGTAGAGAGATCCACCGGGCTACCCTCGTACGGAGATAGCTATAGGGGTAGACTATCCGGGGGCCCCGGTCTAGGGTTTCGCCGGAGGAAGACCGCCGGAGCGTTGAAATCACATGAAAACTTGAATGTGCCCCGAGGATATGTGTGTGAGAGTGGTCAAAGTTTGTTAGGTGCCATGTGTAGGCCCCATGTGTGACCCCCTTCCTGGACATGCGTTAACACTTAGTAAAATCCTGGATCTGTACGTGGAAAGTCCCGCCGCGTCACAACCGGTGCCTAGAATGTGGCAAAGTTGGGCAAACCTTGGATCTACATGTACATATGTCCTAAACAAACCAAAACAAGTAGATAGGTCCACCGGGCTACCCTGGTACGAAGATAGCTATAGGGGTAGACGATACGCGGCCCCTGGTCTAGGGTTTCGCCGGAGGAAGACCGCTGGAGCGTTGAAATCACATGAAAACTTGCATGTGACTATAGGATATGTGTGTGAGAGTGGTGCAAGGTTGTTAGGTGCCACGTGTAGGCCCCATGTGTGAGCCCCTTCCCGGACATGCGTTAACACTTAGTAAAATCCTGGATCTGTACGTGGAAAGTCTTGCCACGTCACAACCGGGGCCTAAAATGTGGCAAAGTTGGGAAAACCTTGGATCTAGATGTACATATGTCCTAAACAAACCAAAACAAGTAGAGAGGTCCACCGGGTTACCCTCGTACGGAGATAGCTATAGGGGTAGACGATCCGGGGCCCCCGGTCTAGGGTTTCGCCGGAGGAAGACCGCCGGAGCATCGAAATCATATGAAAACTTGCATGTGCCCCTAGGATATGTGTGTGAGAGTGGTGCAAGGTTGTTAGGTGCCATGTGTAGGCCCCATGTGTGACCCCCTTCCCGGACATGCGTTAACACTTAGTAAAATCCTGGATCTGCACGTGGAAAGTCCCGCCGCGTCACAACCGGGGCCTAGAATGTGGCAAAGTTGGCCCAACCTTGGCTCTCCATGTACATATTTCCTAAAAAAACCAAAAACAAGTAGAGAGGTCCACCGAGCTACCCTCATACGGAGATAGCTATAGGGGTAGACGATCCGGGGCCCCCGGTCTAGGGTTTCGCCGGAGGAAGACCGCCGGAGCGTCAAAATCACATGAAAACTTGCATGTGCCCCTAGGATATGTGTATGAGAGTGGTGCAAGGTTGTTAGGTGCCATGTGTAGGCCTCATGTGTGACCCCCTTCCCAGACATGCGTTAACACTTAGTAAAATCCTGGATCTGTACGTGGAAAGTCCTGCCTCGTCACAACGGGGCCTAGAATGTGGAAAAGTTGGCCCAACCTTGGATCTACATGTACATATGTCCTAAACAAACCAAAACAAGTAGAGAGGTCCATCAGGCTACCCTCGTACGGAGAAAGCTATAGGGGTAGACGATCCGGGGCCCCCGGTCTAGGGTTTCGCCGGAAGAAGACCGTCGAAGCATCGAAATCACATGAAAACTTGCATGTGCCCCTAGGATATGTGTGTGAGAGTGGTGCAAGGTTGTTAGGTGCCATGTGTAGGCCCCATGTGTGACCCCCTTCCCGGACATGCGTTAACACTTAGTAAAATCCTGGATCTGTACGTGGAAAGTCCCGCCGCGGCACAACTGGGGCCTAGAATGTGGCAAAGTTGGCCCAACCTTGGCTCTACATGTACATATGTCCTAAACAAACCAAAACAAGTAGAGAGGTATATCAGGCTACCCTCGTAAGGAGAAGGCTATAGGGGTAGACGATCCGGGGCCCCCGGTCTAGGGTTTCGCCGGAGGAAGACCGTCAGAGCGTCGAAATAACATGAAAACTTGCATGTGCCCCTAGGTTATGTGTGTGAGAGTGGTGCAAGGTTGTTAGGTGCCATGTGTAGGCCCCATGTGTGACCCCCTTCCCGGACATGCGTTAACACTTAGTAAAATCCTGGATCTGTACGTGGAAAGTACCGCCGCGTCACAACCGGGGCCTAGAATGTGGCAAAGTTGGCCCAACCTTGGCTCTACATGTACATATGTCCTAAACAAACCAAAACAAGTAGAGAGGTCCACCGGGCTACCCTCGTACGGAGATAGCTATTGGGGTAGACGATCCGGGACCCCCGGTCTAGGGTTTCGCCGGAGGAAGACCGTCGGAGCGTCGAAATCACATGAAAACTTGCATGTGCCCCTAGGATATGTGTGTGAGAGTGGTGAAATGTTTTTAGGTGCCGTGTGTAGGCCCCATGTGTGACCCCCTTCCCGGACATGCGTTAACACTTAGTAAAATCATGGATCCGTACGTGGAAAGTCCCGCCGCGTCACAACCGGGGCCTAGAATGTGGCAAAGTTGGCCCAACCTTGGCTCTACATGTACATATGTCCTAAACAAACCAAAAAAGTAGAGAGGTCTACCGGGCTACCCTCGTATGGAGATAGCTATAGGGGTAGACGATCCAGGACCCTCGGTCTAGAGTTTCGCCGGAGGAAGACCGCTGGAGCGTCGAAATCACATGAAAACTTGCATGTGCCCCTAGGATATGTGTGTGAGAGTGGTGCAAGGTTGTTAGGTGCCATTTGTAGGCCTCATGTGTGACACCCATCCCGGACGTGCGTTAACACTTAGTAAAATCCTGGATCTGTACGTGGAAAGCCCCGCCGCGTCACAACCGGGGCCTAGAATGTGGCAAAGTTGGCCCAACCTTGGCTCTACATGTACATATGTCCTAAACAAACCAAAACAAGTAGAGAGGTCCATCAGGAGACCCTCGTACGGAGAAAGCTATAGGGGTAGATGATCCGGGGCCCCCGGTCTAGGGTTTCGCCGGATGAAGATCGTCGGAGCGTCGAAATAAAATGAAAACTTGCATCTGCCCCTAGGATAGGTGTGTGAGAGTGGTGCAAGGTTGTTAGGTGCCATGTGTAGGCCCCATGTGTGACCCCCTTCCCGGACATGCGTTAACACTTAGTAAAATCCTTGATCTGTACGTGGAAAGTCCCGCCGCGTCACAACCGGGGCCTAGAATGTGGCAAAGTTGGCCCAACCTTGGCTCTACATGTACATATGTCCTAAACAAACCAAAAAAGTAGAGAGGTCCACCGAGATACCCTCGTACGGAGATAGCTATATGGGTAGACGATCCGGGGCCCCCGGTCTAGGGTTTCGACGGAGGAAGACCGCCGGAGCGTCGAAATCACATGAAAACTTGCATGTGCCCCTAGGATATGTGTGTGAGAGTGGTGCAAGGTTGTTAGGTGCCATGTGTAGGCCCCATGTGTGACCCCCTTCCCAGACATGCGTTAACACTTAGTAAAATCATGGCTCTGTATGTGGAAAGTCCCGTCGCGTCACAACCGGGGCCTAGAATGTGGCAAAGTTGGCCCAACCTTGGATCTACTGTACATATGTCCTAAGCAAACCAAAACAAGTAGAGAGGTCCACCGGGCTACCCTCGTACGGAGATAGCTATAGGGGTAGACGATCCGGGGGCCCCGGTCTAGGGTTTCGCCGGAGGAAGACCGCCGGAGCGTCGAAATCACATGAAATCTTGAATGTGCCCCTAGGATATGTGTGTGAGAGTGGTGCAAGGTTATTAGGTGCTATGTGTAGGCCCCATGTGTGCCCACCTTCCCGGACATGTGTTAACACTTAGTAAAATCCTGGATCTGTACGTGCAAAGTCCCGCCGCGGCACAACCAGGGCCTAGAATGTGGCAAAGTTGGCCCAACCTTGGCTCTTCATGTACATATGTCCTAAACAAACCAAAACAAGTATAGAGGTCCATCAGGCTACCCTCGTACGGAGAAAGCTATAGGGGTAGACGATCCGGGGCCCCCGGTCTAGGGTTTCGCCGGAGGAAGACCGTCGGAGCGTCGAAATCACATGAAAACTTGCATGTGCCCCTAGGATATGTGTGTGAGAGTGGTGCAAGGTTGTTAGGTGCCATGTGGAGGCCCCGTGTGTGACCCCCTCCCGGACATGCGTTAACACTTAGTAAAATCCTGGATCTATACGTGGAAAGTCCCGCCGCGTCACAACTGGGGCCTAGAATGTGGAAAAGTCGGCCCAACCTTAGCTCTAGATGTACATATGTCCTAAACGAACCAAAACAAGTAGAGAGGTCCACCGGCTACCCTCGTACGGAGATAGCTATAGGGGTAGACGATCCGGGGGCCCCGGTCTAGGGTTTCGCCGGAGGAAGACCGCCGGAGCGTCGAAATCACATGAGATCTTGAATGTGCCCCTAGGATATGTGTGTGAGAGTGGTGCAAGGTTATTAGGTGCCATGTGTAGGCCCCATGTGTTCCCCCCTTCCCGGACATGCGTTAACACTTAGTAAAATCCTGGATCTGTACGTGGAAAGTGCCGCCGCGTCACAACCGGGGCCTAGAATGTGGCAAAGTTGGCCCAACCTTGGCTCTCCATGTACATATGTCCTAAACAAACCAAAACAAGTCGAGAGGTCCACCGGGCTACCCTCATACGGAGATAGCTATAGGGGTAGACGATCCGGGGCCCCCGGTCTAGGGTTTCGCCGGAGGAAGACCACCGGAGCGTCAGAATCACATGAAAACTTGCATGTGCCCCTAGGATATGTGTGTGAGAGTGGTGCAAGGTTATTAGGTGCCATGTATAGGCCCAATGTGTGACCCCCTTCCCGGACATGCGTTAACACTTAGTAAAATCCTGGATCTGTACGTGGAAAGTCCCGCCGCGTCACAACCGGGGCCTAGAATGTGGCAAAGTCGGCCCAACGTTAGCTCTAGATGTACATATGTCCTAAACGAACCAAAACAAGTAGAGAGGTCCACCGGCTACCCTCGTACGGAGATAGCTTTAGGCGTAGACGATCCGGGGGCCCCGGTCTAGGGTTTCGCCGGAGGAAGACCGCCGGAGCGTCGAAATCACATGAGAACTTGAATGTGCCCCTAGGATATGTGTGTTAGAGTGGTGCAAGGTTATTAGGTGCCATGTGTAGGCCCCATGTGTGCCCCCCTTCCCGGACATGCGTTAACACTTAGTAAAATCCTGGATCTATACGTGGAAAGTCCCGCCGCGTCACAATCGGGGCCTAGAATGTGGCAAAGTTGGCCCAACCTTGGCTCTCCATGTACATATGTCCTAAACAAACCAAAACAAGTAGAGAGGTCCATCAGGCTATCCTCGTACGGAGAAAGCTATAGCGGTAGACGATCCGGGGCCCCCGGTCTAGGGTTTCGCCGGAGGAAGACCGTCGGATCGTCGAAATCACATGAAAACTTGCATGTGACCCTAGGATATGTGTGTGAGAGTGGTTAAAGGTTGTTAGGTGCCATGTGGAGGCCCCATGTGTGACCCCCTTCTCGGACATGCGTTAACACTTAGCAAAATAATGGATCTGTACGTGGAAAGTCCCGCCGTGTCACAACCGGGGCCTAGAATGTGGCAAAGTTGGCCCAACCTTCGCTCTACATGTACATATGTCCTAAACAAACCAAAACAAGTAGAGAGGTCCACCGGGCTACCCTCATACGGAGATAGCTATAGGGGTAGACGATCCGGGGGCCCCGGTCTAGGGTTTCGCCGGAGGAAGACCGCCGGAGCGTCAAAATCACATGAAAACTTGCATGTGCCCCTAGGATATGTGTGTGAGAGTGGTGCAAGGTTGTTAGGTGCCATGTGTAGGCCTCATGTGTGACCCCCTTCGCGGACATGCGTTAACACTTAGTAAAATCCTGGATCTGTACGTGGAAAGTCCTGCCGCGTCACAACGGGGGCCTAGAATGTGGCAAAGTTGGCCCAACCTTGGCTCTACATGTACATATGTCCTAAACAAACCAAAACAAGTAGAGAGGTCCACCGGGCTACCCTCGTACGAAGAAAGCTATAGGGGTAGACGATCCGGGGCCCCCGGTCTAGTGTTTCGCCGGAGGAAGACCGCCGGAGCGTCGAAATCACATGAAAACTTGCATGTGCCCCTAGGATATGTGTGTGAGAGTGGTGCAAGGTTGTTAGGTGCCATGTGTAGGCCCCATGTGTGACCCCCTTCCCGGACATGCGTTAACACTTAGTAAAATCCTGGATCTGTACGTGGAAAGTCCCATCGCATCACAACCGGGGCCTAGAATGTGGCAAAGTTGGCCCAACCTTGGATCTACATGTACATATGTCCTAAACAAACCAAAACAAGTAGAGAGGTCCACCGGGCTACCCTCGTACGGAGAAAGCTATACCGGTAGACGATCCGGGGCCCCAGTCTAGGGTTTCGCCGGAGGAAGACCACTGGAGCGTCGGAATCACATGAAAACTTGCATGTCCCCCTAGGATATGTGTGTGAGAGTGGTGCAAGGTTGTTAGGTGCCATTTGTAGGCCCCATGTGTGACCCCCTTCCCGGACATGCGTTAACACTTAGTAAAATCCTGGATCTGTACGTGGAAAGTCCCGCCGCGTCACAACCCTGGCCTAAATGTGTCAAAGTCGGCCCAACCTTGGATATACATGTACATATGTCCTAAACAAACCAAAACAAGTAGAGACATCCACTGGGCTACCCTTGCACGAAGAAAGCTATAGGGGTAGACGATACGGGGCCACCGGTCTAAGGTTTTGCCGGAGTAAGACCACCGGAGCGTCAGAATCACATGAAAACTTGCATGTGACCCTAGGATATGTGTGTGAGAGTGGTGCAAGGTTGTTAGGTGCCATGTGTGACCCCCTTCCCGGACATGCGTTAACACTTAGTAAAATCCTGGATCTATACGTGGAAAGTCCCGCCGCGTCACAACCGGGGCCTAGAATGTGGCAAAGTCGGCCCAACCATAGCTCTAGATGTACATATGTCCGAAACGAACTAAAACAAGTAGAGAGGTCCACCGGGCTACCCTCGTACGGAGATAGCTATAGGGGTAGACGATCCGGGGGCCCCGGTGTAGGGTTTCACCGGAGGAAGACCGCCGGAGCGTCGAAATCACATGAAAACTTTAATGTGCCCCTAGGATATGTGTGTGAGAGTGGTGCAAGGTTATTAGGTGCTATGTGTAGGCCCCTTTGTGTGCCCACCTTTCCGGACATGTGTTAACACTTAGTAAAATCCTGGATCTGTACGTGCAAAGTCCCGCCGCGTCACAACCGGGGCCTAGAATGTGGCAAAGTTGGCCCAACCTTGGCTCTCCATGTACATATGTCCTAAACAAACCAAAAAAAGTAGAGAGGTCCATCAGGCTACCCTCGTACGGAGAAAGCTATAGGGGTAGACGATAAGGGGCCCCCGGTCTAGGGTTTCGCCGGAGGAAGACCGCCGCAGCGTCGAAATCACATGAAAACTTGCATGTGCCCCTAGGATATGTCTGTGAGAGTGGTGCAAGGTTGTTAGGTGCCATGTGTAGGCCCCATGTGTGACCCCCTTCCCGGACATGTGTTAACACTTAGTAAAATCCTGGATCTGTACGTGGAAAGTCCTGCCGCGTCACAACGAGGCCTAGAATGTGGAAAAGTTGGCCCAACCTTGGCTCTACATGTACATATGTCCTAAACAAACCAAAACAAGTAGAGAGGTCCATCAGGCTACCCTCGTACGGAGAAAGCTATAGGGGTAGACGATCCGGGGGCCCCGGTCTAGGGTTTCGCCGGAGGAAGATCGCCGGAGCGTCAAAATCATATGAAAACTTGCATGTGACCCTAGGATATGTGTGTGAGAGTGGTGCAAGGTTGTTAGGTGCCATGTGTAGGCCTCATGTGTGACCATTTCGCGGACATGCGTTAACACTTAGTAAAATCCTGGATCTGTACGTGGAAAGTCCTGCCGCGTCACAACGGGGGCCTAGAATGTGGCAAAGTTGGCCCAACCTTGGCTCTACATGTACATATGTCCTAAACAAACCAAAACAAGTAGAGAGGTCCACCGGGCTACCCTCGTACGAAGAAAGCTATAGGGGTAGACGATCCGGGTCCCCCGGTCTAGTGTTTCGCCGGAGGAAGACCGCCGGAGCATCGAAATCACATGAAAACTTGCATGTGCCCCTAGGATATGTGTGTGAGAGTGGTGCAAGGTTGTTAGGTGCCATGTGTAGGCCCCATGTGTGACCCCCTTCCCGGACATGCGTTAACACTTAGTAAAATCCTGGATCTGTACGTGGAAAGTCCCATCGCATCACAACCGGGGCCTAGAATGTGGCAAAGTTGGCCCAACCTTGGATCTACATGTACATATGTCCTAAACAAACCAAAACAAGTAGAGAGGTCCACCGGGCTACCCTCGTACGGAGAAAGCTATAGCGGTAGACGATCCGGGGCCCCGGTCTAGGGTTTCGCCGGAGGAAGACCACTGGAGCGTCGGAATCACATGAAAACTTGCATGTGCCCCTAGGATATGTGTGTGAGAGTGGTGCAAGGTTTTTAGGTGCCATTTGTAGGCCCCATGTGTGACCCCCTTCCCGGACATGCGTTAACACTTAGTAAAATCCTGGATCTGTACGTGGAAAGTCCCGCCGCGTCACAACCATGGCCTAAATGTGGCAAAGTCGGCCCAACCTTGGATATACATGTACATATGTCCTAAACAAACCAAAACAAGTAGAGACATCCACTGGGCTACCCTTGTACGGAGATAGCTATAGGAATAGACGATACGAGGCCACCGGTCTAAGGTTTCGCCGGAGTAAGACCACCGGAGCGTCAGAATCACATGAAAACTTGCATGTGACCCTAGGATATGTGTGTGAGAGTGGTGCAAGGTTGTTAGGTGCCATGTGTAGGCCCGATGTGTGACACCCTTCCCGGACATGCGTTAACACTTAGTAAAATCCTGGATCTGTACGTGGAAAGTCCCGCCGTATCACAACCGGGGCCTAGAATGTGGCAAAGTTGGCCCAACCTTGGATATACTGTACATATGTCCTAAACAAACCAAAACAAGTAGAGAGGTACACCGGGCTACCCTTGTACGGATATAGCTATAGGGGTAGACGATCCGGGGCCCCCGGTCTAGGGTTTCGCCGGAGGAAGACCACCGGAGCGTCGGAATCACATGAAAACTTGCATGTTCCCCTAGGATATGTGTGTGAGAGTGGTGCAAGGTTGTTATGTTCCATGTGTAGGCCCCATGTGTGACCCCCTTCCCATACATGCGTTAACACTTAGTAAAATCCTGGATCTGTACGTGGAAAGTCCCGCCGCGTCACAACCGGGGCCTAAATGTGGCAAAGTTGGCCCAACCTTGGATATACATGTACATATGTCCTAAACAAACCAAAACAAGTAGATAGGTCCACTGCGCTACCCTTGTACGGAGATAGCTATAGGGGTAGACGATACGGGGCCACCGGTCTAGGGTTTTGCCGGAGGAAGACCACCGGAGCATCAGAATCACATGAAAACTTGCATGTGCCCCTAGGATCTGTGTGTGAGAGTGGTGCAAGGTTGTTAGGTGCCATGTGTAGGCCCCATGTGTGACCCCCTTCCCGGACATGCGTTAACACTTAGTAATATCCTGGATCTGTACGTGGAAAGTCCCGCCGCGTCACAACCGGGGCCTAGAATGTGGCAAAGTCGGCCCAACCTTAGCTCTAGATGTACATATGTCCTAAACGAACCAAAACAAGTAGAGAGGTCCACCGGCTACCCTCGTACGGAGATAGCTATAGGGGTAGACGATCCGGGGGCCCCGGTCTAGGGTTTCGCCGGAGGAAGACCGCCGGAGCGTCGAAATCACATGAAAACTTTAATGTGCCCCTAGGATATGTGTGTGAGAGTGGTGCAAGCTTATTAGGTGCTATGTGTAGGCCCCTTTGTGTGACCCCCTTCCCGGACATGTGTTAACACTTAGTAAAATCATGGATCTGTACGTGGAAAGTCCCGCCAGGTCACAACCGGGGCCTAGAATGTGGCAAAGTTGGCCCAACCTTGGCTCTACATGTACATATGTCCTAAACAAACCAAAACAAGTAGAGAGGTCCACCGGGGTACCCTCGTACGGAGATAGCTATAGGGGTAGACGATCCGGGGCCCCCGGTCTAGTGTTTCGCCGAAGGAAGACCACCGGAGCGTCGCAATCACATGAAAACTTGAAAGTGCCCCTAGGATATGTGTGTGAGATTGGTGCAAGGTTTTTAGGTGGCATGTGTAGGCCCCATGTGTAACCCCCTTCCCGGACATGTGTTAACACTTAGTAAAATCCTGGATCTGTACGTGGAAAGTCCCGCCGCATCACAACCGGGGCCTAGAATGTGGCAAAGTTGGCCCAACCTTGGATCTCAATGTACATATGTCCTAAACAAACGAAAACAAGTAGAGAGGTCCACCGGGCTACCCTCGTACGAAGAAAGCTATAGGGGTAGACGATCCGGGGCCCCCGGTCTAGGGTTTCGCCAGAGGAAGACCGCCGGAGCGTCAAAATCACATGAAAACTTGCATGTGCACCTAGGATATGTGTGTGAGAGTGGTGCAAGGTTGTTAGGTGCCATGTGTAGCCCCATGTGTGACCCCCTTCCCGGACATGCGTTAACACTTAGTAAAATCCTGGATCTGTACGTGGAAAGTCCCGCCGCATCACAACCGGGGCCTAGAATGTCGCAAAGTTGGCCCAACCTTGGCTCTACATGTACATATGGCCAAAGAAAACCAAAACAAATAGAGAGGTCGACCGAGATACCCTCGTACGGAGATAGCTATAGGGGTAGACGATCCGGGGACCCCGGTCTAGGGTTTTGTCGGAGGAATACCGCCGGAGCAACGAAATCACATGAAAACTTGCATGTGACCCTAGGATATGTGTGTGAGAGTGGTGCAAGGTTGTTAGGTGCCATGTGTAGGCCCCATGTGTGACCCCCTTCCCGGACATGCGTTAACACTTAGTAAAATCCTGGATCTGTACGTGGAAAGTCCCGCCGCGTCACAACCGGGGCCTAGAATGTGGCAAAGTTGGCCCAACCTTGGCTATACATGTACATATGTCCTAAACAAACCAAAACAAGTAGAGAGGTCCACCGGGCTACCCTCATACGGAGATAGCTATAGGGGTAGACGATCCGGGGCCCCCGGTCTAGTGTTTCGCCGAAGGAAGACCACCGGAGCGTCGCAATCACATGAAAACTTGAAAGTGCCCCTAGGATATGTGTGTGAGATTGGTGCAAGGTTGTTAGGTGGCATGTGTGACCCCCTTCCTAGACATGCGTTAACACTTAGTAAAATCCTGGATCTCCACGTGGAAAGTTCCGCCGTGTCACAACCGGGGCCTAGAATGTGGCAAAGTTGGCCCAACCTTGTCTCTACATGTACATATGTCCTAAACAAACCAAAACAAGTAGAGAGGTCCACCGGGCTACCCACGTACGAAGAAAGCTATAGGGGTAGACGATCCGGGGCCCCCGGTCTAGGGTTTCGCCGAAGGAAGACCGCCGGAGCGTCGAAATCACAGGAAAACTTGCATGTGCCCCTATGATATCTGTCTGAGATTGGTGCAAGGTTGTTAGGTGCCATGTGTAGGCCCCATGTGTGACCCCCTTGCCGGACATGCATTAACACTTAGTAAAATCCTGGATCTGTACGTGGAAAGTCCCGCCGCGTCACAACCGGGGCCTATAATGTGGAAAAGTTGGCCCAACCTTGGATCTACATGTACATATGTCCTAAACAAACCAAAACAAGTACAGAGGTCCACTGGGCTACCCTTGTACGGAGATAGCTATAGGGGTAGACGATGTGGGGCCACCGGTCTATGGTTTCGCCGGAGGAAGACCACCGGAGGGTCGGAATCACATGAAAACTTGCATGTGCCCCTAGGATATGTGTGTGAGAGAGGTGCAAGGTTGTTAGGTGCCATGTGTAGGCCCCATGTGTGACCCCTTCCCGGACATGCGTTAACACTTAGTAAAATCCTGGATCTGTACGTGGAAAGTCCCGCCGCGTCACAACTGGGGCCTAGAATGTGGCAAAGTCGGCCCAACCTTGGCTCTCCATGTACATATGTCCTAAACGAACCAAAGCAAGTAGAGAGGTCCATCGGGATACCCTCGTACGGAGATAGCTATAGGGGTAGACGATCCGGGGGCCCCGGTCTAGGGTTTCGCCGGAGGAAGACCGCCCGAGGGTCGAAATCACATGAAAACTTGAATGTGCCCCTAGGATATGTGTGTGAGAGTGGTGCAAGGTTATTAGGTGCCATGTGTAGGCCCCATGTGTGCCCCCCTTCCCGGACATGCGTTAACACTTATTAAAATCCTGGATCTGTACGTGGAAAGTCCCGTCGCGTCACAACCGGGGCCTAGAATGTGGCAAAGTTGGCCCAACCTTGGCTCTCCATGTACATATGTCCTAAACAAACCAAAACAAGTAGAGAGGTCCATCAGGCTACCCTCGTACGGAGAAAGTTATAGGGGTAGATGATCCGGGGCCCCCGGTCTAGGGTTTCGCCGGAGGAAGACCGTCGGAGCATCGAAATCACATGAAAACTTGCATGTGCCCCTAGGATATGTGTGTGATAGTTGTGCAAGGTTTTTAGGTGCCATGTGTAGGCCCCATGTGTGACCCCCTTCCCGGACATGCGTTAACACTTAGTAAAATCCTGGATCTATACGTGGAAAGTCCCGCCGTGTCACAACCGGGGCCTAGAATGTGGAAAAGTCGGCCCAACCTTAGCTCTAGATGTACATATGTCCTAAAAGAACTAAAACAAGTAGAGAGGTCCACCGGGCTACCCTCGTATGGAGATAGCTATAGGGGTAGACGATCCGGGGGCCCCAGTCTAGGGTTTCACGGGAGGAAGACCGCCGGAGCGTCGAAATCACATGAAAACTTGCATGTGCCCCTAGGATATGTGTGTGAGAGTGGTGCAAGGTTTTTAGGTGCCATGTGTAGGCCCCATGTGTGACCCCCTTCCCGGACATGCGTTAACACTTAGTAAAATCATGGATCTGGACGTGGAAAGTCTCGCCGCGTCACAACCGAGGCCTAGAATGTGGCAAAGTTGGCCCAACCTTGGCTCTACATGTACATATGTCCTAAACAAACCAAAACAAGTAGAGAGCTCCACCGGGCTACCCTCGTACGAAGAAAGCTATAGGGGTAGACGATCCAGGGCCCCCGGTCTAGGGTTTCGCTGGAGGAAGACCGCCGGAGCGTCGAAATCAAATGAAAACTTGCATGTGCCCCTAGGATATGTGTGTGAGAGTGGTGCAAGGTTGTTAGGTGCCATGTGTAGGCCCCATGTGTGACCCCCTTCCCGGACATGCGTTAACACTTAGTAAAATCCAGGATCTGTACGTGGAAAGTCCCGTCGCGTCACAACCGGGGCCTAGAATGTGGCAAAGTTTTCCCAACCTTGGATCTACATGTACATATGTCCTAAACAAACCAAAACAAATAGAGAGGTCCACCGGGCTACCCTCGTACGGAGAAAGCTATAGCGGTAGACGATCCGGGGCCCTCGGTCTAGGGTTTCGCCGGAGGAAGACCACTTGAGCGTCGGAATCACATGAAAACTTGCATGTGCCCCTAGGATATGTTTGTGAGAGTGGTGCAAGGTTGTTAGGTGCCATTTGTAGGCCCCATGTGTGACCCCCTTCCCGGACATGCGTTAACACTTAGTAAAATCCTGGATCTGTACGTGGAAAGTCCCGCCGCGTCACAAACGGGGCCTAAATGTGGAAAAGTTGGCCCAACCTTGGATATACATGTACATATGTCCTAAACAAACCAAAACAAGTAGAGAGGTCCACTAGGCTACCCTTGTACGGAGATAGCTATAGGGGTAGACGATACGGGGCCACCGGTCTAGGGTTTCGCCGGAGGAAGACCACCGGAGCGTCAGAATCACATGAAAACTTGCATGTGCCCTTAGGATATGTGTGTGAGAGTGGTACAAGGTTGTTAGGTGCCATGTGTAGGCCCCATGTGTGACCCCCTTCCTGGACATGCGTTAACACTTAGTAAAATCCTGGATCTGTACGTGGAAAGTCCCGCCGCGTCACAACCGGGGCCTAGAATGTGGCAAAGTTGGCCCAACCTTGGCTCTACATGTACATATGTCCTAAACAAACCAAAACAAGTAGAGAGGTCCACCGGGCTACCCTCATACGGAGATAGCTATAGGGGTAGACGATCCGGGGCCCCCGGTCTAGGGTTTCGCCGGAGGAAGACCACCGGAGCGTCGGAATCACATAAAAACTTGCATGTTCCCCTAGGGTATGTGTGTGAGAGTGGTGCAAGGTTGTTATGTGCCATGTGTAGGCCCCATGTGTGACCCCCTTCCCATACATGCGTTAACACTTAGTAAAATCCTGGATCTGTACGTGGAAAGTCCCGCCGCGTCACAACCGGGGCCTAAATGTGGCAAAGTTGGCCCAACCTTGGATATACATGTACATATGTCCTAAACAAACCAAAACAAGTAGATAGGTCCACTGGGCTACCCATGTACGGAGATAGCTATAGGGGTAGACAATACGGGGCCACCGGTCTAGGGTTTCGCCAGAGGAAGACCACCGGAGCATCAAAATCACATGAAAACTTGCATGTGCCCCTAGGATATGTGTGTGAGAGTGGTGCAAGGTTGTTAGGTGCCATGTGTAGGCCCCATGTGTGACCCCCTTCCCGGACATGCGTTAACACTTAGTAAAATCCTGGATCTGTACGTGGAAAGTCCCGCCGCGTCACAACCGGGGCCTAGAATGTGGCAAAGTCAGCCCAACCTTAGCTCTAGATGTACATATGTCCTAAACGAACCAAAACAAGTAGAGAGGTCCACCGGCTACCCTCGTACGGAGATAGCTATATGGGTAGACGATCCGGGGGCCCCGGTCTAGGGTTTCGCCGGAGGAAGACCGTCGGAGCGTTGAAATCACATGAGAACTTGAATGTGCCCCTAGGATATGTGTGTGAGAGTGGTGCAAGGTTATTAGGTGCCATGTGTAGGCCCCATGTGTGACCCCCTTCCCGGACATGCTTTAACACTTAGTAAAATCATGGATCTGTACGTGGAAAGTCCCGCCGCGTCACAACCGGGGCCTAGAATGTCGCAAAGTTGCTCTCCATGTACATATGTCCTAAACAAACCAAAACAAGTAGAGAGGTCCACCGGGGTACCCTCATACGGAGATAGCTATAGGGGTAGACGATCCGGGGCCCCCGGTCTAGTGTTTCGCCGAAGGAAGACCACCGGAGCGTCGCAATCACATGAAAACTCGAAAGTGCCCCTAGGATATGTGTGTGAGATTGGTGCAAGGTTTTTAGGTGGCATGTGTAGGCCCCATGTGTGACCCCCTTCCCGGACATGTATTAACACTTAGTAAAATCCTGGATCTGTACGTGGAAAGTCCCGCCGCATCACAACCGGGGCCTAGAATGTGGCAAAGTTGGCCCAACCTTGGATCTCCATGTACATATGTCCTAAACAAACGAAAACAAGTAGAGATGTCCACCGGGCTACCCTCGTACGAAGAAAGCTATAGGGGTAGACGATCCGGGGCCCCCGGTCTACGGTTTCGCCGGAGGAAGACCGCCGGAGCGTGGAAATCACATGAAAACTTGCATGTGCACCTAGGATATGTGTGTGAGAGTGGTGCAAGGTTGTTAGGTGCGATGTGTAGCCCCATGTGTGACCCCCTTCCCGGACATGCGTTAACACTTAGTAAAATCCTGGATCTGTACGTGGAAAGTCCCGCCGCATCACAACCGGGGCCTAGAATGTCGCAAAGTTGGCCCAACCTTGGCACTACATGTATATATGGCCAAAGAAAACCAAAACAAATAGAGAGGTCGACCGAGCTACCCTCGTACGGAGATAGCTATAGGGGTAGACGATCCGGGGCCCCCGGTCTAGGGTTTTGCCGGAGGAATACCGCCGGAGCAACGAAATCACATGAAAACTTGCATGTGACCCTAGGATATGTGTGTGAGAGTGGTGCAAGGTTGTTAGGTGCCATGTGTAGGCCCCATGTGTGACCCCCTTCCCGGACATGCGTTAACACTTAGTAAAATCCTGGATCTGTACGTGGAAAGTCCCGCCGCGTCACAACCGGGGCCTAGAATGTGGCAAAGTTGGCCCAACCTTGGCTATACATGTACATATGTCCTAAACAAACCAAAACAAGTAGAGAGGTCCACCGGGCTACCCTCATACGGAGATAGCTATAGGGGTAGACGATCCGGGGCCCCCGGTCTAGTGTTTCGCCGAAGGAAGACCACCAGAGCGTCGCAATCACATGAAGACTTGAAAGTGCCCCTAGGATATGTGTGTGAGATTGGTGAAAGGTTGTTAGGTGGCATGTGTGACCCCCTTCCTAGACATGCGTTAACACTTAGTAAAATCCTGGATCTCCACGTGGAAAGTTCCGCCGCGTCACAACCGGGGCCTAGAATGTGGCAAAGTTGGCCCAACCTTGTCTCTTCATGTACATATGTCCTAAACAAACCAAAACAAGTAGAGAGGTCCACCGGGCTACCCACGTACGAAGAAAGCTATAGGGGTAGACGATCCGGGGCCCCCGGTCTAGGGTTTCGCCGAAGGAAGACCGCCGGAGCGTCGAAATCACAAGAAAACTTGCATGTGCCCTAGGATATGTGTGTGATATTGGTGCAAGGTTGTTAGGTGCCATGTGTAGGCCCCATGTGTGACCCCCTTGCCGGACATGCGTTAACACTTAGTAAAATCCTGGATCTCTACGTGGAAAGTCCCGCCGCGTCACAACCGGGGCCTAGAATGTGGCAAAGTTGGCCCAACCTTGTCTCTACATGTACATATGTCCTAAACAAACCAAAACAAGTAGAGAGGTCCACCGGGCTACCCTCGTATGGAGAAAGCTATAGGGGTAGACGATCCGGGGCCCCCGGTCTAGGGTTTCGCCGGAGGAAGACCACCGGAGCGTCGGAATCACATGAAAACTTTCATGTGCCCCTAGGATATGTGTGTGAGAGTGGTGCAAGGTTATTAGGTGCCATGTGTAGGCCCCATGTGTGCCCCCCTTCCCGGACATGCGTTAACACTTAGTAAAATCCTGGATCTGTACGTGGAAAGTCCCGCCGCGTCACAACCGGGGCCTAGAATGTGGCAAAGTTGGCCCAACCTTGGCTATACATGTACATATGTCCTAAACAAACCAAAACAAGTAGAGAGGTCCACCGGGCTACCCTCATACGGAGATAGCTATAGGGGTAGACGATCCGGGGCCCCCGGTCTAGTGTTTCGCCGAAGGAAGACCACCGGAGCGTCGCAATCACATGAAAACTTGAAAGTGCCCCTAGGATATGTGTGTGAGATTGTTGCAAGGTTGTTAGGTGGCATGTGTGACCCCCTTCCTAGACATGCGTTAACACTTAGTAAAATCCTGGATCTCCACGTGGAAAGTTCCGCCGTGTCACAACCGGGGCCTAGAATGTGGCAAAGTTGGCCCAACCTTGTCTCTACATGTACATATGTCCTAAACAAACCAAAACAAGTAGAGAGGTCCACCGGGCTACCCACGTACGAAGAAAGCTATAGGGGTAGACGATCCGGGGCCCCCGGTCTAGGGTTTCGCCGAAGGAAGACCGCCGGAGCGTCGAAATCACAGGAAAACTTGCATGTGCCCCTATGATATCTGTCTGAGATTGGTGCAAGGTTGTTAGGTGCCATGTGTAGGCCCCATGTGTGACCCCCTTGCCGGACATGCATTAACACTTAGTAAAATCCTGGATCTGTACGTGGAAAGTCCCGCCGCGTCACAACCGGGGCCTATAATGTGGAAAAGTTGGCCCAACCTTGGATCTACATGTACATATGTCCTAAACAAACCAAAACAAGTACAGAGGTCCACTGGGCTACCCTTGTACGGAGATAGCTATAGGGGTAGACGATGTGGGGCCACCGGTCTATGGTTTCGCCGGAGGAAGACCACCGGAGGGTCGGAATCACATGAAAACTTGCATGTGCCCCTAGGATATGTGTGTGAGAGAGGTGCAAGGTTGTTAGGTGCCATGTGTAGGCCCCATGTGTGACCCCTTCCCGGACATGCGTTAACACTTAGTAAAATCCTGGATCTTTACGTGGAAAGTCCCGCCGCGTCACAACTGGGGCCTAGAATGTGGCAAAGTCGGCCCAACCTTGGCTCTCCATGTACATATGTCCTAAACGAACCAAAGCAAGTAGAGAGGTCCATCGGGATACCCTCGTACGGAGATAGCTATAGGGGTAGACGATCCGGGGGCCCCGGTCTAGGGTTTCGCCGGAGGAAGACCGCCCGAGGGTCGAAATCACATGAAAACTTGAATGTGCCCCTAGGATATGTGTGAGAGTGGTGCAAGGTTATTAGGTGCCATGTGTAGGCCCCATGTGTGCCCCCCTTCCCGGACATGCGTTAACACTTATTAAAATCCTGGATCTGTACGTGGAAAGTCCCGTCGCGTCACAACCGGGGCCTAGAATGTGGCAAAGTTGGCCCAACCTTGGCTCTCCATGTACATATGTCCTAAACAAACCAAAACAAGTAGAGAGGTCCATCAGGCTACCCTCGTACGGAGAAAGTTATAGGGGTAGATGATCCGGGGCCCCCGGTCTAGGGTTTCGCCGGAGGAAGACCGTCGGAGCATCGAAATCACATGAAAACTTGCATGTGCCCCTAGGATATGTGTGTGATAGTTGTGCAAGGTTTTTAGGTGCCATGTGTAGGCCCCATGTGTGACCCCCTTCCCGGACATGCGTTAACACTTAGTAAAATCCTGGATCTATACGTGGAAAGTCCCGCCGTGTCACAACCGGGGCCTAGAATGTGGAAAAGTCGGCCCAACCTTAGCTCTAGATGTACATATGTCCTAAAAGAACTAAAACAAGTAGAGAGGTCCACCGGGCTACCCTCGTATGGAGATAGCTATAGGGGTAGACGATCCGGGGGCCCCAGTCTAGGGTTTCACGGGAGGAAGACCGCCGGAGCGTCGAAATCACATGAAAACTTGCATGTGCCCCTAGGATATGTGTGTGAGAGTGGTGCAAGGTTTTTAGGTGCCATGTGTAGGCCCCATGTGTGACCCCCTTCCCGGACATGCGTTAACACTTAGTAAAATCATGGATCTGGACGTGGAAAGTCTCGCCGCGTCACAACCGAGGCCTAGAATGTGGCAAAGTTGGCCCAACCTTGGCTCTACATGTACATATGTCCTAAACAAACCAAAACAAGTAGAGAGCTCCACCGGGCTACCCTCGTACGAAGAAAGCTATAGGGGTAGACGATCCAGGGCCCCCGGTCTAGGGTTTCGCTGGAGGAAGACCGCCGGAGCGTCGAAATCAAATGAAAACTTGCATGTGCCCCTAGGATATGTGTGTGAGAGTGGTGCAAGGTTGTTAGGTGCCATGTGTAGGCCCCATGTGTGACCCCTTTCCCGGACATGCGTTAACACTTAGTAAAATCCAGGATCTGTACGTGGAAAGTCCCGTCGCGTCACAACCGGGGCCTAGAATGTGGCAAAGTTTTCCCAACCTTGGATCTACATGTACATATGTCCTAAACAAACCAAAACAAATAGAGAGGTCCACCGGGCTACCCTCGTACGGAGAAAGCTATAGCGGTAGACGATCCGGGGCCCTCGGTCTAGGGTTTCGCCGGAGGAAGACCACTTGAGCGTCGGAATCACATGAAAACTTGCATGTGCCCCTAGGATATGTTTGTGAGAGTGGTGCAAGGTTGTTAGGTGCCATTTGTAGGCCCCATGTGTGACCCCCTTCCCGGACATGCGTTAACACTTAGTAAAATCCTGGATCTGTACGTGGAAAGTCCCGCCGCGTCACAAACGGGGCCTAAATGTGGAAAAGTTGGCCCAACCTTGGATATACATGTACATATGTCCTAAACAAACCAAAACAAGTAGAGAGGTCCACTATGCTACCCTTGTACGGAGATAGCTATAGGGGTAGACGATACGGGGCCACCGGTCTAGGGTTTCGCCGGAGGAAGACCACCGGAGCGTCAGAATCACATGAAAACTTGCATGTGCCCTTAGGATATGTGTGTGAGAGTGGTACAAGGTTGTTAGGTGCCATGTGTAGGCCCCATGTGTGACCCCCTTCCTGGACATGCGTTAACACTTAGTAAAATCCTGGATCTGTACGTGGAAAGTCCCGCCGCGTCACAACCGGGGCCTAGAATGTGGCAAAGTTGGCCCAACCTTGGCTCTACATGTACATATGTCCTAAACAAACCAAAACAAGTAGAGAGGTCCACCGGGCTACCCTCATACGGAGATAGCTATAGGGGTAGACGATCCGGGGCCCCCGGTCTAGGGTTTCGCCGGAGGAAGACCACCGGAGCGTCGGAATCACATAAAAACTTGCATGTTCCCCTAGGGTATGTGTGTGAGAGTGGTGCAAGGTTGTTATGTGCCATGTGTAGGCCCCATGTGTGACCCCCTTCCCATACATGCGTTAACACTTAGTAAAATCCTGGATCTGTACGTGGAAAGTCCCGCCGCGTCACAACCGGGGCCTAAATGTGGCAAAGTTGGCCCAACCTTGGATATACATGTACATATGTCCTAAACAAACCAAAACAAGTAGATAGGTCCACTGGGCTACCCATGTACGGAGATAGCTATAGGGGTAGACAATACGGGGCCACCGGTCTAGGGTTTCGCCAGAGGAAGACCACCGGAGCATCAAAATCACATGAAAACTTGCATGTGCCCCTAGGATATGTGTGTGAGAGTGGTGCAAGGTTGTTAGGTGCCATGTGTAGGCCCCATGTGTGACCCCCTTCCCGGACATGCGTTAACACTTAGTAAAATCCTGGATCTGTACGTGGAAAGTCCCGCCGCGTCACAACCGGGGCCTAGAATGTGGCAAAGTCAGCCCAACCTTAGCTCTAGATGTACATATGTCCTAAACGAACCAAAACAAGTAGAGAGGTCCACCGGCTACCCTCGTACGGAGATAGCTATATGGGTAGACGATCCGGGGGCCCCGGTCTAGGGTTTCGCCGGAGGAAGACCGTCGGAGCGTTGAAATCACATGAGAACTTGAATGTGCCCCTAGGATATGTGTGTGAGAGTGGTGCAAGGTTATTAGGTGCCATGTGTAGGCCCCATGTGTGACCCCCTTCCCGGACATGCTTTAACACTTAGTAAAATCATGGATCTGTACGTGGAAAGTCCCGCCGCGTCACAACCGGGGCCTAGAATGTCGCAAAGTTGCTCTCCATGTACATATGTCCTAAACAAACCAAAACAAGTAGAGAGGTCCACCGGGGTACCCTCATACGGAGATAGCTATAGGGGTAGACGATCCGGGGCCCCCGGTCTAGTGTTTCGCCGAAGGAAGACCACCGGAGCGTCGCAATCACATGAAAACTCGAAAGTGCCCCTAGGATATGTGTGTGAGATTGGTGCAAGGTTTTTAGGTGGCATGTGTAGGCCCCATGTGTGACCCCCTTCCCGGACATGTATTAACACTTAGTAAAATCCTGGATCTGTACGTGGAAAGTCCCGCCGCATCACAACCGGGGCCTAGAATGTGGCAAAGTTGGCCCAACCTTGGATCTCCATGTACATATGTCCTAAACAAACGA
The DNA here is from genome assembly GCA_916181665.1 of Avena sativa. Taxonomy (NCBI): domain Eukaryota; kingdom Viridiplantae; phylum Streptophyta; class Magnoliopsida; order Poales; family Poaceae; genus Avena; species Avena sativa. The sequence continues at coordinate 197,153,586 of OV702286.1, forward strand.
AAACAAGTAGAGATGTCCACCGGGCTACCCTCGTACGAAGAAAGCTATAGGGGTAGACGATCCGGGGCCCCCGGTCTACGGTTTCGCCGGAGGAAGACCGCCGGAGCGTGGAAATCACATGAAAACTTGCATGTGCACCTAGGATATGTGTGTGAGAGTGGTGCAAGGTTGTTAGGTGCGATGTGTAGCCCCATGTGTGACCCCCTTCCCGGACATGCGTTAACACTTAGTAAAATCCTGGATCTGTACGTGGAAAGTCCCGCCGCATCACAACCGGGGCCTAGAATGTCGCAAAGTTGGCCCAACCTTGGCACTACATGTATATATGGCCAAAGAAAACCAAAACAAATAGAGAGGTCGACCGAGCTACCCTCGTACGGAGATAGCTATAGGGGTAGACGATCCGGGGCCCCCGGTCTAGGGTTTTGCCGGAGGAATACCGCCGGAGCAACGAAATCACATGAAAACTTGCATGTGACCCTAGGATATGTGTGTGAGAGTGGTGCAAGGTTGTTAGGTGCCATGTGTAGGCCCCATGTGTGACCCCCTTCCCGGACATGCGTTAACACTTAGTAAAATCCTGGATCTGTACGTGGAAAGTCCCGCCGCGTCACAACCGGGGCCTAGAATGTGGCAAAGTTGGCCCAACCTTGGCTATACATGTACATATGTCCTAAACAAACCAAAACAAGTAGAGAGGTCCACCGGGCTACCCTCATACGGAGATAGCTATAGGGGTAGACGATCCGGGGCCCCCGGTCTAGTGTTTCGCCGAAGGAAGACCACCAGAGCGTCGCAATCACATGAAGACTTGAAAGTGCCCCTAGGATATGTGTGTGAGATTGGTGAAAGGTTGTTAGGTGGCATGTGTGACCCCCTTCCTAGACATGCGTTAACACTTAGTAAAATCCTGGATCTCCACGTGGAAAGTTCCGCCGCGTCACAACCGGGGCCTAGAATGTGGCAAAGTTGGCCCAACCTTGTCTCTTCATGTACATATGTCCTAAACAAACCAAAACAAGTAGAGAGGTCCACCGGGCTACCCACGTACGAAGAAAGCTATAGGGGTAGACGATCCGGGGCCCCCGGTCTAGGGTTTCGCCGAAGGAAGACCGCCGGAGCGTCGAAATCACAAGAAAACTTGCATGTGCCCTAGGATATGTGTGTGATATTGGTGCAAGGTTGTTAGGTGCCATGTGTAGGCCCCATGTGTGACCCCCTTGCCGGACATGCGTTAACACTTAGTAAAATCCTGGATCTCTACGTGGAAAGTCCCGCCGCGTCACAACCGGGGCCTAGAATGTGGCAAAGTTGGCCCAACCTTGTCTCTACATGTACATATGTCCTAAACAAACCAAAACAAGTAGAGAGGTCCACCGGGCTACCCTCGTATGGAGAAAGCTATAGGGGTAGACGATCCGGGGCCCCCGGTCTAGGGTTTCGCCGGAGGAAGACCACCGGAGCGTCGGAATCACATGAAAACTTTCATGTGCCCCTAGGATATGTGTGTGAGAGTGGTGCAAGGTTATTAGGTGCCATGTGTAGGCCCCATGTGTGCCCCCCTTCCCGGACATGCGTTAACACTTAGTAAAATCCTGGATCTGTACGTGGAAAGTCCCGCCGCGTCACAACCGGGGCCTAGAATGTGGCAAAGTTGGCCCAACCTTGGCTATACATGTACATATGTCCTAAACAAACCAAAACAAGTAGAGAGGTCCACCGGGCTACCCTCATACGGAGATAGCTATAGGGGTAGACGATCCGGGGCCCCCGGTCTAGTGTTTCGCCGAAGGAAGACCACCGGAGCGTCGCAATCACATGAAAACTTGAAAGTGCCCCTAGGATATGTGTGTGAGATTGTTGCAAGGTTGTTAGGTGGCATGTGTGACCCCCTTCCTAGACATGCGTTAACACTTAGTAAAATCCTGGATCTCCACGTGGAAAGTTCCGCCGTGTCACAACCGGGGCCTAGAATGTGGCAAAGTTGGCCCAACCTTGTCTCTACATGTACATATGTCCTAAACAAACCAAAACAAGTAGAGAGGTCCACCGGGCTACCCACGTACGAAGAAAGCTATAGGGGTAGACGATCCGGGGCCCCCGGTCTAGGGTTTCGCCGAAGGAAGACCGCCGGAGCGTCGAAATCACAGGAAAACTTGCATGTGCCCCTATGATATCTGTCTGAGATTGGTGCAAGGTTGTTAGGTGCCATGTGTAGGCCCCATGTGTGACCCCCTTGCCGGACATGCATTAACACTTAGTAAAATCCTGGATCTGTACGTGGAAAGTCCCGCCGCGTCACAACCGGGGCCTATAATGTGGAAAAGTTGGCCCAACCTTGGATCTACATGTACATATGTCCTAAACAAACCAAAACAAGTACAGAGGTCCACTGGGCTACCCTTGTACGGAGATAGCTATAGGGGTAGACGATGTGGGGCCACCGGTCTATGGTTTCGCCGGAGGAAGACCACCGGAGGGTCGGAATCACATGAAAACTTGCATGTGCCCCTAGGATATGTGTGTGAGAGAGGTGCAAGGTTGTTAGGTGCCATGTGTAGGCCCCATGTGTGACCCCTTCCCGGACATGCGTTAACACTTAGTAAAATCTTGGATCTTTACGTGGAAAGTCCCGCCGCGTCACAACTGGGGCCTAGAATGTGGCAAAGTCGGCCCAACCTTGGCTCTCCATGTACATATGTCCTAAACGAACCAAAGCAAGTAGAGAGGTCCATCGGGATACCCTCGTACGGAGATAGCTATAGGGGTAGACGATCCGGGGGCCCCGGTCTAGGGTTTCGCCGGAGGAAGACCGCCCGAGGGTCGAAATCACATGAAAACTTGAATGTGCCCCTAGGATATGTGTGAGAGTGGTGCAAGGTTATTAGGTGCCATGTGTAGGCCCCATGTGTGCCCCCCTTCCCGGACATGCGTTAACACTTATTAAAATCCTGGATCTGTACGTGGAAAGTCCCGTCGCGTCACAACCGGGGCCTAGAATGTGGCAAAGTTGGCCCAACCTTGGCTCTCCATGTACATATGTCCTAAACAAACCAAAACAAGTAGAGAGGTCCATCAGGCTACCCTCGTACGGAGAAAGTTATAGGGGTAGATGATCCGGGGCCCCCGGTCTAGGGTTTCGCCGGAGGAAGACCGTCGGAGCATCGAAATCACATGAAAACTTGCATGTGCCCCTAGGATATGTGTGTGATAGTTGTGCAAGGTTTTTAGGTGCCATGTGTAGGCCCCATGTGTGACCCCCTTCCCGGACATGCGTTAACACTTAGTAAAATCCTGGATCTATACGTGGAAAGTCCCGCCGTGTCACAACCGGGGCCTAGAATGTGGAAAAGTCGGCCCAACCTTAGCTCTAGATGTACATATGTCCTAAAAGAACTAAAACAAGTAGAGAGGTCCACCGGGCTACCCTCGTATGGAGATAGCTATAGGGGTAGACGATCCGGGGGCCCCAGTCTAGGGTTTCACGGGAGGAAGACCGCCGGAGCGTCGAAATCACATGAAAACTTGCATGTGCCCCTAGGATATGTGTGTGAGAGTGGTGCAAGGTTTTTAGGTGCCATGTGTAGGCCCCATGTGTGACCCCCTTCCCGGACATGCGTTAACACTTAGTAAAATCATGGATCTGGACGTGGAAAGTCTCGCCGCGTCACAACCGAGGCCTAGAATGTGGCAAAGTTGGCCCAACCTTGGCTCTACATGTACATATGTCCTAAACAAACCAAAACAAGTAGAGAGCTCCACCGGGCTACCCTCGTACGAAGAAAGCTATAGGGGTAGACGATCCAGGGCCCCCGGTCTAGGGTTTCGCTGGAGGAAGACCGCCGGAGCGTCGAAATCAAATGAAAACTTGCATGTGCCCCTAGGATATGTGTGTGAGAGTGGTGCAAGGTTGTTAGGTGCCATGTGTAGGCCCCATGTGTGACCCCTTTCCCGGACATGCGTTAACACTTAGTAAAATCCAGGATCTGTACGTGGAAAGTCCCGTCGCGTCACAACCGGGGCCTAGAATGTGGCAAAGTTTTCCCAACCTTGGATCTACATGTACATATGTCCTAAACAAACCAAAACAAATAGAGAGGTCCACCGGGCTACCCTCGTACGGAGAAAGCTATAGCGGTAGACGATCCGGGGCCCTCGGTCTAGGGTTTCGCCGGAGGAAGACCACTTGAGCGTCGGAATCACATGAAAACTTGCATGTGCCCCTAGGATATGTTTGTGAGAGTGGTGCAAGGTTGTTAGGTGCCATTTGTAGGCCCCATGTGTGACCCCCTTCCCGGACATGCGTTAACACTTAGTAAAATCCTGGATCTGTACGTGGAAAGTCCCGCCGCGTCACAAACGGGGCCTAAATGTGGAAAAGTTGGCCCAACCTTGGATATACATGTACATATGTCCTAAACAAACCAAAACAAGTAGAGAGGTCCACTATGCTACCCTTGTACGGAGATAGCTATAGGGGTAGACGATACGGGGCCACCGGTCTAGGGTTTCGCCGGAGGAAGACCACCGGAGCGTCAGAATCACATGAAAACTTGCATGTGCCCTTAGGATATGTGTGTGAGAGTGGTACAAGGTTGTTAGGTGCCATGTGTAGGCCCCATGTGTGACCCCCTTCCTGGACATGCGTTAACACTTAGTAAAATCCTGGATCTGTACGTGGAAAGTCCCGCCGCGTCACAACCGGGGCCTAGAATGTGGCAAAGTTGGCCCAACCTTGGCTCTACATGTACATATGTCCTAAACAAACCAAAACAAGTAGAGAGGTCCACCGGGCTACCCTCATACGGAGATAGCTATAGGGGTAGACGATCCGGGGCCCCCGGTCTAGGGTTTCGCCGGAGGAAGACCACCGGAGCGTCGGAATCACATAAAAACTTGCATGTTCCCCTAGGGTATGTGTGTGAGAGTGGTGCAAGGTTGTTATGTGCCATGTGTAGGCCCCATGTGTGACCCCCTTCCCATACATGCGTTAACACTTAGTAAAATCCTGGATCTGTACGTGGAAAGTCCCGCCGCGTCACAACCGGGGCCTAAATGTGGCAAAGTTGGCCCAACCTTGGATATACATGTACATATGTCCTAAACAAACCAAAACAAGTAGATAGGTCCACTGGGCTACCCATGTACGGAGATAGCTATAGGGGTAGACAATACGGGGCCACCGGTCTAGGGTTTCGCCAGAGGAAGACCACCGGAGCATCAAAATCACATGAAAACTTGCATGTGCCCCTAGGATATGTGTGTGAGAGTGGTGCAAGGTTGTTAGGTGCCATGTGTAGGCCCCATGTGTGACCCCCTTCCCGGACATGCGTTAACACTTAGTAAAATCCTGGATCTGTACGTGGAAAGTCCCGCCGCGTCACAACCGGGGCCTAGAATGTGGCAAAGTCAGCCCAACCTTAGCTCTAGATGTACATATGTCCTAAACGAACCAAAACAAGTAGAGAGGTCCACCGGCTACCCTCGTACGGAGATAGCTATATGGGTAGACGATCCGGGGGCCCCGGTCTAGGGTTTCGCCGGAGGAAGACCGTCGGAGCGTTGAAATCACATGAGAACTTGAATGTGCCCCTAGGATATGTGTGTGAGAGTGGTGCAAGGTTATTAGGTGCCATGTGTAGGCCCCATGTGTGACCCCCTTCCCGGACATGCTTTAACACTTAGTAAAATCATGGATCTGTACGTGGAAAGTCCCGCCGCGTCACAACCGGGGCCTAGAATGTCGCAAAGTTGCTCTCCATGTACATATGTCCTAAACAAACCAAAACAAGTAGAGAGGTCCACCGGGGTACCCTCATACGGAGATAGCTATAGGGGTAGACGATCCGGGGCCCCCGGTCTAGTGTTTCGCCGAAGGAAGACCACCGGAGCGTCGCAATCACATGAAAACTCGAAAGTGCCCCTAGGATATGTGTGTGAGATTGGTGCAAGGTTTTTAGGTGGCATGTGTAGGCCCCATGTGTGACCCCCTTCCCGGACATGTATTAACACTTAGTAAAATCCTGGATCTGTACGTGGAAAGTCCCGCCGCATCACAACCGGGGCCTAGAATGTGGCAAAGTTGGCCCAACCTTGGATCTCCATGTACATATGTCCTAAACAAACGAAAACAAGTAGAGATGTCCACCGGGCTACCCTCGTACGAAGAAAGCTATAGGGGTAGACGATCCGGGGCCCCCGGTCTACGGTTTCGCCGGAGGAAGACCGCCGGAGCGTGGAAATCACATGAAAACTTGCATGTGCACCTAGGATATGTGTGTGAGAGTGGTGCAAGGTTGTTAGGTGCGATGTGTAGCCCCATGTGTGACCCCCTTCCCGGACATGCGTTAACACTTAGTAAAATCCTGGATCTGTACGTGGAAAGTCCCGCCGCATCACAACCGGGGCCTAGAATGTCGCAAAGTTGGCCCAACCTTGGCACTACATGTATATATGGCCAAAGAAAACCAAAACAAATAGAGAGGTCGACCGAGCTACCCTCGTACGGAGATAGCTATAGGGGTAGACGATCCGGGGCCCCCGGTCTAGGGTTTTGCCGGAGGAATACCGCCGGAGCAACGAAATCACATGAAAACTTGCATGTGACCCTAGGATATGTGTGTGAGAGTGGTGCAAGGTTGTTAGGTGCCATGTGTAGGCCCCATGTGTGACCCCCTTCCCGGACATGCGTTAACACTTAGTAAAATCCTGGATCTGTACGTGGAAAGTCCCGCCGCGTCACAACCGGGGCCTAGAATGTGGCAAAGTTGGCCCAACCTTGGCTATACATGTAGATATGTCCTAAACAAACCAAAACAAGTAGAGAGGTCCACCGGGCTACCCTCATACGGAGATAGCTATAGGGGTAGACGATCCGGGGCCCCCGGTCTAGTGTTTCGCCGAAGGAAGACCACCAGAGCGTCGCAATCACATGAAGACTTGAAAGTGCCCCTAGGATATGTGTGTGAGATTGGTGAAAGGTTGTTAGGTGGCATGTGTGACCCCCTTCCTAGACATGCGTTAACACTTAGTAAAATCCTGGATCTCCACGTGGAAAGTTCCGCCGCGTCACAACCGGGGCCTAGAATGTGGCAAAGTTGGCCCAACCTTGTCTCTTCATGTACATATGTCCTAAACAAACCAAAACAAGTAGAGAGGTCCACCGGGCTACCCACGTACGAAGAAAGCTATAGGGGTAGACGATCCGGGGCCCCCGGTCTAGGGTTTCGCCGAAGGAAGACCGCCGGAGCGTCGAAATCACAAGAAAACTTGCATGTGCCCTAGGATATGTGTGTGATATTGGTGCAAGGTTGTTAGGTGCCATGTGTAGGCCCCATGTGTGACCCCCTTGCCGGACATGCGTTAACACTTAGTAAAATCCTGGATCTCTACGTGGAAAGTCCCGCCGCGTCACAACCGGGGCCTAGAATGTGGCAAAGTTGGCCCAACCTTGTCTCTACATGTACATATGTCCTAAACAAACCAAAACAAGTAGAGAGGTCCACCGGGCTACCCTCGTATGGAGAAAGCTATAGGGGTAGACGATCCGGGGCCCCCGGTCTAGGGTTTCGCCGGAGGAAGACCACCGGAGCGTCGGAATCACATGAAAACTTTCATGTGCCCCTAGGATATGTGTGTGAGAGTGGTGCAAGGTTATTAGGTGCCATGTGTAGGCCCCATGTGTGCCCCCCTTCCCGGACATGCGTTAACACTTAGTAAAATCCTGGATCTGTACGTGGAAAGTCCCGTCGCATCACAACCGGGAACTAGAATGTGGCAAAGTTGACCCAACCTTGGCTCTCCATGTACATATGTCCTAAACAAACCAAAACAAGTAGAGAGGTCCATCAGGCTACCCTCGTACGGAGAAAGCTATAGGGGTAGATGATCCGGGGCCCCCGGTCTAGGGTTTCGCCGGAGGAAGACCATCGGAGCATCGAAATCACATGAAAACTTGCATGTGCCCCTAGGATATGTGTGTGAGAGTTGTGCAAGGTTTTTAGGTGCCATGTGTAGGCCCCATGTGTGACCCCCTTTCCGGACATGCGTTAACACTTAGTAAAATCCTGGATCTATACGTGGAAAGTCCCGCCGCGTCACAACCGGCGCCTAGAATGTGGCAAAGTTGGCCCAACCTTGGATCTACATGTACATATGTTCTAAACAAACCAAAACAAGTAGAGAGGTCCACCGGGCTACCCTCGTACGAAGAAAGCTATAGGGGTAGACGATCCGGGGCCCCCGGTCTAGGGTTTCGCCGGAGCAAGATCGCCGGAGCGTCGAAATCACATGAAAACTTGCATGTGCCCCTAGGATATGTATGTGAGAGTGGTGCAAGGTTGTTAGGTGCCATGTGTAGGCCCCATGTGTGACCCCCTTCCCGGACATGCGTTAACACTTAGTAAAATCCTGGATCTGTACGTGGAAAGTCCCGCCGCGTCACAACCGGGGCCTAGAATGTGGCAAAGTTGGCCCAACCTTGGATCTACATGTACATATATCCTAAACAAACCAAAACAAGTAGAGAGGTGCACCGGGCTACCCTTGTACGGAGAAAGCTATAGGGGTAGATAATACGGGGCCACCGGTCTAGGGTTTCGCCGGAGGAAGACCACCGGAGCATCAGAATCACATGAAAACTTGCATGTGCCCCTAGGATATGTGTGTGAGAGTGGTTCAAGGTTGTTAGGTGCCATGTTTAGGCCCCATGTGTGACCCCCTTCCCGGACATGCTTTAACACTTAGTAATTCATGGATCTGTACGTGGAAAGTCCCGCCGCGTCACAACCGGGGCCTAGAATGTCGCAAAGTTGGCCCAACCTTGGCTCTACATGTACATATGTCCTAAACAAACCAAAACAAGTATAGAGGTCCACCGGGGTACCCTCATACGGAGATAGCTATAGGGGTAGACGATCCGGGGCCCCCGGTCTAGTGTTTCGCCGAAGGAAGACCACCGGAGCATCGCAATCACATGAAAACTTGAAAGTGCCCCTAGGATATGTGTGTGAGATTGGTGCAAGGTTGTTAGGTGGCATGTGTAGTCCCCATGTGTGACCCCCTTCCCGGACATGTATTAACACTTAGTAAAATCCTGGATCTGTACGTGGAAAGTCCCGTCGCGTCACAACCGGGGCCTAGAATGTGGCAAAGTTGGCCCAACCTTGGATCTCCATGTACATATGTCCTAAACAAACGAAAACAAGTAGATAGGTCCACCGGGCTACCCTCGTACGAAGAAAGCTATAGGGGTAGACGATCCGGGGCCCCCGGTCTAGGGTTTCGCCGGAGGAAGACCGCCGGAGCGTCGAAAACACATGAAAACTTGCATGTGCACCTAGGATATGTGTGTGAGAGTGGTGCAAGGTTGTTAGGTGCCATGTGTAGCCCCATGTGTGACCCCCTTCCCGGACATGCGTTAACACTTAGTAAAATCCTGGATTTGTACGTGGAAAGTCCCGCCGCGTCACAACCGGGGCCTAGAATGTCGCAAAGTTGGCCCAATCTTGGATCTACATGTATATATGGCCAAAGCAAACCAAAACAAATAGAGAGGTCGACCGAGCTACCCGCGTACTGAGATAGCTATAGGGTAGACGATCCGGGGCCCCGGGTCTAGGGTTTCGCCGGAGGAATACCGCCGGAGCGTCGAAATCACATGAAAACTTGCATGTGACCCTAGGATATGTGTGTGAGAGTGGTGCAAGGTTGTTAGGTGCCATGTGTAGGCCCCATGTGTGACCCCCTTCCTAGACATGCGTTAACACTTAGTAAAATCCTGGATCTATACGTGGAAAGTCCCGCCGCGTCACAACCGGGGCCTAGAATGTGGCAAAGTTGGCCCAACCTTGTCTCTACCTGTACATATGTCCTAAACAAACCAAAACAAGTAGAGAAGTCCACCGGGCTACCCTCGTATGGAGAAAGCTATAGGGGTAGACGATCCGGGGCCCCCGGTCTAGGGTTTCACCGGAGGAAGACCACCGGAGAGTCGGAATCACATGAAAACTTTCATGTTCCCCTAGGATATGTGTGTGAGAGTGGTGCAAGGTTGTTAGGTGCCATGTGTAGGCCGCATGTGTGACCCCCTTCCTGGACATGCGTTAACACTTAGTAAAATCCTGGATCTGTACGTGGAAAGTCCCGCCGCGTCACAACCGGTGCCTAGAATGTGGCAAAGTTGGCCCAACCTTGGATCTACATGTACATATGTCCTAAACAAACCAAAACAAGTATAGAGGTCCACCGGGTTACCCTCGTACGAAGATAGCTATAGGGGTAGACGATCCGGGGCCCCCGGTCTAGGGTTTCACCGGAGGAAGACCGCTGGAGCATTGAAATCACATGAAAACTTGCATGTGCCCCTAGGATATGTGTGTGAGAGTGGTGCAAGGTTGTTAGGTGCCATGTGTAGCCCCATGTGTGACCCCCTTCCCGGACATGCGTTAACACTTAGTAAAATCCGGGATTTGTACGTGGAAAGTCCCGCCGCGTCACAACCGGGGCCTAGAATGTCGCAAAGTTGGCCCAATCTTGGATCTACATGTATATATGGCCAAAGCAAACCAAAACAAATAGATAGGTCGACCGAGCTACCCGCGTACTGAGATAGCTATAGGGTAGACGATCCGGGGCCCCGGGTCTAGGGTTTCGCCGGAGGAATACCGCCGGAGCGTCGAAATCACATGAAAACTTGCATGTGACCCTAGGATATGTGTGTGAGAGTGGTGCAAGGTTGTTAGGTGCCATGTGTAGGCCCCATGTGTGACCCCCTTCCTAGACATGCGTTAACACTTAGTAAAATCCTGGATCTATACGTGGAAAGTCCCGCCGCGTCACAACCGGGGCCTAGAATGTGGCAAAGTTGGCCCAACCTTGTCTCTACCTGTACATATGTCCTAAACAAACCAAAACAAGTAGAGAAGTCCACCGGGCTACCCTCGTATGGAGAAAGCTATAGGGGTAGACGATTCGGGGCCCCCGGTCTAGGGTTTCACCGGAGGAAGACCACCGGAGCGTCGGAATCACATGAAAACTTTCATGTTCCCCTAGGATATGTGTGTGAGAGTGGTGCAAGGTTGTTAGGTGCCATGTGTAGGCCGCATGTGTGACCCCCTTCCTGGACATGCGTTAACACTTAGTAAAATCCTGGATCTGTACGTGGAAAGTCCCGCCGCGTCACAACCGGTGCCTAGAATGTGGCAAAGTTGGCCCAACCTTGGATCTACATGTACATATGTCCTAAACAAACCAAAACAAGTATAGAGGTCCACCGGGTTACCCTCGTACGAAGATAGCTATAGGGGTAGACGATCCGGGGCCCCCGGTCTAGGGTTTCACCGGAGGAAGACCGCTGGAGCATTGAAATCACATGAAAACTTGCATGTGCCCCTAGGATATGTGTGTGAGAGTGGTGCAAGGTTGTTAGGTGCCATGTGTAGGCCCCATATGTGAGCCCCTTCCCGGACATGCGTTAACACTTAGTAAAATCCTGGATCTTTACGTGGAAAGTCCCGCCGCGTCATAACCGGGGCCTAAAATGTGGCAAAGTTGGCCCAACCTTGGATCTAGATGTACATATGTCCTAAACAAACCAAAAAAAGTAGAGAGGTCCACCGGGCTACCCTCGTACGGAGATAGCTATAGGGGTAGACGATCCGGGCCCCCCGGTCTAGGGTTTCGCCGGAGGAAGACCGCCGGAGCGTCGAAATCACATGAAAACTTGCATGTGCCCCTAGGATATGTGTGTGAGAGTGGTGCAAGGTTGTTAGGTGCCATGTGTAGGCCCCATGTGTGACCCCCTTCCCGGACATGCGTTAACACTTAGTAAAATCCTAGATCTGTACGTGGAAAGTCCCGCCGCGTCACAACCGGGGCCTAGAATGTGGCAAAGTTGGCCCAACCTTGGCTCTCCATGTACATATGTCCTAAACAAACCAAAACAAGTAGAGAGGTCAATCAGGCTACCCTCGTACGGAGAAAGCTATAGGGGTAGACGATCCGGGGCCCCGGTCTAGGGTTTCGCCGGAGGAAGACCGCCAGAGCGTCGAAATCACATGAAAACTTGCATGTGCCCCTAGGATATGTGTGTGAGAGTGGTGCAAGGTTGTTAGGTGCCATGTGTAGGCCCCATGTGTGACCCCCTTCCCGGACATGTGTTAACACTTAGTAAAATCCTGGATCTGTACGTGGAAAGTCCCGCCGCGTCACAACCGGGGCCTATAATGTGGCAAAGTTGGCCCAACCTTGGATCTACATGTACATATGTCCTAAACAAACCAAAACAAGTAGAGAGGTCCACTTGGCTACCCTTGTACGGAGATAGATATAGGGGTTGACGATCCGAGGCCGCCGGTCTAGGGTTTCGCCGGAGGAAGACCACCGGAGTGTCGGAATCACATGAAAACTTGGATGTGCCCCTAGGATATGTGTGTGAGAGTGGTGCAAGGTTGTTAGGTGCCATGTGTAGGCCCCATGTGTGACCCCCTTCCCGGACATGCGTTAACACTTAGTAAAATCCTGGATCAGTACGTGGAAAGTCCCGCCGCGTCACAACCGGGGCCTAGAATGTGGCAAAGTCGGCCCAACCTTAGCTCTAGATGTACATATGTCCTAAACAAACCAAAACAACTAGAGAGGTCCACCGGGCTACCCACGTACGGAGATAGCTATTGGGGTAGACGATCCGGGACCCCCGGTCTAGGGTTTCGCCGGAGGAAGACCGTCGGAGCGTCGAAATCACATGAAAACTTGCATGTGCCCCTAGGATATGTGTGTGAGAGTGGTGAAATGTTTTTAGGTGCCGTGTGTAGGCCCCATGTGTGACCCCCTTCCCCGAGATGCGTTAACACTTAGTAAAATCCTGGATCTGTACGTGGAAAGTCTCGCCGCGTCACAACCGGGGCCTAGAATGTGGCAAAGTTGGCCCAACCTTGGCTCTACATGTACATATGTCCTAAACAAACCAAAACAAGTAGAGAGGTCCACCGGGCTACCCTCGTACGGAGATAGCTATAGGGGTAGACTATCCGGGGCCCCCGGTCTAGGGTTTCGCCGGAGGAAGACCGCCGGAGCGTTAAAACTTGAATGTGCCCCTAGGATATGTGTGTGAGAGTGGTCAAAGGTTGTTAGGTGCCGTGTGTAGGCCCCATGTGTGACCCCCTTCCGGGACATGCGTTATTACTTAGTAAAGTCATGGATCTGTACGTGGAAAGTCCCGCCGCGTCACAACCGGGGCCTAGAATGTGGAAAAGTTGGCCCAACCTTGGCTCTACATGTCAATATGTCCTAAACAAACCAAAACATGTAGGGAGGTCCATTAGGCTACCCTCGTATGGAGAAAGCTATAGGGGTAGACGATCCGGGGCCCCCGGTCTAGGGTTTCACTGAAGGAAGACCGCCGGAGCGTCGAAATCACATGAAAACTTGCATGTGCCCCTAGGATATGTGTGTGAGAGTGGTTAAAGGTTGTTAGGTTCAATGTGTAGGCCCCATGAGTGACCCCCTTCCTTGACATCGTTAACACTTAGTAAAATCCTGGATCTGTACGTGGAAAGTCTCGCCGCGTCACAACCGGTGCCTAGAATGTGGCAAAGTTGGGCAAACCTTGGATCTACATGTACATATGTCCTAAACAAACCAAAACAAGTAGAGAGGTCCACCGGGCTACCCTCGTACAAAGATAGCTATAGGGGTAGACGATCCGGGGCCCCCGGTCTAGGGTTTCGCCGGAGGAAGACCGCTGGAGCGTTGAAATCACATGAAAACTTGCAAGTGCTTCTAGGATATGTGTGTGAGAGTGGTGCAAGGTTGTTAGGTGCCATGTGGAGGCCCCATGTGTGAGCCCCTTCCCGGACATGCGTTAACACTTAGTAAAATCCTGGATCTGTACGTGGAAAGTCTCGCCGCGTCACAACCGGGGCCTAAAATGTGGCAAAGTTGGCCCAACCTTGGCTCTAGATGTACATATGTCCTAAACAAACCAAAACAAGTAGAGAGGTCCACCGGGCTACCCTCGTACGGAGATAGCTATAGGGGTAGATGATCTGGGGCCCCCGGTCTAGGGTTTCGCCGGAGGAAGACCGCCGGAGCGTCGAAATCACATGAAAACTTGCATGTGCCCCTAGGATATGTGTGTGAGAGTGGTGCAAGGTTGTTAGGTGCCATGTGTAGGCCCCATGTGTGACCCCCTTCCCGGACATGCGTTAACACTTAGTAAAATCCTGGATCTGTACGTGGAAAGTCCCGCCGCGTCACAACCGGGGCCTAGAATGTGGCAAAGTTGGCCCAACCTTGGCTCTCCATGTACATATGTCCAAAACAAACCAAAGCAAGTAGAGAGGTCAATCAGGCTACCCTCGTACGGAGAAAGCTATAGGGGTAGACGATCCGGGGCCCCGGTCTAGGGTTTCGCCAGAGGAAGACCGCCGGAGCGTCGAAATCACATGAAAACTTGCATGTGCCCCTAGGATATGTGTGTGAGAGTGGTGCAAGGTTGTTAGGTGCCATGTGTAGGCCCCATGTGTGACCCCCTTCCGGGACATGCGTTATTACTTAGTAAACTCATGGATCTGTACGTGGAAAGTCCCGCCGCGTCACAACCGGGGCCTAGAATGTGGCAAAGTTGGCCCAACCTTGGCTCTACATGTACATATGTCCTAAACAAACCAAAACAAGTAGAGAGGTCTACCGGGCTACCCTCGTATGGACATAGCTATAGGGGTAGACGACCCGGGACCCCCGGTCTAGAGTTTTGCCGGAGGAAGACCGCCGGAGCGTCAAAATCACATGAAAACTTGCATGTGCCCCTAGGATATGTGTATGAGAGTGGTGCAAGGTTGTTAGGTGCCATGTGTAGGCCCCATGTGTGACCCCCTTCCCGGACATGCGTTAACACTTAGTAAAATCCTGGATCTGTACGTGGAAAGTCCCGCCGCGTCACAACCGGAGCCTAGAATGTGGCAAAGTAGGCCCAACCTTAGCTCTAGATGTACATATGTCCTAAACGAACCAAAACAAGTAGAGAGGTCCACCGGCTACCCTCGTACGGAGATAGCTATAGGGGTAGACGATCCGGGGGCCCCGGTCTAGGGTTTCGCCGGAGGAAGACTGCCGGAGCGTCGAAATCACATGAGAACTTGAATGTGCCCCTAGGATATGTGTGTGAGAGTGGTTCAGGTTATTAGGTGCCATGTGTAGGCCCCATGTGTGCCCCCCATCCCGGACATGCGTTAACACTTAGTTAAATCCTGGATCTGTACGTAGAAAGTCCCGCCGCGTCACAATCGGGGCCTATAATGTGGCAAAGTTGGCCCAACCTTGGATCTATATTTACATATGTCCTAAACAAACCAAAACAAGTAAAGAGGTCCACAGGGCTACCCTTGTACGGAGATAGCTATAGGGGTAGACGATTCGGGGCCACCGGTCTAGGGTTTCGCCGGAGGAAGACCACCGGAGGGTCGGCATCACATGAAAACTTGCATGTGCCCCTAGGATATGTGTGTGAGAGCGGTGCAAGGTTGTTAGGTGCCATGTGTAGGCCCCATGTGTGACCCCCTTCCCGGACATGCGTTAACACTTAGTAAAATCCTGGTTCTGTACGTGGAAAGTCCCGCCGCGTCACAACCGGGGCATAGAATGTGGCAAAGTCGGCCCAACCTTAGCCCTAGATGTACATATGTCTTAAATGAACCAAAACAAGTAGAGAGGTCCACCGGGCTACCCTCGTAGAGAGATAGCTATAGGGGTAGACGATCCGGGCCCCCCGGTCTAGGGTTTCGCCGGAGGAAGACCGCCGGAGCGTCGAAATCACATGAAAACTTGCATGTGCCCCTAGGATATGTGTGTGAGAGTGGTGCAAGGTTGTTAGGTGCCATGTGTAGGCCCCATGTGTGACCCCCTTCCCGGACATGCATTAACACTTAGTAAAATCCTGGATCTGTACGTGGAAAGTCCCGTCGCGTCACAACCGGGGCCTAGAATGTGGCAAAGTTGGCCCAACCTTGGCTCTCCATGTACATATGTCCTAAACAAACCAAAACAAGTCGAGAGGTCCAACAGGCTACCCTCGTACGAAGAAAGCTATAGGGGTAGACGATCCGGGGCCCCCGGTCTAGGGTTTCGCCGGAGGAAGACCGCCGGAGCGTCGAAATCACATGAAAACTTGCATGTGCCCCTAGGATATGTGTGTGAGAGTGGTGCAAGATTGTTAGGTGCCATGTGTAGGCCCCATGTGTGACCCCCTTCCTGGACATGCGTTAACACTTAGTAAAATCCTGGATCTGTACGTGGAAAGTCCCGCCGCGTCACAACCGGGGCCTAGAATGTGGCAAAGTTGGCCCAACCTTGGTTCTACATGTACATATGTCCTAAACAAACCAAAACAAGTAGAGAGGTCCACCGGGCTACCCTCGTACGGAGATAGCTATTGGGGTAGACGATCTGGGACCCTCGGTCTAGGGTTTCACCGGAGGAAGACCGTCGGAGCGTCGAAATCACATGAAAACTTGCATGTGCCCCTAGGATATGTGTGTGAGAGTGGTGAAAGGTTGTTAGGTGCCGTGTGTAGGCCCCATGTGTGACCCCCTTCCCGGATATGTGTTAACACTTAGTAAAATCCTGGATCTGTACGTGGAAAGTCCTGCCGCGTCACAACCGGGGCCTATAATGTGGCAAAGTTGGCCCAACCTTGGATCTACATGTACATATGTCCTAAACAAACCATAACAAGTAGAGAGGTCCACTGGGCTACCCTTGTACAGAGATAGGTATAGGGGTAGACGATCCGGGGCCACCGGTCTAGGGTTTCGCCGGAGGAAGACCACCGGAGCATCGGAATCACATGAAAACTTGCATGTGCCCCTAGGATATGTGTGTGAGAGTGGTGCAAGGTTGTTAGGTGCCATGTGTAGGCCCCATGCGTGACCCCCTTCCCGGACATGCGTTAACACTTAGTAAAATCCTGGATCTGTACGTGGAAAGTCCCGCCGCATCACAACCGGGGCCTAGAATGTGGCATAGTCGGCCCAACCTTAGCACTAGATGTACATATGTCATAAACGAACCAAAACATGTAGAGAGGTCCATCGGGCTACCCTCGTACGGAGATAGCTATTGGGGTAGACGATCCGGGGGCCTCGGTCTAGGGTTTCGCCGGAGGAAGACCGTCGGAGCGTCGAAATCACATGAAAACTTGCATGTGCCCCTAGGATATGTGTGTGAGAGTGGCGAAATGTTTTTAGGTGCCGTGTGTAGGCCCCATGTGTGACCCCCTTCCCGGACATGCGTTAACACTTAGTTAAATCCTGGATCTGTACGTAGAAAGTCCCGCCGCGTCACAATCGGGGCCTATAATGTGGCAAAGTTGGCCCAACCTTGGATCTATATTTACATATGTCCTAAACAAACCAAAACAAGTAAAGAGGTCCACAGGGCTACCCTTGTACGGAGATAGCTATAGGGGTAGACGATTCGGGGCCACCGGTCTAGGGTTTCGCCGGAGGAAGACCACCGGAGGGTCGGCATCACATGAAAACTTGCATGTGCCCCTAGGATATGTGTGTGAGAGCGGTGCAAGGTTGTTAGGTGCCATGTGTAGGCCCCATGTGTGACCCCCTTCCCGGACATGCGTTAACACTTAGTAAAATCCTGGTTCTGTACGTGGAAAGTCCCGCCGCGTCACAACCGGGGCATAGAATGTGGCAAAGTCGGCCCAACCTTAGCCCTAGATGTACATATGTCTTAAATGAACCAAAACAAGTAGAGAGGTCCACCGGGCTACCCTCGTAGAGAGATAGCTATAGGGGTAGACGATCCGGGCCCCCCGGTCTAGGGTTTCGCCGGAGGAAGACCGCCGGAGCGTCGAAATCACATGAAAACTTGCATGTGCCCCTAGGATATGTGTGTGAGAGTGGTGCAAGGTTGTTAGGTGCCATGTGTAGGCCCCATGTGTGACCCCCTTCCCGGACATGCATTAACACTTAGTAAAATCCTGGATCTGTACGTGGAAAGTCCCGTCGCGTCACAACCGGGGCCTAGAATGTGGCAAAGTTGGCCCAACCTTGGCTCTCCATGTACATATGTCCTAAACAAACCAAAACAAGTCGAGAGGTCCAACAGGCTACCCTCGTACGAAGAAAGCTATAGGGGTAGACGATCCGGGGCCCCCGGTCTAGGGTTTCGCCGGAGGAAGACCGCCGGAGCGTCGAAATCACATGAAAACTTGCATGTGCCCCTAGGATATGTGTGTGAGAGTGGTGCAAGATTGTTAGGTGCCATGTGTAGGCCCCATGTGTGACCCCCTTCCTGGACATGCGTTAACACTTAGTAAAATCCTGGATCTGTACGTGGAAAGTCCCGCCGCGTCACAACCGGGGCCTAGAATGTGGCAAAGTTGGCCCAACCTTGGTTCTACATGTACATATGTCCTAAACAAACCAAAACAAGTAGAGAGGTCCACCGGGCTACCCTCGTACGGAGATAGCTATTGGGGTAGACGATCTGGGACCCTCGGTCTAGGGTTTCACCGGAGGAAGACCGTCGGAGCGTCGAAATCACATGAAAACTTGCATGTGCCCCTAGGATATGTGTGTGAGAGTGGTGAAAGGTTGTTAGGTGCCGTGTGTAGGCCCCATGTGTGACCCCCTTCCCGGATATGTGTTAACACTTAGTAAAATCCTGGATCTGTACGTGGAAAGTCCTGCCGCGTCACAACCGGGGCCTATAATGTGGCAAAGTTGGCCCAACCTTGGATCTACATGTACATATGTCCTAAACAAACCATAACAAGTAGAGAGGTCCACTGGGCTACCCTTGTACAGAGATAGGTATAGGGGTAGACGATCCGGGGCCACCGGTCTAGGGTTTCGCCGGAGGAAGACCACCGGAGCATCGGAATCACATGAAAACTTGCATGTGCCCCTAGGATATGTGTGTGAGAGTGGTGCAAGGTTGTTAGGTGCCATGTGTAGGCCCCATGCGTGACCCCCTTCCCGGACATGCGTTAACACTTAGTAAAATCCTGGATCTGTACGTGGAAAGTCCCGCCGCATCACAACCGGGGCCTAGAATGTGGCATCGTCGGCCCAACCTTAGCACTAGATGTACATATGTCATAAACGAACCAAAACATGTAGAGAGGTCCATCGGGCTACCCTCGTACGGAGATAGCTATTGGGGTAGACGATCCGGGGGCCTCGGTCTAGGGTTTCGCCGGAGGAAGACCGTCGGAGCGTCGAAATCACATGAAAACTTGCATGTGCCCCTAGGATATGTGTGTGAGAGTGGCGAAATGTTTTTAGGTGCCGTGTGTAGGCCCCATGTGTGACCCCCTTCCCGGACATGCGTTAACACTTAGTAAAATCCTGGATCTGTACGTGGAAAGTCTCGCCGCGTCACAACCGGGGCCTAGAATGTGGCAAAGTTGGGCCAACCTTGGCTCTACATGTACATATGTCCTAAACAAACCAAAACAAGTAGAGAGGTCCATCGGTCTACCCTCGTACGGAGATAGCTATAGGGGTAGACTATCCGGGGCCCCCGGTCTAGGGTTTCGCCGGAGGAAGACCGCCGGAGCGTTGAAATCACATGAAAACTTGAATGTGCCGCTAGGATATGTGTGTGAGAGTGGTAAAAGGTTGTTAGGTGCCATCTGTAGGCCCCATGTGTGACCCCCTTCCCGGACATGCGTTAACACTTAGTAAAATCCTGGATCTGTATGTGGAAAGTCCCGCCGCGTCACAACCGGGGCCTAGAATGTGGAAAAGTTGGCCCAACCTTGGCTCTACATGTACATATGTCCTAAACAAACCAAAACATGTAGAGAGGTCCATTAAGCTACCCTCGTATGGAGAAAGCTATAGGGGTAGACGATCCGGGGCCCCCGGTCTAGGGTTTCACCGAAGGAAGACCACCGGAGCGTCAAAATCACATGAAAACTTGCATGTGACCCTAGGATATGTGTGTGAGAGTGGTTAAACGTTGTTAGGTGCCATGTGTAGGCCCCATGTGTGACCCCCTTCCTGGACATGCATTAACACTTAGTAAAATCCTGGATCTGTACGTGGAAAGTCTCGCCGCGTCACAATCGGTGCCTAGAATGTGGCAAAGTTGGGCAAACCTTGGATCTACATGTACGTATGTCCTAAACAAACCAAAACAAGTAGAGAGGTCCACTGGGCTACCCTCGTACGAAGATAGCTATAGGGGTAGACGATTCGGGGACCCCGGTCTAGGGTTTCGCCGGAGGAAGAACGCTGGAGCATTGAAATCACATGAAAACTTGCATGTGCCTCTAGGATATGTGTGTGAGAGTGGTGCAAGGTTGTTAGGTGCCATGTGTAGGCCCCATGTGTGACCCCATTCCCGACATGCGTTAACACTTAGTAAAATCCTGGATCTGTACGTGGAAAGTCCCGCCGCGTCACAACCGGGGCCTAGAATGTGGCAAAGTCGGCCCAACCTTAGCTCTAGATTTACATAAGTCGTAAACGAACCAAAACAAGTAGAGAGGTCCACCGGGCTACACTCGTACGAAGATAGCTATTGGGGTAGACGATCCGGGACCCCCGGTCTAGGGTTTCGCTGGAGGAAGACCGTCGGAGCGTCGAAATCACATGAAAACTTGCATGTGCCCATAGGATATGTGTGTGAGAGTGGTGAAATGTTTTTAGGTGCCGTGTGTAGGCCCCATGTGTGACTCCCTTCCCGGACATGCGTTAACACTTAGTAAAATCCTGGATCTGTACGTGGAAAGTCTCGCCGCGTCACAACCGGGGCCTAGAATGTGGCAATGTTGGGCCAACCTTGGATCTACATGTACATATGTCCTAAACAAACCAAAACAAGTAGAGAGGTCCACTGGGCTACCCTTGTACGGAGATAGCTATAGGGGTAGACGATCCGGGGCCACCGGTCTAGGGTTTCGCCGGAGGAAGACCACGGAGCGTCGGAATCACATGAAAACTTTCATGTGCCCCTAGTATATGTGTGTGAGAGTGGTGCAAGGTTGTTAGGTGCCATGTGTAGGCCCCATGTGTGACCCCCTTCTCGGACATGCGTTAACACTTAGTGAAATCCTGGATCTGTACGTGGAAAGTCCCGCCGCGTCACAACCGGGGCCTAGAATGTGGCAAAGTTGGCCCAACCTTGGATCTACATGTACATATGTCCTAAACAAACCAAAACAAGTAGAGAGGTCCACCGGGCTACCCTCGTACGGAGATAGCTATTGGGGTAGACGATCTGGGACCCCCGGTCTAGGGTTTCACCGGAGGAAGACCGTCGGAGCGTCGAAATCACATGAAAACTTGCATGTGCCCCTAGGATATGTGTGTGAGAGTGGTGAAATGTTGTTAGGTGCCGTGTGTAGGCCCCATGTGTGACCCCCTTCCCGGACATGTGTTAACACTTAGTAAAATCCTGGATCTGTACGTGGAAAGTCCTGCCGCGTCACAACCGGGGCCTATAATGTGGCAAAGTTGGCCCAACCTTGGATCTACATGTACATATGTCCTAAACAAACCAAAAAAGTAGAGAGGTCCATTGGGATACCCTTGTACGGAGATAGCTATAGGGGTAGACGATCCGGGGCCACCAGTCTAGGGTTTCGCCGGAGGAAGACCACCGGAGCGTCGGAATCACATGAAAACTTGCATGTGCCCCTATTATATGTGTGTGAGAGTGGTGCAAGGTTGTTAGGTGCCATGTGTAGGCCCCATGTGTGACCCCCTTCCCGGACATGCGTTAACACTTAGTAAAATCCTGGATCTGTACATGGAAAGTCCCGCCGCGTCACAACCGGGGCCTAGAATGTGGCATAGTCGGCCCAACCTTAGCTCTAGATGTACATATGTCGTAAACGAACCAAAACAAGTAGAGAGGTCCACCGGGCTACCCTCGTACGGAGATAGCTATAGGGGTAGACTATCCGGGGCCCCCGGTCTAGGGTTTCGCCGGAGGAAGACCGCCGGAGCGTTGAAATCACATGAAAACTGGAATGTGCCCCTAGGATATGTGTGTGAGAGTGGTAAAAGGTTGTTAGGTGCCATGTGTAGGCCCCATGTGTGACCCCCTTCCCAGAAATGCGTTAACAGTTAGTAAAATCCTGGATTTGTACGTGGAAAGTCCCGCCGCGTCACAACCAGGGCCAAGAATGTGGAGAAGTTGGCCCAACCTTGGCTCTACATGTACATATGTCCTAAACAAACCAAAACATGTATAGAGGTCTATTAGGCTACCCTCATATGGAGAAAGCTATAGGGGTAGACGATCCGAGGCCCCCGGTCCAGGGTTTCACCGAAGGAAGACCGCCGGAGCGTCGAAATCACATGAAAATTGCATGTGCCCCTAGGATATGTGTGTGAGAGTGGTTAAAGGTTGTTAGGTGCCATGTGTAGGCCCCATGTGTGACCCCCTTCCTGGACATGCGTTAACACTTAGTAAAATCCTAGATCTGTACGTGGAAAGTCTCGCCGCATCACAACCGGGGCCTAGAATGTGGAAAAGTTGGCCCAACCTTGGCTCTACATGTACATATGTCCTAAACAAACCAAAACATGTAGAGAGGTCTATTAGGCTACCCTCGTATGGAGAAAGCTATAGGGGTAGACGATCCGAGGCCGCCGGTCTAGGGTTTCACCGAAGGAGGACCGCCGGAGCGTCGAAATCACATGAAAACTTGCATGTGCCCCTAGGATATGTGTGTGAGAGTGGTTAAAGGTTGTTAGGTGCCATGTGTAGGCCCCATGTGTGACCCCCTTCCCGGACATGCGTTAACACTTAGTAAAATCCTAGATCTGTACGTGGAAAGTTGGGCCAACCTTGGCTCTACATGTACATATGTCCTAAACAAACCAAAACAAGTAGAGAGGTCCACCGGGCTACCCTCGTACGGAGATAGCTATAGGGGTAGACTATCCGGGGCCCCCGGTCTAGGGTTTCGCCGGAGGAAGACCGCCGGAGCGTTGAAATCACATGAAAACTTGAATGTGCCCCTAGGATATGTGTGTGAGAGTGGTAAAAGGTTGTTAGGTGCCATGTGTAGGCACCATGTGTGACCCCCTTCCCAGACATGCGTTAACACTTAGTAAAATCCTGGATCTGTACGTGGAAAGTCCCGCCGCGTCACAACCGGGGCCTAGAATGTGGAAAAGTTGGCCCAACCTTGGCTCTACATGTACATATGTCCTAAACAAACCAAAACATGTAGAGAGGTCTATTAGGCTACCCTCGTATGGAGAAAGCTATAGGGGTAGACGATCCGAGGCCCCCGGTCTAGGGTTTCACCGAAGGAAGACCGCCGGAGCGTCGAAATCACATGAAAACTTGCATGTGCCCCTAGGATATATGTGCGATAGTGGTTAAAGGTTGTTAGGTGCCATGTGTAGGCCCCATGTGTGACCCCCTTCCTAGACATGCGTTAACACTTAGTAAAATCCTGGATCTGTACGTGGAAAGTCTCGTCGCGTCACAACCGGTGCCTAGAATGTGGCAAAGTTGGGAAACCTTGGATCTACATGTACATATGTCCTAAACAAACCAAAACAAGTAGAGAGGTCCACTAGGCTACCCTCGTACGAAGATAGCTATAGGGGCAGACGATCCGGGGACCCCGGTCTAGGGTTTCGCCGGAGGAAGAACGCTGGAGCATTGAAATCACATGAAAACTTGCATGTGCCTCTAGGATATGTGTGTGAGAGTGGTGCAAGGTTGTTAGGTGCCATGTGTAGGCCCATGTGTGACCCCCTTCCCAACATGCGTTAACACTTAGTAAAATCCTGGATCTGTACGTGGAAAGTCCCGCCGCGTCACAACCAGGGCCTAGAATGTGGCAAAGTCGGCCCAACCTTAGCTCTAGATTTACATAAGTCGTAAACGAACCAAAACAAGTAGAGAGGTCCACCGGGCTACCCTCGTACAAAGATAGCTATTGGGGTAGACGATCCGGGACCCCCGGTCTAGGGTTTCGCTGGAGGAAGACCGTCGGAGCGTCGAAATCACATGAAAACTTGCATGTGCCCCTAGGATATGTGTGTGAGAGTGGTAAAATGTTTTTAGGTGCCGTGTGTAGGCCCCATGTGTGACCCCCTTCCCGGACATGCGTTAACACTTAGTAAAATCCTGGATCTGTACGTGGAAAGTCCCGCCGCGTCACAACCGGGGCCTAGAATGTAGCAAAGTTGGCCCAACCTTGTCTCTACCTGTACATATGTCCTAAACAAACCAAAACAAGTAGAGAAGTCCACCGGGCTACCCTCGTATGGAGAAAGCTATAGGGGTAGACGATCCGGGGCCCCCGGTCTAGGGTTTCGCCGGAGGAAGACCACCGGAGCGTCGGAATCACATGAAAACTTGCATGTGCCCCTAGGATATGTGTGTGAGAGTGGTGAAAGGTTGTTAGGTGCCATGTGTAGGCCGCATGTGTGACCCCCTTCCTGGACATGCGTTAACACTTAGTAAAATCCTGGATCTGTACGTGGAAAGTCCCGCCGCGTCACAACCGGGGACTAGAATGTGGCAAAGTTGGCCCAACCTTGGATCTACATGTACATATGTCCTAAACAAACCAAAACAAGTATAGAGGTCCACCGGGTTACCCTCGTACGAAGATAGCTATAGGGGTAGACGATCCGGGGCCCCCGGTCTAGGGTTTCGCCAGAGGAAGACCGCTGGAGCATTGAAATCACATGAAAACTTGCATGTGCCCCTAGGATATGTGTGTGAGAGTGGTGCAAGGTTGTTAGGTGCCATGTGTAGTCCCCATATGTGAGCCCCTTCCCGGACATGCGTTAACACTTAGTAAAATCCTGGATCTTTACGTGGAAAGTCCCGCCGCGTCACAACCGGGGCCTAAAATGTGGCAAAGTTGGCCCAACCTTGGATCTAGATGTACATATGTCCTAAACAAACCAAAAAAAGTAGAGAGGTCCACCGGGCTACCCTCGTACGGAGATAGCTATAGGGGTAGACGATCCGGGCCCCCCGGTCTAGGGTTTCGCCGGAGGAAGACCGCCGGAGCGTCAAAATCACATGAAAACTTGCATGTGCCCCTAGGATATGTGTGTGAGAGTGGTGCAAGGTTGTTCGGTGCCATGTGTAGGCCCCATGTGTGACCCCCTTCCCGGACATGCGTTAACACTTAGTAAAATCCTAGATCTGTACGTGGAAAGTCCCGCCGCGTCACAACCGGGGCCTAGAATGTGGCAAAGTTGGCCCAACCTTGGCTCTCCATGTACATATGTCCTAAACAAACCAAAACAAGTAGAGAGGTCAATCAGGCTACCCTCGTACGGAGAAAGCTATAGGGGTAGACGATCCGGGGCCCCGGTCTAGGGTTTCGCCGGAGGAAGACCGCCAGAGCGTCGAAATCACATGAAAACTTGCATGTGCCCCTAGGATATGTGTGTGAGAGTGGTGCAAGGTTGTTAGGTGCCATGTGTAGGCCCCATGTGTGACCCCCTTCCCGGACATGTGTTAACACTTAGTAAAATCCTGGATCTGTACGTGGAAAGTCCCGCCGAGTCACAACCGGGGCCTATAATGTGGCAAAGTTGGCCCAACCTTGGATCTACATGTACATATGTCCTAAACAAACCAAAACAAGTAGAGAGGTACACTTGGCTACCCTTGTACGGAGATAGATATAGGGGTTGACGATCCGAGGCCGCCGGTCTAGGGTTTCGCCGGAGGAAGACCACCGGAGCGTCGGAATCACATGAAAACTTGGATGTGCCCCTAGGATATGTGTGTGAGAGTGGTGCAAGGTTGTTAGGTGCCATGTGTAGGCCCCATGTGTGACCCCCTTCCCGGACATGCGTTAACACTTAGTAAAATCCTGGATCAGTACGTGGAAAGTCCCGCCGCGTCACAACCGGGGCCTAGAATGTGGCAAAGTCGGCCCAACCTTAGCTCTAGATGTACATATGTCCTAAACAAACCAAAACAACTAGAGAGGTCCACCGGGCTACCCACGTACGGAGATAGCTATTGGGGTAGACGATCCGGGACCCCCGGTCTAGGGTTTCGCCGGAGGAAGACCGTCGGAGCGTCGAAATCACATGAAAACTTGCATGTGCCCCTAGGATATGTGTGTGAGAGTGGTGAAATGTTTTTAGGTGCCGTGTGTAGGCCCCATGTGTGACCCCCTTCCCGGACATGCGTTAACACTTAGTAAAATCCTGGATCTGTACGTGGAAAGTCTCGCCGCGTCACAACCGGGGCCTAGAATGTGGCAAAGTTGGCCCAACCTTGGCTCTACATGTACATATGTCCTAAACAAACCAAAACAAGTAGAGAGGTCCACCGGTCTACCCTCGTACGGAGATAGCTATAGGGGTAGACTATCCGGGGCCCCCGGTCTAGGGTTTCGCCGGAGGAAGACCGCCGGAGCGTTAAAATCACATGAAAACTTGAATGTTCCCCTAGGATATGTGTGTGAGAGTGGTCAAAGGTTGTTAGGTGCCATGTGTAGGCCCCATGTGTGACCCCCTTCCCGGACATGCGTTAACACTTAGTAAAATCCTGGGTCTGTACGTGGAAAGTCCCGCCGCGTCACAACCGGGGCCTAGAATGTGGAAAAGTTGGCCCAACCTTGGCTCTACATGTAAATATGTCCTAAACAAACCAAAACATGTAGGGAGGTCCATTAGGCTACCCTCCTATGGAGAAAGCTATAGGGGTAGACGATCCGGGGCCCCCGGTCTAGGGTTTCACTGAAGGAAGACCGCCGGAGCGTCGAAATCACATGAAAACTTGCATGTGCCCCTAGGATATGTGTGTGAGAGTGGTTAAAGGTTGTTAGGTTCAATGTGTAGGCCCCATGAGTGACCCCCTTCCTTGACATCGTTAACACTTAGTAAAATCCTAGATCTGTACGTGGAAAGTCTCGCCGCGTCACAACCGGTGCCTAGAATGTGGCAAAGTTGGGCAAACCTTGGATCTACATGTACATATGTCCTAAACAAACCAAAACAAGTAGAGAGGTCCACCGGGCTACCCTCGTACGAAGATAGCTATAGGGGTAGACGATCCGGGGCCCCCGGTCTAGGGTTTCGCCGGAGGAAGACCGCTGGAGCGTTGAAATCACATGAAAACTTGCAAGTGCCTCTAGGATATGTGTGTGAGAGTGGTGCAAGGTTGTTAGGTGCCATGTGGAGGCCCCATGTGTGAGCCCCTTCCCGGACATGCGTTAACACTTAGTAAAATCCTGGATCTGTACGTGGAAAGTCTCGCCGCGTCACAACCGGGGCCTAAAATGTGGCAAAGTTGGCCCAACCTTGGCTCTAGATGTACATATGTCCTAAACAAACCAAAACAAGTAGAGAGGTCCACCGGGCTACCCTCGTACGGAGATAGCTATAGGGGTAGACGATCTGGGGCCCCCGGTCTAGGGTTTCGCCGGAGGAAGACCGCCGGAGCGTCGAAATCACATGAAAACTTGCATGTGCCCCTAGGATATGTGTGTGAGAGTGGTGCAAGGTTGTTAGGTGCCATGTGTAGGCCCCATGTGTGACCCCCTTCCCGGACATGCGTTAACACTTAGTAAAATCCTGGATCTGTACGTGGAAAGTCCCGCCGCGTCACAACCGGGGCCTAGAATGTGGCAAAGTTGGCCCAACCTTGGCTCTCCATGTACATATGTCCTAAACAAACCAAAACAAGTAGAGAGGTCAATCAGGCTAGCCTCGTACGGAGAAAGCTATAGGGGTAGATGATCCGGGGCCCCGGTCTAGGGTTTCGCCGGAGGAAGACCGCCGGAGCGTCGAAATCACATGAAAACTTGCATGTGCCCCTAGGATATGTGTGTGAGAGTGGTGCAAGGTTGTTAGGTGCCATGTGTAGGCCCCATGTGTGACCCCCTTCCGGGACATGCGTTATTACTTAGTAAAGTCATGGATCTGTACGTGGAAAGTCCCGCCGCGTCACAACCGGGGCCTAGAATGTGGCAAAGTTGGCCCAACCTTGGCTCTACATGTACATATGTCCTAAACAAACCAAAACAAGTAGAGAGGTCCACCGGTCTACCCTCGTACGGAGATAGCTATAGGGGTAGACTATCCGGGGCCCCCGGTCTAGGGTTTCGCCGGAGGAAGACCGCCGGAGCGTTAAAATCACATGAAAACTTGAATGTTCCCCTAGGATATGTGTGTGAGAGTGGTCAAAGGTTGTTAGGTGCCATGTGTAGGCCCCATGTGTGACCCCCTTCCCGGACATGCGTTAACACTTAGTAAAATCCTGGGTCTGTACGTGGAAAGTCCCGCCGCGTCACAACCGGGGCCTAGAATGTGGAAAAGTTGGCCCAACCTTGGCTCTACATGTAAATATGTCCTAAACAAACCAAAACATGTAGGGAGGTCCATTAGGCTACCCTCCTATGGAGAAAGCTATAGGGGTAGACGATCCGGGGCCCCCGGTCTAGGGTTTCACTGAAGGAAGACCGCCGGAGCGTCGAAATCACATGAAAACTTGCATGTGCCCCTAGGATATGTGTGTGAGAGTGGTTAAAGGTTGTTAGGTTCAATGTGTAGGCCCCATGAGTGACCCCCTTCCTTGACATCGTTAACACTTAGTAAAATCCTGGATCTGTACGTGGAAAGTCTCGCCGCGTCACAACCGGTGCCTAGAATGTGGCAAAGTTGGGCAAACCTTGGATCTACATGTACATATGTCCTAAACAAACCAAAACAAGTAGAGAGGTCCACCGGGCTACCCTCGTACGAAGATAGCTATAGGGGAAGACGATCCGGGGCCCCCGGTCTAGGGTTTCGCCGGAGGAAGACCGCTGGAGCGTTGAAATCACATGAAAACTTGCAAGTGCCTCTAGGATATGTGTGTGAGAGTGGTGCAAGGTTGTTAGGTGCCATGTGGAGGCCCCATGTGTGAGCCCCTTCCCGGACATGCGTTAACACTTAGTAAAATCCTGGATCTGTACGTGGAAAGTCTCGCCGCGTCACAACCGGGGCCTAAAATGTGGCAAAGTTGGCCCAACCTTGGCTCTAGATGTACATATGTCCTAAACAAACCAAAACAAGTAGAGAGGTCCACCGGGCTACCCTCGTACGGAGATAGCTATAGGGGTAGACGATCTGGGGCCCCCGGTCTAGGGTTTCGCCGGAGGAAGACCGCCGGAGCGTCGAAATCACATGAAAACTTGCATGTGCCCCTAGGATATGTGTGTGAGAGTGGTGCAAGGTTGTTAGGTGCCATGTGTAGGCCCCATGTGTGACCCCCTTCCCGGACATGCGTTAACACTTAGTAAAATCCTGGATCTGTACGTGGAAAGTCCCGCCGCGTCACAACCGGGGCCTAGAATGTGGCAAAGTTGGCCCAACCTTGGCTCTCCATGTACATATGTCCTAAACAAACCAAAACAAGTAGAGAGGTCAATCAGGCTAGCCTCGTACGGAGAAAGCTATAGGGGTAGATGATCCGGGGCCCCGGTCTAGGGTTTCGCCGGAGGAAGACCGCCGGAGCATCGAAATCACATGAAAACTTGCATGTGCCCCTAGGATATGTGTGTGAGAGTGGTGCAAGGTTGTTAGGTGCCATGTGTAGGCCCCATGTGTGACCCCCTTCCGGGACATGCGTTATTACTTAGTAAAGTCATGGATCTGTACGTGGAAAGTCCCGCCGCGTCACAACCGGGGCCTAGAATGTGGCAAAGTTGGCCCAACCTTGGCTCTACATGTACATATGTCCTAAACAAACCAAAACAAGTAGAGAGGTCTACCGGGCTACCCTCGTATGGACATAGCTATAGGGGTAGACGACCTGGGACCCCCGGTCTAGTGTTTTGCCGGAGGAAGACCGCCGGAGCGTCAAAATCACATGAAAACTTGCATGTGCCCCTAGGATATGTGTATGAGAGTGGTGCAAGGTTGTTAGGTGCCATGTGTAGGCCCCATGTGTGACCCCCTTCCCGGACATGCGTTAACACTTAGTAAAATCCTGGATCTGTACGTGGAAAGTCCCGCCGCGTCACAACCGGAGCCTAGAATGTGGCAAAGTAGGCCCAACCTTAGCTCTAGATGTACATATGTCCTAAACGAACCAAAACAAGTAGAGAGGTCCACCGGCTACCCTCGTACGGAGATAGCTATAGGGGTAGACGATCCGGGGGGCCCGGTCTAGGGTTTCGCCGGAGGAAGACCGCCGGAGCGTCGAAATCACATGAGAACTTGAATGTGCCCCTAGGATATGTGTGTGAGAGTGGTTCAGATTATTAGGTGCCATGTGTAGGCCCCATGTGTGCCCCCCTTCCCGGACATGCGTTAACACTTAGTTAAATCCTGGATCTGTACGTAGAAAGTCCCGCCGCGTCACAATCGGGGCCTATAATGTGGCAAAGTTGGCCCAACCTTGGATCTATATTTACATATGTCCTAAACAAACCAAAACAAGTAGAGAGGTCCACAGGGCTACCCTTGTACGGAGATAGCTATAGGGGTAGACGATCCGGGGCCACCGGTCTAGGGTTTCGCCGGAGGAAGACCACCGGAGGGTCGGCATCACATGAAAACTTGCATGTGCCCCTAGGATATGTGTGTGAGAGCGGTGCAAGGTTGTTAGGTGCCATGTGTAGGCCCCATGTGTGACCCCCTTCCCGGACATGCGTTAACACTTAGTAAAATCCTGGTTCTGTACGTGGAAAGTCCCGCCGCGTCACAACCGGGGCCTAGAATGTGGCAAAGTCGGCCCAACCTTAGCCCTAGATGTACATATGTATTAAATGAACCAAAACAAGTAGAGAGGTCCACCGGGCTACCCTCGTAGAGAGATAGCTATAGGGGTAGACGATCCGGGGCCCCCGGTCTAGGGTTTCGCCGGAGGAAGACCGCCGGAGCGTCGAAATCACATGAAAACTTGCATGTGCCCCTAGGATATGTGTGTGAGAGTGGTGCAAGGTTGTTAGGTGCCATGTGTAGGCCCCATGTGTGACCCCCTTCCCGGACATGCGTTAACACTTAGTAAAATCCAGGATCTGTACGTGGAAAGTCCCGTCGCGTCACAACCGGGGCCTAGAATGTGGCAAAGTTTTCCCAACCTTGGATCTACATGTACATATGTCCTAAACAAACCAAAACAAATAGAGAGGTCCACCGGGCTACCCTCGTACGGAGAAAGCTATAGCGGTAGACGATCCGGGGCCCTCGGTCTAGGGTTTCGCCGGAGGAAGACCACTTGAGCGTCGGAATCACATGAAAACTTGCATGTGCCCCTAGGATATGTTTGTGAGAGTGGTGCAAGGTTGTTAGGTGCCATTTGTAGGCCCCATGTGTGACCCCCTTCCCGGACATGCGTTAACACTTAGTAAAATCCTGGATCTGTACGTGGAAAGTCCCGCCGCGTCACAAACGGGGCCTAAATGTGGAAAAGTTGGCCCAACCTTGGATATTCATGTACATATGTCCTAAACAAACCAAAACAAGTAGAGAGGTCCACTAGGCTACCCTTGTACGGAGATAGCTATAGGGGTAGACGATACGGGGCCACCGGTCTAGGGTTTCGCCGGAGGAAGACCACCAGAGCGTCAGAATCACATGAAAACTTGCATGTGCCCTTAGGATATGTGTGTGAGAGTGGTACAAGGTTGTTAGGTGCCATGTGTAGGCCCCATGTGTGACCCCCTTCCTGGACATGCGTTAACACTTAGTAAAATCCTGGATCTGTACGTGGAAAGTCCCGCCGCGTCACAACCGGGGCCTAGAATGTGGCAAAGTTGGCCCAACCTTGGCTCTACATGTACATATGTCCTAAACAAACCAAAACAAGTAGAGAGGTCCACCGGGCTACCCTCATACGGAGATAGCTATAGGGGTAGACGATCCGGGGCCCCCGGTCTAGGGTTTCGCCGGAGGAAGACCACCGGAGCGTCGGAATCACATAAAAACTTGCATGTTCCCCTAGGGTATGTGTGTGAGAGTGGTGCAAGGTTGTTATGTGCCATGTGTAGGCCCCATGTGTGACCCCCTTCCCATACATGCGTTAACACTTAGTAAAATCCTGGATCTGTACGTGGAAAGTCCCGCCGCGTCACAACCGGGGCCTAAATGTGGCAAAGTTGGCCCAACCTTGGATATACATGTACATATGTCCTAAACAAACCAAAACAAGTAGATAGGTCCACTGGGCTACCCATGTACGGAGATAGCTATAGGGGTAGACAATACGGGGCCACCGGTCTAGGGTTTCGCCAGAGGAAGACCACCGGAGCATCAAAATCACATGAAAACTTGCATGTGCCCCTAGGATATGTGTGTGAGAGTGGTGCAAGGTTGTTAGGTGCCATGTGTAGGCCCCATGTGTGACCCCCTTCCCGGACATGCGTTAACACTTAGTAAAATCCTGGATCTGTACGTGGAAAGTCCCGCCGCGTCACAACCGGGGCCTAGAATGTGGCAAAGTCAGCCCAACCTTAGCTCTAGATGTACATATGTCCTAAACGAACCAAAACAAGTAGAGAGGTCCACCGGCTACCCTCGTACGGAGATAGCTATATGGGTAGACGATCCGGGGGCCCCGGTCTAGGGTTTCGCCGGAGGAAGACCGTCGGAGCGTTGAAATCACATGAGAACTTGAATGTGCCCCTAGGATATGTGTGTGAGAGTGGTGCAAGGTTATTAGGTGCCATGTGTAGGCCCCATGTGTGACCCCCTTCCCGGACATGCGTTAACACTTAGTAAAATCCTGGATCTGTACGTGGAAAGTCCCGCCGCATCACAACCGGGGCCTAGAATGTCGCAAAGTTGGCCCAACCTTGGCACTACATGTATATATGGCCAAAGAAAACCAAAACAAATAGAGAGGTCGACCGAGCTACCCTCGTACGGAGATAGCTATAGGGGTAGACGATCCGGGGCCCCCGGTCTAGGGTTTTGCCGGAGGAATACCGCCGGAGCAACGAAATCACATGAAAACTTGCATGTGACCCTAGGATATGTGTGTGAGAGTGGTGCAAGGTTGTTAGGTGCCATGTGTAGGCCCCATGTGTGACCCCCTTCCCGGACATGCGTTAACACTTAGTAAAATCCTGGATCTGTACGTGGAAAGTCCCGCCGCGTCACAACCGGGGCCTAGAATGTGGCAAAGTTGGCCCAACCTTGGCTATACATGTACATATGTCCTAAACAAACCAAAACAAGTAGAGAGGTCCACCGGGCTACCCTCATACGGAGATAGCTATAGGGGTAGACGATCCGGGGCCCCCGGTCTAGTGTTTCGCCGAAGGAAGACCACCGGAGCGTCGCAATCACATGAAGACTTGAAAGTGCCCCTAGGATATGTGTGTGAGATTGGTGAAAGGTTGTTAGGTGGCATGTGTGACCCCCTT
Organism: Avena sativa; assembly: GCA_916181665.1. NCBI lineage: Eukaryota > Viridiplantae > Streptophyta > Magnoliopsida > Poales > Poaceae > Avena > Avena sativa. Next base: position 197,186,914 of record OV702286.1, read on the forward strand.
CCTAGACATGCGTTAACACTTAGTAAAATCCTGGATCTCCACGTGGAAAGTTCCGCCGCGTCACAACCGGGGCCTAGAATGTGGCAAAGTTGGCCCAACCTTGTCTCTTCATGTACATATGTCCTAAACAAACCAAAACAAGTAGAGAGGTCCACCGGGCTACCCACGTACGAAGAAAGCTATAGGGGTAGACGATCCGGGGCCCCCGGTCTAGGGTTTCGCCGAAGGAAGACCGCCGGAGCGTCGAAATCACAAGAAAACTTGCATGTGCCCTAGGATATGTGTGTGATATTGGTGCAAGGTTGTTAGGTGCCATGTGTAGGCCCCATGTGTGACCCCCTTGCCGGACATGCGTTAACACTTAGTAAAATCCTGGATCTCTACGTGGAAAGTCCCGCCGCGTCACAACCGGGGCCTAGAATGTGGCAAAGTTGGCCCAACCTTGTCTCTACATGTACATATGTCCTAAACAAACCAAAACAAGTAGAGAGGTCCACCGGGCTACCCTCGTATGGAGAAAGCTATAGGGGTAGACGATCCGGGGCCCCCGGTCTAGGGTTTCGCCGGAGGAAGACCACCGGAGCGTCGGAATCACATGAAAACTTTCATGTGCCCCTAGGATATGTGTGTGAGAGTGGTGCAAGGTTATTAGGTGCCATGTGTAGGCCCCATGTGTGCCCCCCTTCCCGGACATGCGTTAACACTTAGTAAAATCCTGGATCTGTACGTGGAAAGTCCCGTCGCATCACAACCGGGGCCTAGAATGTGGCAAAGTTGACCCAACCTTGGCTCTCCATGTACATATGTCCTAAACAAACCAAAACAAGTAGAGAGGTCCATCAGGCTACCCTCGTACGGAGAAAGCTATAGGGGTAGATGATCCGGGGCCCCCGGTCTAGGGTTTCGCCGGAGGAAGACCGTCGGAGCATCGAAATCACATGAAAACTTGCATGTGCCCCTAGGATATGTGTGTGAGAGTTGTGCAAGGTTTTTAGGTGCCATGTGTAGGCCCCATGTGTGACCCCCTTTCCGGACATGCGTTAACACTTAGTAAAATCCTGGATCTATACGTGGAAAGTCCCGCCGCGTCACAACCGGCGCCTAGAATGTGGCAAAGTTGGCCCAACCTTGGATCTACATGTACATATGTTCTAAACAAACCAAAACAAGTAGAGAGGTCCACCGGGCTACCCTCGTACGAAGAAAGCTATAGGGGTAGACGATCCGGGGCCCCCGGTCTAGGGTTTCGCCGGAGCAAGATCGCCGGAGCGTCGAAATCACATGAAAACTTGCATGTGCCCCTAGGATATGTATGTGAGAGTGGTGCAAGGTTGTTAGGTGCCATGTGTAGGCCCCATGTGTGACCCCCTTCCCGGACATGCGTTAACACTTAGTAAAATCCTGGATCTGTACGTGGAAAGTCCCGCCGCGTCACAACCGGGGCCTAGAATGTGGCAAAGTTGGCCCAACCTTGGATCTACATGTACATATATCCTAAACAAACCAAAACAAGTAGAGAGGTCCACCGGGCTACCCTTGTACGGAGAAAGCTATAGGGGTAGATAATACGGGGCCACCGGTCTAGGGTTTCGCCGGAGGAAGACCACCGGAGCATCAGAATCACATGAAAACTTGCATGTGCCCCTAGGATATGTGTGTGAGAGTGGTTCAAGGTTGTTAGGTGCCATGTGTAGGCCCCATGTGTGACCCCCTTCCCGGACATGCTTTAACACTTAGTAATTCATGGATCTGTACGTGGAAAGTCCCGCCGCGTCACAACCGGGGCCTAGAATGTCGCAAAGTTGGCCCAACCTTGGCTCTACATGTACATATGTCCTAAACAAACCAAAACAAGTATAGAGGTCCACCGGGGTACCCTCATACGGAGATAGCTATAGGGGTAGACGATCCGGGGCCCCCGGTCTAGTGTTTCGCCGAAGGAAGACCACCGGAGCATCGCAATCACATGAAAACTTGAAAGTGCCCCTAGGATATGTGTGTGAGATTGGTGCAAGGTTGTTAGGTGGCATGTGTAGTCCCCATGTGTGACCCCCTTCCCGGACATGTATTAACACTTAGTAAAATCCTGGATCTGTACGTGGAAAGTCCCGTCGCGTCACAACCGGGGCCTAGAATGTGGCAAAGTTGGCCCAACCTTGGATCTCCATGTACATATGTCCTAAACAAACGAAAACAAGTAGATAGGTCCACCGGGCTACCCTCGTACGAAGAAAGCTATAGGGGTAGACGATCCGGGGCCCCCGGTCTAGGGTTTCGCCGGAGGAAGACCGCCGGAGCGTCGAAAACACATGAAAACTTGCATGTGCACCTAGGATATGTGTGTGAGAGTGGTGCAAGGTTGTTAGGTGCCATGTGTAGCCCCATGTGTGACCCCCTTCCCGGACATGCGTTAACACTTAGTAAAATCCTGGATTTGTACGTGGAAAGTCCCGCCGCGTCACAACCGGGGCCTAGAATGTCGCAAAGTTGGCCCAATCTTGGATCTACATGTATATATGGCCAAAGCAAACCAAAACAAATAGAGAGGTCGACCGAGCTACCCGCGTACTGAGATAGCTATAGGGTAGACGATCCGGGGCCCCGGGTCTAGGGTTTCGCCGGAGGAATACCGCCGGAGCGTCGAAATCACATGAAAACTTGCATGTGACCCTAGGATATGTGTGTGAGAGTGGTGCAAGCTTGTTAGGTGCCATGTGTAGGCCCCATGTGTGACCCCCTTCCTAGACATGCGTTAACACTTAGTAAAATCCTGGATCTATACGTGGAAAGTCCCGCCGCGTCACAACCGGGGCCTAGAATGTGGCAAAGTTGGCCCAACCTTGTCTCTACCTGTACATATGTCCTAAACAAACCAAAACAAGTAGAGAAGTCCACCGGGCTACCCTCGTATGGAGAAAGCTATAGGAGTAGACGATCCGGGGCCCCCGGTCTAGGGTTTCACCGGAGGAAGACCACCGGAGCGTCGGAATCACATGAAAACTTTCATGTTCCCCTAGGATATGTGTGTGAGAGTGGTGCAAGGTTGTTAGGTGCCATGTGTAGGCCGCATGTGTGACCCCCTTCCTGGACATGCGTTAACACTTAGTAAAATCCTGGATCTGTACGTGGAAAGTCCCGCCGCGTCACAACCGGTGCCTAGAATGTGGCAAAGTTGGCCCAACCTTGGATCTACATGTACATATGTCCTAAACAAACCAAAACAAGTATAGAGGTCCACCGGGTTACCCTCGTACGAAGATAGCTATAGGGGTAGACGATCCGGGGCCCCCGGTCTAGGGTTTCACCGGAGGAAGACCGCTGGAGCATTGAAATCACATGAAAACTTGCATGTGCCCCTAGGATATGTGTGTGAGAGTGGTGCAAGGTTGTTAGGTGCCATGTGTAGCCCCATGTGTGACCCCCTTCCCGGACATGCGTTAACACTTAGTAAAATCCTGGATTTGTACGTGGAAAGTCCCGCCGCGTCACAACCGGGGCCTAGAATGTCGCAAAGTTGGCCCAATCTTGGATCTACATGTATATATGGCCAAAGCAAACCAAAACAAATAGATAGGTCGACCGAGCTACCCGCGTACTGAGATAGCTATAGGGTAGACGATCCGGGGCCCCGGGTCTAGGGTTTCGCCGGAGGAATACCGCCGGAGCGTCGAAATCACATGAAAACTTGCATGTGACCCTAGGATATGTGTGTGAGAGTGGTGCAAGGTTGTTAGGTGCCATGTGTAGGCCCCATGTGTGACCCCCTTCCTAGACATGCGTTAACACTTAGTAAAATCCTGGATCTATACGTGGAAAGTCCCGCCGCGTCACAACCGGGGCCTAGAATGTGGCAAAGTTGGCCCAACCTTGTCTCTACCTGTACATATGTCCTAAACAAACCAAAACAAGTAGAGAAGTCCACCGGGCTACCCTCGTATGGAGAAAGCTATAGGGGTAGACGATCCGGGGCCCCCGGTCTAGGGTTTCACCGGAGGAAGACCACCGGAGCGTCGGAATCACATGAAAACTTTCATGTTCCCCTAGGATATGTGTGTGAGAGTGGTGCAAGGTTGTTAGGTGCCATGTGTAGGCCGCATGTGTGACCCCCTTCCTGGACATGCGTTAACACTTAGTAAAATCCTGGATCTGTACGTGGAAAGTCCCGCCGCGTCACAACCGGTGCCTAGAATGTGGCAAAGTTGGCCCAACCTTGGATCTACATGTACATATGTCCTAAACAAACCAAAACAAGTATAGAGGTCCACCGGGTTACCCTCGTACGAAGATAGCTATAGGGGTAGACGATCCGGGGCCCCCGGTCTAGGGTTTCACCGGAGGAAGACCGCTGGAGCATTGAAATCACATGAAAACTTGCATGTGCCCCTAGGATATGTGTGTGAGAGTGGTGCAAGGTTGTTAGGTGCCATGTGTAGGCCCCATATGTGAGCCCCTTCCCGGACATGCGTTAACACTTAGTAAAATCCTGGATCTTTACGTGGAAAGTCCCGCCGCGTCATAACCGGGGCCTAAAATGTGGCAAAGTTGGCCCAACCTTGGATCTAGATGTACATATGTACTAAACAAACCAAAAAAAGTAGAGAGGTCCACCGGGCTACCCTCGTACGGAGATAGCTATAGGGGTAGACGATCCGGGCCCCCCGGTCTAGGGTTTCGCCGGAGGAAGACCGCCGGAGCGTCGAAATCACATGAAAACTTGCATGTGCCCCTAGGATATGTGTGTGAGAGTGGTGCAAGGTTGTTAGGTGCCATGTGTAGGCCCCATGTGTGACCCCCTTCCCGGACATGCGTTAACACTTAGTAAAATCCTAGATCTGTACGTGGAAAGTCCCGCCGCGTCACAACCGGGGCCTAGAATGTGGCAAAGTTGGCCCAACCTTGGCTCTCCATGTACATATGTCCTAAACAAACCAAAACAAGTAGAGAGGTCAATCAGGCTACCCTCGTACGGAGAAAGCTATAGGGGTAGACGATCCGGGGCCCCGGTCTAGGGTTTCGCCGGAGGAAGACCGCCAGAGCGTCGAAATCACATGAAAACTTGCATGTGCCCCTAGGATATGTGTGTGAGAGTGGTGCAAGGTTGTTAGGTGCCATGTGTAGGCCCCATGTGTGACCCCCTTCCCGGACATGTGTTAACACTTAGTAAAATCCTGGATCTGTACGTGGAAAGTCCCGCCGCGTCACAACCGGGGCCTATAATGTGGCAAAGTTGGCCCAACCTTGGATCTACATGTACATATGTCCTAAACAAACCAAAACAAGTAGAGAGGTCCACTTGGCTACCCTTGTACGGAGATAGATATAGGGGTTGACGATCCGAGGCCGCCGGTCTAGGGTTTCGCCGGAGGAAGACCACCGGAGCGTCGGAATCACATGAAAACTTGGATGTGCCCCTAGGATATGTGTGTGAGAGTGGTGCAAGGTTGTTAGGTGCCATGTGTAGGCCCCATGTGTGACCCCCTTCCCGGACATGCGTTAACACTTAGTAAAATCCTGGATCAGTACGTGGAAAGTCCCGCCGCGTCACAACCGGGGCCTAGAATGTGGCAAAGTCGGCCCAACCTTAGCTCTAGATGTACATATGTCCTAAACAAACCAAAACAACTAGAGAGGTCCACCGGGCTACCCACGTACGGAGATAGCTATTGGGGTAGACGATCCGGGACCCCCGGTCTAGGGTTTCGCCGGAGGAAGACCGTCGGAGCGTCGAAATCACATGAAAACTTGCATGTGCCCCTAGGATATGTGTGTGAGAGTGGTGAAATGTTTTTAGGTGCCGTGTGTAGGCCCCATGTGTGACCCCCTTCCCCGAGATGCGTTAACACTTAGTAAAATCCTGGATCTGTACGTGGAAAGTCTCGCCGCGTCACAACCGGGGCCTAGAATGTGGCAAAGTTGGCCCAACCTTGGCTCTACATGTACATATGTCCTAAACAAACCAAAACAAGTAGAGAGGTCCACCGGGCTACCCTCGTACGGAGATAGCTATAGGGGTAGACTATCCGGGGCCCCCGGTCTAGGGTTTCGCCGGAGGAAGACCGCCGGAGCGTTAAAATCACATGAAAACTTGAATGTGCCCCTAGGATATGTGTGTGAGAGTGGTCAAAGGTTGTTAGGTGCCGTGTGTAGGCCCCATGTGTGACCCCCTTCCGGGACATGCGTTATTACTTAGTAAAGTCATGGATCTGTACGTGGAAAGTCCCGCCGCGTCACAACCGGGGCCTAGAATGTGGAAAAGTTGGCCCAACCTTGGCTCTACATGTCAATATGTCCTAAACAAACCAAAACATGTAGGGAGGTCCATTAGGCTACCCTCGTATGGAGAAAGCTATAGGGGTAGACGATCCGGGGCCCCCGGTCTAGGGTTTCACTGAAGGAAGACCGCCGGAGCGTCGAAATCACATGAAAACTTGCATGTGCCCCTAGGATATGTGTGTGAGAGTGGTTAAAGGTTGTTAGGTTCAATGTGTAGGCCCCATGAGTGACCCCCTTCCTTGACATCGTTAACACTTAGTAAAATCCTGGATCTGTACGTGGAAAGTCTCGCCGCGTCACAACCGGTGCCTAGAATGTGGCAAAGTTGGGCAAACCTTGGATCTACATGTACATATGTCCTAAACAAACCAAAACAAGTAGAGAGGTCCACCGGGCTACCCTCGTACAAAGATAGCTATAGGGGTAGACGATCCGGGGCCCCCGGTCTAGGGTTTCGCCGGAGGAAGACCGCTGGAGCGTTGAAATCACATGAAAACTTGCAAGTGCTTCTAGGATATGTGTGTGAGAGTGGTGCAAGGTTGTTAGGTGCCATGTGGAGGCCCCATGTGTGAGCCCCTTCCCGGACATGCGTTAACACTTAGTAAAATCCTGGATCTGTACGTGGAAAGTCTCGCCGCGTCACAACCGGGGCCTAAAATGTGGCAAAGTTGGCCCAACCTTGGCTCTAGATGTACATATGTCCTAAACAAACCAAAACAAGTAGAGAGGTCCACCGGGCTACCCTCGTACGGAGATAGCTATAGGGGTAGATGATCTGGGGCCCCCGGTCTAGGGTTTCGCCGGAGGAAGACCGCCGGAGCGTCGAAATCACATGAAAACTTGCATGTGCCCCTAGGATATGTGTGTGAGAGTGGTGCAAGGTTGTTAGGTGCCATGTGTAGGCCCCATGTGTGACCCCCTTCCCGGACATGCGTTAACACTTAGTAAAATCCTGGATCTGTACGTGGAAAGTCCCGCCGCGTCACAACCGGGGCCTAGAATGTGGCAAAGTTGGCCCAACCTTGGCTCTCCATGTACATATGTCCAAAACAAACCAAAGCAAGTAGAGAGGTCAATCAGGCTACCCTCGTACGGAGAAAGCTATAGGGGTAGACGATCCGGGGCCCCGGTCTAGGGTTTCGCCAGAGGAAGACCGCCGGAGCGTCGAAATCACATGAAAACTTGCATGTGCCCCTAGGATATGTGTGTGAGAGTGGTGCAAGGTTGTTAGGTGCCATGTGTAGGCCCCATGTGTGACCCCCTTCCGGGACATGCGTTATTACTTAGTAAAGTCATGGATCTGTACGTGGAAAGTCCCGCCGCGTCACAACCGGGGCCTAGAATGTGGCAAAGTTGGCCCAACCTTGGCTCTACATGTACATATGTCCTAAACAAACCAAAACAAGTAGAGAGGTCTACCGGGCTACCCTCGTATGGACATAGCTATAGGGGTAGACGACCCGGGACCCCCGGTCTAGAGTTTTGCCGGAGGAAGACCGCCGGAGCGTCAAAATCACATGAAAACTTGCATGTGCCCCTAGGATATGTGTATGAGAGTGGTGCAAGGTTGTTAGGTGCCATGTGTAGGCCCCATGTGTGACCCCCTTCCCGGACATGCGTTAACACTTAGTAAAATCCTGGATCTGTACGTGGAAAGTCCCGCCGCGTCACAACCGGAGCCTAGAATGTGGCAAAGTAGGCCCAACCTTAGCTCTAGATGTACATATGTCCTAAACGAACCAAAACAAGTAGAGAGGTCCACCGGCTAGCCTCGTACGGAGATAGCTATAGGGGTAGACGATCCGGGGGCCCCGGTCTAGGGTTTCGCCGGAGGAAGACTGCCGGAGCGTCGAAATCACATGAGAACTTGAATGTGCCCCTAGGATATGTGTGTGAGAGTGGTTCAGGTTATTAGGTGCCATGTGTAGGCCCCATGTGTGCCCCCCATCCCGGACATGCGTTAACACTTAGTTAAATCCTGGATCTGTACGTAGAAAGTCCCGCCGCGTCACAATCGGGGCCTATAATGTGGCAAAGTTGGCCCAACCTTGGATCTATATTTACATATGTCCTAAACAAACCAAAACAAGTAAAGAGGTCCACAGGGCTACCCTTGTACGGAGATAGCTATAGGGGTAGACGATTCGGGGCCACCGGTCTAGGGTTTCGCCGGAGGAAGACCACCGGAGGGTCGGCATCACATGAAAACTTGCATGTGCCCCTAGGATATGTGTGTGAGAGCGGTGCAAGGTTGTTAGGTGCCATGTGTAGGCCCCATGTGTGACCCCCTTCCCGGACATGCGTTAACACTTAGTAAAATCCTGGTTCTGTACGTGGAAAGTCCCGCCGCGTCACAACCGGGGCATAGAATGTGGCAAAGTCGGCCCAACCTTAGCCCTAGATGTACATATGTCTTAAATGAACCAAAACAAGTAGAGAGGTCCACCGGGCTACCCTCGTAGAGAGATAGCTATAGGGGTAGACGATCCGGGCCCCCCGGTCTAGGGTTTCGCCGGAGGAAGACCGCCGGAGCGTCGAAATCACATGAAAACTTGCATGTGCCCCTAGGATATGTGTGTGAGAGTGGTGCAAGGTTGTTAGGTGCCATGTGTAGGCCCCATGTGTGACCCCCTTCCCGGACATGCATTAACACTTAGTAAAATCCTGGATCTGTACGTGGAAAGTCCCGTCGCGTCACAACCGGGGCCTAGAATGTGGCAAAGTTGGCCCAACCTTGGCTCTCCATGTACATATGTCCTAAACAAACCAAAAGAAGTCGAGAGGTCCAACAGGCTACCCTCGTACGAAGAAAGCTATAGGGGTAGACGATCCGGGGCCCCCGGTCTAGGGTTTCGCCGGAGGAAGACCGCCGGAGCGTCGAAATCACATGAAAACTTGCATGTGCCCCTAGGATATGTGTGTGAGAGTGGTGCAAGATTGTTAGGTGCCATGTGTAGGCCCCATGTGTGACCCCCTTCCTGGACATGCGTTAACACTTAGTAAAATCCTGGATCTGTACGTGGAAAGTCCCGCCGCGTCACAACCGGGGCCTAGAATGTGGCAAAGTTGGCCCAACCTTGGTTCTACATGTACATATGTCCTAAACAAACCAAAACAAGTAGAGAGGTCCACCGGGCTACCCTCGTACGGAGATAGCTATTGGGGTAGACGATCTGGGACCCTCGGTCTAGGGTTTCACCGGAGGAAGACCGTCGGAGCGTCGAAATCACATGAAAACTTGCATGTGCCCCTAGGATATGTGTGTGAGAGTGGTGAAAGGTTGTTAGGTGCCGTGTGTAGGCCCCATGTGTGACCCCCTTCCCGGATATGTGTTAACACTTAGTAAAATCCTGGATCTGTACGTGGAAAGTCCTGCCGCGTCACAACCGGGGCCTATAATGTGGCAAAGTTGGCCCAACCTTGGATCTACATGTACATATGTCCTAAACAAACCATAACAAGTAGAGAGGTCCACTGGGCTACCCTTGTACAGAGATAGGTATAGGGGTAGACGATCCGGGGCCACCGGTCTAGGGTTTCGCCGGAGGAAGACCACCGGAGCATCGGAATCACATGAAAACTTGCATGTGCCCCTAGGATATGTGTGTGAGAGTGGTGCAAGGTTGTTAGGTGCCATGTGTAGGCCCCATGCGTGACCCCCTTCCCGGACATGCGTTAACACTTAGTAAAATCCTGGATCTGTACGTGGAAAGTCCCGCCGCATCACAACCGGGGCCTAGAATGTGGCATAGTCGGCCCAACCTTAGCACTAGATGTACATATGTCATAAACGAACCAAAACATGTAGAGAGGTCCATCGGGCTACCCTCGTACGGAGATAGCTATTGGGGTAGACGATCCGGGGGCCCCGGTCTAGGGTTTCGCCGGAGGAAGACCGTCGGAGCGTCGAAATCACATGAAAACTTGCATGTGCCCCTAGGATATGTGTGTGAGAGTGGCGAAATGTTTTTAGGTGCCGTGTGTAGGCCCCATGTGTGACCCCCTTCCCGGACATGCGTTAACACTTAGTAAAATCCTGGATCTGTACGTGGAAAGTCTCGCCGCGTCACAACCGGGGCCTAGAATGTGGCAAAGTTGGGCCAACCTTGGCTCTACATGTACATATGTCCTAAACAAACCAAAACAAGTAGAGAGGTCCATCGGTCTACCCTCGTACGGAGATAGCTATAGGGGTAGACTATCCGGGGCCCCCGGTCTAGGGTTTCGCCGGAGGAAGACCGCCGGAGCGTTGAAATCACATGAAAACTTGAATGTGCCGCTAGGATATGTGTGTGAGAGTGGTAAAAGGTTGTTAGGTGCCATCTGTAGGCCCCATGTGTGACCCCCTTCCCGGACATGCGTTAACACTTAGTAAAATCCTGGATCTGTATGTGGAAAGTCCCGCCGCGTCACAACCGGGGCCTAGAATGTGGAAAATTTGGCCCAACCTTGGCTCTACATGTACATATGTCCTAAACAAACCAAAACATGTAGAGAGGTCCATTAAGCTACCCTCGTATGGAGAAAGCTATAGGGGTAGACGATCCGGGGCCCCCGGTCTAGGGTTTCACCGAAGGAAGACCACCGGAGCGTCAAAATCACATGAAAACTTGCATGTGACCCTAGGATATGTGTGTGAGAGTGGTTAAACGTTGTTAGGTGCCATGTGTAGGCCCCATGTGTGACCCCCTTCCTGGACATGCATTAACACTTAGTAAAATCCTGGATCTGTACGTGGAAAGTCTTGCCGCGTCACAACCGGTGCCTAGAATGTGGCAAAGTTGGGCAAACCTTGGATCTACATGTACATATGTCCTAAACAAACCAAAACAAGTAGAGAGGTCCACTGGGCTACCCTCGTACGAAGATAGCTATAGGGGTAGACGATTCGGGGACCCCGGTCTAGGGTTTCGCCGGAGGAAGAACGCTGGAGCATTGAAATCACATGAAAACTTGCATGTGCCTCTAGGATATGTGTGTGAGAGTGGTGCAAGGTTGTTAGGTGCCATGTGTAGGCCCCATGTGTGACCCCATTCCCGACATGCGTTAACACTTAGTAAAATCCTGGATCTGTACGTGGAAAGTCCCGCCGCGTCACAACCGGGGCCTAGAATGTGGCAAAGTCGGCCCAACCTTAGCTCTAGATTTACATAAGTCGTAAACGAACCAAAACAAGTAGAGAGGTCCACCGGGCTACACTCGTACGAAGATAGCTATTGGGGTAGACGATCCGGGACCCCCGGTCTAGGGTTTCGCTGGAGGAAGACCGTCGGAGCGTCGAAATCACATGAAAACTTGCATGTGCCCATAGGATATGTGTGTGAGAGTGGTGAAATGTTTTTAGGTGCCGTGTGTAGGCCCCATGTGTGACTCCCTTCCCGGACATGCGTTAACACTTAGTAAAATCCTGGATCTGTACGTGGAAAGTCTCGCCGCGTCACAACCGGGGCCTAGAATGTGGCAAAGTTGGGCCAACCTTGGATCTACATGTACATATGTCCTAAACAAACCAAAACAAGTAGAGAGGTCCACTGGGCTACCCTTGTACGGAGATAGCTATAGGGGTAGACGATCCGGGGCCACCGGTCTAGGGTTTCGCCGGAGGAAGACCACGGAGCGTCGGAATCACATGAAAACTTGCATGTGCCCCTAGTATATGTGTGTGAGAGTGGTGCAAGGTTGTTAGGTGCCATGTGTAGGCCCCATGTGTGACCCCCTTCTCGGACATGCGTTAACACTTAGTGAAATCCTGGATCTGTACGTGGAAAGTCCCGCCGCGTCACAACCGGGGCCTAGAATGTGGCAAAGTTGGCCCAACCTTGGATCTACATGTACATATGTCCTAAACAAACCAAAACAAGTAGAGAGGTCCACCGGGCTACCCTCGTACGGAGATAGCTATTGGGGTAGACGATCTGGGACCCCCGGTCTAGGGTTTCACCGGAGGAAGACCGTCGGAGCGTCGAAATCACATGAAAACTTGCATGTGCCCCTAGGATATGTGTGTGAGAGTGGTGAAATGTTGTTAGGTGCCGTGTGTAGGCCCCATGTGTGACCCCCTTCCCGGACATGTGTTAACACTTAGTAAAATCCTGGATCTGTACGTGGAAAGTCCTGCCGCGTCACAACCGGGGCCTATAATGTGGCAAAGTTGGCCCAACCTTGGATCTACATGTACATATGTCCTAAACAAACCAAAAAAGTAGAGAGGTCCATTGGGATACCCTTGTACGGAGATAGCTATAGGGGTAGACGATCCGGGGCCACCAGTCTAGGGTTTCGCCGGAGGAAGACCACCGGAGCGTCGGAATCACATGAAAACTTGCATGTGCCCCTATTATATGTGTGTGAGAGTGGTGCAAGGTTGTTAGGTGCCATGTGTAGGCCCCATGTGTGACCCCCTTCCCGGACATGCGTTAACACTTAGTAAAATCCTGGATCTGTACATGGAAAGTCCCGCCGCGTCACAACCGGGGCCTAGAATGTGGCATAGTCGGCCCAACCTTAGCTCTAGATGTACATATGTCGTAAACGAACCAAAACAAGTAGAGAGGTCCACCGGGCTACCCTCGTACGGAGATAGCTATAGGGGTAGACTATCCGGGGCCCCCGGTCTAGGGTTTCGCCGGAGGAAGACCGCCGGAGCGTTGAAATCACATGAAAACTGGAATGTGCCCCTAGGATATGTGTGTGAGAGTGGTAAAAGGTTGTTAGGTGCCATGTGTAGGCCCCATGTGTGACCCCCTTCCCAGAAATGCGTTAACAGTTAGTAAAATCCTGGATTTGTACGTGGAAAGTCCCGCCGCGTCACAACCAGGGCCAAGAATGTGGAGAAGTTGGCCCAACCTTGGCTCTACATGTACATATGTCCTAAACAAACCAAAACATGTAGAGAGGTCTATTAGGCTACCCTCATATGGAGAAAGCTATAGGGGTAGACGATCCGAGGCCCCCGGTCCAGGGTTTCACCGAAGGAAGACCGCCGGAGCGTCGAAATCACATGAAAATTGCATGTGCCCCTAGGATATGTGTGTGAGAGTGGTTAAAGGTTGTTAGGTGCCATGTGTAGGCCCCATGTGTGACCCCCTTCCTGGACATGCGTTAACACTTAGTAAAATCCTAGATCTGTACGTGGAAAGTCTCGCCGCATCACAACCGGGGCCTAGAATGTGGAAAAGTTGGCCCAACCTTGGCTCTACATGTACATATGTCCTAAACAAACCAAAACATGTAGAGAGGTCTATTAGGCTACCCTCGTATGGAGAAAGCTATAGGGGTAGACGATCCGAGGCCGCCGGTCTAGGGTTTCACCGAAGGAGGACCGCCGGAGCGTCGAAATCACATGAAAACTTGCATGTGCCCCTAGGATATGTGTGTGAGAGTGGTTAAAGGTTGTTAGGTGCCATGTGTAGGCCCCATGTGTGACCCCCTTCCCGGACATGCGTTAACACTTAGTAAAATCCTAGATCTGTACGTGGAAAGTTGGGCCAACCTTGGCTCTACATGTACATATGTCCTAAACAAACCAAAACAAGTAGAGAGGTCCACCGGGCTACCCTCGTACGGAGATAGCTATAGGGGTAGACTATCCGGGGCCCCCGGTCTAGGGTTTCGCCGGAGGAAGACCGCCGGAGCGTTGAAATCACATGAAAACTTGAATGTGCCCCTAGGATATGTGTGTGAGAGTGGTAAAAGGTTGTTAGGTGCCATGTGTAGGCACCATGTGTGACCCCCTTCCCAGACATGCGTTAACACTTAGTAAAATCCTGGATCTGTACGTGGAAAGTCCCGCCGCGTCACAACCGGGGCCTAGAATGTGGAAAAGTTGGCCCAACCTTGGCTCTACATGTACATATGTCCTAAACAAACCAAAACATGTAGAGAGGTCTATTAGGCTACCCTCGTATGGAGAAAGCTATAGGGGTAGACGATCCGAGGCCCCCGGTCTAGGGTTTCACCGAAGGAAGACCGCCGGAGCGTCGAAATCACATGAAAACTTGCATGTGCCCCTAGGATATATGTGTGATAGTGGTTAAAGGTTGTTAGGTGCCATGTGTAGGCCCCATGTGTGACCCCCTTCCTAGACATGCGTTAACACTTAGTAAAATCCTGGATCTGTACGTGGAAAGTCTCGTCGCGTCACAACCGGTGCCTAGAATGTGGCAAAGTTGGGAAACCTTGGATCTACATGTACATATGTCCTAAACAAACCAAAACAAGTAGAGAGGTCCACTAGGCTACCCTCGTACGAAGATAGCTATAGGGGCAGACGATCCGGGGACCCCGGTCTAGGGTTTCGCCGGAGGAAGAACGCTGGAGCATTGAAATCACATGAAAACTTGCATGTGCCTCTAGGATATGTGTGTGAGAGTGGTGCAAGGTTGTTAGGTGCCATGTGTAGGCCCATGTGTGACCCCCTTCCCAACATGCGTTAACACTTAGTAAAATCCTGGATCTGTACGTGGAAAGTCCCGCCGCGTCACAACCAGGGCCTAGAATGTGGCAAAGTCGGCCCAACCTTAGCTCTAGATTTACATAAGTCGTAAACGAACCAAAACAAGTAGAGAGGTCCACCGGGCTACCCTCGTACAAAGATAGCTATTGGGGTAGACGATCCGGGACCCCCGGTCTAGGGTTTCGCTGGAGGAAGACCGTCGGAGCGTCGAAATCACATGAAAACTTGCATGTGCCCCTAGGATATGTGTGTGAGAGTGGTAAAATGTTTTTAGGTGCCGTGTGTAGGCCCCATGTGTGACCCCCTTCCCGGACATGCGTTAACACTTAGTAAAATCCTGGATCTGTACGTGGAAAGTCCCGCCGCGTCACAACCGGGGCCTAGAATGTAGCAAAGTTGGCCCAACCTTGTCTCTACCTGTACATATGTCCTAAACAAACCAAAACAAGTAGAGAAGTCCACCGGGCTACCCTCGTATGGAGAAAGCTATAGGGGTAGACGATCCGGGGCCCCCGGTCTAGGGTTTCGCCGGAGGAAGACCACCGGAGCGTCGGAATCACATGAAAACTTGCATGTGCCCCTAGGATATGTGTGTGAGAGTGGTGAAAGGTTGTTAGGTGCCATGTGTAGGCCGCATGTGTGACCCCCTTCCTGGACATGCGTTAACACTTAGTAAAATCCTGGATCTGTACGTGGAAAGTCCCGCCGCGTCACAACCGGGGCCTAGAATGTGGCAAAGTTGTCCCAACCTTGGATCTACATGTACATATGTCCTAAACAAACCAAAACAAGTATAGAGGTCCACCGGGTTACCCTCGTACGAAGATAGCTATAGGGGTAGACGATCCGGGGCCCCCGGTCTAGGGTTTCGCCAGAGGAAGACCGCTGGAGCATTGAAATCACATGAAAACTTGCATGTGCCCCTAGGATATGTGTGTGAGAGTGGTGCAAGGTTGTTAGGTGCCATGTGTAGTCCCCATATGTGAGCCCCTTCCCGGACATGCGTTAACACTTAGTAAAATCCTGGATCTTTACGTGGAAAGTCCCGCCGCGTCACAACCGGGGCCTAAAATGTGGCAAAGTTGGCCCAACCTTGGATCTAGATGTACATATGTCCTAAACAAACCAAAAAAAGTAGAGAGGTCCACCGGGCTACCCTCATACGGAGATAGCTATAGGGGTAGACGATCCGGGCCCCCCGGTCTAGGGTTTCGCCGGAGGAAGACCGCCGGAGCGTCAAAATCACATGAAAACTTGCATGTGCCCCTAGGATATGTGTGTGAGAGTGGTGCAAGGTTGTTCGGTGCCATGTGTAGGCCCCATGTGTGACCCCCTTCCCGGACATGCGTTAACACTTAGTAAAATCCTATATCTGTACGTGGAAAGTCCCGCCGCGTCACAACCGGGGCCTAGAATGTGGCAAAGTTGGCCCAACCTTGGCTCTCCATGTACATATGTCCTAAACAAACCAAAACAAGTAGAGAGGTCAATCAGGCTACCCTCGTACGGAGAAAGCTATAGGGGTAGACGATCCGGGGCCCCGGTCTAGGGTTTCGCCGGAGGAAGACCGCCAGAGCGTCGAAATCACATGAAAACTTGCATGTGCCCCTAGGATATGTGTGTGAGAGTGGTGCAAGGTTGTTAGGTGCCATGTGTAGGCCCCATGTGTGACCCCCTTCCCGGACATGTGTTAACACTTAGTAAAATCCTGGATCTGTACGTGGAAAGTCCCGCCGAGTCACAACCGGGGCCTATAATGTGGCAAAGTTGGCCCAACCTTGGATCTACATGTACATATGTCCTAAACAAACCAAAACAAGTAGAGAGGTACACTTGGCTACCCTTGTACGGAGATAGATATAGGGGTTGACGATCCGAGGCCGCCGGTCTAGGGTTTCGCCGGAGGAAGACCACCGGAGCGTCGGATTCACATGAAAACTTGGATGTGCCCCTAGGATATGTGTGTGAGAGTGGTGCAAGGTTGTTAGGTGCCATGTGTAGGCCCCATGTGTGACCCCCTTCCCGGACATGCGTTAACACTTAGTAAAATCCTGGATCAGTACGTGGAAAGTCCCGCCGCGTCACAACCGGGGCCTAGAATGTGGCAAAGTCGGCCCAACCTTAGCTCTAGATGTACATATGTCCTAAACAAACCAAAACAACTAGAGAGGTCCACCGGGCTACCCACGTACGGAGATAGCTATTGGGGTAGACGATCCGGGACCCCCGGTCTAGGGTTTCGCCGGAGGAAGACCGTCGGAGCGTCGAAATCACATGAAAACTTGCATGTGCCCCTAGGATATGTGTGTGAGAGTGGTGAAATGTTTTTAGGTGCCGTGTGTAGGCCCCATGTGTGACCCCCTTCCCGGACATGCGTTAACACTTAGTAAAATCCTGGATCTGTACGTGGAAAGTCTCGCCGCGTCACAACCGGGGCCTAGAATGTGGCAAAGTTGGCCCAACCTTGGCTCTACATGTACATATGTCCTAAACAAACCAAAACAAGTAGAGAGGTCCACCGGGCTACCCTCGTACGGAGATAGCTATAGGGGTAGACTATCCGGGGCCCCCGGTCTAGGGTTTCGCCGGAGGAAGACCGCCGGAGCGTTAAAATCACATGAAAACTTGAATGTTCCCCCTAGGATATGTGTGTGAGAGTGGTCAAAGGTTGTTAGGTGCCATGTGTAGGCCCCATGTGTGACCCCCTTCCCGGACATGCGTTAACACTTAGTAAAATCCTGGGTCTGTACGTGGAAAGTCCCGCCGCGTCACAACCGGGGCCTAGAATGTGGAAAAGTTGGCCCAACCTTGGCTCTACATGTAAATATGTCCTAAACAAACCAAAACATGTAGGGAGGTCCATTAGGCTACCCTCCTATGGAGAAAGCTATAGGGGTAGACGATCCGGGGCCCCCGGTCTAGGGTTTCACTGAAGGAAGACCGCCGGAGCGTCGAAATCACATGAAAACTTGCATGTGCCCCTAGGATATGTGTGTGAGAGTGGTTAAAGGTTGTTAGGTTCAATGTGTAGGCCCCATGAGTGACCCCCTTCCTTGACATCGTTAACACTTAGTAAAATCCTGGATCTGTACGTGGAAAGTCTCGCCGCGTCACAACCGGTGCCTAGAATGTGGCAAAGTTGGGCAAACCTTGGATCTACATGTACATATGTCCTAAACAAACCAAAACAAGTAGAGAGGTCCACCGGGCTACCCTCGTACGAAGATAGCTATAGGGGTAGACGATCCGGGGCCCCCGGTCTAGGGTTTCGCCGGAGGAAGACCGCTGGAGCGTTGAAATCACATGAAAACTTGCAAGTGCCTCTAGGATATGTGTGTGAGAGTGGTGCAAGGTTGTTAGGTGCCATGTGGAGGCCCCATGTGTGAGCCCCTTCCCGGACATGCGTTAACACTTAGTAAAATCCTGGATCTGTACGTGGAAAGTCTCGCCGCGTCACAACCGGGGCCTAAAATGTGGCAAAGTTGGCCCAACCTTGGCTCTAGATGTACATATGTCCTAAACAAACCAAAACAAGTAGAGAGGTCCACCGGGCTACCCTCGTACGGAGATAGCTATAGGGGTACACGATCTGGGGCCCCCGGTCTAGGGTTTCGCCGGAGGAAGACCGCCGGAGCGTCGAAATCACATGAAAACTTGCATGTGCCCCTAGGATATGTGTGTGAGAGTGGTGCAAGGTTGTTAGGTGCCATGTGTAGGCCCCATGTGTGACCCCCTTCCCGGACATGCGTTAACACTTAGTAAAATCCTGGATCTGTACGTGGAAAGTCCCGCCGCGTCACAACCGGGGCCTAGAATGTGGCAAAGTTGGCCCAACCTTGGCTCTCCATGTACATATGTCCTAAACAAACCAAAACAAGTAGAGAGGTCAATCAGGCTAGCCTCGTACGGAGAAAGCTATAGGGGTAGATGATCCGGGGCCCCGGTCTAGGGTTTCGCCGGAGGAAGACCGCCGGAGCGTCGAAATCACATGAAAACTTGCATGTGCCCCTAGGATATGTGTGTGAGAGTGGTGCAAGGTTGTTAGGTGCCATGTGTAGGCCCCATGTGTGACCCCCTTCCGGGACATGCGTTATTACTTAGTAAAGTCATGGATCTGTACGTGGAAAGTCCCGCCGCGTCACAACCGGGGCCTAGAATGTGGCAAAGTTGGCCCAACCTTGGCTCTACATGTACATATGTCCTAAACAAACCAAAACAAGTAGAGAGGTCTACCGGGCTACCCTCGTATGGACATAGCTATAGGGGTAGACGACCTGGGACCCCCGGTCTAGTGTTTTGCCGGAGGAAGACCGCCGGAGCGTCAAAATCACATGAAAACTTGCATGTGCCCCTAGGATATGTGTATGAGAGTGGTGCAAGGTTGTTAGGTGCCATGTGTAGGCCCCATGTGTGACCCCCTTCCCGGACATGCGTTAACACTTAGTAAAATCCTGGATCTGTACGTGGAAAGTCCCGCCGCGTCACAACCGGAGCCTAGAATGTGGCAAAGTAGGCCCAACCTTAGCTCTAGATGTACATATGTCCTAAACGAACCAAAACAAGTAGAGAGGTCCACCGGCTACCCTCGTACGGAGATAGCTATAGGGGTAGACGATCCGGGGGGCCCGGTCTAGGGTTTCGCCGGAGGAAGACCGCCGGAGCGTCGAAATCACATGAGAACTTGAATGTGCCCCTAGGATATGTGTGTGAGAGTGGTTCAGATTATTAGGTGCCATGTGTAGGCCCCATGTGTGCCCCCCTTCCCGGACATGCGTTAACACTTAGTTAAATCCTGGATCTGTACGTAGAAAGTCCCGCCGCGTCACAATCGGGGCCTATAATGTGGCAAAGTTGGCCCAACCTTGGATCTATATTTACATATGTCCTAAACAAACCAAAACAAGTAGAGAGGTCCACAGGGCTACCCTTGTACGGAGATAGCTATAGGGGTAGACGATCCGGGGCCACCGGTCTAGGGTTTCGCCGGAGGAAGACCACCGGAGGGTCGGCATCACATGAAAACTTGCATGTGCCCCTAGGATATGTGTGTGAGAGCGGTGCAAGGTTGTTAGGTGCCATGTGTAGGCCCCATGTGTGACCCCCTTCCCGGACATGCGTTAACACTTAGTAAAATCCTGGTTCTGTACGTGGAAAGTCCCGCCGCGTCACAACCGGGGCCTAGAATGTGGCAAAGTCGGCCCAACCTTAGCCCTAGATGTACATATGTATTAAATGAACCAAAACAAGTAGAGAGGTCCACCGGGCTACCCTCGTAGAGAGATAGCTATAGGGGTAGACGATCCGGGGCCCCCGGTCTAGGGTTTCGCCGGAGGAAGACCGCCGGAGCATCGAAATCACATGAAAACTTGCATGTGCCCCTAGGATATGTGTGTGAGAGTGGTGCAAGGTTGTTAGGTGCCATGTGTAGGCCCCATGTGTGACCCCCTTCCCGGACATGCATTAACACTTAGTAAAATCCTGGATCTGTACGTGGAAAGTCCCGTCGCGTCACAACCGGGGCCTAGAATGTGGGAAAGTTGGCCCAACCTTGGCTCTCCATGTACATATGTCCTAAACAAACCAAAACAAGTCGAGAGGGCCAACAGGCTACCCTCGTACGAAGAAAGCTATAGGGGTAGACGATCCGGGGCCCCCGGTCTAGGGTTTCGCCGGAGGAAGACCGCCGCAGCGTCGAAATCACATGAAAACTTGCATGTGCCCCTAGGATATGTGTGTGAGAGTGGTGCAAGGTTGTTAGGTGCCATGTGTAGGCCCCATGTGTGACCCCCTTCCTGGACATGCGTTAACACTTAGTAAAATCCTGGATCTGTACGTGGAAAGTCCCGCCGCGTCACAACCGGGGCCTAGAATGTGGCAAAGTTGGCCCAACCCTTGTTCTACATGTACATATGTCCTAAACAAACCAAAACAAGTAGAGAGGTCCACCGGGCTACCCTCGTACGGAGATAGCTATTGGGGTAGATGATCTGGGACCCTCGGTCTAGGGTTTCATCGGAGGAAGACCGTCGGAGCGTCGAAATCACATGAAAACTTGCATGTGCCCCTAGGATATCTGTGTGAGAGTGGTGAAAGGTTGTTAGGTGCCGTGTGTAGGCCCCATGTGTGACCCCCTTCCCGGATATGTGTTAACACTTAGTAAAATCCTGGATCTGTACGTGGAAAGTCCCGCCGCGTCACAACCGGGGCCTATAATGTGGCAAAGTTGGCCCAACCTTGGATCTACATGTACATATGTCCTAAACAAACCATAACAAGTAGAGAGGTCCACTGGGCTACCCTTGTACAGAGATAGGTATAGGGGTAGACGATCCGGGGCCACCGGTCTAGGGTTTCGCCGGAGGAAGACCACCGGAGCGTCGGAATCACATGAAAACTTGCATGTGCCCCTAGGATATGTGTGTGAGAGTGGTGCAAGGTTGTTAGGTGCCATGTGTAGGCCCCATGCGTGACCCCCTTCCCGGACATGCGTTAACACTTAGTAAAATCCTGGATCCGTACGTGGAAAGTCCCGCCGCGTCACAACCGGGGCCTAGAATGTGGCATAGTCGGCCCAACCTTAGCACTAGATGTACATATGTCATAAACGAACCAAAACATGTATTGAGGTCCATCGGGCTACCCTCGTACGGAGATAGCTATTGGGGTAGACGATCCGGGGGCCTCGGTCTAGGGTTTCGCCGGAGGAAGACCGTCGGAGCGTCGAAATCACATGAAAACTTGCATGTGCCCCTAGGATATGTGTGTGAGAGTGGCGAAATGTTTTTAGGTGCCGTGTGTAGGCCCCATGTGTGACCCCCTTCCCGGACATGCGTTAACACTTAGTAAAATCCTGGATCTGTACGTGGAAAGTCTCGCCGCGTCACAACCGGGGCCTAGAATGTGGCAAAGTTGGGCCAACCTTGGCTCTACATGTACATATGTCCTAAACAAACCAAAACAAGTAGATAGGTCCATCGGTCTACCCTCGTACGGAGATAGCTATAGGGGTAGACTATCCGGGGCCCCCGGTCTAGGGTTTCGCCGGAGGAAGACCGCCGGAGCGTTGAAATCACATGAAAACTTGAATGTGCCGCTAGGATATGTGTGTGAGAGTGGTAAAAGGTTGTTAGGTGCCATGTGTAGGCCCCATGTGTGACCCCCTTCCCGGACATGCGTTAACACTTAGTAAAATCCTGGATCTGTACGTGGAAAGTCCCGCCGCGTCACAACCGGGGCCTAGAATGTGGAAAAGTTGGCCCAACCTTGGCTCTACATGTACATATGTCCTAAACAAACCAAAACATGTAGAGAGGTCCATTAGGCTACCCTCGTATGGAGAAAGCTATAGGGGTAGACGATCCGGGGCCCCCGGTCTAGGGTTTCACCGCAGGAAGACCACCGGAGCGTCAAAATCACATGAAAACTTGCATGTGCCCCTAGGATATGTGTGTGAGAGTGGTTAAACGTTGTTAGGTGCCATGTGTAGGCCCCATGTGTGACCCCCTTCCTGGACATGCATTAACACTTAGTAAAATCCTGGATCTGTACGTGGAAAGTCTCGCCGCGTCACAACCGGTGCCTAGAATGTGGCAAAGTTGGGCAAACCTTGGATCTACATGTACATATGTCCTAAACAAACCAAAACAAGTAGAGAGGTCCACTGGGCTACCCTCGTACGAAGATAGCTATAGGGGTAGACGATTCGGGGACCCCGGTCTAGGGTTTCGCCGGAGGAAGAACGCTGGAGCATTGAAATCACATGAAAACTTGCATGTGCCTCTAGGATATGTGTGTGAGAGTGGTGCAAGGTTGTTAGGTGCCATGTGTAGGCCCCATGTGTGACCCCCTTCCCGACATGCGTTAACACTTAGTAAAATCCTGGATCTGTACGTGGAAAGTCCCGCCGCGTCACAACCGGGGCCTAGAATGTGGCAAAGTCGGCCCAACCTTAGGTCTAGATTTACATAAGTCGTAAACGAACCAAAACAAGTAGAGAGGTCCACCGGGCTACACTCGTACGAAGATAGCTATTGGGGTAGACGATCCGGGACCCCCGGTCTAGGGTTTCGCTGGAGGAAGACCGTCGGAGCGTCGAAATCACATGAAAACTTGCATGTGCCCATAGGATATGTGTGTGAGAGTGGTGAAATGTTTTTAGGTGCCGTGTGTAGGCCCCATGTGTGACCCCCTTCCCGGACATGCGTTAACACTTAGTAAAATCCTGGATCTGTACGTGGAAAGTCTCGCCGCGTCACAACCGGGGCCTAGAATGTGGCAAAGTTGGGCCAACCTTGGATCTACATGTACATATGTCCTAAACAAACCAAAACAAGTAGAGAGGTCCACTGGGCTACCCTTGTACGGAGATAGCTATAGGGGTAGACGATCCGGGGCCACCGGCCTAGGGTTTCGCCGGAGGAAGACCACGGAGCGTCGGAATCACATGAAAACTTGCATGTGCCCCTAGTATATGTGTGTGAGAGTGGTGCAAGGTTGTTAGGTGCCATGTGTAGGCCCCATGTGTGACCCCCTTCTCGGACATGCGTTAACACTTAGTGAAATCCTGGATCTGTACGTGGAAAGTCCCGCCGCGTCACAACCGGGGCCTAGAATGTGGCAAAGTTGGCCCAACCTTGGCTCTACATGTACATATGTCCTAAACAAACCAAAACAAGTAGAGAGGTCCACCGGGCTACCCTCGTATGGAGATAGCTATTGGGGTAGACGATCTGGGACCCCCGGTCTAGGGTTTCACCGGAGGAAGACCGTCGGAGCGTCAAAATCACATGAAAACTTGCATGTGCCCCTAGGATATGTGTGTGAGAGTGGTGAAATGTTGTTAGGTGCCGTGTGTAGGCCCCATGTGTGACCCCCTTCCCGGACATGTGTTAACACTTAGTAAAATCCTGGATCTGTACGTGGAAAGTCCTGCCGCGTCACAACCGGGGCCTATAATGTGGCAAAGTTGGCCCAACCTTGGATCTACATGTACATATGTCCTAAACAAACCAAAAAAAGTAGAGAGGTCCATTGGGATACCCTTGTACGGAGATAGCTATAGGGGTAGACGATCCGGGGCCACCAGTCTAGGGTTTCGCCGGAGGAAGACCACCGGAGCATCGGAATCACATGAAAACTTGCATGTGCCCCTATTATATGTGTGTGAGAGTGGTGCAAGGTTGTTAGGTGCCATGTGTAGGCCCCATGTGTGACCCCCTTCCCGGACATGCGTTAACACTTAGTAAAATCCTGGATCTGTACGTGGAAAGTCCCGCCGCGTCACAACCGGGGCCTAGAATGTGGCATAGTCGGCCCAACCTTAGCTCTAGATGTACATATGTCGTAAACGAACCAAAACAAGTAGAGAGGTCCACCGGGCTACCCTCGTACGGAGATAGCTATAGGGGTAGACTATCTGGGGCCCCCGGTCTAGGGTTTCGCCGGAGGAAGACCGCCGGAGCGTTGAAATCACATTAAAACTGGAATGTGCCCCTAGGATATGTGTGTGAGAGTGGTAAAAGGTTGTTAGGTGCCATGTGTAGGCCCCATGTGTGACCCCCTTCCCAGACATGCATTAACACTTAGTAAAATCCTGGATCTGTACGTGGAAAGTCCCGCCGCGTCACAACCAGGGCCAAGAATGTGGAAAAGTTGGCCCAACCTTGGCTCTACATGTACATATGTCCTAAACAAACCAAAACATGTAGAGAGGTCTATTAGGCTACCCTCGTATGGAGAAAGCTATAGGGGTAGACGATCCGAGGCCCCCCGTCTAGGGTTTCACCGAAGGAGGACCGCCGGAGCGTCGAAATCACATGAAAACTTGCATGTGCCCCTAGGATATGTGTGTGAGAGTGGTTAAAGGTTGTTAGGTGCCATGTGTAGGCCCCATGTGTGACCCCCTTCCCGGACATGCGTTAACACTTAGTAAAATCCTAGATCTGTACGTGGAAAGTTGGGCCAACCTTGGCTCTACATGTAGATATGTCCTAAACAAACCAAAACAAGTAGAGAGGTCCACCGGGCTACCCTCGTACGGAGATAGCTATAGGGGTAGACTATCCGGGGGCCCCGGTCTAGGGTTTCGCCGGAGGAAGACTACCGGAGCGTTGAAATCACATGAAAACTTGAATGTGCCCCTAGGATATGTGTGTGAGAGTGGTAAAAGGTTGTTAGGTGCCATGTGTAGGCACCATGTGTGACCCCCTTCCCAGACATGCGTTAACACTTAGTAAAATCCTGGATCTGTACGTGGAAAGTCCCGCCGCGTCACAACCGGGGCCTAGAATGTGGAAAAGTTGGCCCAACCTTGGCTCTACATGTACATATGTCCTAAACAAACCAAAACATGTAGAGAGGTCTATTAGGCTACCCTCGTATGGAGAAAGCTATAGGGGTAGACGATCCGAGGCCCCCGGTCTAGGGTTTCACCGAAGGAAGACCGCCGGAGCGTCGAAATCACATGAAAACTTGCATGTGCCCCTAGGATATATGTGTGATAGTGGTTAAAGGTTGTTAGGTGCCATGTGTAGGCCCCATGTGTGACCCCCTTCCTGGACATGCGTTAACACTTAGTAAAATCCTGGATCTGTACGTGGAAAGTCTCGCCGCGTCACAACCGGTGCCTAGAATGTGGCAAAGTTGGGCAAACCTTGGATCTACATGTACATATGTCCTAAACAAACCAAAACAAGTAGAGAGGTCCACTAGGCTACCCTCGTACGAAGATAGCTATAGGGGTAGACGATTCGGGGACCCCGGTCTAGGGTTTCGCCGGAGGAAGAACGCTGGAGCATTGAAATCACATGAAAACTTGCATGTGCCTCTAGGATATGTGTGTGAGAGTGGTGCAAGGTTGTTAGGTGCCATGTGTAGGCCCCATGTGTGACCCCCTTCCCAACATGCGTTAACACTTAGTAAAATCCTGGATCTGTACGTGGAAAGTCCCGCCGCGTCACAACCGGGGCCTAGAATGTGGCAAAGTCGGCCCAACCTTAGCTCTAGATTTACATAAGTCGTAAACGAACCAAGACAAGTAGACAGGTCCACCGGGCTACCCTCGTACGAAGATAGCTATTGGGGTAGACGATCCGGGACCCCCGGTCTAGGGTTTCGCTGGAGGAAGACCGTCGGAGCGTCGAAATCACATGAAAACTTGCATGTGCCCCTAGGATATGTGTGTGAGAGTGGTAACATGTTTTTAGGTGCCGTGTGTAGGCCCCATGTGTGACCCCCTTCCCGGACATGCGTTAACACTTAGTAAAATCCTGGATCTGTACGTGGAAAGTCTCGCCGCGTCACAACCGGGGCCTAGAATGTGGCAAAATTGGGCCAACCTTGGATCTACATGTACATATGTCCTAAACAAACCAAAACAAGTAGAGAGGTCCACTGGGCTACCCTTGTACGGAGATAGCTATAGGGGTAGACGATCCGGGGCCACCGGTCTAGGGTTTCGCCGGAGGAAGACCACCGGAGCGTCGGAATCACATGAAAACTTGCATGTGCCCCTAGGATATGTTTGTGAGAGTGGTGAAAGGTTGTTAGGTGCCATGTGTAGGCCCCATGTGTGACCCCCTTCTCGGACATGCGTTAACACTTAGTAAAATCCTGGATCTGTACGTGGAAAGTCCCGCCGCGTCACAACCGGGGCCTAGAATGTGGCAAAGTTGGCCCAACCTTGTCTCTACCTGTACATATGTCCTAAACAAACCAAAACAAGTAGAGAAGTCCACCGGGCTACCCTCGTATGGAGAAAGCTATAGGGGTATACGATCCGGGGCCCCCGGTCTAGGGTTTCGCCGGAGGAAGACTACCGGAGCGTCGGAATCACATGAAAACTTGCATGTGCCCCTAGGATATGTGTGTGAGAGTGGTGAAAGGTTGTTAGGTGCCATGTGTAGGCCGCATGTGTGACCCCCTTCCTGGACATGCGTTAACACTTAGTAAAATCCTGGATCTGTACGTGGAAAGTCCCGCCGCGTCACAACCGGGGCCTAGAATGTGGCAAAGTTGGCCCAACCTTGGATCTACATGTACATATGTCCTAAACAAACCAAAACAAGTATAGAGGTCCACCGGGTTACCCTCGTACGAAGATAGCTATAGGGGTAGACGATCCGGGGCCCCCGGTCTAGGGTTTCGCCGAAGGAAGACCGCTGGAGCATTGAAATCACATGAAAACTTGCATGTGCCCCTAGGATATGTGTGTGAGAGTGGTGCAAGGTTGTTAGGTGCCATGTGTAGGCCCCATATGTGAGCCCCTTCCCGGACATGCGTTAACACTTAGTAATATCCTGGATCTTTACGTGGAAAGTCCCGCCGCGTCACAACCGGGGCCTAAAATGTGGCAAAGTTGGCCCAACCTTGGATCTAGATGTACATATGTCCTAAACAAACCAAAAAAAGTAGAGAGGTCCACCGGGCTACCCTCGTACGGAGATAGCTATAGGGGTAGACGATCCGGGCCCCCCGGTCTAGGGTTTCGCCGGAGGAAGACCGCCGGAGCGTCGAAATCACATGAAAACTTGCATGTGCCCCTAGGATATGTGTGTGAGAGTGGTGCAAGGTTGTTAGGTGCCATGTGTAGGCCCCATGTGTGACCCCCTTCCCGGACATGCGTTAACACTTAGTAAAATCCTAGATCTGTACGTGGAAAGTCCCGCCGCGTCACAACCGGGGCCTAGAATGTGGCAAAGTTGGCCCAACCTTGGCTCTCCATGTACATATGTCCTAAACAAACCAAAACAAATAGAGAGGTCAATCAGGCTACCCTCGTACGGAGAAAGCTATAGGGGTAGACGATCCGGGGCCCCGGTCTAGGGTTTCGCCGGAGGAAGACCGCCAGAGCGTCGAAATCACATGAAAACTTGCATGTGCCCCTAGGATATGTGTGTGAGAGTGGTGCAAGGTTGTTAGGTGCCATGTGTAGGCCCCATGTGTGACCCCCTTCCCGGACATGTGTTAACACTTAGTAAAATCCTGGATCTGTACGTGGAAAGTCCCGCCGCGTCACAACCGGGGCCTATAATGTGGCAAAGTTGGCCCAACCTTGGATCTACATGTACATATGTCCTAAACAAACCAAAACAAGTAGAGAGGTCCACTTGGCTACCCTTGTACGGAGATAGATATAGGGGTTGACGATCCGAGGCCGTCGGTCTAGGGTTTCGCCGGAGGAAGACCACCGGAGCGTCGGAATCACATGAAAACTTGGATGTGCCCCTAGGATATGTGTGTGAGAGTGGTGCAAGGTTGTTAGGTGCCATGTGTAGGCCCCATGTGTGACCCCCTTCCCGGACATGCGTTAACACTTAGTAAAATCCTGCATCAGTACGTGGAAAGTCCCGCCGCGTCACAACCGGGGCCTAGAATGTGGCAAAGTCGGCCCAACCTTAGCTCTAGATGTACATATGTCCTAAACAAACCAAAACAACTAGAGAGGTCCACCGGGCTACCCACGTACGGAGATAGCTATTGGGGTAGACGATCCGGGACCCCCGGTCTAGGGTTTCGCCGGAGGAAGACCGTCGGAGCGTCGAAATCACATGAAAACTTGCATGTGCCCCTAGGATATGTGTGTGAGAGTGGTGAAATGTTTTTAGGTGCCGTGTGTGGGCCCCATGTGTGACCCCCTTCCCGGACATGCGTTAACACTTAGTAAAATCCTGGATCTGTACGTGGAAAGTCTCGCCGCGTCACAACCGGGGCCTAGAATGTGGCAAAGTTGGCCCAACCTTGGCTCTACATGTACATATGTCCTAAACAAACCAAAACAAGTAGAGAGGTCCACCGGGCTACCCTCGTACGGAGATAGCTATAGGGGTAGACTATCCGGGGCCCCCGGTCTAGGGTTTCGCCGGAGGAAGACCGCCAGAGCGTTAAAATCACATGAAAACTTGAATGTGCCCCTAGGATATGTGTGTGAGAGTGGTCAAAGGTTGTTAGGTGCCATGTGTAGGCCCCATGTGTGACCCCCTTCCCGGACATGCGTTAACACTTAGTAAAATCCTGGGTCTGTACGTGGAAAGTCCCGCCGCGTCACAACCGGGGCCTAGAATGTGGAAAAGTTGGCCCAACCTTGGCTCTACATGTAAATATGTCCTAAACAAACCAAAACATGTAGGGAGGTCCATTAGGCTACCCTCGTATGGAGAAAGCTATAGGGGTAGACGATCCGGGGCCCCCGGTCTAGGGTTTCACTGAAGGAAGACCGCCGGAGCGTCGAAATCACATGAAAACTTGCATGTGCCCCTAGGATATGTGTGTGAGAGTGGTTAAAAGTTGTTAGGTTCAATGTGTAGGCCCCATGAGTGACCCCCTTCCTTGACATCGTTAACACTTAGTAAAATCCTGGATCTGTACGTGGAAAGTCTCGCCGCGTCACAACCGGTGCCTAGAATGTGGCAAAGTTGGGCAAACCTTGGATCTACATGTACATATGTCCTAAACAAACCAAAACAAGTAGAGAGGTCCACCGGGCTACCCTCGTACGAAGATAGCTATAGGGGTAGACGATCCGGGGCCCCCGGTCTAGGGTTTCGCCGGAGGAAGACCGCTGGAGCGTTGAAATCACATGAAAACTTGCAAGTGCCTCTAGGATATGTGTGTGAGAGTGGTGCAAGGTTGTTAGGTGCCATGTGGAGGCCCCATGTGTGAGCCCCTTCCCGGACATGCGTTAACACTTAGTAAAATCCTGGATCTGTACGTGGAAAGTCTCGCCGCATCACAACCGGGGCCTAAAATGTGACAAAGTTGGCCCAACCTTGGCTCTAGATGTACATATGTCCTAAACAAACCAAAACAAGTAGAGAGGTCCACCGGGCTACCCTCGTACGGAGATAGCTATAGGGGTAGACGATCCGGGGGCCCCGGTCTAGGGTTTCGCCGGAGGAAGACCGCCGGAGCGTCGAAATCACATGAGAACTTGAATGTGCCCCTAGGATATGTGTGTGAGAGTGGTTCAGGTTATTAGGTGCCATGTGTAGGCCCCATGTGTGCCCCCCTTCCCGGACATGCGTTAACACTTAGTTAAATCCTGGATCTGTACGTAGAAAGTCTCGCCGCGTCACAATCGGGGCCTATAATGTGGCAAAGTTGGCCCAACCTTGGATCTATATTTACATATGTCCTAAACAAACCAAAACAAGTAGAGAGGTCCACAGGGCTACCCTTGTACGGAGATAGCTATAGGGGTAGACGATCCGGGGCCACCGGTCTAGGGTTTCGCAGGAGGAAGACCACCGGAGGGTCGGCATCACATGAAAACTTGCATGTGCCCCTAGGATATGTGTGTGAGAGCGGTGCAAGGTTGTTAGGTGCCATGTGTAGGCCCCATGTGTGACCCCCTTCCCGGACATGCGTTAACACTTAGTAAAATCCTGGTTCTGTAGGTGGAAAGTCCCGCCGCGTCACAACCGGGGCCTAGAATGTGGCAAAGTCGGCCCAACCTTAGCCCTAGATGTACATATGTCTTAAATGAACCAAAACAAGTAGAGAGGTCCACCGGGCTACCCTCGTAGAGAGATAGCTATAGGGGTAGACGATCCGGGGCCCCCGGTCTAGGGTTTCGCCGGAGGAAGACCGCCGGAGCGTCGAAATCACATGAAAACTTGCATGTGCCCCTAGGATATGTGTGTGAGAGTGGTGCAAGGTTGTTAGGTGCCATGTGTAGGCCCCATGTGTGACCCCCTTCCCGGACATGCATTAACACTTAGTAAAATCCTGGATCTGTACGTGGAAAGTCCCGTCGCGTCACAACCGGGGCCTAGAATGTGGCAAAGTTGGCCCAACCTTGGCTCTCCATGTACATATGTCCTAAACAAACCAAAACAAGTCGAGAGGTCCACCGGGCTACCCTCGTACGGAGATAGCTATTGGGGTAGACGATCTGGGACCCTCGGTCTAGGGTTTCACCGGAGGAAGACCGTCGGAGCGTCGAAATCACATGAAAACTTGCATGTGCCCCTAGGATATGTGTGTGAGAGTGGTGAAAGGTTGTTAGGTGCCGTGTGTAGGCCCCATGTGTGACCCCCTTCCCGGATATGTGTTAACACTTAGTAAAATCCTGGATCTGTACGTGGAAAGTCCCGCCGCGTCACAACCGGGGCCTATAATGTGGCAAAGTTGGCCCAACCTTGGATCTACATCTCATATGTCCTAAACAAACCATAACAAGTAGAGAGGTCCACTGGGCTACCCTTGTACAGAGATAGGTATAGGGGTAGACGATCCGGGGCCACCGGTCTAGGGTTTCGCCGGAGGAAGACCACCGGAGCGTCGGAATGACATGAAAACTTGCATGTGCCCCTAGGATATGTGTGTGAGAGTGGTGCAAGGTTGTTAGGTGCCATGTGTAGGCCCCATGCGTGACCCCCTTCCCGGACATGCGTTAACACTTAGTAAAATCCTAGATCTGTACGTGGAAAGTCCCGCCGCGTCACAACCGGGGCCTAGAATGTGGCATAGTCGGCCCAACCTTATCACTAGATGTACATATGTCATAAACGAACCAAAACATGTAGAGAGGTCCATCGGGCTACCCTCGTACGGAGATAGCTATTGGGGTAGACGATCCGGGGGCCCCGGTCTAGGGTTTCGCCGGAGGAAGACCGTCGGAGCGTCGAAATCACATGAAAACTTGCATGTGCCCCTAGGATATGTGTGTGAGAGTGGCGAAATGTTTTTAGGTGCCGTGTGTAGGCCCCATGTGTGACCCCCTTCCCGGACATGCGTTAACACTTAGTAAAATCCTGGATCTGTACATGGAAAGTCTCGCCGCGTCACAACCGGGGCCTAGAATGTGGCAAAGTTGGGCCAACCTTGGCTCTACATGTACATATGTCCTAAACAAACCAAAACAAGTAGAGAGGTCCATCGGTCTACCCTCGTACGGAGATAGCTATAGGGGTAGACTATCCGGGGACCGCGGTCTAGGGTTTCGCCGGAGGAAGACCGCCGGAGCGTTGAAATCACATGAAAACTTGAATGTGCCGCTAGGATATGTGTGTGAGAGTGGTAAAAGGTTGTTAGGTGCCATGTGTAGGCCCCATGTGTGACCCCCTTCCCGGACATGCGTTAACACTTAGTAAAATCCTGGATCTGTACGTGGAAAGTCCCGCCGCGTCACAACCGGGGCCTAGAATGTGGAAAAGTTGGCCCAACCTTGGCTCTACATGTACATATGTCCTAAACAAACCAAAACATGTAGAGAGGTCCATTAGGCTACCCTCGTATGGAGAAAGCTATAGGGGTAGACGATCCGGGGCCCCCGGTCTAGGGTTTCACCGAAGGAAGACCACCGGAGCGTCAAAATCACATGAAAACTTGCATGTTCCCCTAGGATATGTGTGTGAGAGTGGTTAAACGTTGTTAGGTGCCATGTGTAGGCCCCATGTGTGACCCCCTTCCTGGACATGCATTAACACTTAGTAAAATCCTGGATCTGTACGTGGAAAGTCTCGCCGCGTCACAACCGGTGCCTAGAATGTGGCAAAGTTGGGCAAACCTTGGATCTACATGTACATATGTCCTAAACAAACCAAAACAAGTAGAGAGGTCCACTGGGCTACCCTCGTACGAAGATAGCTATAGGGGTAGACGATTCGGGGACCCCGGTCTAGGGTTTCGCCGGAGGAAGAACGCTGGAGCATTGAAATCACATGAAAACTTGCATGTGCCTCTAGGATATGTGTGTGAGAGTGGTGCAAGGTTGTTAGGTGCCATGTGTAGGCCCCATGTGTGACCCCCTTCCCGACATGCGTTAACACTTAGTAAAATCCTCGATCTGTACGTGGAAAGTCCCGCCGCGTCACAACCGGGGCCTAGAATGTGGCAAAGTCGGCCCAACCTTAGCTCTAGATTTACATAAGTCGTAAACGAACCAAAACAAGTAGAGAGGTCCACCGGGCTACACTCGTACGAAGATAGCTATTGGGGTAGACGATCCGGGACCCCCGGTCTAGGGTTTCGCTGGAGGAAGACCGTCGGAGCGTCGAAATCACATGAAAACTTGCATGTGCCCATAGGATATGTGTGTGAGAGTGGTGAAATGTTTTTAGGTGCCGTGTGTAGGCCCCATGTGTGACCCCCTTCCCGGACATGCGTTAACACTTAGTAAAATCCTGGATCTGTACGTGGAAAGTCTCGCCGCGTCACAACCGAGGCCTAGAATGTGGCAAAGTTGGGCCAACCTTGGATCTACATGTACATATGTCCTAAACAAACCAAAACAAGTAGAGAGGTCCACTGGGCTACCCTTGTACGGAGATAGCTATAGGGGTAGACGATCCGGGGCCACCGGTCTAGGGTTTCGCCGGAGGAAGACCACGGAGCGTCGGAATCACATGAAAACTTGCATGTGCCCCTAGTATATGTGTGTGAGAGTGGTGCAAGGTTGTTAGGTGCCATGTGTAGGCCCCATGTGTGACCCCCTTCTCGGACATGCGTTAACACTTAGTGAAATCCTGGATCTGTACGTGGAAAGTCCCGCCGCGTCACAACCGGGGCCTAGAATGTGGCAAAGTTGGCCCAACCTTGGCTCTACATGTACATATGTCCTAAACAAACCAAAACAAGTAGAGAGGTCCACCGGGCTACCCTCGTACGGAGATAGCTATTGGGGTAGACGATCTGGGACCCCCGGTCTAGGGTTTCACCGGCGGAATACCGTCGGAGCGTCAAAATCACATGAAAACTTGCATGTGCCCCAAGGATACGTGTGTGAGAGTGGTGAAATGTTGTTAGGTGCCGTGTGTAGGCCCCATGTGTGACCCCCTTCCCGGACATGTGTTAACACTTAGTAAAATCCTGGATCTGTACGTGGAAACTCCTGCCGCGTCACAACCGGGGCCTATAATGTGGCAAAGTTGGCCCAACCTTGGATCTACATGTACATATGTCCTAAACAAACCAAAAAAAGTAGAGAGGTCCATTGGGATACCCTTGTACGGAGATAGCTATAGGGGTAGACGATCCGGGGCCACCAGTCTAGGGTTTCGCCGGAGGAAGACCACCGGAGCGTCGGAATCACATGAAAACTTGCATGTGCCCCTATTATATGTGTGTGAGAGTGGTGCAAGGTTGTTAGGTGCCATGTGTAGGCCCCATGTGTGACCCCCTTCCCGGACATGCGTTAACACTTAGTAAAATCCTGGATCTGTACGTGGAAAGTCCCGCCGCGTCACAACCGGGGCCTAGAATGTGGCATAGTCGGCCCAACCTTAGCTCTAGATGTACATATGTCGTAAACGAACCAAAACAAGTAGAGAGGTCCACCGGGCTACCCTCGTACGGAGATAGCTATAGGGGTAGACTATCCGGGGCCCCCGGTCTAGGGTTTCGCCGGAGGAAGACCGCCGGAGCGTTGAAATCACATGAAAACTGGAATGTGCCCCTAGGATATGTGTGTGAGAGTGGTAAAAGGTTGTTAGGTGCCATGTGTAGGCCCCATGTGTGACCCCCTTCCCAGACATGCGTTAACACTTAGTAAAATCCTGGATTTGTACGTGGAAAGTCCCGCCGCGTCACAACCAGGGCCAAGAATGTGGAAAAGTTGGCCCAACCTTGGCTCTACATGTACATATGTCCTAAACAAACCAAAACATGTAGAGAGGTCTATTAGGCTACCCTCGTATGGAGAAAGCTATAGGGGTAGACGATCCGAGGCCCCTGGTCCAGGGTTTCACCGAAGGAAGACCGCCGGAGCGTCGAAATCACATGAAAATTGCATGTGCCCCTAGGATATGTGTGTGAGAGTGGTTAAAGGTTGTTAGGTGCCATGTGTAGGCCCCATGTGTGACCCCCTTCCTGGACATGCGTTAACACTTAGTAAAATCCTGGATCTGTACGTGGAAAGTCTCGCCGCGTCACAACCGGGGCCTAGAATGTGGAAAAGTTGGCCCAACCTTGGCTCTACATGTACATATGTCCTAAACAAACCAAAACATGTAGAGAGGTCTATTAGGCTACCCTCGTATGGAGAAAGCTATAGGGGTAGACGATCCGAGGCCGCCGGTCTAGGGTTTCACCGAAGGAGGACGGCCGGAGCGTCGAAATCACATGAAAACTTGCATGTGCCCCTAGGATATGTGTGTGAGAGTGGTTAAAGGTTGTTAGGTGCCATGTGTAGGCCCCATGTGTGACCCATTTCCCGGACATGCGTTAACACTTAGTAAAATCCTAGATCTGTACGTGGAAAGTTGGGCCAACCTTGGCTCTACATGTACATATGTCCTAAACAAACCAAAACAAGTAGAGAGGTCCACCGGGCTACCCTCGTACGGAGATAGCTATAGGGGTAGACTATCCGGGGCCCCCGGTCTAGGGTTTCGCCGGAGGAAGACCGCCGGAGCGTTGAAATCACATGAAAACTTGAATGTGCCCCTAGGATATGTGTGTGAGAGTGGTAAAAGGTTGTTAGGTGCCATGTGTAGGCACCATGTGTGACCCCCTTCCCAGACATGCGTTAACACTTAGTAAAATCCTGGATCTGTACGTGGAAAGTCCCGCCGCGTCACAACCGGGGCCTAGAATGTGGAAAAGTTGGCCCAACCTTGGCTCTACATGTACATATGTCCTAAACAAACCAAGACATGTAGAGAGGTCTATTAGTCTACCCTCGTATGGAGAAAGCTATAGGGCTAGACGATCCGAGGCCCCCGGTCTAGGGTTTCACCGAAGGAAGACCGCCGGAGCATCGAAATCACATGAAAACTTGCATGTGCCCCTAGGATATATGTGTGATAGTGGTTAAAGGTTGTTAGGTGCCATGTGTAGGCCCCATGTGTGACCCCCTTCCTGGACATGCGTTAACACTTAGTAAAATCCTGGATCTGTACGTGGAAAGTCTCGCCGCGTCACAACCGGTGCCTAGAATGTGGCAAAGTTGGGCAAACCTTGGATCTACATGTACATATGTCCTAAAAAAACCAAAACAAGTAGAGAGGTCCACTAGGCTACCCTCGTACGAAGATAGCTATAGGGGCAGACGATCCGGGGACCCCGGTCTAGGGTTTCGCCGGAGGAAGAACGCTGGAGCATTGAAATCACATGAAAACTTGCATGTGCCTCTAGGATATGTGTGTGAGAGTGGTGCAAGGTTGTTAGGTGCCATGTGTAGGCCCCATGTGTGACCCCCTTCCCAACATGCGTTAACACTTAGTAAAATCCTGGATCTGTACGTGGAAAGTCCCGCCGCGTCACAACCGGGGCCTAGAATGTGGCAAAGTTGGCCCAACCTTAGCTCTAGATTTACATAAGTCGTAAACGAACCAAAACAAGTAGAGAGGTCCACCGGGCTACCCTCGTACGAAGATAGCTATTGGGGTAGACGATCCGGGACCCCCGGTCTAGGGTTTCGCTGGAGGAAGACCGTCGGAGCGTCGAAATCACATGAAAACTTGCATGTGCCCCTAGGATATGTGTGTGAGAGTGGTAAAATGTTTTTAGGTGCCGTGTGTAGGCCCCATGTGTGACCCCCTTCCCGGACATGCGTTAACACTTAGTAAAATCCTGGATCTGTACGTGGAAAGTCTCGCCGCGTCACAACCGGGGCCTAGAATGTGGCAAAATTGGGCCAACCTTGGATCTACATGTACATATGTCCTAAACAAACCAAAACAAGTAGAGAGGTCCACTGGGCTACCCTTGTACGGAGATAGCTATAGGGGTAGACGATCCGGGGCCACCGGTCTAGGGTTTCGCCGGAGGAAGACCACCGGAGCGTCGGAATCACATGAAAACTTGCATGTGCCCCTAGGATATGTGTGTGAGAGTGGTGAAAGGTTGTTAGGTGCCATGTGTAGGCCCCATGTGTGACCCCCTTCTCGGACATGCGTTAACACTTAGTAAAATCCTGGATCTGTACGTGGAAAGTCCCGCCGCGTCACAACCGGGGCCTAGAATGTGGCATAGTCGGCCCAACCTTAGCTCTAGATGTACATATGTCGTAAACGAACCAAAACAAGTAGAGAGGTCCACCGGGCTACCCTCGTACGGAGATAGCTATAGGGGTAGACTATCCGGGGCCCCCGGTCTTGGGTTTCGCCGGAGGAAGACCGCCGGAGCGTTGAAATCACATGAAAACTTGAATGTGCCCCTAGGATATCTGTGTGAGAGTGGTAAAAGGTTGTTAGGTGCCATGTGTAGGCCCCATGTGTGACCCCCTTCCCAGACATGCGTTAACACTTAGTAAAATTCTGGATCTGTACGTGGAAAGTCCCGCCGCGTCACAACCGGGGCCTAGAATGTGTCAAAGTTGGCCCAACCTTGGATCTACATGTACATATGTCCTAAACAAACCAAAAAAAGTAGAGAGGTCCACTGGGCTACCCTTGTACGGAGATAGCTATAGGGGTAGACGATCCGGGGCCACCGGTCTAGGGTTTCGCCGGAGGAAGACCACCGGAGCGTCGGAATCACATGAAAACTTGCATGTGCCCCTATTATATGTGTGTGAGAGTGGTGCAAGGTTGTTAGGTGCCATGTGTAGGCCCCATGTGTGACCCCCTTCCCGGACATGCGTTAACACTTAGTAAAATCCTGGATCTGTACGTGGAAAGTCCCGCCGTGTCACAACCGGGGACTAGAATGTGGCATAGTCGGCCCAACCTTAGCTCTAGATGTACATATGTCGTAAACGAACCAAAACAAGTAGAGAGGTCCACCGGTCTACCCTCGTACGGAGATAGCTATAGGGGTAGACTATCCGGGGGCCCCGGTCTAGGGTTTCGCCGGAGGAAGACCGCCAGAGCGTTGAAATCACATGAAAACTTGAATGTGCCCCTAGGATATGTGTGTGAGAGTGGTTAAAGGTTGTTAGGTGCCATGTGTAGGCCCCATGTGTGACCCCCTTCCCAGACATGCGTTAACACTTACTAAAATCCTGGATCTATACGTGGAAAGTCCCGCCGCGTCACAACCAGGGCCTAGAATGTGGAAAAGTTGGCCCAACCTTGGCTCTACATGTACATATGTCCTAAACAAACCAAAACATGTAGAGAGGTCTATTAGGCTACCCTCGTATGGAGAAAGCTATAGGGGTAGACGATCCGAGGCCCCCCGTCTAGGGTTTCACCGAAGGAGGACCGCCGGAGCGTCGAAATCACATGAAAACTTGCATGTGCCCCTAGGATATGTGTGTGAGAGTGGTTAAAGGTTGTTAGGTGCCATGTGTAGGCCCCATGTGTGACCCCCTTCCCGGACATGCGTTAACACTTAGTAAAATCCTAGATCTGTACGTGGAAAGTTGGGCCAACCTTGGCTCTACATGTACATATGTCCTAAACAAACCAAAACAAGTAGAGAGGTCCACCGGGCTACCCTCGTACGGAGATAGCTATAGGGGTAGACTATCCGGGGCCCCCGGTCTAGGGTTTCGCCGGAGGAAGACCGCCGGAGCGTTGAAATCACATGAAAACTTGAATGTGCCCCTAGTATATGTGTGTGAGAGTGGTAAAAGGTTGTTAGGTGCCATGTGTAGGCCCCATGTGTGACCACCTTCCCAGACATGCGTTAACACTTAGTAAAATCCTGGATCTGTACGTGGAAAGTCCCGCCGCGTCACAACCGGGGCCTAGAATGTGGAAAAGTTGGCCCAACCTTGGCTCTACATGTACATATGTCCTAAACAAACCAAAACATGTAGAGAGGTCTATTAGGCTACCCTCGTATGGAGAAAGCTATAGGGGTAGACGATCCGAGGCCCCCGGTCTAGGGTTTCACCGAAGGAAGACCGCCGGAGCGTCGAAATCTCATGAAAACTTGCATGTGCCCCTAGGATATGTGTGTGAGAGTGGTTAAAGGTTGTTAGGTGCCATGTGTAGGCCCCATGTGTGACCCCCTTCCTGGACATGCGTTAACACTTAGTAAAATCCTGGATCTGTACGTGGAAAGTCTCGCCGCGTCACAACCGGGGCCTAGAATGTGGCAAAGTTGGGCAAACCTTGGCTCTACATGTACATATGTCCTAAACAAACCAAAACAAGTAGAGAGGTCCACCGGGCTACCCTCGTACGGAGATAGCTATAGGGGTAGACTATCCGGGGCCCCCGGTCTAGGGTTTCGCCGGAGGAAGACCGCCGGAGCGTCGAAATCACATGAATACTTGAATGTGCCCCTAGGATATGTGTGTGAGAGTGGTCAAAGGTTGTTAGGTGCCATGTGTAGGCCCCATGTGTGACCCCCTCCCCGGACATGCGTTAACACTTAGTAAAATCCTGGATCTGTACGTGGAAAGTCCCGCCGCGTCACAACCGGGGCCTAGAATGTGGAAAAGTTGGCCCAACCTTGGATCTACATGTACATATGTCCTAAACAAACCAAAACAAGTCGAGAGGTCCACCGGGCTACCCTCGTACGAAGATAGCTATAGGGGTAGACGATCCGGGGCCCCCGGTCTAGGGTTTCGCCGGAGGAAGACCGCTGGAGCGTTGAAATCACAAGAAAACTTGCATGTGCCTCTAGGATATGTGTGTGAGAGTGGTGCAAGGTTGTTAGGTGCCATGTGTAGGCCCCATGTGTGAGCCCCTTCCCGGACATGCTTTAACACTTAGTAAAATCCTGGATCTGTACGTGGAAAGTCCCGCCGCGTAACAACCGGGGCCTAGAATGTGGCAAAGTTGGGCAAACCTTGGCTCTACATGTACATATGTCATAAACAAACCAAAACAAGTAGAGAGGTCCACCGGGCTACCCTCGTACGGAGATAGCTATAGGGGTAGACTATCAGGGGCCCCCGGTCTAGGGTTTCGCCGGAGGAAGACCGTCAGAGCGTCGAAATCACATGAAAACTTGCATGTGCCTCTAGGATATGTGTGTGAGAGTGGTGCAAGGTTGTTAGGTGCCATGTGTAGGCCCCATGTGTGAGCCCCTTCCCGGACATGCGTTAACACTTAGTAAAATCCTGGATCTGTACGTGGAAAGTCCCGCCGCGTCACAACCGGGGCCTAAAATGTGGCAAAGTTGGCCCAACCTTGGCTCTAGATGTAAAAATGTCCTAAACAAACCAAAACAAGTAGATAGGTCCACCGGGCTACCCTCGTACGGAGATAGATATAGGGGTAGACGATCCGGGGCCCCCGGTCTAGGGTTTCGCTGGAGGAAGACCGCCGGAGCGTCGAAATCACATGAAAACTTGCATGTGCCCCTAGGATATGTGTGTGAGTGTGGTGCAAGGTTGTTAGGTGCCATGTGTAGGCCAAATGTGTGACCCCCTTTCCGGACATGCGTTAACACTTATTAAAATCCTGGATCTGTACGTGGAAAGTCCCGCCGCGTCACAACCGGGGCCTAGAATGTGGCAAAGTTGGCTCAACCTTGGCTCTCCATGTACATATGTCCTAAACAAACCAAAACAAGTATAGAGGTCAATCAGGCTACCCTCGTACGGAGAAAGCTATAGGGGTAGACGATCCGGGGCCCCGGTCTAGGGTTTCGCTGGAGGAAGACCGCCGGAGCGTCGAAATCACATGAAAACTTGCATGTGCCCCTAGGATATGTGTGTGAGAGTGGTGCAAGGTTGTTAGGTGCCATGTGTAGGCCCCATGTGTGACCCCCTTCCCAGACATGCGTTAACACTTAGTAAAATCCTGGATCTGTACGTGGAAAGTCCCGCCGCGTCACAACCGGGACCTAGAATGTGGCAAAGTCGGCCCAACCTTAGCTCTAGATGTACATATGTCCTAAACAAACCAAAACAAGTAGAGAGGTCTACCGGGCTACCCTCGTACGGAGATAGCTATAGGGGTAGACGATTCGGGGGGCCCGGTCTAGGGTTTCGCCGGAGGAAGCCGCCGGAGCGTCGAAATCACATGAGAACTTGCATGTGCCCCTAGGATATGTGTGTGAGAGCGGTGCAAGGTTGTTAGGTGCCATGTGTAGGCCCCATGTGTGCCCCCCTTCCCGGACATGCGTTAACACTTAGTAAAATCCTGGATCTGTACGTGGAAAGTCCCGCCGCGTCACAACTGGGGCCTAGAATGTGGCAAAGTCGGCCCAACCTTATCCCTAGATGTACATATGTCCTAAATGAACCAAAACAAGTAGAGAG
This sequence comes from Avena sativa, assembly GCA_916181665.1. Classification (NCBI taxonomy): domain Eukaryota; kingdom Viridiplantae; phylum Streptophyta; class Magnoliopsida; order Poales; family Poaceae; genus Avena; species Avena sativa. Next base: position 197,227,689 of record OV702286.1, read on the forward strand.
GTCCATCGGGCTACCCTCGTACAGAGATAGCTATAGGGGTAGACGATCCGGGGCCCCGGTCTAGGGTTTCGCCGGAGGAAGACCGCCGGAGCGTCGAAATCACATGAAAACTTGCATGTGCCCCTAGGATATGTGTGTGAGAGTGGTTAAAGGTTGTTAGGTGCCGTGTGTAGGCCCCATGTGTGACCCCCTTCCCGGACATGCGTTAACACTTAGTAAAATCCTGGATATATACGTGGAAAGTCCCGCCGCGTCACAACCGGGGCCTAGAATGTGGAAAAGTTGGCCCAACCTTGGCTCTACATGTACATATGTCCTAAACAAACCAAAACATGTAGAGAGGTCCATTAGGCTACCCTCGTATGGAGAAAGCTATAGGGGTAGACGATCCGGGGCCCTCGGTCTAGGGTTTCACCGAAGGAAGACCGCCGGAGCGTCGGAATCACATGAAAACTTGCATGTGCCCCTAGGATATGTGTGTGAGAGTGGTTAAAGGTTGTTAGGTGCCATGTGTAGGCCCCATGTGTGACCCCCTTCCTGGACATGCGTTAACACTTAGTAAAATCCTGGATCTGTACGTGGAAAGTCCCGCCGCGTCACAACCGGTGCCTAGAATGTGGCAAAGTTGGGCAAACCTTGGATCTACATGTACATATGTCCTAAACAAACCAAAAGTAGATAGGTCCACCGGTCTACCCTCGTACGAATATAGCTATAGGGGTAGACGATCCGCGGCCCCCGGTCTAGGGTTTCGCCGGAGGAAGACCGCTGGAGCGTTGAAATCACATGAAAACTTGCATGTGACTATAGGATATGTGTGTGAGATTGGTGCAAGGTTGTTAGATGCCTTGTGTAAGCCCCATGCGTGAGCCCCTTCCCGGACATGCGTTAACACTTAGTAAAATCCTGGATCTGTACGTGGAAAGTCCCGCCGCGTCACAACCGGGGCCTAAAATGTGGCAAAGTTGGCCCAAACTTGGCTCTAGATGTACATATGTCCTAAACAAACCAAAACAAGTAGAGAGGTCCACCGGGCTACCCTCGTACGGAGATAGCTATAGGGGTAGACTATCCGGGGCCCCCGGTCTAGGGTTTCGCCGGAGGAAGACCGCCGGAGCGTCGAAATCACATGAATACTTGAATGTGCCCCTAGGATATGTGTGTGAGAGTGGTCAAAGGTTGTTAGGTGCCATGTGTAGGCCCCATGTGTGACCCCCTCCCCGGACATGCGTTAACACTTAGTAAAATCCTGGATCTGTACGTGGAAAGTCCCGCCGCGTCACAACCGGGGCCTAGAATGTGGAAAAGTTGGCCCAACCTTGGATCTACATGTACATATGTCCTAAACAAACCAAAACAAGTCGAGAGGTCCACCGGGCTACCCTCGTACGAAGATAGCTATAGGGGTAGACGATCCGGGGCCCCCGGTCTAGGGTTTCGCCGGAGGAAGACCGCTGGAGCGTTGAAATCACAAGAAAACTTGCATGTGCCTCTAGGATATGTGTGTGAGAGTGGTGCAAGGTTGTTAGGTGCCATGTGTAGGCCCCATGTGTGAGCCCCTTCCCGGACATGCGTTAACACTTAGTAAAATCCTGGATCTGTACGTGGAAAGTCCCGCCGCGTAACAACCGGGGCCTAGAATGTGGCAAAGTTGGGCAAACCTTGGCTCTACATGTACATATGTCATAAACAAACCAAAACAAGTAGAGAGGTCCACCGGGCTACCCTCGTACGGAGATAGCTATAGGGGTAGACTATCAGGGGCCCCCGGTCTAGGGTTTCGCCGGAGGAAGACCGTCAGAGCGTCGAAATCACATGAAAACTTGCATGTGCCTCTAGGATATGTGTGTGAGAGTGGTGCAAGGTTGTTAGGTGCCATGTGTAGGCCCCATGTGTGAGCCCCTTCCCGGACATGCGTTAACACTTAGTAAAATCCTGGATCTGTACGTGGAAAGTCCCGCCGCGTCACAACCGGGGCCTAAAATGTGGCAAAGTTGGCCCAACCTTGGCTCTAGATGTAAAAATGTCCTAAACAAACCAAAACAAGTAGATAGGTCCACCGGGCTACCCTCGTACGGAGATAGCTATAGGGGTAGACGATCCGGGGCCCCCGGTCTAGGGTTTCGCCGGAGGAAGACCGCCGGAGCGTCGAAATCACATGAAAACTTGCATGTGCCCCTAGGATATGTGTGTGAGTGTGGTGCAAGGTTGTTAGGTGCCATGTGTAGGCCAAATGTGTGACCCCCTTTCCGGACATGCGTTAACACTTATTAAAATCCTGGATCTGTACGTGGAAAGTCCCGCCGCGTCACAACCGGGGCCTAGAATGTGGCAAAGTTGGCTCAACCTTGGCTCTCCATGTACATATGTCCTAAACAAACCAAAACAAGTATAGAGGTCAAGCAGGCTACCCTCGTACGGAGAAAGCTATAGGGGTAGACGATCCGGGGCCCCGGTCTAGGGTTTCGCTGGAGGAAGACCGCCGGAGCGTCGAAATCACATGAAAACTTGCATGTGCCCCTAGGATATGTGTGTGAGAGTGGTGCAAGGTTGTTAGGTGCCATGTGTAGGCCCCATGTGTGACCCCCTTCCCAGACATGCGTTAACACTTAGTAAAATCCTGGATCTGTACGTGGAAAGTCCCGCCGCGTCACAACCGGGACCTAGAATGTGGCAAAGTCGGCCCAACCTTAGCTCTAGATGTACATATGTCCTAAACAAACCAAAACAAGTAGAGAGGTCTACCGGGCTACCCTCGTACGGAGATAGCTATAGGGGTAGACGATTCGGGGGGCCCGGTCTAGGGTTTCGCCGGAGGAAGCCGCCGGAGCGTCGAAATCACATGAGAACTTGCATGTGCCCCTAGGATATGTGTGTGAGAGCGGTGCAAGGTTGTTAGGTGCCATGTGTAGGCCCCATGTGTGCCCCCCTTGTCGGACATGCGTTAACACTTAGTAAAATCCTGGATCTGTACGTGGAAAGTCCCGCCGCGTCACAACTGGGGCCTAGAATGTGGCAAAGTCGGCCCAACCTTATCCCTAGATGTACATATGTCCTAAATGAACCAAAACAAGTAGAGAGGTCCATCGGGCTACCCTCGTACGGAGATAGCTATAGGGGTAGACGATCCGGGGGCCCCGGTCTAGGGTTTCGCCGGAGGAAGACCGCCGGAGCGTCGAAATCACATGAAAACTTGCATGTGCCCCTAGGATATGTGTGTGAGAGTGGTTAAAGGTTGTTAGGTGCCGTGTGTAGGCCCCATGTGTGACCCCCTTCCCGGACATGCGTTAACACTTAGTAAAATCCTGGATATATACGTGGAAAGTCCCGCCGCGTCACAACCGGGGCCTAGAATGTGGAAAAGTTGGCCCAACCTTGGCTCTACATGTACATATGTCCTAAACAAACCAAAACATGTAGAGAGGTCCATTAGGCTACCCTCGTATGGAGAAAGCTATAGGGGTAGACGATCCGGGGCCCTCGGTCTAGGGTTTCACCGAAGGAAGACCGCCGGAGCGTCGGAATCACATGAAAACTTGCATGTGCCCCTAGGATATGTGTGTGAGAGTGGTTAAAGGTTGTTAGGTGCCATGTGTAGGCCCCATGTGTGACCCCCTTCCTGGACATGCGTTAACACTTAGTAAAATCCTGGATCTGTACGTGGAAAGTCCCGCCGCGTCACAACCGGTGCCTAGAATGTGGCAAAGTTGGGCAAACCTTGGATCTACATGTACATATGTCCTAAACAAACCAAAAGTAGATAGGTCCACCGGTCTACCCTCGTACGAATATAGCTATAGGGGTAGACGATCCGCGGCCCCCGGTCTAGGGTTTCGCCGGAGGAAGACCGCTGGAGCGTTGAAATCACATGAAAACTTGCATGTGACTATAGGATATGTGTGTGAGATTGGTGCAAGGTTGTTAGATGCCTTGTGTAAGCCCCATGCGTGAGCCCCTTCCCGGACATGCGTTAACACTTAGTAAAATCCTGGATCTGTACGTGGAAAGTCCCGCCGCGTCACAACCGGGGCCTAAAATGTGGCAAAGTTGGCCCAAACTTGGCTCTAGATGTACATATGTCCTAAACAAACCAAAACAAGTAGAGAGGTCCACCGGGCTACCCTCGTACGGAGATAGCTATAGGGGTAGACGATCCGGGGCCCCCGGTCTAGGGTTTCGCCGGAGGAAGACCGCCGGAGCGTCGGAATCACATGAAAACTTGCATGTGCCCCTAGGATATGTGTGTGAGAGTGGTTAAAGGTTCTTATGTCCATGTGTAGGCCCCATGTGTGACCCCCTTCCCGGACATGCGTTAACACTTAGTAAAATCCTGGATCTGTACGTGGAAAGTCCCGCCGCGTCACAACCAGGGCCTAGAATGTGGCAAAGTTGGGCAAACCTTGGATCTACATGTACATATGTCCTAAACAAACCAAAAGTAGATAGGTCCACCGGGCTACCCTCGTACGAAGATAGCTATAGGAGTAGACGATCCTCGGCCCCCGGTCTAGGGTTTCGCCGGAGGAAGACCGCTGGAGCGTTGAAATCACATGAAAACTTGCATGTGACTATAGGATATGTGTGTGAGAGTGGTGCAAGGTTTTTAGATGCCTTGTGTAAGCCCCATGTGTGAGCCCCTTCCCGGACATGCGTTAACACTTAGTAAAATCCTGGATCTGTACGTGGAAAGTCCCGCCGCATCACAACCGGGGCCTAAAATGTGGCAAAGTTGGCCCAAACTTGGCTCTAGATGTACATATGTCCTAAACAAACCAAAACAAGTAGAGAGGTCCACCGGGCTACCCTCGTACGGAGATAGCTATAGGGGTAGACGATCCGGGGCCGCCGGTCTAGGGTTTCGCCGGAGGAAGACCGCCGGAGCGTCGAAATCACATGAAAACTTGCATGTGCCCCTAGGATATGTGTGTGAGAGTGGTGCAAGGTTGTTAGGTGCCATGTGTAGGCCCCATGTGTGACCCCCTTCCTGGACATGCGTTAACACTTAGTAAAATCCTGGATCTGTACGTGGAAAGTCCCGCCGCGTCACAACTGGTGCCTAGAATGTGGCAAAGTTGGGCAAACCTTGGATCTACATGTACATATGTCCTAAACAAACCAAAAGTAGATAGGTCCACCGGGCTACCCTCGTACGAAGATAGCTATAGGGGTAGACGATCCGCGGCCCCCGGTCTAGGGTTTCGCCGGAGGAAGACCGCTGGAGCGTTGAAATCATATGAAAACTTGCATGTGACTATAGGATATGTGTGTGAGAGTGGTGCAAGGTTGTTAGATGCCTTGTGTAAGCCCCATGTGTGAGCCCCTTCCCGGACATGCGTTAACACTTAGTAAAATCCTGGATCTGTACGTGGAAAGTCCCGCCGCGTCACAACCGGGGCCTAAAATGTGGCAAAGTTGGCCCAAACTTGGCTCTAGATGTACATATGTCCTAAACAAACCAAAACAAGTATAGAGGTCCACCGGGCTACCCTCGTACGGAGATAGCTATAGGGGTAGACGATCCGGGGCCCCCGGTCTAGGGTTTCGCCGGAGGAAGACCGCCGGAGCGTCGAAATCACATGAAAACTTGCATGTGCCCCTAGGATATGTGTGTGAGAGTGGTTAAAGGTTGTTAGGTGCCATGTGTAGGCCCCATGTGTGACCCCCTTCCTGGACATGCGTTAACACTTAGTAAAATCCTGGATCTGTACGTGGAAAGTCCCGCCGCGCCACAACCGGTGCCTAGAATGTGGCAAAGTTGGGCAAACCTTGGATCTACATGAACATATGTCCTAAACAAACCAAAAGTAGATAGGTCCACCGGGCTACCCTCGTACGAAGATAGCTATAGGGGTAGACGATCTGCGGCCCCCGGTCTAGGGTTTCGCCGGAGGAAGACCGCTGGAGCGTTGAAATCACATGAAAACTTGCATGTGACTATAGGATATGTGTGTGAGAGTGGTGCAAGGTTGTTAGATGCCTTGTGTAAGCCCCATGTGTGAGCCCCTTTCCGGACATGCGTTAACACTTAGTAAAATCCTAGATCTGTACGTGGAAAGTCCCGCCGCGTCACAACCGGGGCCTATAATGTGGCAAAGTTGGTCCAACCTTGGCTCTCCATGTACATATGTCCTAAACAAACCAAAACAAGTAGAGAGGTCAATCAGGATACCCTCGTACGGAGAAAGCTATAGGGGTAGACGATCCGGGGCCCCGGTCTAGGGTTTCGCCGGAGGAAGACCGCCGGAGCGTCAAAATCACATGAAAACTTGCATGTGCCCCTAGGATATGTGTATGAGAGTGGTGCAAGGTTGTTAGGTGCCATGTGTAGGCCTCATGTGTGACCCCCTTCCCGGACATGCGTTAACACTTAGTAAAATCCTGGATCTGTACGTGGAAAGTCCCGCCGCGTCAGAACCGGGGCCTAGAATGTGGCAAAGTTGGCCCAACCTTGGCTCTACATGTACATATCTCCTAAACAAACCAAAACAAGTAGAGAGGTCCACCGGGCTACCCTCGTACGGAGATAGCTATAGGGGTAGATGATCCGGGGCCCCCGGTCTAGGGTTTCGCCGGAGGAAGACCGCCGGAGCGTCGAAATCACATGAAAACTTGCATGTGCCCCTAGGATATGTGTGTGAGAGTGGTTAAAGGTTGTTAGGTGCCATGTGTAGGCCCCATGTGTGACCCCCTTCCCGGACATGCGTTAACACTTAGTAAAATCCTGGATCTGTACGTGGAAAGTCCCGCCGCGTCACAACCGGGGCCTAGAATGTGGAAAAGTTGGCCCAACCTTGGCTCTACATGTACATATGTCCTAAACAAACCAAAACATGTAGAGAGGTCCATTAGGCTACCCTCGTATGGAGAAAGCTATAGGGGTAGACGATCCGGGGCCCTCGGTCTAGGGTTTCACCGAAGGAAGACCGCCGGAGCGTCGGAATCACATGAAAACTTGCATGTGCCCCTAGGATATGTGTGTGAGAGTGGTTAAAGGTTGTTAGGTGCCATGTGTAGGCCCCATGTGTGACCCCCTTCCTGGACATGCGTTAACACTTAGTAAAATCCTGGATCTGTACGTGGAAAGTCCCGCCGCGTCACAACCGGTGCCTAGAATGTGGCAAAGTTGGGCAAACCTTGGATCTACATGTACATATGTCCTAAACAAACCAAAAGTAGATAGGTCCACCGGTCTACCCTCGTACGAAGATAGCTATAGGGGTAGACGATCCGCGGCCCCCGGTCTAGGGTTTCGCCGGAGGAAGACCGCTGGAGCGTTGAAATCACATGAAAACTTGCATGTGACTATAGGATATGTGTGTGAGATTGGTGCAAGGTTGTTAGATGCCTTGTGTAAGCCCCATGTGTGAGCCCCTTCCCGGACATGCGTTAACACTTACTAAAATCCTGGATCTGTACGTGGAAAGTCCCGCCGCGTCACAACCGGGGCCTAAAATGTGGCAAAGTTGGCCCAAACTTGGCTCTAGATGTACATATGTCCTAAACAAACCAAAACAAGTAGAGAGGTCCACCGGGCTACCCTCGTACGGAGATAGCTATAGGGGTAGACGATCCGGGGCCCCCGGTCTAGGGTTTCGCCGGAGGAAGACCGCCGGAGCGTCGAAATCACATGAAAACTTGCATGTGCCCCTAGGATATGTGTGTGAGAGTGGTTAAAGGTTGTTAGGTCCATGTGTAGGCCCCATGTGTGACCCCCTTCCCGGACATGCGTTAACACTTAGTAAAATCCTGGATCTGTACGTGGAATGTCCCGCCGCGTCACAACCAGGGCCTAGAATGTGGCAAAGTTGGGAAAACCTTGGATCTACATGTACATATGTCCTAAACAAACCAAAAGTAGATAGGTCCACCGGGCTACCCTCGTACGAAGATAGCTATAGGGGTAGACGATCCTCGGCCCCCGGTCTAGGGTTTCGCCGGAGGAAGACCGCTGGAGCGTTGAAATCACATGAAAACTTGCATGTGACTATAGGATATGTGTGTGAGAGTGGTGCAAGGTTGTTAGATGCCTTGTGTAAGCCCCATGTGTGAGCCCCTTCCCGGACATGGGTTAACACTTAGTAAAATCCTGGATCTGTACGTGGAAAGTCCCGCCGCGTCACAACCGGGGCCTAAAATGTGGCAAAGTTGGCCCAAACTTGGCTCTAGATGTACATATGTCCTAAACAAACCAAAACAAGTAGAGAGGTCCACCGGGCTACCCTCGTACGGAGATAGCTATAGGGGTAGACGATCCGGGGCCGCCGGTCTAGGGTTTCGCCGGAGGAAGACCGCCGGAGCGTCGAAATCACATGAAAACTTGCATGTGCCCCTAGGATATGTGTGTGAGAGTGGTGCAAGGTTGTTAGGTGCCATGTGTAGGCCCCATGTGTGACCCCCTTCCTGGACATGCGTTAACACTTAGTAAAATCCTGGATCTGTACGTGGAAAGTCCCGCCGCGTCACAACTGGTGCCTAGAATGTGGCAAAGTTGGGCAAACCTTGGATCTACATGTACATATGTCCTAAACAAACCAAAAGTAGATAGGTCCACCGGGCTACCCTCGTACGAAGATAGCTATAGGGGTAGACGATCCGCGGCCCCCGGTCTAGGGTTTCGCCGGAGGAAGACCGCTGGAGCGTTGAAATCATATGAAAACTTGCATGTGACTATAGGATATGTGTGTGAGAGTGGTGCAAGGTTGTTAGATGCCTTGTGTAAGCCCCATGTGTGAGCCCCTTCCCGGACATGCGTTAACACTTAGTAAAATCCTGGATCTGTACGTGGAAAGTCCCGCCGCGTCACAACCGGGGCCTAAAATGTGGCAAAGTTGGCCCAAACTTGGCTCTAGATGTACATATGTCCTAAACAAACCAAAACAAGTATAGAGGTCCACCGGGCTACCCTCGTACGGAGATAGCTATAGGGGTAGACGATCCGGGGCCCCCGGTCTAGGGTTTCGCCGGAGGAAGACCGCCGGAGCGTCGAAATCACATGAAAACTTGCATGTGCCCCTAGGATATGTGTGTGAGAGTGGTTAAAGGTTGTTAGGTGCCATGTGTAGGCCCCATGTGTGACCCCCTTCCTGGACATGCGTTAACACTTAGTAAAATCCTGGATCTGTACGTGGAAAGTCCCGCCGCGCCACAACCGGTGCCTAGAATGTGGCAAAGTTGGGCAAACCTTGGATCTACATGAACATATGTCCTAAACAAACCAAAAGTAGATAGGTCCACCGGGCTACCCTCGTACGAAGATAGCTATAGGGGTAGACGATCTGCGGCCCCCGGTCTAGGGTTTCGCCGGAGGAAGACCGCTGGAGCGTTGAAATCACATGAAAACTTGCATGTGACTATAGGATATGTGTGTGAGAGTGGTGCAAGGTTGTTAGATGCCTTGTGTAAGCCCCATGTGTGAGCCCCTTTCCGGACATGCGTTAACACTTAGTAAAATCCTAGATCTGTACGTGGAAAGTCCCGCCGCGTCACAACCGGGGCCTATAATGTGGCAAAGTTGGTCCAACCTTGGCTCTCCATGTACATATGTCCTAAACAAACCAAAACAAGTAGAGAGGTCAATCAGGATACCCTCGTACGGAGAAAGCTATAGGGGTAGACGATCCGGGGCCCCGGTCTAGGGTTTCGCCGGAGGAAGACCGTCGGAGCGTCGAAATCACATGAAAACTTGCATGTGCCCCTAGGATATGTGTGTGAGAGTGGTGCAAGGTTGTTAGGTGCCATGTGTAGGCCCCATGTGTGACCCCCTTCCCGGACATGCGTTATTACTTAGTAAAATCATGGATCTATACATGGAAAGTCCCGCCGCGTCACAACCGGGACCTAGAATGTGGCAAAGTTGGCCCAACCTTGGCTCTACATGTACATATGTCCTAAACAAACGAAAACAAGTAGAGAGGTCTACCGGGCTACCCTCGTATAGACATAGCTATAGGGCTAGACGACCCGGGACCCCCGGTCTAGAGTTTTGCCGGAGGAAGACCGCCGGAGCGTCAAAATCACATGAAAACTTGCATGTGCCCCTAGGATATGTGTATGAGAGTGGTGCAAGGTTGTTAGGTGCCATGTGTAGGCCTCATGTGTGACCCCCTTCCCGGACATGCGTTAACACTTAGTAAAATCCTGGATCTGTACGTGGAAAGTCCCGCCGCGTCAGAACCGGGGCCTAGAATGTGGCAAAGTTGGCCCAACCTTGGCTCTCCATGTACATATGTCCTAAACAAACCAAAACAAGTAGAGAGGTCAATCAGGCTACCCTCGTACGGAGAAAGCTATAGGGGTAGACGATCCGGGGCCCCGGTCTAGGGTTTCGCCGGAGGAAGACCGTCGGAGCATCGAAATCACATGAAAACTTGCATGTGCCCCTAGGATATGTGTGTGAGAGTGGTGCAAGGTTGTTAGGTGCCATGTGTAGGCCCCATGTGTGACCCCCTTCCCAGACATGCGTTATTACTTAGTAAAATCATGGATCTGTACGTGGAAAGTCCCGCCGCGTCACAACCGGGGCCTAGAATGTGGCAAAGTTGGCCCAACCTTGGCTCTACATGTACATATGTCTTAAACAAACCAAAACAAGTAGAGAGGTCTACCGGGCTACCCTCGTATGGACATAGCTATAGGGGTAGACGACCCGGGACCCCCGGTCCAGAGTTTTGCCGGAGGAAGACCGCCGGAGCATCGAAATCACATGAAAACTTGCATGTGCCCCTAGGATATGTGTGTGAGAGTGGTGCAAGGTTGTTAGGTGCCATGTGTAGGCCCCATGTGTGAGCCCCTTCCCGGACATGCGTTAACACTTAGTAAAATCCTGGATCTGTACGTGGAAAGTCCCGCCGCGTCACAACCGGGGCCTAGAATGTGGCAAAGTTGGACCAACCTTGGCTCTAGATGTACATAATGTCCTAAACAAACCAAAACAAGTAGAGAGGTCCACCGGGCTACCCTCGTACGGAGATAGCTATAGGGGTAGACGATCCGGGGCCCCCGGTCTAGGGTTTCACCGGAGGAAGACCGCCGGAGCGTCAAAATCACATGAAAACTTGCATGTGCCCCTAGGATATGTGTGTGAGAGTGGTGCAAGGTTGTTAGGTGCCATGTGTAGGCCCCATGTGTGACCCCCTTCCCGGACATGCGTTAACACTTAGTAAAATCCTGGATCTGTACGTGGAAAGTCCCGCCGCGTCACAACCGGGGCCTAGAATGTGGAAAAGTTGGCCCAACCTTGGCTCTACATGTACATATGTCCTAAACAAACCAAAACAAGTAGAGATGTCTACCGGGCTACCCTCGTATGGACATAGCTAGAGGGGTAGACGACCCGGGACCCCGGTCTAGAGTTTTGCCGGAGGAAGACGGCCGGAGCGTCAAAATCACATGAAAACTTGCATGTGCCCCTAGGATATGTGTCTGAGAGTGGTGCAAGGTTGTTAGGTGCCATGTGTAGGCCTCATGTGTGACCCCCTTGCCGGACATGCGTTAACACTTAGTAAAATCCTGGATCTGTACGTGGAAAGTCCTGCCGCGTCACAACGGGGCCTAGAATGTGGAAAAGTTGGCCCAACCTTGGATCTACATGTACATATGTCCTAAACAAACCAAAACAAGTAGAGAGGTCCATCAGGCTACCCTCGTACGGAGAAAGCTATAGGGGTAGACGATCCGGGGCCCCCGGTCTAGGGTTTCGCCGGAGGAATTCCGTCGGAGCATCGAAATCACATGAAAACTTGCATGTGCCCCTAGGATATGTGTGTGAGAGTGGTGCAAGGTTGTTAGGTGCCATGTGTAGGCCTCATGTGTGACCCCCTTCCCGGACATGCGTTACCACTTAGTAAAATCCTGGATCTGTACGTGGAAAGTCCCGCCGCGTCAGAACCGGGGCCTAGAATGTGGCAAAGTTGGCCCAACCTTGGCTCTCCATGTACATATGTCCTAAACAAACCAAAACAAGTAGAGAGGTCAATCAGGCTACCCTCGTACGGAGAAAGCTATAGGGGTAGACGATCCGGGGCCCCGGTCTAGGGTTTCGCCGGAGGAAGACCGTCGGAGCATCGAAATCACATGAAAACTTGCATGTGCCCCTAGGATATGTGTGTGAGAGTGGTGCAAGGTTGTTAGGTGCCATGTGTAGGCCCCATGTGTGACCCCCTTCCCGGACAAGCGTTATTACTTAGTAAAATCATGGATCTGTACGTGGAAAGTCCCGCCGCGTCACAACCGGGGCCTAGAATGTGGCAAAGTTGGCCCAACCTTGGCTCTACATGTACATATGTCTTAAACAAACCAAAACAAGTAGAGAGGTCTACCGGGCTACCCTCGTATGGACATAGCTATAGGGGTAGACGACCCGGGACCCCCGGTCCAGAGTTTTGCCGGAGGAAGACCGCCGGAGCATCGAAATCACATGAAAACTTGCATGTGCCCCTAGGATATGTGTGTGAGAGTGGTGCAAGGTTGTTAGGTGCCATGTGTAGGCCCCATGTGTGAGCCCCTTCCCGGACATGCGTTAACACTTAGTAAAATCCTGGATCTGTACGTGGAAAGTCTCGCCGCGTCACAACCGGGGCCTAGAATGTGGCAAAGTTGGACCAACCTTGGCTCTAGATGTACATAATGTCCTAAACAAACCAAAACAAGTAGAGAGGTCCACCGGGCTACCCTCGTACGAAGATAGCTATAGGGGTAGATGATCTGCGGCCCCCGGTCTAGGGTTTCGCCGGAGGAAGACCGCTGGAGCGTTGAAATCACATGAAAACTTGCATGTGACTATAGGATATGTGTGTGAGAGTGGTGCAAGGTTGTTAGATGCCTTGTGTAAGCCCCATGTGTGAGCCCCTTTCCGGACATGCGTTAACACTTAGTAAAATCCTAGATCTGTACGTGGAAAGTCCCGCCGCGTCACAACCGGGGCCTATAATGTGGCAAAGTTGGTCCAACCTTGGCTCTCCATGTACATATGTCCTAAACAAACCAAAACAAGTAGAGAGGTCAATCAGGATACCCTCGTACGGAGAAAGCTATAGGGGTAGACGATCCGGGGCCCCGGTCTAGGGTTTCGCCGGAGGAAGACCGTCGGAGCGTCGAAATCACATGAAAACTTGCATGTGCCCCTAGGATATGTGTGTGAGAGTGGTGCAAGGTTGTTAGGTGCCATGTGTAGGCCCCATGTGTGACCCCCTTCCCGGACATGCGTTATTACTTAGTAAAATCATGGATCTATACATGGAAAGTCCCGCCGCGTCACAACCGGGACCTAGAATGTGGCAAAGTTGGCCCAACCTTGGCTCTACATGTACATATGTCCTAAACAAACGAAAACAAGTAGAGAGGTCTACCGGGCTACCCTCGTATAGACATAGCTATAGGGCTAGACGACCCGGGACCCCCGGTCTAGAGTTTTGCCGGAGGAAGACCGCCGGAGCGTCAAAATCACATGAAAACTTGCATGTGCCCCTAGGATATGTGTATGAGAGTGGTGCAAGGTTGTTAGGTGCCATGTGTAGGCCTCATGTGTGACCCCCTTCCCGGACATGCGTTAACACTTAGTAAAATCCTGGATCTGTACGTGGAAAGTCCCGCCGCGTCAGAACCGGGGCCTAGAATGTGGCAAAGTTGGCCCAACCTTGGCTCTCCATGTACATATGTCCTAAACAAACCAAAACAAGTAGAGAGGTCAATCAGGCTACCCTCGTACGGAGAAAGCTATAGGGGTAGACGATCCGGGGCCCCGGTCTAGGGTTTCGCCGGAGGAAGACCGTCGGAGCATCGAAATCACATGAAAACTTGCATGTGCCCCTAGGATATGTGTGTGAGAGTGGTGCAAGGTTGTTAGGTGCCATGTGTAGGCCCCATGTGTGACCCCCTTCCCGGACATGCGTTATTACTTAGTAAAATCATGGATCTGTACGTGGAAAGTCCCGCCGCGTCACAACCGGGGCCTAGAATGTGGCAAAGTTGGCCCAACCTTGGCTCTACATGTACATATGTCTTAAACAAACCAAAACAAGTAGAGAGGTCTACCAGGCTACCCTCGTATGGACATAGCTATAGGGGTAGACGACCCGGGACCCCCGGTCCAGAGTTTTGCCGGAGGAAGACCGCCGGAGCATCGAAATCACATGAAAACTTGCATGTGCCCCTAGGATATGTGTGTGAGAGTGGTGCAAGGTTGTTAGGTGCCATGTGTAGGCCCCATGTGTGACCCCCTTCCCAGACATGCGTTATTACTTAGTAAAATCATGGATCTGTACGTGGAAAGTCCCGCCGCGTCACAACCGGGGCCTAGAATGTGGCAAAGTTGGCCCAACCTTGGCTCTACATGTACATATGTCTTAAACAAACCAAAACAAGTAGAGAGGTCTACCGGGCTACCCTCGTATGGACATAGCTATAGGGGTAGACGACCCGGGACCCCCGGTCCAGAGTTTTGCCGGAGGAAGACCGCCGGAGCATCGAAATCACATGAAAACTTGCATGTGCCCCTAGGATATGTGTGTGAGAGTGGTGCAAGGTTGTTAGGTGCCATGTGTAGGCCCCATGTGTGAGCCCCTTCCCGGACATGCGTTAACACTTAGTAAAATCCTGGATCTGTACGTGGAAAGTCCCGCCGCGTCACAACCGGGGCCTAGAATGTGGCAAAGTTGGACCAACCTTGGCTCTAGATGTACATAATGTCCTAAACAAACCAAAACAAGTAGAGAGGTCCACCGGGCTACCCTCGTACGGAGATAGCTATAGGGGTAGACGATCCGGGGCCCCCGGTCTAGGGTTTCACCGGAGGAAGACCGCCGGAGCGTCAAAATCACATGAAAACTTGCATGTGCCCCTAGGATATGTGTGTGAGAGTGGTGCAAGGTTGTTAGGTGCCATGTGTAGGCCCCATGTGTGACCCCCTTCCCGGACATGCGTTAACACTTAGTAAAATCCTGGATCTGTACGTGGAAAGTCCCGCCGCGTCACAACCGGGGCCTAGAATGTGGAAAAGTTGGCCCAACCTTGGCTCTACATGTACATATGTCCTAAACAAACCAAAACAAGTAGAGATGTCTACCGGGCTACCCTCGTATGGACATAGCTAGAGGGGTAGACGACCCGGGACCCCGGTCTAGAGTTTTGCCGGAGGAAGACGGCCGGAGCGTCAAAATCACATGAAAACTTGCATGTGCCCCTAGGATATGTGTCTGAGAGTGGTGCAAGGTTGTTAGGTGCCATGTGTAGGCCTCATGTGTGACCCCCTTCCCGGACATGCGTTAACACTTAGTAAAATCCTGGATCTGTACGTGGAAAGTCCTGCCGCGTCACAACGGGGCCTAGAATGTGGAAAAGTTGGCCCAACCTTGGATCTACATGTACATATGTCCTAAACAAACCAAAACAAGTAGAGAGGTCCATCAGGCTACCCTCGTACGGAGAAAGCTATAGGGGTAGACGATCCGGGGCCCCCGGTCTAGGGTTTCGCCGGAGGAATTCCGTCGGAGCATCGAAATCACATGAAAACTTGCATGTGCCCCTAGGATATGTGTGTGAGAGTGGTGCAAGGTTGTTAGGTGCCATGTGTAGGCCTCATGTGTGACCCCCTTCCCGGACATGCGTTACCACTTAGTAAAATCCTGGATCTGTACGTGGAAAGTCCCGCCGCGTCAGAACCGGGGCCTAGAATGTGGCAAAGTTGGCCCAACCTTGGCTCTCCATGTACATATGTCCTAAACAAACCAAAACAAGTAGAGAGGTCAATCAGGCTACCCTCGTACGGAGAAAGCTATAGGGGTAGACGATCCGGGGCCCCGGTCTAGGGTTTCGCCGGAGGAAGACCGTCGGAGCATCGAAATCACATGAAAACTTGCATGTGCCCCTAGGATATGTGTGTGAGAGTGGTGCAAGGTTGTTAGGTGCCATGTGTAGGCCCCATGTGTGACCCCCTTCCCGGACAAGCGTTATTACTTAGTAAAATCATGGATCTGTACGTGGAAAGTCCCGCCGCGTCACAACCGGGGCCTAGAATGTGGCAAAGTTGGCCCAACCTTGGCTCTACATGTACATATGTCTTAAACAAACCAAAACAAGTAGAGAGGTCTACCGGGCTACCCTCGTATGGACATAGCTATAGGGGTAGACGACCCGGGACCCCCGGTCCAGAGTTTTGCCGGAGGAAGACCGCCGGAGCATCGAAATCACATGAAAACTTGCATGTGCCCCTAGGATATGTGTGTGAGAGTGGTGCAAGGTTGTTAGGTGCCATGTGTAGGCCCCATGTGTGAGCCCCTTCCCGGACATGCGTTAACACTTAGTAAAATCCTGGATCTGTACGTGGAAAGTCTCGCCGCGTCACAACCGGGGCCTAGAATGTGGCAAAGTTGGACCAACCTTGGCTCTAGATGTACATAATGTCCTAAACAAACCAAAACAAGTAGAGAGGTCCACCGGGCTACCCTCGTACGAAGATAGCTATAGGGGTAGATGATCTGCGGCCCCCGGTCTAGGGTTTCGCCGGAGGAAGACCGCTGGAGCGTTGAAATCACATGAAAACTTGCATGTGACTATAGGATATGTGTGTGAGAGTGGTGCAAGGTTGTTAGATGCCTTGTGTAAGCCCCATGTGTGAGCCCCTTTCCGGACATGCGTTAACACTTAGTAAAATCCTAGATCTGTACGTGGAAAGTCCCGCCGCGTCACAACCGGGGCCTATAATGTGGCAAAGTTGGTCCAACCTTGGCTCTCCATGTACATATGTCCTAAACAAACCAAAACAAGTAGAGAGGTCAATCAGGATACCCTCGTACGGAGAAAGCTATAGGGGTAGACGATCCGGGGCCCCGGTCTAGGGTTTCGCCGGAGGAAGACCGTCGGAGCGTCGAAATCACATGAAAACTTGCATGTGCCCCTAGGATATGTGTGTGAGAGTGGTGCAAGGTTGTTAGGTGCCATGTGTAGGCCCCATGTGTGACCCCCTTCCCGGACATGCGTTATTACTTAGTAAAATCATGGATCTATACATGGAAAGTCCCGCCGCGTCACAACCGGGACCTAGAATGTGGCAAAGTTGGCCCAACCTTGGCTCTACATGTACATATGTCCTAAACAAACGAAAACAAGTAGAGAGGTCTACCGGGCTACCCTCGTATAGACATAGCTATAGGGCTAGACGACCCGGGACCCCCGGTCTAGAGTTTTGCCGGAGGAAGACCGCCGGAGCGTCAAAATCACATGAAAACTTGCATGTGCCCCTAGGATATGTGTATGAGAGTGGTGCAAGGTTGTTAGGTGCCATGTGTAGGCCTCATGTGTGACCCCCTTCCCGGACATGCGTTAACACTTAGTAAAATCCTGGATCTGTACGTGGAAAGTCCCGCCGCGTCAGAACCGGGGCCTAGAATGTGGCAAAGTTGGCCCAACCTTGGCTCTCCATGTACATATGTCCTAAACAAACCAAAACAAGTAGAGAGGTCAATCAGGCTACCCTCGTACGGAGAAAGCTATAGGGGTAGACGATCCGGGGCCCCGGTCTAGGGTTTCGCCGGAGGAAGACCGTCGGAGCATCGAAATCACATGAAAACTTGCATGTGCCCCTAGGATATGTGTGTGAGAGTGGTGCAAGGTTGTTAGGTGCCATGTGTAGGCCCCATGTGTGACCCCCTTCCCGGACATGCGTTATTACTTAGTAAAATCATGGATCTGTACGTGGAAAGTCCCGCCGCGTCACAACCGGGGCCTAGAATGTGGCAAAGTTGGCCCAACCTTGGCTCTACATGTACATATGTCTTAAACAAACCAAAACAAGTAGAGAGGTCTACCAGGCTACCCTCGTATGGACATAGCTATAGGGGTAGACGACCCGGGACCCCCGGTCCAGAGTTTTGCCGGAGGAAGACCGCCGGAGCATCGAAATCACATGAAAACTTGCATGTGCCCCTAGGATATGTGTGTGAGAGTGGTGCAAGGTTGTTAGGTGCCATGTGTAGGCCCCATGTGTGAGCCCCTTCCCGGACATGCGTTAACACTTAGTAAAATCCTGGATCTGTACGTGGAAAGTCCCGCCGCGTCACAACCGGGGCCTAGAATGTGGCAAAGTTGGACCAACCTTGGCTCTAGATGTACATAATGTCCTAAACAAACCAAAACAAGTAGAGAGGTCCACCGGGCTACCCTCGTACGGAGATAGCTATAGGGGTAGACGATCCGGGGCCCCCGGTCTAGGGTTTCACCGGAGGAAGACCGCCGGAGCGTCAAAATCACATGAAAACTTGCATGTGCCCCTAGGATATGTGTGTGAGAGTGGTGCAAGGTTGTTAGGTGCCATGTGTAGGCCCCATGTGTGACCCCCTTCCCAGACATGCGTTAACACTTAGTAAAATCCTGGATCTGTACGTGGAAAGTCCCGCCGCGTCACAACCGGGGCCTAGAATGTGGAAAAGTTGGCCCAACCTTGGCTCTACATGTACATATGTCCTAAACAAACCAAAACAAGTAGAGATGTCTACCGGGCTACCCTCGTATGGACATAGCTAGAGGGGTAGACGACCCGGGACCCCGGTCTAGAGTTTTGCCGGAGGAAGACGGCCGGAGCGTCAAAATCACATGAAAACTTGCATGTGCCCCTAGGATATGTGTCTGAGAGTGGTGCAAGGTTGTTAGGTGCCATGTGTAGGCCTCATGTGTGACCCCCTTCCCGGACATGCGTTAACACTTAGTAAAATCCTGGATCTGTACGTGGAAAGTCCTGCCGCGTCACAACGGGGCCTAGAATGTGGAAAAGTTGGCCCAACCTTGGATCTACATGTACATATGTCCTAAACAAACCAAAACAAGTAGAGAGGTCCATCAGGCTACCCTCGTACGGAGAAAGCTATAGGGGTAGACGATCCGGGGCCCCCGGTCTAGGGTTTCGCCGGAGGAATTCCGTCGGAGCATCGAAATCACATGAAAACATGCATGTGCCCCTAGGATATGTGTGTGTGAGTGGTGCAAGGTTGTTAGGTGCCATGTGTAGGCCCCATGTGTGACCCCCTTCCCGGACATGCGTTAACACTTAGTAAAATCCTGGATCTGTACGCGGAAAGTCCTGCCGCTTCACAACCGGGGCCTAGAATGTGCCAAAGTTGGCCCAACCTTGGATCTCCATGTACATATGTCCTAAACAAACCAAAACAAGTAGAGAGGTCAATCAGGCTACCCTCGTACGGAGAAAGCTATAGGGGTAGACGATCCGGGGCCCCTGGTCTAGGGTTTCGCCGGAGGAAGACCGCCGGAGCGTCGAAATCACACGAAAACTTGTATGTGCCCCTAGGATATGTGTGTGAGAGTGGTTCAAGGTTGTTAGGTGACATGTGTAGGCCTCATGTGTGACACCCTTCCCAGACGTCCGTTAACACTTAGTAAAATCCTGGATCTGTACGTGGAAAGTCCCGCCGCGTCACAACTGGGGCCTAGAATGTGGCAAAGTTGGCCCAACCTTGGCTCTACATGTACATATGTCCTAAACAAACCAAAACAAGTAGAGAGGTCCATCAGGCTACCCTCGTAAGGAGAAAGCTATAGGGGTAGACGATCCGGGGCCCCCGGTCTAGGGTTTCGCCGGAGGAAGACCGTCAGAGCATCGAAATAACATGAAAACTTGCATGTGCCCCTAGGATATGTGTGTGAGAGTGGTGCAAGGTTGTTAGGTGCCATGTGTAGGCCCCATGTGTGACCCCCTTCCCGGACATGCATTAACACTTGGTAAAATCCTGGATCTGTACGTGGAAAGTCCCGCCGCGTCACAACCGGGGCCTAGAATGTGGCAAAGTTGGCCCAACCTTGGCTCTCCATGTACATATGTCCTAAACAAACCAAAGCAAGTAGAGAGGTCAATCAGGCTACCCTCGTACGAAGATAGCTATAGGGGTAGACGATCCGGGGCCCCCGGTCTAGGGTTTCACCGGAGGAAGACCGCTGGAGCGTTGAAATCACATGAAAACTTGCATGTGCCTCTAGGATATGTGTGTCAGAGTGGTGCAAGGTTGTTAGGTGCCATGTTTAGGGCCCATGTGTGAGCCCCTTCCCGGACATGCGTTAACACTTAGTAAAATCCTGGATCTGTACGTGGAAAGTCCCGCCGCGTCACAACCGGGGCCTAAAATGTGGCAAAGTTGGCCCAACCTTGGCTATAGATGTACATATGTCCTAAACAAACCAAAACAAGTAGAGAGGTCAACCGGGCTACCCTCGTACGGAGATAGCTATAGGGGTAGACGATCCTGGGCCCCCGGTCTAGGGTTTCACAGGAGGAAGACCGCCGGAGCATCAAAATCACATGAAAACTTGCATGTGCCCCTAGGATATGTGTGTGAGAGTGGTGAAAGGTTGTTAGGTGCCATGTGTAGGCCCCATGTGTGACCCCCTTCCCGTACATGCGTTAACACTTAGTAAAATCCTGGATCTGTACGTGGAAAGTCCCGCCGCGTCACAACCGGGGCCTAGAATGTGGCAAAGTTGGCCCAACCTTGGCCCTACATGTACATATGTCCTAAACAAACCAAAACAAGTAGAGAGGTCTACCGAGCTACCCTCGTATGGACATAGCTATAGGGGTAGACGACCTGGGACCCCCGGTCTAGAGTTTTGCCGGAGGAAGACCGCCGGAGCGTCAAAATCACATGAAAACTTGCATGTGCCCCTAGGATATGTGTATGAGAGTGGTGCAAGGTTGTTAGGTGCCATGTGTAGGCCTCATGTGTGACCCCCTTCCCGGACATGCGTTAACACTTAGTAAAATCCTGGATCTGTACGTGGAAAGTCCTGCCACGTCACAACGAGGCCTAGAATGTGGCAAAGTTGGCCCAACCTTGGATCTACATGTACATATGTCCTAAAGAAACCAAAACAAGTAGAGAGGTCCATCAGGCTACCCTCGTACGGAGAAAGCTATAGGGGTAGACGATCCGGGGCCCCCGGTCTAGGGTTTCGCCGGAGGAAGACCGCCGGAGCGTCAAAATCACATGAAAACTTGCATGTGCCCCTAGGATATGTGTGTGAGAGTGGTGCAAGGTTGTTAGGTGCCATGTGTAGGCCCCATGTGTGACCCCCTTCCTGGACATGCGTTAACACTTAGTAAAATCCTGGATCTGTACGTGGAAAGTCCCGCCGCGTCACAACTGGTGCCTAGAATGTGGCAAAGTTGGGCAAACCTTGGATCTACATGTACATATGTCCTAAACAAACCAAAAGTAGATAGGTCCACCGGGCTACCCTCGTACGAAGATAGCTATAGGGGTAGACGATCCGCGGCCCCCGGTCTAGGGTTTCGCCGGAGGAAGACCGCTGGAGCGTTGAAATCATATGAAAACTTGCATGTGACTATAGGATATGTGTGTGAGAGTGGTGCAAGGTTGTTAGATGCCTTGTGTAAGCCCCATGTGTGAGCCCCTTCCCGGACATGCGTTAACACTTAGTAAAATCCTGGATCTGTACGTGGAAAGTCCCGCCGCGTCACAACCGGGGCCTAAAATGTGGCAAAGTTGGCCCAAACTTGGCTCTAGATGTACATATGTCCTAAACAAACCAAAACAAGTATAGAGGTCCACCGGGCTACCCTCGTACGGAGATAGCTATAGGGGTAGACGATCCGGGGCCCCCGGTCTAGGGTTTCGCCGGAGGAAGACCGCCGGAGCGTCGAAATCACATGAAAACTTGCATGTGCCCCTAGGATATGTGTGTGAGAGTGGTTAAAGGTTGTTAGGTGCCATGTGTAGGCCCCATGTGTGACCCCCTTCCTGGACATGCGTTAACACTTAGTAAAATCCTGGATCTGTACGTGGAAAGTCCCGCCGCGCCACAACCGGTGCCTAGAATGTGGCAAAGTTGGGCAAACCTTGGATCTACATGAACATATGTCCTAAACAAACCAAAAGTAGATAGGTCCACCGGGCTACCCTCGTACGAAGATAGCTATAGGGGTAGACGATCTGCGGCCCCCGGTCTAGGGTTTCGCCGGAGGAAGACCGCTGGAGCGTTGAAATCACATGAAAACTTGCATGTGACTATAGGATATGTGTGTGAGAGTGGTGCAAGGTTGTTAGATGCCTTGTGTAAGCCCCATGTGTGAGCCCCTTTCCGGACATGCGTTAACACTTAGTAAAATCCTAGATCTGTACGTGGAAAGTCCCGCCGCGTCACAACCGGGGCCTATAATGTGGCAAAGTTGGTCCAACCTTGGCTCTCCATGTACATATGTCCTAAACAAACCAAAACAAGTAGAGAGGTCAATCAGGATACCCTCGTA
This sequence comes from Avena sativa, assembly GCA_916181665.1. Classification (NCBI taxonomy): domain Eukaryota; kingdom Viridiplantae; phylum Streptophyta; class Magnoliopsida; order Poales; family Poaceae; genus Avena; species Avena sativa. The sequence continues at coordinate 197,249,956 of OV702286.1, forward strand.
CGGAGAAAGCTATAGGGGTAGACGATCCGGGGCCCCGGTCTAGGGTTTCGCCGGAGGAAGACCGTCGGAGCGTCGAAATCACATGAAAACTTGCATGTGCCCCTAGGATATGTGTGTGAGAGTGGTGCAAGGTTGTTAGGTGCCATGTGTAGGCCCCATGTGTGACCCCCTTCCCGGACATGCGTTATTACTTAGTAAAATCATGGATCTATACATGGAAAGTCCCGCCGCGTCACAACCGGGACCTAGAATGTGGCAAAGTTGGCCCAACCTTGGCTCTACATGTACATATGTCCTAAACAAACGAAAACAAGTAGAGAGGTCTACCGGGATACCCTCGTATAGACATAGCTATAGGGCTAGACGACCCGGGACCCCCGGTCTAGAGTTTTGCCGGAGGAAGACCGCCGGAGCATCAAAATCACATGAAAACTTGCATGTGCCCCTAGGATATGTGTGTGAGAGTGGTGAAAGGTTGTTAGGTGCCATGTGTAGGCCCCATGTGTGACCCCCTTCCCGTACATGCGTTAACACTTAGTAAAATCCTGGATCTGTACGTGGAAAGTCCCGCCGCGTCACAACCGGGGCCTAGAATGTGGCAAAGTTGGCCCAACCTTGGCCCTACATGTACATATGTCCTAAACAAACCAAAACAAGTAGAGAGGTCTACCGAGCTACCCTCGTATGGACATAGCTATAGGGGTAGACGACCTGGGACCCCCGGTCTAGAGTTTTGCCGGAGGAAGACCGCCGGAGCGTCAAAATCACATGAAAACTTGCATGTGCCCCTAGGATATGTGTATGAGAGTGGTGCAAGGTTGTTAGGTGCCATGTGTAGGCCTCATGTGTGACCCCCTTCCCGGACATGCGTTAACACTTAGTAAAATCCTGGATCTGTACGTGGAAAGTCCTGCCACGTCACAACGAGGCCTAGAATGTGGCAAAGTTGGCCCAACCTTGGATCTACATGTACATATGTCCTAAAGAAACCAAAACAAGTAGAGAGGTCCATCAGGCTACCCTCGTACAGAGAAAGCTATAGGGGTAGACGATCCGGGGCCCCCGGTCTAGGGTTTCGCCGGAGGAAGACCGCCGGAGCGTCAAAATCACATGAAAACTTGCATGTGCCCCTAGGATATGTGTGTGAGAGTGGTGCAAGGTTGTTAGGTGCCATGTGTAGGCCCCATGTGTGACCCCCTTCCCGGACATGCGTTATTACTTAGTAAAATCATGGATCTGTACGTGGAAAGTCCCGCCGCGTCACAACCGGGGCCTAGAATGTGGCAAAGTTGGCCCAACCTTGGATCTACATGTACATATGTCCTAAACAAACCAAAACAAGTAGAGAGGTCTACCGAGCTACCCTCGTATGGACATAGCTATAGGGGTAGACGACCCGGGACCCCCGGTCTAGAGTTTTGCCGGAGGAAAACCGCCGGAGCGTCAAAATCACATGAAAACTTGCATGTGCCTCTAGGATATGTGTATGAGTGTGGTGCAAGGTTGTTAGGTGCCATGTGTAGGCCTCATGTGTGACCCCCTTCCCGGACATGCGTTAACACTTAGTAAAATCCTGGATCTGTACGTGGAAAGTCCTGCCACGTCACAACCGGGACCTAGAATGTGGCAAAGTTGGCCCAACCTTGGCTCTCCTTGTACATATGTCCTAAACAAACCAAAACAAGTAGAGAGGTCCATCAGGCTACCCTCGTACGGAGAAAGCTATAGGGGTAGACGATCCGGGGCCCCTGGTCTAGGGTTTCGCTGGAGGAAGACCGTCGGAGCATCGAAATCACATGAAAACTTGCATGTGCCCCTAGTATATGTGTGTGAGAGTGGTGCAAGGTTGTTAGGTGCCATGTGTAGTCCCCATGTGTGACCCCCTTCCCAGACATGCGTTAACACTTAGTAAAATCATGGATCTGTACGTGGAAATTCCCGCCGCGTCACAACCGGGGCCTAGAATGTGGCAAAGTTGGCCCAACCTTGGCTCTACATGTACATATGTCCTAAACAAACCAAAACAAGTAGAGAGGTCCATCAGGCTACCCTCGTACGGAGAAAGCTATAGAGGTAGACGATCCGGGGGCCCCGGTCTAGGGTTTCGCCGGAGGAAGACCGCCGGAGCGTCAAAATCACATGAAAACTTGCATGTGCCCCTAGGATATGTGTGTGAGAGTGGTGCAAGGTTGTTAGGTGCCATGTGTAGGCCTCATGTGTGACCCCCTTCGCGGACATGAGTTAACACTTAGTAAAATCCTGGATCTGTACGTGGAATGTCCTGCCGCGTCACAACGGGGCCTAAAATGTGGCAAAGTTGGCCCAACCTTGGCTCTACATGTAGATATGTCCTAAACAAACCAAAACAAGTAGAGAGGTCCATCAGGCTACCCTCGTACGGAGAAAGCTACAGGGGTAGACGATCCGGGGGCCCCGGTCTAGGGTTTCGCCGGAGGAAGACCGCCGGAGCGTCGAAATCACATGAAAACTTGCATGTGCCCCTAGGATATGTGTGTGAGAGTGGTGCAAGGTTGTTAGGTGCCATGTGTAGACCCCATGTGTGACCCCCTTCCCGGACATGCGTTAACACTTAGTAAAATCATGGATTTGTACGTGGAAAGTCCCGCCGCGTCACAACCGGGGACTAGAATGTGGCAAAGTTGGCCCAACCTTGGCTCTACATGTACATATGTCCTAAACAAACCAAAACAAGTAGAGAGGTCTACCGGGCTACCCTCGTATGGAGATAGCTATAGGGGTAGACGACCCGGGACCCTCGGTCTAGAGTTTCGCCGGAGGAAGACCGCCGGAGCGTCGAAATCACATGAAAACTTGCATGTGCCCCGAGGATATGTGTGTGAGAGTGGTGCAAGGTTGTTAGGTGCCATGTGTAGGCCTCATGTGTGACACCCTTCCCGGACGTCCGTTAACACTTAGTAAAATCCTGGATCTGTACGTGGAAAGTCCCGCCGCGTCACAACTAGGGCCTAGAATGTGGCAAAGTTGGCCCAACCTTGGCTCTACATGTACATATGTCCTAAACAAACCAAAACAAGTAGAGAGGTCCACCTGGCTACCCTCGTATGGAGATAGCTATTGGGGTAGACGATCCGGGACCCCCGGTCTAGGGTTTCGCCGGAGGAAGACCGTCGGAGCGTCGAAATCACATGAAAACTTGCATCTGCCCCTAGGATATGTGTGTGAGAGTGGTGCCAGGTTGTTAGGTGCCGTGTGTAGGCCCCATGTGTGACCCCCTTCCCTGACATGCGTTAACACTTAGTAAAATCCTCGATCTGTACGTGGAAAGTCTCGCCGCGTCACAACCGGGGCCTAGAATGTGGCAAAGTTGGGCCAACCTTGGCTCTACATGTACATATGTCCTAAACAAACCAGAACAAGTAGAGAGGTCCACCGGGCTACCCTTGTACGAAGATAGCTATTGGGGTAGACGATCCGGGACCCCCGGTCTAGGGTTTCGCCGGAGGAAGACCGTCGGAGCGTCGAAATCACATGAAAACTTGCATGTGCCCCTAGGATATGTGTGTGAGAGTGGTGAAATGTTTTTAGGTGCCGTGTGTAGGCCCCATGTGTGACCCCCTTCCCGGACATGCGTTAACACTTAGTAAAATCCTCGATCTGTATGTGGAAAGTCTCGCCGCGTCACAACCGGGGCCTAGAATGTGGCAAAGTTGGGCCAACCTTGGCTCTACATGTACATATGTCCTAAACAAACCAAAACAAGTAGAGAGATCCACCGGGCTACCCTCGTACGGAGATAGCTATAGGGGTAGACTATCCGGGGGCCCCGGTCTAGGGTTTCGCCGGAGGAAGACCGCCGGAGCGTTGAAATCACATGAAAACTTGAATGTGCCCCGAGGATATGTGTGTGAGAGTGGTCAAAGTTTGTTAGGTGCCATGTGTAGGCCCCATGTGTGACCCCCTTCCTGGACATGCGTTAACACTTAGTAAAATCCTGGATCTGTACGTGGAAAGTCCCGCCGCGTCACAACCGGTGCCTAGAATGTGGCAAAGTTGGGCAAACCTTGGATCTACATGTACATATGTCCTAAACAAACCAAAACAAGTAGATAGGTCCACCGGGCTACCCTGGTACGAAGATAGCTATAGGGGTAGACGATCCGCGGCCCCTGGTCTAGGGTTTCGCCGGAGGAAGACCGCTGGAGCGTTGAAATCACATGAAAACTTGCATGTGACTATAGGATATGTGTGTGAGAGTGGTGCAAGGTTGTTAGGTGCCATGTGTAGGCCCCATGTGTGAGCCCCTTCCCGGACATGCGTTAACACTTAGTAAAATCCTGGATCTGTACGTGGAAAGTCTCGCCACGTCACAACCGGGGCCTAAAATGTGGCAAAGTTGGGCAAACCTTGGATCTAGATGTACATATGTCCTAAACAAACCAAAACAAGTAGAGAGGTCCACCGGGTTACCCTCGTACGGAGATAGCTATAGGGGTAGACGATCCGGGGCCCCCGGTCTAGGGTTTCGCCGGAGGAAGACCGCCGGAGCATCGAAATCATATGAAAACTTGCATGTGCCCCTAGGATATGTGTGTTAGAGTGGTGCAAGGTTGTTAGGTGCCATGTGTAGGCCCCATGTGTGACCCCCTTCCCGGACATGCGTTAACACTTAGTAAAATCCTGGATCTGCACGTGGAAAGTCCCGCCGCGTCACAACCGGGGCCTAGAATGTGGCAAAGTTGGCCCAACCTTGGCTCTCCATGTACATATTTCCTAAAAAAACCAAAAACAAGTAGAGAGGTCCACCGAGCTACCCTCATACGGAGATAGCTATAGGGGTAGACGATCCGGGGCCCCCGGTCTAGGGTTTCGCCGGAGGAAGACCGCCGGAGCATCGAAATCATATGAAAACTTGCATGTGCCCCTAGGATATGTGTATGAGAGTGGTGCAAGGTTGTTAGGTGCCATGTGTAGGCCTCATGTGTGACCCCCTTCCCGGACATGCGTTAACACTTAGTAAAATCCTGGATCTGTACGTGGAAAGTCCTGCCGCGTCACAACGAGACCTAGAATGTGGAAAAGTTGGCCCAACCTTGGATCTACATGTACATATGTCCTAAACAAACCAAAACAAGTAGAGAGGTCCATCAGGCTACCCTCGTATGGAGAAAGCTATAGGGGTAGACGATCCGGGGGCCCCGGTCTAGGGTTTCGCCGGAGGAAGACCGCCGGAGCGTCAAAATCACATGAAAACTTGCATGTGCCCCTAGGATATGTGTGTGAGAGTGGTGCAAGGTTGTTAGGTGCCATGTGTAGGCCTCATGTGTGACCCCCTTCGCGGACATGAGTTAACACTTAGTAAAATCCTGGATCTGTACGTGGAATGTCCTGCCGCGTCACAACGGGGCCTAAAATGTGGCAAAGTTGGCCCAACCTTGGCTCTACATGTAGATATGTCCTAAACAAACCAAAACAAGTAGAGAGGTCCATCAGGATACCCTCGTACGGAGAAAGCTACAGGGGTAGACGATCCGGGGGCCCCGGTCTAGGGTTTCGCCGGAGGAAGACCGTCGGAGCGTCGAAATCACATGAAAACTTGCATGTGCCCCTAGGATATGTGTGTGAGAGTGGTGCCAGGTTGTTAGGTGCCGTGTGTAGGCCCCATGTGTGACCCCCTTCCCTGACATGCGTTAACACTTAGTAAAATCCTCGATCTGTACGTGGAAAGTCTCGCCGCGTCACAACCGGGGCCTAGAATGTGGCAAAGTTGGGCCAACCTTGGCTCTACATGTACATATGTCCTAAACAAACCAAAACAAGTAGAGAGGTCCACCGGGCTACCCTTGTACGAAGATAGCTATTGGGGTAGACGATCCGGGACCCCCGGTCTAGGGTTTCGCCGGAGGAAGACCGTCGGAGCGTCGAAATCACATGAAAACTTGCATGTGCCCCTAGGATATGTGTGTGAGAGTGGTGAAATGTTTTTAGGTGCCGTGTGTAGGCCCCATGTGTGACCCCCTTCCCGGACATGCGTTAACACTTAGTAAAATCCTCGATCTGTATGTGGAAAGTCTCGCCGCGTCACAACCGGGGCCTAGAATGTGGCAAAGTTGGGCCAACCTTGGCTCTACATGTACATATGTCCTAAACAAACCAAAACAAGTAGAGAGATCCACCGGGCTACCCTCGTACGGAGATAGCTATAGGGGTAGACTATCCGGGGGCCCCGGTCTAGGGTTTCGCCGGAGGAAGACCGCCGGAGCGTTGAAATCACATGAAAACTTGAATGTGCCCCGAGGATATGTGTGTGAGAGTGGTCAAAGTTTGTTAGGTGCCATGTGTAGGCCCCATGTGTGACCCCCTTCCTGGACATGCGTTAACACTTAGTAAAATCCTGGATCTGTACGTGGAAAGTCCCGCCGCGTCACAACCGGTGCCTAGAATGTGGCAAAGTTGGGCAAACCTTGGATCTACATGTACATATGTCCTAAACAAACCAAAACAAGTAGATAGGTCCACCGGGCTACCCTGGTACGAAGATAGCTATAGGGGTAGACGATCCGCGGCCCCTGGTCTAGGGTTTCGCCGGAGGAAGACCGCTGGAGCGTTGAAATCACATGAAAACTTGCATGTGACTATAGGATATGTGTGTGAGAGTGGTGCAAGGTTGTTAGGTGCCATGTGTAGGCCCCATGTGTGAGCCCCTTCCCGGACATGCATTAACACTTAGTAAAATCCTGGATCTGTACGTGGAAAGTCTCGCCACGTCACAACCGGGGCCTAAAATGTGGCAAAGTTGGGCAAACCTTGGATCTAGATGTACATATGTCCTAAACAAACCAAAACAAGTAGAGAGGTCCACCGGGTTACCCTCGTACGGAGATAGCTATAGGGGTAGACGATCCGGGGCCCCCGGTCTAGGGTTTCGCCGGAGGAAGACCGCCGGAGCATCGAAATCATATGAAAACTTGCATGTGCCCCTAGGATATGTGTGTGAGAGTGGTGCAAGGTTGTTAGGTGCCATGTGTAGGCCCCATGTGTGACCCCCTTCCCGGACATGCGTTAACACTTAGTAAAATCCTGGATCTGCACGTGGAAAGTCCCGCCGCGTCACAACCGGGGCCTAGAATGTGGCAAAGTTGGCCCAACCTTGGCTCTCCATGTACATATTTCCTAAAAAAACCAAAAACAAGTAGAGAGGTCCACCGAGCTACCCTCATACGGAGATAGCTATAGGGGTAGACGATCCGGGGCCCCCGGTCTAGGGTTTCGCCGGAGGAAGACCGCCGGAGCGTCAAAATCACATGAAAACTTGCATGTGCCCCTAGGATATGTGTATGAGAGTGGTGCAAGGTTGTTAGGTGCCATGTGTAGGCCTCATGTGTGACCCCCTTCCCGGACATGCGTTAACACTTAGTAAAATCCTGGATCTGTACGTGGAAAGTCCTGCCGCGTCACAACGAGGCCTAGAATGTGGAAAAGTTGGCCCAACCTTGGCTCTACATGTACATATGTCCTAAACAAACCAAAACAAGTAGAGAGGTCCATCAGGCTACCCTCGTACGGAGAAAGCTATAGGGGTAGACGATCCGGGGCCCCCGGTCTACGGTTTCGCCGGAAGAAGACCGTCGAAGCATCGAAATCACATGAAAACTTGCATGTGACCCTAGGATATGTGTTTGAGAGTGGTGCAAGGTTGTTAGGTGCCATGTGTAGGCCCCATGTGTGACCCCCTTCCCGGACATGCGTTAACACTTAGTAAAATCCTGGATCTATACGTGGAAAGTCCCGCCGCGGCACAACTGGGGCCTAGAATGTGGCAAAGTTGGCCCAACCTTGGCTCTACATGTACATATGTCCTAAACAAACCAAAACAAGTAGAGATATCCATCAGGCTACCCTCGTAAGGAGAAGGCTATAGGGGTAGACGATCCGGGGCCCCCGGTCTAGGGTTTCGCCGGAGGAAGACCGCCGGAGCATCGAAATCACATGAAAACTTGCATGTGCCCCTAGGATATGTGTATGAGAGTGGTGCAAGGTTGTTAGGTGCCATGTGTAGGCCTCATGTGTGACCCCCTTCCCGGACATGCGTTAACACTTAGTAAAATCCTGGATCTGTACGTGGAAAGTCCTGCCGCGTCACAACGAGGCCTAGAATGTGGAAAAGTTGGCCCAACCTTGGCTCTACATGTACATATGTCCTAAACAAACCAAAACAAGTAGAGAGGTCCATCAGGCTACCCTCGTACGGAGAAAGCTATAGGGGTAGACGATCCGGGGCCCCCGGTCTACGGTTTCGCCGGAAGAAGACCGTCGAAGCATCGAAATCACATGAAAACTTGCATGTGCCCCTAGGATATGTGTTTGAGAGTGGTGCAAGGTTGTTAGGTGCCATGTGTAGGCCCCATGTGTGACCCCCTTCCCGGACATGCGTTAACACTTAGTAAAATCCTGGATCTGTACGTGGAAAGTCCCGCCGCGGCACAACTGGGGCCTAGAATGTGGCAAAGTTGGCCCAACCTTGGCTCTACATGTACATATGTCCTAAACAAACCAAAACAAGTAGAGATATCCATCAGGCTACCCTCGTAAGGAGAAGGCTATAGGGGTAGACGATCCGGGGCCCCCGGTCTAGGGTTTCGCCGGAGGAAGACCGTCAGAGCGTCGAAATAACATGAAAACTTGCATGTGCCCCTAGGATATGTGTGTGAGAGTGGTGCAAGGTTGTTAGGTGCCATGTGTAGGCCCCATGTGTGACCCCCTTCCCGGACATGCGTTAACACTTAGTAAAATCCTGGATCTGTACGTGGAAAGTCCTGCCGCGTCACAACAGGGCCTAGAATGTGGAAAAGTTGGCCCAACCTTGGCTCTACATGTACATATGTCCTAAAGAAACCAAAACAAGTAGAGAGGTCCATCAGGCTACCCTCGTACCGAGAAAGCTATAGGGGTAGACGATCCGGGGCCCCCGGTCTAGGGTTTCGCCGGAGGAAGACCGCCGGAGCGTCGAAATCACATGTAAACTTGCATGTGCCCCTAGGATATGTGTGTGAGAGTGGTGCAAGGTTGTTAGGTGCCATGTGTAGGCCTCATGTGTGACCGCCTTCCCGGACATGCGTTAACACTTAGTAAAATCCTGGATATGTACGTGGAAAGTCCCGCCACGCCACAACCGGGGCCTAGAATGTGGCAAAGTTGGCCCAACCTTGGCTCTACATGTACATATGTCCTAAACAAACCAAAACATGTAGAGAAGTCCATTAGGCTACCCTCGTATGGAGAAAGCTATAGGGGTAGACGATCCGGGGCCCCCGGTCTAGGGTTTCACCGAAGGAAGACCGCCGGAGCGTCGAAATCACATGAAACCTTGCATGTGCCCCTAGGATATGTGTGTGAGAGTGGTTAAAGGTTGTTAGGTGCCATGTGTAGGCCCCATGTGTGACACCCTTCCTGGACATGCGTTAACACTTAGTAAAATCCTGGATCTGTACGTGGAAAGTCCCGCCGCGTCACAACCGGTGCCTAGAATGTGGCAAAGTTGGGCAAACCTTGGATCTACATGTACATTTGTCCTAAACAAAACAAAACAAGTAGATAGGTCCACCGGACTACCCTCGTACGAAGATAGCTATAGGGGTAGACGATCCGCAACCCCCGGTCTAGGGTTTCGCCGGAGGAAGACCACCGGAGCGTCGGAATCACATGAAAACTTGCATGTGCCCCTAGGATATGTGTATGAGAGTGGTGCAAGGTTGTTAGGTGCCATGTGTAGGCCTCATGTGTGACCCCCTTCCCAGACATGCGTTAACGCTTAGTAAAATCCTGGATCTGTACGTGGAAAGTCCCGCTGTGTCACAACCGGGGAGTAGAATGTGGCAAAGTTGGCCCAACCTTGGCTCTACATGTACATATGTCCTAAACAAACCAAAACAAGTAGAGAGGTCTACCGGGCTACCCTCGTATGGACATAGCTATAGGGGTAAACGACCCGGGACCCCCGGTCTAGAGTTTTGCCGGAGGAAGACCGCCGGAGCGTCGAAATCACATGAAAACTTGCATGTGCCCCTAGGATATGTGTGTGAGAGTGGTGCAAGGTTGTTAGGTGCCATGTGTAGGCCTCACGTGTGACCCCCTTCCCGGACATGCGTTAACACTTAGTAAAATCCTGGATCTGTACGTGGAAAGTCCCGCCACGTCACAACCGGGGCCTAGAATGTGGCAAAGGTGGCCCAACCTTGGCTCTACATGTACATATGTCCTAAACAAACCAAAACAAGTAGAGAGGTCTATCAGGCTACCCTCGTACGGAAAAAGCTATAGGGGTAGACGATCCGGGGGCCCCGGTCTAGGGTTTCGCCGGAGGAAGACCTTCGGAGCGTCGAAATCACATGAAAACTTGCTTGTGCCCCTAGGATATGTGTGTGAGAGTGGTGCAAGGTTGTTAGGTGCCATGTGTAGGCCTCATGTGTGACACCCTTCCCGGACATGCGTTAACACTTAGTAAAATCATGGATCTGTACGTGGAAAGTCCCGCCGCGTCACAACTGGGCCTAGAATGTGGCAAAGTTGGCCCAACCTTGGCTCTACATGTACATATGTCCTAAACAAAGCAAACCAAGTAGAGAGGTCCATCAGGCTACCCTCGTAAGGAGAAAGCTATAGGGGTAGACGATCCGGGGCCCCGGTCTAGGGTTTCGCCGGAGGAAGACCGTCAGAGCGTCGAAATAACATGAAAACTTGCATGTGCCCCTAGGATATGTGTGTGAGAGTGGTGCAAGGTTGTTAGGTGCCATGTGTAGGCCCCATGTGTGACCCCCTTCCTGGACATGCGTTAACACTTAGTAAAATCCTGGATCTGTACGTGGAAAGTGCCGCCGCGTCACAACCGGGGCCTAGAATGTGGCAAAGTTGGCCCAACCTTGGTTCTACATGTACATATGTCCTAAACAAACCAAAACAAGTAGAGAGGTCCACCGGGCTACCCTCGTATGGAGATAGCTATTGGGGTAGACGATCCGGGACCCCCGGTCTAGGGTTTCGCCGGAGGAAGACCGCCGGAGCGTCGAAATCACATGAAAACTTGCATGTGACTCTAGGATATGTGTATGAGAGTGGTGCAAGGTTGTTAGGTGCCATGTGTAGGCCTCATGTGTGACCCCCTTCCCGGACATGCGTTATTACTTAGTAAAATCATGGATCTGTACGTGGAAAGTCTCGCCGCGTCACAACCGGGGCCTAGAATGTGGCAAAGTTGGGCCAACCTTGGCTCTACATGTACATATGCCCTAAACAAACCAAAACAAGTAGAGAGATCCACCGGGCTACCCTCGTACGGAGATAGCTATAGGGGTAGACTATCCGGGGCCCCCGGTCTACGGTTTCGCCGGAGGAAGACCGCCGGAGCGTTGAAATCACATGAAAACTTGAATGTGCCCCGAGGATATGTGTGTGAGAGTGGTCAAAGGTTGTTAGGTGCCATGTGTAGGCCCCATGTGTGACCCCCTTCCCGGACATGCGTTAACGCTTAGTAAAATCCTGGATCTGTACGTGGAAAGTCCCGCCGCGCCACAACCGGGGCCTAGAATGTGGAAAAGTTGGCCCAAGCTTGGCTCTACATGTATATATGTCCTAAACAAACCAAAACATGTAGAGAGGTCCATTAGGATACCCTCGTATGGAGAAAGCTATAGGGGTAGACGATCCGGGGCCCCCGGTCTAGGGTTTCACCGAAGGAAGACCGCCGGAGCGTCGAAATCACATGAAAACTTGCATGTGCCCCTAGGATATGTGTGTGAGAGTGGTTAAAGGTTGTTAGGTGCCATGTGTAGGCCCCATGTGTGACCCCCTTCCTGGACATGCGTTAACACTTAGTAAAATCCTGGATCTGTACGTGGAAAGTCCCGCCGCGTCACAACCGGTGCCTAGAATGTGGCAAAGTTGGGCAAACCTTGGATCTACATGTACATATGTCCTAAACAAACCAAAACAAGTAGATAGGTCCACCGGGCTACCCTCGTACGAAGATAGCTATAGGGGTAGACGATCCGCGACCCCCGGTCTAGGGTTTCGCCGGAGGAAGACCGCCGGAGCGTCGAAATCACATGAATACTTGCATGTGACTCTAGGATATGTGTGTGAGAGTGGTGCAAGGTTGTTAGGTGCCATGTGTAGGCCCCATGTGTGACCCCCTTCCCGGACATGCGTTAACACTTAGTAAAATCCTGGATCTGTACGTGGAAAGTCCCGCCGCGTCACAACCGGGGCCTAGAATGTGGGAAAGTTGGCCCAACCTTGGCTCTCCATGTACATATGTCCTAAACAAACCAAAACAAGTAGAGAGGTCAATCAGGCTACCCTCGTACGGAGATAGCTATAGGGGTAGACGATCCGGGGCCCCGGTCTAGGGTTTCGCCAGAGGAAGACCGCCGGAGCGTCAAAATCACATGAAAACTTGCATGTGCCCCTAGGATATGTGTATGAGAGTGGTGCAAGGTTGTTAGGTGCCATGTGTAGGCCTCATCTGTGACCCCCTTCCCGGACATGCGTTAACACTTAGTAAAATCTTGGATCTGTACGTGGAAAGTCCCGCCACGTCACAACCGGGGCCTAGAATGTGGCAAAGGTGGCCCAACCTTGGCTCTACATGTACATATGTCCAAAACAAACCAAAACAAGTAGAGAGGTCTATCAGGCTACCCTCGTACGGAAAAAGCTATAGGGGTAGACGATCCGGGGGCCCCGGTCTAGGGTTTCGCCGGAGGAAGACCTTTGGAGCGTCGAAATCACATGAAAACTTGCATGTGCCCCTAGGATATGTGTGTGAGAGTGGTGCAAGGTTGTTAGGTGCCATGTGTAGGCCTCATGTGTGACCCCCTTCCCGGACATGCGTTAACACTTAGTAAAATCCTGGATCTGTACGTGGAAAGTCCCGCCAAGTCACAACCGGGGCCTAGAATGTGGCAAAGGTGGTCCAACCTTGGCTCTACATGTACATATGTCCGAAACAAACCAAAACAAGTTGAGAGGTCTATCAGGCTACCCTCGTACGGAAAAAGCTATAGGGGTAGACGATCCGGGGGCCCCGGTCTAGGGTTTCGCCGGAGGAAGACCTTCGGAGCGTCGAAATCACATGAAAACTTGCATGTGCCCCTAGGATATGTGTGTGAGAGTGGTGCAAGGTTGTTAGGTGCCATGTGTAGGCCTCATGTGTGACACCCTTCCCGGACATGCGTTAACACTTAGTAAAATCATGGATCTGTACGTGGAAAGTCCCGCCGCGTCACAACTGGGCCTAGAATGTGGCAAAGTTGGCCCAACCTTGGCACTACATGTACATATGTCCTAAACAAAGCAAACCAAGTAGAGAGGTCCATCAGGCTACCCTCGTAAGGAGAAAGCTATAGGGGTAGACGATCCGGGGCCCCGGTCTAGGGTTTCGCCGGAGGAAGACCGTCAGAGCGTCGAAATAACATGAAAACTTGCATGTGCCCCTAGGATATGTGTGTGAGAGTGGTGCAAGGTTGTTAGGTGCCATGTGTAGGCCCCATGTGTGACCCCCTTCCTGGACATGCGTTAACACTTAGTAAAATCCTGGATCTGTACGTGGAAAGTGCCGCCGCGTCACAACCGGGGCCTAGAATGTGGCAAAGTTGGCCCAAACATAGTTCTACATGTACATATGTCCTAAACAAACCAAAACAAGTAGAGAGGTCCACCGGGCTACCCTCGTATGGAGATAGCTATTGGGGTAGACGATCCGGGACCCCCGGTGTAGGGTTTCGCCGGAGGAAGACCGCCGGAGCGTCGAAATCACATGAAAACTTGCATGTGACTCTAGGATATGTGTATGAGAGTAGTGCAAGGTTGTTAGGTGCCATGTGTAGGCCTCATGTGTGACCCCCTTCCCGGACATGCGTTATTACTTAGTAAAATCATGGATCTGTACGTGGAAAGTCTCGCCGCGTCACAACCGGGGCCTAGAATGTGGCAAAGTTGGGCCAACCTTGGCTCTACATGTACATATGCCCTAAACAAACCAAAACAAGTAGAGAGATCCACCGGGCTACCCTCGTACGGAGATAGCTATAGGGGTAGACTATCCGGGGCCCCCGGTCTATGGTTTCGCCGGAGGAAGACCGCCGGAGCGTTGAAATCACATGAAAACTTGAATGTGCCCCGAGGATATGTGTGTGAGAGTGGTCAGAGGTTGTTAGGTGCCATGTGTAGGCCCCATGTGTGACCCCCTTCCCAGACATGCGTTAACGCTTAGTAAAATCCTGGATCTGTACGTGGAAAGTCCCGCCGCGCCACAACCGGGGCCTAGAATGTGGAAAAGTTGGCCCAAGCTTGGCTCTACATGTATATATGTCCTAAACAAACCAAAACATGTAGAGAGGTCCATTAGGCTACCCTCGTACGGAGATAGCTATAGGGGTAGACTATCCGGGGCCCCCGGTCTATGGTTTCGCCGGAGGAAGACCGCCGGAGCGTTGAAATCACATGAAAACTTGAATGTGCCCCGAGGATATGTGTGTGAGAGTGGTCAAAGGTTGTTAGGTGCCATGTGTAGGCCCCATGTGTGACCCCCTTCCTGGACATGCGTTAACACTTAGTAAAATCCTGGATCTGTACGTGGAAAGTCCCGCCGCGTCACAACCGGTGCCTAGAATGTGGCAAAGTTGGGCAAACCTTGGATCTACATGTACATATGTCCTAAACAAACCAAAACAAGTAGATAGGTCCACCGGGCTACCCTCGTACGAAGATAGCTATAGGGGTAGACGATCCGCGACCCCCGGTCTAGGGTTTCGCCGGAGGAAGACCGCCGGAGCGTCGAAATCACATGAAAACTTGCATGTGACTCTAGGATATGTGTGTGAGAGTGGTGCAAGGTTGTTAGGTGCCATGTGTAGGCCCCATGTGTGACCCCCTTCCCGGACATGCGTTAACACTTAGTAAAATCCTGGATCTGTACGTGGAAAGTCCCGCCGCGTCACAACCGGGGCCTAGAATGTGGGAAAGTTGGCCCAACCTTGGCTCTCCATGTACATATGTCCTAAACAAACCAAAACAAGTAGAGAGGTCAATCAGGCTACCCTCGTACGGAGATAGCTATAGGGGTAGACGATCCGGGGCCCCGGTCTAGGGTTTCGCCAGAGGAAGACCGCCGGAGCGTCAAAATCACATGAAAACTTGCATGTGCCCCTAGGATATGTGTATGAGAGTGGTGCAAGGTTGTTAGGTGCCATGTGTAGGCCTCATCTGTGACCCCCTTCCCGGACATGCGTTAACACTTAGTAAAATCTTGGATCTGTACGTGGAAAGTCCCGCCACGTCACAACCGGGGCCTAGAATGTGGCAAAGGTGGCCCAACCTTGGCTCTACATGTACATATGTCCTAAACAAACCAAAACAAGTAGAGAGGTCTATCAGGCTACCCTCGTACGGAAAAAGCTATAGGGGTAGACGATCCGGGGGCCCCGGTCTAGGGTTTCGCCGGAGGAAGACCTTTGGAGCGTCGAAATCACATGAAAACTTGCATGTGCCCCTAGGATATGTGTGTGAGAGTGGTGCAAGGTTGTTAGGTGCCATGTGTAGGCCTCATGTGTGACCCCCTTCCCGGACATGCGTTAACACTTAGTAAAATCCTGGATCTGTACGTGGAAAGTCCCGCCAAGTCACAACCGGGGCCTAGAATGTGGCAAAGGTGGTCCAACCTTGGCTCTACATGTACATATGTCCGAAACAAACCAAAACAAGTTGAGAGGTCTATCAGGCTACCCTCGTACGGAAAAAGCTATAGGGGTAGACGATCCGGGGGCCCCGGTCTAGGGTTTCACCGGAGGAAGACCTTCGGAGCGTCGAAATCACATGAAAACTTGCATGTGCCCCTAGGATATGTGTGTGAGAGTGGTGCAAGGTTGTTAGGTGCCATGTGTAGGCCTCATGTGTGACACCCTTCCCGGACATGCGTTAACACTTAGTAAAATCATGGATCTGTACGTGGAAAGTCCCGCCGCGTCACAACTGGGCCTAGAATGTGGCAAAGTTGGCCCAACCTTGGCACTACATGTACATATGTCCTAAACAAAGCAAACCAAGTAGAGAGGTCCATCAGGCTACCCTCGTAAGGAGAAAGCTATAGGGGTAGACGATCCGGGGCCCCGGTCTAGGGTTTCGCCGGAGGAAGACCGTCAGAGCGTCGAAATAACATGAAAACTTGCATGTGCCCCTAGGATATGTGTGTGAGAGTGGTGCAAGGTTGTTAGGTGCCATGTGTAGGCCCCATGTGTGACCCCCTTCCTGGACATGCGTTAACACTTAGTAAAATCCTGGATCTGTACGTGGAAAGTGCCGCCGCGTCACAACCGGGGCCTAGAATGTGGCAAAGTTGGCCCAACCATAGTTCTACATGTACATATGTCATAAACAAACCAAAACAAGTAGAGAGGTCCACCGGGCTACCCTCGTATGGAGATAGCTATTGGGGTAGACGATCCGGGACCCCCGGTGTAGGGTTTCGCCGGAGGAAGACCGCCGGAGCGTCGAAATCACATGAAAACTTGCATGTGACTCTAGGATATGTGTATGAGAGTAGTGCAAGGTTGTTAGGTGCCATGTGTAGGCCTCATGTGTGACCCCCTTCCCGGACATGCGTTATTACTTAGTAAAATCATGGATCTGTACGTGGAAAGTCTCGCCGCATCACAACCGGGGCCTAGAATGTGGCAAAGTTGGGCCAACCTTGGCTCTACATGTACATATGCCCTAAACAAACCAAAACAAGTAGAGAGATCCACCGGGCTACCCTCGTACGGAGATAGCTATAGGGGTAGACTATCCGGGGCCCTCGGTCTATGGTTTCGCCGGAGGAAGACCGCCGGAGCGTTGAAATCACATGAAAACTTGAATGTGCCCCGAGGATATGTGTGTGAGAGTGGTCAAAGGTTGTTAGGTGCCATGTGTAGGCCCCATGTGTGACCCCCTTCCCAGACATGCGTTAACGCTTAGTAAAATCCTGGATCTGTACGTGGAAAGTCCCGCCGCGCCACAACCGGGGCCTAGAATGTGGAAAAGTTGGCCCAAGCTTGGCTCTACATGTATATATGTCCTAAACAAACCAAAACATGTAGAGAGGTCCATTAGGCTACCCTCGTATGGAGAAAGCTATAGGGGTAGACGATCCGGGGCCCCCGGTCTAGGGTTTCACCGAAGGAAGATCGCCGGAGCGTCGAAATCACATGAAAACTTGCATGTGCCCCTAGGATATGTGTGTGAGAGTGGTTAAAGGTTTTTAGGTGCCATGTGTAGGCCCCATGTGTGACCCCCTTCCTGGACATGCGTTAACACTTAGTAAAATCCTCGATCTGTACGTGGAAAGTCCCGCCGCGTCACAACCGGTGCCTAGAATGTGGCAAAGTTGGGCAAACCTTGGATCTACATGTACATATGTCCTAAACAAACCAAAACAAGTAGATAGGTCCACCGGGCTACCCTCGTACGAAGATAGCTATAGGGGTAGACGATTCGCGGCCCCCGGTCTAGGGTTTCGCCGGAGGAAGACCGCCGGAGCGTCGAAATCACATGAAAACTTGCATGTGACTCTAGGATATGTGTGTGACAGTGGTGCAAGGTTGTTAGGTGCCATGTGTAGGCCCCATGTGTGACCCCCTTCCCGGACATGCGTTAACACTTAGTAAAATCCTGGATCTGTACGTGGAAAGTCCCGCCGCGTCACAACCGGGGCCTAGAATGTGGGAAAGTCGGCCCAACCTTGGCTCTCCATGTACATATGTCCTAAACAAACCAAAACAAGTAGAGAGGTCAATAAGGCTACCCTCGTACGGAGATAGCTATAGGGGTAGACGATCCGGGGCCTCGGTCTAGGGTTTCGCTAGAGGAAGACCGCCGGAGCGTCAAAATCACATGAAAACTTGCATGTGCCCCTAGGATATGTGTGTGAGAGTGGTGCAAGGTTGTTACGTGCCATGTGTAGACCCCATGTGTGACCCCCTTGCCGGACATGCGTTAACACTTAGTAAAATCATGGATCTGTACGTGGAAAGTCCCGCCGCGTCACAACCGGGGCCTAGAATGTGGCAAAGTTGGCCCAACCTTGGCACTACATGTACATATGTCCTAAACAAACCAAAACAAGTAGAGAGGTCCATCAGGCTACCCTCGTAAGGAGAAAGCTATAGGGGTAGACGATCCGGGGCCCCCGGTCTAGGGTTTCGCCGGAGGAAGACCGTCAGAGCGTCGAATTCACATGAAAACTTGCATGTGCCCCTAGGATATATGTGTGAGAGTGGTGCCAGGTTGTTAGGTGCCATGTGTAGGCCCCATGTGTGACCCCCTTCCCGGACATGCGTTAGCACTTAGTAAAATCCTGGATCTGTACGTGGAAAGTCCCGCCGCGTCACAACCGGGGCCTAGAATGTGGCAAAGTTGGCCCAACCTTGGATCTACATGTACATATGTCCTAAACAAACCAAAACAAGTAGAGAGGTCCACCGGGCTACCCTCGTATGGAGATAGCTATTGGGGTAGACGATCCGGGACCCCCGGTCTAGGGTTTCGCCGGAGGAAGACCGTCGGAGCATCGAAATCACATGAAAACTTGCATGTGCCCCTAGGATATGTGTGTGAGAGTGGTGAAATGTTTTTAGGTGCCGTGTGTAGGCCCCATGTGTGACCCCCTTCCCAGACATGCGTTAACGCTTAGTAAAATCCTGGATCTGTACGTGGAAAGTCCCGCCGCGCCACAACCGGGGCCTAGAATGTGGAAAAGTTGGCCCAAGCTTGGCTCTACATGTATATATGTCCTAAACAAACCAAAACATGTAGAGAGGTCCATTAGGCTACCCTCGTATGGAGAAAGCTATAGGGGTAGACGATCCGGGGCCCCCGGTCTAGGGTTTCACCGAAGGAAGATCGCCGGAGCGTCGAAATCACATGAAAACTTGCATGTGCCCCTAGGATATGTGTGTGAGAGTGGTTAAAGGTTTTTAGGTGCCATGTGTAGGCCCCATGTGTGACCCCCTTCCTGGACATGCGTTAACACTTAGTAAAATCCTGGATCTGTACGTGGAAAGTCCCGCCGCGTCACAACCGGTGCCTAGAATGTGGCAAAGTTGGGCAAACCTTGGATCTACATGTACATATGTCCTAAACAAACCAAAACAAGTAGATAAGTCCACCGGGCTACCCTCGTACGAAGATAGCTATAGGGGTAGACGATTCGCGGCCCCCGGTCTAGGGTTTCGCCGGAGGAAGACCGCCGGAGCGTCGAAATCACATGAAAACTTGCATGTGACTCTAGGATATGTGTGTGAGAGTGGTGCAAGGTTGTTAGGTGCCATGTGTAGGCCCCATGTGTGACCCCCTTCCCGGACATGCGTTAACACTTAGTAAAATCCTGGATCTGTACGTGGAAAGTCCCGCCGCGTCACAACCGGGGCCTAGAATGTGGGAAAGTCGGCCCAACCTTGGCTCTCCATGTACATATGTCCTAAACAAACCAAAACAAGTAGAGAGGTCAATCAGGCTACCCTCGTACGGAGATAGCTATAGGGGTAGACGATCCGGGGCCCCGGTCTAGGGTTTCGCTAGAGGAAGACCGCCGGAGCGTCAAAATCACATGAAAACTTGCATGTGCCCCTAGGATATGTGTGTGAGAGTGGTGCAAGGTTGTTACGTGCCATGTGTAGACCCCATGTGTGACCCCCTTGCCGGACATGCGTTAACACTTAGTAAAATCATGGATCTGTACGTGGAAAGTCCCGCCGCGTCACAACCGGGGCCTAGAATGTGGCAAAGTTGGCCCAACCTTGGCACTACATGTACATATGTCCTAAACAAACCAAAACAAGTAGAGAGGTCCATCAGGCTACCCTCGTAAGGAGAAAGCTATAGGGGTAGACGATCCGGGGCCCCCGGTCTAGGGTTTCGCCGGAGGAAGACCGTCAGAGCGTCGAATTCACATGAAAACTTGCATGTGCCCCTAGGATATATGTGTGAGAGTGGTGCCAGGTTGTTAGGTGCCATGTGTAGGCCCCATGTGTGACCCCCTTCCCGGACATGCGTTAGCACTTAGTAAAATCCTGGATCTGTACGTGGAAAGTCCCGCCGCGTCACAACCGGGGCCTAGAATGTGGCAAAGTTGGCCCAACCTTGGATCTACATGTACATATGTCCTAAACAAACCAAAACAAGTAGAGAGGTCCAACGGGCTACCCTCGTATGGAGATAGCTATTGGGGTAGACGATCCGGGACCCCCGGTCTAGGGTTTCGCCGGAGGAAGACCGTCGGAGCATCGAAATCAAATGAAAACTTGCATGTGCCCCTAGGATATGTGTGTGAGAGTGGTGAAATGTTTTTAGGTGCCGTGTGTAGGCCCCATGTGTGACCCCCTTCGCGGACATGCGTTAACACTTAGTAAAATCCTAGATCTGTACGTGGAAAGTCCCGCCGCGTCACAACCGGGGCCTAGAATGTGGAAAAGTTGGCCCAAGCTTGTCTCTACATGTACATATGTCCTAAACAAACCAAAACATGTAGAGAGGTCCATTAGGCTACCCTCGTATGGAGAAAGCTATAGGGGTAGACTATCCGGGGCCCCCGGTCTAGGGTTTCACCGAAGGAAGACCGCCGGAGCGTCGAAATCACATGAAAACTTGCAGGTGCCCCTAGGATATGTGTGTGAGAGTGGTTAAAGGTTGTTAGGTGCCATGTGTAGGCCCCATGTGTGACCCCCTTCCTGGACATGCGTTAACACTTATTAAAATCCTGGATCTGTACGTGGAAAGTCCCGCCGCGTCACAACCGGTGCCTAGAATGTGGCAAAGTTGGGCAAACCTTGGATCTACATGTACATATGTCCTAAACAAACCAAAACAAGTAGATAGGTCCACCGGGCTACCCTCGTACGAAGATAGCTATAGGGATAGACGATCCGCGGCCCCCGGTCTAGGGTTTCGCCGGAGGAAGACCGCTGGAGCGTTGAAATCACATGAAAACTTGCATGTGACTCTAGGATATGTGTGTAAGAGTGGTTCAAGGTTGTTAGGTGCCATGTGTAGGCCCCATGTATGAGCCCCTTCCCGGACATGCGTTAACACTTAGTAAAATCCTGGATCTGTATGTGGAAAGTCCCGCCACGTCACAACCGGGGCCTAAAATGTGCCAAAGTTGGCCCAAACTTGGATCTAGATGTACATATGTCCTAAATAAACCAAAAAAAGTAGAGAGGTCCACCGGGCTACCCTCGTACGGAGATAGCTATAGGGGTAGACGATCCGGGGCCCCCGGTCTAGGGTTTCGCCGGAGGAAGACCGCCGGAGCGTCGAAATCACATGAAAACTTGCATGTGCCTCTAGGATATGTGTATGAGAGTGGTGCAAGGTTGTTAGGCGCCATGTGTAGGCCTCATGTGTGACCCCCTTCCCGGACATGCGTTATTACTTAGTAAAATCATGGATCTGTGGAAAGTCCCGCCGCGTCACAACCGAGGCCTAGAATGTGGCAAAGTTGGCCCAACCTTGGCTCTACATGTACATATGTCCTAAACAAACCAAAACAAGTAGAGAGGTCTACCGGGCTACCCTCGTATGGACATAGCTATAGGGGTAGACGACCCGGGACCCCCGGTCTAGAGTTTTGTCGGAGGAAGACCGCCGGAGCGTCAAAATCACATGAAAACTTGCATGTGCCTCTAGGATATGTGTATGAGAGTGGTGCAAGGTTGTTAGGTGCCATGTGTAGGCCTCATGTGTGACCCCCTTCCCGGACATGTGTTAACACTTAGTAAAATCCTGGATCTGTACGTGGAAAGTCCTGCCGCGTCACAACAGGGCCTAGAATGTGGAAAAGTTGGCCCAACCTTGGCTCTACATGTACATATGTCCTAAAGAAACCAAAACAAGTAGAGAGGTCCATCAGGCTACCCTCGTACCGAGAAAGCTATAGGGGTAGACGATCCGGGGCCCCCGGTCTAGGGTTTCGCCGGAGGAATACCGTCGGAGCATCGAAATCACATGAAAACTTGCATGTGCCCCTTGGATATGTGTCTGAGCGTGGTGCAAGTTTGTTAGGTGCCATGTGTATTCCCCATGTGTGACCGCCTTCCCGGACATGCGTTAACACTTAGTAAAATCCTGGATCTGTACGTGGAAAGTCCCGCCACGTCACAACCGGGGCCTAGAATGTGGCAAAGTTGGCCCAACCTTGGATCTCCATGTACATATATCCTAAACAAACCAAAACAAGTAGAGAGGTGAATCAGGCTACCCTCGTATGGAGAAAGCTATAGGGGTAGACGATCCGGGGCCCCCGGTCTAGGGTTTCGCCGGAGGAAGACCGCCGGAGCGTCGAAATCACATGTAAACTTGCATGTGCCCCTAGGATATGTGTGTGAGAGTGGTGCAAGGTTGTTAGGTGCCATGTGTAGGCCTCATGTGTGACACCCTTCCCGGACGTCCGTTAACACTTAGTAAAATCCTGGATATGTACGTGGAAAGTCCCGCCGCGTCACAACTGGGGCCTAGAATGTGGCAAAGTTGGCCCAACCTTGGCTCCACATGTACATATGTCCTAAACAAACCAAAAGAAGTAGAGAGGTCCATCAGGCTACCCTCGTAAGGAGAAATCTATAGGGGTAGACGATTTGGGGCCCCCGGTCTAGGGTTTCGCCGGAGGAAGACCGTCAGAGCGTCGAAATAACATGAAAACTTGCATGTGCCCCTAGGATATGTGTGTGAGAGTGGTGCAAGGTTGTTAGGTGCCATGTGTAGGCCCCATGTGTGACCCCCTTCCCGGACATGCGTTAACACTTAGTAAAATCCTGGATCTGTACG
Organism: Avena sativa; assembly: GCA_916181665.1. Taxonomy (NCBI): domain Eukaryota; kingdom Viridiplantae; phylum Streptophyta; class Magnoliopsida; order Poales; family Poaceae; genus Avena; species Avena sativa. The sequence goes on from OV702286.1 coordinate 197,272,789, forward strand.
TGGAAAGTCCCGCCGCGTCACAACCGGGGCCTAGAATGTGGCAAAGTTGGCCCAACCTTGGCTCTCCATGTACATATGTCCTAAAAAAACCAAAACAAGTAGAGAGGTCAATCAGGCTACCCTCGTACGGAGAAAGCTATAGGGGTAGACGATCCGGGGCCCCCGGTCTAGGGTTTCGCCGGAGGAAGACCGCCGGAGCGTCGAAATCACATGAAACCTTGCATGTGCCTTTAGGATATGTGTGTGAGAGTGGTGCAAGGTTGTTAGGTGCCATGTGTAGGCCTCATGTGTGACACCCTTCCGGGACGTCCGTTAACACTTAGTAAAATCCTGGATCTGTACGTGGAAAGTCCCGCCGCGGCACAACTGGGGCCTAGAATGTGGCAAAGTTGGCCCAACCTTGGCTCTACATGTACATATGTCCTAAACAAACCAAAACAAGTAGAGAGATCCATCAGGCTACCCTCGTAAGGAGAAGGCTATAGGGGTAGACGTTCCGGGGCCCTCGGTCTAGGGTTTCGCCGGAGGAAGACCGTCAAAGCGTCAAAATAACATGAAAACTTGCATGTGCCCCTAGGATATGTGTGTGAGAGTGGTGCAAGGTTGTTAGGTGCCATGTGTAGGCCCCATGTGTGACCCCCTTCCCGGACATGCGTTAACACTTAGTAAAATCCTGGATCTGTACGTGGAAAGTCCCGCCGCGTCACAACCGGGGCCTAGAATGTGGCAAAGTTGGCCCAACCTTGGTTCTCCATGTACATATGTCCTAAACAAACCAAAACCAGTAGAGAGGTCAATCAGGCAACCCTCGTACGAAGATAGCTATAGGGTTAGACGATCCAGGGCCCCCGGTCTAGGGTTTCGCCGGAGGAAGACCGCTGGAGCGTTGAAATCACATGAAAACTTGCATGTGCCTCTAGGATATGTGTGTGAGAGTGGTGAAAGGTTGTTAGGTGCCATGTGTAGGCCCCATGTGTGAGCCCCTTCCCGGACATGCGTTAACACTTAGTAAAATCCTGGATCTGTATGTGGAAAGTCCCGCCACGTCACAACCGGGGCCTAAAATGTGCCAAAGTTGGCCCAAACTTGGATCTAGATGTACATATGTCCTAAATAAACCAAAAAAAGTAGAGAGGTCCACCGGGCTACCCTCGTACGGAGATAGCTATAGGGGTAGACGATCCGGGGCCCCCGGTCTAGGCTTTCGCCGGAGGAAGACCGCCGGAGCGTCGAAATCACATGAAAACTTGCATGTGCCTCTAGGATATGTGTATGAGAGTGGTGCAAGGTTGTTAGGTGCCATGTGTAGGCCTCATGTGTGACCCCCTTCCCGGACATGCGTTATTACTTAGTAAAATCATGGATCTGTACGTGGAAAGTCCCGCCGCGTCACAACCGGGGCCTAGAATGTGGCAAAGTTGGCCCAACCTTGGCTCTACATGTACATATGTCCTAAACAAACCAAAACAAGTAGAGAGGTCTACTGGGCTACCCTCGTATGGACATAGCTATAGGGGTAGACGACCCGGGACCCCCGGTCTAGAGTTTTGCCGGAGGAAGACCGCCGGAGCGTCAAAATCACATGAAAACTTGCATGTGCCTCTAGGATATGTGTATGAGAGTGGTGCAAGGTTGTTAGGTGCCATGTGTAGGCCTCATGTGTGACCCCCTTCCCGGACATGCGTTAACACTTAGTAAAATCCTGGATCTGTACGTGGAAAGTCCTGCCGCGTCACAACAGGGCCTAGAATGTGGAAAAGTTGGCCCAACCTTGGCTCTACATGTACATATGTCCTAAAGAAACCAAAACAAGTAGAGAGGTCCATCAGTCTACCCTCGTACCGAGAAAGCTATAGGGGTAGACGATCCGGGGCCCCCGGTCTAGGGTTTCGCCGGAGGAAGATCGTCGAAGCATCGAAATCACATGAAAACTTGCATGTGCCCCTAGGATATGTGTCTGAGAGTGGTGCAAGGTTGTTAGGTGCCATGTGTAGGCCCCATGTGTGACTGCCTTCCCGGACATGTGTTAACACTTAGTAAAATCCTGGATCTGTACGTGGAAAGTCCCGCCACGTCACAACCGGGGCCTAGAATGTGGCAAAGTTGCCCAACCTTGGATCTCCATGTACATATGTCCTAAACAAACCAAAACAAGTAGAGAGGTCAATCAGGCTACCCTCGTACGGAGAAAGCTATAGGGGTAGACGATCCGGGGCCCCCGGTCTATGGTTTCGCCGGAGGAAAACCGCCGGAGCGTCGAAATCACATGTAAACTTGCATGTGCCCCTAGGATATGTGTGTGAGAGTGGTGCAAGGTTGTTAGGTGCCATGTGTAGGCCTCATGTGTGAAACCCTTCCCGGACGTCAGTTAACACTTAGTAAAATCCTGGATATGTACGTGGAAAGTCCCGCCGCGTCACAACTGGGGCATAGAATGTGGCAAAGATGGCCCAACCTTGGATATCCATGTACATATGTCCTAAACAAACCAAAACAAGTAGAGAGGTCAATCAGGCTACCCTCGTACGGAGAAAGCTATTGGGGTAGACGATCCGGGGCCCCCGGCCTAGGGTTTCGCCGGAGGAAGACCGCCGGAGCGTCGAAATCACATGAAAACTTGCATGTGCCCCTAGGATATGTGTGTGAGAGTGGTGCAAGGTTGTTAGGTGCCATGTGTAGGCCTCATGTGTGACACCCTTCCCGGACGTCCGTTAACACTTAGTAAAATCCTGGATATGTACGTGGAAAGTCCCGCCGCGTCACAACTGGGGCCTAGAATGTGGCAAAGTTGGCCCAACCTTGGCTCCACATGTACATATGTCCTAAACAAACCAAAACAAGTAGAGAGGTCCATCAGGCTACCCTCGTAAGGAGAAAGCTATAGGGGTAGACGATCTGGGGCCCCCGGTCTAGGGTTTCGCCGGAGGATGACCGTCAGAGCGTCGAAATAACATGAAAACTTGCATGTGCCCCTAGGATATGTGTGTGAGAGTGGTGCAAGGTTGTTAGGTGCCATGTGTAGGCCCCATGTGTGACCCCCTTCCCGGACATGCGTTAACACTTAGTAAAATCCTAGATCTGTACGTGGAAAGTCCCGCCGCGTCACAACCGGGGCCTAGAATGTGGCAAAGTTGGCCCAACCTTGGCTCTCCATGTACATATGTCCTAAAAAAACCAAAACAAGTAGAGAGGTCAATCAGGCTACCCTCGTACGGAGAAAGCTATAGGGGTAGACGATCCGGGGCCCCCGGTCTAGGATTTCGCCGGAGGAAGACCGCCGGAGCGTCGAAATCACATGAAAACTTCCATGTGCCCCTAGGATATGTGTGTGAGAGTGGTGCAAGGTTGTTAGGTGCCATGTGTAGGCCTCATGTGTGACACCCTTCCCGGACGTCCGTTAACACTTAGTAGAATCCTGGATCTGTACGTGGAAAGTCCTGCCGCGGCACAACTAGGGCCTAGAATGTGGCAAAGTTGGCCCAACCTTGGCTCTACATGTACATATGTCCTAAACAAACCAAAACAAGTAGAGAGATCCATCAGGCTACCCTCGTAAGGAGAAGGCTATAGGGGTAGACGATCCGGGGCCCTCGGTCTAGGGTTTCGCCGGAGGAAGACCGTCAGAGCGTCGAAATAACATGAAAACTTGCATGTGCCCCTAGGATATGTGTGTGAGAATGGTGCAAGGTTGTTAGGTGCCATGTGTAGGCCCCATGTGTGACCCCCTTCACGAACATGCGTTAACACTTAGTAAAATCCTGGATCTGTACGTGGAAAGTCCCGCCGCGTCACAACCGGGGTCTAGAATGTCGCAAAGTTGGCCCAACCTTGGCTCTCCATGTACATATGTCCTAAACAAACCAAAACAAGTAGAGAGGTCAATCAGGCTACCCTCGTACAAAGATAGCTATAGGGTTAGACGATCCGGGGCCCCCGGTCTAGGGTTTCGCCGGAGGAAGACCGCTGGAGCGTTGAAATCACATGAAAACTTGCATGTGCCTCTAGGATATGTGTGTGAGAGTGGTGCAAGGTTGTTAGGTGCCATGTGTAGGCCCCATGTGTGAGCCCCTTCCCGGACATGCGTTAACACTTAGTAAAATCCTGCATCTGTACGTGGAAAGTCCCGCCGCGTCACAACCGGGGCCTAAAATGTGGCAAAGTTGGCCCAACCTTGGATCTAGATGTACATATGTCCTAAACAAACGAAAACAAGTAGAGAGGTCCACCGGGCTACCCTCGTACGGAGATAGCTATAGGGGTAGACGATCCGGGGCCCCCGGTCTAGGGCTTCGCCGGAGGAAGACCGTCGGAGCATCGAAATCACATGAAAACTTGCATGTGCCCCTAGGATATATGTGTGAGAGTGGTGCAAGGTTGTTAGGTGCCATGTGTAGGCCCCATGTGTGACCCCCTTCCCGGACGTGCGTTAACACTTAGTAAAATCCTGGATCTGTACGTGGAAAGTCCTGCCGCGTCACAACCGGGGCCTAGAATGTGGCAAAGTTGGCCCAACCTTGGCTCTCCATGTACATATGTCCTAAACAAACCAAAACAAGTAGAGAGGTTAATCAGGCTACCCTCGTACGGAGAAAGCTATAGGGGTAGACGATCCGGGGCCCCTGGTCTAGGGTTTCGCCGGAGGAAGACCGTCAGAGCATCGAAATCACATGAAAACTTGCATGTGCGCCTAGGATATGTGTGTGAGAGTGGTGCAAGGTTGTTAGGTGCCATGTGTAGGCCCCATGTGTGACCCCCTTCCTGGACATGCGTTAACACTTAGTAAAATCCTGGATCTGTACGTGGAAAGTCCCGCCGCGTCACAACCGGGGCCTAAAATGTGGCAAAGTTGGCCCAACCTTGGCTCTCCATGTACATATGTCCTAAACAAACCAAAACAAGTAGAGAGGTACACCGGGCTAGCCTCGTACGGAGATAGCTATAGGGGTAGACGATCCGGGGCCCCCGGTCTAGGGTTTCACCGGAGGAAGACCGTCGGAGCATCGAAATCACATGAAAACTTGCATGTGCCCCTAGGATATGTGTGTGAGAGTGGTGCAAGGTTGTTAGGTGCCATGTGTAGGCCCCATGTGTGACCCCCTTCCCGGACATGAGTTAACACTTAGTAAAATCCTGGATCTATACGTGGAAAGTCCCGCCGCGTCACAACCGGGGCCTAGAATGTGGCAAAGTTGGCCCAACCTTGGCTCTCCATGTACATATGTCCTAAACAAACCAAAACAAGTAGAGAGGTCTATCAGGCTACCCTCGTACGGAGAAAGCTATGGGGGTAGACGATCCGAGGCCCCGCTCTAGGGTTTCGCCGGAGGAAGACCGTCGGAGCATCGAAATCACATGAAAACTTGCATGTGCGCCTAGGATATGTGTGAGAGTGGTGCAAGGTTGTTAGGTGCCATGTGTAGGCCCCATGTGTGAACCCCTTCCCGGACATGCGTTAACACTTAGTAAAATCCTGGATCTGTACGTGGAAAGTCCCGCCGCGTCACAACCGGGGCCTAGAATGTGGCAAAGTTGGCCCAACCTTGGCTCTCCATGTACATATGTACTAAACAAACCAAAACAAGTAGAGAGGTCAATCAGGCTACCCTCGTACGGAGAAAGCTATAGGGGTAGACGATCCGGGGCCCCCGGTCTAGGGTTTCGCCGGAGGAAGACCGCCGGAGCGTTGAAATCACATGAAAACTTGCATGTGCGCCTAGGATATGTGTGTGAGAGTGGTGCAAGGTTGTTAGGTGCCATGTGTAGACCCCATGTGTGACCCCCTTCCCGGACATGCGTTAACACTTAGTAAAATCATGGATCTGTACGTGGAAAGTCCCGCCGCGTCACAACCGGGGCCTAGAATGTGGCAAAGTTGGCCCAACCTTGGCTCTACATGTACATATGTCCTAAACAAACCAAAACAAGTAGAGAGGTCTACCGGGCTACCCTCGTATGGAGATAGCTATAGGGGTAGACGACCCGGGACCCTCGGTCTAGAGTTTCGCCGGAGGAAGACCGCCGGAGCATCGAAATCACATGAAAACTTGCATGTGCCCCTAGGATATGTGTGTGAGAGTGGTGCAAGGGTGTTAGGTGCCATGTGTAGGCCTCATGTGTGACACCCTTCCCGGACGTGCGTTAATACTTAGTAAAATCCTAGATCTGTACGTGGAAAGTCCCGCCGCGTCACAACTGGGGCCTAGAATGTGGCAAAGTTGGCCCAACCTTGGCTCTACATGTACATATGTCCTAAACAAACCAAAACAAGTAGAGAGGTCCATCAGGCTACCCTCGTAAGGAGAAAGCTATAGGGGTAGACGATCCGGGGCCCCCGGTCTAGGGTTTCACCAAAGGAAGACCGTCAGAGCGTCGAAATAACATGAAAACTTGCATGTGACCCTAGGATATGTGTGTGAGAGTGGTGCAAGGTTGTTAAGTGCCATGTGTAGGCCCCATGTGTGACCCCCTTCCCGGACATGCGTTAACACTTAGTAAAATCCTGGATCTGTACGTGGAACGTCCCGCCGCATCACAACTGGGGCCTAGAATGTGGCAAAGTTGGCCCAACCTTGGCTCTCCATGTACATATGTCCTAAACAAACCAAAACAAGTAGAGAGGTCAATCAGGCTACCCTCGTACGGAGAAAGCTATAGGGGTAGACGATCCGGGGCCCCCGGTCTAGGGTTTCGCCGGAGGAAGACCGCCGGAGCATCGAAATCACATGAAAACTTGCATGTGCCTCTAGGATATGTGTGTGAGAGTGGTGCAAGGTTGTTAGGTGCCTTGTGTAGACCCCATGTATGACCCCCCTTCCCGGACATGCGTTAACACTTAGTAAAATCATGGATCTGTACGTGGAAAGTCCCGTCGCGTCACAACCGGGGCCTAGAATGTGGCAAAGTTGGCCCAACCTAGGCTCTACATGTACATTTGTCCTAAACAAACCAAAACGAGTAGAGAGGTCTACCGGGATACCCTCGTATGGAGATAGCTATAGGGGTAGACGACCCGAGACCCTCGGTCTAGAGTTTCGCCGGAGGAAGACTGCCGGAGCGTCGAAATCACATGAAAACTTGCATGTGCCCCTAGGATATGTGTGTGAGAGTGGTGCAAGGTTTTTAGGTGCCATGTGTAGGCCTCATGTGTGACACCCTTCCCGGACGTGCGTTAACACTTAGTAAAATCCTGGATCTGTACGTGGAAAGTCCCGCCGCGTCACAACCGGGGCCTAGAATGTGGCAAAGTTGGCCCAACCTTGGCTCTACATGTACATATGTCCTAAACGAACCAAAACAAGTAGAGAGGTCCATCAGGCTACCCTCGTACGGAGAAAGCTATAGGGGTAGACGATCCGGGGCAACCGGTCTAGGGTTTCGCCGAAGGAAGACCGTCGGAGCGTCGAAATCACATGAAAACTTGCATGTGCCCCTAGGATATGTGTGTGAGAGTGGTGCAAGGTTGTTAGGTGCCATTTGTAGGCCCCATGTGTGACCCCCTTCCCGGACATGCGTTAACACTTAGTAAAATTCTGGATTTGTACGTGGAAAGTCCCACCGCGTCACAACCGGGGCCTAAATGTGGCAAAGTTGGCCCAACCTTGGATCTACATGTACATATGTCCTAAACAAACCAAAACAAGTAGAGAGGTCCACTGGGCTACCCTTGTACGGAGATAGCTATAGGGGTAGACGATACGGGGCCACCGGTCTAGGGTTTCGCCGGTGGAATACCACCGGAGCATCAGAATCACATGAAAACTTGCATGTGCCCCTAGGATATGCGTGTGAGAGTGGTGCAAGGTTGTTAGGTGCCATGTGTAGGCCCCATGTGTGACCCCCTTCCCGGACATGCGTTAACACTTAGTAAAATCCTGGATCTGTACGTGGAAAGTCCCGCCGCGTCACAACCGGGGCCTAGAATGTGGCAAAGTCGGCCCAACCTTAGCTCTAGATGTACATATGTCCTAAATGAACCAAAACAAGTAGAGAGGTCCACCGGCTACCCTCGTACGGAGATAGCTATAGGGGTAGACGATCCGGGGGCCCCGGTCTAGGGTTTCGCCGGAGGAAGACCGCCGGAGCGTCAAAATCACATGAGAACTTGAATGTGCCCCTAGGATATGTGTGTGAGAGTGGTGCAGGTTATTAGGTGCCATGTGTAGGCCCCATGTGTGCCCCCCTTCCCGGACATGCGTTAACACTTAGTAAAATCCTGGATCTGTACGTGGAAAGTCCTGCCACGTCACAACCGGGACCTAGAATGTGGCAAAGTTGGCCCAACCTTGGCTCTCCTTGTACATATGTCCTAAACAAACCAAAACAAGTAGAGAGGTCCATCAGGCTACCCTCGTACGGAGAAAGCTATAGGGGTAGACGATCCGGGCCCCGGTCTAGGGTTTCGCCGGAGGAAGACCGTCGGAGCGTCGAAATCACATGAAAACTTGCATGTTCCCCTAGTATATGTGTGTGAGAGTGGTGCAAGGTTGTTAGGTGCCATGTGTAGGCCCCATTTGTGACCCCCTTCCCGGACATGCGTTAACACTTAGATAAAATCATGGATCTGTACGTGGAAATTCCCGCCGCGTCACAACCGGGGCCTAGAATGTGGCAAAGTTGGCCCAACCTTGGCTCTACATGTACATATTTCCTAAACAAACCAAAACAAGTAGAGAGGTCCACCGGGGCTACCCTCATATGGAGATAGCTATAGGGGTAGACGATCCGGGGCCCCCGGTCTGGGGTTTCGCAGGAGGAAGACCACCGGAGCGTCGGAATCACATGAAAACTTGCATGTTCCCCTAGGATATGTGTGTGAGAGTGGTGCAAGGTTGTTAGGTGCCATGTGTAGGCCCCATGTGTGACCCCCTTCCCGGACATGCGTTAACACTTAGTAAAATCCTGGATCTGTACGTGGAAAGTCCCGCCGCGTCACAACCGGGGCCTAGAATGTGGCAAAGTTGGCCCAACCTTGGATCTACTGTACATATGTCCTAAGCAAACCAAAACAAGTAGAGAGGTCCACCGGGCTACCCTCGTACGGAGATAGCTATAGGGGTAGACGATCCGAGGGCCCCGGTCTAGGGTTTCGCCGGAGGAAGACCGCCGGAGCGTCGAAATCACATGAAAACTTGAATGTGCCCCTAGGATATGTGTGTGAGAGTGGTGCAAGGTTATTAGGTGCTATGTGTAGGCCCCATGTGTGCCCACCTTCCCGGACATGTGTTAACACTTAGTAAAATCCTGGATCTGTACGTGCAAAGTCCCGCCGCGGCACAACCAGGGCCTAGAATGTGGCAAAGTTGGCCCAACCTTGGCTCTTCATGTACATATGTCCTAAACAAACCAAAACAAGTAGAGAGGTCCATCAGGCTACCCTCGTACGGAGAAAGCTATAGGGGTAGACGATCCGGGGCCCCCGGTCTAGGGTTTCGCCGGAGGAAGACCGTCGGAGCGTCGAAATCACATGAAAACTTGCATGTGCCCCTAGGATATGTGTGTGAGAGTGGTGCAAGGTTGTTAGGTGCCATGTGTAGGCCCCATGTGTGACCCCCTCCCGGACATGCGTTAACACTTAGTAAAATCCTGGATCTATACGTGGAAAGTCCCGCCGCGTCACAACCGGGGCCTAGAATGTGGAAAAGTCGGCCCAACCTTAGCTCTAGATGTACATATGTCCTAAACGAACCAAAACAAGTAGAGAGGTCCACCGGCTACCCTCGTACGGAGATAGCTATAGGGGTAGACGATCCGGGGGCCCCGGTCTAGGGTTTCGCCGGAGGAAGACCGCCGGAGCGTCGAAATCACATGAGAACTTGAATGTGCCCCTAGGATATGTGTGTGAGAGTGGTGCAAGGTTATTAGGTGCCATGTGTAGGCCCCATGTGTTCCCCCCTTCCCGGACATGCGTTAACATTTAGTAAAATCCTGGATCTGTACGTGGAAAGTCCCGCCGCGTCACAACCGGGGCCTAGAATGTGGCAAAGTTGGCCCAACCTTGGCTATCCATGTACATATGTCCTAAACAAACCAAAACAAGTCGAGAGGTCCACCGGGCTACCCTCATACGGAGATAGCTATAGGGGTAGACGATCCGGGGCCCCCGGTCTAGGGTTTCGCCAGAGGAAGACCACCGGAGCGTCAGAATCACATGAAAACTTGCATGTGCCCCTAGGATATGTGTGTGAGAGTGGTGCAAGGTTTTTAGGTGCCATGTGTAGGCCCCATGTGTGACCCCCTTCCCGGACATGCGTTAACACTTAGTAAAATCCTGGATCTGTACGTGGAAAGTCCCGCCGCGTCACAACCGGGGCCTAGAATGTGGCAAAGTCGGCCCAACGTTATCTCTAGATGTACATATGTCCTAAACGAACCAAAACAAGTAGAGAGGTCCACCGGCTACCCTCGTACGGAGATAGCTTTAGGCGTAGACGATCCGGGGGCCCCGGTCTAGGGTTTCGCCGGAGGAAGACCGCCGGAGCGTCGAAATCACATGAGAACTTGAATGTGCCCCTAGGATATGTGTGTGAGAGTGGTGCAAGGTTATTAGGTGCCATGTGTAGGCCCCATGTGTGCCCCCCTTCCCGGACATGCGTTAACACTTAGTAAAATCCTGGATCTGTACGTGGAAAGTCCCGCCGCGTCAAAACTGGGGCCTAGAATGTGGCAAAGTTGGCCCAACCTTGGCTCTCCATGTACATATGTCCTAAACAAACCAAAACAAGTAGAGAGGTCCATCAGGCTACCCTCGTACGGAGAAAGCTATAGGGGTAGACGATCCGGGGCCCCCGGTCTAGGGTTTCGCCGGAGGAAGACCGTCGGATCGTCGAAATCACATGAAAACTTGCATGTGCCCCTAGGATATGTGTGTGAGAGTGGTTCAAGGTTGTTAGGTGCCATGTGTAGGCCCCATGTGTGACCCCCTTCTCGGACATGCGTTAACACTTAGTAAAATAATGGATCTGTACGTGGAAAGTCCCGCCGTGTCACAACCGGGGCCTAGAATGTGGCAAAGTTGGCCCAACCTTGGCTCTACATGTACATATGTCCTAAACAAACCAAAACAAGTAGAGAGGTCCACCGGGCTACCCTCATACGGAGATAGCTATAGGGGTAGACGATCCGGGGCCCCCGGTCTAGGGTTTCGCCGGAGGAAGACCACCGGAGCGTCGGAATCACATGAAAACTTGCATGTTCCCCTAGGATATGTGTGTGAGAGTGGTGCAAGGTTGTTAGGTGCCATGTGTAGGCCCCATGTGTGACCCCCTTCCCGGACATGCGTTAACACTTAGTAAAATCCTAGATCTATACGTGGAAAGTCCCGCCGCGTCACAACCGGGGCCTAGAATGTGGCAAAGTCGGCCCAACCATAACTCTAGATGTACATATGTCCGAAACGAACTAAAACAAGTAGAGAGGTCCACCGGGCTACCCTCATACTGAGATAGCTATAGGGGTAGACGATCCGGGGGCCCCGGTGTAGGGTTTCGCCGGAGGAAGACCGCCGGAGCGTCGAAATCACATGAAAACTTGAATGTGCCCCTAGGATATGTGTGTGAGAGTGGTGCAAGGTTATTAGGTGCTATGTGTAGGCCCCTTTGTGTGCCCACCTTCCCGGACATGTGTTAACACTTAGTAAAATCCTAGATTTGTACGTGCAAAGTCCCGCCGCGTCACAACCGGGGCCTAGAATGTGGCAAAGTTGGCCCAACCTTGGCTCTCCATGTACATATGTCCTAAAAAAACCAAAAAAAGTAGAGAGGTCCATCAGGCTACCCTCGTACGGAGAAAGCTATAGGGGTAGACGATCCGGGGCCCCCGGTCTAGGGTTTCGCCGGAGGAAGACCGCCGGAGCGTCGAAATCACATGAAAACTTGCATGTGCCCCTAGGATATGTCTGTGAGAGTGGTGCAAGTTTGTTAGGTGCCATGTGTAGGCCCCATGTGTGACCCCCTTCCCGGACATGCGTTAACACTTAGTAAAATGATGGATATGTACGTGGAAAGTCCCGCCGCGTCACAACCGGGTCCTAGAATGTGGCAAAGTTGGCCCAACCTTGGCTCTACATTTACATATGTCCTAAACAAACCAAAACAAGTAGAGAGGTCCACCGGGCTACCCTCGTACGAAGAAAGCTATAGGGGTAGACGATCCGGGGCCCCCGGTCTAGTGTTTCGCTGGAGGAAGACCGCCGGAGCGTCGAAATCACATGAAAACTTGCATGTGCCCCTAGGATATGTCTGTGAGAGTGGTGCAAGGTTGTTAGGTGCCATGTGTAGGCCCCATGTGTGACCCCCTTCCCAGACTTGCGTTAACACTTAGTAAAATCCTGGATCTATACGTGGAAAGTCCCGCCGCGTCACAACCGGGGCCTAGAATGTGGCAAAGTCGGCCCAACCATAGCTCTAGATGTACATATGTCCGAAACAAACTAAAACAAGTAGAGAGGTCCACCGGGCTACCCTCGTACGGAGATAGCTATAGGGGTAGATGATCCGGGGGCCCCGGTGTAGGGTTTCGCCGGAGGAAGACCGCCGGAGCGTCGAAATCACATGAAAACTTTAATGTGCCCCTAGGATATGTGTGTGAGAGTGGTGCAAGGTTATTAGGTGCTATGTGTAGGCCCCTTTGTGTGCCCACCTTCCCGGACATGTGTTAACACTTAGTAAAATCCTGGATCTGTACGTGCAAAGTCCCGCCGCGTCACAACCGGGGCCTAGAATGTGCCAAAGTTGGCCCAACCTTGGCTCTCCATCTACATATGTCCTAAACAAACCAAAAAAAGTAGAGAGGTCCATCAGGCTACCCTCGTACGGAGAAAGCTATAGGGGTAGACGATCCGGGGCCCCCGGTCTAAGGTTTCGCCGGAGGAAGACCGCCGGAGCGTCGTAATCACATGAAAACTTGCATGTGCCCCTAGGATATGTCTGTGAGAGTGGTGCAAGGTTGTTAGGTGCCATGTGTAGGCCCCATGTGTGACCCCCTTCCCGGACATGCGTTAACACTTAGTAAAATCCTAGATCTGTACGTGGAAAGTCCCGCCGCGTCACAACCGGGGCCTAGAATGTGGCAAAGTTGGCCCAACCTTGGATCTACTGTACATATGTCCTAAGCAAACCAAAACAAGTAGAGAGGTCCACCGGGCTACCCTCGTACAGAGATAGCTATAGGGGTAGACGATCCGGGGGCCCCGGTCTAGGGTTTCGCCAGAGGAAGACCGCCGGAGCGTCGAAATCACATGAAAACTTGAATGTGCCCCTAGGATATGTGTGTGAGAGTGGTGCAAGGTTATTAGGTGCTATGTGTAGGCCCCATGTGTGCCCACCTTCCCGGACATGTGTTAACACTTAGTAAAATCCAGGATCTGTACGTGGAAAGTCCCGCCGCGGCACAACCAGGGCCTAGAATGTGGCAAAGTTGGCCCAACCTTGGCTCTTCATGTACATATGTCCTAACCAAACCAAAACAAGTAGAGAGGTCCATCAGGCTACCCTCGTACGGAGATAGCTATAGGGGTAGACGATCCGGGGGCCCCGGTCTAGGGTTTCGCCGGAGGAAGACCGCCGGAGCGTCGAAATCACATGAAAACTTGAATGTGCCCCTAGGATATGTGTGTGAGAGTGGTGCAAGGTTATTAGGTGCTATGTGTAGGCCCCATGTGTGCCCACCTTCCCGGACATGTGTTAACACTTAGTAAAATCCTGGATCTGTACGTGCAAAGTCCCGCCGCGGCACAACCGGGGCCTAGAATGTGGCAAAGTTGGCCCAACCTTGGCTCTTCATATACATATGTCCTAAACAAACCAAAACAAGTAGAGAGGTCCATCAGGCTACCCTCGTACGGAGAAAGCTATAGGGGTAGATGATCCGGGGCCCCCGGTCTAGGGTTTCGCCGGAGGAAGACATTCGGAGCGTCGAAATCACATGAAAACTTGCATGTGCCCCTAGGATATGTGTGTGAGAGTGGTGCAAGGTTGTTAGGTGCCATGTGTAGGCCCCATGTGTGACCCCCTCCCGGACATGTGTTAACACTTAGTAAAATCCTGGATCTATACGTGGAAAGTCCCGCCGCGTCACAACCGGGGCCTAGAATGTGGAAAAGTCGGCCCAACCTTAGCTCTAGATGTACATATGTCCTAAACGAACCAAAACAAGTAGAGAGGTCCACCGGCTACCCTCGTACAGAGATAGCTATAGGGGTAGACGATCCGGGGGCCCCGGTCTAGGGTTTCGCCGGAGGAAGACCGCCGGAGCGTCGAAATCACATGAGAACTTGAATGTTCCCCTAGGATATGTGTGTGAGAGTGGTGCAAGGTTATTAGGTGCCATGTGTAGGCCCCATGTGTTCCCCCCTTCCCGGACATGCGTTAACACTTAGTAAAATCCTGGATCTGTACGCGGAAAGTCCCGCCGCGTCACAACCGGGGCCTAGAATGTGGCAAAGTTGGCCCAACCTTGGCTCTCCATGTACATATGTCCTAAACAAACCAAAACAAGTCGAGAGGTCCACCGGGCTACCCTCATACGGAGATAGCTATAGGGGTAGACGATCCGGGGCCCCCGGTCTAGGGTTTCGCCGGAGGAAGACCACCGGAACGTCAGAATCACATGAAAACTTGCATGTGCCCCGAGGATATGTGTGTGAGAGTGGTGCAAGGTTGTTAGGTGTCATGTATAGGCCCCATGTGTGACCCCCTTCCCGGACATGCGTTAACACTTAGTAAAATCCTGGATCTGTACGTGGAAAGTCCCGCCGCGTCACAACCGGGCCTAGAATGTGGCAAAGTCGGCCCAACGTTAGCTCTAGATGTACATATGTCCTAAACGAACCAAAACAAGTAGAGAGGTCCACCGGCTACCCTCGTACAGAGATAGCTTTAGGCGTAGACGATCCGGGGGCCCCGGTCTAGGGTTTCGCCGGAGGAAGACCGCCGGAGCGTCGAAATCACATGAGAACTTGAATGTGCCCCTAGGATATGTGTGTGAGAGTGGTGCAAGGTTATTAGGTGCCATGTGTAGGCCCCATGTGTGCCCCCCTTCCCGGACATGCGTTAACACTTAGTAAAATCCTGGATCTATACGTGGAATGTCCCGCCGCGTCACAACCGGGGCCTAGAATGTGGCAAAGTTGGCCCAACCTTGGCTCTCCATGTACATATGTCCTAAACAAACCAAAACAAGTAGAGAGGTCCATCAGGCTACCCTCGTACGGAGAAAGCTATAGGGGTAGACGATCCGGGGCCCCCGGTCTAGGGTTTCGCCGGAGGAAGACCGTCGGATCGTCGAAATCACATGAAAACTTGCATGTGCCCCTAGGATATGTGTGTGAGAGTGGTTCAAGGTTGTTAGGTGACATGTGTAGGCCCCATGTGTGACCCCCTTCTCGGACATGTGTTCACACTTAGTAAAATAATGGATCTGTACGTGGAAAGTCCCGCCGTGTCACAACCGGGGCCTAGAATGTGGCAAAGTTGGCCCAACCTTGGCTCTACATGTACATATGTCCTAAACAAACCAAAACAAGTAGAGAGGTCCACCGGGCTACCCTCATACGGAGATAGCTATAGGGGTAGACGATCCGGGGCCCCCGGTCTAGGGTTTCGCCGGAGGAAGACCACCGGAGCGTCGGAATCACATGAAAACTTGCATGTTCCCCTAGGATATGTGTGTGAGAGTGGTGCAAGGTTGTTAGGTGCCATGTGTAGGCCCCATGTGTGACCCCCTTCCCGGACATGCGTTAACACTTAGTAAAATCCTGGATCTATACGTGGAAAATCCCGCCGCGTCACAACCGGGGCCTAGAATGTGGCAAAGTCGGCCCAACCATAACTCTAGATGTACATATGTCCAAAACGAACTAAAACAAGTAGAGAGGTCCACCGGGCTACCCTCGTACGGAGATAGCTATAGGGGTAGACGATCCGGGGGCCCCGGTGTAGGGTTTCGCCGGAGGAAGACCGCCGGAGCGTCAAAATCACATGAAAACTTGAATGTGCCCCTAGGATATGTGTGTGAGAGTGGTGCAAGGTTATTAGGTGCTATGTGTAGGCCCCATGTGTGACCCCCTTCCCGGACATGCGTTAACACTTAGTAAAATCCTGGATCTGTACGTGGAAAGTCCCGCCGCGTCACAACCGGGGCCTAGAATGTGGCAAAGTTGGCCCAACCTTGGATCTACTGTACATATGTCCTAAGCAAACCAAAACAAGTAGAGAGGTCCACCGGGCTACCCTCGTACGGAGATAGCTATAGGGGTAGACGATCCGGGGGCCCCGGTCTAGGGTTTCGCCGGAGGAAGACCGCCGGAGCGTCGAAATCACATGAAAACTTGAATGTGCCCCTAGGATATGTGTGTGAGAGTGGTGCAAGGTTATTAGGTGCTATGTGTAGGCCCCATGTGTGCCCACCTTCCCGGACATGTGTTAACACTTAGTAAAATCCTGGATCTGTACGTGCAAAGTCCCGCCGCGGCACAACCAGGGCCTAGAATGTGGCAAAGTTGGCCCAACCTTGGCTCTTCATGTACATATGTCCTAAACAAACCAAAACAAGTAGAGAGGTCCATCAGGCTACCCTCGTACGGAGAAAGCTATAGGGGTAGACGATCCGGGGCCCCCGGTCTAGGGTTTCGCCGGAGGAAGACCGTCGGAGCGTCGAAATCACATGAAAACTTGCATGTGCCCCTAGGATATGTGTGTGAGAGTGGTGCAAGGTTGTTAGGTGCCATGTGTAGGCCCCATGTGTGACCCCCTCCCGGACATGCGTTAACACTTAGTAAAATCCTGGATCTATACGTGGAAAGTCCCGCCGCGTCACAACCGGGGCCTAGAATGTGGAAAAGTCGGCCCAACCTTAGCTCTAGATGTACATATGTCCTAAACGAACCAAAACAAGTAGAGAGGTCCACCGGCTACCCTCGTACGGAGATAGCTATAGGGGTAGACGATCCGGGGGCCCCGGTCTAGGGTTTCGCCGGAGGAAGACCGCCGGAGCGTCGAAATCACATGAGAACTTGAATGTTCCCCTAGGATATGTGTGTGAGAGTGGTGCAAGGTTATTAGGTGCCATATGTAGGCCCCATGTGTTCCCCCCTTCCCGGACATGCGTTAACACTTAGTAAAATCCTGGATCTGTACGTGGAAAGTCCCGCCGCGTCACAACCGGGGCCTAGAATGTGGCAAAGTTGGCCCAACCTTGGCTCTCCATGTACATATGTCCTAAACAAACCAAAACAAGTCGAGAGGTCCACCGGGCTACCCTCATACGGAGATAGCTATAGGGGTAGACGATCCGGGGCCCCCGGTCTAGGGTTTCGCCAGAGGAAGACCACCGGAGCGTCAGAATCACATGAAAACTTGCATGTGCCCCTAGGATATGTGTGTGAGAGTGGTGCAAGGTTTTTAGGTGCCATGTGTAGGCCCCATGTGTGACCCCCTTCCCGGACATGCGTTAACACTTAGTAAAATCCTGGATCTGTACGTGGAAAGTCCCGCCGCGTCACAACCGGGGCCTAGAATGTGGAAAAGTCGGCCCAACGTTAGCTCTAGATGTACATATGTCCTAAACGAACCAAAACAAGTAGAGAGGTCCACCGGCTACCCTCGTACGGAGATAGCTTTAGGCGTAGACGATCCGGGGGCCCCGGTCTAGGGTTTCGCCGGAGGAAGACCGCCGGAGCGTCGAAATCACATGAGAACTTGAATGTGCCCCTAGGATATGTGTGTGAGAGTGGTGCAAGGTTATTAGGTGCCATGTGTAGGCCCCATGTGTGCCCCCCTTCCCGGACATGCGTTAACACTTAGTAAAATCCTGGATCTGTACGTGGAAAGTCCCGCCGCGTCAAAACCGGGGCCTAGAATGTGGCAAAGTTGGCCCAACCTTGGCTCTCCATGTACATATGTCCTAAACAAACCAAAACAAGTAGAGAGGTCCATCAGGCTACCCTCGTACGGAGAAAGCTATAGGGGTAGACGATCCGGGGCCCCCGGTCTAGGGTTTCGCCGGAGGAAGACCGTCGGATCGTCGAAATCACATGAAAACTTGCATGTGCCCCTAGGATATGTGTGTGAGAGTGGTTCAAGGTTGTTAGGTGCCATGTGTAGGCCCCATGTGTGACCCCCTTCTCGGAATTGCGTTAACACTTAGTAAAACAATGGATCTGTACGTGGAAAGTCCCGCCGTGTCACAACCGGGGCCTAGAATGTGAGAAAGTTGGCCCAACCTTGGCTCTACATGTACATATGTCCTAAACAAACCAAAACAAGTAGAGAGGTCCACCGGGCTACCCTCATACGGAGATAGCTATAGGGGTAGACGATCCGGGGCCCCCGGTCTAGGGTTTCGCCGGAGGAAGACCACCGGAGCGTCGGAATCACATGAAAACTTGCATGTTCCCCTAGGATATGTGTGTGAGAGTGGTGCTAGGTTGTTATGTGCCATGTGTAGGCCCCATGTGTGACCCCCTTCCCGGACATGCGTTAACACTTAGTAAAATCCTAGATCTATACGTGGAAAGTCCCGCCGCGTCACAACCGGGGCCTAGAATGTGGCAAAGTCGGCCCAACCATAACTCTAGATGTACATATGTCCGAAACGAACTAAAACAAGTAGAGAGGTCCACCGGGCTACCCTCGTACGGAGATAGCTATAGGGGTAGACGATCCGGGGGCCCTGGTGTAGGGTTTCGCCGGAGGAAGACCGCCGGAGCGTCGAAATCACATGAAAACTTGAATGTGCCCCTAGGATATGTGTGTGAGAGTGGTGCAAGGTTATTAGGTGCTATGTGTAGGCCCCTTTGTGTGCCCACCTTCCCGGACATGTGTTAACACTTAGTAAAATCCTAGATTTGTACGTGCAAAGTCCCGCCTTGTCACAACCGGGGCCTAGAATGTGGCAAAGTTGGCCCAACCTTGGCTCTCCATGTACATATGTCCTAAACAAACCAAAAAAAGTAGAGAGGTCCATCAGGCTACCCTCGTACGGAGAAAGCTATAGGGGTAGACGATCCGGGGCCCCCGGTCTAGGGTTTCGCCGGAGGAAGACCGCCGGAGCGTCGAAATCACATGAAAACTTGCATGTGCCCCTAGGATATGTCTGTGAGAGTGGTGCAAGTTTGTTAGGTGCCATGTGTAGGCCCCATGTGTGACCCCCTTCCCGGACATGTGTTAACACTTAGTAAAATGATGGATATGTACGTGGAAAGTCCCGCCGCGTCACAACCGGGGCCTAGAATGTGGCAAAGTTGGCCCAACCTTGGCTCTACATTTACATATGTCCTAAACAAACCAAAACAAGTAGAGAGGTCCACCGGGCTACCCTCGTACGAAGAAAGCTATAGGGGTAGACGATCCGGGGCCCCCGGTCTAGTGTTTCGCTGGAGGAAGACCGCCGGAGCGTCGAAATCACATGAAAAACTTGCATGTGCCCCTAGGATATGTCTGTGAGAGTGGTGCAAGGTTGTTAGGTGCCATGTGTAGGCCCCATGTGTGACCCCCTTCCCAGACATGCGTTAACACTTAGTAAAATCCTGGATCTATACGTGGAAAGTCCCGCCGCGTCACAACCGGGGCCTAGAATGTGGCAAAGTCGGCCCAACCATAGCTCTAGATGTACATATGTCCGAAACAAACTAAAACAAGTAGAGAGGTCCACCGGGCTACCCTCGTACGGAGATAGCTATAGGGGTAGACGATCCGGGGGCCCCGGTGTAGGGTTTCGCCGGAGGAAGACCGCCGGAGCGTCGAAATCACATGAAAACTTTAATGTGCCCCTAGGATATGTGTGTGAGAGTGGTTCAAGGTTATTAGGTGCTATGTGTAGGCACCTTTGTGTGCCCACCTTCCCGGACATGTGTTAACACTTAGTAAAATCCTGGATCTGTACGTGCAAAGTCCCGCCACGTCACAACCGGGGCCTAGAATGTGGCAAAGTTGGCCCAACCTTGGCTCTCCATCTACATATGTCCTAAACAAACCAAAAAAAGTAGAGAGGTCCATCAGGCTACCCTCGTACGGAGAAAGCTATAGGGGTAGACGATCCGGGGCCCCCGGTCTAGGGTTTCGCCGGAGGAAGACCGCCAGAGCGTCGTAATCACATGAAAACTTGCATGTGCCCCTAGGATATGTCTGTGAGAGTGGTGCAAGGTTGTTAGGTGCCATGTGTAGGCCCCATGTGTGACCCCCTTCCCGGACATGCGTTAACACTTAGTAAAATCCTGGATCTGTACGTGGAAAGTCCCGCCGGGTCACAACCGGGGCCTAGAATGTGGCAAAGATGGCCCAACCTTGGATCTACTGTACATATGTCCTAAGCAAACCAAAACAAGTAGAGAGGTCCACCGGGCTACCCTCATACGGAGATAGCTATAGGGGTAGACGATCCGGGGGCCCCGGTCTAGGGTTTCGCCAGAGGAAGACCGCCGGAGCGTCGAAATCACATGAAAACTTGAATGTGCCCCTAGGATATGTGTGTGAGAGTGGTGCAAGGTTATTAGGTGCTATGTGTAGGCCCCATGTGTGCCCACCTTCCCGGACATGTGTTAACACTTAGTAAAATCCTGGATCTGTACGTGCAAAGTCCCGCCGCGGCACAACCAGGGCCTAGAATGTGGCAAAGTTGGCCCAACCTTGGCTCTTCATGTACATATGTCCTAAACAAACCAAAACAAGTAGAGAGGTCCATCAGGCTACCCTCGTACGGAGATAGCTATAGGGGTAGACGATCCGGGGGCCCCGGTCTAGGGTTTCGCCGGAGGAAGACCGCCGGAGCGTCGAAATCACATGAAAACTTGAATGTGCCCCTAGGATATGTGTGTGAGATTGGTGCAAGGTTATTAGGTGCTATGTGTAGGCCCCATGTGTGCCCACCTTCCCGGACATGTGTTAACACTTAGTAAAATCCTGGATCTGTACGTGCAAAGTCCCGCCGCGGCACAACCGGGGCCTAGAATGTGGCAAAGTTGGCCCAACCTTGGATCTTCATGTACATATGTCCTAAACAAACCAAAACAAGTAGAGAGGTCCATCAGGCTACCCTCGTACGGAGAAAGCTATAGGGGTAGATGATCCGGGGCCCCCGGTCTAGGGTTTCGCCGGAGGAAGACATTCGGAGCGTCGAAATCACATGAAAACTTGCATGTGCCCCTAGGATATGTGTGTGAGAGTCGTGCAAGGTTGTTAGGTGCCATGTGTAGGCCCCATGTGTGACCCCCTTCCCAGACATGCGTTAACACTTAGTAAAATCCTGGATCTATACGTGGAAAGTCCCGCCGCGTCACAACCGGGGCCTAGAATGTGGCAAAGTCGGCCCAACCATAGCTCTAGATGTACATATGTCCGAAACAAACTAAAACAAGTAGAGAGGTCCACCGGGCTACCCTCGTACGGAGATAGCTATAGGGGTAGACGATCCGGGGGCCCCGGTGTAGGGTTTCGCCGGAGGAAGACCGCCGGAGCGTCGAAATCACATGAAAACTTTAATGTGCCCCTAGGATATGTGTGTGAGAGTGGTTCAAGGTTATTAGGTGCTATGTGTAGGCCCCTTTGTGTGCCCACCTTCCCGGACATGTGTTAACACTTAGTAAAATCCTGGATCTGTACGTGCAAAGTCCCGCCACGTCACAACCGGGGCCTAGAATGTGGCAAAGTTGGCCCAACCTTGGCTCTCCATCTACATATGTCCTAAACAAACCAAAAAAAGTAGAGAGGTCCATCAGGCTACCCTCGTACGGAGAAAGCTATAGGGGTAGACGATCCGGGGCCCCCGGTCTAGGGTTTCGCCGGAGGAAGACCGCCGGAGCGTCGTAATCACATGAAAACTTGCATGTGCCCCTAGGATATGTCTGTGAGAGTGGTGCAAGGTTGTTAGGTGCCATGTGTAGGCCCCATGTGTGACCCCCTTCCCGGACATGCGTTAACACTTAGTAAAATCCTGGATCTGTACGTGGAAAGTCCCGCCGCGTCACAACCGGGGCCTAGAATGTGGCAAAGTTGGCCCAACCTTGGATCTACTGTACATATGTCCTAAGCAAACCAAAACAAGTAGAGAGGTCCACCGGGCTACCCTCATACGGAGATAGCTATAGGGGTAGACGATCCGGGGGCCCCGGTCTAGGGTTTCGCCAGAGGAAGACCGCCGGAGCGTCGAAATCACATGAAAACTTGAATGTGCCCCTAGGATATGTGTGTGAGAGTGGTGCAAGGTTATTAGGTGCTATGTGTAGGCCCCATGTGTGCCCACCTTCCCGGACATGTGTTAACACTTAGTAAAATCCTGGATCTGTACGTGCAAAGTCCCGCCGCGGCACAACCAGGGCCTAGAATGTGGCAAAGTTGGCCCAACCTTGGCTCTTCATGTACATATGTCCTAAACAAACCAAAACAAGTAGAGAGGTCCATCAGGCTACCCTCGTACGGAGATAGCTATAGGGGTAGACGATCCGGGGGCCCCGGTCTAGGGTTTCGCCGGAGGAAGACCGCCGGAGCGTCGAAATCACATGAAAACTTGAATGTGCCCCTAGGATATGTGTGTGAGAGTGGTGCAAGGTTATTAGGTGCTATGTGTAGGCCCCATGTGTGCCCACCTTCCCGGACATGTGTTAACACTTAGTAAAATCCTGGATCTGTACGTGCAAAGTCCCGCCGCGGCACAACCGGGGCCTAGAATGTGGCAAAGTTGGCCCAACCTTGGATATTCATGTACATATGTCCTAAACAAACCAAAACAAGTAGAGAGGTCCATCAGGCTACCCTCGTACGGAGAAAGCTATAGGGGTAGATGATCCGGGGCCCCCGGTCTAGGGTTTCGCCGGAGGAAGACATTCGGAGCGTCGAAATCACATGAAAACTTGCATGTGCCCCTAGGATATGTGTGTGAGAGTGGTGCAAGGTTGTTAGGTGCCATGTGTAGGCCCCATGTGTGACCCCCTTCCCAGACATGCGTTAACACTTAGTAAAATCCTGGATCTATACGTGGAAAGTCCCGCCGCGTCACAACCGGGGCCTAGAATGTGGCAAAGTCGGCCCAACCATAGCTCTAGATGTACATATGTCCGAAACAAACTAAAACAAGTAGAGAGGTCCACCGGGCTACCCTCGTACGGAGATAGCTATAGGGGTAGACGATCCGGGGGCCCCGGTGTAGGGTTTCGCCGGAGGAAGACCGCCGGAGCGTCGAAATCACATGAAAACTTTAATGTGCCCCTAGGATATGTGTGTGAGAGTGGTTCAAGGTTATTAGGTGCTATGTGTAGGCCCCTTTGTGTGCCCACCTTCCCGGACATGTGTTAACACTTAGTAAAATCCTGGATCTGTACGTGCAAAGTCCCGCCACGTCACAACCGGGGCCTAGAATGTGGCAAAGTTGGCCCAACCTTGGCTCTCCATCTACATATGTCCTAAACAAACCAAAAAAAGTAGAGAGGTCCATCAGGCTACCCTCGTACGGAGAAAGCTATAGGGGTAGACGATCCGGGGCCCCCGGTCTAGGGTTTCGCCGGAGGAAGACCGCCGGAGCGTCGTAATCACATGAAAACTTGCATGTGCCCCTAGGATATGTCTGTGAGAGTGGTGCAAGGTTGTTAGGTGCCATGTGTAGGCCCCATGTGTGACCCCCTTCCCGGACATGCGTTAACACTTAGTAAAATCCTGGATCTGTACGTGGAAAGTCCCGCCGCGTCACAACCGGGGCCTAGAATGTGGCAAAGTTGGCCCAACCTTGGATCTACTGTACATATGTCCTAAGCAAACCAAAACAAGTAGAGAGGTCCACCGGGCTACCCTCATACGGAGATAGCTATAGGGGTAGACGATCCGGGGGCCCCGGTCTAGGGTTTCGCCAGAGGAAGACCGCCGGAGCGTCGAAATCACATGAAAACTTGAATGTGCCCCTAGGATATGTGTGTGAGAGTGGTGCAAGGTTATTAGGTGCTATGTGTAGGCCCCATGTGTGCCCACCTTCCCGGACATGTGTTAACACTTAGTAAAATCCTGGATCTGTACGTGCAAAGTCCCGCCGCGGCACAACCAGGGCCTAGAATGTGGCAAAGTTGGCCCAACCTTGGCTCTTCATGTACATATGTCCTAAACAAACCAAAACAAGTAGAGAGGTCCATCAGGCTACCCTCGTACGGAGATAGCTATAGGGGTAGACGATCCGGGGGCCCCGGTCTAGGGTTTCGCCGGAGGAAGACCGCCGGAGCGTCGAAATCACATGAAAACTTGAATGTGCCCCTAGGATATGTGTGTGAGAGTGGTGCAAGGTTATTAGGTGCTATGTGTAGGCCCCATGTGTGCCCACCTTCCCGGACATGTGTTAACACTTAGTAAAATCCTGGATCTGTACGTGCAAAGTCCCGCCGCGGCACAACCGGGGCCTAGAATGTGGCAAAGTTGGCCCAACCTTGGATCTTCATGTACATATGTCCTAAACAAACCAAAACAAGTAGAGAGGTCCATCAGGCTACCCTCGTACGGAGAAAGCTATAGGGGTAGATGATCCGGGGCCCCCGGTCTAGGGTTTCGCCGGAGGAAGACATTCGGAGCGTCGAAATCACATGAAAACTTGCATGTGCCCCTAGGATATGTGTGTGAGAGTGGTGCAAGGTTGTTAGGTGCCATGTGTAGGCCCCATGTGTGACCCCCTCCCGGACATGCGTTAACACTTAGTAAAATCCTGGATCTATACGTGGAAAGTCCCGCCGCGTCACAACCGGGGCCTAGAATGTGGAAAAGTCGGCCCAACCTTAGCTCTAGATGTACATATGTCCTAAACGAACCAAAACAAGTAGAGAGGTCCACCGGCTACCCTCGTACGGAGATAGCTATAGGGGTAGACGATCCGGGGGCCCCGGTCTAGGGTTTCGCCGGAGGAAGACCGCCGGAGCGTCGAAATCACATGAGAACTTGAGTGTGCCCCTAGGATATGTGTGTGAGAGTGGTGCAAGGTTATTAGGTGCCATGTGTAGGCCCCATGTGTTCCCCCCTTCCCGGACATGCGTTAACACTTAGTAAAATCCTGGATCTGTACGCGGAAAGTCCCGCCGCGTCACAACCGGGGCCTAGAATGTGGCAAAGTTGGCCCAACCTTGGCTCTCCATGTACATATGTCCTAAACAAACCAAAACAAGTCGAGAGGTCCACCGGGCTACCCTCATACGGAGATAGCTATAGGGGTAGACGATCCGGGGCCCCCGGTCTAGGGTTTCGCCGGAGGAAGACCACCGGAACGTCAGAATCACATGAAAACTTGCATGTGCCCCTAGGATATGTGTGTGAGAGTGGTGCAAGGTTGTTAGGTGTCATGTATAGGCCCCATGTGTGACCCCCTTCCCGGAGATGCGTTAACACTTAGTAAAATCCTGGATCTGTACGTGGAAAGTCCCGCCGCGTCACAACCGGGGCCTAGAATGTGGCAAAGTCGGCCCAACGTTAGCTCTAGATGTACATATGTCCTAAACGAACCAAAACAAGTAGAGAGGTCCACCGGCTACCCTCGTACAGAGATAGCTTTAGGCGTAGACGATCCGGGGGCCCCGGTCTAGGGTTTCGCCGGAGGAAGACCGCCGGAGCGTCGAAATCACATGAGAACTTGAATGTGCCCCTAGGATATGTGTGTGAGAGTGGTGCAAGGTTATTAGGTGCCATGTGTAGGCCCCATGTGTGCCCCCCTTCCCGGACATGCGTTAACACTTAGTAAAATCCTGGATCTATACGTGGAAAGTCCCGCCGCGTCACAACCGGGGCCTAGAATGTGGCAAAGTTGGCCCAACCTTGGCTCTCCATGTACATATGTCCTAAACAAACCAAAACAAGTAGAGAGGTCCATCAGGCTACCCTCGTACGGAGAAAGCTATAGGGGTAGACGATCCGGGGCCCCCGGTCTAGGGTTTCGCCGGAGGAAGACCGTCGGATCGTCGAAATCACATGAAAACTTGCATGTGCCCCTAGGATATGTGTGTGAGAGTGGTTCAAGGTTGTTAGGTGACATGTGTAGGCCCCATGTGTGACCCCCTTCTCGGACATGCGTTAACACTTAGTAAAATAATGGATCTGTACGTGGAAAGTCCCGCCGTGTCACAACCGGGGCCTAGAATGTGGCAAAGTTGGCCCAACCTTGGCTCTACATGTACATATGTCCTAAACAAACCAAAACAAGTAGAGAGGTCCACCGGGCTACCCTCATACGGAGATAGCTATAGGGGTAGACGATCCGGGGCCCCCGGTCTAGGGTTTCGCCGGAGGAAGACCACCGGAGCGTCGGAATCACATGAAAACTTGCATGTTCCCCTAGGATATGTGTGTGAGAGTGGTGCAAGGTTGTTAGGTGCCATGTGTAGGCCCCATGTGTGACCCCCTTCCCGGACATGCGTTAACACTTAGTAAAATCCTGGATCTATACGTGGAAAATCCCGCCGCGTCACAACCGGGGCCTAGAATGTGGCAAAGTCGGCCCAACCATAACTCTAGATGTACATATGTCCAAAACGAACTAAAACAAGTAGAGAGGTCCACCGGGCTACCCTCGTACGGAGATAGCTATTGGGGTAGACGATCCGGGGGCCCCGGTGTAGGGTTTCGCCGGAGGAAGACCGCCGGAGCGTCAAAATCACATGAAAACTTGAATGTGCCCCTAGGATATGTGTGTGAGAGTGGTGCAAGGTTATTAGGTGCTATGTGTAGGCCCCTTTGTGTGCCCACCTTCCCGGACATGTGTTAACACTTAGTAAAATCCTGGATCTGTACGTGCAAAGTCCCGCCGCGTCACAACCGGGGCCTAGAATGTGGCAAAGTTGGCCCAACCTTGGCTCTCCATGTACATATGTCCTAAACAAACCAAAAAAAGTAGAGAGGTCCATCAGGCTACCCTCGTACGGAGAAAGCTATAGGGGTAGACGATCCGGGGCCCCCGGTCTAGGGTTTCGCCGGAGGAAGACCGCCGGAGCGTCGAAATCACATGAAAACTTGCATGTGCCCCTAGGATATGTCTGTGAGAGTGGTGCAAGTTTGTTAGGTGCCATGTGTAGGCCCCATGTGTGACCCCCTTCCCGGACATGCGTTAACACTTAGTAAAATGATGGATATGTACGTGGAAAGTCCCGCCGCGTCACAACCGGGGCCTAGAATGTGGGAAAGTTGGCCCAACCTTGGCTCTACATGTACATATGTCCTAAACAAACCAAAACAAGTAGAGAGGTCCGCCGGGCTACCCTCGTACGAAGAAAGCTATAGGGGTAGACGATCCGGGGCCCCCGGTCTAGTGTTTCGCTGGAGGAAGACCGCCGGAGCGTCGAAATCACATGAAAACTTGCATGTGCCCCTAGGATATGTGTGTGAGAGTGGTGCAAGGTTGTTAGGTGCCATGTGTAGGCCCCATGTGTGACCCCCTTCCCGGACATGCGTTAACACTTAGTAAAATCCTGGATCTATACGTGGAAAGTCCCGCCGCGTCACAACCGGGGCCTAGAATGTGGCAAAGTCGGCCCAACCATAGCTCTAGATGTACATATGTCCGAAACGAACTAAAACAAGTAGAGAGGTCCACCGGGCTACCCTCGTACGGAGATAGCTATAGGGGTAGATGATCCGGGGGCCCCGGTGTAGGGTTTCGCCGGAGGAAGACCGCCGGAGCGTCGAAATCACATGAAAACTTTAATGTGCCCCTAGGATATGTGTGTGAGAGTGGTGCAAGGTTATTAGGTGCTATGTGTAGGCCCCTTTGTGTGCCCACCTTCCCGGACATGTGTTAACACTTAGTAAAATCCTGGATCTGTACGTGCAAAGTCCCGCCGCGTCACAACCGGGGCCTAGAATGTGGCAAAGTTGGCCCAACCTTGGCTCTCCATGTACATATGTCCTAAACAAACCAAAAAAAGTAGAGAGGTCCATCAGGCTACCCTCGTACGGAGAAAGCTATAGGGGTAGACGATCCGGGGCCCCCGGTCTAGGGTTTCGCCGGAGGAAGACCGTCGGAGCGTCGAAATCACATGAAAACTTGCATGTGCCCCTAGGATATGTCTGTGAGAGTGGTGCAAGGTTGTTAGGTGCCATGTGTAGGCCCCATGTGTGACCCCCTTCCCGGACATTTGTTAACACTTAGTAAAATCCTGGATCTGTACGTGGAAAGTCCTGCCGCGTCACAACGAGGCCTAGAATGTGGAAAAGTTGGCCCAACCTTGGCTCTACATGTACATATGTCCTAAACAAACCAAAACAAGTAGAGAGGTCCATCAGGCTACCCTCGTACGGAGAAAGCTATAGGGGTAGACGATCCGGGGGCCCCGGTCTAGGGTTTCGCCGGAGGAAGACCGCCGGAGCGTCAAAATCACATGAAAACTTGCATGTGCCCCTAGGATATGTGTGTGAGAGTGGTGCAAGGTTGTTAGGTGCCATGTGTAGGCCTCATGTGTGACCCCCTTCGCGGACATGCGTTAACACTTAGTAAAATCCTGGATCTGTACGTGGAAAGTCCTGCCGCGTCACAACGGGGGCCTAGAATGTGGCAAAGTTGTCCCAACCTTGGCTCTACATGTACATATGTCCTAAACAAACCAAAACAAGTAGAGAGGTCCACCGGGCTACCCTCGTACGAAGAAAGCTATAGGGGTAGACGATCCGGGGGCCCCGGTCTAGTGTTTCGCCGGAGGAAGACTGCCGGAGCGTCGAAATCACATGAAAACTTGCATGTGCCCCTAGGATATGTGTGTGAGAGTGGTGCAAGGTTGTTAGGTGCCATGTGTAGGCCCCATGTGTGACCCACTTCCAGGACATGAGTTAACACTTAGTAAAATCCTGGATCTGTACGTGGAAAGTCCCATCGCATCACAACCGGGGCCTAGAATGTGGCAAAGTTGGCCCAACCTTGGATCTACATGTACATATGTCCTAAACAAACCAAAACAAGTAGAGAGGTCCACCGGGCTACCCTCGTACGGAGAAAGCTATAGCGGTAGACGATCCGGGGCCCTGGTCTAGGGTTTCGCCGGAGGAAGACCACTGGAGCGTCGGAATCACATGAAAACTTACATGTGCCCCTAGGATATGTGTGTGAGAGTGGTGCAAGGTTGTTAGGTGCCATTTGTAGGCCCCATGTGTGACCCCCTTCCCGGACATGCGTTAACACTTAGTAAAATCCTGGATCTGTACGTGGAAAGTCCCGCCGCGTCACAACCGTGGCCTAAATGTGGCAAAGTCGGCCCAACCTTGGATATACATGTACATATGTCCTAAACAAACCAAAACAAGTAGAGACATCCACTGGGCTACCCTTGTACGGAGATAGCTATAGGGGTAGACGATACGGGGCCACCGGTCTAAGGTTTTGCCAGAGTAAGACCACCGGAGCGTCAGAATTACATGAAAACTTGCATGTGACCCTAGGATATGTGTGTGAGAGTGGTGAAAGGTTGTTAGGTGCCATGTGTAGGCCCCATGTGTGACCCCCATCCCGGACATGCGTTAACACTTAGTAAAATCCTGGATCTATACGTGGAAAGTCCCGCCGCGTCACAACCGGGGCCTAGAATGTGTTAAAGTTGGCCCAACCTTGGATATACTGTACATATGTCCTAAGCAAACCAAAACAAGTAGAGAGGTCCACTGGGCTACCCTTGTACGGAGATAGCTATAGGGGTAGACGATCCGGGGCCACCGGTCTAGGGTTTCGCCGGAGGAAGATCACCGGAGCGTCGGAATCACTTGAAAAATTGCATGTGCCCCTAGGATATGTGTGTGAGAGTGGTGCAAGGTTGTTAGGTGCCATGTGTAGGCCCCATGTGTGACCCCCTCCCGGACATGCGTTAACACTTAGTAAAATCCTGGATCTATACGTGGAAAGTCCCGCCGCATCACAACCGGGGGCTAGAATGTGGAAAAGTCGGCCCAACCTTAGCTCTAGATGTACATATGTCCTAAACGAACCAAAACAAGTAGAGAGGTCCACCGGCTACCCTCGTACGGAGATAGCTATAGGGGTACACGATCTGGGGGCCCCAGTCTAGGGTTTCGCCGGAGGAAGACCGCCGGAGCGTCGAAATCACATGAGAACTTGAATGTGCCCCTAGGATATGTGTGTGAGAGTGGTGCAAGGTTATTAGGTGCCATGTGTAGGCCCCATGT
The DNA here is from genome assembly GCA_916181665.1 of Avena sativa. Classification (NCBI taxonomy): domain Eukaryota; kingdom Viridiplantae; phylum Streptophyta; class Magnoliopsida; order Poales; family Poaceae; genus Avena; species Avena sativa. The sequence goes on from OV702286.1 coordinate 197,302,896, forward strand.
GTGCCCCCCTTCCCGGACATGCGTTAACACTTAGTAAAATCCTAGATCTGTACATGGAAAGTCCCGCTGCGTCACAACCGGGGCCTAGAATGTGGAAAAGTTGGCCCAACCTTGGCTCTCCATGTACATATGTAGTAAACAAACCAAAACAAGTAGAGAGGTCCACCGGGCTACCCTCGTACGGAGAAAGCTATAGGGGTAGACGATCTGGGGCCCCCGGTCTAGGATTTCGCCGGAGGAAGACCGTCGGATCGTAGAAATCACATGAAAACTTGCATGTGCCCCTAGGATATGTGTGTGAGAGTGGTTCAAGGTTGTTAGGTGCCATGTGTAGGCCCCATGTGTGACCCCCTTCTCGGACATGCGTTAACACTTAGTAAAATAATGGATCTGTACGTGGAATGTCTCGTCGTGTCACAACCGGGGCCTAGAATGTGGCAAAGTTGGCCCAACCTTGGCTCTACATGTACATATGTCTTAAACAAACCAAAACAAGTAGAGAGGTCCACCGGGCTACCCTCATACGGAGATAGCAATAGGGGTAGACGATCCGGGGCCCCGGTCTAGGGTTTCGCCGGAGGAAGACCACCGGAGTGTCGGAATCACATGAAAACTTGCATGTTCCCCTAGGATATGTGTGTGAGAGTGGTGCAAGGTTGTTAGGTGTCATGTGTAGGCCCCATGTGTGACCCCCTTCCCGGACATGCGTTAACACTTACTAAAATCCTGGATCTGTACGTGGAAAGTCTCGCCGCGTCACAACCGGGGCCTAGAATGTGGCAAAGATGGCCCAACCTTGGATCTACTGTACATATGTCCTAAGCAAACCAAAACAAGTAGAGAGGTCCACTGGGCTACCCTTGTACGGTGATAGCTATAGGGGTAAACGATCTGGGGCCACCGGTCTAGGGTTTCGCCGGAGGAAGATCACCGGAGCGTCGGAATCACATGAAAACTTGCATGTGCCCCTAGGATATGTGTGTGAGAGTGGTGCAAGGTTGTTAGGTGCCATGTGTAGGCACCATGTGTGACCCCCTTCCCGGACATGCGTTAACACTTAGTAAAATCCTGGATCTGTACGTGGAAAGTCCTGCCGCGTCACAACGAGGCCTAGAATGTGGAAAAGTTGGCCCAACCTTGGCTCTACATGTACATATGTCCTAAACAAACCAAAACAAGTAGAGAGGTCCATCAGGCTACCCTCGTACGGAGAAAGCTATAGGGGTAGACGATCCGGGGGCCCGGGTCTAGGGTTTCGCCGGAGGAAGACCGCCGGAGCGTCAAAATCACATGAAAACTTGCATGTGCCCCTAGGATATGTGTGTGAGAGTGGTGCAAGGTTATTAGGTGCCATGTGTAGGCCCCATGTGTGCCCCCCTTCCCGGACATGCGTTAACACTTAGTAAAATCCTAGATCTGTACATGGAAAGTCCCGCTGCGTCACAACCGGGGCCTAGAATGTGGAAAAGTTGGCCCAACCTTGGCTCTCCATGTACATATGTAGTAAACAAACCAAAACAAGTAGAGAGGTCCACCGGGCTACCCTCGTACGGAGAAAGCTATAGGGGTAGACGATCTGGGGCCCCCGGTCTAGGATTTCGCCGGAGGAAGACCGTCGGATCGTAGAAATCACATGAAAACTTGCATGTGCCCCTAGGATATGTGTGTGAGAGTGGTTCAAGGTTGTTAGGTGCCATGTGTAGGCCCCATGTGTGACCCCCTTCTCGGACATGCGTTAACACTTAGTAAAATAATGGATCTGTACGTGGAATGTCTCGTCGTGTCACAACCGGGGCCTAGAATGTGGCAAAGTTGGCCCAACCTTGGCTCTACATGTACATATGTCTTAAACAAACCAAAACAAGTAGAGAGGTCCACCGGGCTACCCTCATACGGAGATAGCAATAGGGGTAGACGATCCGGGGCCCCGGTCTAGGGTTTCGCCGGAGGAAGACCACCGGAGTGTCGGAATCACATGAAAACTTGCATGTTCCCCTAGGATATGTGTGTGAGAGTGGTGCAAGGTTGTTAGGTGTCATGTGTAGGCCCCATGTGTGACCCCCTTCCCGGACATGCGTTAACACTTACTAAAATCCTGGATCTGTACGTGGAAAGTCTCGCCGCGTCACAACCGGGGCCTAGAATGTGGCAAAGATGGCCCAACCTTGGATCTACTGTACATATGTCCTAAGCAAACCAAAACAAGTAGAGAGGTCCACTGGGCTACCCTTGTACGGTGATAGCTATAGGGGTAAACGATCTGGGGCCACCGGTCTAGGGTTTCGCCGGAGGAAGATCACCGGAGCGTCGGAATCACATGAAAACTTGCATGTGCCCCTAGGATATGTGTGTGAGAGTGGTGCAAGGTTGTTAGGTGCCATGTGTAGGCACCATGTGTGACCCCCTTCCCGGACATGCGTTAACACTTAGTAAAATCCTGGATCTGTACGTGGAAAGTCCTGCCGCGTCACAACGAGGCCTAGAATGTGGAAAAGTTGGCCCAACCTTGGCTCTACATGTACATATGTCCTAAACAAACCAAAACAAGTAGAGAGGTCCATCAGGCTACCCTCGTACGGAGAAAGCTATAGGGGTAGACGATCCGGGGGCCCGGGTCTAGGGTTTCGCCGGAGGAAGACCGCCGGAGCGTCAAAATCACATGAAAACTTGCATGTGCCCCTAGGATATGTGTGTGAGAGTGGTGCAAGGTTGTTAGGTGCCATGTGTAGGCCTCATGTGTGACCCCCTTCGCGGACATGCGTTAACACTTAGTAAAATCCTGGATCTGTACGTGGAAAGTCCTGTCGCGTCACAACGGGGGCCTAGAATGTGGCAAAGTTGGCCCAACCTTGGCTCTACATGTACATATGTCCTAAACAAACCAAAACAAGTAGAGAGGTCCACCGGGCTACCCTCGTACGAAGAAAGCTATAGGGGTAGACGATCCGGGGCCCCCGGTCTAGTGTTTCGCCGGAGGAAGACTGCCGGAGCGTCGAAATCACATGAAAACTTGCATGTGCCCCTAGGATATGTGTGTGAGAGTGGTGCAAGGTTGTTAGGTGCCATGTGTAGGCCCCATGTGTGACCCACTTCCAGGACATGCGTTAACACTTAGTAAAATCCTGGATCTGTACGTGGAAAGTCCCATCGCATCACAACCGGGGCCTAGAATGTGGCAAAGTTGGCCCAACCTTGGATCTACATGTACATATGTCCTAAACAAACCAAAACAAGTAGAGAGGTCCACCGGGCTACCCTCGTACGGAGAAAGCTATAGCGGTAGACGATCCGGGGCCCTGGTCTAGGGTTTCGCCGGAGGAAGACCACTGGAGCGTCGGAATCACATGAAAACTTACATGTGCCCCTAGGATATGTGTGTGAGAGTGGTGCAAGGTTGTTAGGTGCCATTTGTAGGCCCCATGTGTGACCCCCTTCCCGGACATGCGTTAACACTTAGTAAAATCCTGGATCTGTACGTGGAAAGTCCCGCCGCGTCACAACCGTGGCCTAAATGTGGCAAAGTCGGCCCAACCTTGGATATACATGTACATATGTCCTAAACAAACCAAAACAAGTAGAGACATCCACTGGGCTACCCTTGTACGGAGATAGCTATAGGGGTAGACGATACGGGGCCACCGGTCTAAGGTTTTGCCGGAGTAAGACCACCAGAGCGTCAGAATTACATGAAAACTTGCATGTGACCCTAGGATATGTGTGTGAGAGTGGTGAAAGGTTGTTAGGTGCCATGTGTAGGCCCCATGTGTGACCCCCTTCCCGGACATGCGTTAACACTTAGTAAAATCCTGGATCTATACGTGGAAAGTCCCGTCGCGTCACAACCGGGGCCTAGAATGTGTTAAAGTTGGCCCAACCTTGGATATACTGTACATATGTCCTAAGCAAACCAAAACAAGTAGAGAGGTCCACTGGGCTACCCTTGTACGGAGATAGCTATAGGGGTAGACGATCCGGGGCCACCGGTCTAGGGTTTCGCCGGAGGAAGATCACCGGAGCGTCGGAATCACTTGAAAAATTGCATGTGCCCCTAGGATATGTGTGTGAGAGTGGTGCAAGGTTGTTAGGTGCCATGTGTAGGCCCCATGTGTGACCCCCTCCCGGACATGCGTTAACACTTAGTAAAATCCTGGATCTATACGTGGAAAGTCCCGCCGCATCACAACCGGGGGCTAGAATGTGGAAAAGTCGGCCCAACCTTAGCTCTAGATGTACATATGTCCTAAACGAACCAAAACAAGTAGAGAGGTCCACCGGCTACCCTCGTACGGAGATAGCTATAGGGGTAGACGATCTGGGGGCCCCAGTCTAGGGTTTCGCCGGAGGAAGACCGCCGGAGCGTCGAAATCACATGAGAACTTGAATGTGCCCCTAGGATATGTGTGTGAGAGTGGTGCAAGGTTATTAGGTGCCATGTGTAGGCCCCATGTGTGCCCCCCTTCCCGGACATGCGTTAACACTTAGTAAAATCCTAGATCTGTACATGGAAAGTCCCGCTGCGTCACAACCGGGGCCTAGAATGTGGCAAAGTTGGCCCAACCTTGGCTCTCCATGTACATATGTCCTAAACAAACCAAAACAAGTAGAGAGGTCCACCGGGCTACCCTCGTACGGAGAAAGCTATAGGGGTAGACGATCTGGGGCCCCCGGTCTAGGATTTCGCCGGAGGAAGACCGTCGGATCGTAGAAATCACATGAAAACTTGCATGTGCCCCTAGGATATGTGTGTGAGAGTGGTTCAAGGTTGTTAGGTGCCATGTGTAGGCCCCATGTGTGACCCCCTTCTCGGACATGCGTTAACACTTAGTAAAATAATGGATCTGTACGTGGAATGTCTCGTCGTGTCACAACCGGGGCCTAGAATGTGGCAAAGTTGGCCCAACCTTGGCTCTACATGTACATATGTCTTAAACAAACCAAAACAAGTAGAGAGGTCCACCGGGCTACCCTCATACGGAGATAGCAATAGGGGTAGACGATCCGGGGCCCCCGGTCTAGGGTTTCGCCGGAGGAAGACCACCGGAGTGTCGGAATCACATGAAAACTTGCATGTTCCCCTAGGATATGTGTGTGAGAGTGGTGCAAGGTTGTTAGGTGTCATGTGTAGGCCCCATGTGTGACCCCCTTCCCGGACATGCGTTAACACTTACTAAAATCCTGGATCTGTACGTGGAAAGTCTCGCCGCGTCACAACCGGGGCCTAGAATGTGGCAAAGATGGCCCAACCTTGGATCTACTGTACATATGTCCTAAGCAAACCAAAACAAGTAGAGAGGTCCACTGGGCTACCCTTGTACGGTGATAGCTATAGGGGTAAACGATCCGGGGCCACCGGTCTAGGGTTTCGCCGGAGGAAGATCACCGGAGCGTCGGAATCACATGAAAACTTGCATGTGGCCCTAGGATATGTGTGTGAGAGTGGTGCAAGGTTGTTCGGTGCCATGTGTAGGCACCATGTGTGACCCCCTTCCCGGACATGCGTTAACACTTAGTAAAATCCTGGATCTATACGTGGAAAGTCCCGCCGCGTCACAACCGGGGCCTAGAATGTGGAAAAGTCGGCCCAACCTTAGCTCTAGATGTACATATGTCCTAAACGAACTAAAACAAGTAGAGAGGTCCACCGGGCTACCCTCGTATGGAGATAGCTATAGGGGTAGACGATCCGGGGGCCCCAGTCTAGGGTTTCACCGGAGGAAGACCGCCGGAGCGTCGAAATCACATGAAAACTTGAATGTGCCCCTAGGATATGCGTGTGAGAGTGGTGCAAGGTTATTAGGTGCTATGTGTAGGCCCCATGTGTGCCCACCTTCCCGGACATGTGTCAACACTTAGTAAAATCCTGGATCTGTACGTGCAATGTCCCGCCGCGTCACAACCAGGGCCTAGAATGTGGCAAAGTTGGCCCAACCTTGGCTCTCCATGTACATATGTCCTAAACAAACCAAAACAAGTAGAGAGGTCCATCAGGCTACCCTCGTACGGAGAAAGCCATAGGGGTAGACGATCCGGGGCCCCCGGTCTAGGGTTTCGCCGGAGGAAGACCGCCGGAGCGTCGAAATCACATGAAAACTTGCATGTGCCCCTAGGATATGTGTGTGAGAGTGGTGCAAGGTTTTTAGGTGCCATGTGTAGGCCCCATGTGTGACCCCCTTCCCGGACATGCGTTAACACTTAGTAAAATCATGGATCTGTACGTGGAAAGTCCCGCCGCGTTACAACCGAGGCCTAGAATGTGGCAAAGTTGGCCCAACCTTGGCTCTACATGTACATATGTCCTAAACAAACCAAAACAAGTAGAGAGGTCCACCGGGCTACCCTCGTACGAAGAAAGCTATAGGGGTAGACGATCCGGGGCCCCCGTTCTAGGGTTTCGCCGGAGGAAGACCGCCGGAGCGTCGAAATCAAATGAAAACTTGCATGTGCCCCTAGGATATGTGTGTGAGAGTGGTGCAAGGTTGTTAGGTGCCATGTGTAGGCCCCATGTGTGACCCCCTTCCCGGACATGCGTTAACACTTAGTAAAATCCTGGATCTATACGTGGAAAGTCCCGCTGCGTCACAACCGGGGCCTAGAATGTGGCAAAGTCGGCCCAACCATAACTCTAGATGTACATATGTCCGAAACGAACTAAAACAAGTAGAGAGGTCCACCGGGCTACCCTCGTACGGAGATAGCTATAGGGGTAGACGATCTGGGGGCCCCGGTGTAGGGTTTCGCCGGAGGAAGACCGCCGGAGCGTCGAAATCACATGAAAACTTGAATGTGCCCCTAGGATATGTGTGTGAGAGTGGTGCAAGGTTGTTAGGTGCCATTTGTAGGCCCCATGTGTGACCCCCTTCCCGGACATGCGTTAACACTTAGTAAAATCCTGGATCTGTACGTGGAAAGTCCCGCCGCGTCACAACCGGGGCCTAAATGTGGAAAAGTTGGCCCAACCTTGGATATACATGTACATATGTCCTAAACAAACCAAAACAAGTAGAGAGGTCCACTAGGCTACCCTTGTACGGAGATAGCTATAGGGGTAGACGATACGGGGCCACCGGTCTAGGGTTTCGCCGGAGGAAGACCACCGGAGCGTCAGAATCACATGAAAACTTGCATGTGCCCTTAGGATATGTGTGTGAGAGTGGTACAAGGTTGTTAGGTGCCATGTGTAGGCCCCATGTGTGACCCCCTTCCCGGACATGCGTTAACACTTAGTAAAATCCTGGATCTGTACGTGGAAAGTCCCGCCGCGTCACAACCGGGGCCTAGAATGTGGCAAAGTTGGCCCAACCTTGGCTCTACATGTACATATGTCCTAAACAAACCAAAACAAGTAGAGAGGTCCACCGGGCTACCCTCATACGGAGATAGCTATAGGGGTAGACGATCCGGGGCCCCCGGTCTAGGGTTTCGCCGGAGGAAGACCACCGGAGCGTCGGAATCACATGAAAACTTGCATGTTCCCCTAGGATATGTGTGTGAGAGTGGTGCAAGGTTGTTATGTGCCATGTGTAGGCCCCATGTGTGACCCCCTTCCCATACATGCGTTAACACTTAGTAAAATCCTGGATCTGTACGTGGAAAGTCCCGCCGCGTCACAACCGGGGCCTAAATGTGGCAAATTTGGCCCAACCTTGGATATACATGTACATATGTCCTAAACAAACCAAAACAAGTAGATAGGTCCACTGGGCTACCCTTGTACGGAGATAGCTATAGGGGTAGACAATACGGGGCCACCGGTCTAGGGTTTTGCCGGAGGAAGACCACCGGAGCATCAGAATCACATGAAAACTTGCATGTGCCCCTAGGATATGTGTGTGAGAGTGGTGAAAGGTTGTTAGGTGCCATGTGTAGGCCCCATGTGTGACCCCCTTCCCGGACATGCGTTAACACTTAGTAAAATCCTGGATCTGTACGTGGAAAGTCCCGCCGCGTCACAACCGGGGCCTAGAATGTGGCAAAGTCGGCCCAACCTTAGCTCTAGATGTACATATGTCCTAAACGAACCAAAACAAGTAGAGAGGTCCACCGGCTACCCTCGTACGGAGATAGCTATAGGGGTAGACGATCCGGGGGCCCCGGTCTAGGGTTTCGCCGGAGGAAGACCGTCGGAGCGTTGAAATCACATGAGAACTTGAATGTGCCCCTAGGATATGTGTGTGAGAGTGGTGCAAGGTTATTAGGTGCCATGTGTAGGCCCCATGTGTGACCCCCTTCCCGGACATGCTTTAACACTTAGTAAAATCATGGATCTGTACGTGGAAAGTCCCGCCGCGTCACAACCAGGGCCTAGAATGTCGCAAAGTTGCCCCAACCTTGGCTCTACATGTACATATGTCCTAAACAAACCAAAACAAGTAGAGAGGTCCACCAGGGTACCCTCATACGGAGATAGCTATAGGGGTAGACGATCCGGGGCCCCCGGTCTAGTGTTTCGCCGAAGGAAGACCACCGGAGCGTCGCAATCACATGAAAACTTGAAAGTGCCCCTAGGATATGTGTGTGAGATTGGTGCAAGGTTATTAGGTGGCATGTGTAGGCCCCATGTGTAACCCCCTTCCCGGACATGCGTTAACACTTAGTAAAATCCTGGATCTGTACGTGGAAAGTCCCGCCGCATCACAAACGGGGCCTAGAATGTGGCAAAGTTGGCCCAACCTTGGATCTCCATGTACATATGTCCTAAACAAACGAAAACAAGTAGAGAGGTCCACCGGGCTACCCTCGTACGAAGAAAGCTATAGGGGTAGACGATCCGGGGCCCCCGGTCTAGGGTTTCGCCGGAGGAAGACCGCCGGGGCGTCGAAATCACATGAAAACTTGCATGTGCACCTAGGATATGTGTGTGAGAGTGGTGCAAGGTTGTTAGGTGCCATGTGTAGCCCCATGTGTGACCCCCTTCCCGGACATGCGTTAACACTTAGTAAAATCCTGGATCTGTACGTGGAAAGTCCCGCCGCATCACAACCGGGGCCTAGAATGTCGCAAAGTTGGCCCAACCTTGGCTCTACATGTATATATGGCCAAAGAAAACCAAAACAAATAGAGAGGTCGACCGAGATACCCTCGTACGGAGATAGCTATAGGGGTAGACGATCCGGGGACCCCGGTCTAGGGTTTTGCCGGAGGAATACCGCCGGAGCAACGAAATCACATGAAAACTTGCATGTGACCCTAGGATATGTGTGTGAGAGTGGTGCAAGGTTGTTAGGTGCCATGTGTAGGCCCCATGTGTGACCCCCTTCCCGGACATGCATTAACACTTAGTAAAATCCTGGATCTGTACGTGGAAAGTCACGCCGCGTCACAACCGGGGCCTAGAATGTGGCAAAGTTGGCCCAACCTTGGCTATACATGTACATATGTCCTAAACAAACCAAAACAAGTAGAGAGGTCCACCGGGCTACCCTCATACGGAGATAGCTATAGGGGTAGACGATCCGGGGCCCCCGGTCTAGGGTTTCGCCGGAGGAAGACCACCGGAGCGTCGGAATCACATGAAAACTTGCATGTTCCCCTAGGATATGTGTGTGAGAGTGGTGCAAGGTTGTTATGTGCCATGTGTAGGCCCCATGTGTGACCCCCTTCCCATACATGCGTTAACACTTAGTAAAATCCTGGATCTGTACGTGGAAAGTCCCGCCGCGTCACAACCGGGGCCTAAATGTGGCAAATTTGGCCCAACCTTGGATATACATGTACATATGTCCTAAACAAACCAAAACAAGTAGATAGGTCCACTGGGCTACCCTTGTACGGAGATAGCTATAGGGGTAGACAATACGGGGCCACCGGTCTAGGGTTTTGCCGGAGGAAGACCACCGGAGCATCAGAATCACATGAAAACTTGCATGTGCCCCTAGGATATGTGTGTGAGAGTGGTGAAAGGTTGTTAGGTGCCATGTGTAGGCCCCATGTGTGACCCCCTTCCCGGACATGCGTTAACACTTAGTAAAATCCTGGATCTGTACGTGGAAAGTCCCGCCGCGTCACAACCGGGGCCTAGAATGTGGCAAAGTCGGCCCAACCTTAGCTCTAGATGTACATATGTCCTAAACGAACCAAAACAAGTAGAGAGGTCCACCGGCTACCCTCGTACGGAGATAGCTATAGGGGTAGACGATCCGGGGGCCCCGGTCTAGGGTTTCGCCGGAGGAAGACCGTCGGAGCGTTGAAATCACATGAGAACTCGAATGTGCCCCTAGGATATGTGTGTGAGAGTGGTGCAAGGTTATTAGGTGCCATGTGTAGGCCCCATGTGTGACCCCCTTCCCGGACATGCTTTAACACTTAGTAAAATCATGGATCTGTACGTGGAAAGTCCCGCCGCGTCACAACCAGGGCCTAGAATGTCGCAAAGTTGCCCCAACCTTGGCTCTACATGTACATATGTCCTAAACAAACCAAAACAAGTAGAGAGGTCCACCGGGGTACCCTCATACGGAGATAGCTATAGGGGTAGACGATCCGGGGCCCCCGGTCTAGTGTTTCGCCGAAGGAAGACCACCGGAGCGTCGCAATCACATGAAAACTTGAAAGTGCCCCTAGGATATGTGTGTGAGATTGGTGCAAGGTTATTAGGTGGCATGTGTAGGCCCCATGTGTAACCCCCTTCCCGGACATGCGTTAACACTTAGTAAAATCCTGGATCTGTACGTGGAAAGTCCCGCCGCATCACAAACGGGGCCTAGAATGTGGCAAAGTTGGCCCAACCTTGGATCTCCATGTACATATGTCCTAAACAAACGAAAACAAGTAGAGAGGTCCACCGGGCTACCCTCGTACGAAGAAAGCTATAGGGGTAGACGATCCGGGGCCCCCGGTCTAGGGTTTCGCCGGAGGAAGACCGCCGGGGCGTCGAAATCACATGAAAACTTGCATGTGCACCTAGGATATGTGTGTGAGAGTGGTGCAAGGTTGTTAGGTGCCATGTGTAGCCCCATGTGTGACCCCCTTCCCGGACATGCGTTAACACTTAGTAAAATCCTGGATCTGTACGTGGAAAGTCCCGCCGCATCACAACCGGGGCCTAGAATGTCGCAAAGTTGGCCCAACCTTGGCTCTACATGTATATATGGCCAAAGAAAACCAAAACAAATAGAGAGGTCGACCGAGATACCCTCGTACGGAGATAGCTATAGGGGTAGACGATCCGGGGACCCCGGTCTAGGGTTTTGCCGGAGGAATACCGCCGGAGCAACGAAATCACATGAAAACTTGCATGTGACCCTAGGATATGTGTGTGAGAGTGGTGCAAGGTTGTTAGGTGCCATGTGTAGGCCCCATGTGTGACCCCCTTCCCGGACATGCGTTAACACTTAGTAAAATCCTGGATCTGTACGTGGAAAGTCCCGCCGCGTCACAACCGGGGCCTAGAATGTGGCAAAGTTGGCCCAACCTTGGCTATACATGTACATATGTCCTAAACAAACCAAAACAAGTAGAGAGGTCCACCGGGCTACCCTCATACGGAGATAGCTATAGGGGTAGACGATCCGGGGCCCCCGGTCTAGTGTTTCGCCGAAGGAAGACCACCGGAGCGTCGCAATCACATGAAAACTTGAAAGTGCCCCTAGGATATGTGTGTGAGATTGGTGCAAGGTTGTTAGGTGGCATGTGTGACCCCCTTCCTAGACATGTGTTAACACTTAGTAAAATCCTGGATCTCCACGTGGAAAGTTCCGCCGCGTCACAACCGGGGCCTAGAATGTGGCAACGTTGGCCCAACCTTGTCTCTACATGTACATATGTCCTAAACAAACCAAAACAAGTAGAGAGCTCCACCGGGCTACCCACGTACGAAGAAAGCTATAGGGGTAGACGATCCGGGGCCCCCGGTCTAGGGTTTCGCCGAAGGAAGACCGCCGGAGCGTCGAAATCACAAGAAAACTTGCATGTGCCCCTATGATATCTGTGTGAGATTGGTGCAAGGTTGTTAGGTGCCATGTGTAGGCCCCATGTGTGACCCCCTTGCCGGACATGCATTAACACTTAGTAAAATCCTGGATCTGTACGTGGAAAGTCCCGCCGCGTCACAACCGGGGCCTATAATGTGGAAAAGTTGGCCCAACCTTGGATCTACATGTACATATGTCCTAAACAAACCAAAACAAGTACAGAGGTCCACTGGGCTACCCTTGTACGGAGATAGCTATAGGGGTAGACGATCTGGGGCCACCGGTCTAGGGTTTCGCCGGAGGAAGACCACCGGAGGGTCGGAATCACATGAAAACTTGCATGTGCCCCTAGGATATGTGTGTGAGAGAGGTGCAAGGTTGTTAGGTGCCATGTGTAGGCCCCATGTGTGACCCCTTCCCGGACATGCGTTAACACTTAGTAAAATCCTGGATCTGTACGTGGAAAGTCCCGCCGCGTCACAACTGGGGCCTAGAATGTGGCAAAGTCGGCCCAACCTTAGCCCTAGATGTACATATGTCCTAAACGAACCAAAGCAAGTAGAGAGGTCCATCGGGATACCCTCGTACGGAGATAGCTATATGGGTAGACGATCCGGGGGCCCCTGTCTAGGGTTTCGCCGGAGGAAGACCGCCGGAGGGTCGAAATCACATGAAAACTTGAATGTGCCCCTAGGATATGCGTGTGAGAGTAGTGCAAGGTTATTAGGTGCCATGTGTAGGCCCCATGTGTGCCCCCCTTCCCGGACATGCGTTAACACTTAGTAAAATCCTGGATCTGTACGTGGAAAGTGCCGTCGCGTCACAACCGGGGCCTAGAATGTGGCAAAGTTGGCCCAACCTTGGCTCTCCATGTACATATGTCCTAAACAAACCAAAACAAGTAGAGAGGTCCATCAGGCTAGCCTCGTACGGAGAAAGCTATAGGGGTAGATGATCCGGGGCCCCCGGTCTAGGGTTTCGCGGGAGGAAGACCGTCGGAGCATCGAAATCACATGAAAACTTGCATCTGCCCCTAGGATATGTGTGTGAGAGTTGTGCAAGGTTTTTAGGTGCCATGTGTAGGCCCCATGTGTGACCCCCTTCCCGGACATGCGTTAACACTTAGTAAAATCCTGGATCTATACGTGGAAAGTCCCGCCGCGTCACAACCGGGGCCTAGAATGTGGAAAAGTCGGCCCAACCTTAGCTCTAGATGTACATATGTCATAAACGAACTAAAACAAGTAAAGAGGTCCACCGGGCTACCCTCGTATGGAGATAGCTATAGGGGTAGACGATCCGGGGGCCCCAGTCTAGGGTTTCACCGGAGGAAGACCGCCGGAGCGTCGAAATCACATGAAAACTTGAATGTGCCCCTAGGATATGTGTGTGAGAGTGGTGCAAGGTTATTAGGTGCTATGTGTAGGCCCCATGTGTGCCCACCTTCCCGGACATGTGTCAACACTTAGTAAAATCCTGGATCTGTACGTGCAAAGTCCCGCCGCGTCACAACCGGGGCCTAGAATGTGGCAAAGTTGGCCCAACCTTGGCTCTCCATGTACATATGTCCTAAACAAACCAAAACAAGTAGAGAGGTCCATCAGGCTACCCTCGTACGGAGAAAGCCATAGGGGTAGACGATCCGGGGCCCCCGGTCTAGGGTTTCGCTGGAGGAAGACCGCCGGAGCGTCGAAATCAAATGAAAACTTGCATGTGCCCCTAGGATATGTGTGTGAGAGTGGTGCAAGGTTGTTAGGTGCCATGTGTAGGCCCCATGTGTGACCCCCTTCCCGGACATGCGTTAACACTTAGTAAAATCCTGGATCTGTACGTGGAAAGTCCCGTCGCGTCACAACCGGGGCCTAGAATGTGGCAAAGTTTTCCCAACCTTGGATCTACATGTACATATGTCCTAAACAAACCAAAACAAATAGAGAGGTCCACCGGGCTACCCTCGTACGGAGAAAGCTATAGCGGTAGACGATCCGGGGGCCCCGGTCTAGGGTTTCGCCGGAGGAAGACCACTTGAGCGTCGGAATCACATGAAAACTTGCATGTGCCCCTAGGATATGTGTGTGAGACTGGTGCAAGGTTGTTAGGTGCCATTTGTAGGCCCCATGTGTGACCCCCTTCCCGGACATGCGTTAACACTTAGTAAAATCCTGGATCTGTACGTGGAAAGTCCTGCCGCGTCACAAACGGGGCCTAAATGTGGAAAAGTTGGCCCAACCTTGGATATACATGTACATATGTCCTAAACAAACCAAAACAAGTAGAGAGGTCCACTAGGCTACCCTTGTACGGAGATAGCTATAGGGGTAGACGATACGGGGCCACCGGTCTAGGGTTTCGCCGGAGGAAGACCACCGGAGCGTCAGAATCACATGAAAACTTGCATGTGCCCTTAGGATATGTGTGTGAGAGTGGTACAAGGTTGTTAGGTGCCATGTGTAGGCCCCATGTGTGACCCCCTTCCTAGACATGCGTTAACACTTAGTAAAATCCTGGATCTGTACGTGGAAAGTCCCACCGCGTCACAACCGGGGCCTAGAATGTGGCAAAGTTGGCCCAACCTTGGCTCTAAATGTACATATGTCCTAAACAAACCAAAACAAGTAGAGAGGTCCACCGGGCTACCCACATACGGAGATAGCTATAGGGGTAGACGATCCGGGGCCCCCGGTCTAGGGTTTCGCCGGAGGAAGACCACCGGAGCGTCGGAATCACATGAAAACTTGCATGTTCCCCTAGGATATGTGTGTGAGAGTGGTGCAAGGTTGTTATGTGCCATGTGTAGGCCCCATGTGTGACCCCCTTCCCATACATGCGTTAATACTTAGTAAAATCCTGGATCTGTACGTGGAAAGTCCCGCCGCGTCACAACCGGGGCCTAAATGTGGCAAAGTTGGCCCAACCTTGGATATACATGTACATATGTCCTAAACAAACCAAAACAAGTAGATAGGTACACTGGGCTACCCTTGTACGGAGATAGCTATAGGGGTAGACAATACGGGGCCACCGGTCTAGGGTTTCGCCGGAGGAAGACCACCGGAGCATCAGAATCACATGAAAACTTGCATGTGCCCCTAGGATATGTGTGTGAGAGTGGTGCAAGGTTGTTAGGTGCCATGTGTAGGCCCCATGTGTGACCCCCTTCCCGGACATGCGTTAACACTTAGTAAAATCCTGGATCTGTACGTGGAAAGTCCCGCCGCGTCACAACCGGGGCCTAGAATGTGGCAAAGTCAGCCCAACCTTAGCTCTAGATGTACATATGTCCTAAACGAACCAAAACAAGTAGAGAGGTCCACCGGCTACCCTCGTACGGAGATAGCTATAGGGGTAGACGATCCGGGGGCCCCGGTCTAGGGTTTCGCCGGAGGAAGACCGTCGGAGCGTTGAAATCACATGAGAACTTGAATGTGCCCCTAGGATATGTGTGTGAGAGTGGTGCAAGGTTATTAGGTGCCATGTGTAGGCCCCATGTGTGACCCCCTTCCCGAACATGCATTAACACTTAGTAAAATCATAGATCTGTACGTGGAAAGTCCCGCCGCGTCACAACCGGGGCCTAGAATGTCGCAAAGTTGCTCTACATGTACATATGTCCTAAACAAACCAAAACAAGTAGAGAGGTCCACCGGGGTACCCTCATACGGAGATAGCTATAGGGGTAGACGATCTGGGGCCCCCGGTCTAGTGTTTCGCCGAAGGAAGACCACCGGAGCGTCGCAATCACATGAAAACTTGAAAGTGCCCCCAGGATATGTGTGTGAGATTGGTGCAAGGTTTTTAGGTGGCATGTGTAGGCCCCATGTGTGACCCCCTTCCCGGACATGTATTAACACTTAGTAAAATCCTGGATCTGTACGTGGAAAGTCCCGCCGCATCACAACCGGGGCCTAGAATGTGGCAAAGTTGGCCCAACCTTGGATCTCCATGTACATATGTCCTAAACAAACGAAAACAAGTAGAGATGTCCACCAGGCTACCCTCGTACGAAGAAAGCTATAGGGGTAGACGATCCGGGGCCCCCGGTCTACGGTTTCGCCGGAGGAACACCGCCGGAGCGTCGAAATCACATGAAAACTTGCATGTGCACCTAGGATATGTGTGTGAGAGTGGTGCAAGGTTGTTAGGTGCCATGTGTAGCCCCATGTGTGACCCCCTTCCCGGACATGCGTTAACACTTAGTAAAATCCTGGATCTGTACGTGGAAAGTCCCGCCGCATCACAACCGGGGCCTAGAATGTCGCAAAGTTGGCCCAACCTTGGCTCTACATGTATATATGGCCAAAGAAAACCAAAACAAATAGAGAGGTCGACCGAGCTACCCACGTACGGAGATAGCTATAGGGGTAGACGATCCGGGGCCCCCGGTCTAGGGTTTCGCCGGAGGAATACCGCCGGAGCAACGAAATCACATGAAAACTTGCATGTGACCCTAGGATATGTGTGTGAGAGTGGTGCAAGGTTGTTAGGTGCCATGTGTAGGCCCCATGTGTGACCCCCTTCCCGGACATGCGTTAACACTTAGTAAAATCCTGGATCTGTACGTGGAAAGTCCCGCCGCGTCACAACCGGGGCCTAGAATGTGGCAAAGTTGGCCCAACCTTGGCTATACATGTACATATGTCCTAAACAAACCAAAACAAGTAGAGAGGTCCACCGGGCTACCCTCATACGGAGATAGCTATAGGGGTAGACGATCCGGGGCCCCCGGTCTAGTGTTTCGCCGAAGGAAGACCACCGGAGCGTCGCAATCACATGAAGACTTGAAAGTGCCCCTAGGATATGTGTGTGAGATTGGTGCAAGGTTGTTAGGTGGCATGTGTGACCCCCTTCCTAGACATGCGTTAACACTTAGTAAAATCCTGGATCTCCACGTGGAAAGTTCCGCCGCGTCACAACCGGGGCCTAGAATGTGGCAAAGTTGGCCCAACCTTGTCTCTACATGTACATATGTCCTAAACAAACCAAAACAAGTAGAGAGGCCACCGGGCTACCCACGTACGAAGAAAGCTATAGGGGTAGACGATCCGGGGCCCCCGGTCTAGGGTTTCGCCGAAGGAAGAACGCCGGAGCGTCGAAATCACAAGAAAACTTGCATGTGCCCTAGGATATGTGTGTGAGATTGGTGCAAGGTTGTTAGGTGCCATGTGTAGGCCCCATGTGTGACCCCCTTGCCGGACATGCGTTAACACTTAGTAAAATCCTGGATCTCTACGTGGAAAGTCCCGCCGCGTCACAACCGGGGCCTAGAATGTGGAAAAGTTGGCCCAACCTTGTCTCTACATGTACATATGTCCTAAACAAACCAAAACAAGTAGAGAGGTCCACCGGGCTACCCTCGTATGGAGAAAGCTATAGGGGTAGACGATCCGGGGCCCCCGGTCTAGGGTTTCGCCGGAGGAAGACCACCGGAGCGTCGGAATCACATGAAAACTTTCATGTGCCCCTAGGATATGTGTGTGAGAGTGGTGCAAGGTTATTAGGTGCCATGTGTAGGCCCCATGTGTGCCCCCCTTCCCGGACATGCGTTAACACTTAGTAAAATCCTGGATCTGTACGTGGAAAGTCCCGCCGCGTCACAACCGGCGCCTAGAATGTGGCAACGTTGGCCCAACCTTGGATCCTCATGTACATATGTCCTAAACAAACCCAAACAAGTAGAGACGTCCACCGGGCTACCCTCGAACGAAGAAAGCTATAGGGGTAGACGATCCGGGGCCCCCGGTCTAGGGTTTCGCCGGAGGAAGATCGCCGGAGCGTCGAAATCACATGAAAACTTGCATGTGCCCCTAGGATATGTATGTGAGAGTGGTGCAAGGTTGTTAGGTGCCATGTGTAGGCCCCATGTGTGACCCCCTTCCCGGACATGCGTTAACACTTAGTAAAATCCTGGATCTGTACGTGGAAAGTCCCGCCGCGTCACAACCGGGGCCTAGAATGTGGCAAAGTTGGCCCAACCTTGGATCTACATGTACATATATCCTAAACAATCCAAAAAAAGTAGAGAGGTCCACCGGGCTACCCTTGTACGGAGAAAGCTATAGGGGTAGATAATACGGGGCCACCGGTCTAGGGTTTCGCCGGAGGAAGACCACCGGAGCATCAGAATCACATGAAAACTTGCATGTGCCCCTAGGATATGTGTGTGAGAGTGGTTCAAGGTTGTTAGGTGCCATGTGTAGGCCCCATGTGTGACCCCCTTCCCGGACATGCGTTAACACTTAGTAAAATCCTGGATCTGTACGTGGAAAGTCCCGCCGCGTCACAACCGGGGCCTAGAATGTGGCAAAGTTGGCCCAACCTTAGCTCTAGATGTACATATGTCCTAAACGAACCAAAACAAGTAGAGAGGTCCACCGGCTACCCTCGTACGGAGATAGCTATAGGGGTAGACGATCCGGGGGCCCCGGTCTAGGGTTTCGCCGGAGGAAGACCGTCGGAGCGTTGAAATCACATGAGAACTTGAATGTTCCCCTAGGATATGTGTGTGAGAGTGGTGCAAGGTTATTAGGTGCCATGTGTAGGCCCCATGTGTGACCCCCTTCCCGGAC
Source organism: Avena sativa (assembly GCA_916181665.1). Lineage (NCBI taxonomy): Eukaryota > Viridiplantae > Streptophyta > Magnoliopsida > Poales > Poaceae > Avena > Avena sativa. The sequence continues at coordinate 197,321,371 of OV702286.1, forward strand.
ATGCTTTAACACTTAGTAATTCATGGATCTGTACGTGGAAAGTCCCGCCGCGTCACAACCGGGGCCTAGAATGTCGCAAAGTTGGCCCAACCTTGGCTCTACATGTACATATGTCCTAAACAAACCAAAACAAGTATAGAGGTCCACCGGGGTACCCTCATACGGAGATACCTATAGGGGTAGACGATCCGGGGCCCCCGGTCTAGTGTTTCGCCGAAGGAAGACCACCGGAGCGTCGCAATCACATGAAAACTTGAAAGTGCCCCTAGGATATGTGTGTGAGATTGGTGCAAGGTTGTTAGGTGGCATGTGTAGTCCCCATGTGTGACCCCCTTCCTGGACATGTATTAACACTTAGTAAAATCCTGGATCTGTACGTGGAAAGTCCCGTCGCGTCACAACCGGGGCCTAGAATGTGGCAAAGTTGGCCCAACCTTGGATCTCCATGTACATATGTCCTAAACAAACGAAAACAAGTAGATAGGTCCACCGGGCTACCCTCGTACGAAGAAAGCTATAAGGGTAGACGATCCGGGCCCCCGGTCTAGGGTTTCGCCGGAGGAAGACCGCCGGAGCGTCGAAATCACATGAAAACTTGCATGTGCACCTAGGATATGTGCGTGAGAGTGGTGCAAGGTTGTTAGGTGCCATGTGTAGCCCCATGTGTGACCCCCTTCCCGGACATGCGTTAACACTTAGTAAAATCCTGGATTTGTACGTGGAAAGTCCCGCCGCGTCACAACCGGGGCCTAGAATGTCGCAAAGTTGGCCCAATCTTGGCTCTACATGTATATATGGCCAAAGCAAACCAAAACAAATAGAGAGGTCGACCGAGCTACCCGCGTACTGAGATAGCTATAGGGGTAGACGATCCGGGGCCCCCGGTCTAGGGTTTCGCCGGAGGAATACCTCCGGAGCATCGAAATCACATGAAAACTTGCATGTGACCCTAGGATATGTGTATGAGAGTGGTTCAAGGTTGTTAGGTGCCATGTGTAGGCCCCATGTGTGACCCCCTTCCCGGACATGCGTTAACACTTAGTAAAATATTGGATCTGTACGTGGAAAGCCCGCCACGTCACAACCGGGCCTAGAATGTGGCAAAGTTGGCCCAACCTTGGCTCTCCATGTACATATGTCCTAAACAAACCAAAACAAGTAGAGAGGTCCACCGGGCTACCCTCGTACGGAGATAGCTACAGGGGTAGACGATCCGGGGCCCCCGGTCTAGGGTTTCGCCGGAGGAAGACCGCCAGAGCGTCGAAATCACATGAAAACTTGCATGTGACCCTAGGATATGTGTTAGAGAGTGGTGCAAGGTTGTTAGGTTCCATGTGTGACCCCCTTCCTAGACATGCGTTAACACTTAGTAAAATCCTGGATCTCCACGTGGAAAGTCCCGCCGCGTCACAACCGAGGCCTAGAATGTGGCAAAGTTGGCCCAACCTTGTCTCTACATGTACATATGTCCTAAACAAACCAAAACCAGTAGAGAGGTCCACCGGGCTACCCACGTACGAAGAAAGCTATAGGGGTAGACGATCCGGGGCCCCCGGTCTAGGGTTTCGCCGGAGGAATACCGCCAGAGCGTCGAAATCACATGAAAACTTGCATGTGACCCTAGGATATGTGTATGAGAGTGGTGCAAGGTTGTTAGGTGCCATGTGTAGGCCCCATGTGTGACCCCCTTCCCGGACATGCGTTAACACTTAGTAAAATCCTGGATCTGTACGTGGAAAGCCCGCCACGTCACAACCGGGCCTAGAATGTGGCAAAGTTGGCCCAACCTTGGCTCTCCATGTAAATATGTCCTAAACAAACCAAAACAAGTAGAGAGGTCCACCGGGCTACCCTCGTACGGAGATAGCTACAGGGGTAGACGATCGGGGCCCCCGGTCTAGGGTTTCGCCGAAGGAAGACCGCCAGAGCGTCGAAATCACATGAAAACTTGCATGTGACCCTAGGATATGTGTTAGAGAGTGGTGCAAGGTTGTTAGGTGCCATGTGTGACCCCCTTCCTAGACATGCGTTAACACTTAGTAAAATCCTGGATCTCCACGTGGAAAGTCCCGCCGCGTCACAACCGGGGCCTAGAATGTGGCAAAGTTGGCCCAACCTTGTCTCTACATGTACATATGTCCTAAACAAACCAAAACAAGTAGAGAGGTCCACCGGGCTACCCACGTACGAAGAAAGCTATAGGGGTAGACGATCCGGGGCCCCCGGTCTAGGGTTTCGCTGGAGGAAGACCGCCGGAGCATCGAAATCACAAGAAAACTTGCATGTGCCCCTAGGATATGTGTGTGAGATTGGTGCAAGGTTGTTAGGTGCCATGTGTAGGCCCCATATGTGACCCCCTTGCCGGACATGCGTTAACACTTAGTAAAATCCTGGATCTCTACGTGGAAAGTCCCGCCGCGTCACAACCGGGGCCTAGAATGTGGCAAAGTTGGCCCAACCTTGTCTCTACCTGTACATATGTCCTAAACAAACCAAAACAAGTAGAGAAGTCCACCGGGCTACCCTCGTATGGAGAAAGCTATAGGGGTAGACGATCCGGGGCCCCCGGTCTAGGGTTTCGCCGGAGGAATACCGCCGGAGCGTCGAAATCACATGAAAACTGGCATGTGACCCTAGGATATGTGTATGAGAGTGGTGCAAGGTTGTTAGGTGCCATGTGTAGGCCCCATGTGTGACCCCCTTCCTAGACATGCGTTAACACTTAGTAAAATCCTGGATCTCCACGTGGAAAGTCCCGCCGCGTCACAACCGAGGCCTAGAATGTGGCAAAGTTGGCCCAACCTTGTCTCTACATGTACATATGTCCTAAACAAACCAAAACAAGTAGAGAGGTCCACCGGGCTACCCACGTACGAAGAAAGCTATAGGGGTAGACGATCCGGGGCCCCCGGTCTAGGGTTTCGCCGGAGGAATACCGCCGGAGCGTCGAAATCACATGAAAACTTGCATGTGACCCTAGGATATGTGTATGAGAGTGGTGCAAGGTTTTTAGGTGCCATGTGTAGGCCCCATGTGTGACCCCCTTCCCGGACATGCGTTAACACTTAGTAAAATCCTGGATCTGTACGTGGAAAGCCCGCCACGTCACAACCGGGCCTAGAATGTGGCAAAGTTGGCCCAACCTTGGCTCTCCATGTAAATATGTCCTAAACAAACCAAAACAAGTAGAGAGGTCTACCGGGCTACCCTCGTACGGAGATAGCTACAGGGGTAGACGATCGGGGCCCCCGGTCTAGGGTTTCGCCGGAGGAAGACCGCCAGAGCGTCGAAATCACATGAAAACTTGCATGTGACCCTAGGATATGTGTTAGAGAGTGGTGCAAGGTTGTTAGGTGCCATGTGTGACCCCCTTCCTAGACATGCGTTAGCACTTAGTAAAATCCTGGATCTCCACGTGGAAAGTCCCGCCGCGTCACAACCGGGGCCTAGAATGTGGCAAAGTTGGCCCAACCTTGTCTCTACATGTACATATGTCCTAAACAAACCAAAACAAGTAGAGAGGTCCACCGGGCTACCCACGTACGAAGAAAGCTATAGGGGTAGACGATCCGGGGCCCCCGGTCTAGGGTTTCGCCGGAGGAAGACCGCCGGAGCGTCGAAATCACAAGAAAACTTGCATGTGCCCCTAGGATATGTGTGTGAGATTGGTGCAAGGTTGTTAGGTGCCATGTGTAGGCCCCATGTGTGACCCCCTTGCCGGACATGCGTTAACACTTAGTAAAATCCTGGATCTCTACGTGGAAAGTCCCGCCGCGTCACAACCGGGGCCTAGAATGTGGCAAAGTTGGCCCAACCTTGTCTCTACCTGTACATATGTCCTAAACAAACCAAAACAAGTAGAGAAGTCCACCGGGCTACCCTCGTATGGAGAAAGCTATAGGGGTAGACGATCTGGGGCCCCCGGTCTAGGGTTTCGCCGGAGGAAGACCACCGGAGCGTCGGAATCACATGAAAACTTTCATGTTCCCCTAGGATATGTGTGTGAGAGTGGTGCAAGGTTGTTAGGTGCCATGTGTAGGCCGCATGTGTGACCCCCTTCCTGGACATGCGTTAACACTTAGTAAAATCCTGGATCTGTACGTGGAAAGTCCCGCCGCGTCACAACCGGTGCCTAGAATGTGGCAAAGTTGGCCCAACCTTGGATCTACATGTACATATGTCCTAAACAAACCAAAACAAGTACAGAGGTCCACCGGGTTACCCTCGTACGAAGATAGCTATAGGGGTAGACGATCCGGGGCCCCCGGTCTAGGGTTTCGCCGGAGGAAGACCGCTGGAGCATTGAAATCACATGAAAACTTGCATGTGCCCCTAGGATATGTGTGTGAGAGTGGTGCAAGGTTGTTAGGTGCCATGTGTAAGCCCCATATGTGAGCCCCTTCCCGGACATGCGTTAACACTTAGTAAAATCCTGGATGATTACGTGGAAAGTCCCGCCGCGTCACAACCGGGGTCTAAAATGTGGCAAAGTTGGCCCAACCTTGGATCTAGATGTACATATGTCCTAAACAAACCAAAACAAGTAGAGAGGTCCACCGGGCTACCCTCGTACGGAGATAGCTATAGGGGTAGACGATCCGGGCCCCCCGGTCTAGGGTTTCACCGGAGGAAGACCGCCGGAGCGTCGAAATCACATGAAAACTTGCATGTGCCCCTAGGATATGTGTTTGAGAGTGGTGCAAGGTTGTTAGGTGCCATGTGTAGGCCCCATGTGTGACCCCCTTCCCGGACATGCGTTAACACTTAGTAAAATCCTAGATCTGTACGTGGAAAGTCCCGCCGCGTCAAAACCGGGGCCTAGAATGTGGCAAAGTTGGCCCAACCTTGGATCTCCATGTACATATGTCCTAAACAAACCAAAACAAGTAGAGAGGTCAATCAGGCTACCCTCGTACGGAGAAAGCTATAGGGGTAGACGATCCGGGGCCCCGGTCTAGGGTTTCGCCGGAGGAAGACCGCCAGAGCGTCGAAATCACATGAAAACTTGCATGTGCCCCTAGGATATGTGTGTGAGAGTGGTGCAAGGTTGTTAGGTGCCATGTGTAGGCCCCATGTGTGACCCCCTTCCCGGACATGTGTTAACACTTAGTAAAATCCTGGATCTGTACGTGGAAAGTCCCGCCGCGTCACAACCGGGGCCTATAATGTGGCAAAGTTGGCCCAACCTTGGATCTACATGTACATATGTCCTAAAAAAACCAAAACAAGTAGAGAGGTCCACTTGGCTACCCTTGTACGGAGATAGATATAGGGGTTGACGATCCGAGGCCGCCAGTCTAGGGTTTCGCCGGAGGAAGACCACCGGAGCGTCGGAATCACATGAAAACTTGCATGTGACCCTAGGATATGTGTGTGAGAGTGGTGCAAGGTTGTTAGGTGCCATGTGTAGGCCCCATGTGTGACCCCCTTCCCGGACATGCGTTAACACTTAGTAAAATCCTGGATTAGTACGTGGAAAGTCCCGCCGCGTCACAACCGGGGCCTAGAATGTGGCAAAGTCGGCCCAACCTTAGCTCTAGATGTACATATGTCATAAACGAACCAAAACAAGTAGAGAGGTCCATCAGGCTACCCTCGTACGGAGATAGCTATAGGGGTATATGATCCGGGGGCCCCGGTCTAGGGTTTCGCCGGAGGAAGACCGCCGGAGCGTCGAAATCACATGAAAACTTGAATGTGCCCCTAGGATATGTGTGTGAGAGTGGTGCAAGGTTCTTAGGTGCCATGTGTAGGCCCCATGTGTGCCCCCCTTCCCGGACATGCGTTAACACTTAGTAAAATCCTGGATCTGTACGTGGAAAGTCCCGCCGCGTCACAACCGAGGCCTAGAATGTGGGAAAGTTGGCCCAACCTTGGCTCTCCATGTACATATGTCCTAAACAAGCCAAAACAAGTAGAGAGGTCCACCGGGCTACCCTCGTACGGAGATAGCTATTGGGGTAGACGATCCGGGACCCCCGGTCTAGGGTTTTGCCGGAGGAAGACCGTCGGAGCATCCAAATCACCTGAAAACTTGCATGTGCCCATAGGATATGTGTGTGAGAGTGGTGAAAGGTTGTTAGGTGCCGTCTGTAGGCCCCATGTGTGACCCCCTTCCCAGACATGCATTAACACTTAGTAAAATCCTGGATCTGTACGTGGAAAGTCTCGCCGCGTCACAACCGGGGCCTAGAATGTGGCAAAGTTGGGCCAACCTTGGATCTACATGTACATATGTCCTAAACAAACCAAAACAAGTAGAGAGGTCCACCGGGCTACCCTCGTACGGAGATAGCTATAGGGGTAGACGATCCGGGCCCCCCGGTCTAGGGTTTCACCGGAGGAAGACCGCCGGAGCGTCGAAATCACATGAAAACTTGCATGTGCCCCTAGGATATGTGTGTGAGAGTGGTGCAAGGTTGTTAGGTGCCATGTGTAGGCCCCATGTGTGACCCCCTTCCCGGACATGCGTTAACACTTAGTAAAATCCTAGATCTGTACGTGGAAAGTCCCGCCGCGTCAAAACCGGGGCCTAGAATGTGGCAAAGTTGGCCCAACCTTGGATCTCCATGTACATATGTCCTAAACAAACCAAAACAAGTAGAGAGGTCAATCAGGCTACCCTCATACGGAGAAAGCTATAGGGGTAGACGATCCGGGGCGCCGGTCTAGGGTTTCGCCGGAGGAAGACCGCCAGAGCGTCGAAATCACATGAAAACTTGCATGTGCCCCTAGGATATGTGTGTGAGAGTGGTGCAAGGTTGTTAGGTGCCATGTGTAGGCCCCATGTGTGACCCCCTTCCCGGACATGTGTTAACACTTAGTAAAATCCTGGATCTGTACGTGGAAAGTCCCGCCGCGTCACAACCGGGGCCTATAATGTGGCAAAGTTGGCCCAACCTTGGATCTACATGTACATATGTCCTAAACAAACCAAAACAAGTAGAGAGGTCCACTTGGCTACCCTTGTACGGAGATAGATATAGGGGTTGACGATCCGAGGCCGCCAGTCTAGGGTTTCGCCGGAGGAAGACCACCGGAGCGTCGGAATCACATGAAAACTTGCATGTGCCCCTAGGATATGTGTGTGAGAGTGGTGCAAGGTTGTTAGGTGCCATGTGTAGGCCCCATGTGTGACCCCCTTCCCGGACATGCGTTAACACTTAGTAAAATCCTGGATTAGTACGTGGAAAGTCCCGCCGCGTCACAACCGGGGCCTAGAATGTGGCAAAGTCGGCCCAACCTTAGCTCTAGATGTACATATGTCATAAACGAACCAAAACAAGTAGAGAGGTCCATCAGGCTACCCTCGTACGGAGATAGCTATAGGGGTATATGATCCGGGGGCCCCGGTCTACGGTTTCGCCGGAGGAAGACCGCCGGAGCGTCGAAATCACATGAAAACTTGAATGTGCCCCTAGGATATGTGTGTGAGAGTGGTGCAAGGTTCTTAGGTGCCATGTGTAGGCCCCATGTGTGCCCCCCTTCCCGGACATGCGTTAACACTTAGTAAAATCCTGGATCTGTACGTGGAAAGTCCCGCCGCGTCACAACCGGGGCCTAGAATGTGGGAAAGTTGGCCCAACCTTGGCTCTCCATGTACATATGTCCTAAACAAGCCAAAACAAGTAGAGAGGTCCACCGGGCTACCCTCGTACGGAGATAGCTATTGGGGTAGACGATCCGGGACCCCCGGTCTAGGGTTTCGCCGGAGGAAGACCGTCGGAGCGTCCAAATCACCTGAAAACTTGCATGTGCCCATAGGATATGTGTGTGAGAGTGGTGAAAGGTTGTTATGTGCCGTCTGTAGGCCCCATGTGTGACCCCCTTCCCAGACATGCATTAACACTTAGTAAAATCCTGGATCTGTACGTGGAAAGTCTCGCCGCGTCACAACCGGGGCCTAGAATGTGGCAAAGTTGGGCCAACCTTGGATCTACATGTACATATGTCCTAAACAAACCAAAACAAGTAGAGAGGTCCACCGGGCTACCCTCGTACGGAGATAGCTATAGGGGTAGACTATCCGGGGCCCCCGGTCTAGAGTTTCGCCGGAGGAAGACCGCCGGAGCGTTGAAATCACATGAAAACTTGAATGTTCCCCTAGGATATGTGTGTGAGAGTGGTCAAAGGTTGTTAGGTGCCATGTGTAGGCCCCATGTGTGACCCCCTTCCCGGACATGCGTTAACACTTAGTAAAATCCTGGATCTGTACGTGGAAAGTCCCGCCGCGTCACAACCGGGGCCTAGAATGTGGAAAAGTTGGCCCAACCTTGGCTCTACATGTACATATGTCCTAAACAAACCAAAACATGTAGAGAGGTCCATTAGGATACCCTCGTACGGAGAAAGCTATAGGGGTAGACGATCCGGGGGCCCGGTCTAGGGTTTCACCGAAGGAAGACCGCCGGAGCATCGAAATCACATGAAAACTTGCATGTGACCCTAGGATATGTGTGTGAGAGTGGTTAAAGGTTGTTAGGTGCCATGTGTAGGCCCCATGTGTGACCCCCTTCCTGGACATGCGTTAACACTTAGTAAAATCCTGGATCTGTACGTGGAAAGTCTCGCCGCGTCACAACCGGTGCCTAGAATGTGGCAAAGTTGGGCAAACCTTGGATCTACATGTACATATGTCCTAAACAAACCAAAACAAGTAGAGAGGTCCACCGGGTTACCCTCGTACGAAGATAGCTATAGGGGTAGACGATTCGGGGCCCCCGGTCTAGGGTTTCGCCGAAGGAAGACCGCTGGAGCATTGAAATCACATGAAAACGTGCATGTGCCCCTAGGATATGTGTGTGAGAGTGGTGCAAGGTTGTTTGGTGCCATGTGTAGGCCCCATATGTGAGCCCCTTCCCGGACATGCGTTAACACTTAGTAAAATCCTGGATCTGTACGTGGAAAGTCCCGCCGCGTCACAACCGGGGCCTAAAATGTGGCAAAGTTGGCCCATCCTTGGCTCTAGATGTACATATGTCCTAAACAAACCAAAACAAGTAGAGAGGTCCACCGGGCTACCCTCGTACGGAGATAGCTATAGGGGTAGACGATCCGGGGCCCCCGGTCTAGGGTTTCGCCGGAGGAAGACCGCCGGAGCGTCGAAATCACATGAAAACTTGCATGTGCCCCTAGGATATGTGTGTGAGAGTGGTGCAAGGTTGTTAGGTGCCATGTGTAGGCCCCATGTGTGACCCCCTTCCCGGACATGCGTTAACACTTAGTAAAATCATGGATCTGTACGTGGAAAGTCCCGCCGCGTCACAACCGGGGCCTAGAATGTGGCAAAGTTGGCCCAACCTTGGCTCTACATGTACATATGTCCTAAACAAACCAAAACAAGTAGAGAGGTCTACCGGGCTACCCTCGTATGGACATAGCTATTGGGGTAGACGACCCGGGACCCCCGGTCTAGAGTTTCGCCGGAGGAAGACCGCCGGAGCGTAGAAATCACATGAAAACTTGCATGTGCCCCTAGGATATGTGTATGAGAGTGTTGCAAGGTTGTTAGGTGCCATGTTTAGGACTCATGTGTGACCCCCTTCCCGGACATGCGTTAACACTTAGTAAAATCCTGGATCTGTATGTGGAAAGTCCTGCCGCGTCACAACCGGGGCCTAGAATGTGGCAAAGTTGGCCCAACCTTGGCTCTACATGTACATATGTCCTAAACAAACCAAAACAAGTAGAGAGGTCCATCAGGCTACTCTCTTATGGAGAAAGCTATAGGGGTAGACGATCCGGGCCCCCGGTCTAGGGTTTCGCCGGAGGAAGACCGTCGGAGCGTCGAAATCACATGAAAACTTGCATGTGCCCCTAGGGTATGTGTGTGAGAGTGGTGCCAGGTTGTTAGGTGCCATGTGTAGGCCCCATGTGTGACCCCCTTCCCAGACATGCGTTAACACTTAGTAAAATCCTAGATCTGTACGTGGAAAGTCCCGCCGCGTCACAACCGGGGCCTAGAATGTGGCAAAGTTGGCCCAACCTTGGCTCTCCATGTACATATGTCATAAACAAACCAAAACAAGTAGAGAGGTCAATCAGGCTACCCTCGTACGGAGAAAGCTATAGGGGTAGACGATGCGGGGCCCCCGGTCTAGGGTTTTGCCGGAGGAATACCGCCGGAGCGTCGAAATCACATGAAAACTTGCATGTGCCCCTAGGACATGTGTGTGAGAGTGGTGCAAGGTTGTTAGGTGCCATGTGTAGACCCCATGTGTGACCCCCTTCCCGGACATGCGTTAACACTTAGTAAAATCATGGATCCGTACGTGGAAAGTCCCGCCGCGTCACAACCGGGGCCTAGAATGTGGCAAAGTTGGCCCAACCTTGGCTCTCCATGTACATATGTCATAAACAAACCAAAACAAGTAGAGAGGTCAATCAGGCTACCCTCGTACGGAGAAAGCTATAGGGGTAGACGATGCGGGGCCCCCGGTCTAGGGTTTTGCCAGAGGAAGACCGCCGAAGCGTCGAAATCACATGAAAACTTGCATGTGCCCCTAGGAAATGTGTGTGAGAGTGGTGCAAGGTTTTTAGGTGCCATGTGTAGACCCCATGTGTGACCCCCTTCCCGGACATGCGTTAACACTTAGTAAAATCATGGATCCGTACGTGGAAAGTCCCGCCGCGTCACAACCGGGGCCTAGAATGTGGCAAAGTTGGCCCAACCTTGGCTCTACATGTACATATGTTCTAAACAAACCAAAAAAGTAGAGAGGTATACCGGGCTACCCTCGTATGGAGATAGCTATAGGGGTAGACGATCCAGGACCCTCGGTCTAGAGTTTCGCCGGAGGAAGACCGCCGGAGCGTCGAAATCACATGAAAACTTGCATGTGCCCCTAAGATATGTGTGTGAGAGTGGTGCAAGGTTGTTAGGTGCCATGTGTAGGCCCCATATGTGAGCCCCTTCCCGGACATGCATTAACACTTAGTAAAATCCTGGATCTTTACGTGGAAAGTCCCGCCGCGTCACAACCGGGGCCTAAAATGTGGCAACGTTGGCCCAACCTTGGCTCTAGATGTACATATTTCCTAAACAAACCAAAACAATTAGAGAGGTCCACCGGGCTACCCTCGTACGGAGATAGCTATAGGGGTAGACGATCCGGGGCCCCCGGTCTAGGGTTTTGCCGGAGGAAGACCGCCGGAGTGTCGAAATCACATGAAAACTTGCATGTGCCCCTAGGATATGTGTGTGAGAGTGGTGCAAGGTTGTTAGGTGCCATGTGTAGGCCCCATGTGTGACCCCCTTCCCGGACATTCGTTAACACTTAGTAAAATCCTAGATCTGTACGTGGAAAGTCCCGCCGCGTCACAACCGGGGCCTAGAATGTGGCAAAGTTGGCCCAACCTTGGCTCTCCATGTACATATGTCCTAAACAAACCAAAACAAGTAGAGAGGTCAATCAGGCTACCCTCGTACGGAGAAAGGTATAGGGGTAGACGATCCGGGGCCCCGGTCTAGGGTTTCGCCGGAGGAAGACCGCCAGAGCGTCGAAATCACATGAAAACTTGCATGTGCCCCTAGGATATGTGTGTGAGAGTGGTGCAAGGTTCTTAGGTGCCATGTGTAGGCCCCATGTGTGACCCCCTTCCCGGACATGTGTTAACACTTAGTAAAATCCTGGATCTGTACGTGGAAAGTCCCGCCGCGTCACAACCGGGGCCTATAATGTGGCAAATTGGCCCAACCTTGGATCTACATGTACATATGTCCTAAACAAACCAAAACAAGTAGAGAGGTCCACTTGGCTACCCTTGTACGGAGATAGATATAGGGGTTGACGATCCGAGGCCGCCGGTCTAGGGTTTCGCCGGAGGAAGACCACCGGAGCATCGGAATCACATGAAAACTTGCATGTGCCCCTAGGATATGTGTGTGAGAGTGGTGCAAGGTTGTTAGGTGCCATGTGTAGGCTCCATGTGTGACCCCCTTCCCGGACATGCGTTAACACTTAGTAAAATCCTGGATCAGTACTTGGAAAGTCCCGCCGCATCACAACCGAGGCCTAGAATGTGGCAAAGTCGACCCAACCTTAGCTCTAGATGTACATATGTCGTAAACAAACCAAAACAAGTAGAGAGGTCCATCAGGCTAGCCTCGTACGGAGATAGCTATAGGGGTATGCGATCCGGGGGCCCCGGTCTAGGGTTTCGCCGGAGGAAGACCGCCGGAGCGTCGAAATCACATGAAAACTTGAATGTGCCCCTAGGATATGTGTGTGAGAGTGGTGCAAGGTTCTTAGGTGCCATGTGTAGGCCCCATGTGTGACCCCCTTCCCGGACATGCGTTAACACTTAGTAAAATCCTGGATCTGTACGTGGAAAGTCCCGCCGCGTCACAACCGGGGCCTAGAATGTGGGAAAGTTGGCCCAACCTTGGCTCTCCATGTACATATGTCCTAAACAAGCCAAAACAAGTAGAGAGGGGTCCACCGGGCTACCCTCGTACGGAGATAGCTATTGGGGTAGACGATCCGGGAACCCCGGTCTAGGGTTTCGCCGGAGGAAGACCGTCGGAGCGTCCAAATCACCTGAAAACTTGCATGTGCCCATAGGATATGTGTGTGAGAGTGGTGAAAGGTTGTTAGGTGCCGTCTGTAGGCCCCATGTGTGACCCCCTTCCCAGACATGCGTTAACACTTAGTAAAATCCTGGATCTGTACGTGGAATGTCTCGCCGCGTCACAACCGGGGCCTAGAATGTGGCAAAGTTGGGCCAACCTTGGCTCTACATGTACATATGTCCTAAACAAACCAAAACAAGTAGAGAGGTCCACCGGGCTACCCTCGTACGGAGATAGCTATAGGGGTAGACTATCCGGGGCCCCCGGTCTAGAGTTTCGCCGGAGGAAGACCGCCGGAGCGTTGAAATCACATGAAAACTTGAATGTGCCCCTAGGATATGTGTGTGAGAGTGGTCAGAGGTTGTTAGGTGCCATGTGTAGGCCCCATGTGTGACCCCCTTCCCGGACATGCGTTAACACTTAGTAAAATCCTGGATCTGTACGTGGAAAGTCCCGCCGCGTCACAACCGGGGCCTAGAATGTGGAAAAGTTGGCCCAACCTTGGCTCTACATGTACATATGTCCTAAACAAACCAAAACATGTAGAGAGGTCCATTAGGCTACCCTCGTACGGAGAAAGCTATAGGGGTAGACGATCCGGGGGCCCGGTCTAGGGTTTCACCGAAGGAAGACTGCCGGAGCATCGAAATCACATGAAAACTTGCATGTGCCCTAGGATATGTGTGTGAGAGTGGTTAAAGGTTGTTAGGTGCCATGTGTAGGCCCCATGTGTGACCCCCTTCCTGGACATGCGTTAACACTTAGTAAAATCCTGGATCTGTACGTGGAAAGTCTCGCCGCGTCACAACCGGTGCCTAGAATGTGGCAAAGTTGGGAAAACCTTGGATCTACATGTACATATGTCCTAAACAAACCAAAACAAGTAGAGAGGTCCACCGGGTTACCCTCGTACGAACATAGCTATAGGGGTAGACGATCCAGGGCCCCCGGTCTAGGGTTTCGCCGGAGGAAGACCGCCGGAGCGTCGAAATCACATGAAAACTTGCATGTGCCCCTAGGATATGTGTGTGAGAGTGGTGCAAGGTTGTTAGGTGCCATGTGTAGGCCCCATGTGTGACCCCCTTCCCGGACATGCGTTAACACTTAGTAAAATCATGGATCTGTACGTGGAAAGTCCCGCCGCGTCACAACCGGGGCCTAGAATGTGGCAAAGTTGGCCCAACCTTGGCTCTACATGTACATATGTCCTAAACAAACCAAAACAAGTAGAGAGGTCTACCGGGCTACCCTCGTATGGACATAGCTATTGGGGTAGACGACCCGGGACCCCCGGTCTAGAGTTTCGCCGGAGGAAGACCGCCGGAGCGTAGAAATCACATGAAAACTTGCATGTGCCCCTAGGATATGTGTATGAGAGTGTTGCAAGGTTGTTAGGTGCCATGTTTAGGACTCATGTGTGACCCCCTTCCCGGACATGCGTTAACACTTAGTAAAATCCTGGATCTGTATGTGGAAAGTCCTGCCGCGTCACAACCGGGGCCTAGAATGTGGCAAAGTTGGCCCAACCTTGGCTCTACATGTACATATGTCCTAAACAAACCAAAACAAGTAGAGAGGTCCATCAGGCTACTCTCTTATGGAGAAAGCTATAGGGGTAGACGATCCGGGCCCCCGGTCTAGGGTTTCGCCGGAGGAAGACCGTCGGAGCGTCGAAATCACATGAAAACTTGCATGTGCCCCTAGGGTATGTGTGTGAGAGTGGTGCCAGGTTGTTAGGTGCCATGTGTAGGCCCCATGTGTGACCCCCTTCCCAGACATGCGTTAACACTTAGTAAAATCCTAGATCTGTACGTGGAAAGTCCCGCCGCGTCACAACCGGGGCCTAGAATGTGGCAAAGTTGGCCCAACCTTGGCTCTCCATGTACATATGTCATAAACAAACCAAAACAAGTAGAGAGGTCAATCAGGCTACCCTCGTACGGAGAAAGCTATAGGGGTAGACGATGCGGGGCCCCCGGTCTAGGGTTTTGCCGGAGGAATACCGCCGGAGCGTCGAAATCACATGAAAACTTGCATGTGCCCCTAGGACATGTGTGTGAGAGTGGTGCAAGGTTGTTAGGTGCCATGTGTAGACCCCATGTGTGACCCCCTTCCCGGACATGCGTTAACACTTAGTAAAATCATGGATCCGTACGTGGAAAGTCCCGCCGCGTCACAACCGGGGCCTAGAATGTGGCAAAGTTGGCCCAACCTTGGCTCTCCATGTACATATGTCATAAACAAACCAAAACAAGTAGAGAGGTCAATCAGGCTACCCTCGTACGGAGAAAGCTATAGGGGTAGACGATGCGGGGCCCCCGGTCTAGGGTTTTGCCGGAGGAAGACCGCCGGAGCGTCGAAATCACATGAAAACTTGCATGTGCCCCTAGGAAATGTGTGTGAGAGTGGTGCAAGGTTTTTAGGTGCCATGTGTAGACCCCATGTGTGACCCCCTTCCCGGACATGCGTTAACACTTAGTAAAATCATGGATCCGTACGTGGAAAGTCCCGCCGCGTCACAACCGGGGCCTAGAATGTGGCAAAGTTGGCCCAACCTTGGCTCTACATGTACATATGTTCTAAACAAACCAAAAAAGTAGAGAGGTATACCGGGCTACCCTCGTATGGAGATAGCTATAGGGGTAGACGATCCAGGACCCTCGGTCTAGAGTTTCGCCGGAGGAAGACCGCCGGAGCGTCGAAATCACATGAAAACTTGCATGTGCCCCTAAGATATGTGTGTGAGAGTGGTGCAAGGTTGTTAGGTGCCATGTGTAGGCCCCATATGTGAGCCCCTTCCCGGACATGCATTAACACTTAGTAAAATCCTGGATCTTTACGTGGAAAGTCCCGCCGCGTCACAACCGGGGCCTAAAATGTGGCAACGTTGGCCCAACCTTGGCTCTAGATGTACATATTTCCTAAACAAACCAAAACAATTAGAGAGGTCCACCGGGCTACCCTCGTACGGAGATAGCTATAGGGGTAGACGATCCGGGGCCCCCGGTCTAGGGTTTTGCCGGAGGAAGACCGCCGGAGCGTCGAAATCACATGAAAACTTGCATGTGCCCCTAGGATATGTGTGTGAGAGTGGTGCAAGGTTGTTAGGTGCCATGTGTAGGCCCCATGTGTGACCCCCTTCCCGGACATTCGTTAACACTTAGTAAAATCCTAGATCTGTACGTGGAAAGTCCCGCCGCGTCACAACCGGGGCCTAGAATGTGGCAAAGTTGGCCCAACCTTGGCTCTCCATGTACATATGTCCTAAACAAACCAAAACAAGTAGAGAGGTCAATCAGGCTACCCTCGTACGGAGAAAGGTATAGGGGTAGACGATCCGGGGGCCCGGTCTAGGGTTTCGCCGGAGGAAGACCGCCAGAGCGTCGAAATCACATGAAAACTTGCATGTGCCCCTAGGATATGTGTGTGAGAGTGGTGCAAGGTTCTTAGGTGCCATGTGTAGGCCCCATGTGTGACCCCCTTCCCGGACATGTGTTAACACTTAGTAAAATCCTGGATCTGTACGTGGAAAGTCCCGCCGCGTCACAACCGGGGCCTATAATGTGGCAAATTGGCCCAACCTTGGATCTACATGTACATATGTCCTAAACAAACCAAAACAAGTAGAGAGGTCCACTTGGCTACCCTTGTACGGAGATAGATATAGGGGTTGACGATCCGAGGCCGCCGGTCTAGGGTTTCGCCGGAGGAAGACCACCGGAGCATCGGAATCACATGAAAACTTGCATGTGCCCCTAGGATATGTGTGTGAGAGTGGTGCAAGGTTGTTAGGTGCCATGTGTAGGCTCCATGTGTGACCCCCTTCCCGGACATGCGTTAACACTTAGTAAAATCCTGGATCAGTACTTGGAAAGTCCCGCCGCATCACAACCGAGGCCTAGAATGTGGCAAAGTCGACCCAACCTTAGCTCTAGATGTACATATGTCGTAAACAAACCAAAACAAGTAGAGAGGTCCATCAGGCTAGCCTCGTACGGAGATAGCTATAGGGGTATGCGATCCGGGGGCCCCGGTCTAGGGTTTCGCCGGAGGAAGACCGCCGGAGCGTCGAAGTCACATGAAAACTTGAATGTGCCCCTAGGATATGTGTGTGAGAGTGGTGCAAGGTTCTTAGGTGCCATGTGTAGGCCCCATGTGTGACCCCCTTCCCGGACATGCGTTAACACTTAGTAAAATCCTGGATCTGTACGTGGAAAGTCCCGCCGCGTCACAACCGGGGCCTAGAATGTGGGAAAGTTGGCCCAACCTTGGCTCTCCATGTACATATGTCCTAAACAAGCCAAAACAAGTAGAGAGGGGTCCACCGGGCTACCCTCGTACGGAGATAGCTATTGGGGTAGACGATCCGGGAACCCCGGTCTAGGGTTTCGCCGGAGGAAGACCGTCGGAGCGTCCAAATCACCTGAAAACTTGCATGTGCCCATAGGATATGTGTGTGAGAGTGGTGAAAGGTTGTTAGGTGCCGTCTGTAGGCCCCATGTGTGACCCCCTTCCCAGACATGCGTTAACACTTAGTAAAATCCTGGATCTGTACGTGGAATGTCTCGCCGCGTCACAACCGGGGCCTAGAATGTGGCAAAGTTGGGCCAACCTTGGCTCTACATGTACATATGTCCTAAACAAACCAAAACAAGTAGAGAGGTCCACCGGGCTACCCTCGTACGGAGATAGCTATAGGGGTAGACTATCCGGGGCCCCCGGTCTAGAGTTTCGCCGGAGGAAGACCGCCGGAGCGTTGAAATCACATGAAAACTTGAATGTGCCCCTAGGATATGTGTGTGAGAGTGGTCAGAGGTTGTTAGGTGCCATGTGTAGGCCCCATGTGTGACCCCCTTCCCGGACATGCGTTAACACTTAGTAAAATCCTGGATCTGTACGTGGAAAGTCCCGCCGCGTCACAACCGGGGCCTAGAATGTGGAAAAGTTGGCCCAACCTTGGCTCTACATGTACATATGTCCTAAACAAACCAAAACATGTAGAGAGGTCCATTAGGCTACCCTCGTACGGAGAAAGCTATAGGGGTAGACGATCCGGGGGCCCGGTCTAGGGTTTCACCGAAGGAAGACCGCCGGAGCATCGAAATCACATGAAAACTTGCATGTGCCCTAGGATATGTGTGTGAGAGTGGTTAAAGGTTGTTAGGTGCCATGTGTAGGCCCCATGTGTGACCCCCTTCCTGGACATGCGTTAACACTTAGTAAAATCCTGGATCTGTACGTGGAAAGTCTCGCCGCGTCACAACCGGTGCCTAGAATGTGGCAAAGTTGGGCAAACCTTGGATCTACATGTACATATGTCCTAAACAAACCAAAACAAGTAGAGAGGTCCACCGGGTTACCCTCGTACGAACATAGCTATAGGGGTAGACGATCCAGGGCCCCCGGTCTAGGGTTTCGCCGGAGGAAGACCGCCGGAGCGTCGAAATCACATGAAAACTTGCATGTGCCCCTAGGATATGTGTGTGAGAGTGGTGCAAGGTTGTTAGGTGCCATGTGTAGGCCCCATGTGTGACCCCCTTCCCGGACATGCGTTAACACTTAGTAAAATCCTAGATCTGTACGTGGAAAGTCCCGCCGCGTCACAACCGGGGCCTAGAATGTGGCAAAGTTGGCCCAACCTTGGCTATCCATGTACATATGTCCTAAACAAACCAAAACAAGTAGAGAGGTCAATCAGGCTACCCTCGTACGGAGAAAGCTATAGGGGTAGACGATCCGGCGCCCCGGTCTAGGGTTTCGCCGGAGGAAGACCGCCAGAGCGTCGAAATCACATGAAAACTTGCATGTGCCCCTAGGATATGTGTGTGAGAGTGGTGCAAGGTTGTTAGGTGCCATGTGTAGGCCCCATGTGTGACCCCCTTCCCGGACATGCGCTAACACTTAGTAAAATCATGGATCTATACGTGGAAAGTCCCGCCGCGTCACAACCGGGGCCTAGAATGTGGCAAAGTTGGCCCAACCTTGGCTCTACATGTACATATGTCCTAAACTAACCAAAACAAGTAGAGAGGTCTACCGGGCTACCCTCGTATGGACATAGCTATTGGGGTAGACGACCCGGGACCCCCGGTCTAGAGTTTCGCCGGAGCGTAGAAATCACATGAAAACTTGCATGTGCCCCTAGGATATGTGTATGAGAGTGTTGCAAGGTTGTTAGGTCCCATGTGTAGGCCTCATGTGTGACCCCCTTCCCGGACATGCGTTAACACTTAGTAAAATCCTGGATCTGTACGTGGAAAGTCCTGCCTCGTCACAACCGGGGCCTAGAATGTGGCAAAGTTGGCCCAACCTTGGATCTACATGTACATATGTCCTAAACAAACCAAAACAAGTAGAGAGGTCCATCAGGCTACTCTCGTATGGAGAAAGCTATAGGGGTAGACGATCCGGGGCCCCCGGTCTAGGGTTTCGCCGGAGGAACACCGTCGAAGCGTCGAAATCACATGAAAACTTGCATGTGCCCCTAGGGTATGTGTGTGAGAGTGGTGCCAGGTTGTTAGGTGCCATGTGTAGGCCCCATGTGTGACCCCCTTCCCGGACATGCGTTAACACTTAGTAAAATCCTAGATCTGTACGTGGAAAGTCCGGCCGCGTCACAACCGGGGCCTAGAATGTGGCAAAGTTGGCCCAACCTTGGCTCTCCATGTACTTATGTCCTAAACAAACCAAAACAAGTAGAGAGGTCAATCAGGCTACCCTCGTACGGAGAAAGCTATAGGGGTAGACGATGCGGGGCCCCCGGTCTAGGGTTTCGCCGGAGGAAGACCGCCGGAGCGTCGAAATCACATGAAAACTTGCATGTGCCCCTAGGACATGTGTGTGAGAGTGGTGCAAGGTTGTTAGGTGCCATGTGTAGACCCCATGTGTGACCCCCTTCCCGGACATGCGTTAACACTTAGTAAAATCATGGATCCGTACGTGGAAAGTCCCGCCGCGTCACAACCGGGGCCTAGAATGTGGCAAAGTTGGCCCAACCTTGGCTCTACATGTACATATGTCCTAAACAAACCAAAAAAGTAGAGAGGTCTACCGGGCTACCCTCGTATGGAGATAGCTATAGGAGTAGACGATCCAGGACCCTCGGTCTAGAGTTTCGCCGGAGGAAGACCGCTGGAGCGTCGAAATCACATGAAAACTTGCATGTGCCCCTAGGATATGTGTGTGAGAGTGGTGCAAGGTTGTTAGGTGCCATGTGTAGGCCTCATGTGTGACACCCATCCCGGACGTGCGTTAACACTTAGTAAAATCCTGGATCTGTACGTGGAAAGCCCCGCCGCGTCACAACCGGGGCCTAGAATGTGGCAAAGTTGGCCCAACCTTGGCTCTACATGTACATATGTCCTAAACAAACCAAAACAAGTAGAGAGGTCCATCAGGAGACCCTCGTATGGAGAAAGCTATAGGGGTAGACGATCCGGGGCCCCCGGTCTAGGGTTTCGCCGGATGAAGACCGTCGGAGCGTCGAAATAACATGAAAACTTGCATGTGCCCCTAGGATAGGTGTGTGAGAGTGGTGCAAGGTTTTTAGGTGCCATGTGTAGGCCCCATGTGTGACCCCCTTCCCGGACATGCGTTAACACTTAGTAAAATCATGGCTCTGTATGTGGAAAGTCCCGCCGCGTCACAACCGGGGCCTAGAATGTGGCAAAGTTGGCCCAACCTTGGCTCTACATGTACATATCTCCTAAACAAACCAAAACAAGTAGAGAGGTCCACCGGGCTACCCACGTACGCAGATAGCTATAGGGGTAGACGATCCGGGAACCCCGGTATAGGGTTTCGCCGGAGGAAGAACGCCGGGGCGTCGAAATCACATGAAAACTTGCATGTGCCCCTAGGATATGTGTGTGAGAGTGGTGCAAGGTTGTTAGGTGCCATGTGTAGGCCCCATGTGTGACGCCCTTCCCGGACATGCGTTAACACTTAGTAAAATCCTGGATCTATACGTGGAAAGTCCCGCCGCGTCACAACCGGGGCCTAGAATGTGGCAAAGTTGGCCCAACCTTGGATCTACATGTACATATGTCCTAAACAAACCAAAACAAGTAGAGAGGTCCACCGGGCTACCCTCGTACGGAGAAAGCTATAGCGGTAGACGATCCGGGGCCCTGGTCTAGGGTTTCGCCGGAGGAAGACCACTGGAGCGTCGGAATCACATGAAAACTTACATGTGCCCCTAGGATATGTGTGTGAGAGTGGTGCAAGGTTGTTAGGTGCCATTTGTAGGCCCCATGTGTGACCCCCTTCCCGGACATGCGTTAACACTTAGTAAAATCCTGGATCTGTACGTGGAAAGTCCCGCCGCGTCACAACCGTGGCCTAAATGTGGCAAAGTCGGCCCAACCTTGGATATACATGTACATATGTCCTAAACAAACCAAAACAAGTAGAGACATCCACTGGGCTACCCTTGTACGGAGATAGCTATAGGGGTAGACGATACGGGGCCACCGGTCTAAGGTTTTGCCGGAGTAAGACCACCGGAGCGTCAGAATTACATGAAAACTTGCATGTGACCCTAGGATATGTGTGTGAGAGTGGTGAAAGGTTGTTAGGTGCCATGTGTAGGCCCCATGTGTGACCCCCTTCCCGGACATGCGTTAACACTTAGTAAAATCCTGGATCTATACGTGGAAAGTCCCGCCGCGTCACAACCGGGGCCTAGAATGTGTTAAAGTTGGCCCAACCTTGGATATACTGTACATATGTCCTAAGCAAACCAAAAAAAGTAGAGAGGTCCACTGGGCTACCCTTGTACGGAGATAGCTATAGGGGTAGACGATCCGGGGCCACCGGTCTAGGGTTTCGCCGGAGGAAGATCACCGGAGCGTCGGAATCACTTGAAAAATTGCATGTGCCCCTAGGATATGTGTGTGAGAGTGGTGCAAGGTTGTTAGGTGCCATGTGTAGGCCCCATGTGTGACCCCCTCCCGGACATGCGTTAACACTTAGTAAAATCCTGGATCTATACGTGGAAAGTCCCGCCGCATCACAACCGGGGGCTAGAATGTGGAAAAGTCGGCCCAACCTTAGCTCTAGATGTACATATGTCCTAAACGAACCAAAACAAGTAGAGAGGTCCACCGGCTACCCTCGTACGGAGATAGCTATAGGGGTAGACGATCTGGGGGCCCCAGTCTAGGGTTTCGCCGGAGGAAGACCGCCGGAGCGTCGAAATCACATGAGAACTTGAATGTGCCCCTAGGATATGTGTGTGAGAGTGGTGCAAGGTTATTAGGTGCCATGTGTAGGCCCCATGTGTGCCCCCCTTCCCGGACATGCGTTAACACTTAGTAAAATCCTAGATCTGTACATGGAAAGTCCCGCTGCGTCACAACCGGGGCCTAGAATGTGGCAAAGTTGGCCCAACCTTGGCTCTCCATGTACATATGTCCTAAACAAACCAAAACAAGTAGAGAGGTCCACCGGGCTACCCTCGTACGGAGAAAGCTATAGGGGTAGACGATCTGGGGCCCCCGGTCTAGGATTTCGCCGGAGGAAGACCGTCGGATCGTAGAAATCACATGAAAACTTGCATGTGCCCCTAGGATATGTGTGTGAGAGTGGTTCAAGGTTGTTAGGTGCCATGTGTAGGCCCCATGTGTGACCCCCTTCTCGGACATGCGTTAACACTTAGTAAAATAATGGATCTGTACGTGGAATGTCTCGTCGTGTCACAACCGGGGCCTTGAATGTGGCAAAGTTGGCCCAACCTTGGCTCTACATGTACATATGTCTTAAACAAACCAAAACAAGTAGAGAGGTCCACCGGGCTACCCTCATACGGAGATAGCAATAGGGGTAGACGATCCGGGGCCCCCGGTCTAGGGTTTCGCCGGAGGAAGACCACCGGAGTGTCGGAATCACATGAAAACTTGCATGTTCCCCTAGGATATGTGTGTGAGAGTGGTGCAAGGTTGTTAGGTGTCATGTGTAGGCCCCATGTGTGACCCCCTTCCCGGACATGCGTTAACACTTACTAAAATCCTGGATCTGTACGTGGAAAGTCTCGCCGCGTCACAACCGGGGCCTAGAATGTGGCAAAGATGGCCCAACCTTGGATCTACTGTACATATGTCCTAAGCAAACCAAAACAAGTAGAGAGGTCCACTGGGCTACCCTTGTACGGTGATAGCTATAGGGGTAAACGATCCGGGGCCACCGGTCTAGGGTTTCGCCGGAGGAAGATCACCGGAGCGTCGGAATCACATGAAAACTTGCATGTGCCCCTAGGATATGTGTGTGAGAGTGGTGCAAGGTTGTTAGGTGCCATGTGTAGGCACCATGTGTGACCCCCTTCCCGGACATGCGTTAACACTTAGTAAAATCCTGGATCTATACGTGGAAAGTCCCGCCGCGTCACAACCGGGGCCTAGAATGTGGAAAAGTCGGCCCAACCTTAGCTCTAGATGTACATATGTCCTAAACGAACTAAAACAAGTAGAGAGGTCCACCGGGCTACCCTCGTATGGAGATAGCTATAGGGGTAGACGATCCGGGGGCCCCAGTCTAGGGTTTCACCGGAGGAAGACCGCCGGAGCGTCGAAATCACATGAAAACTTGAATGTGCCCCTAGGATATGCGTGTGAGAGTGGTGCAAGGTTATTAGGTGCTATGTGTAGGCCCCATGTGTGCCCACCTTCCCGGACATGTGTCAACACTTAGTAAAATCCTGGATCTGTACGTGCAATGTCCCGCCGCGTCACAACCAGGGCCTAGAATGTGGCAAAGTTGGCCCAACCTTGGCTCTCCATGTACATATGTCCTAAACAAACCAAAACAAGTAGAGAGGTCCATCAGGCTACCCTCGTACGGAGAAAGCCATAGGGGTAGACGATCCGGGGCCCCCGGTCTAGGGTTTCGCCGGAGGAAGACCGCCGGAGCGTCGAAATCACATGAAAACTTGCATGTGCCCCTAGGATATGTGTGTGAGAGTGGTGCAAGGTTTTTAGGTGCCATGTGTAGGCCCCATGTGTGACCCCCTTCCCGGACATGCGTTAACACTTAGTAAAATCATGGATCTGTACGTGGAAAGTCCCGCCGCGTTACAACCGAGGCCTAGAATGTGGCAAAGTTGGCCCAACCTTGGCTCTACATGTACATATGTCCTAAACAAACCAAAACAAGTAGAGAGGTCCACCGGGCTACCCTCGTACGAAGAAAGCTATAGGGGTAGACGATCCGGGGGCCCCGGTCTAGGGTTTCGCCGGAGGAAGACCGCCGGAGCGTCGAAATCAAATGAAAACTTGCATGTGCCCCTAGGATATGTGTGTGAGAGTGGTGCAAGGTTGTTAGGTGCCATGTGTAGGCCCCATGTGTGACCCCCTTCCCGGACATGCGTTAACACTTAGTAAAATCCTGGATCTATACGTGGAAAGTCCCGCTGCGTCACAACCGGGGCCTAGAATGTGGCAAAGTCGGCCCAACCATAACTCTAGATGTACATATGTCCGAAACGAACTAAAACAAGTAGAGAGGTCCACCGGGCTACCCTCGTACGGAGATAGCTATAGGGGTAGACGATCTGGGGGCCCCGGTGTAGGGTTTCGCCGGAGGAAGACCGCCGGAGCGTCGAAATCACATGAAAACTTGAATGTGCCCCTAGGATATGTGTGTGAGAGTGGTGCAAGGTTCTTAGGTGCCATTTGTAGGCCCCATGTGTGACCCCCTTCCCGGACATGCGTTAACACTTAGTAAAATCCTGGATCTGTACGTGGAAAGTCCCGCCGCGTCACAACCGGGGCCTAAATGTGGAAAAGTTGGCCCAACCTTGGATATACATGTACATATGTCCTAAACAAACCAAAACAAGTAGAGAGGTCCACTAGGCTACCCTTGTACGGAGATAGCTATAGGGGTAGACGATACGGGGCCACCGGTCTAGGGTTTCGCCGGAGGAAGACCACCGGAGCGTCAGAATCACATGAAAACTTGCATGTGCCCTTAGGATATGTGTGTGAGAGTGGTACAAGGTTGTTAGGTGCCATGTGTAGGCCCCATGTGTGACCCCCTTCCCGGACATGCGTTAACACTTAGTAAAATCCTGGATCTGTACGTGGAAAGTCCCGCCGCGTCACAACCGGGGCCTAGAATGTGGCAAAGTTGGCCCAACCTTGGCTCTACATGTACATATGTCCTAAACAAACCAAAACAAGTAGAGAGGTCCACCGGGCTACCCTCATACGGAGATAGCTATAGGGGTAGACGATCCGGGGCCCCCGGTCTAGGGTTTCGCCGGAGGAAGACCACCGGAGCGTCGGAATCACATGAAAACTTGCATGTTCCCCTAGGATATGTGTGTGAGAGTGGTGCAAGGTTGTTATGTGCCATGTGTAGGCCCCATGTGTGACCCCCTTCCCATACATGCGTTAACACTTAGTAAAATCCTGGATCTGTACGTGGAAAGTCCCGCCGCGTCACAACCGGGGCCTAAATGTGGCAAATTTGGCCCAACCTTGGATATACTTGTACATATGTCCTAAACAAACCAAAACAAGTAGATAGGTCCACTGGGCTACCCTTGTACGGAGATAGCTATAGGGGTAGACAATACGGGGCCACCGGTCTAGGGTTTTGCCGGAGGAAGACCACCGGAGCATCAGAATCACATGAAAACTTGCATGTGCCCCTAGGATATGTGTGTGAGAGTGGTGAAAGGTTGTTAGGTGCCATGTGTAGGCCCCATGTGTGACCCCCTTCCCGGACATGCGTTAACACTTAGTAAAATCCTGGATCTGTACGTGGAAAGTCCCGCCGCGTCACAACCGGGGCCTAGAATGTGGCAAAGTCGGCCCAACCTTAGCTCTAGATGTACATATGTCCTAAACGAACCAAAACAAGTAGAGAGGTCCACCGGCTACCCTCGTACGGAGATAGCTATAGGGGTAGACGATCCGGGGGCCCCGGTCTAGGGTTTCGCCGGAGGAAGACCGTCGGAGCGTTGAAATCACATGAGAACTTGAATGTGCCCCTAGGATATGTGTGTGAGAGTGGTGCAAGGTTATTAGGTGCCATGTGTAGGCCCCATGTGTGACCCCCTTCCCGGACATGCTTTAACACTTAGTAAAATCATGGATCTGTACGTGGAAAGTCCCGCCGCGTCACAACCAGGGCCTAGAATGTCGCAAAGTTGCCCCAACCTTGGCTCTACATGTACATATGTCCTAAACAAACCAAAACAAGTAGAGAGGTCCACCAGGGTACCCTCATACGGAGATAGCTATAGGGGTAGACGATCCGGGGCCCCCGGTCTAGTGTTTCGCCGAAGGAAGACCACCGGAGCGTCGCAATCACATGAAAACTTGAAAGTGCCCCTAGGATATGTGTGTGAGATTGGTGCAAGGTTATTAGGTGGCATGTGTAGGCCCCATGTGTAACCCCCTTCCCGGACATGCGTTAACACTTAGTAAAATCCTGGATCTGTACGTGGAAAGTCCCGCCGCATCACAAACGGGGCCTAGAATGTGGCAAAGTTGGCCCAACCTTGGATCTCCATGTACATATGTCCTAAACAAACGAAAACAAGTAGAGAGGTCCACCGGGCTACCCTCGTACGAAGAAAGCTATAGGGGTAGACGATCCGGGGCCCCCGGTCTAGGGTTTCGCCGGAGGAAGACCGCCGGGGCGTCGAAATCACATGAAAACTTGCATGTGCACCTAGGATATGTGTGTGAGAGTGGTGCAAGGTTGTTAGGTGCCATGTGTAGCCCCATGTGTGACCCCCTTCCCGGACATGCGTTAACACTTAGTAAAATCCTGGATCTGTACGTGGAAAGTCCCGCCGCATCACAACCGGGGCCTAGAATGTCGCAAAGTTGGCCCAACCTTGGCTCTACATGTATATATGGCCAAAGAAAACCAAAACAAATAGAGAGGTCGACCGAGATACCCTCGTACGGAGATAGCTATAGGGGTAGACGATCCGGGGACCCCGGTCTAGGGTTTTGCCGGAGGAATACCGCCGGAGCAACGAAATCACATGAAAACTTGCATGTGACCCTAGGATATGTGTGTGAGAGTGGTGCAAGGTTGTTAGGTGCCATGTGTAGGCCCCATGTGTGACCCCCTTCCCGGACATGCGTTAACACTTAGTAAAATCCTGGATCTGTACGTGGAAAGTCACGCCGCGTCACAACCGGGGCCTAGAATGTGGCAAAGTTGGCCCAACCTTGGCTATACATGTACATATGTCCTAAACAAACCAAAACAAGTAGAGAGGTCCACCGGGCTACCCTCATACGGAGATAGCTATAGGGGTAGACGATCCGGGGCCCCCGGTCTAGGGTTTCGCCGGAGGAAGACCACCGGAGCGTCGGAATCACATGAAAACTTGCATGTTCCCCTAGGATATGTGTGTGAGAGTGGTGCAAGGTTGTTATGTGCCATGTGTAGGCCCCATGTGTGACCCCCTTCCCATACATGCGTTAACACTTAGTAAAATCCTGGATCTGTACGTGGAAAGTCCCGCCGCGTCACAACCGGGGCCTAAATGTGGCAAATTTGGCCCAACCTTGGATATACATGTACATATGTCCTAAACAAACCAAAACAAGTAGATAGGTCCACTGGGCTACCCTTGTACGGAGATAGCTATAGGGGTAGACAATACGGGGCCACCGGTCTAGGGTTTTGCCGGAGGAAGACCACCGGAGCATCAGAATCACATGAAAACTTGCATGTGCCCCTAGGATATGTGTGTGAGAGTGGTGAAAGGTTGTTAGGTGCCATGTGTAGGCCCCATGTGTGACCCCCTTCCCGGACATGCGTTAACACTTAGTAAAATCCTGGATCTGTACGTGGAAAGTCTCGCCGCGTCACAACCGGGGCCTAGAATGTGGCAAAGTCGGCCCAACCTTAGCTCTAGATGTACATATGTCCTAAACGAACCAAAACAAGTAGAGAGGTCCACCGGCTACCCTCGTACGGAGATAGCTATAGGGGTAGACGATCCGGGGGCCCCGGTCTAGGGTTTCGCCGGAGGAAGACCGTCGGAGCGTTGAAATCACATGAGAACTTGAATGTGCCCCTAGGATATGTGTGTGAGAGTGGTGCAAGGTTATTAGGTGCCATGTGTAGGCCCCATGTGTGACCCCCTTCCCGGACATGCTTTAACACTTAGTAAAATCATGGATCTGTACGTGGAAAGTCCCGCCGCGTCACAACCAGGGCCTAGAATGTCGCAAAGTTGCCCCAACCTTGGCTCTACATGTACATATGTCCTAAACAAACCAAAACAAGTAGAGAGGTCCACCGGGGTACCCTCATACGGAGATAGCTATAGGGGTAGACGATCCGGGGCCCCCGGTCTAGTGTTTCGTCGAAGGAAGACCACCGGAGCGTCGCAATCACATGAAAACTTGAAAGTGCCCCTAGGATATGTGTGTGAGATTGGTGCAAGGTTATTAGGTGGCATGTGTAGGCCCCATGTGTAACCCCCTTCCCGGACATGCGTTAACACTTAGTAAAATCCTGGATCTGTACGTGGAAAGTCCCGCCGCATCACAACCGGGGCCTAGAATGTGGCAAAGTTGGCCCAACCTTGGATCTCCATGTACATATGTCCTAAACAAACGAAAACAAGTAGAGAGGTCCACCGGGCTACCCTCGTACGAAGAAAGCTATAGGGGTAGACGATCCGGGGCCCCCGGTCTAGGGTTTCGCCGGAGGAAGACCGCCGGGGCGTCGAAATCACATGAAAACTTGCATGTGCACCTAGGATATGTGTGTGAGAGTGGTGCAAGGTTGTTAGGTGCCATGTGTAGCCCCATGTGTGACCCCCTTCCCGGACATGCGTTAACACTTAGTAAAATCCTGGATCTGTACGTGGAAAGTCCCGCCGCATCACAACCGGGGCCTAGAATGTCGCAAAGTTGGCCCAACCTTGGCTCTACATGTATATATGGCCAAAGAAAACCAAAACAAATAGAGAGGTCGACCGAGATACCCTCGTACGGAGATAGCTATAGGGGTAGACGATCCGGGGACCCCGGTCTAGGGTTTTGCCGGAGGAATACCGCCGGAGCAACGAAATCACATGAAAACTTGCATGTGACCCTAGGATATGTGTGTGAGAGTGGTGCAAGGTTGTTAGGTGCCATGTGTAGGCCCCATGTGTGACCCCCTTCCCGGACATGCGTTAACACTTAGTAAAATCCTGGATCTGTACGTGGAAAGTCCCGCCGCGTCACAACCGGGGCCTAGAATGTGGCAAAGTTGGCCCAACCTTGGCTATACATGTACATATGTCCTAAACAAACCAAAACAAGTAGAGAGGTCCACCGGGCTACCCTCATACGGAGATAGCTATAGGGGTAGACGATCCGGGGCCCCCGGTCTAGTGTTTCGCCGAAGGAAGACCACCGGAGCGTCGCAATCACATGAAAACTTGAAAGTGCCCCTAGGATATGTGTGTGAGATTGGTGCAATGTTGTTAGGTGGCATGTGTGACCCCCTTCCTAGACATGTGTTAACACTTAGTAAAATCCTGGATCTCCACGTGGAAAGTTCCGCCGCGTCACAACCGGGGCCTAGAATGTGGCAAAGTTGGCCCAACCTTGTCTCTACATGTACATATGTCCTAAACAAACCAAAACAAGTAGAGAGCTCCACCGGGCTACCCACGTACGAAGAAAGCTATAGGGGTAGACGATCCGGGGCCCCCGGTCTAGGGTTTCGCCGAAGGAAGACCGCCGGAGCGTCGAAATCACAAGAAAACTTGCATGTGCCCCTATGATATCTGTGTGAGATTGGTGCAAGGTTGTTAGGTGCCATGTGTAGTCCCCATGTGTGACCCCCTTGCCGGACATGCATTAACACTTAGTAAAATCCTGGATCTGTACGTGGAAAGTCCCGCCGCGTCACAACCGGGGCCTATAATGTGGAAAAGTTGGCCCAACCTTGGATCTACATGTACATATGTCCTAAACAAACCAAAACAAGTACAGAGGTCCACTGGGCTACCCTTGTACGGAGATAGCTATAGGGGTAGACGATCTGGGGCCACCGGTCTAGGGTTTCGCCGGAGGAAGACCACCGGAGGGTCGGAATCACATGAAAACTTGCATGTGCCCCTAGGATATGTGTGTGAGAGAGGTGCAAGGTTGTTAGGTGCCATGTGTAGGCCCCATGTGTGACCCCTTCCCGGACATGCGTTAACACTTAGTAAAATCCTGGATCTGTACGTGGAAAGTCCCGCCGCGTCACAACTGGGGCCTAGAATGTGGCAAAGTCGGCCCAACCTTAGCCCTAGATGTACATATGTCCTAAACGAACCAAAGCAAGTAGAGAGGTCCATCGGGATACCCTCGTACGGAGATAGCTATATGGGTAGACGATCCGGGGGCCCCTGTCTAGGGTTTCGCCGGAGGAAGACCGCCGGAGGGTCGAAATCACATGAAAACTTGAATGTGCCCCTAGGATATGTGTGTGAGAGTGGTGCAAGGTTATTAGGTGCCATGTGTAGGCCCCATGTGTGCCCCCCTTCCCGGACATGCGTTAACACTTAGTAAAATCCTGGATCTGTACGTGGAAAGTGCCGTCGCGTCACAACCGGGGCCTAGAATGTGGCAAAGTTGGCCCAACCTTGGCTCTCCATGTACATATGTCCTAAACAAACCAAAACAAGTAGAGAGGTCCATCAGGCTAGCCTCGTACGGAGAAAGCTATAGGGGTAGATGATCCGGGGCCCCCGGTCTAGGGTTTCGCGGGAGGAAGACCGTCGGAGCATCGAAATCACATGAAAACTTGCATCTGCCCCTAGGATATGTGTGTTAGAGTTGTGCAAGGTTTTTAGGTGCCATGTGTAGGCCCCATGTGTGACCCCCTTCCCGGACATGCGTTAACACTTAGTAAAATCCTGGATCTATACGTGGAAAGTCCCGCCGCGTCACAACCGGGGCCTAGAATGTGGAAAAGTCGGCCCAACCTTAGCTCTAGATGTACATATGTCATAAACGAACTAAAACAAGTAAAGAGGTCCACCGGGCTACCCTCGTATGGAGATAGCTATAGGGGTAGACGATCCGGGGGCCCAGTCTAGGGTTTCACCGGAGGAAGACCGCCGGAGCGTCGAAATCACATGAAAACTTGAATGTGCCCCTAGGATATGTGTGTGAGAGTGGTGCAAGGTTATTAGGTGCTATGTGTAGGCCCCATGTGTGCCCACCTTCCCGGACATGTGTCAACACTTAGTAAAATCCTGGATCTGTACGTGCAAAGTCCCGCCGCGTCACAACCGGGGCCTAGAATGTGGCAAAGTTGGCCCAACCTTGGCTCTCCATGTACATATGTCCTAAACAAACCAAAACAAGTAGAGAGGTCCATCAGGCTACCCTCGTACGGAGAAAGCCATAGGGGTAGACGATCCGGGGCCCCCGGTCTAGGGTTTCGCTGGAGGAAGACCGCCGGAGCGTCGAAATCAAATGAAAACTTGCATGTGCCACTAGGATATGTGTGTGAGAGTGGTGCAAGGTTGTTAGGTGCCATGTGTAGGCCCCATGTGTGACCCCCTTCCCGGACATGCGTTAACACTTAGTAAAATCCTGGATCTGTACGTGGAAAGTCCCGTCGCGTCACAACCGGGGCCTAGAATGTGGCAAAGTTTTCCCAACCTTGGATCTACATGTACATATGTCCTAAACAAACCAAAACAAATAGAGAGGTCCACCGGGCTACCCTCGTACGGAGAAAGCTATAGCGGTAGACGATCCGGGGGCCCCGGTCTAGGGTTTCGCCGGAGGAAGACCACTTGAGCGTCGGAATCACATGAAAACTTGCATGTGCCCCTAGGATATGTGTGTGAGAGTGGTGCAAGGTTGTTAGGTGCCATTTGTAGGCCCCATGTGTGACCCCCTTCCCGGACATGCGTTAACACTTAGTAAAATCATGGATCTGTACGTGGAAAGTCCTGCCGCGTCACAAACGGGGCCTAAATGTGGAAAAGTTGGCCCAACCTTGGATATACATGTACATATGTCCTAAACAAACCAAAACAAGTAGAGAGGTCCACTAGGCTACCCTTGTACGGAGATAGCTATAGGGGTAGACGATACGGGGCCACCGGTCTAGGGTTTCGCCGGAGGAAGACCACCGGAGCGTCAGAATCACATGAAAACTTGCATGTGCCCTTAGGATATGTGTGTGAGAGTGGTACAAGGTTGTTAGGTGCCATGTGTAGGCCCCATGTGTGACCCCCTTCCTAGACATGCGTTAACACTTAGTAAAATCCTGGATCTGTACGTGGAAAGTCCCACCGCGTCACAACCGGGGCCTAGAATGTGGCAAAGTTGGCCCAACCTTGGCTCTAAATGTACATATGTCCTAAACAAACCAAAACAAGTAGAGAGGTCCACCGGGCTACCCACATACGGAGATAGCTATAGGGGTAGACGATCCGGGGCCCCCGGTCTAGGGTTTCGCCGGAGGAAGACCACCGGAGCGTCGGAATCACATGAAAACTTGCATGTTCCCCTAGGATATGTGTGTGAGAGTGGTGCAAGGTTGTTATGTGCCATGTGTAGGCCCCATGTGTGACCCCCTTCCCATACATGCGTTAATACTTAGTAAAATCCTGGATCTGTACGTGGAAAGTCCCGCCGCGTCACAACCGGGGCCTAAATGTGGCAAAGTTGGCCCAACCTTGGATATACATGTACATATGTCCTAAACAAACCAAAACAAGTAGATAGGTACACTGGGCTACCCTTGTACGGAGATAGCTATAGGGGTAGACAATACGGGGCCACCGGTCTAGGGTTTCGCCGGAGGAAGACCACCGGAGCATCAGAATCACATGAAAACTTGCATGTGCCCCTAGGATATGTGTGTGAGAGTGGTGCAAGGTTGTTAGGTGCCATGTGTAGGCCCCATGTGTGACCCCCTTCCCGGACATGCGTTAACACTTAGTAAAATCCTGGATCTGTACGTGGAAAGTCCCGCCGCGTCACAACCGGGGCCTAGAATGTGGCAAAGTCAGCCCAACCTTAGCTCTAGATGTACATATGTCCTAAACGAACCAAAACAAGTAGAGAGGTCCACCGGCTACCCTCGTACGGAGATAGCTATAGGGGTAGACGATCCGGGGGCCCCGGTCTAGGGTTTCGCCGGAGGAAGACCGTCGGAGCGTTGAAATCACATGAGAACTTGAATGTGCCCCTAGGATATGTGTGTGAGAGTGGTGCAAGGTTATTAGGTGCCATGTGTAGGCCCCATGTGTGACCCCCTTCCCGAACATGCATTAACACTTAGTAAAATCATAGATCTGTACGTGGAAAGTCCCGCCGCGTCACAACCGGGGCCTAGAATGTCGCAAAGTTGCTCTACATGTACATATGTCCTAAACAAACCAAAACAAGTAGAGAGGTCCACCGGGGTACCCTCATACGGAGATAGCTATAGGGGTAGACGATCTGGGGCCCCCGGTCTAGTGTTTCGCCGAAGGAAGACCACCGGAGCGTCGCAATCACATGAAAACTTGAAAGTGCCCCCAGGATATGTGTGTGAGATTGGTGCAAGGTTTTTAGGTGGCATGTGTAGGCCCCATGTGTGACCCCCTTCCCGGACATGTATTAACACTTAGTAAAATCCTGGATCTGTACGTGGAAAGTCCCGCCGCATCACAACCGGGGCCTAGAATGTGGCAAAGTTGGCCCAACCTTGGATCTCCATGTACATATGTCCTAAACAAACGAAAACAAGTAGAGATGTCCACCAGGCTACCCTCGTACGAAGAAAGCTATAGGGGTAGACGATCCGGGGCCCCCGGTCTACGGTTTCGCCGGAGGAACACCGCCGGAGCGTCGAAATCACATGAAAACTTGCATGTGCACCTAGGATATGTGTGTGAGAGTGGTGCAAGGTTGTTAGGTGCCATGTGTAGCCCCATGTGTGACCCCCTTCCCGGACATGCGTTAACACTTAGTAAAATCCTGGATCTGTACGTGGAAAGTCCCGCCGCATCACAACCGGGGCCTAGAATGTCGCAAAGTTGGCCCAACCTTGGCTCTACATGTATATATGGCCAAAGAAAACCAAAACAAATAGAGAGGTCGACCGAGCTACCCACGTACGGAGATAGCTATAGGGGTAGACGATCCGGGGCCCCCGGTCTAGGGTTTCGCCGGAGGAATACCGCCGGAGCAACGAAATCACATGAAAACTTGCATGTGACCCTAGGATATGTGTGTGAGAGTGGTGCAAGGTTGTTAGGTGCCATGTGTAGGCCCCATGTGTGACCCCCTTCCCGGACATGCGTTAACACTTAGTAAAATCCTGGATCTGTACGTGGAAAGTCCCGCCGCGTCACAACCGGGGCCTAGAATGTGGCAAAGTTGGCCCAACCTTGGCTATACATGTACATATGTCCTAAACAAACCAAAACAAGTAGAGAGGTTCACCGGGCTACCCTCATACGGAGATAGCTATAGGGGTAGACGATCCGGGGCCCCCGGTCTAGTGTTTCGCCGAAGGAAGACCACCGGAGCGTCGCAATCACATGAAGACTTGAAAGTGCCCCTAGGATATGTGTGTGAGATTGGTGCAAGGTTGTTAGGTGGCATGTGTGACCCCCTTCCTAGACATGCGTTAACACTTAGTAAAATCCTGGATCTCCACGTGGAAAGTTCCGCCGCGTCACAACCGGGGCCTAGAATGTGGCAAAGTTGGCCCAACCTTGTCTCTACATGTACATATGTCCTAAACAAACCAAAACAAGTAGAGAGGTCCACCGGGCTACCCACGTACGAAGAAAGCTATAGGGGTAGACGATCCGGGGCCCCCGGTCTAGGGTTTCGCCGAAGGAAGAACGCCGGAGCGTCGAAATCACAAGAAAACTTGCAAGTGCCCTAGGATATGTGTGTGAGATTGGTGCAAGGTTGTTAGGTGCCATGTGTAGGCCCCATGTGTGACCCCCTTCCCGAACATGCATTAACACTTAGTAAAATCATAGATCTGTACGTGGAAAGTCCCGCCGCGTCACAACCGGGGCCTAGAATGTCGCAAAGTTGCTCTACATGTACATATGTCCTAAACAAACCAAAACAAGTAGAGAGGTCCACCGGGGTACCCTCATACGGAGATAGCTATAGGGGTAGACGATCTGGGGCCCCCGGTCTAGTGTTTCGCCGAAGGAAGACCACCGGAGCGTCGCAATCACATGAAAACTTGAAAGTGCCCCCAGGATATGTGTGTGAGATTGGTGCAAGGTTTTTAGGTGGCATGTGTAGGCCCCATGTGTGACCCCCTTCCCGGACATGTATTAACACTTAGTAAAATCCTGGATCTGTACGTGGAAAGTCCCGCCGCATCACAACCGGGGCCTAGAATGTGGCAAAGTTGGCCCAACCTTGGATCTCCATGTACATATGTCCTAAACAAACGAAAACAAGTAGAGATGTCCACCAGGCTACCCTCGTACGAAGAAAGCTATAGGGGTAGACGATCCGGGGCCCCCGGTCTACGGTTTCGCCGGAGGAACACCGCCGGAGCGTCGAAATCACATGAAAACTTGCATGTGCACCTAGGATATGTGTGTGAGAGTGGTGCAAGGTTGTTAGGTGCCATGTGTAGCCCCATGTGTGACCCCCTTCCCGGACATGCGTTAACACTTAGTAAAATCCTGGATCTGTACGTGGAAAGTCCCGCCGCATCACAACCGGGGCCTAGAATGTCGCAAAGTTGGCCCAACCTTGGCTCTACATGTATATATGGCCAAAGAAAACCAAAACAAATAGAGAGGTCGACCGAGCTACCCACGTACGGAGATAGCTATAGGGGTAGACGATCCGGGGCCCCCGGTCTAGGGTTTCGCCGGAGGAATACCGCCGGAGCAACGAAATCACATGAAAACTTGCATGTGACCCTAGGATATGTGTGTGAGAGTGGTGCAAGGTTGTTAGGTGCCATGTGTAGGCCCCATGTGTGACCCCCTTCCCGGACATGCGTTAACACTTAGTAAAATCCTGGATCTGTACGTGGAAAGTCCCGCCGCGTCACAACCGGGGCCTAGAATGTGGCAAAGTTGGCCCAACCTTGGCTATACATGTACATATGTCCTAAACAAACCAAAACAAGTAGAGAGGTTCACCGGGCTACCCTCATACGGAGATAGCTATAGGGGTAGACGATCCGGGGCCCCCGGTCTAGTGTTTCGCCGAAGGAAGACCACCGGAGCGTCGCAATCACATGAAGACTTGAAAGTGCCCCTAGGATATGTGTGTGAGATTGGTGCAAGGTTGTTAGGTGGCATGTGTGACCCCCTTCCTAGACATGCGTTAACACTTAGTAAAATCCTGGATCTCCACGTGGAAAGTTCCGCCGCGTCACAACCGGGGCCTAGAATGTGGCAAAGTTGGCCCAACCTTGTCTCTACATGTACATATGTCCTAAACAAACCAAAACAAGTAGAGAGGTCCACCGGGCTACCCACGTACGAAGAAAGCTATAGGGGTAGACGATCCGGGGCCCCCGGTCTAGGGTTTCGCCGAAGGAAGAACGCCGGAGCGTCGAAATCACAAGAAAACTTGCAAGTGCCCTAGGATATGTGTGTGAGATTGGTGCAAGGTTGTTAGGTGCCATGTGTAGGCCCCATGTGTGACCCCCTTGCCGGACATGCGTTAACACTTAGTAAAATCCTGGATCTCTACGTGGAAAGTCCCGCCGCGTCACAACCGGGGCCTAGAATGTGGAAAAGTTGGCCCAACCTTGTCTCTACATGTACATATGTCCTAAACAAACCAAAACAAGTAGAGAGGTCCACCGGGCTACCCTCGTATGGAGAAAGCTATAGGGGTAGACGATCCGGGGCCCCCGGTCTAGGGTTTCGCCGGAGGAAGACCACCGGAGCGTCGGAATCACATGAAAACTTTCATGTGCCCCTAGGATATGTGTGTGAGAGTGGTGCAAGGTTATTAGGTGCCATGTGTAGGCCCCATGTGTGCCCCCCTTCCCGGACATGCGTTAACACTTAGTAAAATCCTGGATCTGTACGTGGAAAGTCCCGCCGCGTCACAACCGGCGCCTAGAATGTGGCAACGTTGGCCCAACCTTGGATCCTCATGTACATATGTCCTAAACAAACCAAAACAAGTAGAGAGGTCCACCGGGCTACCCTCGAACGAAGAAAGCTATAGGGGTAGACGATCCGGGGCCCCCGGTCTAGGGTTTCGCCGGAGGAAGATCGCCGGAGCGTCGAAATCACATGAAAACTTGCATGTGCCCCTAGGATATGTATGTGAGAGTGGTGCAAGGTTGTTAGGTGCCATGTGTAGGCCCCATGTGTGACCCCCTTCCCGGACATGAGTTAACACTTAGTAAAATACTGGATCTGTACGTGGAAAGTCCCGCCGCGTCACAACCGGGGCCTAGAATGTGGCAAAGTTGGCCCAACCTTGGATCTACATGTACATATATCCTAAACAAACCAAAAAAAGTAGAGAGGTCCACCGGGCTACCCTTGTACGGAGAAAGCTATAGGGGTAGATAATACGGGGCCACCGGTCTAGGGTTTCGCCGGAGGAAGACCACCGGAGCATCAGAATCACATGAAAACTTGCATGTGCCCCTAGGATATGTGTGTGAGAGTGGTTCAAGGTTGTTAGGTGCCATGTGTAGGCCCCATGTGTGACCCCCTTCCCGGACATGCGTTAACACTTAGTAAAATCCTGGATCTGTACGTGGAAAGTCCCGCCGCGTCACAACCGGGGCCTAGAATGTGGCAAAGTCGGCCCAACCTTAGCTCTAGATGTACATATGTCCTAAACGAACCAAAACAAGTAGAGAGGTCCACCGGCTACCCTCGTACGGAGATAGCTATAGGGGTAGACGATCCGGGGGCCCCGGTCTAGGGTTTCGCCGGAGGAAGACCGTCGGAGCGTTGAAATCACATGAGAACTTGAATGTGCCCCTAGGATATGTGTGTGAGAGTGGTGCAAGGTTATTAGGTGCCATGTGTAGGCCCCATGTGTGACCCCCTTCCCGGACATGCTTTAACACTTAGTAATTCATGGATCTGTACGTGGAAAGTCCCGCCGCGTCACAACCGGGGCCTAGAATGTCGCAAAGTTGGCCCAACCTTGGCTCTACATGTACATATGTCCTAAACAAACCAAAACAAGTATAGAGGTCCACCGGGGTACCCTCATACGGAGATACCTATAGGGGTAGACGATCCGGGGCCCCCGGTCTAGTGTTTCGCCGAAGGAAGACCACCGGAGCGTCGCAATCACATGAAAACTTGAAAGTGCCCCTAGGATATGTGTGTGAGATTGGTGCAAGGTTGTTAGGTGGCATGTGTAGTCCCCATGTGTGACCCCCTTCCTGGACATGTATTAACACTTAGTAAAATCCTGGATCTGTACGTGGAAAGTCCCGTCGCGTCACAACCGGGGCCTAGAATGTGGCAAAGTTGGCCCAACCTTGGATCTCCATGTACATATGTCCTAAACAAACGAAAACAAGTAGATAGGTCCACCGGGCTACCCTCGTACGAAGAAAGCTATAAGGGTAGACGATCCGGGCCCCCGGTCTAGGGTTTCGCCGGAGGAAGACCGCCGGAGCGTCGAAATCACATGAAAACTTGCATGTGCACCTAGGATATGTGCGTGAGAGTGGTGCAAGGTTGTTAGGTGCCATGTGTAGCCCCATGTGTGACCCCCTTCCCGGACATGCGTTAACACTTAGTAAAATCCTGGATTTGTACGTGGAAAGTCCCGCCGCGTCACAACCGGGGCCTAGAATGTCGCAAAGTTGGCCCAATCTTGGCTCTACATGTATATATGGCCAAAGCAAACCAAAACAAATAGAGAGGTCGACCGAGCTACCCGCGTACTGAGATAGCTATAGGGGTAGACGATCCGGGGCCCCCGGTCTAGGGTTTCGCCGGAGGAATACCTCCGGAGCATCGAAATCACATGAAAACTTGCATGTGACCCTAGGATATGTGTATGAGAGTGGTGCAAGGTTGTTAGGTGCCATGTGTAGGCCCCATGTGTGACCCCCTTCCCGGACATGCGTTAACACTTAGTAAAATACTGGATCTGTACGTGGAAAGCCCGCCACGTCACAACCGGGCCTAGAATGTGGCAAAGTTGGCCCAACCTTGGCTCTCCATGTACATATGTCCTAAACAAACCAAAACAAGTAGAGAGGTCCACCGGGCTACCCTCGTACGGAGATAGCTACAGGGGTAGACGATCCGGGGCCCCCGGTCTAGGGTTTCGCCGGAGGAAGACCGCCAGAGCGTCGAAATCACATGAAAACTTGCATGTGACCCTAGGATATGTGTTAGAGAGTGGTGCAAGGTTGTTAGGTTCCATGTGTTACCCCCTTCCTAGACATGCGTTAACACTTAGTAAAATCCTGGATCTCCACGTGGAAAGTCCCGCCGCGTCACAACCGAGGCCTAGAATGTGGCAAAGTTGGCCCAACCTTGTCTCTACATGTACATATGTCCTAAACAAACCAAAACAAGTAGAGAGGTCCACCGGGCTACCCACGTACGAAGAAAGCTATAGGGGTAGACGATCCGGGGCCCCCGGTCTAGGGTTTCGCCGGAGGAATACCGCCAGAGCGTCGAAATCACATGAAAACTTGCATGTGACCCTAGGATATGTGTATGAGAGTGGTGCAAGGTTGTTAGGTGCCATGTGTAGGCCCCATGTGTGACCCCCTTCCCGGACATGCGTTAACACTTAGTAAAATCCTGGATCTGTACGTGGAAAGCCCGCCACGTCACAACCGGGCCTAGAATGTGGCAAAGTTGGCCCAACCTTGGCTCTCCATGTAAATATGTCCTAAACAAACCAAAACAAGTAGAGAGGTCCACCGGGCTACCCTCGTACGGAGATAGCTACAGGGGTAGACGATCGGGGCCCCCGGTCTAGGGTTTCGCCGGAGGAAGACCGCCAGAGCGTCGAAATCACATGAAAACTTGCATGTGACCCTAGGATATGTGTTAGAGAGTGGTGCAAGGTTGTTAGGTGCCATGTGTGACCCCCTTCCTAGACATGCGTTAACACTTAGTAAAATCCTGGATCTCCACGTGGAAAGTCCCGCCGCGTCACAACCGGGGCCTAGAATGTGGCAAAGTTGGCCCAACCTTGTCTCTACATGTACATATGTCCTAAACAAACCAAAACAAGTAGAGAGGTCCACCGGGCTACCCACGTACGAAGAAAGCTATAGGGGTAGACGATCCGGGGCCCCCGGTCTAGGGTTTCGCCGGAGGAAGACCGCCGGAGCGTCGAAATCACAAGAAAACTTGCATGTGCCCCTAGGATATGTGTGTGAGATTGGTGCAAGGTTGTTAGGTGCCATGTGTAGGCCCCATATGTGACCCCCTTGCCGGACATGCGTTAACACTTAGTAAAATCCTGGATCTCTACGTGGAAAGTCCCGCCGCGTCACAACCGGGGCCTAGAATGTGGCAAAGTTGGCCCAACCTTGTCTCTACCTGTACATATGTCCTAAACAAACCAAAACAAGTAGAGAAGTCCACCGGGCTACCCTCGTATGGAGAAAGCTATAGGGGTAGACGATCCGGGGCCCCCGGTCTAGGGTTTCGCCGGAGGAATACCGCCGGAGCGTCGAAATCACATGAAAACTCGCATGTGACCCTAGGATATGTGTATGAGAGTGGTGCAAGGTTGTTAGGTGCCATGTGTAGGCCCCATGTGTGACCCCCTTCCTAGACATGCGTTAGCACTTAGTAAAATCCTGGATCTCCACGTGGAAAGTCCCGCCGCGTCACAACCGAGGCCTAGAATGTGGCAAAGTTGGCCCAACCTTGTCTCTACATGTACATATGTCCTAAACAAACCAAAACAAGTAGAGAGGTCCACCGGGCTACCCACGTACGAAGAAAGCTATAGGGGTAGACGATCCGGGGCCCCCGGTCTAGGGTTTCGCCGGAGGAATACCGCCGGAGCGTCGAAATCACATGAAAACTTGCATGTGACCCTAGGATATGTGTATGAGAGTGGTGCAAGGTTGTTAGGTGCCATGTGTAGGCCCCATGTGTGACCCCCTTCCCGGACATGCGTTAACACTTAGTAAAATCCTGGATCTGTACGTGGAAAGCCCGCCACGTCACAACCGGGCCTAGAATGTGGCAAAGTTGGCCCAACCTTGGCTCTCCATGTAAATATGTCCTAAACAAACCAAAACCAGTAGAGAGGTCTACCGGGCTACCCTCGTACGGAGATAGCTACAGGGGTAGACGATCGGGGCCCCCGGTCTAGGGTTTCGCCGGAGGAAGACCGCCAGAGCGTCGAAATCACATGAAAACTTGCATGTGACCCTAGGATATGTGTTAGAGAGTGGTGCAAGGTTGTTAGGTGCCATGTGTGACCCCCTTCCTAGACATGCGTTAACACTTAGTAAAATCCTGGATCTCCACGTGGAAAGTCCCGCCGCGTCACAACCGGGGCCTAGAATGTGGCAAAGTTGGCCCAACCTTGTCTCTACATGTACATATGTCCTAAACAAACCAAAACAAGTAGAGAGGTCCACCGGGCTACCCACGTACGAAGAAAGCTATAGGGGTAGACGATCCGGGGCCCCCGGTCTAGGGTTTCGCCGGAGGAAGACCGCCGGAGCGTCGAAATCACAAGAAAACTTGCATGTGCCCCTAGGATATGTGTGTGAGATTGGTGCAAGGTTGTTAGGTGCCATGTGTAGGCCCCATGTGTGACCCCCTTGCCGGACATGCGTTAACACTTAGTAAAATCCTGGATCTCTACGTGGAAAGTCCCGCCGCGTCACAACCGGGGCCTAGAATGTGGCAAAGTTGGCCCAACCTTGTCTCTACCTGTACATATGTCCTAAACAAACCAAAACAAGTAGAGAAGTCCACCGGGCTACCCTCGTATGGAGAAAGCTATAGGGGTAGACGATCTGGGGCCCCCGGTCTAGGGTTTCGCCGGAGGAAGACCACCGGAGCGTCGGAATCACATGAAAACTTTCATGTTCCCCTAGGATATGTGTGTGAGAGTGGTGCAAGGTTGTTAGGTGCCATGTGTAGGCCGCATGTGTGACCCCCTTCCTGGACATGCGTTAACACTTAGTAAAATCCTGGATCTGTACGTGGAAAGTCCCGCCGCGTCACAACCGGTGCCTAGAATGTGGCAAAGTTGGCCCAACCTTGGATCTACATGTACATATGTCCTAAACAAACCAAAACAAGTACAGAGGTCCACCGGGTTACCCTCGTACGAAGATAGCTATAGGGGTAGACGATCCGGGGCCCCCGGTCTAGGGTTTCGCCGGAGGAAGACCGCTGGAGCATTGAAATCACATGAAAACTTGCATGTGCCCCTAGGATATGTGTGTGAGAGTGGTGCAAGGTTGTTAGGTGCCATGTGTAAGCCCCATATGTGAGCCCCTTCCCGGACATGCGTTAACACTTAGTAAAATCCTGGATCATTACGTGGAAAGTCCCGCCGCGTCACAACCGGGGTCTAAAATGTGGCAAAGTTGGCCCAACCTTGGATCTAGATGTACATATGTCCTAAACAAACCAAAACAAGTAGAGAGGTCCACCGGGCTACCCTCGTACGGAGATAGCTATAGGGGTAGACGATCCGGGCCCCCCGGTCTAGGGTTTCACCGGAGGAAGACCGCCGGAGCGTCGAAATCACATGAAAACTTGCATGTGCCCCTAGGATATGTGTGTGAGAGTGGTGCAAGGTTGTTAGGTGCCATGTGTAGGCCCCATGTGTGACCCCCTTCCCGGACATGCGTTAACACTTAGTAAAATCCTAGATCTGTACGTGGAAAGTCCCGCCGCGTCAAAACCGGGGCCTAGAATGTGGCAAAGTTGGCCCAACCTTGGATCTCCATGTACATATGTCCTAAACAAACCAAAACAAGTAGAGAAGTCAATCAGGCTACCCTCGTACGGAGAAAGCTATAGGGGTAGACGATCCGGGGCCCCGGTCTAGGGTTTCGCCGGAGGAAGACCGCCAGAGCGTCGAAATCACATGAAAACTTGCATGTGCCCCTAGGATATGTGTGTGAGAGTGGTGCAA
Organism: Avena sativa; assembly: GCA_916181665.1. NCBI lineage: Eukaryota > Viridiplantae > Streptophyta > Magnoliopsida > Poales > Poaceae > Avena > Avena sativa. The sequence continues at coordinate 197,363,983 of OV702286.1, forward strand.
GGTTGTTAGGTGCCATGTGTAGGCCCCATGTGTGACCCCCTTCCCGGACATGTGTTAACACTTAGTAAAATCCTGGATCTGTAAGTGGAAAGTCCCGCCGCGTCACAACCGGGGCCTATAATGTGGCAAAGTTGGCCCAACCTTGGATCTACATGTACATATGTCCTAAACAAACCAAAACAAGTAGAGAGGTCCACTTGGCTACCCTTGTACGGAGATAGATATAGGGGTTGACGATCCGAGGCCGCCAGTCTAGGGTTTCGCCGGAGGAAGACCACCGGAGCGTCGGAATCACATGAAAACTTGCATGTGCCCCTAGGATATGTGTGTGAGAGTGGTGCAAGGTTGTTAGGTGCCATGTGTAGGCCCCATGTGTGACCCCCTTCCCGGACATGCGTTAACACTTAGTAAAATCCTGGATTAGTACGTGGAAAGTCCCGCCGCGTCACAACCGGGGCCTAGAATGTGGCAAAGTCGGCCCAACCTTAGCTCTAGATGTACATATGTCATAAACGAACCAAAACAAGTAGAGAGGTCCATCAGGCTACCCTCGTACGGAGATAGCTATAGGGGTATATGATCCGGGGGCCCCGGTCTAGGGTTTCGCCGGAGGAAGACCGCCGGAGCGTCGAAATCACATGAAAACTTGAATGTGCCCCTAGGATATGTGTGTGAGAGTGGTGCAAGGTTCTTAGGTGCCATGTGTAGGCCCCATGTGTGCCCCCCTTCCCGGACATGCGTTAACACTTAGTAAAATCCTGGATCTGTACGTGGAAAGTCCCGCCGCGTCACAACCGAGGCCTAGAATGTGGGAAAGTTGGCCCAACCTTGGCTCTCCATGTACATATGTCCTAAACAAGCCAAAACAAGTAGAGAGGTCCACCGGGCTACCCTCGTACGGAGATAGCTATTGGGGTAGACGATCCGGGACCCCCGGTCTAGGGTTTTGCCGGAGGAAGACCGTCGGAGCATCCAAATCACCTGAAAACTTGCATGTGCCCATAGGATATGTGTGTGAGAGTGGTGAAAGGTTGTTAGGTGCCGTCTGTAGGCCCCATGTGTGACCCCCTTCCCAGACATGCATTAACACTTAGTAAAATCCTGGATCTGTACGTGGAAAGTCTCGCCGCGTCACAACCGGGGCCTAGAATGTGGCAAAGTTGGGCCAACCTTGGATCTACATGTACATATGTCCTAAACAAACCAAAACAAGTAGAGAGGTCCACCGGGCTACCCTCGTACGGAGATAGCTATAGGGGTAGACGATCCGGGCCCCCCGGTCTAGGGTTTCACCGGAGGAAGACCGCCGGAGCGTCGAAATCACATGAAAACTTGCATGTGCCCCTAGGATATGTGTGTGAGAGTGGTGCAAGGTTGTTAGGTGCCATGTGTAGGCCCCATGTGTGACCCCCTTCCCGGACATGCGTTAACACTTAGTAAAATCCTAGATCTGTACGTGGAAAGTCCCGCCGCGTCAAAACCGGGGCCTAGAATGTGGCAAAGTTGGCCCAACCTTGGATCTCCATGTACATATGTCCTAAACAAACCAAAACAAGTAGAGAGGTCAATCAGGCTACCCTCGTACGGAGAAAGCTATAGGGGTAGACGATCCGGGGCCCCGGTCTAGGGTTTCGCCGGAGGAAGACCGCCAGAGCGTCGAAATCACATGAAAACTTGCATGTGCCCCTAGGATATGTGTGTGAGAGTGGTGCAAGGTTGTTAGGTGCCATGTGTAGGCCCCATGTGTGACCCCCTTCCCGGACATGTGTTAACACTTAGTAAAATCCTGGATCTGTACGTGGAAAGTCCCGCCGCGTCACAACCGGGGCCTATAATGTGGCAAAGTTGGCCCAACCTTGGATCTACATGTACATATGTCCTAAACAAACCAAAACAAGTAGAGAGGTCCACTTGGCTACCCTTGTACGGAGATAGATATAGGGGTTGACGATCCGAGGCCGCCAGTCTAGGGTTTCGCCGGAGGAAGACCACCGGAGCGTCGGAATCACATGAAAACTTGCATGTGCCCCTAGGATATGTGTGTGAGAGTGGTGCAAGGTTGTTAGGTGCCATGTGTAGGCCCCATGTGTGACCCCCTTCCCGGACATGCGTTAACACTTAGTAAAATCCTGGATTAGTACGTGGAAAGTCCCGCCGCGTCACAACCGGGGCCTAGAATGTGGCAAAGTCGGCCCAACCTTAGCTCTAGATGTACATATGTCATAAATGAACCAAAACAAGTAGAGAGGTCCATCAGGCTACCCTCGTACGGAGATAGCTATAGGGGTATATGATCCGGGGGCCCCGGTCTACGGTTTCGCCGGAGGAAGACCGCCGGAGCGTTGAAATCACATGAAAACTTGAATGTGCCCCTAGGATATGTGTGTGAGAGTGGTGCAAGGTTCTTAGGTGCCATGTGTAGGCCCCATGTGTGCCCCCCTTCCCGGACATGCGTTAACACTTAGTAAAATCCTGGATCTGTACGTGGAAAGTCCCGCCGCGTCACAACCGGGGCCTAGAATGTGGGAAAGTTGGCCCAACCTTGGCTCTCCATGTACATATGTCCTAAACAAGCCAAAACAAGTAGAGAGGTCCACCGGGCTACCCTCGTACGGAGATAGCTATTGGGGTAGACGATCCGGGACCCCCGGTCTAGGGTTTCGCCGGAGGAAGACCGTCGGAGCGTCCAAATCACCTGAAAACTTGCATGTGCCCATAGGATATGTGTGTGAGAGTGGTGAAAGGTTGTTAGGTGCCGTCTGTAGGCCCCATGTGTGACCCCCTTCCCAGACATGCATTAACACTTAGTAAAATCCTGGATCTGTACGTGGAAAGTCTCGCCGCGTCACAACCGGGGCCTAGAATGTGGCAAAGTTGGGCCAACCTTGGATCTACATGTACATATGTCCTAAACAAACCAAAACAAGTAGAGAGGTCCACCGGGCTACCCTCGTACGGAGATAGCTATAGGGGTAGACTATCCGGGGCCCCCGGTCTAGAGTTTCGCCGGAGGAAGACCGCCGGAGCGTTGAAATCACATGAAAACTTGAATGTTCCCCTAGGATATGTGTGTGAGAGTGGTCAAAGGTTGTTAGGTGCCATGTGTAGGCCCCATGTGTGACCCCCTTCCCGGACATGCGTTAACACTTAGTAAAATCCTGGATCTGTACGTGGAAAGTCCCGCCGCGTCACAACCGGGGCCTAGAATGTGGAAAAGTTGGCCCAACCTTGGCTCTACATGTACATATGTCCTAAACAAACCAAAACATGTAGAGAGGTCCATTAGGATACCCTCGTACGGAGAAAGCTATAGGGGTAGACGATCCGGGGGCCCGGTCTAGGGTTTCACCGAAGGAAGACCGCCGGAGCATCGAAATCACATGAAAACTTGCATGTGACCCTAGGATATGTGTGTGAGAGTGGTTAAAGGTTGTTAGGTGCCATGTGTAGGCCCCATGTGTGACCCCCTTCCTGGACATGCGTTAACACTTAGTAAAATCCTGGATCTGTACGTGGAAAGTCTCGCCGCGTCACAACCGGTGCCTAGAATGTGGCAAAGTTGGGCAAACCTTGGATCTACATGTACATATGTCCTAAACAAACCAAAACAAGTAGAGAGGTCCACCGGGTTACCCTCGTACGAAGATAGCTATAGGGGTAGACGATTCGGGGCCCCCGGTCTAGGGTTTCGCCGAAGGAAGACCGCTGGAGCATTGAAATCACATGAAAACGTGCATGTGCCCCTAGGATATGTGTGTGAGAGTGGTGCAAGGTTGTTAGGTGCCATGTGTAGGCCCCATATGTGAGCCCCTTCCCGGACATGCGTTAACACTTAGTAAAATCCTGGATCTGTACGTGGAAAGTCCCGCCGCGTCACAACCGGGGCCTAAAATGTGGCAAAGTTGGCCCATCCTTGGCTCTAGATGTACATATGTCCTAAACAAACCAAAACAAGTAGAGAGGTCCACCGGGCTACCCTCGTACGGAGATAGCTATAGGGGTAGACGATCCGGGGCCCCCGGTCTAGGGTTTCGCCGGAGGAAGACCGCCGGAGCGTCGAAATCACATGAAAACTTGCATGTGCCCCTAGGATATGTGTGTGAGAGTGGTGCAAGGTTGTTAGGTGCCATGTGTAGGCCCCATGTGTGACCCCCTTCCCGGACATGCGTTAACACTTAGTAAAATCATGGATCTGTACGTGGAAAGTCCCGCCGCGTCACAACCGGGGCCTAGAATGTGGCAAAGTTGGCCCAACCTTGGCTCTACATGTACATATGTCCTAAACAAACCAAAACAAGTAGAGAGGTCTACCGGGCTACCCTCGTATGGACATAGCTATTGGGGTAGACGACCCGGGACCCCCGGTCTAGAGTTTCGCCGGAGGAAGACCGCCGGAGCGTAGAAATCACATGAAAACTTGCATGTGCCCCTAGGATATGTGTATGAGAGTGTTGCAAGGTTGTTAGGTGCCATGTTTAGGACTCATGTGTGACCCCCTTCCCGGACATGCGTTAACACTTAGTAAAATCCTGGATCTGTATGTGGAAAGTCCTGCCGCGTCACAACCGGGGCCTAGAATGTGGCAAAGTTGGCCCAACCTTGGCTCTACATGTACATATGTCCTAAACAAACCAAAACAAGTAGAGAGGTCCATCAGGCTACTCTCTTATGGAGAAAGCTATAGGGGTAGACGATCCGGGCCCCCGGTCTAGGGTTTCGCCGGAGGAAGACCGTCGGAGTGTCGAAATCACATGAAAACTTGCATGTGCCCCTAGGGTATGTGTGTGAGAGTGGTGCCAGGTTGTTAGGTGCCATGTGTAGGCCCCATGTGTGACCCCCTTCCCAGACATGCGTTAACACTTAGTAAAATCCTAGATCTGTACGTGGAAAGTCCCGCCGCGTCACAACCGGGGCCTAGAATGTGGCAAAGTTGGCCCAACCTTGGCTCTCCATGTACATATGTCATAAACAAACCAAAACAAGTAGAGAGGTCAATCAGGCTACCCTCGTACGGAGAAAGCTATAGGGGTAGACGATGCGGGGCCCCCGGTCTAGGGTTTTGCCGGAGGAATACCGCCGGAGCGTCGAAATCACATGAAAACTTGCATGTGCTCCTAGGACATGTGTGTGAGAGTGGTGCAAGGTTGTTAGGTGCCATGTGTAGACCCCATGTGTGACCCCCTTCCCGGACATGCGTTAACACTTAGTAAAATCATGGATCCGTACGTGGAAAGTCCCGCCGCGTCACAACCGGGGCCTAGAATGTGGCAAAGTTGGCCCAACCTTGGCTCTACATGTACATATGTTCTAAACAAACCAAAAAAGTAGAGAGGTATACCGGGCTACCCTCGTATGGAGATAGCTATAGGGGTAGACGATCCAGGACCCTCGGTCTAGAGTTTCGCCGGAGGAAGACCGCCGGAGCGTCGAAATCACATGAAAACTTGCATGTGCCCCTAAGATATGTGTGTGAGAGTGGTGCAAGGTTGTTAGGTGCCATGTGTAGGCCCCATATGTGAGCCCCTTCCCGGACATGCATTAACACTTAGTAAAATCCTGGATCTTTACGTGGAAAGTCCCGCCGCGTCACAACCGGGGCCTAAAATGTGGCAACGTTGGCCCAACCTTGGCTCTAGATGTACATATTTCCTAAACAAACCAAAACAATTAGAGAGGTCCACCGGGCTACCCTCGTACGGAGATAGCTATAGGGGTAGACGATCCGGGGCCCCCGGTCTAGGGTTTTGCCGGAGGAAGACCGCCGGAGCGTCGAAATCACATGAAAACTTGCATGTGCCCCTAGGATATGTGTGTGAGAGTGGTGCAAGGTTGTTAGGTGCCATGTGTAGGCCCCATGTGTGAGCCCCTTCCCGGACATGCATTAACACTTAGTAAAATCCTGGATCTTTACGTGGAAAGTCCCGCCGCGTCACAACCGGGGCCTAAAATGTGGCAACGTTGGCCCAACCTTGGCTCTAGATGTACATATTTCCTAAACAAACCAAAACAATTAGAGAGGTCCACCGGGCTACCCTCGTACGGAGATAGCTATAGGGGTAGACGATCCGGGGCCCCCGGTCTAGGGTTTTGCCGGAGGAAGACCGCCGGAGCGTCGAAATCACATGAAAACTTGCATGTGCCCCTAGGATATGTGTGTGAGAGTGGTGCAAGGTTGTTAGGTGCCATGTGTAGGCCCCATGTGTGACCCCCTTCCCGGACATTCGTTAACACTTAGTAAAATCCTAGATCTGTACGTGGAAAGTCCCGCCGCGTCACAACCGGGGCCTAGAATGTGGCAAAGTTGGCCCAACCTTGGCTCTCCATGTACATATGTCCTAAACAAACCAAAACAAGTAGAGAGGTCAATCAGGCTACCCTCGTACGGAGAAAGGTATAGGGGTAGACGATCCGGGGCCCCGGTCTAGGGTTTCGCCGGAGGAAGACCGCCAGAGCGTCGAAATCACATGAAAACTTGCATGTGCCCCTAGGATATGTGTGTGAGAGTAGTGCAAGGTTCTTAGGTGCCATGTGTAGGCCCCATGTGTGACCCCCTTCCCGGACATGTGTTAACACTTAGTAAAATCCTGGATCTGTACGTGGAAAGTCCCGCCGCGTCACAACCAGGGCCTATAATGTGGCAAATTGGCCCAACCTTGGATCTACATGTACATATGTCCTAAACAAACCAAAACAAGTAGAGAGGTCCACTTGGCTACCCTTGTACGGAGATAGATATAGGGGTTGACGATCCGAGGCCGCCGGTCTAGGGTTTCGCCGGAGGAAGACCACCGGAGCATCGGAATCACATGAAAACTTGCATGTGCCCCTAGGATATGTGTGTGAGAGTGGTGCAAGGTTTTTAGGTGCCATGTGTAGGCTCCATGTGTGACCCCCTTCCCGGACATGCGTTAACACTTAGTAAAATCCTGGATCAGTACTTGGAAAGTCCCGCCGCATCACAACCGAGGCCTAGAATGTGGCAAAGTCGACCCAACCTTAGCTCTAGATGTACATATGTCGTAAACAAACCAAAACAAGTAGAGAGGTCCATCAGGCTAGCCTCGTACGGAGATAGCTATAGGGGTATGCGATCCGGGGGCCCCGGTCTAGGGTTTCGCCGGAGGAAGACCGCCGGAGCGTCGAAATCACATGAAAACTTGAATGTGCCCCTAGGATATGTGTGTGAGAGTGGTGCAAGGTTCTTAGGTGCCATGTGTAGGCCCCATGTGTGACCCCCTTCCCGGACATGCGTTAACACTTAGTAAAATCCTGGATCTGTACGTGGAAAGTCCCGCCGCGTCACAACCGGGGCCTAGAATGTGGGAAAGTTGGCCCAACCTTGGCTCTCCATGTACATATGTCCTAAACAAGCCAAAACAAGTAGAGAGGGGTCCACCGGGCTACCCTCGTACGGAGATAGCTATTGGGGTAGACGATCCGGGAACCCCGGTCTAGGGTTTCGCCGGAGGAAGACCGTCGGAGCGTCCAAATCACCTGAAAACTTGCATGTGCCCATAGGATATGTGTGTGAGAGTGGTGAAAGGTTGTTAGGTGCCGTCTGTAGGCCCCATGTGTGACCCCCTTCCCAGACATGCGTTAACACTTAGTAAAATCCTGGATCTGTACGTGGAATGTCTCGCCGCGTCACAACCGGGGCCTAGAATGTGGCAAAGTTGGGCCAACCTTGGCTCTACATGTACATATGTCCTAAACAAACCAAAACAAGTAGAGAGGTCCACCGGGCTACCCTCGTACGGAGATAGCTATAGGGGTAGACTATCCGGGGCCCCCGGTCTAGAGTTTCGCCGGAGGAAGACCGCCGGAGCGTTGAAATCACATGAAAACTTGAATGTGCCCCTAGGATATGTGTGTGAGAGTGTTCAGAGGTTGTTAGGTGCCATGTGTAGGCCCCATGTGTGACCCCCTTCCCGGACATGCGTTAACACTTAGTAAAATCCTGGATCTGTACGTGGAAAGTCCCGCCGCGTCACAACCGGGGCCTAGAATGTGGAAAAGTTGGCCCAACCTTGGCTCTACATGTACATATGTCCTAAACAAACCAAAACATGTAGAGAGGTCCATTAGGCTACCCTCGTACGGAGAAAGCTATAGGGGTAGACGATCCGGGGGCCCGGTCTAGGGTTTCACCGAAGGAAGACCGCCGGAGCATCGAAATCACATGAAAACTTGCATGTGCCCTAGGATATGTGTGTGAGAGTGGTTAAAGGTTGTTAGGTGCCATGTGTAGGCCCCATGTGTGACCCCCTTCCTGGACATGCGTTAACACTTAGTAAAATCCTGGATCTGTACGTGGAAAGTCTCGCCGCGTCACAACCGGTGCCTAGAATGTGGCAAAGTTGGGAAAACCTTGGATCTACATGTACATATGTCCTAAACAAACCAAAACAAGTAGAGAGGTCCACCGGGTTACCCTCGTACGAACATAGCTATAGGGGTAGACGATCCAGGGCCCCCGGTCTAGGGTTTCGCCGGAGGAAGACCGCCGGAGCGTCGAAATCACATGAAAACTTGCATGTGCCCCTAGGATATGTGTGTGAGAGTGGTGCAAGGTTGTTAGGTGCCATGTGTAGGCCCCATGTGTGACCCCCTTCCCGGACATGCGTTAACACTTAGTAAAATCATGGATCTGTACGTGGAAAGTCCCGCCGCGTCACAACCGGGGCCTAGAATGTGGCAAAGTTGGCCCAACCTTGGCTCTACATGTACATATGTCCTAAACAAACCAAAACAAGTAGAGAGGTCTACCGGGCTACCCTCGTATGGACATAGCTATTGGGGTAGACGACCCGGGACCCCCGGTCTAGAGTTTCGCCGGAGGAAGACCGCCGGAGCGTAGAAATCACATGAAAACTTGCATGTGCCCCTAGGATATGTGTATGAGAGTGTTGCAAGGTTGTTAGGTGCCATGTTTAGGACTCATGTGTGACCCCCTTCCCGGACATGCGTTAACACTTAGTAAAATCCTGGATCTGTATGTGGAAAGTCCTGCCGCGTCACAACCGGGGCCTAGAATGTGGCAAAGTTGGCCCAACCTTGGCTCTACATGTACATATGTCCTAAACAAACCAAAACAAGTAGAGAGGTCCATCAGGCTACTCTCTTATGGAGAAAGCTATAGGGGTAGACGATCCGGGCCCCCGGTCTAGGGTTTCGCCGGAGGAAGACCGTCGGAGCGTCGAAATCACATGAAAACTTGCATGTGCCCCTAGGGTATGTGTGTGAGAGTGGTGCCAGGTTGTTAGGTGCCATGTGTAGGCCCCATGTGTGACCCCCTTCCCAGACATGCGTTAACACTTAGTAAAATCCTAGATCTGTACGTGGAAAGTCCCGCCGCGTCACAACCGGGGCCTAGAATGTGGCAAAGTTGGCCCAACCTTGGCTCTCCATGTACATATGTCATAAACAAACCAAAACAAGTAGAGAGGTCAATCAGGCTACCCTCGTACGGAGAAAGCTATAGGGGTAGACGATGCGGGGCCCCCGGTCTAGGGTTTTGCCGGAGGAATACCGCCGGAGCGTCGAAATCACATGAAAACTTGCATGTGCCCCTAGGACATGTGTGTGAGAGTGGTGCAAGGTTGTTAGGTGCCATGTGTAGACCCCATGTGTGACCCCCTTCCCGGACATGCGTTAACACTTAGTAAAATCATGGATCCGTACGTGGAAAGTCCCGCCGCGTCACAACCGGGGCCTAGAATGTGGCAAAGTTGGCCCAACCTTGGCTCTCCATGTACATATGTCATAAACAAACCAAAACAAGTAGAGAGGTCAATCAGGCTACCCTCGTACGGAGAAAGCTATAGGGGTAGACGATGCGGGGCCCCCGGTCTAGGGTTTTGCCGGAGGAAGACCGCCGGAGCGTCGAAATCACATGAAAACTTGCATGTGCCCCTAGGAAATGTGTGTGAGAGTGGTGCAAGGTTTTTAGGTGCCATGTGTAGACCCCATGTGTGACCCCCTTCCCGGACATGCGTTAACACTTAGTAAAATCATGGATCCGTACGTGGAAAGTCCCGCCGCGTCACAACCGGGGCCTAGAATGTGGCAAAGTTGGCCCAACCTTGGCTCTACATGTACATATGTTCTAAACAAACCAAAAAAGTAGAGAGGTATACCGGGCTACCCTCGTATGGAGATAGCTATAGGGGTAGACGATCCAGGACCCTCGGTCTAGAGTTTCGCCGGAGGAAGACCGCCGGAGCGTCGAAATCACATGAAAACTTGCATGTGCCCCTAAGATATGTGTGTGAGAGTGGTGCAAGGTTGTTAGGTGCCATGTGTAGGCCCCATATGTGAGCCCCTTCCCGGACATGCATTAACACTTAGTAAAATCCTGGATCTTTACGTGGAAAGTCCCGCCGCGTCACAACCGGGGCCTAAAATGTGGCAACGTTGGCCCAACCTTGGCTCTAGATGTACATATTTCCTAAACAAACCAAAACAATTAGAGAGGTCCACCGGGCTACCCTCGTACGGAGATAGCTATAGGGGTAGACGATCCGGGGCCCCCGGTCTAGGGTTTTGCCGGAGGAAGACCGCCGGAGCGTCGAAATCACATGAAAACTTGCATGTGCCCCTAGGATATGTGTGTGAGAGTGGTGCAAGGTTGTTAGGTGCCATGTGTAGGCCCCATGTGTGACCCCCTTCCCGGACATTCGTTAACACTTAGTAAAATCCTAGATCTGTACGTGGAAAGTCCCGCCGCGTCACAACCGGGGCCTAGAATGTGGCAAAGTTGGCCCAACCTTGGCTCTCCATGTACATATGTCCTAAACAAACCAAAACAAGTAGAGAGGTCAATCAGGCTACCCTCGTACGGAGAAAGGTATAGGGGTAGACGATCCGGGGCCCCGGTCTAGGGTTTCGCCGGAGGAAGACCGCCAGAGCGTCGAAATCACATGAAAACTTGCATGTGCCCCTAGGATATGTGTGTGAGAGTGGTGCAAGGTTCTTAGGTGCCATGTGTAGGCCCCATGTGTGACCCCCTTCCCGGACATGTGTTAACACTTAGTAAAATCCTGGATCTGTACGTGGAAAGTCCCGCCGCGTCACAACCGGGGCCTATAATGTGGCAAATTGGCCCAACCTTGGATCTACATGTACATATGTCCTAAACAAACCAAAACAAGTAGAGAGGTCCACTTGGCTACCCTTGTACGGAGATAGATATAGGGGTTGACGATCCGAGGCCGCCGGTCTAGGGTTTCGCCGGAGGAAGACCACCGGAGCATCGGAATCACATGAAAACTTGCATGTGCCCCTAGGATATGTGTGTGAGAGTGGTGCAAGGTTGTTAGGTGCCATGTGTAGGCTCCATGTGTGACCCCCTTCCCGGACATGCGTTAACACTTAGTAAAATCCTGGATCAGTACTTGGAAAGTCCCGCCGCATCACAACCGAGGCCTAGAATGTGGCAAAGTCGACCCAACCTTAGCTCTAGATGTACATATGTCGTAAACAAACCAAAACAAGTAGAGAGGTCCATCAGGCTAGCCTCGTACGGAGATAGCTATAGGGGTATGCGATCCGGGGGCCCCGGTCTAGGGTTTCGCCGGAGGAAGACCGCCGGAGCGTCGAAATCACATGAAAACTTGAATGTGCCCCTAGGATATGTGTGTGAGAGTGGTGCAAGGTTCTTAGGTGCCATGTGTAGGCCCCATGTGTGACCCCCTTCCCGGACATGCGTTAACACTTAGTAAAATCCTGGATCTGTACGTGGAAAGTCCCGCCGCGTCACAACCGGGGCCTAGAATGTGGGAAAGTTGGCCCAACCTTGGCTCTCCATGTACATATGTCCTAAACAAGCCAAAACAAGTAGAGAGGGGTCCACCGGGCTACCCTCGTACGGAGATAGCTATTGGGGTAGACGATCCGGGAACCCCGGTCTAGGGTTTCGCCGGAGGAAGACCGTCGGAGCGTCCAAATCACCTGAAAACTTGCATGTGCCCATAGGATATGTGTGTGAGAGTGGTGAAAGGTTGTTAGGTGCCGTCTGTAGGCCCCATGTGTGACCCCCTTCCCAGACATGCGTTAACACTTAGTAAAATCCTGGATCTGTACGTGGAATGTCTCGCCGCGTCACAACCGGGGCCTAGAATGTGGCAAAGTTGGGCCAACCTTGGCTCTACATGTACATATGTCCTAAACAAACCAAAACAAGTAGAGAGGTCCACCGGGCTACCCTCGTACGGAGATAGCTATAGGGGTAGACTATCCGGGGCCCCCGGTCTAGAGTTTCGCCGGAGGAAGACCGCCGGAGCGTTGAAATCACATGAAAACTTGAATGTGCCCCTAGGATATGTGTGTGAGAGTGGTCAGAGGTTGTTAGGTGCCATGTGTAGGCCCCATGTGTGACCCCCTTCCCGGACATGCGTTAACACTTAGTAAAATCCTGGATCTGTACGTGGAAAGTCCCGCCGCGTCACAACCGGGGCCTAGAATGTGGAAAAGTTGGCCCAACCTTGGCTCTACATGTACATATGTCCTAAACAAACCAAAACATGTAGAGAGGTCCATTAGGCTACCCTCGTACGGAGAAAGCTATAGGGGTAGACGATCCGGGGGCCCGGTCTAGGGTTTCACCGAAGGAAGACCGCCGGAGCATCGAAATCACATGAAAACTTGCATGTGCCCTAGGATATGTGTGTGAGAGTGGTTAAAGGTTGTTAGGTGCCATGTGTAGGCCCCATGTGTGACCCCCTTCCTGGACATGCGTTAACACTTAGTAAAATCCTGGATCTGTACGTGGAAAGTCTCGCCGCGTCACAACCGGTGCCTAGAATGTGGCAAAGTTGGGCAAACCTTGGATCTACATGTACATATGTCCTAAACAAACCAAAACAAGTAGAGAGGTCCACCGGGTTACCCTCGTACGAACATAGCTATAGGGGTAGACGATCCAGGGCCCCCGGTCTAGGGTTTCGCCGGAGGAAGACCGCCGGAGCGTCGAAATCACATGAAAACTTGCATGTGCCCCTAGGATATGTGTGTGAGAGTGGTGCAAGGTTGTTAGGTGCCATGTGTAGGCCCCATGTGTGACCCCCTTCCCGGACATGCGTTAACACTTAGTAAAATCCTAGATCTGTACGTGGAAAGTCCCGCCGCGTCACAACCGGGGCCTAGAATGTGGCAAAGTTGGCCCAACCTTGGCTATCCATGTACATATGTCCTAAACAAACCAAAACAAGTAGAGAGGTCAATCAGGCTACCCTCGTACGGAGAAAGCTATAGGGGTAGACGATCCGGCGCCCCGGTCTAGGGTTTCGCCGGAGGAAGACCGCCAGAGCGTCGAAATCACATGAAAACTTGCATGTGCCCCTAGGATATGTGTGTGAGAGTGGTGCAAGGTTGTTAGGTGCCATGTGTAGGCCCCATGTGTGACCCCCTTCCCGGACATGCGCTAACACTTAGTAAAATCATGGATCTATACGTGGAAAGTCCCGCCGCGTCACAACCGGGGCCTAGAATGTGGCAAAGTTGGCCCAACCTTGGCTCTACATGTACATATGTCCTAAACAAACCAAAACAAGTAGAGAGGTCTACCGGGCTACCCTCGTATGGACATAGCTATTGGGGTAGACGACCCGGGACCCCCGGTCTAGAGTTTCGCCGGAGCGTAGAAATCACATGAAAACTTGCATGTGCCCCTAGGATATGTGTATGAGAGTGTTGCAAGGTTGTTAGGTCCCATGTGTAGGCCTCATGTGTGACCCCCTTCCCGGACATGCGTTAACACTTAGTAAAATCCTGGATCTGTACGTGGAAAGTCCTGCCTCGTCACAACCGGGGCCTAGAATGTGGCAAAGTTGGCCCAACCTTGGATCTACATGTACATATGTCCTAAACAAACCAAAACAAGTAGAGAGGTCCATCAGGCTACTCTCGTATGGAGAAAGCTATAGGGGTAGACGATCCGGGGCCCCCGGTCTAGGGTTTCGCCGGAGGAACACCGTCGGAGCGTCGAAATCACATGAAAACTTGCATGTGCCCCTAGGGTATGTGTGTGAGAGTGGTGCCAGGTTGTTAGGTGCCATGTGTAGGCCCCATGTGTGACCCCCTTCCCGGACATGCGTTAACACTTAGTAAAATCCTAGATCTGTACGTGGAAAGTCCGGCCGCGTCACAACCGGGGCCTAGAATGTGGCAAAGTTGGCCCAACCTTGGCTCTCCATGTACTTATGTCCTAAACAAACCAAAACAAGTAGAGAGGTCAATCAGGCTACCCTCGTACGGAGAAAGCTATAGGGGTAGACGATGCGGGGCCCCCGGTCTAGGGTTTCGCCGGAGGAAGACCGCCGGAGCGTCGAAATCACATGAAAACTTGCATGTGCCCCTAGGACATGTGTGTGAGAGTGGTGCAAGGTTGTTAGGTGCCATGTGTAGACCCCATGTGTGACCCCCTTCCCGGACATGCGTTAACACTTAGTAAAATCATGGATCCGTACGTGGAAAGTCCCGCCGCGTCACAACCGGGGCCTAGAATGTGGCAAAGTTGGCCCAACCTTGGCTCTACATGTACATATGTCCTAAACAAACCAAAAAAGTAGAGAGGTCTACCGGGCTACCCTCGTATGGAGATAGCTATAGGAGTAGACGATCCAGGACCCTCGGTCTAGAGTTTCGCCGGAGGAAGACCGCTGGAGCGTCGAAATCACATGAAAACTTGCATGTGCCCCTAGGATATGTGTGTGAGAGTGGTGCAAGGTTGTTAGGTGCCATGTGTAGGCCTCATGTGTGACACCCATCCCGGACGTGCGTTAACACTTAGTAAAATCCTGGATCTGTACGTGGAAAGCCCCGCCGCGTCACAACCGGGGCCTAGAATGTGGCAAAGTTGGCCCAACCTTGGCTCTACATGTACATATGTCCTAAACAAACCAAAACAAGTAGAGAGGTCCATCAGGAGACCCTCGTATGGAGAAAGCTATAGGGGTAGACGATCCGGGGCCCCCGGTCTAGGGTTTCGCCGGATGAAGACCGTCGGAGCGTCGAAATAACATGAAAACTTGCATGTGCCCCTAGGATAGGTGTGTGAGAGTGGTGCAAGGTTTTTAGGTGCCATGTGTAGGCCCCATGTGTGACCCCCTTCCCGGACATGCGTTAACACTTAGTAAAATCATGGCTCTGTATGTGGAAAGTCCCGCCGCGTCACAACCGGGGCCTAGAATGTGGCAAAGTTGTCCCAACCTTGGCTCTACATGTACATATCTCCTAAACAAACCAAAACAAGTAGAGAGGTCCACTGGGCTACCCACGTACGCAGATAGCTATAGGGGTAGACGATCCGGGAACCCCGGTATAGGGTTTCGCCGGAGGAAGAACGCCGGGGCGTCGAAATCACATGAAAACTTGCATGTGCCCCTAGGATATGTGTGTGAGAGTGGTGCAAGGTTGTTAGGTGCCATGTGTAGGCCCCATGTGTGACGCCCTTCCCGGACATGCGTTAACACTTAGTAAAATCCTGGATCTGTACGTGGAAAGTCCCGCCGCGTCACAACCGGGGCCTAGAATGTGGCAAAGTTGGCCCAACCTTGGATCTACATGTACATATGTCCTAAACCAACCAAAACAAGTAGAGAGGTCCACCGGGCTACCCTTGTACGGAGAAAGCTATAGCGGTAGACGATCTGGGGCCCCAGGTCTAGGGTTTCGTCGGAGGAAGACCACTGGAGCGTCGGAATCACATGAAAACTTGCATGTGCCCCTAGGATATGTGTGTGAGAGTGGTGCAAGGTTGTTAGGTGCCATTTGTAGGCCCCATGTGTGACCCCCTTCCCGGACATGCGTTAACACTTAGTAAAATCCTGGATCTGTACGTGGAAAGTCCCGCCGCGTCACAACCGGGGCCTAAATGTTGCAAAGTTGGCCCAACCTTGGATATACATGTACATATGTACTAAACAAACCAAAACAAGTAGAGAGGTCCACTGGGCTACCCTTGTACGGAGATAGCTATAGGGGTAGACAATACGGGGCCACCGGTCTAGGGTTTCGCCGGAGGAAGACAACCGGAGCGTTAGAATCACATGAAAACTTGCATGTGCCCCTAGGATATGTGTGTGAGAGTGGTGCAAGGTTGTTAGGTGCCATGTGTAGGCCCCATGTGTGACCCCTTTCCCGGACATGCGTTAACACTTAGTAAAATCCTGGATCTGTACGTGGAAAGTCCCGCCGCGTCACAACCGGGGCCTAGAATGTGGCAAAGTCAGCCCAACCTTAGCTCTAGATGTACATATGTCCTAAACGAACCAAAACAAGTAGAGAGGTCCACCAGCTACCCTCGTAAGGAGATAGCTATAGGGGTAGACGATCCGGGGGCCCCGGTCTAGGGTTTCGCCGGAGGAAGACCGTCGGAGCGTTGAAATCACATGAGAACTTGAATGTGCCCCTAGGATATGTGTGTGAGAGTGGTGCAAGGTTATTAGGTGCCATGTGTAGGCCCCATGTGTGACCCCCTTCCCGGACATGCTTTAACACTTAGTAAAATCATGGATCTGTATGTGGAAAATCCCGCCGCGTCACAACCGGGGCCTAGAATGTCGCAAAGTTGGCCCAACCTTGGCTCTACATGTACATATGTCCTAAACAAACCAAAACAAGTAGAGAGGTCCATCAGGCTACTCTCGTATGGAGAAAGCTATAGGGGTAGACGATCCGGGGCCCCCGGTCTAGGGTTTCGCCGGAGGAAGACCGTCGGAGCGTCGAAATCACATGAAAACTTGCATGTGCCCCTAGGGTATGTGTGTGAGAGTGGTGCCAGGTTGTTAGGTGCCATGTGTAGGCCCCATGTGTGACCCCCTTCCCGGACATGCGTTAACACTTAGTAAAATCCTAGATCTGTACGTGGAAAGTCCCGCCGCGTCACAACCGGGGCCTAGAATGTGGCAAAGTTGGCCCAACCTTGGATCTACATGTACATATGTCCTAAACAAACCAAAAAAGTATAGAGGTCCACCGAGATACCCTCGTACGGAGATAGCTATATGGGTAGACGATCCGGGGCCCCCGGTCTAGGGTTTCAACGGAGGAAGACCGCCGGAGCGTCGAAATCACATGAAAACTTGCATGTGCCCCTAGGATATGTGTGTGAGAGTGGTGCAAGGTTGTTAGGTGCCATGTGTAGCCCCATGTGTGACCCCCTTCCCGGACATGCGTTAACACTTAGTAAAATCCTGGATCTGTACGTGGAAAGTCCCGCCGCGTCACAACCGGGGCCTAGAATGTCGCAAAGTTGGCCCAACCTTGGCTCTACATGTATATATGGCCAAAGCAAACCAAAACAAATAGAGAGGTCGACCGAGCTACCCTCGTACGGAGATAGCTATAGGGGTAGACGATCCGGGGCCCCCGGTCTAGGGTTTCGCTGGAGGAATACCGCCGGAGCGTCGAAATCACATGAAAACTTGCATGTGACCCTAGGATATGTGTGTGAGAGTGGTGCAAGGTTGTTAGGTGCCATGTGTAGGCCCCATGTGCGACCCCCTTCCCGGACATGCGTGAACACTTAGTAAAATCCTGGATCTGTACGTGGAAAGTCCCGCCGCGTCACAACCGGGGCCTATAATGTGGCAAAGTTGGCCCAACCTTGGATCTACATGTACATATGTCCTAAACAAACCAAAACAAGTAGAGAGGTCCACTTGGCTACCCTTGTACGGAGATAGATATAGGGGTTGACGATCCGAGGCCGCCGGTCTAGGGTTTCGCCGGAGGAAGACCACCGGAGCGTCAGAATCACATGAAAACTTGCATGTGCCCCTAGGATATGTGTGTGAGAGTGGTGCAAGGTTGTTAGGTGCCATGTTTAGGCCCCATGTGTGACCCCCTTCCCGGACATGCGTTCACACTTAGTAAAATCCTGGATCAGTACGTGGAAAGTCCCGCCGCGTCACAACCGGGGCCTAGAATGTGGCAAAGTCGGCCCAACCTTAGCTCTAGATGTACATATGTCGTAAACGAACCAGAACAAGTAGAGAGGTCCATCAGGCTACCCTCGTACGGAGATAGATATAGGGGTATACGATCCGGGGGCCCCGGTCTAGGGTTTCGCCGGAGGAAGACCGCCGGAGCGTCGAAATCACATGAAAACTTGAATGTGCCCCTAGGATATGTGTGTGAGAGTGGTGCAAGGTTCTTAGGTGCCATGTGTAGGCCCCATGTGTGCCCCCCTTCCCGGACATGCGTTAACACTTAGTAAAATCCTGGATCTGTACGTGGAAAGTCCCGCCGCGTCACAACCGGGGCCTAGAATGTGGGAAAGTTGGCCCAACCTTGGCTCTCCATGTACATATGTCCTAAACAAGCCAAAACAAGTAGAGAGGTCCACCGGGCTACCCTCGTACGGAGATAGCAATTAGGGTAGACGATCCGGGACCCCCGGTCTAGGGTTTCGCCGGAGGAAGACCGTCGGAGCGTCGAAATCACCTGAAAACTTGCATGTGCCCATAGGATATGTGTGTGAGAGTGGTGAAAGGTTGTTAGGTGCCGTGTGTAGGACCCATGTGTGACCCCCTTCTCGGACATGCGTTAACGCTTAGTAAAATCCTGGATCTGTACGTGGAAAGTCTCGCCGCGTCACAACCGGGGCCTAGAATGTGGCAAAGTTGGGACAACCTTGGCTCTACATGTACATGTAGGGGTTCGTAGCATGGAAAACAAAAATTTTCTACCGCATACAAACAAACAAGCCAAGATCTATCTACTAGATTGTAGCAACGAGTCGATGGAATAACTTACCCTCGAAGATTCCAAAGCGGTTAACGAGAGCAGATTCTCGTGGGTGATGTAGTCGTACTCTTTCCGATCTCAAGATCGCGTAGACGATCCTTCCGGCGCCACGTTCCAGCAGCGCTCCCGCAGTCGGTCACACGTTCGGTACTCGACGAAGACCTTCCTCTCCCTTGTTCCAGCAGGCAGCGGAGGTTGTAGCACTCTCCTCGCGATTCCGGCAGCACAACGGCGTGGTACCGGAAGTAGAGGGGAGATCCCGCAGGGCTTTGCCTTAAGCCGGTGCGAGTATGGTGGAGCTTATGAGAGAGGCTATTAGTGGTCTAGTAATTAGACACACCAATTAGAGGGCTCTAAACCAATTAGAAGGCTCTAAACCGAAATAGCTCTAAACCGGGGTTTAGGTCTAGGGTTTAGATTAGAGGATAGGAACTTGTGTGTGTAAGGAGGGGAGCCCTGCCCCTCCTTATATAGGTGGGAGGGGGCTGGCGCGCCAGGGGGAGGGAGTGGAGTCCCTCCCCAACTCGGCATTGGAGTTGGCCGCCGGTTGGAGGAGGTCTCCCTCTCCAACTCGGTTTCCCTCTTTTCCTCCTCTTTCCACTTTCCAAAAACTTGCCGTTTGACTTTCAAACTAGCCGTTTGACTTTTCAATTTAGGATTTAAATAAACCCTTTATTTTGGACAGCGAGAACACTTAGTATATGATGCAATCATTCCAATATGTAATGACACATTCATGTACCCTTCCCCCTCCGGAGTGCCGGACATTCCGGGACCTTCTAGAATGTTCCCGATGAAAACACCGGAACCATTCCCCAACTCCGAAACGGGACTTTCCTTATATGAATCTTATTCTCCGGACCATTCCGGATCTCCTCGTGATATCCCGGATCCCATCCGAGACTCCGAACAACATTCGGTCTCTTTCTCATAATACCATAACTACTCAAACAACGTCGAATCCTTAAGTGTGTCTCCCTACGGTTCGTGAATTATGCGGACATGATCGAGACACTTCTCCGAACAATAACCAATAGAGGAATCTGGAAATTCATATGGCTCCCACATATTTCTACGATTACTTTGCGATCGAATGAACCACTTACATACGATACCAATTTCCCTTTGTCTCACGATATATTACTTATCCGAGGTTATGATCGTCGGTATCTCTGCATACCTAGTTCAACCTCGTTACCAATAAGTACTCTTTTCTCGTTCCCGTGATATGTGATCCCTTGTGACCAAGTCACATGCTTGCAAGCCAATTGGATGACATTTCACCGAGAGGGCCCAGAGTATATCTATCCGTCATATGGATGGACAAATCCCACTCTTGATCCATGTGTTTCAACCAATACTTTCCGAACACTCAATGCCACTTTTATAGCCACCCTGTTACGGTGTGGTGTTTGATGTCATCAAAGCATCCATCCGGTAAAGGTGATATGCATGATCTCATGGTCGAAGGAATTAGGTTACTATGTATCAGAAAGCATATAGCAATTGAACTATTGAAATGACTTGATCTTTATGCTACGCTTATCTATAGGAGTATGTCCATCACATCATTCTCCTAATGATATGACCCTGTTGTTAATAACATCTCTATGTTCATGATCAGGAAACAATGATCATATATTAACCAACAAGCTAGTTTAACAAGAGGCTTTACTAGGGACTCTTTTATGTTTACAAATCACACAAGTATTAATGTTTCCTGTTAATACAATTATAGCATGGTATGTAAACATTTATCATAAATACGAAGATATGATAATAACCACTTTATTATTGCCTCTTGGGTATATCTCCAACAGTCTCCCACTTGCACTAGAGTCAATAATCTAGTTTCGAACCTTTGTGTATATAACACCTATGGCTTTCCGGTGTTGTATGTACACGATTGCTAGTGGTCAACTGATCTCCGGATCTGACACTTCCAGGTCCGTGTGTAATTGCATGTCTTTGCGTCTCTACGCATCACTCATTCTCTAATGAGATGGCTTTGTATAAATTTGGTCTTTCGGTGTGACCTTTAGCTCTTTGGGTTTAAAACATGTTGATAATATTGTCGCACAATATATCTTCATAGTATTATCCCACTGTGAACTACACCTAGTTTGATAACAAACTACTTGACACAAATGCCCTCTTTTGCTGCTATAATAGCAGTCATATACTTAGCCTTTTGTTGTAGTATCTGTCACAATGTCTTAACTTTGGAAATCATCCAAATCCATTATGGAACTCACTTTCCATTATATTGTGCCACCCTTAATTTAGATTGAGATAAACTTAATTTGTACTTTGTGACAAAACTAGTATCAATGTAGTACTCTTACAATGAACTAACCATCTATTTGTCACTTCTACAAATATTATACTCTTAGTTCTTTCAAAAAGATCATAAGAATATCCTTACTATTGTCCAATGATCATCTTACGAATCATTCTGGTATATGCTCACAACATTTAGAGCATAGGACATATCTGGATTTGTACATATCACAGTATGATTGATATAAATACTTTTTGTGATTTCATACATCAAGTATCAATCTATACTTGATTATTCGTTTCACTTTACCAAATGTCAATACACTTGAATATATCATCAACATTGAACTCATTCAATCCTTTCTGTGCGACAAGAACCTCTCTTGTAGTTTCTATATTGAACTCATTCAATATCTTGTCTATGTACTTCTGGCACAACCATATTAGCGTCTATTGATGCCAAATATTTGGGTTTTGCCTAAGTCTTTCATCGGGATGAAATTCTTAATATGTGTTAATAAAATATACATTATTTCCAATCAACAATATGTCTTCCACATAATGTATTAGAAACATGTCTTAGCGCTCCCACTTAATTTCTTGCAAATGCAAGCATCTTCATTGTCTCTGATGAAATTAAACCCTTTTAACAGTTTCATCATAGTGAAGATTCCAACTCCGCTATGCTCACTCTAACCATTGAAGTTTGCATATGCTTTTAGCATCCTTTGAATTAACAAAACCCTATGGACCGTGTTATGCACATGTCCTAGGTAACGATTCTATTAGAAGAACTTGTTTTGTTTATTCAACTACCATATAACAAATTATATGTAGTGGTTGCTACATTAATCCGTCTAGACTAAATATCACTATGACAGATCAAATCTTGTCATAGTCAACCTTTGAACATTGTTGTGAACTCTTTCTCAACATGTCGACTATTTCATAGATGTAAAACATCCATGTCTATTTCTTTATAGATCCAGACACAACTGTAAGGTCTTACACCTTTCTCGAGGGTCCTTCAAGTTCAAAACTTGATTTCTCGTGTATGGAACTATCACGGATTTTATGGCTTCAAGCCATTTGACGGAGTCAGGGCCCATCATCGCTTCTTTGCATGTAGTCGGTTCATTATTCTTAAATAATGATTCAACCCTCAAATCTTGGTATTTGATTGTTTACCCGATCTACTTGTTTCAATAGGAACTTAGATCTCCGTGACCACAACATTTGAGGCACGTGAGCCATGAGCATTGTTGCCGCCTCCGGAACACTTTTCGGCGCTTCGCAACTTTGCACATACAGCTAAGGTTCTTTTAACCTTATCAAAGTTCTATTGTCCTCCCACTTAACTTTTCACGAAAAATTCCTTCCAAAAGAAACTTGACGTTCTAAGCAACAAACACTTTTGTCTCCGGTGTTTATGGAGGAATACTTAATAGTCATACAAAGACAGGTTCATCCGACTTTGGTTGCAAAACATCTTTCTTATGCATAGCATACCAATGTTTAAGAAAGGACAACTTGGGTTTTATCCCAAACCATAACTTTATATGGTGTCATTTCAACGGATTACGATGGAGCTCTTTTCAGTGGATAAACGGTAATCCCTAAAGCTTTTAATCTTTAAAATATAATGGCAGTTTTATAAATTATACCTTTGATCTTACCATGTCAAACAAGGTTTAATTACATATCTCGAACGCTCCATACACTTATGGTGTTTCGGGAAAATGCAAATCCACGGAACGATTCCTTAAATCTTAGGTATTATGCTAAACTTGTAACTCAAATATCTTCCTTTATGATCTTATCATAAACTATTTATATTCTTGTTACAATGATTTTGCACTTCATCTTGAAAGTCTTTGAACTCTTCAAATATTTCACACTTCATCCTTATTAAGTAAATATTCATATATTCACTCAAATTTTCGGAGAAAGCATATGAAGTTGAAATCCATCGCTCTTGACTACACATAATGGATTTCATACAACAATATGTACAAGTTCCAATAAGCTAGTCATTCGTTCCCTTTTGGCCTATGAACGAAGTTTTAATTATCTCTAGGAAAGTTTCACAAGCGTCATTTGATCAAAAATCAGAAGACTCCAAAATTCCATCCACATGGAGTTTCTTCATGTTATCTTTCCAATATAATTCAAACAGCGATGTCACTTCCTAAGTGATCTTTCAATCAATTTGTCTTTCGACATTTTAGCACTAGTTTTATGGATGTGATTTCTCCAACGAGATTTGTGAATCATCCATCTTTTATGGATTACGGAAATTATTTGAACAACCCTTTTGTTCTCATAATACCTGATAAAACAAATCTTGAAGGCAAGCTTTGATGTTTAACGAGCAACACAATAACCCTTTATTTTGTTCTCGATGAACATCATCACATATTCTTTTGCTAGTTACTTAGGCCATTGTAGTTCATGAATTGTGTTGTTTCGTATGACGATTCACACCAACAAATTCAGTATCAAATACTGAAGAACCACATTGTTTAATAAGCAAAGAATATTTCCATACCATGTATATCATCTATATACTTAAACTGAACAATTCTAGTCTTTTCTTTTCTGCCATATATTTATGATATTCTCTTTCAATATTTCCTTTTCTGTTTGAAAGAATCTATCAACATCAATAGTGGAGTCATACATATGACATATAGTCCAAAGTGTGTATAATTAAATACCAATGTCTTTGGACTTGCACTTTGAAGTAGATCACCATCATCAAATGTTTGGTATTCTTTCAAATTCCTTTCTTTAGTAATCTCTTGGTGTAGTAAACATTTTACATACATCAAATATTCACCCTTATCATGGAATCATCCATGATCAAGCTACTTTTAGCTTATAACGATGAATTATGAGTATAATGTTGCTATCCAAAACCTTTTGGAGGATTAGGACAACAAGTGTCTCCAACCTTTTTGCAAACTCTCATCAAATATGAGAACATGACTTTTGCCATATTATACTCTATCATGTTGCAACCAAAACTTCGTTTCAGATATCACAATATCTTCCACACATCATGGTTTCTGAAACAACTCTTTCAGATCCTAGATAACCTTGATATTAAGAGAATCCTTTGAATATCAAGAATCATGGAGACAAACATGATACTTATATACTAACATTTGGAATTGTTACTCTTGATTTAATACTAATTATTAAACTTCATGGAGTAACCGGAACTTACTTAAAGGTTGCAATACGACTTTTAAACTTTAGATTAACACTTCAAAACAATACGATACCAGTTCGTAAAGTAACTAACCAGAATTCTATAGTTCTATCATCTCAATTATAACTAAGCGCAAGGTGGTAAACGGATGCCAATGACTACAACAACTATGCAAATTCACTTTGATTTAGTTTATGATAAATTGAGTTCTAATTAATAATTAAATTAATCTAGGTGAACTCCCACTCAAAACAATATCCCTCACATTGTTTTAGTGATCACACGAACCAAATCCACCACATCAAAACCGATCATCACGAGAGTTGATGTAGCTTCAATGGCGAACAATCAACATGTTCATCATATCTACTATATGACTCATGCTTTACCTTTCGGTGATCCGTGTTCCTGAGGCCATGTCTGTACATGCTAGGCTCGTCAAGATCAAACCTTAGCTACCGCATAAGCAAATCTGGCTTGCTTACGTTGTATTCACCCGCGGAATCAAAGACACCCGATCATCACGTGGTGCTTCGAAGTAGCAAGCTTTGGCAACGGTGCATACTAAGGGTGAACACTTTAGAACTTGAAATTTATGTGTATGAGGGATCATCTTATAATGCTACCGTCGTCTACTAAGCAATACAAGATGCATAAAGGATTAACATCACATGCAATTCATAATATGTGATATGATATGGCCTTTCTTCTTTGTGCTTTCGATCTCCATCTTCAAGCACGAACATGATCTCCATCATCACCGGCATAGCATCAAGGTCAATGATGCTTCTTCATGGTTGTCGTCCACCAGCATCAACTATTACAACTATTTTGAATAGACACGCAGGTCTTAACAGAAATTAAAGACAACCATATGGCTCCTGCCGGTTGCCAACTTACAATAAGGAACATTGCATACATCAAATATAATCACAATCATGGCCATATCACATCACTGCACACCCCTGCAAAACAAAGTTAGACGTCTCTACTTTCTTTGCATGTTTTACGTGGTTTGGGGCTTTCAATAAGTGTCGTTCTAACTTACGAACAAGAACCACAACATTGATACTAGTATTGTTAATCACCCGTTGTAAATTGGATCTTAACTATGCTAGGAGAAACAGGCACCCGCAAAGCCACTTATGCAATACAAGTTGCATGTCAAGCGTGGAGCAAGTCTCATGAACGATGTCATGTAAGGTTAGCCCGGGCCGCTTCATCCCAACATACCGCAAGATACAAAGTACACAAGAAGCAATCGACAATAAAAGCATCAACGCCCACAATGACCATTGTGTTCTACTCGTGCAACAGATCTACATATAGACACGGCTCTGATACCACTGTAGGGGTTCGTAGCATGGAAAACAAAAATTTTCTACCGCATACAAACAAACAAGCCAAGATCTATCTACTAGATTGTAGCAACGAGTCGATGGAATAACTTACCCTCGAAGATTCCAAAGCGGTTAACGAGAGCAGATTCTCGTGGGTGATGTAGTCGTACTCTTTCCGATCTCAAGATCGCGTAGACGATCCTTCCGGCGCCACGTTCCAGCAGCGCTCCCGCAGTCGGTCACACGTTCGGTACTCGACGAAGACCTTCCTCTCCCTTGTTCCAGCAGGCAGCGGAGGTTGTAGCACTCTCCTCGCGATTCCGGCAGCACAACGGCGTGGTACCGGAAGTAGAGGGGAGATCCCACAGGGCTTTGCCTTAAGCCGGTGCGAGTATGGTGGAGCTTATGAGAGCGGCTATTAGTGGTCTAGTAATTAGACACACCAATTAGAGGGCTCTAAACCAATTAGAAGGCTCTAAACCGAAATAGCTCTAAACCGGGGTTTAGGTCTAGGGTTTAGATTAGAGGATAGGAACTTGTGTGTGTAAGGAGGGGAGCCCTGCCCCTCCTTATATAGGTGGGAGGGGGCTGGCGCGCCAGGGGGAGGGAGTGGAGTCCCTCCCCAACTCGGCATTGGAGTTGGCCGCCGGTTGGAGGAGGTCTCCCTCTCCAACTCGGTTTCCCTCTTTTCCTCCTCTTTCCACTTTCCAAAAACTTGCCGTTTGACTTTCAAACTAGCCGTTTGACTTTTCAATTTAGGATTTAAATAAACCCTTTATTTTGGACAGCGAGAACACTTAGTATATGATGCAATCATTCCAATATGTAATGACACATTCATGTACCCTTCCCCCTCCGGAGTGCCGGACATTCCGGGACCTTCTAGAATGTTCCCGATGAAAACACCGGAACCATTCCCCAACTCCGAAACGGGACTTTCCTTATATGAATCTTATTCTCCGGACCATTCCGGATCTCCTCGTGATATCCCGGATCCCATCCGAGACTCCGAACAACATTCGGTCTCTTTCTCATAATACCATAACTACTCAAACAACGTCGAATCCTTAAGTGTGTCTCCCTACGGTTCGTGAATTATGCGGACATGATCGAGACACTTCTCCGAACAATAACCAATAGAGGAATCTGGAAATTCATATGGCTCCCACATATTTCTACGATTACTTTGCGATCGAATGAACCACTTACATACGATACCAATTTCCCTTTGTCTCACGATATATTACTTATCCGAGGTTATGATCGTCGGTATCTCTGCATACCTAGTTCAACCTCGTTACCAATAAGTACTCTTTTCTCGTTCCCGTGATATGTGATCCCTTGTGACCAAGTCACATGCTTGCAAGCCAATTGGATGACATTTCACCGAGAGGGCCCAGAGTATATCTATCCGTCATATGGATGGACAAATCCCACTCTTGATCCATGTGTTTCAACCAATACTTTCCGAACACTCAATGCCACTTTTATAGCCACCCTGTTACGGTGTGGTGTTTGATGTCATCAAAGCATCCATCCGGTAAAGGTGATATGCATGATCTCATGGTCGAAGGAATTAGGTTACTATGTATCAGAAAGCATATAGCAATTGAACTATTGAAATGACTTGATCTTTATGCTACGCTTATCTATAGGAGTATGTCCATCACATCATTCTCCTAATGATATGACCCTGTTGTTAATAACATCTCTATGTTCATGATCAGGAAACAATGATCATATATTAACCAACAAGCTAGTTTAACAAGAGGCTTTACTAGGGACTCTTTTATGTTTACAAATCACACAAGTATTAATGTTTCCTGTTAATACAATTATAGCATGGTATGTAAACATTTATCATAAATACGAAGATATGATAATAACCACTTTATTATTGCCTCTTGGGTATATCTCCAACAGTACATATGTCCTAAACAAACAAAAACAAGTAGAGAGGTCCACCGGGTTACCCTCGTACGAAGATAGCTATAGGGGTAGACGATCCGGGGCCCCCGGTCTAGGGTTTCGCCGGAGGAAGACCGCTGGAGCGTTGAAATCACATGAAAACTTGCATGTGCCCCTAGGATATGTGTGTGAGAGTGGTGCAAGGTTGTTAGGTGCCATGTGTAGACCCCATATGTGAGCCCCTTCCCGGACATGCGTTAACACTTAGTAAAATCCTGGATCTATACGTGGAAAGTCCCGCCGCGTCACAACCGGGGCCTAAAATGTGGCAAAGTTGGCCCAACCTTGGCTCTACATGTACATATGTCCTAAACAAACCAAAACAAGTAGAGAGGTCCACCGGGCTACCCTCGTACGGAGATAGCTATAGGGGTAGACGATCCGGGGCCCCCGGTCTAGGGTTTCGCCGGAGGAAGACCGCCGGAGCGTCGAAATCACATGAAAACTTGCATGTGCCCCTAGGATATGTGTGTGAGAGTGGTGCAAGGTTGTTAGGTGCCATGTGTAGGCCCCATGTGTGACCCCCTTCCCGGACATGCGTTAACACTTAGTAAAATCCTAGATCTGTACGTGGAAAGTCCCGCCGCGTCACAACCGGGGCCTAGAATGTGGCAAAGTTGGCCCAACCTTGGCTCTCCATGTACATATGTCCTAAACAAACCAAAACAAGTAGAGAGGTCAATCAGGCTACCCTCGTACGGAGAAAGCTATAGGGGTAGACGATCCGGGGACCCGGTCTAGGGTTTCGCCAGAGGAAGACCGCCAGAGCGTCGAAATCACATGAAAACTTGCATGTTCCCCTAGGATATGTGTGTGAGAGTGGTGCAAGGTTGTTAGGTGCCATGTGTAGGCCCCATGTGTGACCCCCTTCCCGGACATGCGTTAACACTTAGTAAAATCATGGATCTGTACGTGGAAAGTCCCGCCGCGTCACAACCGGGGCCTAGAATGTGGCAAAGTTGGCCCAACCTTGGCTCTACATGTACATATGTCCTAAACAAACCAAAACAAGTAGAGAGGTCTACCGGGCTACCCTCGTATGGACATAGCTATAGGGGTAGACGACCCGGGACCCCCGGTCTAGAGTTTCGCCGGAGGAAGACCGTCGGAGCGTAGAAATCACGTGAAAACTTGCATGTGCCCCTAGGATATGTGTATGAGAGTGTTGCAAGGTTGTTAGGTGCCATGTGTAGGCCTCATGTGTGACCCCCTTCCCGGACATGCGTTAACACTTAGTAAAATCCTGGATCTGTACGTGGAAAGTCCTGCCGCGTCACAACCGGGGCCTAGAATGTGGCAAAGTTGGCCCAACGTTGGCTCTACATGTACATATGTCCTAAACAAACCAAAACAAGTAGAGAGGTCCATCAGGCTACTCTCGTATGGAGAAAGCTATAGGGGTAGACGATCCGGGGCCCCCGGTCTAGGGTTTCGCCGGAGGAAGACCGTCGGAGCGTCGAAATCACATGAAAACTTGCATGTGCCCCTAGGATATGTGTGTGAGAGTGGTGCAAGGTTGTTAGGTGCCATGTGTAGGCCCCATGTGTGACCCCCTTCCCAGACATGCGTTAACACTTAGTAAAATCATGGCTCTGTATGTGGAAAGTCCCGCCGCGTCACAACCGGGGCCTAGAATGTGGCAAAGTTGGCCCAACCTTGGATCTACTGTACATATGTCCTAAGCAAACCAAAACAAGTAGAGAGGTCCACTGGGCTACCCTCGTACGGAGATAGCTATAGGGGTAGACGATCCGGGGGCCCCGGTCTAGGGTTTCGCCGGAGGAAGACCGCCGGAGCGTCGAAATCACATGAAAACTTGAATGTGCCCCTAGGATATGTGTGTGAGAGTGGTGCAAGGTTATTAGGTGCGATGTGTAGGCCCCATGTGTGCCCACCTTCCCGGACATGTGTTAACACTTAGTAAAATCCTGGATCTGTACGTGCAAAGTCCCGCCGCGGCACAACCGGGGCCTAGAATGTGGCAAAGTTGGCCCAACCTTGGCTCTTCATGTACATATGTCCTAAGCAAACCAAAACAAGTAGAGAGGTCCATCAGGCTACCCTCGTACGGAGAAATCTATAGGGGTAGACGATCCGGGGCCCCCGGTCTAGGGTTTCGCCGGAGGAAGACCGTCGGAGCATCGAAATCACATGAAAACTTGCATGTGCCCCTAGGATATGTGTGTGAGAGTGGTGCAAGGTTGTTAGGTGCCATGTGGAGGCCCCATGTGTGACCCCCTCCCGGACATGCGTTAACACTTAGTAAAATCCTGGATCTATACGTGGAAAGTCCCGCCGCGTCACAACCGGGGCCTAGAATGTGGAAAAGTCGGCCCAACCTTAGCTCTAGATGTACATATGTCCTAAACGAACCAAAACAAGTAGAGAGGTCCACCGGCTACCCTCGTACGGAGATAGCTATAGGGGTAGACGATCCGGGGGCCCCGGTCTAGGGTTTCGCCGGAGGAAGACCGCCGGAGTGTCGAAATCACATGAGAACTTGAATGTGCCCCTAGGATATGTGTGTGAGAGTGGTGCAAGGTTATTAGGTGCCATGTGTAGGCCCCATGTGTTCCCCCTTCCCGGACATGCGTTAACACTTAGTAAAATCCTGGATCTATACGTGGAAAGTCCCGCCGCGTCACAACCGGGGCCTAGAATGTGGCAAAGTTGGCCCAACCTTGGCTCTCCATGTACATATGTCCTAAACAAACCAAAACAAGTAGAGAGGTCCATCAGGCTACCCTCGTACGGAGAAAGCTATAGGGGTAGACGATCCGGGGCCCCCGGTCTAGGGTTTCGCCGGAGGAAGACCGTCGGATCGTCGAAATCACATGAAAACTTGCATGTGCCCCTAGGATATGTGTGTGAGAATGGTTCAAGGTTGTTAGGTGCCATGTGTAGGCCCCATGTGTGACCCCCTTCTCGGACATGCGTTAACACTTAGTAAAATAATGGATCTGTACGTGGAAAGTCCCGCCGTGTCACAACCGGGGCCTAGAATGTGGCAAAGTTGGCCCAACCTTGGCTCTACATGTACATATGTCCTAAACAAACCAAAACAAGTAGAGAGGTCCACCGGGCTACCCTCATACGGAGATAGCTATAGGGGTAGACGATCCGGGGCCCCCGGTCTAGGGTTTCGCCGGAGGAAGACCACCGGAGCGTCGGAATCACATGAAAACTTGCATGTTCCCCTAGGATATGTGTGTGAGAGTGGTGCAAGGTTGTTAGGTGCCATGTGTAGGCCCCATGTGTGACCCCCTTCCCGGACATGCGTTAACACTTAGTAAAATCCTGGATCTATACGTGGAAAATCCCGCCGCGTCACAACCGGGGCCTAGAATGTGGCAAAGTCGGCCCAACCATAACTCTAGATGTACATATGTCCAAAACGAACTAAAACAAGTAGAGAGGTCCACCGGGCTACCCTCGTACGGAGATAGCTATAGGGGTAGACGATCCGGGGGCCCCGGTGTAGGGTTTCGCCGGAGCGTCGAAATCACATGAAAACTTGAATGTGCCCCTTGGATATGTGTGTGAGAGTGGTGCAAGGTTATTAGGTGCTATGTGTAGGCCCCTTTGTGTGCCCACCTTCCCGGACATGTGTTAACACTTAGTAAAATCCTGGATCTGTACGTGCAAAGTCCCGCCGCGTCACAACCGGGGCCTAGAATGTGGCAAAGTTGGCCCAACCTTGGCTCTCCATGTACATATGTCCTAAACAAACCAAAAAAAGTAGAGAGGTCCATCAGGCTACCCTCGTACGGAGAAAGCTATAGGGGTAGACGATCCGGGGGCCCCGGTGTAGGGTTTCGCCGGAGGAAGACCGCCGGAGCGTCGAAATCACATGAAAACTTGCATGTGCCCCTAGGATATGTCTGTGAGAGTGGTGCAAGTTTGTTAGGTGCCATGTGTAGGCCCCATGTGTGACCCCCTTCCCGGACATGCGTTAACACTTAGTAAAATGATGGATATGTACGTGGAAAGTCCCGCCGCGTCACAACCGGGGCCTAGAATGTGGCAAAGTTGGCCCAACCTTGGCTCTACATGTACATATGTCCTAAACAAACCAAAACAAGTAGAGAGATCCGCCGGGCTACCCTCGTACGAAGAAAGCTATAGGGGTAGACGATCCGAGGCCCCGGTCTAGGGTTTCGCCGGAGGAAGATCGCCGGAGCGTCAAAATCACATGAAAACTTGCATGTGCCCCTAGGATATGTTTGTGAGAGTGGTGCAAGGTTGTTAGGTGCCATGTGTAGGCCTCATGTGTGACCCATTTCGCGGACATGCGTTAACACTTAGTAAAATCCTGGATCTGTACGTGGAAAGTCCTGCCGCGTCACAACGAGGCCTAGAATGTGGAAAAGTTGGCCCAACCTTGGCTCTACATGTACATATGTCCTAAACAAACCAAAACAAGTAGAGAGGTCCATCAGGCTACCCTCGTACGGAGAAAGCTATAGGGGTAGACGATCCGGGGGCCCCGGTCTAGGGTTTCGCCGGAGGAAGATCGCCGGAGCGTCAAAATCACATGAAAACTTGCATGTGCCCCTAGGATATGTGTGTGAGAGTGGTGCAAGGTTGTTAGGTGCCATGTGTAGGCCTCATGTGTGACCCATTTCGCGGACATGCATTAACACTTAGTAAAATCCTGGATCTGTACGTGGAAAGTCCTGCCGCGTCACAACGGGGGCCTAGAATGTGGCAAAGTTGGCCCAACCTTGGCTCTACATGTACATATGTCCTAAACAAACCAAAACAAGTAGAGAGGTCCACCGGGCTACCCTCGTACGAAGAAAGCTATAGGGGTAGACGATCCGGGGCCCCCGGTCTAGTGTTTCGCCGGAGGAAGACCGCCGGAGCGTCGAAATCACATGAAAACTTGCATGTGCCCCTAGGATATGTGTGTGAGAGTGGTGCAAGGTTGTTAGGTGCCATGTGTAGGCACCATGTGTGACCCCCTTCCCGGACATGCGTTAACACTTAGTAAAATCCTGGATCTGTACGTGGAAAGTCCCATCGCATCACATCCGGGGCCTAGAATGTGGCAAAGTTGGCCCAACCTTGGATCTACATGTACATATGTCCTAAACAAACCAAAACAAGTAGAGAGGTCCACCGGGCTACCCTCGTACGGAGAAAGCTATAGCGGTAGACGATCCGGGGCCCCGGTCTAGGGTTTCGCCGGAGGAAGACCACTGGAGCGTCGGAATCACATGAAAACTTGCATGTGCCCCTAGGATATGTGTGTGAGAGTGGTGCAAGGTTTTTAGGTGCCATTTGTAGGCCCCATGTGTGACCCCCTTCCCGGACATGCGTTAACACTTAGTAAAATCCTGGATCTGTACGTGGAAAGTCCCGCCGCGTCACAACCATGGCCTAAATGTGGCAAAGTCGGCCCAACCTTGGATATACATGTACATATGTCCTAAACAAACCAAAACAAGTAGAGACATCCACTGGGCTACCCTTGTACGGAGATAGCTATAGGAATAGACGATACGGGGCCACCGGTCTAAGGTTTCGCCGGAGTAAGACCACCGGAGCGTCAGAATCACATGAAAACTTGCATGTGACCCTAGGATATGTGTGTGAGAGTGGTGCAAGGTTGTTAGGTGCCATGTGTAGGCCCCATGTGTGACCCCCTTCCCGGACATGCGTTAACACTTAGTAAAATCCTGGATCCGTACGTGGAAAGTCCCGCCGCGTCACAATCGGGGCCTAGAATGTGGCAAAGTTGGCCCAACCTTGGATATACTGTACATATGTCCTAAGCAAACCAAAACAAGTAGAGAGGTCCACTGGGCTACCCTTGTACAGAGATAGCTATAGGGGTAGACGATCCGGGGCCACCGGTCTAGGGTTTCGCCGGAGGAAGATCACCGGAGCGTCGGAATCACTTGAAAACTTGCATGTGCCCCTAGGATATGTGTGTGAGAGTGGTGCAAGGTTGTTAGGTGCCATGTGTAGGCCCCATGTGTGACCCTCTTCCCGGACATGCGTTAACACTTAGTAAAATCCTGGATCTATACGTGGAAAGTCCCGCGGCGTCACAACCGGGGCCTAGAATGTGGCAAAGTCGGCCCAACCATAACTCTAGATGTACATATGTCCGAATCGAACTAAAACAAGTAGAGAGGTCCACCGGGCTACCCTCGTACGGAGATAGCTATAGGGGTAGACGATCCGGGGGCCCCGGTGTAGGGTTTCGCCGGAGGAAGACCGCCGGAGCGTCGAAATCACATGAAAACTTGAATGTGCCCCTAGGATATGTGTGTGAGAGTGGTGCAAGGTTATTAGGTGCTATGTGTAGGCCCCTTTGTGTGCCCACCTTCCCAGACATGTGTTAACACTTAGTAAAATCCTGGATCTGTACGTGCAAAGTCCCGCCGCGTCACAACCGGGGCCTAGAATGTGGCAAAGTTGGCTCTCCATGTACATATGTCCTAAACAAACCAAAAAAAGTAGAGAGGTCCATCAGGCTACCCTCGTACGGAGAAAGCTATAGGGGTAGACGATCCGGGGCCCCCGGTCTAGGGTTTCGCCGGAGGAAGACCGCCGGAGCGCCGAAATCACATGAAAACTTGCATGTGCCCCTAGGATATGTCTGTGAGAGTGGTGCAAGTTTGTTAGGTGCCATGTGTAGGCCCCATGTGTGACCCCCTTCCCGGACATGCGTTAACACTTAGTAAAATGATGGATATGTACGTGGAAAGTCCCGCCGCGTCACAACCGGGGCCTACAATGTGGCAAAGTTGGCCCAACCTTGGCTCTACATGTACATATGTCCTAAACAAACCAAAACAAGTAGAGAGGTCCACCGGGCTACCCTCGTACGAAGAAAGCTATAGGGGTAGACGATCCGGGGCCCCCGGTCTAGTGTTTCGCTGGAGGAAGACCGCCGGAGCGTCGAAATCACATGAAAACTTGCATGTGCCCCTAGGATATGTCTGTGAGAGTGGTGCAAGGTTGTTAGGTGCCATGTGTAGGCCCCATGTGTGACCCCCTTCCCGGACATGCGTTAACACTTAGTAAAATCCTGGATCTATACGTGGAAAGTCCCGCCGCGTCACAACCGGGGCCTAGAATGTGGAAAAGTCGGCCCAACCATAGATCTAGATGTACATATGTCCGAAACGAACTAAAACAAGTAGAGAGGTCCACCGGGCTACCATCGTACGGAGATAGCTCTAGGGGTAGACGATCCGGGGGCCCCGGTGTAGGGTTTCGCCGGAGGAAGACCGCCGGAGCGTCGAAATCACATGAAAACTTGCATG
The DNA here is from genome assembly GCA_916181665.1 of Avena sativa. NCBI lineage: Eukaryota > Viridiplantae > Streptophyta > Magnoliopsida > Poales > Poaceae > Avena > Avena sativa. The sequence continues at coordinate 197,398,812 of OV702286.1, forward strand.
TGCCCCTAGGATATGTGTGTGAGAGTGGTGCAAGGTTGTTAGGTGCCATGTGTAGGCCTCATGTGTGACCCCCTTCGCGGACATGCGTTAACACTTAGTAAAATCCTGGATCTGTACGTGGAAAGTCCTGCCGCGTCACAACGGGGGCCTAGAATGTGGCAAAGTTGGCCCAACCTTGGCTCTACATGTACATATGTCCTAAACAAACCAAAACAAGTAGAGAGGTCCACCGGGCTACCCTCGTACGAAGAAAGCTATAGGGGTAGACGATCCGGGGCCCCCGGTCTAGTGTTTCGCCGGAGGAAGACCGCCGGAGCGTCGAAATCACATGAAAACTTGCATGTGCCCCTAGGATATGTGTGTGAGAGTGGTGCAAGGTTGTTAGGTGCCATTGTTGGAGATATGCCCAAGAGGCAATAATAAAGTGGTTATTATCATATCTTCATACTTATGATAAATGTTTACATACCATGCTATAATTGTATTAACCGGAAACATTAATACTTGTGTGATTTGTAAACTAAAATAAGAGTCCCTAGTATAGCCTCTTGTTAAACTAGCTTGTTGGTTAATATATGATCATGGTTTCCTGATCATGAACATAGAGATGTTATTAACAACAGGATCATATCATTAGGAGAATGATATGGTGGACATACTCCTATAGATAAGCGTAGCATAAAGATCAAGTCATTTCAATAGTTCAAATTGCTATATGCTTTCTGATACATAGTAACCTAATTCCTTCGACCATGAGATCATGCATATCACCTTTACCGGATGGATGCTTTGATGACATCAAACACCACACCGTAACAGGGTGGCTATAAAAGTGGCATTGAGTGTTCGGAAAGTATTGGTTGAAACACATGGATCAAGAGTGGGATTTGTCCATCCATATGACGGATAGATATACTCTGGGCCCTCTCGGTGGAATGTCATCCAATTAGCTTGCAAGCATGTGACTTGGTCACAAGGGATCACATATCACGGGAACGAGAAAAGAGTACTTATCAGTAACGAGGTTGAACTAGGTATGCAGAGATACCGACGATCATAACCTCGGATAAGTAACATATCGTGAGACAAAGGGAAATTGGTATCGTATGTAAGTGGTTCATTCGATCGCAAAGTAATCGTAGAAATATGTGGGAGCCATATGAATTTCCAGATTCCTCTATTGGTTATTGTTCGAAGAAGTGTCTCGATCATGTCCGCATAATTCACGAACCGTAGGAAGACACACTTAAGGATTCGACGTTGTTTGAGTAGTTATGGTATTATGAGAAAGAGACCGAATGTTGTTCGGAGTCTCGGATGGGATCCGGGATATCACGAGGTGATCCGGAATGGTCCGGAGAATAAGATTCATATAAGGAAAGTCCCGTTTCGGAGTTGGGGAATGGTTCCGGTGTTTTCATCGGGAACATTCTAGAAGGTCCCGGAATGTCCGGCACTCCGGAAGGGGAAGGGTACATGAATGTGTCATTGCATGTTGGAATGATTTCATCATGTACTAAGTGTTCTTGCTGTCCCAAATATAGGATTAAATTGAATCCTAAAACAGAAAAGTCAAATGTCCAGTTTGAAAGTCAAACGGCTAAAACAAGAAACTGTGGGAAACAAGCAAGAGGAGTTGGAATCAACTTGGAGGAGGAGTTGGACTCCTCCAGGCCGGCGCCCAGCCCAAGGCCGAGTTGGGGAGGGACTCCCTCCCTCCCCTGGCGCGCCAGCCCCCTCCCATCTATATAAGGAGGGGCAGGGCTCCCCTCCTAGTACACACAAGTTTCCTATCCTCTAAACTAAACCCTAGATCTAGACCCCGGTTTAGAGCTATTCGGTTTAGAGCCTTCTAATTGGTTTAGAGCCTTCTAATTGGTGTGTCTAATTACTAGACCACTAATAGCCTCTCTCATAAGCTCCACCATACTCGCACCGGCTTAAGGCGAAGCCCTGCGGGATTTCCCCTCTACCTCCGGTACCACACCGTTGTGCTGCCGGAATCGCGAGGAGAGTGCTACAACCTCCGCTGCCTGCTGGAACAAGGGAGAGGAAGGTCTTCGTCGAGTACCGAACGTGTGACCGACTACGGGAGCGCTGCCGGAACGTGGCGCCGGAAGGATCGTCTACGCGATCTTGAGATCGGAAAGAGTACGACTACATCACCCACGAGAATCTGCTCTCGTTAACCGCTTTGGAATCTTCGAGGGTAAGTTATTCCATCGACTCGTTGCTACAATCTAGTAGATAGATCTTGGCTTGTTTGTTTGTATGCGATAGAAAATTTTTGTTTTCCATGCTACGAACCCCTACAGTGGTATCAGAGCCGTGTCTATATGTAGATCTGTTGCACGAGTAGAACACAATGGTCATTGTGGGCGTTGATGCTTTTATTGTCGATTGCTTTTGTGTACTTTGCATCTTGCGGTATGTTGGGATGAAGCGGCCCGGGCTAACCTTACATGACATCGTTCATGAGACTTGCTCCACGTTTGACATGCAACTTGTATTGCATAAGTGGCTTTGCGGGTGCCTGTTTCTCCTAGCATAGTTAAGATCCAATTTACAACGGGTAATCAACAATGCTAGTATCAATGTTGTGGTTTTTGTTCGTAAGTTAGAACGACACTTATTGAAAGCCCCAAGCCACGTAAAATATGCAAAGAAAGTAGAGGCGTCTAACTTTGTTTTGCAGGGGTGTGCAGTGATGTGATATGGCCATGATTGTGTTTATATATATGATGTATGCAATGTTCCTTATTGTAAGTTGGCAACCGGCAGGAGCCATATGGTTGTCTTTAATTTCTGTTAAGACATGCGTGTCTATTCAAAATAGTTGTAATAGCTGAAGCTGGTGGACGACAACCATGGAGAAGCGTCACTGACCTTGATGCTATGCCGGTGATGATGGAGATCATATTCGTGCTTGAAGATGGAGATCGGAAGCACAAAGAAGAAAGGCCATATCATATCACATATTTTGAATTGCATGTGATGTTAATCCTTTATGCATCTTGTATTGCTTAGTAGACGACGGTAGCATTATAAGATGATCCCTCATGCACATAAATTTCAAGTTCTAAAGTGTTCACCCTTAGTATGCACCGTTGCCAAAGCTTGCTGCTTCGAAGCACCACGTGATGATCGGGTGTCTTTGATTCCGCGGGTGAATACAACGTAAGCAAGCCAGATTTGCTTATGCGGTAGCTAAGGTTTGATCTTGACGAGCCTAGCATGTACAGACATGGCCTCAGGAACACGGATCGCCGAAAGGTAAAGCATGAGTCATATAGTAGATATGATGAACATGTTGATTGTTCGCCATTGAAGCTACATCAACTCTCGTGATGATCGGTTTTGATGTGGTGGATTTGGTTCGTGTGATCACTAAAACAATGTGAGGGATATTGTTTTGAGTGGGAGTTCACCTAGATTAATTTAATTATTAATTAGAACTCAATTTATCATAAACTAAATCAAAGTGAAATTGCATAGTTGTTGTAGTCATTGGCATCCGTTTACCACCTTGCGTTTAGTTATAATTGAGATGATAGAACTATAGAATTCTGGTTAGTTACTTTACGAACTGGTATCGTATTGTTTTGAAGTGTTAATCTAAAGTTTAAAAGTCCTATTGCAAACTTTCAGTAAGTTCCGGTTACTCCATGAAGTTTAATAATTAGTATTAAATCAAGAGTAACAATTCCAAGTGTTAGTATATAAGTATCATGTTTGTCTCCATGATTCTTGATATTCAAAGGATTCCCTTAATATCAAGGTTATCTAGGATCTGAAAGAGTTGTTTCAGAAACCATGATGTGTGGAAGATATTGTGATATCTGAAACAAAGTTTTGGTTGCAACATGATAGAGTATAATATGGCAAAGTTCATGTTCTCATATTTTGATGAGAATTTGCAAAAGGTTGGAGACACTAGTTGTCCTAATCGTCCAAAAAGATTTGGATAGCAACATTATACTCATGATTCACCGTTATAAGCTAAAAGTAGCTTGATCATGGATAAATCCATGATGAAGGGTGAATATTTGATGTAGGTAAAATGTTTACTACACCAAGAGATTACTAAAGAAAGGAATTTGAAAGAACACCAAACATTTGATGATGGTGATCTACTTCAAAGTGCAAGTCCAAAGACATTGGTATTTAACTATACACGCTTTGGACTATATGTCATATGTATGACTCCACTATTGATGTTGATAGATTCTTTCAAACTGAAAAAGAAATACTGAAAGAGAATCTCATAAATATATGGCAGAAAAGAAAAGACTAGAATCGTTCAGTTTAAGTATATAGATGATATACATGTTATGGCTATATTCTTTGCTTGTTAAACAATGTGGTTCTTAAGTATTTGATACTGAATTTGTTGGTGTGAATCGTCATACGAAACAACACAATTCATGAACTACAATGGCCTAAGTAACTAGCAAAAGAATATGTGATGATGTTCATCGAGAACAAAATAAAGGGTTATTGTGTTGCTTGTTAAACATCAAAGCTTGCCTTCAAAGATTTGTTTTATCAGGTATTATGAGAACAAAAGGATTGTTCAAATAATTGCCGTAATCCATAAAAGATGGATGATTCACAAATCTCGTTGGAGAAATCACATCCATAAAACTAGTGCTAAAAATGTCGAAAGACAAAATGATTGAAAGATCACTTAGGAAGTGACATCGCCGTTTAAATTATATTGGAAAGAAAACATGAAGAAATTCCATGTGGATGGAATTTTGGAGTCTTTTGATTTTGATCAAATAACGCTTGTGAAACTTTCCTAGAGATAATTAAAACTTCGTTCATAGGCCAAAAGGGAACGAATGACTAGCTTATTGGAACTTGTACATATTGTTGTACGAAGTCCGTTATGTGTAGTCAAGAGCGATGGATTTCAACTTCATATGCTTTCTCCAAAAATTTGAGTGAATATATGAATATTTACTTAATAAGGATAAAGTATGAAACACTTGAAAAGTTCAAAGACTTTCAAGATGAAGTGCAAAATCATTGTAACGAGAATATGAATAGTTTATGATAAGATCATAAAGGAAAATATTTAAGTTACAAGTTTAGCATAATACCTAAGATTTAAGGAATCGTTCCGTGGATTTGCATTTTCCCGAAACACCATAAGTGTATGGAGCGTTCGAGATATGTAATTAAACCTTGTTTGACATGGTAAGATCAAAGGTATAATTTATAAAACTGCCATTATATTTTAAAGATTAAAAGCTTTAGGGATTACCGTTTTTCCACTAAAAAGAGCTTCATCATAATCCGTTGAATTGACACCATATAAAGTTATGGTTTGGGATAAAACCCAAGTTGTCCTTTCTTAAACATTGGTATGCTATGCATAAGAAAGATGTTTGCAACCAAAGTCGGATGAACCTGTCTCTGTATGTTATTTCGAATAACTGTTAAGTACTCCTCCATAACATTGGAGACAAAAGTGTTTGTCACTCAAAACGTCAAGTTTCTTTGAGAAGGGATTTTTCGTGAAAAGTTAAGTGGGAGGAAAATAGAAACTTTGATAAGGTTAAAAGAACCTTAGCTATATGTGCAGAGTTGCGCAGCGCCGAAAAGTGTTTCGGAGGCAGCAACAATGCTCATGGTTCACGTACCTCAAAGGTTGTGGTCACGGAGATCCAAGTTCCTATTGAAACAAGTAGGTCGGATGAACAATCAAATACCAAGATTTGAGGGTTGAATCATTATTTGGGAATAATGAACCGACTACATGCAGAGAAGCGATGATGGGCCCTGACTCCGTCAAATGGCTTGAAGCCATAAAATCCGTGATAGTTCCATACACGAGAAATCAAGTTTTGAACTTGAAGGACCCTCGAGAAAGGTGTAAGACCTTACAGTTGTGTCTGGATCTATAAAGAAATAGACATGGATGTTTTACATCTATGAAATAGTCGACATGTTGAGAAAGAGTTCACAACAATGTTCAAAGGTTGACTATGACAAGATTTGATCTGTCATAGTGATATTTAGTCTAGATGGATTATGTAGCAACCACTACATATAATTTGTTATATGGTAGTTGAATAAACAAAACAAATTCTTCTAATAGAATCGTTACCTAGGACATGTGCATAACACAGTCCATAGGGTTTTGTTAATTCAAAAGGATGCTAAAAGTATATGCAAACTTCAATGGTTGAAGTAAGCATAGCGGAGTTGGAATCTTCACTGTGATGAAACTGTTAAAGGAGTTTAAAAGTTCATCAGAGACGATGGAGATGCTTGCATTTGCAAGAAATTAAGTGGGAGCGCTAAGACATGTTTCTAATACATTATGTGGAAGACATATTGTTGATTGGAAATAATGTATATTTTATCAACACATATTAAGAATTTCATCCCGATGAAAGACTTAGGCAAAACCCAAATATTTGGCATCAATAGACGCTAATATGGTTGTGCCAGAAGTACATTGACAAGATATTGAATGAGTTCAATATAGAAACTACAAGAGAGGTTCTTGTCGCACAGAAAGGATTGAATGAGTTCAATGTTGATGATATATTCAAGTGTATTGACATTTGGTAAAGTGAAACAAATAATCAAGTATAGATTGATACTTGATGTATGAAATCACAAAGAGTATTTATATCAATCATACTGTGATATGTACAAATCCAGATATGTCCTATGCTCTAAATGTTGAGAGCATATACCAGGATGATTCGTAAGATGATCATTGGACAATAGTAAGGATATTCTTATGATCTTCTGAAAGAACTAAGAGTATAATATTTGTAGAAGTGACAAATAGATGGTTAGTTCATTGTAAAAGTACTACATTGATACTAGCTTTGTCACAAAGTACAAATTAAGTTTATCTCAATCTAAACTAAGGGTGGCACAATATAATGGAAAGTGAGTTCCATAATGGATTTGGATGATTTCCAAAGTTAAGACATTGTGACAGATACTACAACAAAAGGCTAAGTATATGACTGCTATTATAGCAGCAAAAGAGGGCATTTGTGTCAAGAAGTTTGTTATCAAACTAGGTGTAGTTCACAGTGGGATAATACTATGAAGATATATTGTGCGACAATATTATCAACATGTTTTAACCCCAAAGAGCTAAAGGTCACACCGAAAGACTAAATTTATACAAAGCCATCTCATTAGAGAATGAGTGATGCGTAGAGACGCAAAGACATGCAATTACACACGGACCTGGAAGTGTCAGATCCGGAGATCAGTTGACCACTAGCAATCGTGTACATACAACACCGGAAAGCCATAGGTGTTGAATACACAAAGATTTGAAACTAGATTATTGACTCTAGTGCAAGTGGGAGACTGTTGGAGATATGCCCAAGAGGCAATAATAAAGTGGTTATTATCATATCTTCATACTTATGATAAATGTTTACATACCATGCTATAATTGTATTAACCGGAAACATTAATACTTGTGTGATTTGTAAACTAAAATAAGAGTCCCTAGTATAGCCTCTTGTTAAACTAGCTTGTTGGTTAATATATGATCATGGTTTCCTGATCATGAACATAGAGATGTTATTAACAACAGGATCATATCATTAGGAGAATGATATGGTGGACATACTCCTATAGATAAGCGTAGCATAAAGATCAAGTCATTTCAATAGTTCAAATTGCTATATGCTTTCTGATACATAGTAACCTAATTCCTTCGACCATGAGATCATGCATATCACCTTTACCGGATGGATGCTTTGATGACATCAAACACCACACCGTAACAGGGTGGCTATAAAAGTGGCATTGAGTGTTCGGAAAGTATTGGTTGAAACACATGGATCAAGAGTGGGATTTGTCCATCCATATGACGGATAGATATACTCTGGGCCCTCTCGGTGGAATGTCATCCAATTAGCTTGCAAGCATGTGACTTGGTCACAAGGGATCACATATCACGGGAACGAGAAAAGAGTACTTATCAGTAACGAGGTTGAACTAGGTATGCAGAGATACCGACGATCATAACCTCGGATAAGTAACATATCGTGAGACAAAGGGAAATTGGTATCGTATGTAAGTGGTTCATTCGATCGCAAAGTAATCGTAGAAATATGTGGGAGCCATATGAATTTCCAGATTCCTCTATTGGTTATTGTTCGAAGAAGTGTCTCGATCATGTCCGCATAATTCACGAACCGTAGGGAGACACACTTAAGGATTCGACGTTGTTTGAGTAGTTATGGTATTATGAGAAAGAGACCGAATGTTGTTCGGAGTCTCGGATGGGATCCGGGATATCACGAGGTGATCCGGAATGGTCCGGAGAATAAGATTCATATAAGGAAAGTCCCGTTTCGGAGTTGGGGAATGGTTCCGGTGTTTTCATCGGGAACATTCTAGAAGGTCCCGGAATGTCCGGCACTCCGGAAGGGGAAGGGTACATGAATGTGTCATTGCATGTTGGAATGATTGCATCATGTACTAAGTGTTCTTGCTGTCCCAAATATAGGATTAAATTGAATCCTAAAACAGAAAAGTCAAATGTCCAGTTTGAAAGTCAAACGGCTAAAACAAGAAACTGTGGGAAACAAGCAAGAGGAGTTGGAATCAACTTGGAGGAGGAGTTGGACTCCTCCAGGCCGGCGCCCAGCCCAAGGCCGAGTTGGGGAGGGACTCCCTCCCTCCCCTGGCGCGCCAGCCCCCTCCCATCTATATAAGGAGGGGCAGGGCTCCCCTCCTAGTACACACAAGTTTCCTATCCTCTAAACTAAACCCTAGATCTAGACCCCGGTTTAGAGCTATTCGGTTTAGAGCCTTCTAATTGGTTTAGAGCCTTCTAATTGGTGTGTCTAATTACTAGACCACTAATAGCCTCTCTCATAAGCTCCACCATACTCGCACCGGCTTAAGGCGAAGCCCTGCGGGATTTCCCCTCTACCTCCGGTACCACACCGTTGTGCTGCCGGAATCGCGAGGAGAGTGCTACAACCTCCGCTGCCTGCTGGAACAAGGGAGAGGAAGGTCTTCATCGAGTACCGAACGTGTGACCGACTACGGGAGCGCTGCCGGAACGTGGCGCCGGAAGGATCGTCTACGCGATCTTGAGATCGGAAAGAGTACGACTACATCACCCACGAGAATCTGCTCTCGTTAACCGCTTTGGAATCTTCGAGGGTAAGTTATTCCATCGACTCGTTGCTACAATCTAGTAGATAGATCTTGGCTTGTTTGTTTGTATGCGATAGAAAATTTTTGTTTTCCATGCTACGAACCCCTACAGCCATGTGTAGGCCCCATGTGTGACCCCCTTCCCGGACATGCGTTAACACTTAGTAAAATCCTGGATCTGTACGTGGAAAGTCCCATCGCATCACAACCGGGGCCTAGAATGTGGCAAAGTTGGCCCAACCTTGGATCTACATGTACATATGTCCTAAACAAACCAAAACAAGTAGAGAGGTCCACCGGGATACCCTCGTACGGAGAAAGCTATAGCAGTAGACGATCCGGGGCCCCAGTCTAGGGTTTCGCCGGAGGAAGACCACTGGAGCGTCGGAATCACATGAAAACTTGCATGTGCCCCTAGGATATGTGTGTGAGAGTGGTGCAAGGTTGTTAGGTGCCATTTGTAGGCCCCATGTGTGACCCCCTTCCCGGACATGCGTTAACACTTAGTAAAATCCTGGATCTGTATGTGGAAAGTCCCGCCGCGTCACAACCGTGGCCTAAATGTGGCAAAGTCGGCCCAACCTTGGATATACATGTACATATGTCCTAAACAAACCAAAACAAGTAGAGACATCCACTGGGCTACCCTTGTACGGAGATAGCTATAGGGGTAGACGATACGGGGCCACCGGTCTAAGGTTTTGCCGGAGTAAGACCACCGGAGCGTCAGAATCACATGAAAACTTGCATGTGACCCTAGGATATGTGTGTGAGAGTGGTGCAAGGTTGTTAGGTGCCATGTGTAGGCCCCATGTGTGACCCCCTTCCCGGACATGCGTTAACACTTAGTAAAATCCTGGATCTGTACGTGGAAAGTCCCGCCGCGTCACAACCGGGGCCTAGAATGTGGTAAAGTTGGCCCAACCTTGGATATACTGTACATATGTCCTAAGCAAACCAAAACAAGTAGAGAGGTCCACTGGGCTACCCTTGTACGGAGATAGCTATAGGGGTAGACGATCCGGGGCCACCGGTCTAGGGTTTCGCCGGAGGAAGATCACCGGAGCGTCGGAATCACTTGAAAACTTGCATGTGCCCCTAGGATATGTGTGTGAGAGTGGTGCAAGGTTGTTAGGTGCCATGTGTAGCCCCATGTGTGACCCCCTTCCCGGACATGCGTTAACACTTAGTAAAATCCTGGATCTGTACGTGGAAAGTCCCGCCGCATCACAACCGGGGCCTAGAATGTCGCAAAGTTGGCCCAACCTTGGCTCTACATGTATATATGGCCAAAGAAAACTAAAACAAATAGAGAGGTCGACCGAGCTACCCTCGTACGGAGATAGCTATAGGGGTAGACGATCCGGGGACCCCGGTCTAGGGTTTTGTCGGAGGAATACCGCCGGAGCAACGAAATCACATGAAAACTTGCATGTGACCCTAGGATATGTGTGTGAGAGTGGTGCAAGGTTGTTAGGTGCCATGTGTAGGCCCCATGTGTGACCCCCTTCCCGGACATGCGTTAACACTTAGTAAAATCCTGGATCTGTACGTGGAAAGTCCCGCCGCGTCTCAACCGGGGCCTAGAATGTGGCAAAGTTGGCCCAACCTTGGCTATACATGTACATATGTCCTAAACAAACCAAAACAAGTAGAGAGGTCCACCGAGCTACCCTCATACGGAGATAGCTATAGGGGTAGACGATCCGGGGCCCCCGGTCTAGGGTTTCGCCGGAGGAAGACCACCGGAGGGTCGGAATCACATGAAAACTTGCATGTGCCCCTAGGATATGTGTGTGAGATTGGTGCAAGGTTGTTAGGTGCCATGTGTAGGCCCCATGTGTGACCCCTTCCCGGACATGCGTTAACACTTAGTAAAATCCTGGATCTGTACGTGGAAAGTCCCGCCGCGTCACAACCGGGGCCTAGAATGTGGCAAAGTTGGCCCAACCTTGGCTCTCCATGTACATATGTCCTAAACAAACCAAAACAAGTAGAGAGGTCCATCAGGCTACCCTCGTACGGAGAAAGCTATAGGGGTAGATGATCCGGGGCCCCCGGTCTAGGGTTTCGCCGGAGGAAGACCGTCGGAGCATCGAAATCACATGAAAACTTGCATGTGCCCCTAGGATATGTGTGTGAGAGTTGTGCAAGGTTTTTAGGTGCCATGTGTAGGCCCCATGTGTGACCCCCTTCCCGGACATGCGTTAACACTTAGTAAAATCCTGGATCTATACGTGGAAAGTCCCGCCGCGTCACAACCGGGGCCTAGAATGTGGAAAAGTCGGCCCAACCTTAGCTCTAGATGTACATATGTCCTAAACGAACTAAAACAAGTAGAGAGGTCCACCGGGCTACCCTCGTATGGAGATAGCTATAGGGGTAGACGATCCGGGGGCCCCAGTCTAGGGTTTCACCGGAGGAAGACCGCCGGAGCGTCGAAATCACATGAAAACTTGAATGTGCCCCTAGGATATGTGTGTGAGAGTGGTGCAAGGTTATTAGGTGCTATGTGTAGGCCCCATGTGTGCCCACCTTCCCGGACATGTGTCAACACTTAGTAAAATCCTGGATCTGTACGTGCAAAGTCCCGCCGCGTCACAACCGGGGCCTAGAATGTGGCAAAGTTGGCCCAACCTTTGCTCTCCATGTACATATGTCCTAAACAAACCAAAACAAGTAGAGAGGTCCATCAGGCTACCCTCGTACGGAGAAAGCCATAGGGGTAGACGATCCGGGGCCCCCGGTCTAGGGTTTCGCCGGAGGAAGACCGCCGGAGCGTCGAAATCACATGAAAACTTGCATGTGCCCCTAGGATATGTGTGTGAGAGTGGTGCAAGGTTTTTAGGTGCCATGTGTAGGCCCCATGTGTGACCCCCTTCCCGGACATGCGTTAACACTTAGTAAAATCATGGATCTGTACGTGGAAAGTCTCGCCGCGTCACAACCGAGGCCTAGAATGTGGCAAAGTTGGCCCAACCTTGGCTCTACATGTACATATGTCCTAAACAAACCAAAACAAGTAGAGAGCTCCACCGGGCTACCCTCGTACGAAGAAAGCTATAGGGGTAGACGATCCGGGGCCCCCGGTCTAGGGTTTCGCCGGAGGAAGACCGCCGGAGCGTCGAAATCAAATGAAAACTTGCATGTGCCCCTAGGATATGTGTGTGAGAGTGGTGCAAGGTTGTTAGGTGCCATGTGTAGGCCCCATGTGTGACCCCCTTCCCGGACATGCGTTAACACTTAGTAAAATCCTGGATCTGTACATGGAAAGTCCCGTCGCGTCACAACCGGGGCCTAGAATGTGGCAAAGTTTTCCCAACCTTGGATCTACATGTACATATGTCCTAAACAAACCAAAACAAATAGAGAGGTCCATCGGGCTACCCTCGTACGGAGAAAGCTATAGCGGTAGACGATCCGGGGCCCACGGTCTAGGGTTTCGCTGGAGGAAGACCACTTGAGCGTCGGAATCACATGAAAACTTGCATGTGCCCCTAGGATATGTGTGTGAGAGTGGTACAAGGTTGTTAGGTGCCATTTGTAGGCCCCATGTGTGACCCCCTTCCCGGACATGCGTTAACACTTAGTAAAATCCTGGATTTGTACGTGGAAAGTCCCGCCGCGTCACAAACGGGGCCTAAATGTGGAAAAGTTGGCCCAACCTTGGATATACATGTACATATGTCCTGAACAAACCAAAACAAGTAGAGAGGTCCACTAGGCTACCCTTGTACGGAGATAGCTATAGGGGTAGACGATACGGGGCCACCGGTCTAGGGTTTCGCCGGAGGAAGACCACCGGAGCGTCAGAATCACATGAAAACTTGCATGTGCCCTGAGGATATGTGTGTGAGAGTGGTACAAGGTTGTTAGGTGCCATGTGTAGGCCCCATGTGTGACCCCCTTCCTGGACATGCGTTAACACTTAGTAAAATCCTGGATCTGTACGTGGAAAGTCCCGCCGCGTCACAACCGGGGCCTAGAATGTGGCAAAGTTGACCCAACCTTGGCTCTACATGTACATATGTCCTAAACAAACCAAAACAAGTAGAGAGGTCCACCGGGCTACCCTCATACGGAGATAGCTATAGGGGTAGACGATCCGGGGCCCCCGGTCTAGGGTTTCGCCGGAGGAAGACCACTGGAGCGTCGGAATCACATGAAAACTTGCATGTTCCCCTAGGATATGTGTGTGAGAGTGGTGCAAGGTTGTTATGTGCCATGTGTAGGCCCCATGTGTGACCCCCTTCCCATACATGCGTTAACACTTAGTAAAATCCTGGATCTGTACGTGGAAAGTCCCGCCGCGTCACAACCGGGGCCTAAATGTGGCAAAGTTGGCCCAACCTTGGATATACATGTACATATGTCCTAAACAAACCAAAACAAGTAGATATGTCCACTGGGCTACCCTTGTACGGAGATAGCTATAGGGGTAGATAATACGGGGACACCGGTCTAGGGTTTCGCCGGAGGAAGACCACCGGAGCATCAGAATCACATGAAAACTTGCATGTGCCCCTAGGATATGTGTGTGAGAGTGGTGCAAGGTTGGTAGGTGCCATGTGTAGGCCCCATGTGTGACCCCCTTCCCGGACATGCGTTAACACTTAGTAAAATCCTGGATCTGTACGTGGAAAGTCCCGCCGTGTCACAACCGAGGCCTAGAATGTGGCAAAGTCAGCCCAACCTTAGCTCTAGATGTACATATGTCCTAAACGAACCAAAACAAGTAGAGAGGTCCACCGGCTACCCTCGTACGGAGATAGCTATATGGGTAGACGATCCGGGGGCCCCGGTCTAGGGTTTCGCCGGAGGAAGACCGTCGGTGCGTTGAAATCACATGAGAACTTGAATGTGCCCCTAGGATATGTGTGTGAGAGTGGTGCAAGGTTATTAGGTGCCATGTGTAGGCCCCATGTGTGACCCCCTTCCCGGACATGCTTTAACACTTAGTAAAATCATGGATCTGTACGTGGAAAGTCCCGCCGCGTCACAACCGGGGCCTAGAATGTCGCAAAGTTGCTCTCCATGTACATATGTCCTAAACAAACCAAAACAAGTAGAGAGGTCCACCGGGGTACCCTCATACGGAGATATCTATAGGGGTAGACGATCCGGGGGCCCCGGTCTAGTGTTTCGCCGAAGGAAGACCACCGGAGCGTCGCAATCACATGAAAACTTGAAAGTGCCCCTAGGATATGTGTGTGAGATTGGTGCAAGGTTTTTAGGTGGCATGTGTAGGCCCCATGTGTGACCCCCTTCTCGGACATGTATTAACACTTAGTAAAATCCTGGATCTGTACGTGGAAAGTCCCGCCGCATCACAACCGGGGCCTAGAATGTGGCAAAGTTGGCCCAACCTTGGATCTCCATGTACATATGTCCTAAACAAACTAAAACAAGTAGAGATGTCCACCGGGCTACCCTCGTACGAAGAAAGCTATAGGGGTAGACGATCCGGGGCCCCCGGTCTAGGGTTTCGCCGGAGGAAGACCGCCGGAGCGTCGAAATCACATGAAAACTTGAATGTGCCCCTAGGATATGTGTGTGAGAGTGGTGCAAGGTTCTTAGGTGCCATGTGTTGGCCCCATGTGTGCCCCCCTTCCCGGACATGCGTTAACACTTAGTAAAATCCTGGATCTGTACGTGGAAAGTCCCGCCGCGTCACAACCGGGGCCTAGAATGTGGGAAAGTTGGCCCAACCTTGGCTCTCCATGTACATATGTCCTAAACAAGCCAAAACAAGTAGAGAGGGGTCCACCGGGCTACCCTCGTACGGAGATAGCTATTGGGGTAGACGATCCGGGAACCCCGGTCTAGGGTTTCGCCGGAGGAAGACCGTCGGAGCGTCCAAATCACCTGAAAACTTGCATGTGCCCATAGGATATGTGTGTGAGAGTGGTGAAAGGTTGTTAGGTGCCGTCTGTAGGCCCCATGTGTGACCCCCTTCCCAGACATGCGTTAACACTTAGTAAAATCCTGGATCTATACGTGGAATGTCTCGCCGCGTCACAACCGGGGCCTAGAATGTGGCAAAGTTGGGCCAACCTTGGCTCTACATGTACATATGTCCTAAACAAACCAAAACAAGTAGAGAGGTCCACCGGGCTACCCTCGTACGGAGATAGCTATAGGGGTAGACTATCCGGGGCCCCCGGTCTAGAGTTTCGCCGGAGGAAGACCGCCGGAGCGTTGAAATCACATGAAAACTTGAATGTGCCCCTAGGATATGTGTGTGAGAGTGGTCAGAGGTTGTTAGGTGCCATGTGTAGGCCCCATGTGTGACCCCCTTCCCGGACATGCGTTAACACTTAGTAAAATCCTGGATCTGTACGTGGAAAGTCCCGCCGCGTCACAACCGGGGCCTAGAATGTGGAAAAGTTGGCCCAACCTTGGCTCTACATGTACATATGTCCTAAACAAACCAAAACATGTAGAGAGGTCCATTAGCCTACCCTCGTACGGAGAAAGCTATAGGGGTAGACGATCCGGGGGCCCGATCTAGGGTTTCACCGAAGGAAGACCGCCGGAGCATCGAAATCACATGAAAACTTGCATGTGCCCCTAGGATATGTGTGTGAGAGTGGTTAAAGGTTGTTAGGTGCCATGTGTAGGCCCCATGTGTGACCCCCTTCCTGGACATGCGTTAACACTTAGTAAAATCCTGGATCTGTACGTGGAAAGTCTCGCCGCGTCACAACCGGTGCCTAGAATGTGGCAAAGTTGGGCAAACCTTGGATCTACATGTACATATGTCCTAAACAAACCAAAACAAGTAGAGAGGTCCACCGGGTTACCCTCGTACGAACATAGCTATAGGGGTAGACGATCCAGGGCCCCCGGTCTAGGGTTTCGTCGGAGGAAGACCGCCGGAGCGTCGAAATCACATGAAAACTTGTATGTGCCCCTAGGATATGTGTGTGAGAGTGGTGCAAGGTTGTTAGGTGCCATGTGTAGGCCCCATGTGTGACCCCCTTCCCGGACATGCGTTAACACTTAGTAAAATCCTAGATCTGTACGTGGAAAGTCCCGCCGCGTCACAACCGGGGCCTAGAATGTGGCAAAGTTGGCCCAACCTTGGCTATCCATGTACATATGTCCTAAACAAACCAAAACAAGTAGAGAGGTCAATCAGGCTACCCTCGTACGGAGAAAGCTATAGGGGTAGACGATCCGGCGCCCCGGTCTAGGGTTTCGCCGGAGGAAGACCGCCAGAGCGTCGAAATCACATGAAAACTTGCATGTGCCCCTAGGATATGTGTGTGAGAGTGGTGCAAGGTTGTTAGGTGCCATGTGTAGGCCCCATGTGTGACCCCCTTCCCGGACATGCGCTAACACTTAGTAAAATCATGGATCTATACGTGGAAAGTCCCGCCGCGTCACAACCGGGGCCTAGAATGTGGCAAAGTTGGCCCAACCTTGGCTCTACATGTACATATGTCCTAAACAAACCAAAACAAGTAGAGAGGTCTACCGGGCTACCCTCGTATGGACATAGCTATTGGGGTAGACGACCCGGGACCCCCGGTCTAGAGTTTCGCCGGAGCGTCGAAATCACATGAAAACTTGCATGTGCCCCTAGGGTATGTGTGTGAGAGTGGTGCCAGGTTGTTAGGTGCCATGTGTAGGCCCCATGTGTGACCCCCTTCCCGGAGATGCGTTAACACTTAGTAAAATCCTAGATCTGTACGTGGAAAGTCCCGCCGCGTGACAACCGGGGCCTAGAATGTGGCAAAGTTGGCCCAACCTTGGCTCTCCATGTACATATGTCCTAAACAAACCAAAACAAGTAGAGAGGTCAATCAGGCTACCCTCGTACGGAGAAAGCTATAGGGGTAGACGATGCGGGGCCCCCGGTCTAGGGTTTCGCCGGAGGAAGACCGCCGGAGCGTCGAAATCACATGAAAACTTGCATGTGCCCCTAGGATATGTGTGTGAGAGTGGTGCAAGGTTGTTAGGTGCCATGTGTAGGCCCCATGTGTGACCCCCTTCCCAGACATGCGTTAACACTTAGTAAAATCATGGCTCTGTATGTGGAAAGTCCCGCCGCGTCACAACCGGGGCCTAGAATGTGGCAAAGTTGGCCCAACCTTGGATCTACTGTAAATATGTCCTAAGCAAACCAAAACAAGTAGAGAGGTCCACCGGGCTACCCTCGTACGGAGATAGCTATAGGGGTAGACGATCCGGGGGCCCCGGTCTAGGGTTTCGCCGGAGGAAGACCGCCGGAGCGTCGAAATCACATGAAAAATTGAATGTGCCCCTAGGATATGTGTGTGAGAGTGGTGCAAGGTTATTAGGTGCTATGTGTAGGCCCCATGTGTGCCCACCTTCCCGGACATGTGTTAACACTTAGTAAAATCCTGGATCTATACGTGCAAAGTCCCGCCGCGGCACAACCGGGGCCTAGAATGTGGCAAAGTTGGCCCAACCTTGGCTCTTCATGTACATATGTCCTAAGCAAACCAAAACAAGTAGAGAGGTCCATCAGGCTACCCTCGTACGGAGAAATCTATAGGGGTAGACGATCCGGGGCCCCCGGTCTAGGGTTTCGCCGGAGGAAGACCGTCGGAGCATCGAAATCACATGAAAACTTGCATGTGCCCCTAGGATATGTGTGTGAGAGTGGTGCAAGGTTGTTAGGTGCCATGTGGAGGCCCCATGTGTGACCCCCTCCCGGACATGCGTTAACACTTAGTAAAATCCTGGATCTATACGTGGAAAGTCCCGCCGCGTCACAACCGGGGCCTAGAATGTGGAAAAGTCGGCCCAACCTTAGCTCTAGATGTACATATGTCCTAAACGAACCAAAACAAGTAGAGAGGTCCACCGGCTACCCTCGTACGGAGATAGCTATAGGGGTAGACGATCCGGGGGCCCCGGTCTAGGGTTTCGCCGGAGGAAGACCGCCGGAGCGTCGAAATCACATGAGAACTTGAATGTGCCCCTAGGATATGTGTGTGAGAGTGGTGCAAGGTTATTAGGTGCCATGTGTAGGCCCCATGTGTTCCCCCTTCCCGGACATGCGTTAACACTTAGTAAAGTCCTGGATCTATACGTGGAAAGTCCCGCCGCGTCACAACCGGGGCCTAGAATGTGGCAAAGTTGGCCCAACCTTGGCTCTCCATGTACATATGTCCTAAACAAACCAAAACAAGTAGAGAGGTCCATCAGGCTACCCTCGTACGGAGAAAGCTATAGGGGTAGACGATCCGGGGCCCCCGGTCTAGGGTTTCGCCGGAGGAAGACCGTCGGATCGTCGAAATCACATGAAAACTTGCATGTGCCCCTAGGATATGTGTGTGAGAGTGGTTCAAGGTTGTTAGGTGCCATGTGTAGGCCCCATGTGTGACCCCCTTCTCGGACATGCGTTAACACTTAGTAAAATAATGGATCTGTACGTGGAAAGTCCCGCCGTGTCACAACCGGGGCCTAGAATGTGGCAAAGTTGGACCAACCTTGGCTCTACATGTACATATGTCCTAAACAAACCAAAACAAGTAGAGAGGTCCACCGGGCTACCCTCATACGGAGATAGCTATAGGGGTAGACGATCCGGGGCCCCCGGTCTAGGGTTTCGCCGGAGGAAGACCACCGGAGCGTCGGAATCACATGAAAACTTGCATGTTCCCCTAGGATATGTGTGTGAGAGTGGTGCAAGGTTGTTAGGTGCCATGTGTAGGCCCCATGTGTGACCCCCTTCCCGGACATGCGTTAACACTTAGTAAAATCCTGGATCTATACGTGGAAAATCCCGCCGCGTCACAACCGGGGCCTAGAATGTGGCAAAGTCGGCCCAACCATAACTCTAGATGTACATATGTCCAAAACGAACTAAAACAAGTAGAGAGGTCCACCGGGCTACCCTCGTACGGAGATAGCTATAGGGGTAGACGATCCGGGGGCCCCGGTGTAGGGTTTCGCCGGAGGAAGACCGCCGGAGCGTCGAAATCACATGAAAACTTGAATGTGCCCCTAGGATATGTGTGTGAGAGTGGTGCAAGGTTATTAGGTGCTATGTGTAGGCCCCTTTGTGTGCCCACCTTCCCGGACATGTGTTAACACTTAGTAAAATCCTGGATCTGTACGTGCAAAGTCCCGCCGCGTGACAACCGGGGCCTAGAATGTGGCAAAGTTGGCCCAACCTTGGCTCTCCATGTACATATGTCCTAAACAAACCAAAAAAAGTAGAGAGGTCCATCAGGCTACCCTCGTACGGAGAAAGCTATAGGGGTAGACGATCCGGGGCCCCCGGTCTAGGGTTTCGCCGGAGGAAGACCGCCGGAGCGTCGAAATCACATGAAAACTTGCATGTGCCCCTAGGATATGTCTGTGAGAGTGGTGCAAGTTTGTTAGGTGCCATGTGTAGGCCCCATGTGTGACCCCCTTCCCGGACATGCGTTAACACTTAGTAAAATGATGGATATGTACGTGGAAAGTCCCGCCGCGTCACAACCGGGGCCTAGAATGTGGCAAAGTTGGCCCAACCTTGGCTCTACATGTACATATGTCCTAAACAAACCAAAACAAGTAGAGAGATCCGCCGGGCTACCCTCGTACGAAGAAAGCTATAGGGGTAGACGATCCGGGGCCCCCGGTCTAGTGTTTCGCTGGAGGAAGACCGCCGGAGCGTCGAAATCACATGAAAACTTGCATGTGCCCCTAGGATATGTGTGTGAGAGTGGTGCAAGGTTGTTAGGTGCCATGTGTAGGCCCCATGTGTGACCCCCTTCCCGGACATGCGTTAACACTTAGTAAAATCCTGGATCTATACGTGGAAAGTCCCGCCGCGTCACAACCAGGGCCTAGAATGTGGCAAAGTCGGCCCAACCATAGCTCTAGATGTACATATGTCCGAAACGAACTAAAACAAGTAGAGAGGTCCACCGGGCTACCCTCGTACGGAGATAGCTATAGGGGTAGACGATCCGGGGGCCCCGGTGTAGGGTTTCGCCGGAGGAAGACCGCCGGAGCGTCGAAATCACATGAAAACTTGCATGTGCCCCTAGGATATGTCTGTGAGAGTGGTGCAAGGTTGTTAGGTGCCATGTGTAGGCCCCATGTGTGACCCCCTTCCCGGACATGCGTTAACACTTAGTAAAATCTTGGATCTGTACGTGGAAAGTCCTGCCGCGTCACAACGAGGCCTAGAATGTGGAAAAGTTGGCCCAACCTTGGCTCTACATGTACATATGTCCTAAACAAACCAAAACAAGTAGAGAGGTCCATCAGGCTACCCTCGTACGGAGAAAGCTATAGGGGTAGACGATCCGGGGGCCCCGGTCTAGGGTTTCGCCGGAGGAAGATCGCCGGAGCGTCAAAATCACATGAAAACTTGCATGTGCCCCTAGGATATGTTTGTGAGAGTGGTGCAAGGTTGTTAGGTGCCATGTGTAGGCCTCATGTGTGACCCATTTCGCGGACATGCGTTAACACTTAGTAAAATCCTGGATCTGTACGTGGAAAGTCCTGCCGCGTCACAACGAGGCCTAGAATGTGGAAAAGTTGGCCCAACCTTGGCTCTACATGTACATATGTCCTAAACAAACCAAAACAAGTAGAGAGGTCCATCAGGCTACCCTCGTACGGAGAAAGCTATAGGGGTAGACGATCCGGGGGCCCCGGTCTAGGGTTTCGCCGGAGGAAGATCGCCGGAGCGTCAAAATCACATGAAAACTTGCATGTGCCCCTAGGATATGTGTGTGAGAGTGGTGCAAGGTTGTTAGGTGCCATGTGTAGGCCTCATGTGTGACCCATTTCGCGGACATGCGTTAACACTTAGTAAAATCCTGGATCTGTACGTGGAAAGTCCTGCCGCGTCACAACGGGGGCCTAGAATGTGGCAAAGTTGGCCCAACCTTGCCTCTACATGTACATATGTCCTAAACAAACCAAAACAAGTAGAGAGGTCCACCGGGCTACCCTCGTACGAAGAAAGCTATAGGGGTAGACGATCCGGGGCCCCCGGTCTAGTGTTTCGCCGGAGGAAGACCGCCGGAGCGTCGAAATCACATGAAAACTTGCATGTGCCCCTAGGATATGTGTGTGAGAGTGGTGCAAGGTTGTTAGGTGCCATGTGTAGGCACCATGTGTGACCCCCTTCCCGGACATGCGTTAACACTTAGTAAAATCCTGGATCTGTACGTGGAAAGTCCCATCGCATCACATCCGGGGCCTAGAATGTGGCAAAGTTGGCCCAACCTTGGATCTACATGTACATATGTCCTAAACAAACCAAAACAAGTAGAGAGGTCCACCGGGCTACCCTCGTACGGAGAAAGCTATAGCGGTAGACGATCCGGGGCCCCGGTCTAGGGTTTCGCCGGAGGAAGACCACTGGAGCGTCGGAATCACATGAAAACTTGCATGTGCCCCTAGGATATGTGTGTGAGAGTGGTGCAAGGTTTTTAGGTGCCATTTGTAGGCCCCATGTGTGACCCCCTTCCCGGACATGCGTTAACACTTAGTAAAATCCTGGATCTGTACGTGGAAAGTCCCGCCGCGTCACAACCATGGCCTAAATGTGGCAAAGTCGGCCCAACCTTGGATATACATGTACATATGTCCTAAACAAACCAAAACAAGTAGAGACATCCACTGGGCTACCCTTGTACGGAGATAGCTATAGGAATAGACGATACGGGGCCACCGGTCTAAGGTTTCGCCGGAGTAAGACCACCGGAGCGTCAGAATCACATGAAAACTTGCATGTGACCCTAGGATATGTGTGTGAGAGTGGTGCAAGGTTGTTAGGTGCCATGTGTAGGCCCCATGTGTGACCCCCTTCCCGGACATGCGTTAACACTTAGTAAAATCCTGGATCTGTACGTGGAAAGTCCCGCCGCGTCACAATCGGGGCCTAGAATGTGGCAAAGTTGGCCCAACCTTGGATATACTGTACATATGTCCTAAGCAAACCAAAACAAGTAGAGAGGTCCACTGGGCTACCCTTGTACAGAGATAGCTATAGGGGTAGACGATCCGGGGCCACCGGTCTAGGGTTTCGCCGGAGGAAGATCACCGGAGCGTCGGAATCACTTGAAAACTTGCATGTGCCCCTAGGATATGTGTGTGAGAGTGGTGCAAGGTTGTTAGGTGCCATGTGTAGGCCCCATGTGTGACCCCCTTCCCGGACATGCGTTAACACTTAGTAAAATCCTGGATCTATACGTGGAAAGTCCCGCGGCGTCACAACCGGGGCCTAGAATGTGGCAAAGTCGGCCCAACCATAACTCTAGATGTACATATGTCCGAATCGAACTAAAACAAGTAGAGAGGTCCACCGGGCTACCCTCGTACGGAGATAGCTATAGGGGTAGACGATCCGGGGGCCCCGGTGTAGGGTTTCGCCGGAGGAAGACCGCCGGAGCGTCGAAATCACATGAAAACTTGAATGTGCCCCTAGGATATGTGTGTGAGAGTGGTGCAAGGTTATTAGGTGCTATGTGTAGGCCCCTTTGTGTGCCCACCTTCCCAGACATGTGTTAACACTTAGTAAAATCCTGGATCTGTACGTGCAAAGTCCCGCCGCGTCACAACCGGGGCCTAGAATGTGGCAAAGTTGGCTCTCCATGTACATATGTCCTAAACAAACCAAAAAAAGTAGAGAGGTCCATCAGGCTACCCTCGTACGGAGAAAGCTATAGGGGTAGACGATCCGGGGCCCCCGATCTAGGGTTTCGCCGGAGGAAGACCGCCGGAGCGTCGAAATCACATGAAAACTTGCATGTGCCCCTAGGATATGTCTGTGAGAGTGGTGCAAGTTTGTTAGGTGCCATGTGTAGGCCCCATGTGTGACCCCCTTCCCGGACATGCGTTAACACTTAGTAAAATGATGGATATGTACGTGGAAAGTCCCGCCGCGTCACAACCGGGGCCTAGAATGTGGCAAAGTTGGCCCAACCTTGGCTCTACATGTACATATGTCCTAAACAAACCAAAACAAGTAGAGAGGTCCACCGGGCTACCCTCGTACGAAGAAAGCTATAGGGGTAGACGATCCGGGGCCCCCGGTCTAGTGTTTCGCTGGAGGAAGACCGCCGGAGCGTCGAAATCACATGAAAACTTGCATGTGCCCCTAGGATATGTCTGTGAGAGTGGTGCAAGGTTGTTAGGTGCCATGTGTAGGCCCCATGTGTGACCCCCTTCCTGGACATGCGTTAACACTTAGTAAAATCCTGGATCTATACGTGGAAAGTCCCGCCGCGTCACAACCGGGGCCTAGAATGTGGAAAAGTCGGCCCAACCATAGATCTAGATGTACATATGTCCGAAACGAACTAAAACAAGTAGAGAGGTCCACCGGGCTACCCTCGTACGGAGATAGCTCTAGGGGTAGACGATCCGGGGGCCCCGGTGTAGGGTTTCGCCGGAGGAAGACCGCCGGAGTGTCGAAATCACATGAAAACTTTAATGTGCCCCTAGGATATGTGTGTGAGAGTGGTGCAAGGTTATTAGGTGCTATGTGTAGGCCCCTTTGTGTGCCCACCTTTCCGGACATGTGTTAACACTTAGTAAAATCCTGGACTGTACGTGCAAAGTCCCGCCGCGTCACAACCGGGGCCTAGAATGTGGCAAAGTTGGCCCAACCTTGGCTCTCCATGTACATATGTCCTAAACAAACCAAAAAAAGTAGAGAGGTCCATCAGGCTACCCTCGTACGGAGAAAGCTATAGGGGTAGACGATCCGGGGCCCCCGGTCTAGGGTTTCGCCGGAGGAAGACCGCCGGAGCGTCGAAATCACATGAAAACTTGCATGTGCCCCTAGGATATGTCTGTGAGAGTGGTGCAAGGTTGTTAGGTGCCATGTGTAGGCCCCATGTGTGACCCCCTTCCCGGACATGTGTTAACACTTAGTAAAATCCTGGATCTGTACGTGGAAAGTCCTGCCGCGTCACAACGAGGCCTAGAATGTGGAAAAGTTGGCCCAACCTTGGCTCTACATGTACATATGTCCTAAACAAACCAAAACAAGTAGAGAGGTCCATCAGGCTACCCTCGTACGGAGAAAGCTATAGGGGTAGACGATCCGGGGGCCCCGGTCTAGGGTTTCACCGGAGGAAGACCGCCGGAGCGTCAAAATCACATGAAAACTTGCATGTGCCCCTAGGATATGTGTGTGAGAGTGGTGCAAGGTTGTTAGGTGCCATGTGTAGGCCTCATGTGTGACCCCCTTCGCGGACATGCGTTAACACTTAGTAAAATCCTGGATCTGTACGTGGAAAGTCCCGCCGCGTCACAACCATGGCCTAAATGTGGCAAAGTCGGCCCAACCTTGGATATACATGTACATATGTCCTAAACAAACCAAAACAAGTAGAGACATCCACTGGGCTACCCTTGTACGGAGATAGCTATAGGAATAGACGATACGGGGCCACCGGTCTAAGGTTTCGCCGGAGTAAGACCACCGGAGCGTCAGAATCACATGAAAACTTGCATGTGACCCTAGGATATGTGTGTGAGAGTGGTGCAAGGTTGTTAGGTGCCATGTGTAGGCCCCATGTGTGACCCCCTTCCCGGACATGCGTTAACACTTAGTAAAATCCTGGATCTGTACGTGGAAAGTCCCGCCGCGTCACAATCGGGGCCTAGAATGTGGCAAAGTTGGCCCAACCTTGGATATACTGTACATATGTCCTAAGCAAACCAAAACAAGTAGAGAGGTCCACTGGGCTACCTTTGTACAGAGATAGCTATAGGGGTAGACGATCCGGGGCCACCGGTCTAGGGTTTCGCCGGAGGAAGATCACCGGAGCGTCGGAATCACTTGAAAACTTGCATGTGCCCCTAGGATATGTGTGTGAGAGTGGTGCAAGGTTGTTAGGTGCCATGTGTAGGCCCCATGTGTGACCCCCTTCCCGGACATGCGTTAACACTTAGTAAAATCCTGGATCTATACGTGGAAAGTCCCGCGGCGTCACAACCGGGGCCTAGAATGTGGCAAAGTCGGCCCAACCATAACTCTAGATGTACATATGTCCGAATCGAACTAAAACAAGTAGAGAGGTCCACCGGGCTACCCTCGTACGGAGATAGCTATAGGGGTAGACGATCCGGGGGCCCCGGTGTAGGGTTTCGCCGGAGGAAGACCGCCGGAGCGTCGAAATCACATGAAAACTTGAATGTGCCCCTAGGATATGTGTGTGAGAGTGGTGCAAGGTTATTAGGTGCTATGTGTAGGCCCCTTTGTGTGCCCACCTTCCCAGACATGTGTTAACACTTAGTAAAATCCTGGATCTGTACGTGCAAAGTCCCGCCGCGTCACAACCGGGGCCTAGAATGTGGCAAAGTTGGCTCTCCATGTACATATGTCCTAAACAAACCAAAAAAAGTAGAGAGGTCCATCAGGCTACCCTCGTACGGAGAAAGCTATAGGGGTAGACGATCCGGGGCCCCCGATCTAGGGTTTCGCCGGAGGAAGACCGCCGGAGCGTCGAAATCACATGAAAACTTGCATGTGCCCCTAGGATATGTCTGTGAGAGTGGTGCAAGTTTGTTAGGTGCCATGTGTAGGCCCCATGTGTGACCCCCTTCCCGGACATGCGTTAACACTTAGTAAAATGATGGATATGTACGTGGAAAGTCCCGCCGCGTCACAACCGGGGCCTAGAATGTGGCAAAGTTGGCCCAACCTTGGCTCTACATGTACATATGTCCTAAACAAACCAAAACAAGTAGAGAGGTCCACCGGGCTACCCTCGTACGAAGAAAGCTATAGGGGTAGACGATCCGGGGCCCCCGGTCTAGTGTTTCGCTGGAGGAAGACCGCCGGAGCGTCGAAATCACATGAAAACTTGCATGTGCCCCTAGGATATGTCTGTGAGAGTGGTGCAAGGTTGTTAGGTGCCATGTGTAGGCCCCATGTGTGACCCCCTTCCTGGACATGCGTTAACACTTAGTAAAATCCTGGATCTATACGTGGAAAGTCCCGCCGCGTCACAACCGGGGCCTAGAATGTGGAAAAGTCGGCCCAACCATAGATCTAGATGTACATATGTCCGAAACGAACTAAAACAAGTAGAGAGGTCCACCGGGCTACCCTCGTACGGAGATAGCTCTAGGGGTAGACGATCCGGGGGCCCCGGTGTAGGGTTTCGCCGGAGGAAGACCGCCGGAGTGTCGAAATCACATGAAAACTTTAATGTGCCCCTAGGATATGTGTGTGAGAGTGGTGCAAGGTTATTAGGTGCTATGTGTAGGCCCCTTTGTGTGCCCACCTTTCCGGACATGTGTTAACACTTAGTAAAATCCTGGACTGTACGTGCAAAGTCCCGCCGCGTCACAACCGGGGCCTAGAATGTGGCAAAGTTGGCCCAACCTTGGCTCTCCATGTACATATGTCCTAAACAAACCAAAAAAAGTAGAGAGGTCCATCAGGCTACCCTCGTACGGAGAAAGCTATAGGGGTAGACGATCCGGGGCCCCCGGTCTAGGGTTTCGCCGGAGGAAGACCGCCGGAGCGTCGAAATCACATGAAAACTTGCATGTGCCCCTAGGATATGTCTGTGAGAGTGGTGCAAGGTTGTTAGGTGCCATGTGTAGGCCCCATGTGTGACCCCCTTCCCGGACATGTGTTAACACTTAGTAAAATCCTGGATCTGTACGTGGAAAGTCCTGCCGCGTCACAACGAGGCCTAGAATGTGGAAAAGTTGGCCCAACCTTGGCTCTACATGTACATATGTCCTAAACAAACCAAAACAAGTAGAGAGGTCCATCAGGCTACCCTCGTACGGAGAAAGCTATAGGGGTAGACGATCCGGGGGCCCCGGTCTAGGGTTTCACCGGAGGAAGACCGCCGGAGCGTCAAAATCACATGAAAACTTGCATGTGCCCCTAGGATATGTGTGTGAGAGTG
This sequence comes from Avena sativa, assembly GCA_916181665.1. Lineage (NCBI taxonomy): Eukaryota > Viridiplantae > Streptophyta > Magnoliopsida > Poales > Poaceae > Avena > Avena sativa. The sequence goes on from OV702286.1 coordinate 197,425,838, forward strand.
GTGCAAGGTTGTTAGGTGCCATGTGTAGGCCTCATGTGTGACCCCCTTCGCGGACATGCGTTAACACTTAGTAAAATCCTGGATCTGTACGTGGAAAGTCCTGCCGCGTCACAACGGGGGCCTAGAATGTGGCAAAGTTGGCCCAACCTTGGCTCTACATGTACATATGTCCTAAACAAACCAAAACAAGTAGAGAGGTCCACCGGGCTACCCTCGTACGAAGAAAGCTATAGGGGTAGACGATCCGGGGCCCCCGGTCTAGTGTTTCGCCGGAGGAAGACCGCCAGAGCGTCGAAATCACATGAAAACTTGCATGTGCCCCTAGGATATGTGTGTGAGAGTGGTGCAAGGTTGTTAGGTGCCATGTGTAGGCCCCATGTGTGACCCCCTTCCCGGACATGCGTTAACACTTTGTAAAATCCTGGATCTGTACGTGGAAAGTCCCATCGCATCACAACCGGGGCCTAGAATGTGGCAAAGTTGGCCCAACCTTGGATCTACATGTACATATGTCCTAAACAAACCAAAACAAGTAGAGAGGTCCACCGGGATACCCTCGTACGGAGAAAGCTATAGCGGTAGACGATCCGGGGCCCCAGTCTAGGGTTTCGCCGGAGGAAGACCACTGGAGCGTCGGAATCACATGAAAACTTGCATGTGCCCCTAGGATATGTGTGTGAGAGTGGTGCAAGGTTGTTAGGTGCCATTTGTAGGCCCCATGTGTGACCCCCTTCCCGGACATGCGTTAACACTTAGTAAAATCCTGGATCTGTACGTGGAAAGTCCCGCCGCGTCACAACCGTGGCCTAAATGTGGCAAAGTCGGCCCAACCTTGGATATACATGTACATATGTCCTAAACAAACCAAAACAAGTAGAGACATCCACTGGGCTACCTTTGTACGGAGATAGCTATAGGGGTAGACGATACGGGGCCACCGGTCTAAGGTTTTGCCGGAGTAAGACCACCGGAGCGTCAGAATCACATGAAAACTTGCATGTGACCCTAGGATATGTGTGTGAGAGTGGTGCAAGGTTGTTAGGTGCCATGTGTAGGCCCCATGTGTGACCCCCTTCCCGGACATGCGTTAACACTTAGTAAAATCCTGGATCTGTACGTGGAAAGTCCCGCCGCGTCACAACCGGGGCCTAGAATGTGGTAAAGTTGGCCCAACCTTGGATATACTGTACATATGTCCTAAGCAAACCAAAACAAGTAGAGAGGTCCACTGGGCTACCCTTGTACGGAGATAGCTATAGGGGTAGACGATCCGGGGCCACCGGTCTAGGGTTTCGCCGGAGGAAGATCACCGGAGCGTCGGAATCACTTGAAAACTTGCATGTGCCCCTAGGATATGTGTGTGAGAGTGGTGCAAGGTTGTTAGGTGCCATGTGTAGGCCCCATGTGTGACCCCCTCCCGGACATGCGTTAACACTTAGTAAAATCCTGGATCTATACGTGGAAAGTCCCGCCGCATCACAACCGGGGGCTAGAATGTGGAAAAGTCGGCCCAACCTTAGCTCTAGATGTACATATGTCCCACGAACCAAAACAAGTAGAGAGGTCCACCGGCTACCCTCGTACGGAGATAGCTATAGGGGTAGACGATCTGGGGGGCCGGTCTAGGGTTTCGCCGGAGGAAGACCGCCGGAGCGTCGAAATCACATGAGAACTTGAATGTGCCCCTAGGATATGTGTGTGAGAGTGGTGCAAGGTTATTAGGTGCCATGTGTAGGCCCCATGTGTGCCCCCCTTCCCGGACATGCGTTAACACTTAGTAAAATCCTAGATCTGTACATGGAAAGTCCCGCCGCGTCACAACCGGGGCCTAGAATGTGGCAAAGTTGGCCCAACCTTGGCTCTCCATGTACATATGTCCTAAACAAACCAAAACAAGTAGAGAGGTCCACCGGGCTACCCTCGTACGGAGAAAGCTATAGGGGTAGACGATATGGGGCCCCCGGTCTAGGGTTTCGCCGGAGGAAGACCGTCGGATCATAGAAATCACATGAAAACTTGCATGTGCCCCTAGGATATGTGTGTGAGAGTGGTTCAAGGTTGTTAGGTGCCATGTGTAGGCCCCATGTGTGACCCCCTTCTCGGACATGCGTTAACACTTAGTAAAATAATGGATCTGTACGTGGAAAGTCCCGTCGTGTCACAACCGGGGCCTAGAATGTGGCAAAGTTGGCCCAACCTTGGCTCTACATGTACATATGTCTTAAACAAACCAAAACAAGTAGAGAGGTCCACCGGGCTACCCTCATACGGAGATAGCAATAGGGGTAGACGATCCGGGGCCCCCGGTCTAGGGTTTCGCCGGAGGAAGACCACCGGAGTGTCGGAATCACATGAAAACTTGCATGTTCCCCTAGGATATGTGTGTGAGAGTGGTGCAAGGTTGTTAGGTGCCATGTGTAGGCCCCATGTGTGACCCCCTTCCCGGACATGCGTTAACACTTACTAAAATCCTGGATCTGTACGTGGAAAGTCTCGCCGCGTCACAACCGGGGCCTAGAATGTGGCAAAGTTGGCCCAACCTTGGATCTACTGTACATATGTCCTAAGCAAACCAAAACAAGTAGAGAGGTCCACTGGGCTACCCTTGTACGGTGATAGCTATAGGGGTAGACGATCCGGGGCCACCGGTCTAGGGTTTCGCTGGAGGAAGATCACCGGAGCGTCGGAATCACATGAAAACTTGCATGTGCCCCTAGGATATGTGTGTGAGAGTGGTGCAAGGTTGTTAGGTGCCATGTGTAGGCACCATGTGTGACCCCCTTCCCGGACATGCGTTAACACTTAGTAAAATCCTGGATCTATACGTGGAAAGTCCCGCCGCGTCACAACCGGGGCCTAGAATGTGGAAAAGTCGGCCCAACCTTAGCTCTAGATGTACATATGTCCTAAACGAACTAAAACAAGTAGAGAGGTCCACCGGGCTACCCTCGTATGGAGATAGCTATAGGGGTAGACAATCCGGGGGCCCCAGTCTAGGCTTTCACCGGAGGAAGACCGCCGGAGCGTCGAAATCACATGAAAACTTGAATGTGCCCCTAGGATATGTGTGTGAGAGTGGTGCAAGGTTATTAGGTGCTATGTGTAGGCCCCATGTGTGCCCACCTTCCCGGACATGTGTCAACACTTAGTAAAATCCTGGATCTGTACGTGCAAAGTCCCGCCGCGTCACAACCGGGGCCTAGAATGTGGCAAAGTTGGCCCAACCTTGGCTCTACATGTACATATGTCCTAAACAAACCAAAACAAGTAGAGAGGTCCATCAGGCTACCCTTGTACGGAGAAAGCCATAGGGGTAGACGATCCAGGGCCCCCGGTCTAGGGTTTCGCCGGAGGAAGACCGCCGGAGCGTCGAAATCACATGCAAACTTGCATGTGCCCCTAGGATATGTGTGTGAGAGTGGTGCATGGTTTTTAGGTGCCATGTGTAGGCCCCATGTGTGACCCCCTTCCCGGACATGCGTTAACACTTAGTAAAATGATGGATATGTACGTGGAAAGTCCCGCCGCGTCACAACCGGGGCCTAGAATGTGGCAAAGTTGGCCCAACCTTGGCTCTACATGTACATATGTCCTAAACAAACCAAAACAAGTAGAGAGGTCCACCGGGCTACCCTCGTACGAAGAAAGCTATAGGGGTAGACGATCCGGGGCCCCCGGTCTAGTGTTTCGCTGGAGGAAGACCGCCGGAGCGTCGAAATCACATGAAAACTTGCATGTGCCCCTAGGATATGTCTGTGAGAGTGGTGCAAGGTTGTTAGGTGCCATGTGTAGGCCCCATGTGTGACCCCCTTCCCGGACATGCGTTAACACTTAGTAAAATCCTGGATCTATACGTGGAAAGTCCCGCCGCGTCACAACCGGGGCCTAGAATGTGGCAAAGTCGGCCCAACCATAGATCTAGATGTACATATGTCCGAAACGAACTAAAACAAGTAGAGAGGTCCACCGGGCTACCCTCGTACGGAGATAGCTCTAGGGGTAGACGATCCGGGGGCCCCGGTGTAGGGTTTCGCCGGAGGAAGACCGCCGGAGTGTCGAAATCACATGAAAACTTTAATGTGCCCCTAGGATATGTGTGTGAGAGTGGTGCAAGGTTATTAGGTGCTATGTGTAGGCCCCTTTGTGTGCCCACCTTTCCGGACATGTGTTAACACTTAGTAAAATCCTGGACTGTACGTGCAAAGTCCCGCCGCGTCACAACCGGGGCCTAGAATGTGGCAAAGTTGGCCCAACCTTGGCTCTCCATGTACATATGTCCTAAACAAACCAAAAAAAGTAGAGAGGTCCATCAGGCTACCCTCGTACGGAGAAAGCTATAGGGGTAGACGATCCGGGGCCCCCGGTCTAGGGTTTCGCCGGAGGAAGACCGCCGGAGCGTCGAAATCACATGAAAACTTGCATGTGCCCCTAGGATATGTCTGTGAGAGTGGTGCAAGGTTGTTAGGTGCCATGTGTAGGCCCCATGTGTGACCCCCTTCCCGGACATGTGTTAACACTTAGTAAAATCCTGGATCTGTACGTGGAAAGTCCTGCCGCGTCACAACGAGGCCTAGAATGTGGAAAAGTTGGCCCAACCTTGGCTCTACATGTACATATGTCCTAAACAAACCAAAACAAGTAGAGAGGTCCATCAGGCTACCCTCGTACGGAGAAAGCTATAGGGGTAGACGATCCGGGGGCCCCGGTCTAGGGTTTCACCGGAGGAAGACCGCCGGAGCGTCAAAATCACATGAAAACTTGCATGTGCCCCTAGGATATGTGTGTGAGAGTGGTGCAAGGTTGTTAGGTGCCATGTGTAGGCCTCATGTGTGACCCCCTTCGCGGACATGCGTTAACACTTAGTAAAATCCTGGATCTATACGTGGAAAGTCCTGCCGCGTCACAACGGGGGCCTAGAATGTGGCAAAGTTGGCCCAACCTTGGCTCTACATGTACATATGTCCTAAACAAACCAAAACAAGTAGAGAGGTCCACCGGGCTACCCTCGTACGAAGAAAGCTATAGGGGTAGACGATCCGGGGCCCCCGGTCTAGTGTTTCGCCGGAGGAAGACCGCCGGAGCGTCGAAATCACATGAAAACTTGCATGTGCCCCTAGGATATGTGTGTGAGAGTGGTGCAAGGTTGTTAGGTGCCATGTGTAGGCCCCATGTGTGACCCCCTTCCCGGACATGCGTTAACACTTAGTAAAATCCTGGATCTGTACGTGGAAAGTCCCATCGCATCACAACCGGGGCCTAGAATGTGGCAAAGTTGGCCCAACCTTGGATCTACATGTACATATGTCCTAAACAAACCAAAACAAGTAGAGAGGTCCACCGGGATACCCTCGTACGGAGAAAGCTATAGCGGTAGACGATCCGGGGCCCCAGTCTAGGGTTTCGCCGGAGGAAGACCACTGGAGCGTCGGAATCACATGAAAACTTGCATGTGCCCCTAGGATATGTGTGTGAGAGTGGTGCAAGGTTGTTAGGTGCCATTTGTAGGCCCCATGTGTGACCCCCTTCCCGGACATGCGTTAACACTTAGTAAAATCCTGGATCTGTACGTGGAAAGTCCCGCCGCGTCACAACCGTGGCCTAAATGTGGCAAAGCCGGCCCAACCTTGGATATACATGTACATATGTCCTAAACAAACCAAAACAAGTAGAGACATCCACTGGGCTACCCTTGTACGGAGATAGCTATAGGGGTAGACGATACGGGGCCACCGGTCTAAGGTTTTGCCGGAGTAAGACCACCGGAGCGTCAGAATCACATGAAAACTTGCATGTGACCCTAGGATATGTGTGTGAGAGTGGTGCAAGGTTGTTAGGTGCCATGTGTAGGCCCCATGTGTGACCCCCTTCCCGGACATGCGTTAACACTTAGTAAAATCCTGGATCTGTACGTGGAAAGTCCCGCCGCGTCACAACCGGGGCCTAGAATGTGGTAAAGTTGGCCCAACCTTGGATATACTGTACATATGTCCTAAGCAAACCAAAACAAGTAGAGAGGTCCACTGGGCTACCCTTGTACGGAGATAGCTATAGGGGTAGACGATCCGGGGCCACCGGTCTAGGGTTTCGCCGGAGGAAGATCACCGGAGCGTCGGAATCACTTGAAAACTTGCATGTGCCCCTAGGATATGTGTGTGAGAGTGGTGCAAGGTTGTTAGGTGCCATGTGTAGGCCCCATGTGTGACCCCCTCCCGGACATGCGTTAACACTTAGTAAAATCCTGGATCTATACGTGGAAAGTCCCGCCGCATCACAACCGGGGGCTAGAATGTGGAAAAGTCGGCCCAACCTTAGCTCTAGATGTACATATGTCCTAAACGAACCAAAACAAGTAGAGAGGTCCACCGGCTACCCTCGTACGGAGATAGCTATAGGGGTAGACGATCTGGGGGCCCGGTCTAGGGTTTTGGCGGAGGAAGACCGCCGGAGCGTCGAAATCACATGAGAACTTGAATGTGCCCCTAGGATATGTGTGTGAGAGTGGTGCAAGGTTATTAGGTGCCATGTGTAGGCCCCATGTGTGCCCCCCTTCCCGGACATGCGTTAACACTTAGTAAAATCCTAGATCTGTACATGGAAAGTCCCGCCGCGTCACAACCGGGGCCTAGAATGTGGCAAAGTTGGCCCAACCTTGGCTCTCCATGTACATATGTCCTAAACAAACCAAAACAAGTAGAGAGGTCCACCGGGCTACCCTCGTACGGAGAAAGCTATAGGGGTAGACGATCTGGGGCCCCCGGTCTAGGGTTTCGCCGGAGGAAGACCGTCGGATCATAGAAATCACATGAAAACTTGCATGTGCCCCTAGGATATGTGTGTGAGAGTGGTTCAAGGTTGTTAGGTGCCATGTGTAGGCCCCATGTGTGACCCCCTTCTCGGACATGCGTTAACACTTAGTAAAATAATGGATCTGTACGTGGAAAGTCCCGTCGTGTCACAACCGGGGCCTAGAATGTGGCAAAGTTGGCCCAACCTTGGCTCTACATGTACATATGTCTTAAACAAACCAAAACAAGTAGAGAGGTCCACCGGGCTACCCTCATACGGAGATAGCAATAGGGGTAGACGATCCGGGGCCCCCGGTCTAGGGTTTCGCCGGAGGAAGACCACCGGAGTGTCGGAATCACATGAAAACTTGCATGTTCCCCTAGGATATGTGTGTGAGAGTGGTGCAAGGTTGTTAGGTGCCATGTGTAGGCCCCATGTGTGACCCCCTTCCCGGACATGCGTTAACACTTACTAAAATCCTGGATCTGTACGTGGAAAGTCTCGCCGCGTCACAACCGGGCCTAGAATGTGGCAAAGTTGGCCCAACCTTGGATCTACTGTACATATGTCCTAAGCAAACCAAAACAAGTAGAGAGGTCCACTGGGCTACCCTTGTACGGTGATAGCTATAGGGGTAGACGATCCGGGGCCACCGGTCTAGGGTTTCGCCGGAGGAAGATCACCGGAGCGTCGGAATCACATGAAAACTTGCATGTGCCCCTAGGATATGTGTGTGAGAGTGGTGCAAGGTTGTTAGGTGCCATGTGTAGGCACCATGTGTGACCCCCTTCCCGGACATGCGTTAACACTTAGTAAAATCCTGGATCTATACGTGGAAAGTCCCGCCGCGTCACAACCGGGGCCTAGAATGTGGAAAAGTCGGCCCAACCTTAGCTCTAGATGTACATATGTCCTAAACGAACTAAAACAAGTAGAGAGGTCCACCGGGCTACCCTCGTATGGAGATAGCTATAGGGGTAGACAATCCGGGGGCCCCAGTCTAGGCTTTCACCGGAGGAAGACCGCCGGAGCGTCGAAATCACATGAAAACTTGAATGTGCCCCTAGGATATGTGTGTGAGAGTGGTGCAAGGTTATTAGGTGCTATGTGTAGGCCCCATGTGTGCCCACCTTCCCGGACATGTGTCAACACTTAGTAAAATCCTGGATCTGTACGTGCAAAGTCCCGCCGCGTCACAACCGGGGCCTAGAATGTGGCAAAGTTGGCCCAACCTTGGCTCTCCATGTACATATGTCCTAAACAAACCAAAACAAGTAGAGAGGTCCATCAGGCTACCCTTGTACGGAGAAAGCCATAGGGGTAGACGATCCGGGGCCCCCGGTCTAGGGTTTCGCCGGAGGAAGACCGCCGGAGCGTCGAAATCACATGCAAACTTGCATGTGCCCCTAGGATATGTGTGTGAGAGTGGTGCATGGTTTTTAGGTGCCATGTGTAGGCCCCATGTGTGACCTCCTTCCCGGACATGCGTTAACACTTAGTAAAATCATGGATCTGTACGTGGAAAGTCCCGCCGCGTCACAACCGAGGCCTAGAATGTGGCAAAGTTGGCCCAACCTTGGCTCTACATGTACATATGTCCTAAACAAACCAAAACAAGTAGAGAGGTCCACCGGGCTACCCTCGTACGAAGAAAGCTATAGGGGTAGACGATCCGGGGCCCCCGGTCTAGGGTTTCGCCGGAGGAAGACCGCCGGAGCGTCGAAATCAAATGAAAACTTGCATGTGCCCCTAGGATATGTGTGTGAGAGTGGTGCAAGGTTGTTAGGTGCCATGTGTAGGCCTCATGTGTGACCCATTTCGCGGACATGCGTTAACACTTAGTAAAATCCTGGATCTGTACGTGGAAAGTCCCGTCGCGTCACAACCGGGGCCTAGAATGTGGCAAAGTTTTCCCAACCTTGGATCTACATGTACATATGTCCTAAACAAACCAAAACAAATAGAGAGGTCCACCGGGCTACCCTCGTACGGAGAAAGCTATAGCGGTAGACGATCCGGGGCCCCCGGTCTAGGGTTTCCCCGGAGGAAGACCACTTGAGCGTCGGAATCACATGAAAACTTGCATGTGCCCCTAGGATATGTGTGTGAGAGTGGTGAAAGGTTGTTAGGTGCCATTTGTAGGCCCCATGTGTGACCCCCTTCCCGGACATGCGTTAACACTTAGTAAAATCCTGGATCTGTACGTGGAAAGTCCCGCCGCGTCACAACCGGGGCCTAAATGTGGAAAAGTTGGCCCAACCTTGGATATACATGTACATATGTCCTAAACAAACCAAAACAAGTAGAGAGGTCCACTAGGCTACCCTTGTACGGAGATAGCTATAGGGGTAGACGATACGGGGCCACCGGTCTAGGGTTTCGCCAGAGGAAGACCACCGGAGCGTCAGAATCACATGAAAACTTGCATGTGCCCTTGGGATATGTGTGTGAGAGTGGTAAAAGGTTGTTAGGTGCCATGTGTAGGCCCAATGTGTGACCCCCTTCCCGGACATGCGTTAACACTTAAAAAAATCCTGGATCTGTACGTGGAAAGTCCCGCCGCGTCACAACCGGGGCCTAGAATGTGGCAAAGTTGGCCCAACCTTGGCTCTACATGTACATATGTCCTAAACAAACCAAAACAAGTAGAGAGGTCCACCGGGCTACCCTCATACGGAGATAGCTATAGGGGTAGACGATCCGGGGCCCCCGGTCTAGGGTTTCGCCGGAGGAAGACCACCGGAGCGTCGGAATCACATGAAAACTTGCATGTTCCCCTAGGATATGTGTGTGAGAGTGGTGAAAGGTTGTTATGTGCCATGTGTAGGCCCCATGTGTGACCCCCTTCCCATACATGCGTTAACACTTAGTAAAATCCTGGATCTGTACGTGGAAAGTCCCGCCGCGTCACAACCGGGGCCTAAATGTGGCAAAGTTGGCCCAACCTTGGATATACATGTACATATGTCCTAAACAAACCAAAACAAGTAGATAGGTCCACTGGGCTACCCTTGTACGGAAATAGCTATAGGGGTAGACAATACGGGGCCACCGGTCTAGGGTTTTGCCGGAGGAAGACCACCGGAGCATCAGAATCACATGAAAACTTGCATGTGCCCCTAGGATATGTGTGTGAGAGTGGTGCAAGGTTGTTAGGTGCCATGTGTAGGCCCCATGTGTGACCCCCTTCCCGGACATGCGTTAACACTTAGTAAAATCCTGGATCTGTACGTGGAAAGTCCCGCCGCGTCACAACCGGGGCCTAGAATGTGGCAAAGTCGGCCCAACCTTAGCTCTAGATGTACATATGTCCTAAACGAACCAAAACAAGTAGAGAGGTCCACCGGCTACCCTCGTACGGAGATAGCTATAGGGTAGACGATCCGGGGGCCCCGGTCTAGGCTTTCGCCGGAGGAAGACCGTCGGAGCGTTGAAATCACATCAGAACTTGAATGTGCCCCTAGGATATGTGTGTGAGAGTGGTGCAAGGTTATTAGGTGCCATGTGTAGGCCCCATGTGTGACCCCCTTCCCGGACATGCTTTAACACTTAGTAAAATCATGGATCTGTACGTGGAAAGTCCCGCCGCGTCACAACCGGGGCCTAGAATGTCGCAAAGTTGCTCTCCATGTACATATGTCCTAAACAAACCAAAACAAGTAGAGAGGTCCACCGGGGTACCCTCATACGGAGATAGCTATAGGGGTAGATGATCCGGGGCCCCCGGTCTAGTGTTTCGCCGAAGGAAGACCACCGGAGCGTCGCAATCACATGAAAACTTGAAAGTGCCCCTTGGATATGTGTGTGAGATTGGTGCAAGGTTTTTAGGTGGCATGTGTAGGCCCCATGTGTAACCCCCTTCCCGGACATGGATTAACACTTAGTAAAATCCTGGATCTGTACGTGGAAAGTCCCGCCGCATCACAACCGGGGCCTAGAATGTGGCAAAGTTGGCCCAACCTTGGATCTCCATGTACATATGTCCTAAACAAACGAAAACAAGTAGAGAGGTCCACCGGGCTACCCTCGTACGAAGAAAGCTATAGGGGTAGACGATCCGGGGCCCCCGGTCTAGGGTTTCGCCGGAGGAAGACCGCCGGAGCGTCGAAATCACATGAAAACTTGCATGTGCACATAGGATATGTGTGTGAGAGTGGTGCAAGGTTGTTAGGTGCCATGTGTAGCCCCATGTGTGACCCCCTTCCCGGACATGCGTTAACACTTAGTAAAATCCTGGATCTGTACGTGGAAAGTCCCGCCGCATCACAACCGGGGCCTAGAATGTCGCAAAGTTGGCCCAACCTTGGCTCTACATGTATATATGGCCAAAGAAAACTAAAACAAATAGAGAGGTCGACCGAGCTACCCTCGTACGGAGATAGCTATAGGGGTAGACGATCCGGGGACCCCGGTCTAGGGTTTTGTCGGAGGAATACCGCCGGAGCAACGAAATCACATGAAAACTTGCATGTGACCCTAGGATATGTGTGTGAGAGTGGTGCAAGGTTGTTAGGTGCCATGTGTAGGCCCCATGTGTGACCCCCTTCCCGGACATGCGTTAACACTTAGTAAAATCCTGGATCTGTACGTGGAAAGTCCCGCCGCGTCTCAACCGGGGCCTAGAATGTGGCAAAGTTGGCCCAACCTTGGCTATACATGTACATATGTCCTAAACAAACCAAAACAAGTAGAGAGGTCCACCGAGCTACCCTCATACGGAGATAGCTATAGGGGTAGACGATCCGAGGCCCCCGGTCTAGTGTTTCGCCGAAGGAAGACCACCGGAGCGTCGCAATCACATGAAAACTTGAAAGTGCCCCTAGGATATGTGTGTGAGATTGGTGCAAGGTTGTTAGGTGGCATGTGTGACCCCCTTCCTAGACATGCGTTAACACTTAGTAAAATCCTGGATCTCCACGTGGAAAGTTCCGCCGCGTCACAACCGGGGCCTAGAATGTGGCAAAGTTGGCCCAACCTTGTCTCTACATGTACATATGTCCTAAACAACCCAAAACAAGTAGAGAGGTCCACCGGGCTACCCACGTACGAAGAAAGCTATAGGGGTAGACGATCCGGGGCCCCCGGTCTAGGGTTTCGCCGAAGGAAGAACGCCGGAGCGTCGAAATCACAAGAAAACTTGCATGTGCCCCTATGATATCTGTGTGAGATTGGTGCAAGGTTGTTAGGTGCCATGTGTAGGCCCCATGTGTGACCCCCTTGCTGGACATGCATTAACACTTAGTAAAATCCTGGATCTGTACGTGGAAAGTCCCGCCGCGTCACAACCGGGGCCTATAATGTGGAAAAGTTGGCCCAACCTTGGATCTACATGTACATATGTCCTAAACAAACCAAAACAAGTACAGAGGTCCACTGGGCTACCCTTGTACGGAGATAGCTATAGGGGTAGACGATCTGGGGCCACCGGTCTAGGGTTTCGCCGGAGGAAGACCACCGGAGGGTCGGAATCACATGAAAACTTGCATGTGCCCCTAGGATATGTGTGTGAGAGAGGTGCAAGGTTGTTAGGTGCCATGTGTAGGCCCCATGTGTGACCCCTTCCCGGACATGCGTTAACACTTAGTAAAATCCTGGATCTGTACGTGGAAAGTCCCGCCGCGTCACAACTGGGGCCTAGAATGTGGCAAAGTCGGCCCAACCTTAGCCCTAGATGTACATATGTCCTAAACGAACCAAAGCAAGTAGAGAAGTCCATCGGGATACCCTCGTACGGAGATAGCTATAGGGGTAGACGATCCGGGGGCCCCGGTCTAGGGTTTCACTGGAGGAAGACCGCCGGAGGGTCGAAATCACATGAAAACTTGAATGTGCCCCTAGGATATGTGTGTGAGAGTGGTGCAAGGTTATTAGGTGCCATGTGTAGGCCCCATGTGTGCCCCCCTTCCCGGACATGCGTTAACACTTAGTAAAATCCTGGATCTGTACGTGGAAAGTCCCGTCGCGTCACAACCGGGGCCTAGAATGTGGCAAAGTTGGCCCAACCTTGGCTCTCCATGTACATATGTCCTAAACAAACCAAAACAAGTAGAGAGGTCCATCAGGCTACCCTCGTACGGAGAAAGCTATAGGGGTAGATGATCCGGGGCCCCCGGTCTAGGGTTTCGCCGGAGGAAGACCGTCGGAGCATCGAAATCACATGAAAACTTGCATGTGCCCCTAGGATATGTGTGTGAGAGTTGTGAAAGGTTTTTAGGTGCCATGTGTAGGCCCCATGTGTGACCCCCTTCCCGGACATGCGTTAACACTTAGTAAAATCCTGGATCTATACGTGGAAAGTCCCACCGCGTCACAACCGGGGCCTAGAATGTGGAAAAGTCGGCCCAACCTTAGCTCTAGATGTACATATGTCCTAAACGAACTAAAACAAGTAGAGAGGTCCACCGGGCTACCCTCGTATGGAGATAGCTATAGGGGTAGACGATCCGGGGGCCCCAGTCTAGGGTTTCACCGGAGGAAGACCGCCGGAGCGTCGAAATCACATGAAAACTTGAATGTGCCCCTAGGATATGTGTGTGAGAGTGGTGCAAGGTTATTAGGTGCTATGTGTAGGCCCCATGTGTGCCCACCTTCCCGGACATGTGTCAACACTTAGTAAAATCCTGGATCTGTACGTGCAAAGTCCCGCCGCGTCACAACCGGGGCCTAGAATGTGGCAAAGTTGGCCCAACCTTGGCTCTCCATGTACATATGTCCTAAACAAACCAAAACAAGTAGAGAGGTCCATCAGGCTACCCTCGTACGGAGAAAGCCATAGGGGTAGACGATCCGGGGCCCCCGGTCTAGGGTTTCGCCGGAGGAAGACCGCCGGAGCGTCGAAATCACATGAAAACTTGCATGTGCCCCTAGGATATGTGTGTGAGAGTGGTGCAAGGTTTTTAGGTGCCATGTGTAGGCCCCATGTGTGACCCCCTTCCCGGACATGCGTTAACACTTAGTAAAATCATGGATCTGTACGTGGAAAGTCTCGCCGCGTCACAACCGAGGCCTAGAATGTGGCAAAGTTGGCCCAACCTTGTCTCTACATGTACATATGTCCTAAACAAACCAAAACAAGTAGAGAGCTCCACCGGGCTACCCTCGTACGAAGAAAGCTATAGGGGTAGACGATCCGGGGCCCCCGGTCTAGGGTTTCGCCGGAGGAAGACCGCCGGAGCGTCGAAATCAAATGAAAACTTGCATGTGCCCCTAGGATATGTGTGTGAGAGTGGTGCAAGGTTGTTAGGTGCCATGTGTAGGCCCCATGTGTGACCCCCTTCCCGGACATGCGTTAACACTTAGTAAAATCCTGGATCTGTACGTGGAAAGTCCCGTCGCGTCACAACCGGGGCCTAGAATGTGGCAAAGTTTTCCCAACCTTGGATCTACATGTACATATGTCCTAAACAAACCAAAACAAATAGAGAGGTCCACCGGGCTACCCTCGTACGGAGAAAGCTATAGCGGTAGACGATCCGGGGCCCTCGGTCTAGGGTTTCGCTGGAGGAAGACCACTTGAGCGTCGGAATCACATGAAAACTTGCATGTGCCCCTAGGATATGTGTGTGAGAGTGGTGCAAGGTTGTTAGGTGCCATTTGTAGGCCCCATGTGTGACCCCCTTCCCGGACATGCGTTAACACTTAGTAAAATCCTGGATTTGTACGTGGAAAGTCCCGCCGCGTCACAAACGGGGCCTAAATGTGGAAAAGTTGGCCCAACCTTGGATATACATGTACATATGTCCTAAACAAACCAAAACAAGTAGAGAGGTCCACTAGGCTACCCTTGTACGGAGATAGCTATAGGGGTAGACGATACGGGGCCACCGGTCTAGGGTTTCGCCGGAGGAAGACCACCGGAGCGTCAGAATCACATGAAAACTTGCATGTGCCCTTAGGATATGTGTGTGAGAGTGGTACAAGGTTGTTAGGTGCCATGTGTAGGCCCCATGTGTGACCCCCTTCCTGGACATGCGTTAACACTTAGTAAAATCCTGGATCTGTACGTGGAAAGTCCCGCCGCGTCACAACCGGGGCCTAGAATGTGGCAAAGTTGGCCCAACCTTGGATCTACATGTACATATGTCCTAAACAAACCAAAACAAGTAGAGAGGTCCACCGGGCTACCCTCATACGGAGATAGCTATAGGGGTAGACGATCCGGGGCCCCCGGTCTAGGGTTTCGCCGGAGGAAGACCACTGGAGCGTCGGAATCACATGAAAACTTGCATGTTCCCCTAGGATATGTGTGTGAGAGTGGTGCAAGGTTGTTATGTGCCATGTGTAGGCCCCATGTGTGACCCCCTTCCCATACATGCGTTAACACTTAGTAAAATCCTGGATCTGTACGTGGAAAGTCCCGCCGCGTCACAACCGGGGCCTAAATGTGGCAAAGTTGGCCCAACCTTGGATATACATGTACATATGTCCTAAACAAACCAAAACAAGTAGATATGTCCACTGGGCTACCCTTGTACGGAGATAGCTATAGGGGTAGATAATACGGGGACACCGGTCTAGGGTTTCGCCGGAGGAAGACCACCGGAGCATCAGAATCACATGAAAACTTGCATGTGCCCCTAGGATATGTGTGTGAGAGTGGTGCAAGGTTGGTAGGTGCCATGTGTAGGCCCCATGTGTGACCCCCTTCCCGGACATGCGTTAACACTTAGTAAAATCCTGGATCTGTACGTGGAAAGTCCCGCCGTGTCACAACCGGGGCCTAGAATGTGGCAAAGTCAGCCCAACCTTAGCTCTAGATGTACATATGTCCTAAACGAACCAAAACAAGTAGAGAGGTCCACCGGCTACCCTCGTACGGAGATAGCTATATGGGTAGACGATCCGGGGGCCCCGGTCTAGGGTTTCGCCGGAGGAAGACCGTCGGTGCGTTGAAATCACATGAGAACTTGAATGTGCCCCTAGGATATGTGTGTGAGAGTGGTGCAAGGTTATTAGGTGCCATGTGTAGGCCCCATGTGTGACCCCCTTCCCGGACATGCTTTAACACTTAGTAAAATCATGGATCTGTACGTGGAAAGTCCCGCCGCGTCACAACCGGGGCCTAGAATGTCGCAAAGTTGCTCTCCATGTACATATGTCCTAAACAAACCAAAACAAGTAGAGAGGTCCACCGGGGTACCCTCATACGGAGATAGCTATAGGGGTAGACGATCCGGGGCCCCCGGTCTAGTGTTTCGCCGAAGGAAGACCACCGGAGCGTCGCAATCACATGAAAACTTGAAAGTGCCCCTAGGATATGTGTGTGAGATTGGTGCAAGGTTTTTAGGTGGCATGTGTAGGCCCCATGTGTAACCCCCTTCCCGGACATGGATTAACACTTAGTAAAATCCTGGATCTGTACGTGGAAAGTCCCGCCGCATCACAACCGGGGCCTAGAATGTGGCAAAGTTGGCCCAACCTTGGATCTCCATGTACATATGTCCTAAACAAACGAAAACAAGTAGAGAGGTCCACCGGGCTACCCTCGTACGAAGAAAGCTATAGGGGTAGACGATCCGGGGCCCCTGGTCTAGGGTTTCACCGGAGGAAGACCGCCGGAGCGTCGAAATCACATGAAAACTTGCATGTGCACATAGGATATGTGTGTGAGAGTGGTGCAAGGTTGTTAGGTGCCATGTGTAGCCCCATGTGTGACCCCCTTCCCGGACATGCGTTAACACTTAGTAAAATCCTGGATCTGTACGTGGAAAGTCCCGCCGCATCACAACCGGGGCCTAGAATGTCGCAAAGTTGGCCCAACCTTGGCTCTACATGTATATATGGCCAAAGAAAACTAAAACAAATAGAGAGGTCGACCGAGCTACCCTCGTACGGAGATAGCTATAGGGGTAGACGATCCGGGGACCCCGGTCTAGGGTTTTGTCGGAGGAATACCGCCGGAGCAACGAAATCACATGAAAACTTGCATGTGACCCTAGGATATGTGTGTGAGAGTGGTGCAAGGTTGTTAGGTGCCATGTGTAGGCCCCATGTGTGACCCCCTTCCCGGACATGCGTTAACACTTAGTAAAATCCTGGATCTGTACGTGGAAAGTCCCGCCGCGTCTCAACCGGGGCCTAGAATGTGGCAAAGTTGGCCCAACCTTGGCTATACATGTACATATGTCCTAAACAAACCAAAACAAGTAGAGAGGTCCACCGAGCTACCCTCATACGGAGATAGCTATAGGGGTAGACGATCCGAGGCCCCCGGTCTAGTGTTTCGCCGAAGGAAGACCACCGGAGCGTCGCAATCACATGAAAACTTGAAAGTGCCCCTAGGATATGTGTGTGAGATTGGTGCAAGGTTGTTAGGTGGCATGTGTGACCCCCTTCCTAGACATGCGTTAACACTTAGTAAAATCCTGGATCTCCACGTGGAAAGTTCCGCCGCGTCACAACCGGGGCCTAGAATGTGGCAAAGTTGGCCCAACCTTGTCTCTACATGTACATATGTCCTAAACAACCCAAAAAAAGTAGAGAGGTCCACCGGGCTACCCACGTACGAAGAAAGCTATAGGGGTAGACGATCCGGGGCCCCCGGTCTAGGGTTTCGCCGAAGGAAGAACGCCGGAGCGTCGAAATCACAAGAAAACTTGCATGTGCCCCTATGATATCTGTGTGAGATTGGTGCAAGGTTGTTAGGTGCCATGTGTAGGCCCCATGTGTGACCCCTTTGCCGGACATGCATTAACACTTAGTAAAATCCTGGATCTGTACGTGGAAAGTCCCGCCGCGTCACAACCGGGGCCTATAATGTGGAAAAGTTGGCCCAACCTTGGATCTACATGTACATATGTCCTAAACAAACCAAAACAAGTACAGAGGTCCACTGGGCTACCCTTGTACGGAGATAGCTATAGGGGTAGACGATCTGGGGCCACCGGTCTAGGGTTTCGCCGGAGGAAGACCACCGGAGGGTCGGAATCACATGAAAACTTGCATGTGCCCCTAGGATATGTGTGTGAGAGAGGTGCAAGGTTGTTAGGTGCCATGTGTAGGCCCCATGTGTGACCCCTTCCCGGACATGCGTTAACACTTAGTAAAATCCTGGATCTGTACGTGGAAAGTCCCGCCGCGTCACAACTGGGGCCTAGAATGTGGCAAAGTCGGCCCAACCTTAGCCCTAGATGTACATATGTCCTAAACGAACCAAAGCAAGTAGAGAAGTCCATCGGGATACCCTCGTACGGAGATAGCTATAGGGGTAGACGATCCGGGGGCCCCGGTCTAGGGTTTCGCCGGAGGAAGACCGCCGGAGGGTCGAAATCACATGAAAACTTGAATGTGCCCCGAGGATATGTGTGTGAGAGTGGTGCAAGGTTATTAGGTGCCATGTGTAGGCCCCATGTGTGCCCCCCTTCCCGGACATGCGTTAACACTTAGTAAAATCCTGGATCTGTACGTGGAAAGTCCCGCCGCGTCACAACCGGGGCCTAGAATGTGGCAAAGTTGGCCCAACCTTGGCTCTCCATGTACATATGTCCTAAACAAACCAAAACAAGTAGAGAGGTCCATCAGGCTACCCTCGTACGGAGAAAGCTATAGGGGTAGATGATCCGGGGCCCCCGGTCTAGGGTTTCGCCGGAGGAAGACCGTCGGAGCATCGAAATCACATGAAAACTTGCATGTGCCCCTAGGATATGTGTGTGAGAGTTGTGCAAGGTTTTTAGGTGCCATGTGTAGGCCCCATGTGTGACCCCCTTCCCGGACATGCGTTAACACTTAGTAAAATCCTGGATCTATACGTGGAAAGTCCCGCCGCGTCACAACCGGGGCCTAGAATGTGGAAAAGTCGGCCCAACCTTAGCTCTAGATGTACATATGTCCTAAACGAACTAAAACAAGTAGAGAGGTCCACCGGGCTACCCTCGTATGGAGATAGCTATAGGGGTAGACGATCCGGGGGCCCCAGTCTAGGGTTTCACCGGAGGAAGACCGCCGGAGCGTCGAAATCACATGAAAACTTGAATGTGCCCCTAGGATATGTGTGTGAGAGTGGTGCAAGGTTATTAGGTGCTATGTGTAGGCCCCATGTGTGCCCACCTTCCCGGACATGTGTCAACACTTAGTAAAATCCTGGATCTGTACGTGCAAAGTCCCGCCGCGTCACAACCGGGGCCTAGAATGTGGCAAAGTTGGCCCAACCTTGGCTCTCCATGTACATATGTCCTAAACAAACCAAAACAAGTAGAGAGGTCCATCAGGCTACCCTCGTACGGAGAAAGCCATAGGGGTAGACGATCCGGGGCCCCCGGTCTAGGGTTTCGCCGGAGGAAGACCGCCGGAGCGTCGAAATCACATGAAAACTTGCATGTGCCCCTAGGATATGTGTGTGAGAGTGGTGCAAGGTTTTTAGGTGCCATGTGTAGGCCCCATGTGTGACCCCTTCCCGGACATGCGTTAACACTTAGTAAAATCATGGATCTGTACGTGGAAAGTCTCGCCGCGTCACAACCGAGGCCTAGAATGTGGCAAAGTTGGCCCAACCTTGGCTCTACATGTACATATGTCCTAAACAAACCAAAACAAGTAGAGAGCTCCACCGGGCTACCCTCGTACGAAGAAAGCTATAGGGGTAGACGATCCGGGGCCCCCGGTCTAGGGTTTCGCCGGAGGAAGACCGCCGGAGCGTCGAAATCAAATGAAAACTTGCATGTGCGCCTAGGATATGTGTGTGAGAGTGGTGCAAGGTTGTTAGGTGCCATGTGTAGGCCCCATGTGTGACCCCCTTCCCGGACATGCGTTAACACTTAGTAAAATCCTGGATCTGTACGTGGAAAGTCCCGTCGCGTCACAACCGGGGCCTAGAATGTGGCAAAGTTTTCCCAACCTTGGATCTACATGTACATATGTCCTAAACAAACCAAAACAAATAGAGAGGTCCACCGGGCTACCCTCGTACGGAGAAAGCTATAGCGGTAGACGATCCGGGGCCCTCGGTCTAGGGTTTCGCTGGAGGAAGACCACTTGAGCGTCGGAATCACATGAAAACTTGCATGTGCCCCTAGGATATGTGTGTGAGAGTGGTGCAAGGTTGTTAGGTGCCATTTGTAGGCCCCATGTGTGACCCCCTTCCCGGACATGCGTTAACACTTAGTAAAATCCTGGATTTGTACGTGGAAAGTCCCGCCGCGTGACAAACGGGGCCTAAATGTGGAAAAGTTGGCCCAACCTTGGATATACATGTACATATGTCCTAAACAAACCAAAACAAGTAGAGAGGTCCACTAGGCTACCCTTGTACGGAGATAGCTATAGGGGTAGACGATACGGGGCCACCGGTCTAGGGTTTCGCCGGAGGAAGACCACCGGAGCGTCAGAATCACATGAAAACTTGCATGTGCCCTTAGGATATGTGTGTGAGAGTGGTACAAGGTTGTTAGGTGCCATGTGTAGGCCCCATGTGTGACCCCCTTCCTGGACATGCGTTAACACTTAGTAAAATCCTGGATCTGTACGTGGAAAGTCCCGCCGCGTCACAACCGGGGCCTAGAATGTGGCAAAGTTGGCCCAACCTTGGATCTACATGTACATATGTCCTAAACAAACCAAAACAAGTAGAGAGGTCCACCGGGCTACCCTCATACGGAGATAGCTATAGGGGTAGACGATCCGGGGCCCCCGGTCTAGGGTTTCGCCGGAGGAAGACCACTGGAGCGTCGGAATCACATGAAAACTTGCATGTTCCCCTAGGATATGTGTGTGAGAGTGGTGCAAGATTGTTATGTGCCATGTGTAGGCCCCATGTGTGACCCCCTTCCCATACATGCGTTAACACTTAGTAAAATCCTGGATCTGTACGTGGAAAGTCCCGCCGCGTCACAACCGGGGCCTAAATGTGGCAAAGTTGGCCCAACCTTGGATATACATGTACATATGTCCTAAACAAACCAAAACAAGTAGATATGTCCACTGGGCTACCCTTGTACGGAGATAGCTATAGGGGTAGATAATACGGGGACACCGGTCTAGGGTTTCGCCGGAGGAAGACCACCGGAGCATCAGAATCACATGAAAACTTGCATGTGCCCCTAGGATATGTGTGTGAGAGTGGTGCAAGGTTGGTAGGTGCCATGTGTAGGCCCCATGTGTGACCCCCTTCCCGGACATGCGTTAACACTTAGTAAAATCCTGGATCTGTACGTGGAAAGTCCCGCCGTGTCACAACCGGGGCCTAGAATGTGGCAAAGTCAGCCCAACCTTAGCTCTAGATGTACATATGTCCTAAACGAACCAAAACAAGTAGAGAGGTCCACCGGCTACCCTCGTACGGAGATAGCTATATGGGTAGACGATCCGAGGGCCCCGGTCTAGGGTTTCGCCGGAGGAAGACCGTCGGTGCGTTGAAATCACATGAGAACTTGAATGTGCCCCTAGGATATGTGTGTGAGAGTGGTGCAAGGTTATTAGGTGCCATGTGTAGGCCCCATGTGTGACCCCCTTCCCGGACATGCTTTAACACTTAGTAAAATCATGGATCTGTACGTGGAAAGTCCCGCCGCGTCACAACCGGGGCCTAGAATGTCGCAAAGTTGCTCTCCATGTACATATGTCCTAAACAAACCAAAACAAGTAGAGAGGTCCACCGGGGTACCCTCATACGGAGATAGCTATAGGGGTAGACGATCCGGGGCCCCCGGTCTAGTGTTTCGCCGAAGGAAGACCACCGGAGCGTCGCAATCACATGAAAACTTGAAAGTGCCCCTAGGATATGTGTGTGAGATTGGTGCAAGGTTTTTAGGTGGCATGTGTAGGCCCCATGTGTGACCCCCTTCTCGGACATGTATTAACACTTAGTAAAATCCTGGATCTGTACGTGGAAAGTCCCGCCGCATCACAACCGGGGCCTAGAATGTGGCAAAGTTGGCCCAACCTTGGATCTCCATGTACATATGTCCTAAACAAACTAAAACAAGTAGAGATGTCCACCGGGCTACCCTCGTACGAAGAAAGCTATAGGGGTAGACGATCCGGGGCCCCCGGTCTACGGTTTCGCCGGAGGAAGACCGCCGGAGCATCGAAATCACATGAAAACTTGCATGTGCACCTAAGATATGTGTGTGAGAGTGGTGCAAGGTTGTTAGGTGCCATGTGTAGCCCCATGTGTGACCCCCTTCCCGGACATGCGTTAACACTTAGTAAAATCCTGGATCTGTACGTGGAAAGTCCCGCCGCATCACAACCGGGGCCTAGAATGTCGCAAAGTTGGCCCAACCTTGGCTCTACATGTATATATGGCCAAAGAAAACCAAAACAAATAGAGAGGTCGACCGAGCTACCCTCGTACGGAGATAGCTATAGGGGTAGACGATCCGGGGCCCCCGGTCTAGTGTTTCGCCGAAGGAAGACCACCGGAGCGTCGCAATCACATGAAGACTTGAAAGTGCCCCCGGTCTAGGGTTTCGCCGGAGGAATACCGCCGGAGCAACGAAATCACATGAAAACTTGCATGTGACCCTAGGATATGTGTGTGAGAGTGGTGCAAGGTTGTTAGGTGCCATGTGTAGGCCCCATGTGTGACCCCCTTCCCGGACATGCGTTAACAGTTAGTAAAATCCTGGACCTGTACGTGGAAAGTCCCGCCGCGTCACAACCGGGGCCTAGAATGTGGCAAAGTTGGCCCAACCTTGGCTATACATGTACATATGTCCTAAACAAACCAAAACAAGTAGAGAGGTCCACCGGGCTACCCTCATACGGAGATAGCTATAGGGGTAGACGATCCGGGGCCCCCGGTCTAGTGTTTCGCCGAAGGAAGACCACCGGAGCGTCGCAATCACATGAAGACTTGAAAGTGCCCCTAGGATATGTGTGTGAGATTGGTGCAAGGTTGTTAGGTGGCATGTGTGACCCCCTTCCTAGACATGCGTTAACACTTAGTAAAATCCTGGATCTCCACGTGGAAAGTTCCACCGCGTCACAACCGGGGCCTAGAATGTGGCAAAGTTGGCCCAACCTTGTCTCTTCATGTACATATGTCCTAAACAAACCAAAACAAGTAGAGAGGTCCACCGGGCTACCCACGTACGAAGAAAGCTATAGGGGTAGACGATCCGGGGCCCCCGGTCTAGGGTTTCGCCGAAGGAAGACCGCCGGAGCGTCGAAATCACAAGAAAACTTGCATGTGCCCTAGGATATGTGTGTGATATTGGTGCAAGGTTGTTAGGTGCCATGTGTAGGCCCCATGTGTGACCCCCTTGCCGGACATGCGTTAACACTTAGTAAAATCCTGGATCTCTACGTGGAAAGTCCCGCCGCGTCACAACCGGGGCCTAGAATGTGGCAAAGTTGGCCCAACCTTGTCTCTACATGTACATATGTCCTAAACAAACCAAAACAAGTAGAGAGGTCCACCGGGCTACCCTCGTATGGAGAAAGCTATAGGGGTAGACGATCCGGGGCCCCCGGTCTAGGGTTTCGCCGGAGGAAGACCACCGGAGCGTCGGAATCACATGAAAACTTTCATGTGCCCCTAGGATATGTGTGTGAGAGTGGTGCAAGGTTATTAGGTGCCATGTGTAGGCCCCATGTGTGCCCCCCTTCCCGGACATGCGTTAACACTTAGTAAAATCCTGGATCTGTACGTGGAAAGTCCCGTCGCGTCACAACCGGGGCCTAGAATGTGGCAAAGTTGGCCCAACCTTGGCTCTCCATGTACATATGTCCTAAACAAACCAAAACAAGTAGAGAGGTCCATCAGGCTACCCTCGTATGGAGAAAGCTATAGGGGTAGATGTTGCGGGGCCCCCGGTCTAGGGTTTCGCCGGAGGAAGACCGTCGGAGCATCGAAATCACATGAAAACTTGCATGTGCCCCTAGGATATGTGTGTGAGTGTTGTGCAAGGTTTTTAGGTGCCATGTGTAGGCCCCATGTGTGACCCCCTTTCCGGACATGCGTTAACACTTAGTAAAATCCTGGATCTATACGTGGAAAGTCCCGCCGCGTCACAACCGGCGCCTAGAATGTGGCAAAGTTGGCCCAACCTTGGATCTACATGTACATATGTCCTAAACAAACCAAAACAAGTAGAGAGGTCCACCGGGCTACCCTCGTACGAAGAAAGCTATAGGGGTAGACGATCCGGGGCCCCCTGTCTAGGGTTTCGCCGGAGGAAGATCGCCGGAGCGTCGAAATCACATGAAAACTTGCATGTGCCCCTAGGATATGTATGTGAGAGTGGTGCAAGGTTGTTAGGTGCCATGTGTAGGCCCCATGTGTGACCCCCTTCCCGGACATGCGTTAACACTTAGTAAAATCCTGGATCTGTACGTGGAAAGTCCCGCCGCGTCACAACCGGGGCCTAGAATGTGGCAAAGTTGGCCCAACCTTGGATCTACATGTACATATATCCTAAACAAACCAAAACAAGTAGAGAGGTCCACCGGGCTACCCTTGTACGGAGAAAGCAATAGGGGTAGATAATACGGGGCCACCGGTCTAGGGTTTCGCCGGAGGAAGACCACCGGAGCATCAGAATCACATGAAAACTTGCATGTGCCCCTAGGATATGTGTGTGAGAGTGGTTCAAGGTTGTTAGGTGCCATGTGTAGGCCCCATGTGTGACCCCCTTCCCGGACATGCGTTAGCACTTAGTAAAATCCTGGATCTGTACGTGGAAAGTCCCGCCGCGTCACAACCGGGGCCTAGAATGTGGCAAAGTCGGCCCAACCTTAGCTCTAGATGTACATATGTCCTAAACGAAACAAAACAAGTAGAGAGGTCCACCGGCTACCCTCGTACGGAGATAGCTATAGGGGTAGACGATCCGGGGGCCCCGGTCTAGGGTTTCGCCGGAGGAAGACCGTCGGAGCGTTGAAATCACATGAGAACTTGAATGTGCCCCTAGGATATGTGTGTGAGAGTGGTGCAAGGTTATTAGGTGCCATGTGTAGGCCCCATGTGTGACCCCCTTCCCGGACATGCTTTAACACTTAGTAATTCATGGATCTGTACGTGGAAAGTCCCGCTGCGTCACAACCGGGGCCTAGAATGTCGCAAAGTTGGCCCAACCTTGGCTCTACATGTACATATGTCCTAAACAAACCAAAACAAGTATAGAGGTCCACCGGGGTACCCTCATACGGAGATAGCTATAGGGGTAGACGATCCGGGGCCCCCGGTCTAGTGTTTCGCCGAAGGAAGACCACCGGAGCATCGCAATCACATGAAAACTTGAAAGTGCCCCTAGGATATGTGTGTGTGATTGGTGCAATGTTGTTAGGTGGCATGTGTAGTCCCCATGTGTGACCCCCTTCCCGGACATGTATTAACACTTAGTAAAATCCTGGATCTGTACGTGGAAAGTCCCGTCGCGTCACAACTGGGGCCTAGAATGTGGCAAAGTTGGCCCAACCTTGGATCTCCATGTACATATGTCCTAAACAAACGAAAACAAGTAGATAGGTCCACCGGGCTACCCTCGTACGAAGAAAGCTATAGGGGTAGATGATCCGGGGCCCCCGGTCTAGGGTTTCGCCGGAGGAAGACCGCCGGAGCGTCGAAATCACATGAAAACTTGCATGTGCACCTAGGATATGTGTGTGAGAGTGGTGCAAGGTTGTTAGGTGCCATGTGTAGCCCCATGTGTGACCCCCTTCCCGGACATGCGTTAACACTTAGTAAAATCCTGGATTTGTACGTGGAAAGTCCCGCCGAGTCACAACCGGGGCCTAGAATGTCGCAAAGTTGGCCCAATCTTGGATCTACATGTATATATGGCCAAAGCAAACCAAAACAAATAGAGAGGTCGACCGAGCTACCCGCGTACTGAGATAGCTATAGGGGTAGACGATCCGGGGCCCCCGGTCTAGGGTTTCGCCGGAGGAATACCGCCGGAGCGTCGAAATCACATGAAAACTTGCATGTGACCCTAGGATATGTGTGTGAGAGTGGTGTAAGGTTGTTAGGTGCCATGTGTAGGCCCCATGTGTGACCCCCTTCCCGGACATGCGTTAACACTTAGTAAAATCCTGGATCTATACGTGGAAAGTCTCGCCGCATCACAACCGGGGCCTAGAATGTGGCAAAGTTGGCCCAACCTTGTCTCTACCTGTACATATGTCCTAAACAAACCAAAACAAGTAGAGAAGTCCACCGGGCTACCCTCGTATGGAGAAAGCTATAGGGGTAGACGATCCGGGGCCCCCGGTCTAGGGTTTCGCCGGAGGAAGACCACCAGAGCGTCGGAATCACATGAAAACTTTCATGTTCCCCTAGGATATGTGTGTGAGAGTGGTGCAAGGTTGTTAGGTGCCATGTGTAGGCCGCATGTGTGACCCCCTTCCTGGACATGCGTTAACACTTAGTAAAATCCTGGATCTGTACGTGGAAAGTCCCGCCGCGTCACAACCGGTGCCTAGAATGTGGCAAAGTTGGCCCAACCTTGGATCTACATGTACATATGTCCTAAACAAACCAAAACAAGTACAGAGGTCCACCGGGTTACCCTCGTACGAAGATAGCTATAGGGGTAGACGATCCGGGGCCCCCGGTCTAGGGTTTCGCCGGAGGAAGACCGCTGGAGCATTGAAATCACATGAAAACTTGCATGTGCCCCTAGGATATGTGTGTGAGAGTGGTGCAAGGTTGTTAGGTGCCATGTGTAGGCCCCATATGTGAGCCCCTTCCCGGACATGCGTTAACACTTAGTAAAATCCTGGATCTTTACGTGGAAAGTCCCGCCGCGTCACAACCGGGGCCTAAAATGTGGCAAAGTTGGCCCAACCTTGGATCTAGATGTACATATGTCCTAAACAAACCAAAACAAGTAGAGAGGTCCACCGGGCTACCCTCGTACGGAGATAGCTATAGGGGTAGACGATCCGGGCCCCCCGGTCTAGGGTTTCGCCGGAGGAAGACCGCCGGAGCGTCGAAATCACATGAAAACTTGCATGTGCCCCTAGGATATGTGTGTGAGAGTGGTGCAAGGTTGTTAGGTGCCATGTGTAGGCCCCATGTGTGACCCCCTTCCCGGACATGCGTTAACACTTAGTAAAATCCTAGATCTGTACGTGGAAAGTCCCGCCGCATCACAACCGGGGCCTAGAATGTGGCAAAGTTGGCCCAACCTTGGCTCTCCATGTACATATGTCCTAAACAAACCAAAACAAGTAGAGAGGTCAATCAGGCTACCCTCGTACGGAGAAAGCTATAGGGGTAGACGATACGGGCCCCGGTCTAGGGTTTCGCCGGAGGAAGACCGCCAGAGCGTCGAAATCACATGAAAACTTGCATGTGCCCCTAGGATATGTGTGTGAGAGTGGTGCAAGGTTGTTAGGTGCCATGTGTAGGCCCCATGTGTGACCCCCTTCCCGGACATGCGTTAACACTTAGTAAAATCATGGATCTGTACGTGGAAAGTCCCGCCGCGTCACAACCGGGGCCTAGAATGTGGCAAAGTTGGCCCAACCTTGGCTCTACATGTACATATGTCCTAAACAAACCAAAACAAGTAGAGAGGTCTACCGGGCTACCCTCGTATGGACATAGCTATTGGGGTAGATGACCCGGGACCCCCGGTCTAGAGTTTCGCCGGAGGAAGACCGCCGGAGCGTAGAAATCACATGAAAACTTACATGTGCCCCTAGGATATGTGTATGAGAGTGTTGCAAGGTTGTTAGGTGCCATGTGTAGGCCTCATGTGTGACCCCCTTCCCGGACATGCGTTAACACTTAGTAAAATCCTGGATCTGTACGTGGAAAGTCCTGCCGCGTCACAACCGGGGCCTAGAATGTGGCAAAGTTGGCCCAACCTTGGCTCTACATGTACATATGTCCTAAACAAACCAAACCAAGTAGAGAGGTCCATCAGGCTACTCTCGTATGGAGAAAGCTATAGGGGTAGACGATCCGGGGGCCCCGGTCTAGGGTTTCGCCGGAGGAAGACCGTCGGAGCGTCGAAATCACATGAAAACTTGCATGTGCCCCTAGGGTATGTGTGTGAGAGTGGTGCCAGGTTGTTAGGTGCCATGTGTAGGCCCCATGTGTGACCCCCTTCCCGGACATGCGTTAACACTTAGTAAAATCCTAGATCTGTACGTGGAAAGTCCGGCCGCGTCACAACCGGGGCCTAGAATGTGGCAAAGTTGGCCCAACCTTGGCTCTCCATGTACATATGTCATAAACAAACTAAAACAAGTAGAGAGGTCAATCAGGCTACCCTCGTACGGAGAAAGCTATAGGGGTAGACGATGCGGGGCCCCCGGTCTAGGGTTTCGGCTGAGGAAGACCGCCGGAGCGTCGAAATCACATGAAAACTTGCATGTGCCCCTAGGACATGTGTGTGAGAGTGGTGCAAGGTTGTTAGGTGCCATGTGTAGACCCCATGTGTGACCCCCTTCCCGGACATGCGTTCACACTTAGTAAAATCATGGATCCGTACGTGGAAAGTCCCGCCGCGTCACAACCGGGGCCTAGAATGTGGCAAAGTTGGCCCAACCTTGGCTCTACATGTACATATGTCCTAAACAAACCAAAAAAGTAGAGAGGTCTACCGGGATACCCTCGTATGGAGATAGCTATAGGGGTAGACGATCCAGGACCCTCGGTCTAGAGTTTCGCCGGAGGAAGACCGCCGGAGCGTCGAAATCACATGAAAACATGCATGTGCCCCTAGGATATGTGTGTGAGAGTGGTGCAAGGTTGTTAGGTGCCATGTGTAGGCCTCATGTGTGACACCCATCCCGGACGTGCGTTAACACTTAGTAAAATCCTGGATCTGTATGTGGAAAGCCCCGCCGCGTCACAACCGGGGCCTAGAATGTGGCAAAGTTGGCCCAACCTTGGCTCTACATGTACATATGTCCTAAACAAACCAAAACAAGTAGAGAGGTCCATCAGGAGACCCTCGTACGGAGAAAGCTATAGGGGTAGACGATCCGGGGCCCCCGGTCTAGGGTTTCGCCGGATGAAGACCGTCGGAGCGTCGAAATAACATGAAAACTTGCATGTGCCCCTAGGATAGGTGTGTGAGAGTGGTGCAAGGTTGTTAGGTGCCATGTGTAGGCCTCATGTGCGACCCCCTTCCCGGACATGCGTTAACACTTAGTAAAATCCTGGATCTGTACGTGGAAAGTCCCGCCGCGTCACAACCGGGGCCTAGAATGTGGCAAAGTTGGCCCAACCTTGGCTCTACATGTACATATGTACTAAACAAACCAAAAAAGTAGAGAGGTCCACCGAGATACCCTCGTACGGAGATAGCTATATGGGTAGACGATCCGGGGCCCCCGGTCTAGGGTTTCAACGGAGGAAGACCGTCGGAGCATCGAAATCACATGAAAACTTGCATGTGCCCCTAGGATATGTGTGTGAGAGTGGTGCAAGGTTGTTAGGTGCCATGTGTAGGCCCCATGTGTGACCCCCTTCCCAGACATGCGTTAACACTTAGTAAAATCATGGCTCTGTATGTGGAAAGTCCCGCCGCGTCACAACCGGGGCCTAGAATGTGGCAAAGTTGGCCCAACCTTGGCTCTACATGTACATATCTCCTAAACAAACCAAAACAAGTAGAGAGGTCCATCGGGCTACCCTCGTACGCAGATAGCTATAGGGGTAGACGATCCGGGAACCCCGGTATAGGGTTTCGCCGGAGGAAGAACGCCGGGGCGTCGAAATCACATGAAAACTTGCATGTGCCCCTAGGATATGTGTGTGAGAGTGGTGCAAGGTTTTTAGGTGCCATGTGTAGGCCCCATGTGTGACCCCCTTCCCGGACATGCGTTAACACTTAGTAAAATCCTGGATCTGTACGTGGAAAGTCCCGCCGCGTCACAACCGGGGCCTAGAATGTGGCAAAGTTGGCCCAACCTTGGATCTACATGTACATATGTCCTAAACCAACCAAAACAAGTAGAGAGGTCCACCGGGCTACCCTTGTACGGAGAAAGCTATAGCGGTAGACGATCTGGGGCCCCCGGTCTAGGGTTTCGCCGGAGGAAGACCACTGGAGCGTCGGAATCACATGAAAACTGGCATGTGCCCCTAGGATATGTGTGTGAGAGTGGTGCAAGGTTGTTAGGTGCCATTTGTAGGCCCCATGTGTGACCCCCTTCCCGGACATGCGTTAACACTTAGTAAAATCCTGGATCTGTACGTGGAAAGTCCCGCCGCGTCACAACCGGGGCCTAGAATGTGGCAAAGTTGGCCCAACCTTGGATATACATGTACATATGTCCTAAACAAACCAAAACAAGTAGAGAGGTCCACTGGGATACCCTTGTACGGAGATAGCTATAGGGGTAGACAATACGGGGCCACCGGTCTAGGGTTTCGCCGGAGGAAGACAACCGGAGCGTTAGAATCACATGAAAACTTGCATGTGCCCCTAGTATATGTGTGTGAGAGTGGTGCAAGGTTGTTAGGTGCCATGTGTAGCCCCATGTGTGACCCCCTTCCCGGACATGCGTTAACACTTAGTAAAATCCTGGATCTGTACGTGGAAAGTCCCGCCACGTCACAACCGGGGCCTAGAATGTCGCAAAGTTGGCCCAACCTTGGCTCTACATGTATATATGGCCAAAACAAACCAAAACAAATAGAGAGGTCGACCGAGCTACCCTCGTACGGAGATAGCTATAGGGGTAGACGATCCGGGGCCCCCGGTCTAGGGTTTCGCTGGAGGAATACCGCCGGAGCGTCGAAATCACATGAAAACTTGCATGTGACCCTAGGATATGTGTGTGAGAGTGGTGCAAGGTTGTTAGGTGCCATGTGTAGGCCCCATGTGTGACCCCCTTCCCGGACATGCGTTAACACTTAGTAAAATCCTGGATCTGTACGTGGAAAGTCCCGCCGCGTCACAACCGGGGCCTATAATGTGGCAAAGTTGGCCCAACCTTGGATCTACATGTACATATGTCCTAAACAAACCAAAACAAGTAGAGAGGTCCACTTGGCTACCCTTGTACGGAGATAGATATAGGGGTTGACTATCCGAGGCCGCCGGTCTAGGGTTTCGCCGGAGGAAGACCAACGGAGCGTCAGAATCACATGAAAACTTGCATGTGCCCCTAGGATATGTGTGTGAGAGTGGTGCAAGGTTGTTAGGTGCCATGTGTAGGCCCCATGTGTGACCCCCTTCCCGGACATGCGTTAACACTTAGTAAAATCCTGGATCAGTACGTGGATAGTCCCGCCGCGTCACAACCGGGGCCTAGAATGTGGCAAAGTCGGCCCAACCTTAGCTCTAGATGTACATATGTCGTAAACGAACCAAAACAAGTAGAGAGGTCCATCAGGCTACCCTCGTACGGAGATAGATATAGGGGTATACGATCCGGGGGCCCCGGTCTAGGGTTTCTCCGGAGGAAGACCGCCGGAGCGTCGAAATCACATGAAAACTTGAATGTGCCCCTAGGATATGTGTGTGAGAGTGGTGCAAGGTTATTAGGTGCCATGTGTAGGCCCCATGTGTGACCCCCTTCCCGGACATGCGTTAACACTTAGTAAAATCCTGGATCTGTACGTGGAAAGTCCCGCCGCGTCACAACCGGGGCCTAGAATGTGGCTAAGTTGGCCCAACCTTGGATCTACATGTACATATGTCCTAAACCAACCAAAACAAGTAGAGAGGTCCACCGGGCTACCCTTGTACGGAGAAAGCTATAGCGGTAGACGATCTGGGGCCCCCGGTCT
Source organism: Avena sativa (assembly GCA_916181665.1). Lineage (NCBI taxonomy): Eukaryota > Viridiplantae > Streptophyta > Magnoliopsida > Poales > Poaceae > Avena > Avena sativa. The sequence continues at coordinate 197,457,261 of OV702286.1, forward strand.
AGGGTTTCGCCGGAGGAAGACCACTGGAGCGTCGGAATCACATGAAAACTTGCATGTGCCCCTAGGATATGTGTGTGAGAGTGGTGCAAGGTTGTTAGGTGCCATTTGTAGGCCCCATGTGTGACCCCCTTCCCGGACATGCGTTAACACTTAGTAAAATCCTGGATCTGTACGTGGAAAGTCCCACCGCGTCACAACCGGGGCCTAAATGTTGCAAAGTTGGCCCAACCTTGGATATACATTTACATATGTCCTAAACAAACCAAAACAAGTAGAGAGGTCCACTGGGCTACCCTTGTACGGAGATAGCTATAGGGGTAGACAATACGGGGCCACCGGTCTAGGGTTTCGCCGGAGGAAGAGAACCGGAGCGTTAGAATCACATGAAAACTTGCATGTGCCCCTAGGATATGTGTGTGAGAGTGGTGCAAGGTTGTTAGGTGCCATGTGTAGGCCCCATGTGTGACCCCCTTCCCGGACATGCGTTAACACTTAGTAAAATCCTGGATCTGTACGTGGAAAGTCCCGCCGCGTCACAACCGGGGCCTATAATGTGGCAAAGTTGGCCCAACCTTGGATCTACATGTACATATGTCCTAAACAAACCAAAACAAGTAGAGAGGTCCACTTGGCTACCCTTGTACGGAGATAGATATAGGGGTTGACTATCCGAGGCCGCCGGTCTAGGGTTTCGCCGGAGGAAGACCAACGGAGCGTCAGAATCACATGAAAACTTGCATGTGCCCCTAGGATATGTGTGTGAGAGTGGTGCAAGGTTGTTAGGTGCCATGTGTAGGCCCCATGTGTGACCCCCTTCCCGGACATGCGTTAACACTTAGTAAAATCCTGGATCAGTACGTGGATAGTCCCGCCGCGTCACAACCGGGGCCTAGAATGTGGCAAAGTCGGCCCAACCTTAGCTCTAGATGTACATATGTCGTAAACGAACCAAAACAAGTAGAGAGGTCCATCAGGCTACCCTCGTACGGAGATAGATATAGGGGTATACGATCCGGGGGCCCCGGTCTAGGGTTTCTCCGAAGGAAGACCGCCGGAGCGTCGAAATCACATGAAAACTTGAATGTGCCCCTAGGATATGTGTGTGAGAGTGGTGCAAGGTAGTTAGGTGCCATGTGTAGGCCCCATGTGTGACCCCCTTCCCGGACATGCGTTAACACTTAGTAAAATCCTGGATCTGTACGTGGAAAGTCCCGCCGCGTCACAACCGGGGCCTAGAATGTGGCTAAGTTGGCCCAACCTTGGATCTACATGTACATATGTCCTAAACCAACCAAAACAAGTAGAGAGGTCCACCGGGCTACCCTTGTACGGAGAAAGCTATAGCGGTAGACGATCTGGGGCCCCCGGTCTAGGGTTTCGCCGGAGGAAGACCACTGGAGCGTCGGAATCACATGAAAACTTGCATGTGCCCCTAGGATATGTGTGTGAGAGTGGTGCAAGGTTGTTAGGTGCCATTTGTAGGCCCCATGTGTGACCCCCTTCCCGGACATGCGTTAACACTTAGTAAAATCCTGGATCTGTACGTGGAAAGTCCCGCCGCGTCACAACCGGGGCCTAAATGTTGCAAAGTTGGCCCAACCTTGGATATACATGTACATATGTCCTAAACAAACCAAAACAAGTAGAGAGGTTCACTGGGCTACCCTTGTACGGAGATAGCTATAGGGGTAGACAATACGGGGCCACCGGTCTAGGGTTTCGCCGGAGGAAGAGAACCGGAGCGTTAGAATCACATGAAAACTTGCATGTGCCCCTAGGATATGTGTGTGAGAGTGGTGCAAGGTTGTTAGGTGCCATTTGTAGGCCCCATGTGTGACCCCCTTCCCGGACATGCGTTAACACTTAGTAAAATCCTGGATCTGTACGTGGAAAGTCCCGCCGCGTCACAACCGGGGCCTAGAATGTGGCAAAGTCGGCCCAACCTTAGCTCTAGATGTACATATGTCCTAAACGAACCAAAACAAGTAGAGAGGTCCACCGGCTACCCTCGTACGGAGATAGCTATAGGGGTAGACGATCCGGGGGCCCCGGTCTAGGGTTTCGCCGGAGGAAGACCGTCGGAGCGTTGAAATCACATGAGAACTTGAATGTGGCCCTAGGATATGTGTGTGAGAGTGGTGCAAGGTTATTAGGTGCCATGTGTAGGCCCCATGTGTGACCCCCTTCCCGGACATGCTTTAACACTTAGTAAAATCATGGATCTGTATGTGGAAAATCCCGACGCGTCACAACCGGGGCCTAGAATGTCGCAAAGTTGGCCCAACCTTGGATCTACATGTACATATGTCCTAAACAAACCAAAACAAGTAGAGAGGTCCATCAGGCTACTCTCGTATGGAGAAAGCTATAGGGGTAGACGATCCGGGGCACCCGGTCTAGGGTTTCGCCGGAGGAAGACCGTCGGAGCGTCGAAATCACATGAAAACTTGCATGTGCCCCTAGGGTATGTGTGTGAGAGTGGTGCCAGGTTGTTAGGTGCCATGTGTAGGCCCCATGTGTGACCCCCTTCCCGGACATGCGTTAACACTTAGTAAAATCCTAGATCTGTACGTGGAAAGTCCCGCCGCGTCACAACCGGTGCCTAGAATGTGGCAAAGTTGGCCCAACCTTGGATATACATGTACATATGTCCTAAACAAACCAAAAAAGTATAGAGGTCCACCAAGATACCCTCGTACGGAGATAGCTACATGGGTAGACGATCCGGGGCCCCCGGTCTAGGGTTTCAACGGAGGAAGACCGCCGGAGCGTCGAAATCACATGAAAACTTGCATGTGCCCCTAGGATATGTGTGTGAGAGTGGTGCAAGGTTGTTAGGTGCCATGTGTATCCCCATGTGTGACCCCCTTCCCGGACATGCGTTAACACTTAGTAAAATCCTGGATCTGTACGTGGAAAGTCCCGCCGCGTCACAACCGGGGCCTAGAATGTCGCAAAGTTGGCCCAACCTTGGCTCTACATGTATATATGGCAAAAGCAAACCGAAACAAATAGAGAGGTCGACCGAGCTACCCTCGTACGGAGATAGCTATAGGGGTAGACGATCCGGGGCCCCCGGTCTAGGGTTTCGCTGGAGGAATACCGCCGGAGCGTCGAAATCACATGAAAACTTGCATGTGACCCTAGGATATGTGTGTGAGAGTGGTGCAAGGTTGTTAGGTGCTATGTGTAGGCCCCATGTGTGACCCCCTTCCCGGAGATGCGTTAACACTTAGTAAAATCCTGGATCTGTACGTGGAAAGTCCCGCCGCGTCACAACCGGGGCCTATAATGTGGCAAAGTTGGCCCAACCTTGGATCTACATGTACATATGTCCTAAACAAACCAAAACAAGTAGAGAGGTCCACTTGGCTACCCTTGTACGGAGATAGATATAGGGGTTGACGATCCGAGGCCGCCGGTCTAGGGTTTCGCCGGAGGAAGACCACCGGAGCGTCAGAATCACATGAAAACTTGCATGTGCCCCTAGGATATGTGTGTGAGAGTGGTGCAAGGTTGTTAGGTGCCATGTGTAGGCCCAATGTGTGACCCCCTTCCCGGACATGCGTTAACACTTAAAAAAATCCTGGATCTGTACGTGGAAAGTCCCGCCGCGTCACAACCGGGGCCTAGAATGTGGCAAAGTTGGCCCAACCTTGGCTCTACATGTACATATGTCCTAAACAAACCAAAACAAGTAGAGAGGTCCACCGGGCTACCCTCATACGGAGATAGCTATAGGGGTAGACGATCCAGGGCCCCCGGTCTAGGGTTTCGCCGGAGGAAGACCACCGGAGCGTCGGAATCACATGAAAACTTGCATGTTTCCCTAGGATATGTGTGTGAGAATGGTGAAAGGTTGTTATGTGCCATGTGTAGGCCCCATGTGTGACCCCCTTCCCATACATGCGTTAACACTTAGTAAAATCCTGGATCTGTACGTGGAAAGTCCCGCCGCGTCACAACCGGGGCCTAAATGTGGCAAAGTTGGCCCAACCTTGGATATACATGTACATATGTCCTAAACAAACCAAAACAAGTAGATAGGTCCACTGGGCTACCCTTGTACGGAGATAGCTATAGGGGTAGACAATACGGGGCCACCGGTCTAGGGTTTTGCCGGAGGAAGACCACCGGAGCATCAGAATCACATGAAAACTTGCATGTGCCCCTAGGATATGTGTGTGAGAGTGGTGCAAGGTTGTTAGGTGCCATGTGTAGGCCCCATGTGTGACCCCCTTCCCGGACATGCGTTAACACTTAGTAAAATCCTGGATCTGTACGTGGAAAGTCCCGCCGCGTCACAACCGGGGACTAGAATGTGGCAAAGTCGGCCCAACCTTAGCTCTAGATGTACATATGTCCTAAACGAACCAAAACAAGTAGAGAGGTCCACCGGCTACCCTCGTACGGAGATAGCTATAGGGGTAGACGATCCGGGGGCCCCGGTCTAGGCTTTCGCCGGAGGAAGACCGTCGGAGCGTTGAAATCACATCAGAACTTGAATGTGCCCCTAGGATATGTGTGTGAGAGTGGTGCAAGGTTATTAGGTGCCATGTGTAGGCCCCATGTGTGACCCCCTTCCCGGACATGCTTTAACACTTAGTAAAATCATGGATCTGTACGTGGAAAGTCCCGCCAGGTCACAACCGGGGCCTAGAATGTCGCAAAGTTTCCCCAACCTTGGCTCTACATGTACATATGTCCTAAACAAACCAAAACAAGTAGAGAGGTCCACCGGGGTACCCTCATACGGAGATAGCTATAGGGGTAGACGATCCGGGGCCCCCGGTCTAGTGTTTCGCCGAAGGAAGACCACCGGAGCGTCGCAATCACATGAAAACTTGAAAGTGCCCCTAGGATATGTGTGTGAGATTGGTGCAAGGTTTTTAGGTGGCATGTGTAGGCCCCATGTGTAACCCCCTTCCCGGACATGTATTAACACTTAGTAAAATCCTGGATCTGTACGTGGAAAGTCCCGCCGCGTCACAACCGGGGCCTAGAATGTGGCAAAGTTGGCCCAACCTTGGATCTCCATGTACATATGTCCTAAACAAACGAAAACAAGTAGAGAGGTCCACCGGGCTACCCTCGTACGAAGAAAGCTATAGGGGTAGACGATCCGGGGCCCCCGGTCTAGGGTTTCGCCGGAGGAAGACCGCCGGAGCGTCGAAATCACATGAAAACTTGCATGTGCACCTAGGATATGTGTGTGAGAGTGGTGCAAGGTTGTTAGGTGCCATGTGTAGCCCCATGTGTGACCCCCTTCCCGGACATGCGTTAACACTTAGTAAAATCCTAGATCTGTACGTGGAAAGTCCCGCCGCGTCACAACCGGTGCCTAGAATGTGGCAAAGTTGGCCCAACCTTGGATATACATGTACATATGTCCTAAACAAACCAAAAAAGTATAGAGGTCCACCAAGATACCCTCGTACGGAGATAGCTACATGGGTAGACGATCCGGGGCCCCCGGTCTAGGGTTTCAACGGAGGAAGACCGCCGGAGCGTCGAAATCACATGAAAACTTGCATGTGCCCCTAGGATATGTGTGTGAGAGTGGTGCAAGGTTGTTAGGTGCCATGTGTATCCCCATGTGTGACCCCCTTCCCGGACATGCGTTAACACTTAGTAAAATCCTGGATCTGTACGTGGAAAGTCCCGCCGCGTCACAACCGGGGCCTAGAATGTCGCAAAGTTGGCCCAACCTTGGCTCTACATGTATATATGGCAAAAGCAAACCGAAACAAATAGAGAGGTCGACCGAGCTACCCTCGTACGGAGATAGCTATAGGGGTAGACGATCCGGGGCCCCCGGTCTAGGGTTTCGCTGGAGGAATACCGCCGGAGCGTCGAAATCACATGAAAACTTGCATGTGACCCTAGGATATGTGTGTGAGAGTGGTGCAAGGTTGTTAGGTGCTATGTGTAGGCCCCATGTGTGACCCCCTTCCCGGAGATGCGTTAACACTTAGTAAAATCCTGGATCTGTACGTGGAAAGTCCCGCCGCGTCACAACCGGGGCCTATAATGTGGCAAAGTTGGCCCAACCTTGGATCTACATGTACATATGTCCTAAACAAACCAAAACAAGTAGAGAGGTCCACTTGGCTACCCTTGTACGGAGATAGATATAGGGGTTGACGATCCGAGGCCGCCGGTCTAGGGTTTCGCCGGAGGAAGACCACCGGAGCGTCAGAATCACATGAAAACTTGCATGTGCCCCTAGGATATGTGTGTGAGAGTGGTGCAAGGTTGTTAGGTGCCATGTGTAGGCCCAATGTGTGACCCCCTTCCCGGACATGCGTTAACACTTAAAAAAATCCTGGATCTGTACGTGGAAAGTCCCGCCGCGTCACAACCGGGGCCTAGAATGTGGCAAAGTTGGCCCAACCTTGGCTCTACATGTACATATGTCCTAAACAAACCAAAACAAGTAGAGAGGTCCACCGGGCTACCCTCATACGGAGATAGCTATAGGGGTAGACGATCCAGGGCCCCCGGTCTAGGGTTTCGCCGGAGGAAGACCACCGGAGCGTCGGAATCACATGAAAACTTGCATGTTTCCCTAGGATATGTGTGTGAGAATGGTGAAAGGTTGTTATGTGCCATGTGTAGGCCCCATGTGTGACCCCCTTCCCATACATGCGTTAACACTTAGTAAAATCCTGGATCTGTACGTGGAAAGTCCCGCCGCGTCACAACCGGGGCCTAAATGTGGCAAAGTTGGCCCAACCTTGGATATACATGTACATATGTCCTAAACAAACCAAAACAAGTAGATAGGTCCACTGGGCTACCCTTGTACGGAGATAGCTATAGGGGTAGACAATACGGGGCCACCGGTCTAGGGTTTTGCCGGAGGAAGACCACCGGAGCATCAGAATCACATGAAAACTTGCATGTGCCCCTAGGATATGTGTGTGAGAGTGGTGCAAGGTTGTTAGGTGCCATGTGTAGGCCCCATGTGTGACCCCCTTCCCGGACATGCGTTAACACTTAGTAAAATCCTGGATCTGTACGTGGAAAGTCCCGCCGCGTCACAACCGGGGACTAGAATGTGGCAAAGTCGGCCCAACCTTAGCTCTAGATGTACATATGTCCTAAACGAACCAAAACAAGTAGAGAGGTCCACCGGCTACCCTCGTACGGAGATAGCTATAGGGGTAGACGATCCGGGGGCCCCGGTCTAGGCTTTCGCCGGAGGAAGACCGTCGGAGCGTTGAAATCACATCAGAACTTGAATGTGCCCCTAGGATATGTGTGTGAGAGTGGTGCAAGGTTATTAGGTGCCATGTGTAGGCCCCATGTGTGACCCCCTTCCCGGACATGCTTTAACACTTAGTAAAATCATGGATCTGTACGTGGAAAGTCCCGCCAGGTCACAACCGGGGCCTAGAATGTCGCAAAGTTTCCCCAACCTTGGCTCTACATGTACATATGTCCTAAACAAACCAAAACAAGTAGAGAGGTCCACCGGGGTACCCTCATACGGAGATAGCTATAGGGGTAGACGATCCGGGGCCCCCGGTCTAGTGTTTCGCCGAAGGAAGACCACCGGAGCGTCGCAATCACATGAAAACTTGAAAGTGCCCCTAGGATATGTGTGTGAGATTGGTGCAAGGTTTTTAGGTGGCATGTGTAGGCCCCATGTGTAACCCCCTTCCCGGACATGTATTAACACTTAGTAAAATCCTGGATCTGTACGTGGAAAGTCCCGCCGCGTCACAACCGGGGCCTAGAATGTGGCAAAGTTGGCCCAACCTTGGATCTCCATGTACATATGTCCTAAACAAACGAAAACAAGTAGAGAGGTCCACCGGGCTACCCTCGTACGAAGAAAGCTATAGGGGTAGACGATCCGGGGCCCCCGGTCTAGGGTTTCGCCGGAGGAAGACCGCCGGAGCGTCGAAATCACATGAAAACTTGCATGTGCACCTAGGATATGTGTGTGAGAGTGGTGCAAGGTTGTTAGGTGCCATGTGTAGCCCCATGTGTGACCCCCTTCCCGGACATGCGTTAACACTTAGTAAAATCCTGGATCTGTACGTGGAAAGTCCCGCCGCATCACAACCGGGGCCTAGAATGTCGCAAAGTTGGCCCAACCTTGGCTCTACATGTATATATGGCCAAAGAAAACTAAAACAAATAGAGAGGTCGACCGAGCTACCCTCGTACGGAGATAGCTATAGGGGTAGACGATTCGGGGACCCCGGTCTAGGGTTTTGTCGGAGGAATACCGCCGGAGCAACGAAATCACATGAAAACTTGCATGTGACCCTAGGATATGTGTGTGAGAGTGGTGCAAGGTTGTTAGGTGCCATGTGTAGGCCCCATGTGTGACCCCCTTCCCGGACATGCGTTAACACTTAGTAAAATCCTGGATCTGTACGTGGAAAGTCCCGCCGCGTCACAACCGGGGCCTAGAATGTGGTAAAGTTGGCCCAACCTTGGATATACTGTACATATGTCCTAAGCAAACCAAAACAAGTAGAGAGGTCCACTGGGCTACCCTTGTACGGAGATAGCTATAGGGGTAGACGATCCGGGGCCCCCGGTCTAGGGTTTCGCCGGAGGAAGACCGCCGGAGCGTCGAAATCACATGAAAACTTGCATGTGCCCCTAGGATATGTCTGTGAGAGTGGTGCAAGGTTGTTAGGTGCCATGTGTAGGCCCCATGTGTGACCCCCTTCCCGGACATGTGTTAACACTTAGTAAAATCCTGGATCTGTACGTGGAAAGTCCTGCCGCGTCACAACGAGGCCTAGAATGTGGAAAAGTTGGCCCAACCTTGGCTCTACATGTACATATGTCCTAAACAAACCAAAACAAGTAGAGAGGTCCATCAGGCTACCCTCGTACGGAGAAAGCTATAGGGGTAGACGATCCGGGGGCCCCGGTCTAGGGTTTCACCGGAGGAAGACCGCCGGAGCGTCAAAATCACATGAAAACTTGCATGTGCCCCTAGGATATGTGTGTGAGAGTGGTGCAAGGTTGTTAGGTGCCATGTGTAGGCCTCATGTGTGACCCCCTTCGCGGACATGCGTTAACACTTAGTAAAATCCTGGATCTATACGTGGAAAGTCCTGCCGCGTCACAACGGGGGCCTAGAATGTGGCAAAGTTGGCCCAACCTTGGCTCTACATGTACATATGTCCTAAACAAACCAAAACAAGTAGAGAGGTCCACCGGGCTACCCTCGTACGAAGAAAGCTATAGGGGTAGACGATCCGGGGCCCCCGGTCTAGTGTTTCGCCGGAGGAAGACCGCCGGAGCGTCGAAATCACATGAAAACTTGCATGTGCCCCTAGGATATGTGTGTGAGAGTGGTGCAAGGTTGTTAGGTGCCATGTGTAGGCCCCATGTGTGACCCCCTTCCCGGACATGCGTTAACACTTAGTAAAATCCTGGATCTGTACGTGGAAAGTCCCATCGCATCACAACCGGGGCCTAGAATGTGGCAAAGTTGGCCCAACCTTGGATCTACATGTACATATGTCCTAAACAAACCAAAACAAGTAGAGAGGTCCACCGGGATACCCTCGTACGGAGAAAGCTATAGCGGTAGACGATCCGGGGCCCCAGTCTAGGGTTTCGCCGGAGGAAGACCACTGGAGCGTCGGAATCACATGAAAACTTGCATGTGCCCCTAGGATATGTGTGTGAGAGTGGTGCAAGGTTGTTAGGTGCCATTTGTAGGCCCCATGTGTGACCCCCTTCCCGGACATGCGTTAACACTTAGTAAAATCCTGGATCTGTACGTGGAAAGTCCCGCCGCGTCACAACCGTGGCCTAAATGTGGCAAAGTCGGCCCAACCTTGGATATACATGTACATATGTCCTAAACAAACCAAAACAAGTAGAGACATCCACTGGGCTACCCTTGTACGGAGATAGCTATAGGGGTAGACGATACGGGGCCACCGGTCTAAGGTTTTGCCGGAGTAAGACCACCGGAGCGTCAGAATCACATGAAAACTTGCATGTGACCCTAGGATATGTGTGTGAGAGTGGTGCAAGGTTGTTAGGTGCCATGTGTAGGCCCCATGTGTGACCCCCTTCCCGGACATGCGTTAACACTTAGTAAAATCCTGGATCTGTACGTGGAAAGTCCCGCCGCGTCACAACCGGGGCCTAGAATGTGGTAAAGTTGGCCCAACCTTGGATATACTGTACATATGTCCTAAGCAAACCAAAACAAGTAGAGAGGTCCACTGGGCTACCCTTGTACGGAGATAGCTATAGGGGTAGACGATCCGGGGCCACCGGTCTAGGGTTTCGCCGGAGGAAGATCACCGGAGCGTCGGAATCACTTGAAAACTTGCATGTGCCCCTAGGATATGTGTGTGAGAGTGGTGCAAGGTTGTTAGGTGCCATGTGTAGGCCCCATGTGTGACCCCCTCCCGGACATGCGTTAACACTTAGTAAAATCCTGGATCTATACGTGGAAAGTCCCGCCGCATCACAACCGGGGGCTAGAATGTGGAAAAGTCGGCCCAACCTTAGCTCTAGATGTACATATGTCCTAAACGAACCAAAACAAGTAGAGAGGTCCACCGGCTACCCTCGTACGGAGATAGCTATAGGGGTAGACGATCTGGGGGCCCGGTCTAGGGTTTCACCGAAGGAAGACCGCCGGAGCATCGAAATCACATGAAAACTTGCATGTGCCCCTAGGATATGTGTGTGAGAGTGGTTAAAGGTTGTTAGGTTCCATGTGTAGGCCCCATGTGTGACCCCCTTCCTGGACATGCGTTAACACTTAGTAAAATCCTGGATCTATACGTGGAAAGTCCCGCCGCGTCACAACCGGGGCCTAGAATGTGGAAAAGTCGGCCCAACCTTAGCTCTAGATGTACATATGTCCTAAACGAACTAAAACAAGTAGAGAGGTCCACCGGGCTACCCTCGTATGGAGATAGCTATAGGGGTAGACAATCCGGGGGCCCCAGTCTAGGCTTTCACCGGAGGAAGACCGCCGGAGCGTCGAAATCACATGAAAACTTGAATGTGCCCCTAGGATATGTGTGTGAGAGTGGTGCAAGGTTATTAGGTGCTATGTGTAGGCCCCATGTGTGCCCACCTTCCCGGACATGTGTCAACACTTAGTAAAATCCTGGATCTGTACGTGCAAAGTCCCGCCGCGTCACAACCGGGGCCTAGAATGTGGCAAAGTTGGCCCAACCTTGGCTCTCCATGTACATATGTCCTAAACAAACCAAAACAAGTAGAGAGGTCCATCAGGCTACCCTTGTACGGAGAAAGCCATAGGGGTAGACGATCCGGGGCCCCCGGTCTAGGGTTTCGCCGGAGGAAGACCGCCGGAGCGTCGAAATCACATGCAAACTTGCATGTGCCCCTAGGATATGTGTGTGAGAGTGGTGCATGGTTTTTAGGTGCCATGTGTAGGCCCCATGTGTGACCTCCTTCCCGGACATGCGTTAACACTTAGTAAAATCATGGATCTGTACGTGGAAAGTGCCGCCGCGTCACAACCGAGGCCTAGAATGTGGCAAAGTTGGCCCAACCTTGGCTCTACATGTACATATGTCCTAAACAAACCAAAAAAGTAGAGAGGTCCACCGGGCTACCCTCGTACGAAGAAAGCTATAGGGGTAGACGATCCGGGGCCCCCGGTCTAGGGTTTCGCCGGAGGAAGACCGCCGGAGCGTCGAAATCAAATGAAAACTTGCATGTGCCCCTAGGATATGTGTGTGTGAGTGGTGCAAGGTAGTTAGGTGCCATGTGTAGGCCTCATGTGTGACCCATTTCGCGGACATGCGTTAACACTTAGTAAAATCCTGGATCTGTACGTGGAAAGTCCCGTCGCGTCACAACCGGGGCCTAGAATGTGGCAAAGTTTTCCCAACCTTGGATCTACATGTACATATGTCCTAAACAAACCAAAACAAATACAGAGGTCCACCGGGCTACCCTCGTACGGAGAAAGCTATAGCGGTAGACGATCCGGGGCCCCCGGTCTAGGGTTTCCCCGGAGGAAGACCACTTGAGCGTCGGAATCACATGAAAACTTGCATGTGCCCCTAGGATATGTGTGTGAGAGTGGTGAAAGGTTGTTAGGTGCCATTTGTAGGCCCCATGTGTGACCCCCTTCCCGGACATGCGTTAACACTTAGTAAAATCCTGGATCTGTACGTGGAAAGTCCCGCCGCGTCACAACCGGGGCCTAAATGTGGAAAAGTTGGCCCAACCTTGGATATACATGTACATATGTCCTAAACAAACCAAAACAAGTAGAGAGGTCCACTAGGCTACCCTTGTACGGAGATAGCTATAGGGGTAGACGATACGGGGCCACCGGTCTAGGGTTTCGCCAGAGGAAGACCACCGGAGCGTCAGAATCACATGAAAACTTGCATGTGCCCTTGGGATATGTGTGTGAGAGTGGTAAAAGGTTGTTAGGTGCCATGTGTAGGCCCAATGTGTGACCCCCTTCCCGGACATGCGTTAACACTTAAAAAAATCCTGGATCTGTACGTGGAAAGTCCCGCCGCGTCACAACCGGGGCCTAGAATGTGGCAAAGTTGGCCCAACCTTGGCTCTACATGTACATATGTCCTAAACAAACCAAAACAAGTAGAGAGGTCCACCGGGCTACCCTCATACGGAGATAGCTATAGGGGTAGACGATCCGGGGCCCCCGGTCTAGGGTTTCGCCGGAGGAAGACCACCGGAGCGTCGGAATCACATGAAAACTTGCATGTTCCCCTAGGATATGTGTGTGAGAGTGGTGAAAGGTTGTTATGTGCCATGTGTAGGCCCCATGTGTGACCCCCTTCCCATACATGCGTTAACACTTAGTAAAATCCTGGATCTGTACGTGGAAAGTCCCGCCGCGTCACAACCGGGGCCTAAATGTGGCAAAGTTGGCCCAACCTTGGATATACATGTACATATGTCCTAAACAAACCAAAACCAGTAGATAGGTCCACTGGGCTACCCTTGTACGGAGATAGCTATAGGGGTAGACAATACGGGGCCACCGGTCTAGGGTTTTGCCGGAGGAAGACCACCGGAGCATCAGAATCACATGAAAACTTGCATGTGCCCCTAGGATATGTGTGTGAGAGTGGTGCAAGGTTGTTAGGTGCCATGTGTAGGCCCCATGTGTGACCCCCTTCCCGGACATGCGTTAACACTTAGTAAAATCCTGGATCTGTACGTGGAAAGTCCCGCCGCGTCACAACCGGGGCCTAGAATGTGGCAAAGTCGGCCCAACCTTAGCTCTAGATGTACATATGTCCTAAACGAACCAAAACAAGTAGAGAGGTCCACCGGCTACCCTCGTACGGAGATAGCTATAGGGTAGACGATCCGGGGGCCCCGGTCTAGGCTTTCGCCGGAGGAAGACCGTCGGAGCGTTGAAATCACATCAGAACTTGAATGTGCCCCTAGGATATGTGTGTGAGAGTGGTGCAAGGTTATTAGGTGCCATGTGTAGGCCCCATGTGTGACCCCCTTCCCGGACATGCTTTAACACTTAGTAAAATCATGGATCTGTACGTGGAAAGTCCCGCCAGGTCACAACCGGGGCCTAGAATGTCGCAAAGTTTCCCCAACCTTGGCTCTACATGTACATATGTCCTAAACAAACCAAAACAAGTAGAGAGGTCCACCGGGGTACCCTCATACGGAGATAGCTATAGGGGTAGACGATCCGGGGCCCCCGGTCTAGTGTTTCGCCGAAGGAAGACCACCGGAGCGTCGCAATCACATGAAAACTTGAAAGTGCCCCTAGGATATGTGTGTGAGATTGGTGCAAGGTTTTTAGGTGGCATGTGTAGGCCCCATGTGTAACCCCCTTCCCGGACATGGATTAACACTTAGTAAAATCCTGGATCTGTACGTGGAAAGTCCCGCCGCATCACAACCGGGGCCTAGAATGTGGCAAAGTTGGCCCAACCTTGGATCTCCATGTACATATGTCCTAAACAAACGAAAACAAGTAGAGAGGTCCACCGGGCTACCCTCGTACGAAGAAAGCTATAGGGGTAGACGATCCGGGGCCCCCGGTCTAGGGTTTCGCCGGAGGAAGACCGCCGGAGCGTCGAAATCACATGAAAACTTGCATGTGCACATAGGATATGTGTGTGAGAGTGGTGCAAGGTTGTTAGGTGCCATGTGTAGCCCCATGTGTGACCCCCTTCCCGGACATGCGTTAACACTTAGTAAAATCCTGGATCTGTACGTGGAAAGTCCCGCCGCATCACAACCGGGGCCTAGAATGTCGCAAAGTTGGCCCAACCTTGGCTCTACATGTATATATGGCCAAAGAAAACTAAAACAAATAGAGAGGTCGACCGAGCTACCCTCGTACGGAGATAGCTATAGGGGTAGACGATCCGGGGACCCCGGTCTAGGGTTTTGTCGGAGGAATACCGCCGGAGCAACGAAATCACATGAAAACTTGCATGTGACCCTAGGATATGTGTGTGAGAGTGGTGCAAGGTTGTTAGGTGCCATGTGTAGGCCCCATGTGTGACCCCCTTCCCGTACATGCGTTAACACTTAGTAAAATCCTGGATCTGTACGTGGAAAGTCCCGCCGCGTCTCAACCGGGGCCTAGAATGTGGCAAAGTTGGCCCAACCTTGGCTATACATGTACATATGTCCTAAACAAACCAAAACAAGTAGAGAGGTCCACCGAGCTACCCTCATACGGAGATAGCTATAGGGGTAGACGATCCGAGGCCCCCGGTCTAGTGTTTCGCCGAAGGAAGACCACCGGAGCGTCGCAATCACATGAAAACTTGAAAGTCCCCCTAGGATATGTGTGTGAGATTGGTGCAAGGTTGTTAGGTGGCATGTGTGACCCCCTTCCTAGACATGCGTTAACACTTAGTAAAATCCTGGATCTCCACGTGGAAAGTTCCGCCGCGTCACAACCGGGGCCTAGAATGTGGCAAAGTTGGCCCAACCTTGTCTCTACATGTACATATGTCCTAAACAACCCAAAACAAGTAGAGAGGTCCACCGGGCTACCCACGTACGAAGAAAGCTATAGGGGTAGACGATCCGGGGCCCCCGGTCTAGGGTTTCGCCGAAGGAAGAACGCCGGAGCGTCGAAATCACAAGAAAACTTGCATGTGCCCCTATGATATCTGTGTGAGATTGGTGCAAGGTTGTTAGGTGCCATGTGTAGGCCCCATGTGTGACCCCCTTGCCGGACATGCATTAACACTTAGTAAAATCCTGGATCTGTACGTGGAAAGTCCCGCCGCGTCACAACCGGGGCCTATAATGTGGAAAAGTTGGCCCAACCTTGGATCTACATGTACATATGTCCTAAACAAACCAAAACAAGTATAGAGGTCCACTGGGCTACCCTTGTACGGAGATAGCTATAGGGGTAGACGATCTGGGGCCACCGGTCTAGGGTTTCGCCGGAGGAAGACCACCGGAGGGTCGGAATCACATGAAAACTTGCATGTGCCCCTAGGATATGTGTGTGAGAGAGGTGCAAGGTTGTTAGGTGCCATGTGTAGGCCCCATGTGTGACCCCTTCCCGGACATGCGTTAACACTTAGTAAAATCCTGGATCTGTACGTGGAAAGTCCCGCCGCGTCACAACTGGGGCCTAGAATGTGGCAAAGTCGGCCCAACCTTAGCCCTAGATGTACATATGTCCTAAACGAACCAAAGCAAGTAGAGAAGTCCATCGGGATACCCTCGTACGGAGATAGCTATAGGGGTAGACGATCCGGGGGCCCCGGTCTAGGGTTTCGCCGGAGGAAGACCGCCGGAGGGTCGAAATCACATGAAAACTTGAATGTGCCCCTAGGATATGTGTGTGAGAGTGGTGCAAGGTTATTAGGTGCCATGTGTAGGCCCCATGTGTGCCCCCCTTCCCGGACATGCGTTAACACTTAGTAAAATCCTGGATCTGTACGTGGAAAGTCCCGTCGCGTCACAACCGGGGCCTAGAATGTGGCAAAGTTGGCCCAACCTTGGCTCTCCATGTACATATGTCCTAAACAAACCAAAACAAGTAGAGAGGTCCATCAGGCTACCCTCGTACGGAGAAAGCTATAGGGGTAGATGATCCGGGGCCCCCGGTCTAGGGTTTCACCGGAGGAAGACCGTCGGAGCATCGAAATCACATGAAAACTTGCATGTGCCCCTAGGATATGTGTGTGAGAGTTGTGCAAGGTTTTTAGGTGCCATGTGTAGGCCCCATGTGTGACCCCCTTCCCGGACATGCGTTAACACTTAGTAAAATCCTGGATCTATACGTGGAAAGTCCCGCCGCGTCACAACCGGGGCCTAGAATGTGGAAAAGTCGGCCCAACCTTAGCTCTAGATGTACATATGTCCTAAACGAACTAAAACAAGTAGAGAGGTCCACCGGGCTACCCTCGTATGGAGATAGCTATAGGGGTAGACGATCCGGGGGCCCCAGTCTAGGGTTTCACCGGAGGAAGACCGCCGGAGCGTCGAAATCACATGAAAACTTGAATGTGCCCCTAGGATATGTGTGTGAGAGTGGTGCAAGGTTATTAGGTGCTATGTGTAGGCCCCATGTGTGCCCACCTTCCCGGACATGTGTCAACACTTAGTAAAATCCTGGATCTGTACGTGCAAAGTCCCGCCGCGTCACAACCGGGGCCTAGAATGTGGCAAAGTTGGCCCAACCTTGGCTCTCCATGTACATATGTCCTAAACAAACCAAAACAAGTAGAGAGGTCCATCAGGCTACCCTCGTACGGAGAAAGCCATAGGGGTAGACGATCCGGGGCCCCCGGTCTAGGGTTTCGCCGGAGGAAGACCGCCGGAGCGTCGAAATCACATGAAAACTTGCATGTGCCCCTAGGATATGTGTGTGAGAGTGGTGCAAGGTTTTTAGGTGCCATGTGTAGGCCCCATGTGTGACCCCCTTCCCGGACATGCGTTAACACTTAGTAAAATCCTGGATCTGTACGTGGAAAGTCCCGTCGCGTCACAACCGGGGCCTAGAATGTGGCAAAGTTTTCCCAACCTTGGATCTACATGTACATATGTCCTAAACAAACCAAAACAAATAGAGAGGTCCACCGGGCTACCCTCGTACGGAGAAAGCTATAGCGGTAGACGATCCGGGGCCCTCGGTCTAGGGTTTCGCTGGAGGAAGACCACTTGAGCGTCGGAATCACATGAAAACTTGCATGTGCCCCTAGGATATGTGTGTGAGAGTGGTGCAAGGTTGTTAGGTGCCATTTGTAGGCCCCATGTGTGACCCCCTTCCCGGACATGCGTTAACACTTAGTAAAATCCTGGATTTGTACGTGGAAAGTCCCGCCGCGTCACAAACGGGGCCTAAATGTGGAAAAGTTTGCCCAACCTTGGATATATATGTACATATGTCCTAAACAAACCAAAACAAGTAGAGAGGTCCACTAGGCTACCCTTGTACGGAGATAGCTATAGGGGTAGACGATACGGGGCCACCGGTCTAGGGTTTCGCCGGAGGAAGACCACCGGAGCGTCAGAATCACATGAAAACTTGCATGTGCCCTTAGGATATGTGTGTGAGAGTGGTACAAGGTTGTTAGGTGCCATGTGTAGGCCCCATGTGTGACCCCCTTCCTGGACATGCGTTAACACTTAGTAAAATCCTGGATCTGTACGTGGAAAGTCCCGCCGCGTCACAACCGGGGCCTAGAATGTGGCAAAGTTGGCCCAACCTTGGATCTACATGTACATATGTCCTAAACAAACCAAAACAAGTAGAGAGGTCCACCGGGCTACCCTCATACGGAGATAGCTATAGGGGTAGACGATCCGGGGCCCCCGGTCTAGGGTTTCGCCGGAGGAAGACCACTGGAGCGTCGGAATCACATGAAAACTTGCATGTTCCCTAGGATATGTGTGTGAGAGTGGTGCAAGGTTGTTATGTGCCATGTGTAGGCCCCATGTGTGACCCCCTTCCCATACATGCGTTAACACTTAGTAAAATCCTGGATCTGTACGTGGAAAGTCCCGCCGCGTCACAACCGGGGCCTAAATGTGGCAAAGTTGGCCCAACCTTGGATATACATGTACATATGTCCTAAACAAACCAAAACAAGTAGATATGTCCACTGGGCTACCCTTGTACGGAGATAGCTATAGGGGTAGATAATACGGGGACACCGGTCTAGGGTTTCGCCGGAGGAAGACCACCGGAGCATCAGAATCACATGAAAACTTGCATGTGCCCCTAGGATATGTGTGTGAGAGTGGTGCAAGGTTGGTAGGTGCCATGTGTAGGCCCCATGTGTGACCCCCTTCCCGGACATGCGTTAACACTTAGTAAAATCCTGGATCTGTACGTGGAAAGTCCCGCCGTGTCACAACCGGGGCCTAGAATGTGGCAAAGTCAGCCCAACCTTAGCTCTAGATGTACATATGTCCTAAACGAACCAAAACAAGTAGAGAGGTCCACCGGCTACCCTCGTACGGAGATAGCTATATGGGTAGACGATCCGGGGGCCCCGGTCTAGGGTTTCGCCGGAGGAAGACCGTCGGTGCGTTGAAATCACATGAGAACTTGAATGTGCCCCTAGGATATGTGTGTGAGAGTGGTGCAAGGTTATTAGGTGCCATGTGTAGGCCCCATGTGTGACCCCCTTCCCGGACATGCTTTAACACTTAGTAAAATCATGGATCTGTACGTGGAAAGTCCCGCCGCGTCACAACCGGGGCCTAGAATGTCGCAAAGTTGCTCTCCATGTACATATGTCCTAAACAAACCAAAACAAGTAGAGAGGTCCACCGGGGTACCCTCATACGGAGATAGCTATAGGGGTAGACGATCCGGGGCCCCCGGTCTAGTGTTTCGCCGAAGGAAGACCACCGGAGCGTCGCAATCACATGAAAACTTGAAAGTGCCCCTAGGATATGTGTGTGAGATTGGTGCAAGGTTTTTAGGTGGCATGTGTAGGCCCCATGTGTAACCCCCTTCCCGGACATGGATTAACACTTAGTAAAATCCTGGATCTGTACGTGGAAAGTCCCGCCGCATCACAACCGGGGCCTAGAATGTGGCAAAGTTGGCCCAACCTTGGATCTCCATGTACATATGTCCTAAACAAACGAAAACAAGTAGAGAGGTCCACCGGGCTACCCTCGTACGAAGAAAGCTATAGGGGTAGACGATCCGGGGCCCCCGGTCTAGGGTTTCGCCGGAGGAAGACCGCCGGAGCGTCGAAATCACATGAAAACTTGCATGTGCACATAGGATATGTGTGTGAGAGTGGTGCAAGGTTGTTAGGTGCCATGTGTAGCCCCATGTGTGACCCCCTTCCCGGACATGCGTTAACACTTAGTAAAATCCTGGATCTGTACGTGGAAAGTCCCGCCGCATCACAACCGGGGCCTAGAATGTCGCAAAGTTGGCCCAACCTTGGCTCTACATGTATATATGGCCAAAGAAAACTAAAACAAATAGAGAGGTCGACCGAGCTACCCTCGTACGGAGATAGCTATAGGGGTAGACGATCCGGGGACCCCGGTCTAGGGTTTTGTCGGAGGAATACCGCCGGAGCAACGAAATCACATGAAAACTTGCATGTGACCCTAGGATATGTGTGTGAGAGTGGTGCAAGGTTGTTAGGTGCCATGTGTAGGCCCCATGTGTGACCCCCTTCCCGGACATGCGTTAACACTTAGTAAAATCCTGGATCTGTACGTGGAAAGTCCCGCCGCGTCTCAACCGGGGCCTAGAATGTGGCAAAGTTGGCCCAACCTTGGCTATACATGTACATATGTCCTAAACAAACCAAAACAAGTAGAGAGGTCCACCGAGCTACCCTCATACGGAGATAGCTATAGGGGTAGACGATCCGAGGCCCCCGGTCTAGTGTTTCGCCGAAGGAAGACCACCGGAGCGTCGCAATCACATGAAAACTTGAAAGTGCCCCTAGGATATGTGTGTGAGATTGGTGCAAGGTTGTTAGGTGGCATGTGTGACCCCCTTCCTAGACATGCGTTAACACTTAGTAAAATCCTGGATCTCCACGTGGAAAGTTCCGCCGCGTCACAACCGGGGCCTAGAATGTGGCAAAGTTGGCCCAACCTTGTCTCTACATGTACATATGTCCTAAACAACCCAAAACAAGTAGAGAGGTCCACCGGGCTACCCACGTACGAAGAAAGCTATAGGGGTAGACGATCCGGGGCCCCCGGTCTAGGGTTTCGCCGAAGGAAGAACGCCGGAGCGTCGAAATCACAAGAAAACTTGCATGTGCCCCTATGATATCTGTGTGAGATTGGTGCAAGGTTGTTAGGTGCCATGTGTAGGCCCCATGTGTGACCCCCTTGCCGGACATGCATTAACACTTAGTAAAATCCTGGATCTGTACGTGGAAAGTCCCGCCGCGTCACAACCGGGGCCTATAATGTGGAAAAGTTGGCCCAACCTTGGATCTACATGTACATATGTCCTAAACAAACCAAAACAAGTACAGAGGTCCACTGGGCTACCCTTGTACGGAGATAGCTATAGGGGTAGACGACCTGGGGCCACCGGTCTAGGGTTTCGCCGGAGGAAGACCACCGGAGGGTCGGAATCACATGAAAACTTGCATGTGCCCCTAGGATATGTGTGTGAGAGAGGTGCAAGGTTGTTAGGTGCCATGTGTAGGCCCCATGTGTGACCCCTTCCCGGACATGCGTTAACACTTAGTAAAATCCTGGATCTGTACGTGGAAAGTCCCGCCGCGTCACAACTGGGGCCTAGAATGTGGCAAAGTCGGCCCAACCTTAGCCCTAGATGTACATATGTCCTAAACGAACCAAAGCAAGTAGAGAAGTCCATCGGGATACCCTCGTACGGAGATAGCTATAGGGGTAGACGATCCGGGGGCCCCGGTCTAGGGTTTCGCCGGAGGAAGACCGCCGGAGGGTCGAAATCACATGAAAACTTGAATGTGCCCCTAGGATATGTGTGTGAGAGTGGTGCAAGGTTATTAGGTGCCATGTGTAGGCCCCATGTGTGCCCCGCTTCCCGGACATGCGTTAACACTTAGTAAAATCCTGGATCTGTACGTGGAAAGTCCCGTCGCGTCACAACCGGGGCCTAGAATGTGGCAAAGTTGGCCCAACCTTGGCTCTCCATGTACATATGTCCTAAACAAACCAAAACAAGTAGAGAGGTCCATCAGGCTACCCTCGTACGGAGAAAGCTATAGGGGTAGATGATCCGGGGCCCCCGGTCTAGGGTTTCGCCGGAGGAAGACCGTCGGAGCATCGAAATCACATGAAAACTTGCATGTGCCCCTAGGATATGTGTGTGAGAGTTGTGCAAGGTTTTTAGATGCCATGTGTAGGCCCCATGTGTGACCCCCTTCCCGGACATGCGTTAACACTTAGTAAAATCCTGGATCTATACGTGGAAAGTCCCGCCGCGTCACAACCGGGGCCTAGAATGTGGAAAAGTCGGCCCAACCTTAGCTCTAGATGTACATATGTCCTAAACGAACTAAAACAAGTAGAGAGGTCCACCGGGCTACCCTCGTATGGAGATAGCTATAGGGGTAGACGATCCGGGGGCCCCGGTCTAGGGTTTCACCGGAGGAAGACCGCCGGAGCGTCGAAATCACATGAAAACTTGAATGTGCCCCTAGGATATGTGTGTGAGAGTGGTGCAAGGTTATTAGGTGCTATGTGTAGGCCCCATGTGTGCCCACCTTCCCGGACATGTGTCAACACTTAGTAAAATCCTGGATCTGTACGTGCAAAGTCCCGCCGCGTCACAACCGGGGCCTAGAATGTGGCAAAGTTGGCCCAACCTTGGCTCTCCATGTACATATGTCCTAAACAAACCAAAACAAGTAGAGAGGTCCATCAGGCTACCCTCGTACGGAGAAAGCCATAGGGGTAGACGATCCGGGGCCCCCGGTCTAGGGTTTCGCCGGAGGAAGACCGTCGGAGCGTCGAAATCACATGAAAACTTGCATGTGCCCCTAGGATATGTGTGTGAGAGTGGTGCAAGGTTTTTAGGTGCCATGTGTAGGCCCCATGTGTGACCCCCTTCCCGGACATGCGTTAATACTTAGTAAAATCATGGATCTGTACGTGGAAAGTCTCGCCGCGTCACAACCGAGGCCTAGAATGTGGCAAAGTTGGCCCAACCTTGGCTCTACATGTACATATGTCCTAAACAAACCAAAACAAGTAGAGAGCTCCACCGGGCTACCCTCGTACGAAGAAAGCTATAGGGGTAGATGATCCGGGGCCCCCGGTCTAGGGTTTCGCCGGAGGAAGACCGCCGGAGCGTCGAAATCAAATGAAAACTTGCATGTGCCCCTAGGATATGTGTGTGAGAGTGGTGCAAGGTTGTTAGGTGCCATGTGTAGGCCCCATGTGTGACCCCCTTCCCGGACATGCGTTAACACTTAGTAAAATCCTGGATCTGTACGTGGAAAGTCCCGTCGCGTCACAACCGGGGCCTAGAATGTGGCAAAGTTTTCCCAACCTTGGATCTACATGTACATATGTCCTAAACAAACCAAAACAAATAGAGAGGTCCACCGGGCTACCCTCGTACGGAGAAAGCTATAGCGGTAGACGATCCGGGGCCCTCGGTCTAGGGTTTCGCTGGAGGAAGACCACTTGAGCGTCGGAATCACATGAAAACTTGCATGTGCCCCTAGGATATGTGTGTGAGAGTGGTGCAAGGTTGTTAGGTGCCATTTGTAGGCCCCATGTGTGACCCCCTTCCCGGACATGCGTTAACACTTAGTAAAATCCTGGATCTGTACGTGGAAAGTCCCGCCGCATCACAACCGGGGCCTAGAATGTCGCAAAGTTGGCCCAACCTTGGCTCTACATGTATATATGGCCAAAGAAAACCAAAAAAAATAGAGAGGTCGACCGATCTACCCTCGTACGGAGATAGCTATAGGGGTAGACGATCCGGGGACCCCGGTCTAGGGTTTTGTCGGAGGAATACCGCCGGAGCAACGAAATCACATGAAAACTTGCATGTGACCCTAGGATATGTGTGTGAGAGTGGTGCAAGGTTGTTAGGTGCCATGTGTAGGCCCCATGTGTGACCCCCTTCCCGGACATGCGTTAACACTTAGTAAAATCCTGGATCTGTACGTGGAAAGTCCCGCCGCGTCACAACCGGGGCCTAGAATGTGGCAAATTTGGCCCAACCTTGGCTATACATGTACATATGTCCTAAACAAACCAAAACAAGTAGAGAGGTCCACCAGGCTACCCTCATACGGAGATAGCTATAGGGGTAGACGATCTGGGGCCCCCGGTCTAGTGTTTCGCCGAAGGAAGACCACCGGAGCGTCGCAATCACATGAAAACTTGAAAGTGCCCCTAGGATATGTGTGTGAGATTGGTGCAAGGTTGTTAGGTGGCATGTGTGACCCCCTTCCTAGACATGCGTTAACACTTAGTAAAATCCTGGATCTCCACGTGGAAAGTTCCGCCGCATCACAACCGGGGCCTAGAATGTGGCAAAGTTGGCCCAACCTTGTCTCTACATGTACATATGTCCTAAAAAAACCAAAACAAGTAGAGAGGTCCACCGGGCTACCCACGTACGAAGAAAGCTATAGGGGTAGACGATCCGGGGCCCCCGGTCTAGGGTTTCGCCGAAGGAAGACCGCCGGAGCGTCGAAATCACAAGAAAACTTGCATGTGCCCCTATGATATCTGTGTGAGATTGGTGCAAGGTTGTTAGGTGCCATGTGTAGGCCCCATGTGTGACCCCCTTGCCGGACATGCATTAACACTTAGTAAAATCCTGGATCTGTACGTGGAAAGTCCCGCCGCGTCACAAACGGGGCCTAAATGTGGAAAAGTTGGCCCAACCTTGGATATACATGTACATATGTCCTAAACAAACCAAAACAAGTAGAGAGGTCCACTAGGCTACCCTTGTACGGAGATAGCTATAGGGGTAGACGATACGGGGCCACCGGTCTAGGGTTTCGCCGGAGGAAGACCACCGGAGCGTCAGAATCACATGAAAACTTGCATGTGCCCTTAGGATATGTGTGTGAGAGTGGTACAAGGTTGTTAGGTGCCATGTGTAGGCCCCATGTGTGACCCCCTTCCTGGACATGCGTTAACACTTAGTAAAATCCTGGATCTGTACGTGGAAAGTCCCGCCGCGTCACAACCGGGGCCTAGAATGTGGCAAAGTTGGCCCAACCTTGGATCTACATGTACATATGTCCTAAACAAACCAAAACAAGTAGAGAGGTCCACCGGGCTACCCTCATACGGAGATAGCTATAGGGGTAGACGATCCGGGGCCCCCGGTTTAGGGTTTCGCCGGAGGAAGACCACTGGAGCGTCGGAATCACATGAAAACTTGCATGTTCCCCTAGGATATGTGTGTGAGAGTGGTGCAAGGTTGTTATGTGCCATGTGTAGGCCCCATGTGTGACCCCCTTCCCATACATGCGTTAACACTTAGTAAAATCCTGGATCTGTACGTGGAAAGTCCCGCCGCGTCACAACCGGGGCCTAAATGTGGCAAAGTTGGCCCAACCTTGGATATACATGTACATATGTCCTAAACAAACCAAAACAAGTAGATATGTCCACTGGGCTACCCTTGTACGGAGATAGCTATAGGGGTAGATAATACGGGGACACCGGTCTAGGGTTTCGCCGGAGGAAGACCACCGGAGCATCAGAATCACATGAAAACTTGCATGTGCCCCTAGGATATGTGTGTGAGAGTGGTGCAAGGTTGGTAGGTGCCATGTGTAGGCCCCATGTGTGACCCCCTTCCCGGACATGCGTTAACACTTAGTAAAATCCTGGATCTGTACGTGGAAAGTCCCGCCGTGTCACAACCGGGGCCTAGAATGTGGCAAAGTCAGCCCAACCTTAGCTCTAGATGTACATATGTCCTAAACGAACCAAAACAAGTAGAGAGGTCCACCGGCTACCCTCGTACGGAGATAGCTATATGGGTAGACGATCCGGGGGCCCCGGTCTAGGGTTTCGCCGGAGGAAGACCGTCGGTGCGTTGAAATCACATGAGAACTTGAATGTGCCCCTAGGATATGTGTGTGAGAGTGGTGCAAGGTTATTAGGTGCCATGTGTAGGCCCCATGTGTGACCCCCTTCCCGGACATGCTTTAACACTTAGTAAAATCATGGATCTGTACGTGGAAAGTCCCGCCGCGTCACAACCGGGGCCTAGAATGTCGCAAAGTTGCTCTCCATGTACATATGTCCTAAACAAACCAAAACAAGTAGAGAGGTCCACCGGGGTACCCTCATACGGAGATAGCTATAGGGGTAGACGATCCGGGGCCCCCGGTCTAGTGTTTCGCCGAAGGAAGACCACCGGAGCGTCGCAATCACATGAAAACTTGAAAGTGCCCCTAGGATATGTGTGTGAGATTGGTGCAAGGTTTTTAGGTGGCATGTGTAGGCCCCATGTGTGACCCCCTTCTCGGACATGTATTAACACTTAGTAAAATCCTGGATCTGTACGTGGAAAGTCCCGCCGCATCACAACCGGGGCCTAGAATGTGGCAAAGTTGGCCCAACCTTGGATCTCCATGTACATATGTCCTAAACAAACTAAAACAAGTAGAGATGTCCACCGGGCTACCCTCGTACGAAGAAAGCTATAGGGGTAGACGATCCGGGGCCCCCGGTCTACGGTTTCGCCGGAGGAAGACCGCCGGAGCATCGAAATCACATGAAAACTTGCATGTGCACCTAAGATATGTGTGTGAGAGTGGTGCAAGGTTGTTAGGTGCCATGTGTAGCCCCATGTGTGACCCCCTTCCCGGACATGCGTTAACACTTAGTAAAATCCTGGATCTGTACGTGGAAAGTCCCGCCGCATCACAACCGGGGCCTAGAATGTCGCAAAGTTGGCCCAACCTTGGCTCTACATGTATATATGGCCAAAGAAAACCAAAACAAATAGAGAGGTCGACCGAGCTACCCTCGTACGGAGATAGCTATAGGGGTAGACGATCCGGGGCCCCCGGTCTAGTGTTTCGCCGAAGGAAGACCACCGGAGCGTCGCAATCACATGAAGACTTGAAAGTGCCCCCGGTCTAGGGTTTCGCCGGAGGAATACCGCCGGAGCAACGAAATCACATGAAAACTTGCATGTGACCCTAGGATATGTGTGTGAGAGTGGTGCAAGGTTGTTAGGTGCCATGTGTAGGCCCCATGTGTGACCCCCTTCCCGGACATGCGTTAACAGTTAGTAAAATCCTGGACCTGTACGTGGAAAGTCCCGCCGCGTCACAACCGGGGCCTAGAATGTGGCAAAGTTGGCCCAACCTTGGCTATACATGTACATATGTCCTAAACAAACCAAAACAAGTAGAGAGGTCCACCGGGCTACCCTCATACGGAGATAGCTATAGGGGTAGACGATCCGGGGCCCCCGGTCTAGTGTTTCGCCGAAGGAAGACCACCGGAGCGTCGCAATCACATGAAGACTTGAAAGTGCCCCTAGGATATGTGTGTGAGATTGGTGCAAGGTTGTTAGGTGGCATGTGTGACCCCCTTCCTAGACATGCGTTAACACTTAGTAAAATCCTGGATCTCCACGTGGAAAGTTCCACCGCGTCACAACCGGGGCCTAGAATGTGGCAAAGTTGGCCCAACCTTGTCTCTTCATGTACATATGTCCTAAACAAACCAAAACAAGTAGAGAGGTCCACCGGGCTACCCACGTACGAAGAAAGCTATAGGGGTAGACGATCCGGGGCCCCCGGTCTAGGGTTTCGCCAAAGGAAGACCGCCGGAGCGTCGAAATCACAAGGAAAGTTGCATGTGCCCTAGGATATGTGTGTGATATTGGTGCAAGGTTGTTAGGTGCCATGTGTAGGCCCCATGTGTGACCCCCTTGCCGGACATGCGTTAACACTTAGTAAAATCCTGGATCTCTACGTGGAAAGTCCCGCCGCGTCACAACCGGGGCCTAGAATGTGGCAAAGTTGGCCCAACCTTGTCTCTACATGTACATATGTCCTAAACAAACCAAAACAAGTAGAGAGGTCCACCGGGCTACCCTCGTATGGAGAAAGCTATAGGGGTAGACGATCCGGGGCCCCCGGTCTAGGGTTTCGCCGGAGGAAGACCACCGGAGCGTCGGAATCACATGAAAACTTTCATGTGCCCCTAGGATATGTGTGTGAGAGTGGTGCAAGGTTATTAGGTGCCATGTGTAGGCCCCATGTGTGCCCCCCTTCCCGGACATGCGTTAACACTTAGTAAAATCCTGGATCTGTACGTGGAAAGTCCCGTCGCGTCACAACCGGGGCCTAGAATGTGGCAAAGTTGGCCCAACCTTGGCTCTCCATGTACATATGTCCTAAACAAACCAAAACAAGTAGAGAGGTCCATCAGGCTACCCTCGTATGGAGAAAGCTATAGGGGTAGATGATGCGGGGCCCCCGGTCTAGGGTTTCGCCGGAGGAAGACCGTCGGAGCATCGAAATCACATGAAAACTTGCATGTGCCCCTAGGATATGTGTGTGAGTGTTGTGCAAGGTTTTTAGGTGCCATGTGTAGGCCCCATGTGTGACCCCCTTTCCGGACATGCGTTAACACTTAGTAAAATCCTGGATCTATACGTGGAAAGTCCCGCCGCGTCACAACCGGCGCCTAGAATGTGGCAAAGTTGGCCCAACCTTGGATCTACATGTACATATGTCCTAAACAAACCAAAACAAGTAGAGAGGTCCACCGGGCTACCCTCGTACGAAGAAAGCTATAGGGGTAGACGATCCGGGGCCCCCTGTCTAGGGTTTCGCCGGAGGAAGATCGCCGGAGCGTCGAAATCACATGAAAACTTGCATGTGCCCCTAGGATATGTATGTGAGAGTGGTGCAAGGTTGTTAGGTGCCAATGTGTGACCCCCTTCCCGGACATGCGTTAACACTTAGTAAAATCCTGGATCTGTACGTGGAAAGTCCCGCCGCGTCACAACCGGGGCCTAGAATGTGGCAAAGTTGGCCCAACCTTGGATCTACATGTACATATATCCTAAACAAACCAAAACAAGTAGAGAGGTCCACCGGGCTACCCTTGTACGGAGAAAGCAATAGGGGTAGATAATACGGGGCCACCGGTCTAGGGTTTCGCCGGAGGAAGACCACCGGAGCATCAGAATCACATGAAAACTTGCATGTGCCCCTAGGATATGTGTGTGAGAGTGGTTCAAGGTTGTTAGGTGCCATGTGTAGGCCCCATGTGTGACCCCCTTCCCGGACATGCGTTAACACTTAGTAAAATCCTGGATCTGTACGTGGAAAGTCCCGCCGCGTCACAACCGGGGCCTAGAATGTGGCAAAGTCGGCCCAACCTTAGCTCTAGATGTACATATGTCCTAAACGAAACAAAACAAGTAGAGAGGTCCACCGGCTACCCTCGTACGAAGATAGCTATAGGGGTAGACGATCCGGGGGCCCCGGTCTAGGGTTTCGCCGGAGGAAGACCGTCGGAGCGTTGAAATCACATGAGAACTTGAATGTGCCCCTAGGATATGTGTGTGAGAGTGGTGCAAGGTTATTAGGTGCCATGTGTAGGCCCCATGTGTGACCCCCTTCCCGGACATGCTTTAACACTTAGTAATTCATGGATCTGTACGTGGAAAGTCCCGCTGCGTCACAACCGGGGCCTAGAATGTCGCAAAGTTGGCCCAACCTTGGCTCTACATGTACATATGTCCTAAACAAACCAAAACAAGTATAGAGGTCCACCGGGGTACCCTCATACGGAGATAGCTATAGGGGTAGACGATCCGGGGCCCCCGGTCTAGTGTTTCGCCGAAGGAAGACCACCGGAGCATCGCAATCACATGAAAACTTGAAAGTGCCCCTAGGATATGTGTGTGTGATTGGTGCAAGGTTGTTAGGTGGCATGTGTAGTCCCCATGTGTGACCCCCTTCCCGGACATGTATTAACACTTAGTAAAATCCTGGATCTGTACGTGGAAAGTCCCGTCGCGTCACAACCGGGGCCTAGAATGTGGCAAAGTTGGCCCAACCTTGGATCTCCATGTACATATGTCCTAAACAAACGAAAACAAGTAGATAGGTCCACCGGGCTACCCTCGTACGAAGAAAGCTATAGGGGTAGATGATCCGGGGCCCCCGGTCTAGGGTTTCGCCGGAGGAAGACCGCCGGAGCGTCGAAATCACATGAAAACTTGCATGTGCACCTAGGATATGTGTGTGAGAGTGGTGCAAGGTTGTTAGGTGCCATGTGTAGCCCCATGTGTGACCCCCTTCCCGGACATGCGTTAACACTTAGTAAAATCCTGGATTTGTACGTGGAAAGTCCCGCCGCGTCACAACCGGGGCCTAGAATGTCGCAAAGTTGGCCCAATCTTGGATCTACATGTATATATGGCCAAAGCAAACCAAAACAAATAGAGAGGTCGACCGAGCTACCCGCGTACTGAGATAGCTATAGGGGTAGACGATCCGGGGCCCCCGGTCTAGGGTTTCGCCGGAGGAATACCGCCGGAGCGTCGAAATCACATGAAAACTTGCATGTGACCCTAGGATATGTGTGTGAGAGTGGTGTAAGGTTGTTAGGTGCCATGTGTAGGCCCCATGTGTGACCCCCTTCCCGGACATGCGTTAACACTTAGTAAAATCCTGGATCTATACGTGGAAAGTCTCGCCGCATCACAACCGGGGCCTAGAATGTGGCAAAGTTGGCCCAACCTTGTCTCTACCTGTACATATGTCCTAAACAAACCAAAACAAGTAGAGAAGTCCACCGGGCTACCCTCGTATGGAGAAAGCTATAGGGGTAGACGATCCGGGGCCCCCGGTCTAGGGTTTCGCCGGAGGAAGACCACCAGAGCGTCGGAATCACATGAAAACTTTCATGTTCCCCTAGGATATGTGTGTGAGAGTGGTGCAAGGTTGTTAGGTGCCATGTGTAGGCCTCATGTGTGACACCCATCCCGGACGTGCGTTAACACTTAGTAAAATCCTGGATCTGTATGTGGAAAGCCCCGCCGCGTCACAACCGGGGCCTAGAATGTGGCAAAGTTGGCCCAACCTTGGCTCTACATGTACATATGTCCTAAACAAACCAAAACAAGTAGAGAGGTCCATCAGGAGACCCTCGTACGGAGAAAGCTATAGGGGTAGACGATCCGGGGCCCCCGGTCTAGGGTTTCGCCGGATGAAGACCGTCGGAGCGTCGAAATAACATGAAAACTTGCATGTGCCCCTAGGATAGGTGTGTGAGAGTGGTGCAAGGTTGTTAGGTGCCATGTGTAGGCCTCATGTGCGACCCCCTTCCCGGACATGCGTTAACACTTAGTAAAATCCTGGATCTTTACGTGGAAAGTCCCGCCGCGTCACAACCGGGGCCTAAAATGTGGCAAAGTTGGCCCAACCTTGGATCTAGATGTACATATGTCCTAAACAAACCAAAACAAGTAGAGAGGTCCACCGGGCTACCCTCGTACGGAGATAGCTATAGGGGTAGACGATCCGGGCCCCCCGGTCTAGGGTTTCGCCGGAGGAAGACCGCCGGAGCGTCGAAATCACATGAAAACTTGCATGTGCCCCTAGGATATGTGTGTGAGAGTGGTGCAAGGTTGTTAGGTGCCATGTGTAGGCCCCATGTGTGACCCCCTTCCCGGACATGCGTTAACACTTAGTAAAATCCTAGATCTGTACGTGGAAAGTCCCGCCGCGTCACAACCGGGGCCTAGAATGTGGCAAAGTTGGCCCAACCTTGGCTCTCCATGTACATATGTCCTAAACAAACCAAAAAAAGTAGAGAGGTCAATCAGGCTACCCTCGTACGGAGAAAGCTATAGGGGTAGACGATACGGGCCCCGGTCTAGGGTTTCGCCGGAGGAAGACCGCCAGAGCGTCGAAATCACATGAAAACTTGCATGTGCCCCTAGGATATGTGTGTGAGAGTGGTGCAAGGTTGTTAGGTGCCATGTGTAGGCCCCATGTGTGACCCCCTTCCCGGACATGCGTTAACACTTAGTAAAATCATGGATCTGTACGTGGAAAGTCCCGCCGCGTCACAACCGGGGCCTAGAATGTGGCAAAGTTGGCCCAACCTTGGCTCTACATGTACATATGTCCTAAACAAACCAAAACAAGTAGAGAGGTCTACCGGGCTACCCTCGTATGGACATAGCTATTGGGGTAGACGACCCGGGACCCCCGGTCTAGAGTTTCGCCGGAGGAAGACCGCCGGAGCGTAGAAATCACATGAAAACTTACATGTGCCCCTAGGATATGTGTATGAGAGTGTTGCAAGGTTGTTAGGTGCCATGTGTAGGCCTCATGTGTGACCCCCTTCCCGGACATGCGTTAACACTTAGTAAAATCCTGGATCTGTACGTGGAAAGTCCTGCCGCGTCACAACCGGGGCCTAGAATGTGGCAAAGTTGGCCCAACCTTGGCTCTACATGTACATATGTCCTAAACAAACCAAACCAAGTAGAGAGGTCCATCAGGCTACTCTCGTATGGAGAAAGCTATAGGGGTAGACGATCCGGGGGCCCCGGTCTAGGGTTTCGCCGGAGGAAGACCGTCGGAGCGTCGAAATCACATGAAAACTTGCATGTGCCCCTAGGGTATGTGTGTGAGAGTGGTGCCAGGTTGTTAGGTGCCATGTGTAGGCCCCATGTGTGACCCCCTTCCCGGACATGCGTTAACACTTAGTAAAATCCTAGATCTGTACGTGGAAAGTCCCGCCGCGTCACAACCGGGGCCTAGAATGTGGCAAAGTTGGCCCAACCTTGGCTCTCCATGTACATATGTCATAAACAAACTAAAACAAGTAGAGAGGTCAATCAGGCTACCCTCGTACGGAGAAAGCTATAGGGGTAGACGATCCGGGGCCCCCGGTCTAGGGTTTCGGCTGAGGAAGACCGCCGGAGCGTCGAAATCACATGAAAACTTGCATGTGCCCCTAGGACATGTGTGTGAGAGTGGTGCAAGGTTGTTAGGTGCCATGTGTAGACCCCATGTGTGACCCCCTTCCCGGACATGCGTTAACACTTAGTAAAATCATGGATCCGTACGTGGAAAGTCCCGCCGCGTCACAACTGGGGCCTAGAATGTGGCAAAGTTGGCCCAACCTTGGCTCTACATGTACATATGTCCTAAACAAACCAAAAAAGTAGAGAGGTCTACCGGGCTACCCTCGTATGGAGATAGCTATAGGGGTAGACGATCCAGGACCCTCGGTCTAGAGTTTCGCCGGAGGAAGACCGCCGGAGCGTCGAAATCACATGAAAACATGCATGTGCCCCTAGGATATGTGTGTGAGAGTGGTGCAAGGTTGTTAGGTGCCATGTGTAGGCCTCATGTGTGACACCCATCCCGGACGTGCGTTAACACTTAGTAAAATCCTGGATCTGTATGTGGAAAGCCCCGCCGCGTCACAACCGGGGCCTAGAATGTGGCAAAGTTGGCCCAACCTTGGCTCTACATGTACATATGTCCTAAACAAACCAAAACAAGTAGAGAGGTCCATCAGGAGACCCTCGTACGGAGAAAGCTATAGGGGTAGACGATCCGGGGCCCCCGGTCTAGGGTTTCGCCGGATGAAGACCGTCGGAGCGTCGAAATAACATGAAAACTTGCATGTGCCCCTAGGATAGGTGTGTGAGAGTGGTGCAAGGTTGTTAGGTGCCATGTGTAGGCCTCATGTGCGACCCCCTTCCCGGACATGCGTTAACACTTAGTAAAATCCTGGATCTGTACGTGGAAAGTCCCGCCGCGTCACAACCGGGGCCTAGAATGTGGCAAAGTTGGCCCAACCTTGGCTCTACATGTACATATGTACTAAACAAACCAAAAAAGTAGAGAGGTCCACCGAGATACCCTCGTACGGAGATAGCTATATGGGTAGACGATCCGGGGCCCCCGGTCTAGGGTTTCAACGGAGGAAGACCG
This sequence comes from Avena sativa, assembly GCA_916181665.1. Classification (NCBI taxonomy): domain Eukaryota; kingdom Viridiplantae; phylum Streptophyta; class Magnoliopsida; order Poales; family Poaceae; genus Avena; species Avena sativa. The sequence continues at coordinate 197,490,146 of OV702286.1, forward strand.
TCGGAGCATCGAAATCACATGAAAACTTGCATGTGCCCCTAGGATATGTGTGTGAGAGTGGTGCAAGGTTGTTAGGTGCCATGTGTAGGCCCCATGTGTGACCCCCTTCCCAGACATGCGTTAACACTTAGTAAAATCATGGCTCTGTATGTGGAAAGTCCCGCCGCGTCACAACCGGGGCCTAGAATGTGGCAAAGTTGGCCCAACCTTGGCTCTACATGTACATATCTCCTAAACAAACCAAAACAAGTAGAGAGGTCCATCGGGCTACCCTCGTACGCAGATAGCTATAGGGGTAGACGATCCGGGAACCCCGGTATAGGGTTTCGCCGGAGGAAGAACGCCGGGGCGTCGAAATCACATGAAAACTTGCATGTGCCCCTAGGATATGTGTGTGAGAGTGGTGCAAGGTTTTTAGGTGCCATGTGTAGGCCCCATGTGTGACCCCCTTCCCGGACATGCGTTAACACTTAGTAAAATCCTGGATCTGTACGTGGAAAGTCCCGCCGCGTCACAACCGGGGCCTAGAATGTGGCAAAGTTGGCCCAACCTTGGATCTACATGTACATATGTCCTAAACCAACCAAAACAAGTAGAGAGGTCCACCGGGCTACCCTTGTACGGAGAAAGCTATAGCGGTAGACGATCTGGGGCCCCCGGTCTAGGGTTTCGCCGGAGGAAGACCACTGGAGCGTCGGAATCACATGAAAACTGGCATGTGCCCCTAGGATATGTGTGTGAGAGTGGTGCAAGGTTGTTAGGTGCCATTTGTAGGCCCCATGTGTGACCCCCTTCCCGGACATGCGTTAACACTTAGTAAAATCCTGGATCTGTACGTGGAAAGTCCCGCCGCGTCACAACCGGGGCCTAGAATGTGGCAAAGTTGGCCCAACCTTGGATATACATGTACATATGTCCTAAACAAACCAAAACAAGTAGAGAGGTCCACTGGGATACCCTTGTACGGAGATAGCTATAGGGGTAGACAATACGGGGCCACCGGTCTAGGGTTTCGCCGGAGGAAGACAACCGGAGCGTTAGAATCACATGAAAACTTGCATGTGCCCCTAGGATATGTGTGTGAGAGTGGTGCAAGGTTGTTAGGTGCCATGTGTAGCCCCATGTGTGACCCCCTTCCCGGACATGCGTTAACACTTAGTAAAATCCTGGATCTGTACGTGGAAAGTCCCGCCGCGTCACAACCGGGGCCTAGAATGTCGCAAAGTTGGCCCAACCTTGGCTCTACATGTATATATGGCCAAAACAAACCAAAACAAATAGAGAGGTCGACCGAGCTACCCTCGTACGGAGATAGCTATAGGGGTAGACGATCCGGGGCCCCCGGTCTAGGGTTTCGCTGGAGGAATACCGCCGGAGCGTCGAAATCACATGAAAACTTGCATGTGACCCTAGGATATGTGTGTGAGAGTGGTGAAAGGTTGTTAGGTGCCATGTGTAGGCCCCATGTGTGACCCCCTTCCCGGACATGCGTTAACACTTAGTAAAATCCTGGATCTGTACGTGGAAAGTCCCGCCGCGTCACAACCGGGGCCTATAATGTGGCAAAGTTGGCCCAACCTTGGATCTACATGTACATATGTCCTAAACAAACCAAAACAAGTAGAGAGGTCCACTTGGCTACCCTTGTACGGAGATAGATATAGGGGTTGACTATCCGAGGCCGCCGGTCTAGGGTTTCGCCGGAGGAAGACCAACGGAGCGTCAGAATCACATGAAAACTTGCATGTGCCCCTAGGATATGTGTGTGAGAGTGGTGCAAGGTTGTTAGGTGCCATGTGTAGGCCCCATGTGTGACCCCCTTCCCGGACATGCGTTAACACTTAGTAAAATCCTGGATCAGTACGTGGATAGTCCCGCCGCGTCACAACCGGGGCCTAGAATGTGGCAAAGTCGGCCCAACCTTAGCTCTAGATGTACATATGTCGTAAACGAACCAAAACAAGTAGAGAGGTCCATCAGGCTACCCTCGTACGGAGATAGATATAGGGGTATACGATCCGGGGGCCCCGGTCTAGGGTTTCTCCGGAGGAAGACCGCCGGAGCGTCGAAATCACATGAAAACTTGAATGTGCCCCTAGGATATGTGTGTGAGAGTGGTGCAAGGTTATTAGGTGCCATGTGTAGGCCCCATGTGTGACCCCCTTCCCGGACATGCGTTAACACTTAGTAAAATCCTGGATCTGTACGTGGAAAGTCCCGCCGCGTCACAACCGGGGCCTAGAATGTGGCTAAGTTGGCCCAACCTTGGATCTACATGTACATATGTCCTAAACCAACCAAAACAAGTAGAGAGGTCCACCGGGCTACCCTTGTACGGAGAAAGCTATAGCGGTAGACGATCTGGGGCCCCCGGTCTAGGGTTTCGCCGGAGGAAGACCACTGGAGCGTCGGAATCACATGAAAACTTGCATGTGCCCCTAGGATATGTGTGTGAGAGTGGTGCAAGGTTGTTAGGTGCCATTTGTAGGCCCCATGTGTGACCCCCTTCCCGGACATGCGTTAACACTTAGTAAAATCCTGGATCTGTACGTGGAAAGTCCCGCCGCGTCACAACTGGGGCCTATAATGTGGCAAAGTTGGCCCAACCTTGGATCTACATGTACATATGTCCTAAACAAACCAAAACAAGTAGAGAGGTCCACTTGGCTACCCTTGTACGGAGATAGATATAGGGGTTGACTATCCGAGGCCGCCGGTCTAGGGTTTCGCCGGAGGAAGACCAACGGAGCGTCAGAATCACATGAAAACTTGCATGTGCCCCTAGGATATGTGTGTGAGAGTGGTGCAAGGTTGTTAGGTGCCATGTGTAGGCCCCATGTGTGACCCCCTTCCCGGACATGCGTTAACACTTAGTAAAATCCTGGATCAGTACGTGGAAAGTCCCGCCGCGTCACAACCGGGGCCTATAATGTGGCAAAGTTGGCCCAACCTTGGATCTACATGTACATATGTCCTAAACAAACCAAAACAAGTAGAGAGGTCCACTTGGCTACCCTTGTACGGAGATAGATATAGGGGTTGACTATCCGAGGCCGCCGGTCTAGGGTTTCGCCGGAGGAAGACCAACGGAGCGTCAGAATCACATGAAAACTTGCATGTGCCCCTAGGATATGTGTGTGAGAGTGGTGCAAGGTTGTTAGGTGCCATGTGTAGGCCCCATGTGTGACCCCCTTCCCGGACATGCGTTAACACTTAGTAAAATCCTGGATCAGTACGTGGATAGTCCCGCCGCGTCACAACCGGGGCCTAGAATGTGGCAAAGTCGGCCCAACCTTAGCTCTAGATGTACATATGTCGTAAACGAACCAAAACAAGTAGAGAGGTCCATCAGGCTACCCTCGTACGGAGATAGATATAGGGGTATACGATCCGGGGGCCCCGGTCTAGGGTTTCTCCGAAGGAAGACCGCCGGAGCGTCGAAATCACATGAAAACTTGAATGTGCCCCTAGGATATGTGTGTGAGAGTGGTGCAAGGTAGTTAGGTGCCATGTGTAGGCCCCATGTGTGACCCCCTTCCCGGACATGCGTTAACACTTAGTAAAATCCTGGATCTGTACGTGGAAAGTCCCGCCGCGTCACAACCGGGGCCTAGAATGTGGCTAAGTTGGCCCAACCTTGGATCTACATGTACATATGTCCTAAACCAACCAAAACAAGTAGAGAGGTCCACCGGGCTACCCTTGTACGGAGAAAGCTATAGCGGTAGACGATCTGGGGCCCCCGGTCTAGGGTTTCGCCGGAGGAAGACCACTGGAGCGTCGGAATCACATGAAAACTTGCATGTGCCCCTAGGATATGTGTGTGAGAGTGGTGCAAGGTTGTTAGGTGCCATTTTTAGGCCCCATGTGTGACCCCCTTCCCGGACATGCGTTAACACTTAGTAAAATCCTGGATCTGTACGTGGAAAGTCCCGCCGCGTCACAACCGGGGCCTAAATGTTGCAAAGTTGGCCCAACCTTGGATATACATGTACATATGTCCTAAACAAACCAAAACAAGTAGAGAGGTTCACTGGGCTACCCTTGTACGGAGATAGCTATAGGGGTAGACAATACGGGGCCACCGGTCTAGGGTTTCGCCGGAGGAAGAGAACCGGAGCGTTAGAATCACATGAAAACTTGCATGTGCCCCTAGGATATGTGTGTGAGAGTGGTGCAAGGTTGTTAGGTGCCATTTGTAGGCCCCATGTGTGACCCCCTTCCCGGACATGCGTTAACACTTAGTAAAATCCTGGATCTGTACGTGGAAAGTCCCGCCGCGTCACAACCGGGGCCTAGAATGTGGCAAAGTCGGCCCAACCTTAGCTCTAGATGTACATATGTCCTAAACGAACCAAAACAAGTAGAGAGGTCCACCGGCTACCCTCGTACGGAGATAGCTATAGGGGTAGACGATCCGGGGGCCCCGGTCTAGGGTTTCGCCGGAGGAAGACCGTCGGAGCGTTGAAATCACATGAGAACTTGAATGTGGCCCTAGGATATGTGTGTGAGAGTGGTGCAAGGTTATTAGGTGCCATGTGTAGGCCCCATGTGTGACCCCCTTCCCGGACATGCTTTAACACTTAGTAAAATCATGGATCTGTATGTGGAAAATCCCGACGCGTCACAACCGGGGCCTAGAATGTCGCAAAGTTGGCCCAACCTTGGATCTACATGTACATATGTCCTAAACAAACCAAAACAAGTAGAGAGGTCCATCAGGCTACTCTCGTATGGAGAAAGCTATAGGGGTAGACGATCCGGGGCACCCGGTCTAGGGTTTCGCCGGAGGAAGACCGTCGGAGCGTCGAAATCACATGAAAACTTGCATGTGCCCCTAGGGTATGTGTGTGAGAGTGGTGCCAGGTTGTTAAGTGCCATGTGTAGGCCCCATGTGTGACCCCCTTCCCGGACATGCGTTAACACTTAGTAAAATCCTAGATCTGTACGTGGAAAGTCCCGCCGCGTCACAACCGGTGCCTAGAATGTGGCAAAGTTGGCCCAACCTTGGATATACATGTACATATGTCCTAAACAAACCAAAAAAGTATAGAGGTCCACCAAGATACCCTCGTACGGAGATACCTACATGGGTAGACGATCCGGGGCCCCCGGTCTAGGGTTTCAACGGAGGAAGACCGCCGGAGCGTCGAAATCACATGAAAACTTGCATGTGCCCCTAGGATATGTGTGTGAGAGTGGTGCAAGGTTGTTAGGTGCCATGTGTATCCCCATGTGTGACCCCCTTCCCGGACATGCGTTAACACTTAGTAAAATCCTGGATCTGTACGTGGAAAGTCCCGCCGCGTCACAACCGGGGCCTAGAATGTGGCAAAGTTGGCCCAACCTTGGCTCTACATGTATATATGGCAAAAGCAAACCGAAACAAATAGAGAGGTCGACCGAGCTACCCTCGTACGGAGATAGCTATAGGGGTAGACGATCCGGGGCCCCCGGTCTAGGGTTTCGCTGGAGGAATACCGCCGGAGCGTCGAAATCACATGAAAACTTGCATGTGACCCTAGGATATGTGTGTGAGAGTGGTGCAAGGTTGTTAGGTGCTATGTGTAGGCCCCATGTGTGACCCCCTTCCCGGACATGCGTTAACACTTAGTAAAATCCTGGATCTGTACGTGGAAAGTCCCGCCGCGTCACAACCGGGGCCTATAATGTGGCAAAGTTGGCCCAACCTTGGATCTACATGTACATATGTCCTAAACAAACCAAAACAAGTAGAGAGGTCCACTTGGCTACCCTTGTACGGAGATAGATATAGGGGTTGACGATCCGAGGCCGCCGGTCTAGGGTTTCGCCGGAGGAAGACCACCGGAGCGTCAGAATCACATGAAAACTTGCATGTGCCCCTAGGATATGTGTGTGAGAGTGGTGCAAGGTTGTTAGGTGCCATGTGTAGGCCCAATGTGTGACCCCCTTCCCGGACATGCGTTAACACTTAAAAAAATCCTGGATCTGTACGTGGAAAGTCCCGCCGCGTCACAACCGGGGCCTAGAATGTGGCAAAGTTGGCCCAACCTTGGCTCTACATGTACATATGTCCTAAACAAACCAAAACAAGTAGAGAGGTCCACCGGGCTACCCTCATACGGAGATAGCTATAGGGGTAGACGATCCAGGGCCCCCGGTCTAGGGTTTCGCCGGAGGAAGACCACCGGAGCGTCAGAATCACATGAAAACTTGCATGTTCCCCTAGGATATGTGTGTGAGAATGGTGAAAGGTTGTTATGTGCCATGTGTAGGCCCCATGTGTGACCCCCTTCCCATACATGCGTTAACACTTAGTAAAATCCTGGATCTGTACGTGGAAAGTCCCGCCGCGTCACAACCGGGGCCTAAATGTGGCAAAGTTGGCCCAACCTTGGATATACATGTACATATGTCCTAAACAAACCAAAACAAGTAGATAGGTCCACTGGGCTACCCTTGTACGGAGATAGCTATAGGGGTAGACAATACGGGGCCACCGGTCTAGGGTTTTGCCGGAGGAAGACCACCGGAGCATCAGAATCACATGAAAACTTGCATGTGCCCCTAGGATATGTGTGTGAGAGTGGTGCAAGGTTGTTAGGTGCCATGTGTAGGCCCCATGTGTGACCCCCTTCCCGGACATGCGTTAACACTTAGTAAAATCCTGGATCTGTACGTGGAAAGTCCCGCCGCGTCACAACCGGGGACTAGAATGTGGCAAAGTCGGCCCAACCTTAGCTCTAGATGTACATATGTCCTAAACGAACCAAAACAAGTAGAGAGGTCCACCGGCTACCCTCGTACGGAGATAGCTATAGGGGTAGACGATCCGGGGGCCCCGGTCTAGGCTTTCGCCGGAGGAAGACCGTCGGAGCGTTGAAATCACATCAGAACTTGAATGTGCCCCTAGGATATGTGTGTGAGAGTGGTGCAAGGTTATTAGGTGCCATGTGTAGGCCCCATGTGTGACCCCCTTCCCGGACATGCTTTAACACTTAGTAAAATCATGGATCTGTACGTGGAAAGTCCCGCCAGGTCACAACCGGGGCCTAGAATGTCGCAAAGTTTCCCCAACCTTGGCTCTACATGTACATATGTCCTAAACAAACCAAAACAAGTAGAGAGGTCCACCGGGGTACCCTCATACGGAGATAGCTATAGGGGTAGACGATCCGGGGCCCCCGGTCTAGTGTTTCGCCGAAGGAAGACCACCAGAGCGTCGCAATCACATGAAAACTTGAAAGTGCCCCTAGGATATGTGTGTGAGATTGGTGCAAGGATTTTAGGTGGCATGTGTAGGCCCCATGTGTAACCCCCTTCCCGGACATGTATTAACACTTAGTAAAATCCTGGATCTGTACGTGGAAAGTCCCGCCGCGTCACAACCGGGGCCTAGAATGTGGCAAAGTTGGCCCAACCTTGGATCTCCATGTACATATGTCCTAAACAAACGAAAACAAGTAGAGAGGTCCACCGGGCTACCCTCGTACGAAGAAAGCTATAGGGGTAGACGATCCGGGGCCCCCGGTCTAGGGTTTCGCCGGAGGAAGACCGCCGGAGCGTCGAAATCACATGAAAACTTGCATGTGCACCTAGGATATGTGTGTGAGAGTGGTGCAAGGTTGTTAGGTGCCATGTGTAGCCCCATGTGTGACCCCCTTCCCGGACATGCGTTAACACTTAGTAAAATCCTGGATCTGTACGTGGAAAGTCCCGCCGCATCACAACCGGGGCCTAGAATGTCGCAAAGTTGGCCCAACCTTGGCTCTACATGTATATATGGCCAAAGAAAACTAAAACAAATAGAGAGGTCGACCGAGCTACCCTCGTACGGAGATAGCTATAGGGGTAGACGATCTGGGGACCCCGGTCTAGGGTTTTGTCGGAGGAATACCGCCGGAGCAACGAAATCACATGAAAACTTGCATGTGACCCTAGGATATGTGTGTGAGAGTGGTGCAAGGTTGTTAGGTGCCATGTGTAGGCCCCATGTGTGACCCCCTTCTCGGACATGCGTTAACACTTAGTAAAATCCTGGATCTGTACGTGGAAAGTCCCGCCGCGTCTCAACCGGGGCCTAGAATGTGGCAAAGTTGGCCCAACCTTGGCTATACATGTACATATGTCCTAAACAAACCAAAACAAGTAGAGAGGTCCACCGAGCTACCCTCATACGGAGATAGCTATAGGGGTAGACGATCCGAGGCCCCCGGTGTAGTGTTTAACCGAAGGAAGACCACCGGAGCGTCGCAATCACATGAAAACTTGAAAGTGCCCCTAGGATATGTGTGTGAGATTGGTGCAAGGTTGTTAGGTGGCATGTGTGACCCCCTTCCTAGACGTGCGTTAACACTTAGTAAAATCCTGGATCTCCACGTGGAAAGTTCCGCCGCGTCACAACCGGGGCCTAGAATGTGGCAAAGTTGGCCCAACCTTGTCTCTACATGTACATATGTCCTAAACAAACCAAAACAAGTAGAGAGGTCCACCGGGCTACCCACGTATGAAGAAAGCTATAGGGGTAGACGATCCGGGGCCCCCGGTCTAGGGTTTCGCCGAAGGAAGAACGCCGGAGCGTCGAAATCACAAGAAAACTTGCATGTGCCCCTATGATATCTGTGTGAGATTGGTGCAAGGTTGTTAGGTGCCATGTGTAGGCCCCATGTGTGACCCCCTTGCCGGACATGCATTAACACTTAGTAAAATCCTGGATCTGTACGTGGAAAGTCCCGCCGCGTCACAACCGGGGCCTATAATGTGGAAAAGTTGGCCCAACCTTGGATCTACATGTACATATGTCCTAAACAAACCAAAACAAGTACAGAGGTCCACTGGGCTACCCTTGTACGGAGATAGCTATAGGGGTAGACGATCTGGGGCCACCGGTCTAGGGTTTCGCCGGAGGAAGACCACCGGAGGGTCGGAATCACATGAAAACTTGCATGTGCCCCTAGGATATGTGTGTGAGAGAGGTGCAAGGTTGTTAGGTGCCATGTGTAGGCCCCATGTGTGACCCCTTCCCGGACATGCGTTAACACTTAGTAAAATCCTGGATCTGTACGTGGAAAGTCCCGCCGCGTCACAACCGGGGCCTAGAATGTGGCAAAGTTGGCCCAACCTTAGCCCTAGATGTACATATGTCCTAAAAGAACCAAAGCAAGTAGAGAGGTCCATCGGGATACCCTCGTACGGAGATAGCTATAGGGGTAGACGATCCGGGGGCCCCGGTCTAGGGTTTCGCCGGAGGAAGACCGCCGGAGGGTCAAAATCACATGAAAACTTGAATGTGCCCCTAGGATATGTGTGTGAGAGTGGTGCAAGGTTATTAGGTGCCATGTGTAGGCCCCATGTGTGCCCCCCTTCCCGGACATGCGTTAACACTTAGTAAAATCCTGGATCTGTACGTGGAAAGTCCCGTCGCGTCACAACCGGGGCCTAGAATGTGGCAAAGTTGGCCCAACCTTGGCTCTCCATGTACATATGTCCTAAACAAACCAAAACAAGTAGAGAGGTCCATCAGGCTACCCTCGTACGGAGAAAGCTATAGGGGTAGATGATCCGGGGCCCCCGGTCTAGGGTTTCGCCGGAGGAAGACCGTCGGAGCATCGAAATCACATGAAAACTTGCATGTGCCCCTACGACATGTGTGTGAGAGTTGTGCAAGGTTTTTAGGTGCCATGTGTAGGCCCCATGTGTGACCCCCTTCCCGGACATGCGTTAACACTTAGTAAAATCCTAGATCTATACGTGGAAAGTCCCGCCGCGTCACAACCGGGGCCAAGAATGTGGAAAAGTCGGCCCAACCTTAGCTCTAGATGTACATATGTCCTAAACGAACTAAAACAAGTAGAGAGGTCCACTGGGCTACCCTCGTATGGAGATAGCTATAGGGGTAGACGATCCGGGGGCCCCAGTCTAGGGTTTCACCGGAGGAAGACCGCTGGAGCGTCGAAATCACATGAAAACTTGAATGTGCCCCTAGGATATGTGTGTGAGAGTGGTGCAAGGTTATTAGGTGCTATGTGTAGGCCCCATGTGTGCCCACCTTCCCGGACATGTGTCAACACTTAGTAAAATCCTGGATCTGTACGTGCAAAGTCCCGCCGCGTCACAACCGGGGCCTAGAATGTGGCAAAGTTGGCCCAACCTTGGCTCTCCATGTACATATGTCCTAAACAAACCAAAACAAGTAGAGAGGTCCATCAGGCTACCCTCGTACGGAGAAAGCCATAGGGGTAGACGATCCGGGGCCCCCGGTCTAGGGTTTCGCCGGAGGAAGACCGCCGGAGCGTCGAAATCACATGAAAACTTGCATGTGCCCCTAGGATATGTGTGTGAGAGTGGTGCAAGGTTTTTAGGTGCCATGTGTAGGCCCCATGTGTGACCCCCTTCCCGGACATGCGTTAACACTTAGTAAAATCATGGATCTGTACGTGGAAAGTCTCGCCGCGTCACAACCGAGGCCTAGAATGTGGCAAAGTTGGCCCAACCTTGGCTCTACATGTACATATGTCCTAAACAAACCAAAACAAGTAGAGAGCTCCACCGGGCTACCCTCGTACGAAGAAAGCTATAGGGGTAGACGATCCGGGGCCCCCGGTCTAGGGTTTCGCCGGAGGAAGACCGCCGGAGCGTCGAAATCAAATGAAAACTTGCATGTGCCCCTAGGATATGTGTGTGAGAGTGGTGCAAGGTTGTTAGGTGCCATGTGTAGGCCCCATGTGTGACCCCCTTCCCGGACATGCGTTAACACTTAGTAAAATCCTGGATCTGTACGTGGAAAGTCCCGTCGCGTCACAACCGGGGCCTAGAATGTGGCAAAGTTTTCCCAACCTTGGATCTACATGTACATATGTCCTAAACAAACCAAAACAAATAGAGAGGTCCACCGGGCTACCCTCGTACGGAGAAAGCTATAGCGGTAGACGATCCGGGGCCCTCGGTCTAGGGTTTCGCTGGAGGAAGACCACTTGAGCGTCGGAATCACATGAAAACTTGCATGTGCCCCTAGGATATGTGTGTGAGAGTGGTGCAAGGTTGTCAGGTGCCATTTGTAGGCCCCATGTGTGACCCCCTTCCCGGACATGCGTTAACACTTAGTAAAATCCTGGATCTGTACGTGGAAAGTCCCGCCGCGTCACAAACGGGGCCTAAATGTGGAAAAGTTGGCCCACCTTGGATATACATGTACATATGTCCTAAAAAAACCAAAACAAGTAGAGAGGTCCACTAGGCTACCCTTGTACGGAGATAGCTATAGGGGTAGACGATACGGGGCCACCGGTCTAGGGTTTCGCCGGAGGAAGACCACCGGAGCGTCAGAATCACATGAAAACTTGCATGTGCCCTTAGGATATGTGTGTGAGAGTGGTACAAGGTTGTTAGGTGCCATGTGTAGGCCCCATGTGTGACCCCCTTCCTGGACATGCGTTAACACTTAGTAAAATCCTGGATCTGTACGTGGAAAGTCCCGCCGCGTCACAACCGGGGCCTAGAATGTGGCAAAGTTGGCCAAACCTTGGCTCTACATGTACATATGTCCTAAACAAACCAAAACAAGTAGAGAGGTCCACCGGGCTACCCTCATACGGAGATAGCTATAGGGGTAGACGATCCGGGGCCCCCGGTCTAGGGTTTCGCCGGAGGAAGACCACTGGAGCGTCGGAATCACATGAAAACTTGCATGTTCCCCTAGGATATGTGTGTGAGAGTGGTGCAAGGTTGTTATGTGCCATGTGTAGGCCCCATGTGTGACCCCCTTCCCATACATGCGTTAACACTTAGTAAAATCCTGGATCTGTACGTGGAAAGTCCCGCCGCGTCACAACCGGGGCCTAAATGTGGCAAAGTTGGCCCAACCTTGGATATACATGTACATATGTCCTAAACAAACCAAAACAAGTAGATATGTCCACTGGGCTACCCTTGTACGGAGATAGCTATAGGGGTAGACAATACGGGGACACCGGTCTAGGGTTTCGCCGGAGGAAGACCACCGGAGCATCAGAATCACATGAAAACTTGCATGTGCCCCTAGGATATGTGTGTGAGAGTGGTGCAAGGTTGGTAGGTGCCATGTGTAGGCCCCATGTGTGACCCCCTTCCCGGACATGCGTTAACACTTAGTAAAATCCTGGATCTGTACGTGGAAAGTCCCGCCGCGTCACAACCGGGGCCTAGAATGTGGCAAAGTCAGCCCAACCTTAGCTCTAGATGTACATATGTCCTAAACGAACCAAAACAAGTAGAGAGGTCCACCGGCTACCCTCGTACGGAGATAGCTATATGGGTAGACGATCCGGGGGCCCCGGTCTAGGGTTTCGCCGGAGGAAGACCGTCGGAGCGTTGAAATCACATGAGAACTTGAATGTGCCCCTAGGATATGTGTGTGAGAGTGGTGCAAGGTTATTAGGTGCCATGTGTAGGCCCCATGTGTGACCCCCTTCCCGGACATGCTTTAACACTTAGTAAAATCATGGATCTGTACGTGGAAAGTCCCGCCGCGTCACAACCGGGGCCTAGAATGTCGCAAAGTTGCTCTCCATGTACATATGTCCTAAACAAACCAAAACAAGTAGAGAGGTCCACCGGGGTACCCTCATACGGAGATAGCTATAGGGGTAGACGATCCGGGGCCCCCGGTCTAGTGTTTCGCCGAAGGAAGACCACCGGAGCGTCGCAATCACATGAAAACTTGAAAGTGCCCCTAGGATATGTGTGTGAGATTGGTGCAAGGTTTTTAGATGGCATGTGTAGGCCCCATGTGTGACCCCCTTCCCGGACATGTATTAATACTTAGTAAAATCTTGGATCTGTACGTGGAAAGTCCCGCCGCATCACAACCGGGGCCTAGAATGTGGCAAAGTTGGCCCAACCTTGGATATCCATGTACATATGTCCTAAACAAACTAAAACAAGTAGAGATGTCCACCGGGCTACCCTCGTACAAAGAAAGCTATAGGGGTAGACGATCCGGGGCCCCCGGTCTACGGTTTCGCCGGAGGAAGACCGCCGGAGCATCGAAATCACATGAAAACTTGCATGTGCACCTAGGATATGTGTGTGAGAGTGGTGCAAGGTTGTTAGGTGCCATGTGTAGCCCCATGTGTGACCCCCTTCCCGGACATGCGTTAACACTTAGTAAAATCCTGGATCTGTACGTGGAAAGTCCCGTCGCGTCACAACCGGGGCCTAGAATGTGGCAAAGTTTTCCCAACCTTGGATCTACATGTACATATGTCCTAAACAAACCAAAACAAATAGAGAGGTCCACCGGGCTACCCTCGTACGGAGAAAGCTATAGCGGTAGACGATCCGGGGCCCTCGGTCTAGGGTTTCGCTGGAGGAAGACCACTTGAGCGTCGGAATCACATGAAAACTTGCATGTGCCCCTAGGATATGTGTGTGAGAGTGGTGCAAGGTTGTCAGGTGCCATTTGTAGGCCCCATGTGTGACCCCCTTCCCGGACATGCGTTAACACTTAGTAAAATCCTGGATCTGTACGTGGAAAGTCCCGCCGCGTCACAAACGGGGCCTAAATGTGGAAAAGTTGGCCCACCTTGGATATACATGTACATATGTCCTAAAAAAACCAAAACAAGTAGAGAGGTCCACTAGGCTACCCTTGTACGGAGATAGCTATAGGGGTAGACGATACGGGGCCACCGGTCTAGGGTTTCGCCGGAGGAAGACCACCGGAGCGTCAGAATCACATGAAAACTTGCATGTGCCCTTAGGATATGTGTGTGAGAGTGGTACAAGGTTGTTAGGTGCCATGTGTAGGCCCCATGTGTGACCCCCTTCCTGGACATGCGTTAACACTTAGTAAAATCCTGGATCTGTACGTGGAAAGTCCCGCCGCGTCACAACCGGGGCCTAGAATGTGGCAAAGTTGGCCCAACCTTGGCTCTACATGTACATATGTCCTAAACAAACCAAAACAAGTAGAGAGGTCCACCGGGCTACCCTCATACGGAGATAGCTATAGGGGTAGACGATCCGGGGCCCCCGGTCTAGGGTTTCGCCGGAGGAAGACCACTGGAGCGTCGGAATCACATGAAAACTTGCATGTTCCCCTAGGATATGTGTGTGAGAGTGGTGCAAGGTTGTTATGTGCCATGTGTAGGCCCCATGTGTGACCCCCTTCCCATACATGCGTTAACACTTAGTAAAATCCTGGATCTGTACGTGGAAAGTCCCGCCGCGTCACAACCGGGGCCTAAATGTGGCAAAGTTGGCCCAACCTTGGATATACATGTACATATGTCCTAAACAAACCAAAACAAGTAGATATGTCCACTGGGCTACCCTTGTACGGAGATAGCTATAGGGGTAGACAATACGGGGACACCGGTCTAGGGTTTCGCCGGAGGAAGACCACCGGAGCATCAGAATCACATGAAAACTTGCATGTGCCCCTAGGATATGTGTGTGAGAGTGGTGCAAGGTTGGTAGGTGCCATGTGTAGGCCCCATGTGTGACCCCCTTCCCGGACATGCGTTAACACTTAGTAAAATCCTGGATCTGTACGTGGAAAGTCCCGCCGCGTCACAACCGGGGCCTAGAATGTGGCAAAGTCAGCCCAACCTTAGCTCTAGATGTACATATGTCCTAAACGAACCAAAACAAGTAGAGAGGTCCACCGGCTACCCTCGTACGGAGATAGCTATATGGGTAGACGATCCGGGGGCCCCGGTCTAGGGTTTCGCCGGAGGAAGACCGTCGGAGCGTTGAAATCACATGAGAACTTGAATGTGCCCCTAGGATATGTGTGTGAGAGTGGTGAAAGGTTATTAGGTGCCATGTGTAGGCCCCATGTGTGACCCCCTTCCCGGACATGCTTTAACACTTAGTAAAATCATGGATCTGTACGTGGAAAGTCCCGCCGCGTCACAACCGGGGCCTAGAATGTCGCAAAGTTGCTCTCCATGTACATATGTCCTAAACAAACCAAAACAAGTAGAGAGGTCCACCGGGGTACCCTCATACGGAGATAGCTATAGGGGTAGACGATCCGGGGCCCCCGGTCTAGTGTTTCGCCGAAGGAAGACCACCGGAGCGTCGCAATCACATGAAAACTTGAAAGTGCCCCTAGGATATGTGTGTGAGATTGGTGCAAGGTTTTTAGATGGCATGTGTAGGCCCCATGTGTGACCCCCTTCCCGGACATGTATTAATACTTAGTAAAATCTTGGATCTGTACGTGGAAAGTCCCGCCGCATCACAACCGGGGCCTAGAATGTGGCAAAGTTGGCCCAACCTTGGATCTCCATGTACATATGTCCTAAACAAACTAAAACAAGTAGAGATGTCCACCGGGCTACCCTCGTACAAAGAAAGCTATATGGGTAGACGATCCGGGGCCCCCGGTCTACGGTTTCGCCGGAGGAAGACCGCCGGAGCATCGAAATCACATGAAAACTTGCATGTGCACCTAGGATATGTGTGTGAGAGTGGTGCAAGGTTGTTAGGTGCCATGTGTAGCCCCATGTGTGACCCCCTTCCCGGACATGCGTTAACACTTAGTAAAATCCTGGATCTGTACGTGGAAAGTCCCGCCGCATCACAACCGGGGCCTAGAATGTCGCAAAGTTGGCCCAACCTTGGCTCTACATGTATATATGGCCAAAGAAAACCAAAACAAATAGAGAGGTCGACCGAGCTACCCTCGTACGGAGATAGCTATAGGGGTAGACGATCCGGGGCCCCCGGTCTAGTGTTTCGCCGAAGGAAGACCACCGGAGCGTCGCAATCACATGAAGACTTGAAAGTGCCCCCGGTCTAGGGTTTCGCCGGAGGAATACCGCCGGAGCAACGAAATCACATGAAAACTTGCATGTGACCCTAGGATATGTGTGTGAGAGTGGTGCAAGGTTGTTAGGTGCCATGTGTAGGCCCCATGTGTGACCCCCTTCCCGGACATGCGTTAACAGTTAGTAAAATCCTGGACCTGTACGTGGAAAGTCCCGCCGCGTCACAACCGGGGCCTAGAATGTGGCAAAGTTGGCCCAACCTTGGCTATACATGTACATATGTCCTAAACAAACCAAAACAAGTAGAGAGGTCCACCGGGCTACCCTCATACGGAGATAGCTATAGGGGTAGACGATCCGGGGCCCCCGGTCTAGTGTTTCGCCGAAGGAAGACCACAGGAGCGTCGCAATCACATGAAGACTTGAAAGTGCCCCTAGGATATGTGTGTGAGATTGGTGCAAGGTTGTTAGGTGGCATGTGTGACCCCCTTCCTAGACATGCGTTAACACTTAGTAAAATCCTGGATCTCCACGTGGAAAGTTCCACCGCGTCACAACCGGGGCCTAGAATGTGGCAAAGTTGGCCCAACCTTGTCTCTTCATGTACATATGTCCTAAACAAACCAAAACAAGTAGAGAGGTCCACCGGGATACCCACGTACGAAGAAAGCTATAGGGGTAGACGATCTGGGGCCCCCGGTCTAGGGTTTCGCCGAAGGAAGACCGCCGGAGCGTCGAAATCACAAGAAAACTTGCATGTGCCCTAGGATATGTGTGTGATATTGGTGCAAGGTTGTTAGGTGCCATGTGTAGGCCCCATGTGTGACCCCCTTGCCGGACATGCGTTAACACTTAGTAAAATCCTGGATCTCTACGTGGAAAGTCCCGCCGCGTCACAACCGGGGCCTAGAATGTGGCAAAGTTGCCCAACCTTGTCTCTACATGTACATATGTCCTAAACAAACCAAAACAAGTAGAGAGGTCCACCGGGCTACCCTCGTATGGAGAAAGCTATAGGGGTAGACGATCCGGGGCCCCCGGTCTAGGGTTTCGCCGGAGGAAGACCACCGGAGCGTCGGAATCACATGAAAACTTTCATGTGCCCCTAGGATATGTGTGTGAGAGTGGTGCAAGGTTATTAGGTGCCATGTGTAGGCCCCATGTGTGCCCCCCTTCCCGGACATGCGTTAACACTTAGTAAAATCCTGGATCTGTACGTGGAAAGTCCCGTCGCGTCACAACCGGGGCCTAGAATGTGGCAAAGTTGGCCCAACCTTGGCTCTCCATGTACATATGTCCTAAACAAACCAAAACAAGTAGAGAGGTCCATCAGGCTACCCTCGTACGGAGAAAGCTATAGGGGTAGATGATCCGGGGCCCCCGGTCTAGGGTTTCGCCGGAGGAAGACCGTCGGAGCATCGAAATCACATGAAAACTTGCATGTGCCCCTAGGATATGTGTGTGAGAGTGGTGCAAGGTTTTTAGGTGCCATGTGTAGGCCCCATGTGTGACCCCCTTCCCGGACATGCGTTAACACTTAGTAAAATCATGGATCTGTACGTGGAAAGTCTCGCCGCGTCACAACCGAGGCCTAGAATGTGGCAAAGTTGGCCCAACCTTGGCTCTACATGTACATATGTCCTAAACAAACCAAAACAAGTAGAGAGCTCCACCGGGCTACCCTCGTACGAAGAAAGCTATAGGGGTAGACGATCCGGGGCCCCCGGTCTAGGGTTTCGCCGGAGGAAGACCGCCGGAGCGTCGAAATCAAATGAAAACTTGCATGTGCCCCTAGGATATGTGTGTGAGAGTGGTGCAAGGTTGTTAGGTGCCATGTGTAGGCCCCATGTGTGACCCCCTTCCCGGACATGCGTTAACACTTAGTAAAATCCTGGATCTGTACGTGGAAAGTCCCGTCGCGTCACAACCGGGGCCTAGAATGTGGCAAAGTTTTCCCAACCTTGGATCTACATGTACATATGTCCTAAACAAACCAAAACAAATAGAGAGGTCCACCGGGCTACCCTCGTACGGAGAAAGCTATAGCGGTAGACGATCCGGGGCCCTCGGTCTAGGGTTTCGCTGGAGGAAGACCACTTGAGCGTCGGAATCACATGAAAACTTGCATGTGCCCCTAGGATATGTGTGTGAGAGTGGTGCAAGGTTGTCAGGTGCCATTTGTAGGCCCCATGTGTGACCCCCTTCCTGGACATGCGTTAACACTTAGTAAAATCCTGGATCTGTACGTGGAAAGTCCCGCCGCGTCACAACCGGGGCCTAGAATGTGGCAAAGTTGGCCCAACCTTGGCTCTACATGTACATATGTCCTAAACAAACCAAAACAAGTAGAGAGGTCCACCGGGCTACCCTCATACGGAGATAGCTATAGGGGTAGACGATCCGGGGCCCCCGGTCTAGGGTTTCGCCGGAGGAAGACCACTGGAGCGTCGGAATCACATGAAAACTTGCATGTTCCCCTAGGATATGTGTGTGAGAGTGGTGCAAGGTTGTTATGTGCCATGTGTAGGCCCCATGTGTGACCCCCTTCCCATACATGCGTTAACACTTAGTAAAATCCTGGATCTGTACGTGGAAAGTCCCGCCGCGTCACAACCGGGGCCTAAATGTGGCAAAGTTGGCCCAACCTTGGATATACATGTACATATGTCCTAAACAAACCAAAACAAGTAGATATGTCCACTGGGCTACCCTTGTACGGAGATAGCTATAGGGGTAGACAATACGGGGACACCGGTCTAGGGTTTCGCCGGAGGAAGACCACCGGAGCATCAGAATCACATGAAAACTTGCATGTGCCCCTAGGATATGTGTGTGAGAGTGGTGCAAGGTTGGTAGGTGCCATGTGTAGGCCCCATGTGTGACCCCCTTCCCGGACATGCGTTAACACTTAGTAAAATCCTGGATCTGTACGTGGAAAGTCCCGCCGCGTCACAACCGGGGCCTAGAATGTGGCAAAGTCAGCCCAACCTTAGCTCTAGATGTACATATGTCCTAAACGAACCAAAACAAGTAGAGAGGTCCACCGGCTACCCTCGTACGGAGATAGCTATATGGGTAGACGATCCGGGGGCCCCGGTCTAGGGTTTCGCCGGAGGAAGACCGTCGGAGCGTTGAAATCACATGAGAACTTGAATATGCCCCTAGGATATGTGTGTGAGAGTGGTGCAAGGTTATTAGGTGCCATGTGTAGGCCCCATGTGTGACCCCCTTCCCGGACATGCTTTAACACTTAGTAAAATCATGGATCTGTACGTGGAAAGTCCCGCCGCGTCACAACCGGGGCCTAGAATGTCGCAAAGTTGCTCTCCATGTACATATGTCCTAAACAAACCAAAACAAGTAGAGAGGTCCACCGGGGTACCCTCATACGGAGATAGCTATAGGGGTAGACGATCCGGGGCCCCCGGTCTAGTGTTTCGCCGAAGGAAGACCACCGGAGCGTCGCAATCACATGAAAACTTGAAAGTGCCCCTAGGATATGTGTGTGAGATTGGTGCAAGGTTTTTAGGTGGCATGTGTAGGCCCCATGTGTGACCCCCTTCCCGGACATGTATTAATACTTAGTAAAATCTTGGATCTGTACGTGGAAAGTCCCGCCGCATCACAACCGGGGCCTAGAATGTGGCAAAGTTGGCCCAACCTTGGATCTCCATGTACATATGTCCTAAACAAACTAAAACAAGTAGAGATGTCCACCGGGCTACCCTCGTACAAAGAAAGCTATAGGGGTAGACGATCCGGGGGCCCCGGTCTACGGTTTCGCCGGAGGAAGACCGCCGGAGCGTCGAAATCACATGAAAACTTGCATGTGCACCTAGGATATGTGTGTGAGAGTGGTGCAAGGTTGTTAGGTGCCATGTGTAGCCCCATGTGTGACCCCCTTCCCGGACATGCGTTAACACTTAGTAAAATCCTGGATCTGTACGTGGAAAGTCCCGCCGCATCACAACCGGGGCCTAGAATGTCGCAAAGTTGGCCCAACCTTGGCTCTACATGTATATATGGCCAAAGAAAACCAAAACAAATAGAGAGGTCGACCGAGCTACCCTCGTACGGAGATAGCTATAGGGGTAGACGATCCGGGGCCCCCGGTCTAGTGTTTCGCCGAAGGAAGACCACCGGAGCGTCGCAATCACATGAAGACTTGAAAGTGCCCCCGGTCTAGGGTTTCGCCGGAGGAATACCGCCGGAGCAACGAAATCACATGAAAACTTGCATGTGACCCTAGGATATGTGTGTGAGAGTGGTGCAAGGTTGTTAGGTGCCATGTGTAGGCCCCATGTGTGACCCCCTTCCCGGACATGCGATAACAGTTAGTAAAATCCTGGACCTGTACGTGGAAAGTCCCGCCGCGTCACAACCGGGGCCTAGAATGTGGCAAAGTTGGCCCAACCTTGGCTATACATGTACATATGTCCTAAACAAACCAAAACAAGTAGAGAGGTCCACCGGGCTACCCTCATACGGAGATAGCTATAGGGGTAGACGATCCGGGGCCCCCGGTCTAGTGTTTCGCCGAAGGAAGACCACAGGAGCGTCGCAATCACATGAAGACTTGAAAGTGCCCCTAGGATATGTGTGTGAGATTGGTGCAAGGTTGTTAGGTGGCATGTGTGACCCCCTTCCTAGACATGCGTTAACACTTAGTAAAATCCTGGATCTCCACGTGGAAAGTTCCACCGCGTCACAACCGGGGCCTAGAATGTGGCAAAGTTGGCCCAACCTTGTCTCTTCATGTACATATGTCCTAAACAAACCAAAACAAGTAGAGAGGTCCACCGGGATACCCACGTACGAAGAAAGCTATAGGGGTAGACGATCCGGGGCCCCCGGTCTAGGGTTTCGCCGAAGGAAGACCGCCGGAGCGTCGAAATCACAAGAAAACTTGCATGTGCCCTAGGATATGTGTGTGATATTGGTGCAAGGTTGTTAGGTGCCATGTGTAGGCCCCATGTGTGACCCCCTTGCCGGACATGCGTTAACACTTAGTAAAATCCTGGATCTCTACGTGGAAAGTCCCGCCGCGTCACAACCGGGGCCTATAATGTGGAAAAGTTGGCCCAACCTTGTCTCTACATGTACATATGTCCTAAACAAACCAAAACAAGTAGAGAGGTCCACCGGGCTACCCTCGTATGGAGAAAGCTATAGGGGTAGACGATCCGGGGCCCCCGGTCTAGGGTTTCGCCGGAGGAAGACCACCGGAGCGTCGGAATCACATGAAAACTTTCATGTGCCCCTAGGATATGTGTGTGAGAGTGGTGCAAGGTTATTAGGTGCCATGTGTAGGCCCCATGTGTGCCCCCCTTCCCGGACATGCGTTAACACTTAGTAAAATCCTGGATCTGTACGTGGAAAGTCCCGTCGCGTCACAACCGGGGCCTAGAATGTGGCAAAGTTGGCCCAACCTTGGCTCTCCATGTACATATGTCCTAAACAAACCAAAACAAGTAGAGAGGTCCATCAGGCTACCCTCGTACGGAGAAAGCTATAGGGGTAGATGATCCGGGGCCCCCGGTCTAGGGTTTCGCCGGAGGAAGACCGTCGGAGCATCGAAATCACATGAAAACTTGCATGTGCCCCTAGGATATGTGTGTGAGAGTTGTGCAAGGTTTTTAGGTGCCATGTGTAGGCCCCATGTGTGACCCCCTTTCCGGACATGCGTTAACACTTAGTAAAATCCTGGATCTATACGTGGAAAGTCCCGCCGCGTCACAACCGGCGCCTAGAATGTGGCAAAGTTGGCCCAACCTTGGATCTACATGTACATATGTCCTAAACAAACCAAAACAAGTAGAGAGGTCCACCGGGCTACCCTCGTACGAAGAAAGCTATAGGGGTAGACGATCCGGGGCCCCCTGTCTAGGGTTTCGCCGGAGGAAGATCGCCGGAGCGTCGAAATCACATGAAAACTTGCATGTGCCCCTAGGATATGTATGTGAGAGTGGTGCAAGGTTGTTAGGTGCCATGTGTAGGCCCCATGTGTGACCCCATTCCCGGACATGCGTTAACACTTAGTAAAATCCTGGATCTGTACGTGGAAAGTCCCGCCGCGTCACAACCGGGGCCTAGAATGTGGCAAAGTTGGCCCAACCTTGGATCTACATGTACATATATCCTAAACAAACCAAAACAAGTAGAGAGGTCCACCGGGCTACCCTTGTACGGAGAAAGCTATAGGGGTAGATAATACGGGGCCACCGGTCTAGGGTTTCGCCGGAGGAAGACCACCGGAGCATCAGAATCACATGAAAACTTGCATGTGCCCCTAGGATATGTGTGTGAGAGTGGTTCAAGGTTGTTAGGTGCCATGTGTAGGCCCCATGTGTGACCCCCTTCCCGGACATGCGTTAACACTTAGTAAAATCCTGGATCTGTACGTGGAAAGTCCCGCCGCGTCACAACCGGGGCCTAGAATGTGGCAAAGTCGGCCCAACCTTAGCTCTAGATGTACATATGTCCTAAACGAACCAAAACAAGTAGAGAGGTCCACCGGCTACCCTCGTACGGAGATAGCTATAGGGGTAGACGATCCGGGGGCCCCGGTCTAGGGTTTCGCCGGAGGAAGACCGTCGGAGCGTTGAAATCACATGAGAACTTGAATGTGCCCCTAGGATATGTGTGTGAGAGTGGTGCAAGGTTATTAGGTGCCATGTGTAGGCCCCATGTGTGACCCCCTTCCCGGACATGCTTTAACACTTAGTAATTCATGGATTTGTACGTGGAAAGTCCCGCCGCGTCACAACCGGGACCTAGAATGTCGCAAAGTTGGCCCAACCTTGGCTCTACATGTACATATGTCCTAAACAAACCAAAACAAGTATAGAGGTCCACCGGGGTACCCTCATACGGAGATAGCTATAGGGGTAGACGATCCGGGGCCCCCGGTCTAGTGTTTCGCCGAAGGAAGACCACCGGAGCATCGCAATCACATGAAAACTTGAAAGTGCCCCTAGGATATGTGTGTGTGATTGGTCCAAGGTTGTTAGGTGGCATGTGTAGTCCCCATGTGTGACCCCCTTCCCGGACATGTATTAACACTTAGTAAAATCCTGGATCTGTACGTGGAAAGTCCCGTCGCGTCACAACCGGGGCCTAGAATGTGGCAAAGTTGGCCCAACCTTGGATCTCCATGTACATATGTCCTAAACAAACGAAAACAAGTAGATAGGTCCACCGGGCTACCCTCGTACGAAGAAAGCTATAGGGGTAGACGATCCGGGGCCCCCGGTCTAGGGTTTCGCCGGAGGAAGACCGCCGGAGCGTCGAAATCACATGAAAACTTGCATGTGCACCTAGGATATGTGTGTGAGAGTGGTGCAAGGTTGTTAGGTGCCATGTGTAGCCCCATGTGTGACCCCCTTCCCGGACATGCGTTAACACTTAGTAAAATCCTGGATTTGTACGTGGAAAGTCCCGCCGCGTCACAACCAGGGCCTAGAATGTCGCAAAGTTGGCCCAATCTTGGATCTACATGTATATATGACAAAGCAAACCAAAACAAATAGAGAGGTCGACCGAGCTACCCGCGTACTGAGATAGCTATAGGGGTAGACGATCCGGGGCCCCCGGTCTAGGGTTTCGCCGGAGGAATACCGCCGGAGCGTCGAAATCACATGAAAACTTGCATGTGACCCTAGGATATGTGTGTGAGAGTGGTGCAAGGTTGTTAGGTGCCATGTGTAGGCCCCATGTGTGACCCCCTTGCCGGACATGCGTTAACACTTAGTAAAATCCTGGATCTATACGTGGAAAGTCTCGCCGCATCACAACCGGGGCCTAGAATGTGGCAAAGTTGGCCCAACCTTGTCTCTACCTGTACATATGTCCTAAACAAACCAAAGCAAGTAGAGAAGTCCACCGGGCTACCCTCGTAGGGAGAAAGCTATAGGGGTAGACGATCCGGGGCCCCCGGTCTAGGGTTTCGCCGGAGGAAGACCACCGGAGCGTCGGAATCACATGAAAACTTTCATGTTCCCCTAGGATATGTGTGTGAGAGTGGTGCAAGGTTGTTAGGTGCCATGTGTAGGCCGCATGTGTGACCCCCTTCCTGGACATGCGTTAACACTTAGTAAAAT
The DNA here is from genome assembly GCA_916181665.1 of Avena sativa. Classification (NCBI taxonomy): domain Eukaryota; kingdom Viridiplantae; phylum Streptophyta; class Magnoliopsida; order Poales; family Poaceae; genus Avena; species Avena sativa. The sequence goes on from OV702286.1 coordinate 197,513,982, forward strand.
CCTGGATCTGTACGTGGAAAGTCCCGCCGCGTCACAACCGGTGCCTAGAATGTGGCAAAGTTGGCCCAACCTTGGATCTACATGTACATATGTCCTAAACAAACCAAAACAAGTAGAGAGGTCCACCGGGTTACCCTCGTACGAAGATAGCTATAGGGGTAGACGATCCGGGGCCCCCGGTCTAGGGTTTCGCCGGAGGAAGACAACCGGAGCGTTAGAATCACATGAAAACTTGCATGTGCCCCTAGGATATGTGTGTGAGAGTGGTGCAAGGTTGTTAGGTGCCATGTGTAGGCCCCATGTGTGACCCCCTTCCCGGACATGCGTTAACACTTAGTAAAATCCTGGATCTGTACGTGGAAAGTCCCGCCGCGTCACAACCGGGGCCTAGAATGTGGCAAAGTTGTCCCAACCTTGGATCTAGATGTACATATGTCCTAAACAAACCAAAACAAGTAGAGAGGTCCACCGGGCTACCCTCGTACGGAGATAGCTATAGGGGTAGACGATCCGGGCCCCCCGGTCTAGGGTTTCGCCGGAGGAAGACCGCCGGAGCGTCGAAATCACATGAAAACTTGCATGTGCCCCTAGGATATGTGTGTGAGAGTGGTGCAAGGTTGTTAGGTGCCATGTGGTGGCCCCATGTGTGACCCCCTTCCCGGACATGCGTTAACACTTAGTAAAATCCTAGATCTGTACGTGGAAAGTCCCGCCGCGTCACAACCGGGGCCTAGAATGTGGCAAAGTTGGCCCAACCTTGGCTCTCCATGTACATATGTCCTAAACAAACCAAAACAAGTAGAGAGGTCAATCAGGCTACCCTCGTACGGAGAAAGCTATAGGGGTAGACGATACGGGCCCCGGTCTAGGGTTTCACCGGCGGAAGACCGCCAGAGCGTCGAAATCACATGAAAACTTGCATGTGCCCCTAGGATGTGTGTGTGAGAGTGGTGCAAGGTTGTTAGGTGCCATGTGTAGGCCCCATGTGTGACCCCCTTCCCGGACATGCGTTAACACTTAGTAAAATCATGGATCTGTACGTGGAAAGTCCCGCCGCGTCACAACCGGGGCCTAGAATGTGGCAAAGTTGGCCCAACCTTGGCTCTACATGTACATATGTCATAAACAAACCAAAACAAGTAGAGAGGTCTACCGGGCTACCCTCGTATGGACATAGCTATTGGGGTAGACGACCCGGGACCCCCGGTCTAGAGTTTCGCCGGAGGAAGACCGCCGGAGCGTAGAAATCACATGAAAACTTGCATGTGCCCCTAGGATATGTGTATGAGAGTGTTGCAAGGTTGTTAGGTGCCATGTGTAGGCCTCATGTGTGACCCCCTTCCCGGACATGCGTTAACACTTAGTAAAATCCTGGATCTGTACGTGGAAAGTCCTGCCGCGTCACAACCGGGGCCTAGAATGTGGCAAAGTTGGCCCAACCTTGGCTCTACATGTACATATGTCCTAAACAAACCAAACCAAGTAGAGAGGTCCATCAGGCTACTCTCGTATGGAGAAAGCTATAGGGGTAGACGATCCGGGGGCCCCGGTCTAGGGTTTCGCCGGAGGAAGACCGTCGGAGCGTCGAAATCACATGAAAACTTGCATGTGCCCCTAGGGTATGTGTGTGAGAGTGGTGCCAGGTTGTTAGGTGCCATGTGTAGGCCCCATGTGTGACCCCCTTCCCGGACATGCGTTAACACTTAGTAAAATCCTAGATCTGTACGTGGAAAGTCCGGCCGCGTCACAACCGGGGCCTAGAATGTGGCAAAGTTGGCCCAACCTTGGCTCTCCATGTACATATGTCATAAACAAACCAAAACAAGTAGATAGGTCAATCAGGCTACCCTCGTACGGAGAAAGCTATAGGGGTAGACGATGCGGGGCCCCCGGTCTAGGGTTTCGGCTGAGGAAGACCGCCGGAGCGTCGAAATCACATGAAAACTTGCATGTGCCCCTAGGACATGTGTGTGAGAGTGGTGCAAGGTTGTTAGGTGCCATGTGTAGACCCCATGTGTGACCCCCTTCCCGGACATGCGTTAACACTTAGTAAAATCATGGATCCGTACGTGGAAAGTCCCGCCGCGTCACAACCGGGGGCTAGAATGTGGCAAAGTTGGCCCAACCTTGGCTCTACATGTACATATGTCCTAAACAAAACAAAAAAGTAGAGAGGTCTACCGGGCTACCCTCGTATGGAGATAGCTATAGGGGTAGACGATCCAGGACCCTCGGTCTAGAGTTTCGCCGGAGGAAGACCGCCGGAGCGTCGAAATCACATGAAAACTTGCATGTGCCCCTAGGATATGTGTGTGAGAGTGGTGCAAGGTTGTTAGGTGCCATGTGTAGGCCTCATGTGTGACACCCATCCCGGACGTGCGTTAACACTTAGTAAAATCCTGGATCTGTACGTGGAAAGCCCCGCCGCGTCACAACCGGGGCCTAGAATGTGGCAAAGTTGGCCCAACCTTGGCTCTACATGTACATATGTCCTAAACAAACCAAAACAAGTAGAGAGGTCCATCAGGAGACCCTCGTACGGAGAAAGCTATAGGGGTAGACGATCCGGGGCCCCCGGTCTAGGGTTTCGCCGGATGAAGACCGTCGGAGCGTCGAAATAACATGAAAACTTGCATGTGCCCCTAGGATAGGTGTGTGAGAGTGGTGCAAGGTTGTTAGGTGCCATGTGTAGGCCTCATGTGCGACCCCCTTCCCGGATATGCGTTAACACTTAGTAAAATCCTGGATCTGTACGTGGAAAGTCCCGTCGCGTCACAACCGGGGCCTAGAATGTGGCAAAGTTGGCCCAACCTTGGCTCTACATGTACATATGTCCTAAACAAACCAAAAAAGTAGAGAGGTCCACCGAGATACCCTCGTACGGAGATAGCTATACGGGTAGACGATCCGGGGCCCCCGGTCTAGGGTTTCAACGGAGGAAGACCGTCGGAGCGTCGAAATCACATGAAAACTTGCATGTGCCCCTAGGATATGTGTGTGAGAGTGGTGCAAGGTTGTTAGGTGCCATGTGTAGGCCCCATGTGTGACCCCCTTCCCAGACATGCGTTAACACTTAGTAAAATCATGGCTCTGTATGTGGAAAGTCCCGCCGCGTCACAACCGGGGCCTAGAATGTGGAAAAGTTGGCCCAACCTTGGATCTACATGTACATATATCCTAAACAAACCAAAACAAGTCGAGAGGTCCACCGGGCTACCCTCGTACGCAGATAGCTATAGGGGTAGACGATCCGGGAACCCCGGTATTGGGTTTCGCCGGAGGAAGAACGCCGGGGCGTCGAAATCACATGAAAACTTGCATGTGCCCCTAGGATATGTGTGTGAGAGTGGTGCAAGGTTTTTAGGTGCCATGTGTAGGCCCCATGTGTGACCCCCTTCCCGGACAAGCGTTAACACTTAGTAAAATCCTGGATCTGTACGTGGAAAGTCCCGCCGCGTCACAACCGGGGCCTAGAATGTGGCAAAGTTGGCCCAACCTTGGATATACATGTACATATGTCCTAAACCAACCAAAACAAGTAGAGAGGTCCACCGGGCTACCCTTGTACGGAGAAAGCTATAGCGGTAGACGATCTGGGGCCCCCGGTCTAGGGTTTCGCCGGAGGAAGACCACTGGAGCGTCGGAATCACATGAAAACTGGCATGTGCCCCTAGGATATGTGTGTGACAGTGGTGCAAGGTTGTTAGGTGCCATTTGTAGGCCCCATGTGTGACCCCCTTCCCGGACATGCGTTAACACTTAGTAAAATCCTGGATCTGTACGTGGAAAGTCCCGCCGCGTCACAACCGGGGCCTAGAATGTGGCAAAGTTGGCCCAACCTTGGATATACATGTACATATGTCCTAAACAAACCAAAACAAGTAGAGAGGTCCACTGGGATACCCTTGTACGGAGATAGCTATAGGGGTAGACAATACGGGGCCACCGGTCTAGGGTTTCGCCGGAGGAAGACAACCGGAGCGTCGAAATCACATGAAAACTTGCATGTGCCCCTAGGATATGTGTGTGAGAGTGGTGCAAGGTTGTTAGGTGCCATGTGTAGGCCCCATGTGTGACCCCCTTCCCGGACATGCGTTAACACTTAGTAAAATCCTGGATCTGTACGTGGAAAGTCCCGCCGCGTCACAACCGGGGCCTAGAATGTGGAAAAGTTGGCCCAACCTTGGCTCTACATGTACATATGTCCTAAACAAACCAAAACATGTAGAGAGGTCCATTAGGCTACCCTCGTACGGAGAAAGCTATAGGGGTAGACGATCCGGGGGACCCGGTCTAGGGTTTCACCGAAGGAAGACCGCCGGAGCATCAAAATCACATGAAAACTTGCATGTGCCCCTAGGATATGTGTGTGAGAGTGGTTAAAGGTTGTTAGGTGCCATGTGTAGGCCCCATGTGTGACCCCCTTCCTGGACATGCGTTAACACTTAGTAAAATCCTGGATCTATACGTGGAAAGTCTCGCCGCGTCACAACCGGTGCCTAGAATGTGGCAAAGTTGGGCAAACCTTGGATCTACATGTACATATGTCCTAAAAAAACAAAAACAAGTAGAGAGGTCCACCGGGTTACCCTCGTACGAAGATAGCTATAGGGGTAGACGATCCGGGGCCCCCGGTCTAGGGTTTCGCCGGAGGAAGACCGCTGGAGCGTTGAAATCACATGAAAACTTGCATGTGCCCCTAGGATATGTGTGTGAGAGTGGTGCAAGGTTGTTAGGTGCCATGTGTAGACCCCATATGTGAGCCCCTTCCCGAACATGCGTTAACACTTAGTAAAATCCTGGATCTGTACGTGGAAAGTCCCGCCGCGTCACAACCGGGGCCTAATATGTGGCAAAGTTGGCCCGACCTTGGCTCTAGATGTACATATGTCCTAAACAAACCAAAACAAGTAGAGAGGTCCACCGGGCTACCCTCGTACGGAGATAGCTATAGGGGTAGACGATCCGGGGCCCCCGGTCTAGGGTTTCGCCGGAGGAAGACCGCCGGAGCGTCGAAATCACATGAAAACTTGCATGTGCCCCTAGGATATGTGTGTGAGAGTGGTGCAAGGTTGTTAGGTGCCATGTGTAGGCCCCATGTGTGACCCCCTTCCCGGACATGCGTTAACACTTAGTAAAATCCTAGATCTGTACGTGGAAAGTCCCGCCGCGTCACAACCGGGGCCTAGAATGTGGCAAAGATGGCCCAACCTTGGCTCTCCATGTACATATGTCCTAAACAAACCAAAACAAGTAGAGAGGTCAATCAGGCTACCCTCGTACGGAGAAAGCTATAGGGGTAGACGATCCGGGGACCCGGTGTAGGGTTTCGCCGGAGGAAGACCGCCAGAGCGTCGAAATCACATGAAAACTTGCATGTGCCCCTAGGATATGTGTGTGAGAGTGGTGCAAGGTTGTTAGGTGCCATGTGTAGGCCCCATGTGTGACCCCCTTCCCGGACATGCGTTAACACTTAGTAAAATCATGGATCTGTACGTGGAAAGTCCCGCCGCGTCACAACCGGGGCCTAAAATGTGGCAAAGTTGGCCCAACCTTGGCTCTACATGTACATATGTCCTAAACAAACCAAAACAAGTAGAGAGGTCTACCGGGCTACCCTCGTATGGACATAGCTATAGGGGTAGACGACCCGGGACCCCCGGTCTAGAGTTTCGCCGGAGGAAGACCGCCGGAGCGTAGAAATCACATGAAAACTTGCATGTGCCCCTAGGATATGTGTATGAGAGTGTTGCAAGGTTGTTAGGTGCCATGTGTAGGCCTCATGTGTGACCCCCTTCCCGGACATGCGTTAACACTTAGTAAAATCCTGGATCTGTACGTGGAAAGTCCTGCCGCGTCACAACCGGGGCCTAGAATGTGGCAAAGTTGGCCCAACCTTGGCTCTACATGTACATATGTCCTAAACAAACCAAAACAAGTAGAGAGGTCCATCAGGCTACTCTCGTATGGAGAAAGCTATAGGGGTAGACGATCCGGGGCCCCCGGTCTAGGGTTTCGCCAGAGGAAGACCGTCGGAGCGTCGAAATCACATGAAAACTTGCATGTGCCCCTAGGGTATGTGTGTGAGAGTGGTGCCAGGTTGTTAGGTGCCATGTGTAGGCCCCATGTGTGACCCCCTTCCCGGACATGCGTTAACACTTAGTAAAATCCTAGATCTGTACGTGGAAAGTCCCGCCGCGTGACAACCGGGGCCTAGAATGTGGCAAAGTTGACCCAACCTTGGCTCTCCATGTACATATGTCCTAAACAAACCAAAACAAGTAGAGAGGTCAATCAGGCTACCCTCGTACGGAGAAAGCTATAGGGGTAGACGATGCGGGGCCCCCGGTCTAGGGTTTCGCCGGAGGAAGACCGCCGGAGCGTCGAAATCACATGAAAACTTGCATGTGCCCCTAGGACATGTGTGTGAGAGTGGTGCAAGGTTGTTAGGTGCCATGTGTAGACCCCATGTGTGACCCCCTTCCCGGACATGCGTTAACACTTAGTAAAATCATGGATCCGTACGTGGAAAGTCCCGCCGCGTCACAACCGGGGCCTAGAATGTGGCAGAGTTGGCCCAACCTTGGCTCTACATGTACATATGTCCTAAACAAACCAAAAAAGTAGAGAGGTCTACCGGGCTACCCTCATACGGAGATAGCTATATGGGTAGACGATCCGGGGCCCCCGGTCTAGGGTTTCGACGGAGGAAGACCGCCGGAGCGTCGAAATCACATGAAAACTTGCATGTGCCCCTAGGATATGTGTGTGAGAGTGGTGCAAGGTTGTTAGGTGCCATGTGTAGGCCCCATGTGTGACCCCCTTCCCAGACATGCGTTAACACTTAGTAAAATCATGGCTCTGTATGTGGAAAGTCCCGCCGCGTCACAACCGGGGCCTAGAATGTGGCAAAGTTGGCCCAACCTTGGCTCTACATGTACATATCTTCTAAACAAACCAAAACAAGTAGAGAGGTCCACCGGGCTACCCTCGTACGCAGATAGCTATAGGGGTAGACGATCCGGGAACCCCGGTATAGGGTTTCGCCGGAGGAAGAACGCCGGAGCGTCGAAATCACATGAAAACTTGCATGTGCCCCTAGGATATGTGTGTGAGAGTGGTGCAAGGTTGTTAGGTGCCATGTGTAGGCCCCATGTGTGACCCCCTTCCCGGACATGCGTTAACACTTAGTAAAATCCTAGATCTGTACGTGGAAAGTCCCGCCGCGTCACAACCGGGGCCTAGAATGTGGCAAAGTTGGCCCAACCTTGGATATACATGTACATATGTCCTAAACCAACCAAAACAAGTAGAGAGGTCCACCGGGCTACCCTTGTACAGAGAAAGCTATAGCGGTAGACGATCTGGGGCCCCCGGTCTAGGGTTTCGCCGGAGGAAGACCACTGGAGCGTCGGAATCACATGAAAACTTGCATGTGCCCCTAGGATATGTGTGTGAGAGTGGTGCAAGGTTGTTAGGTGCCATGTGTAGGCCCCATGTGTGACCCCCTTCCCGGACATGCGTTAACACTTAGTAAAATCCTAGATCTGTACGTGGAAAGTCCCGCCGCGTCACAACCGGGGCCTAGAATGTGGCAAAGTTGGCCCAACCTTGGCTCTCCATGTACATATGTCCTAAACAAACCAAAACAAGTAGAGAGGTCAATTAGGCTACCCTCGTACGGAGAAAGCTATAGGGGTAGACGATCCGGGGACCCGGTCTAGGGTTTCGCCGGAGGAAGACCGCCAGAGCGTCGAAATCACATGAAAACTTGCATGTGCCCCTAGGATATGTGTGTGAGAGTGGTGCAAGGTTGTTAGGTGCCATGTGTAGGCCCCATGTGTGACCCCCTTCCCGGACATGCGTTAACACTTAGTAAAATCATGGATCTGTACGTGGAAAGTCCCGCCGCGTCACAACCGGGGCCTAGAATGTGGCAAAGTTGGACCAACCTTGGCTCTACATGTACATATGTCCTAAACAAACCAAAACAGGTAGAGAGGTCTACCGGGCTACCCTCGTATGGACATAGCTATAGGGGTAGACGACCCGGGACCCCCGGTCGAGAGTTTTGCCGGAGGAAGACCGCCGGAGCGTAGAAATCACATGAAAACTTGCATGTGCCCCTAGGATATGTGTATGAGAGTGTTGCAAGGTTGTTAGGTGCCATGTGTAGGCCTCATGTGTGACCCCCTTCCCGGACATGCGTTAACACTTAGTAAAATCCTGGATCTGTACGTGGAAAGTCCTGCCGCGTCACAACCGGGGCCTAGAATGTGGCAAAGTTGGCCCAACCTTGGCTCTACATGTACATATGTCCTAAACAAACCAAAACAAGTAGAGAGGTCCACCGGGCTACCCTTGTACGGAGAAAGCTATAGCGGTAGACGATCCGGGGCCCCCGGTCTAGGGTTTCAACGGAGGAAGACCGTCGGAGCGTCGAAATCACATGAAAACTTGCATGTGCCCCTAGGATATGTGTGTGAGAGTGGTGCAAGGTTGTTAGGTGCCATGTGTAGGCCCCATGTGTGACCCCCTTCCCAGACATGCGTTAACACTTAGTAAAATCATGGCTCTGTATGTGGAAAGTCCCGCCGCGTCACAACCGGGGCCTAGAATGTGGCAAAGTTGGCCCAACCTTCGCTCTACATGTACATATATCCTAAACAAACCAAAACAAGTAGAGAGGTCCACCGGGCTACCCTCGTACGCAGATAGCTATAGGGGTAGACGATCCGGGAACCCCGGTATAGGGTTTCGCCGGAGGAAGAACGCCGGGGCGTCGAAATCACATGAAAACTTGCATGTGCCCCTAGGATATTTGTGTGAGAGTGGTGCAAGGTTTTTAGGTGCCATGTGTAGGCCCCATGTGTGACCCCCTTCCCGGACATGCGTTAACACTTAGTAAAATCCTGGATCTGTACGTGGAAAGTCCCGCCGCGTCACAACCGGGGCCTAAATGTTGCAAAGTTGGCCCAACATTGGATATACATGTACATATGTCCTAAACAAACCAAAACAAGTAGAGAGGTCCACCGGGCTACCCTTGTACGAAGATAGCTATAGGGGTAGACGATGCGGGGCCCCCGGTCTAGGGTTTCGCCGGAGGAAGACCGCCGGAGCGTCGAAATCACATGAAAACTTGCATGTGCCCCTAGGACATGTGTGTGAGAGTGGTGCAAGGTTGTTAGGTGCCATGTGTAGACCCCATGTGTGACCCCCTTCCCGGACATGCCTTACCACTTAGTAAAATCATGGATCCGTACGTGGAAAGTCCCGCCGCGTCACAACCGGGGCCTAGAATGTGGCAAAGTTGGCCCAACCTTGGCTCTACATGTACATATGTCCTAAACAAACCAAAACAAGTAGAGAGGTCCATCAGGAGACCCTCGTACGGAGAAAGCTATAGGGGTAGACGATCCGGGGCCCCCGGTCTAGGGTTTCGCCGGATGAAGACCGTCGGAGCGTCGAAATAACATGAAAACTTGCATGTGCCCCTAGGATAGGTGTGTGAGAGTGGTGCAAGGTTGTTAGGTGCCATGTGTAGGCCCCATGTGTGACCCCCTTCCCGGACATGCGTTAACACTTAGTAAAATCCTTGATCTGTACGTGGAAAGTCCCGCCGCGTCACAACCGGGGCCTAGAATGTGGCAAACTTGGCCCAACCTTGGCTCTACATGTAAATATGTCCTAATCAAACCAAAAAAGTAGAGAGGTCCACCGAGATACCCTCGTACGGAGATAGCTATATGGGTAGACGATCCGGGGCCCCCGGTCTAGGGTTTCGACGGAGGAAGACCGCCGGAGCGTCGAAATCACATGAAAACTTGCATGTGCCCCTAGGATATGTGTGTGAGAGTGGTGCAAGGTTGTTAGGTGCCATGTGTAGGCCCCATGTGTGACCCCCTTCCCAGACATGCGTTAACACTTAGTAAAATCATGGCTCTGTATGTGGAAAGTCCCGCCGCGTCACAACCGGGGCCTAGAATGTGGCAAAGTTGGCCCAACCTTGGCTCTACATGTACATATCTTCTAAACAAACCAAAACAAGTAGAGAGGTCCACCGGGCTACCCTCGTACGCAGATAGCTATAGGGGTAGACGATCCGGGAACCCCGGTATAGGGTTTCGCCGGAGGAAGAACGCCGGAGCGTCGAAATCACATGAAAACTTGCATGTGCCCCTAGGATATGTGTGTGAGAGTGGTGCAAGGTTGTTAGGTGCCATGTGTAGGCCCCATGTGTGACCCCCTTCCCGGACATGCGTTAACACTTAGTAAAATCCTAGATCTGTACGTGGAAAGTCCCGCCGCGTGACAACCGGGGCCTAGAATGTGGCAAAGTTGGCCCAACCTTGGCTCTCCATGTACATATGTCCTAAACAAACCAAAACAAGTAGAGAGGTCAACCGGGCTACCCTCGTATGGACATAGCTATAGGGGTAGACGACCCGGGACCCCCGGTCGAGAGTTTTGCCGGAGGAAGACCGCCGGAGCGTAGAAATCACATGAAAACTTGCATGTGCCCCTAGGATATGTGTGTGAGAGTGTTGCAAGGTTGTTAGGTGCCATGTGTAGGCCTCATGTGTGACCCCCTTCCCGGACATGCGTTAACACTTAGTAAAATCCTGGATCTGTACGTGGAAAGTCCTGCCGCATCACAACCGGGGCCTAGAATGTGGCAAAGTTGGCCCAACCTTGGCTCTACATGTACATATGTCCTAAACAAACCAAAACAAGTAGAGAGGTCCATCAGGCTACTCTCGTATGGAGAAAGCTATAGGGGTAGACGATCCGGGGCCCCCGGTCTAGGGTTTCGCCGGAGGAAGACCGTCGGAGCGTCAAAATCACATTAAAACTTGCATGTGCCCCTACGGTATGTGTGTGAGAGTGGTGCCAGGTTGTTAGGTGCCATGTGTAGGCCCCATGTGTGACCCCCTTCCTGGACATGCGTTAACACTTAGTAAAATCCTAGATCTGTACGTGGAAAGTCCCGCCGCGTGACAACCGGGGCCTAGAATGTGGCAAAGTTGGCCCAACCTTGGCTCTCCATGTACATATGTCCTAAACAAACCAAAACAAGTAGAGAGGTCAATCAGGCTACCCTCGTACGGAGAAAGCTATAGGGGTAGACGATGCGGGGCCCCCGGTCTAGGGTTTCGCCGGAGGAAGACCGCCGGAGCGTCCAAATCACATGAAAACTTGCATGTGCCCCTAGGACATGTGTGTGAGAGTGGTGCAAGGTTGTTAGGTGCCATGTGTAGACCCCATGTGTGACCCCCTTCCCGGACATGCATTAACACTTAGTAAAATCATGGATCCGTACGTGGAAAGTCCCGCCGCGTCACAACCGGGGCCTAGAATGTGGCAAAGTTGGCCCAACCTTGGCTCTACATGTACATATGTCCTAAACAAACCAAAGAAGTAGAGAGGTCTACCGGGCTACCCTCGTATGGAGATAGCTATAGGGGTAGACGATCCAGGACCCTCGGTCTAGAGTTTCGCCTGAGGAAGACCGCTGGAGCGTCGAAATCACATGAAAACTTGCATGTGCCCCTAGGATATGTGTGTGAGAGTGGTGCAAGGTTGTTAGGTGCCATGTGTAGGCCTCATGTGTGACACCCATCCCGGACGTGCGTTAACACTTAGTAAAATCCTGGATCTGTACGTGGAAAGCCCCGCCGCGTCACAACCGGGGCCTAGAATGTGGCAAAGTTGGCCCAACCTTGGCTCTACATGTACATATGTCCTAAACAAACCAAAACAAGTAGAGAGGTCCATCAGGAGACCCTCGTACGGAGAAAGCTATAGGGGTAGACGATCCGGGGCCCCCGGTCTAGGGTTTCGCCGGATGAAGACCGTCGGAGCTTCGAAATAACATGAAAACTTGCATGTGCCCCTAGGATAGGTGTGTGAGAGTGGTGCAAGGTTGTTAGGTGCCATGTGTAGGCCCCATGTGTGACCCCCTTCCCGGACATGCGTTAACACTTAGTAAAATCCTTGATCTGTACGTGGAAAGTCCCGCCGCGTCACAACCGGGTCCTAGAATGTGGCAAAGTTGGCCCAACCTTGGCTCTACATGTACATATGTCCTAAACAAACCAAAAAAGTAGAGAGGTCCACCGAGATACCCTCGTACGGAGATAGCTATATGGGTAGACGATCCGGGGCCCCAGTCTAGGGTTTCGACGGAGGAAGACCGCCGGAGCGTCGAAATCACATGAAAACTTGCATGTGCCCCTAGGATATGTGTGTGAGAGTGGTGCAAGGTTGTTAGGTGCCATGTGTAGGCCCCATGTGTGACCCCCTTCCCAGACATGCGTTAACACTTAGTAAAATCATGGCTCTGTATGTGGAAAGTCCCGCCGCGTCACAACCGGGGCCTAGAATGTGGCAAAGTTGGCCCAACCTTGGCTCTACATGTACATATCTTCTAAACAAACCAAAACAAGTAGAGAGGTCCACCGGGCTACCCTCGTATGCAGATAGCTATAGGGGTAGACGATCCGGGAACCCCGGTATAGGGTTTCGCCGGAGGAAGAACGCCGGAGCGTCGAAATCACATTAAAACTTGCATGTGCCCCTAGGATATGTGTGTGAGAGTGGTGCAAGGTTGTTAGGTCCCATGTGTAGGCCCCATGTGTGACCCCCTTCCCGGACATGCGTTAACACTTAGTAAAATCCTAGATCTGTACGTGGAAAGTCCCGCCGCGTCACAACCAGGGCCTAGAATGTGGCAAAGTTGGCCCAACCTTGGATCTACATGTACATATGTCCTAAACCAACCAAAACAAGTAGAGAGGTCCACCGGGCTACCCTTGTACGGAGAAAGCTATAGCGGTAGACGATCTGGGGCCCCCGGTCTAGAGTTTCGCCGGAGGAAGACCACTGGAGCGTCGGAATCACATGAAAACTTGCATGTGCCCCTAGGATATGTGTGTGAGAGTGGTGCAAGGTTGTTAGGCGCCATTTGTAGGCCCCATGTGTGACCCCCTTCCTGGACATGCGTTAACACTTAGTAAAATCCTGGATCTGTACGTGGAAAGTCCCGCCGCGTCACAACCGGGGCCTAAATGTTGCAAAGTTGGCCCAACCTTGGATATACATGTACATATGTCCTAAACAAACCAAAACAAGTAGAGAGGTCCACTGGGATACCCTTGTACGGAGATAGCTATAGGGGTAGACAATACGGCGCCACCGGTCTAGGGTTTCGCCGGAGGAAGACAACCGGAGTGTTAGAATCACATGAAAACTTGCATGTGCCCCTAGGATATGTGTGTGAGAGTGGTGCAAGGTTGTTAGGTGCCATGTGTAGGCCCCATGTGTGACCCCCTTCCCGGACATGCGTTAACACTTAGTAAAATCCTGGATCTGTACGTGGAAAGTCCCGCCGCGTCACAACCGGGGCCTAGAATGTGGCAAAGTTGGCCCAACCTTTGCTCTAGATGTACATATGTCCTAAACAAACAAAAACAAGTAGAGAGGTCCACCGGGCTACCCTCGTACGGAGATAGCTATAGGGGTAGACGATCCGGGGCCCCTGGTCTAGGGTTTCGCCGGAGGAAGACCGTCGGAGCGTCGAAATCACATGAAAACTTGCATGTGCCCCTAGGGTATGTGTGTGAGAGTGGTGCCAGGTTGTTAGGTGCCATGTGTAGGCCCCATGTGTGACCCCCTTCCCGGACATGCGTTAACACTTAGTAAAATCCTAGATCTGTACGTGGAAAGTCCCGCCGCGTCACAACCGGGGCCTAGAATGTGGCAAAGTTGGCCCAACCTTGGCTCTTCATGTACATATGTCCTAAACAAACCAAAACAAGTAGACAGGTCAATCAGGCTACCCTCAAACGGAGAAAGCTATAGGGGTAGACGATGCGGGGCCCCCAGTCTAGGGTTTCGCCGGAGGAAGACCGCCGGAGCGTCGAAATCACATGAAAACTTGCATGTGCCCCTAGGACATGTGTGTGAGAGTGGTGCAAGGTTGTTAGGTGCCATGTGTAGACCCCATGTGTGACCCCCTTCCCGGACATGCGTTAACACTTAGTAAAATCATGGATCCGTACGTGGAAAGTCCCGCCGCGTCACAACCGGGGCCTAGAATGTGGCAAAGTTGGCCCAACCTTGGCTCTACATGTACATATGTCCTAAACAAACCAAAAAAGTAGAGAGGTCTACCGGGTTACCCTCGTATGGAGATAGCTATAGGGGTAGACGATCCAGGACCCTCGGTCTAGAGTTTCGCCGGAGGAAGACCACCGGAGCGTAGAAATCACATGAACACTTGCATGTGCACCTAGGATATGTGTGTGAGAGTGGTGCAAGGTTGTTAGGTGCCATGTGTAGGCCTCATGTGTGACACCCATCCCGGACGTGCGTTAACACTTAGTAAAATCCTGGATCTGTACTTGGAAAGCCCCGCCGCGTCACAACCGGGGCCTAGAATGTGGCAAAGTTGGCCCAACCTTGGCTCTACATGTACATATGTCCTAAACAAACCAAAACAAGTAGAGAGGTCCATCAGGAGACCCTCGTACGGAGAAAGCTATAGGGGTAGACGATCCGGGGCCCCCGGTCTAGGGTTTCGCCGGATGAAGACCGTCGGAGCGTCGAAATAACATGAAAACTTGCATGTGCCCCTAGGATAGGTGTGTGAGAGTGGTGCAAGGTTGTTAGGTGCCATGTGTAGGCCCCATGTGTGACCCCCTTCCCGGACATGCGTTAACACTTAGTAAAATCCAGGATCTGTACGTGGAAAGTCCCGCCGCGTCACAACTGGGCCTAGAATGTGGCAAAGTTGGCCCAACCTTGGCTCTACATGTACATATGTCCTAAAAAAACCAAAAAAGTAGAGAGGTCCACCGAGATACCCTCGTACGGAGATAGCTATATGGGTAGACGATCCGGGGCCCCCGGTCTAGGGTTTCGACGGAGGAAGACCGCCGGAGCGTCGAAATCACATGAAAACTTGCATGTGCCCCTAGGATATGTGTGTGAGAGTGGTGCAAGGTTGTTAGGTGCCATGTGTAGGCCCCATGTGTGACCCCCTTCCCAGACATGCGTTAACACTTAGTAAAATCATGGCTCTGTATGTGGAAAGTCCCGCCACGTCACAACCGGGGCCTAGAATGTGGCAAAGTTGGCCCAACCTTGGCTCTACATGTACATATCTTGTAAACAAACCAAAACAAGTAGAGAGGTCCACCGGGCTACCCTCGTACGCAGATAGCTATAGGGGTAGACGATCCGGGAACCCCTGTATAGGGTTTCGCCGGAGGAAGAACGCCGGAGCGTCGAAATCACATGAAAACTTGCATGTGCCCCTAGGATATGTGTGTGAGAGTGGTGCAAGGTTGTTAGGTGCCATGTGTAGGCCCCATGTGTGACCCCCTTCCCGGACATGCGTTAACACTTAGTAAAATCCTAGATCTGTACGTGGAAAGTCCCACCGCGTCACAACCGGGGCCTAGAATGTGGCAAAGTTGGCCCAACCTTGGATCTACATGTACATATGTCCTAAACCAACCAAAACAAGTAGAGAGGTCCACCGGGCTAACCTTGTACGGAGAAAGCTATAGCGGTAGACGATCTGGGGCCCCCGGTCTAGGGTTTCGCCGGAGGAAGACCACTGGAGCGTCGGAATCACATGAAAACTTGCATGTGCCCCTAGGATATGTGTGTGAGAGTGGTGCAAGGTTGTTAGGTGCCATTTGTAGGCCTCATGTGTGACCCCCTTCCCGGACATGCGTTAACACTTAGTAAAATCCTGGATCTGTACGTGGAAAGTCCCGCCGCGTCACAACCGGGGCCTAAATGTTTCAAAGTTGGCCCAACCTTGGATATACATGTACATATGTCCTAAACAAACCAAAACAAGTAGAAGGGTCCACTGGGATACCCTTGTACGGAGATAGCTATAGGGGTAGACAATACGGGGCCACCGGTCTAGGGTTTCGCCGGAGGAAGACAACCGGAGCGTTAGAATCACATGAAAACTTGCATGTGCCCCTAGGATATGTGTGTGAGAGTGGTGCAAGGTTGTTAGGTGCCATGTGTAGGCCCCATGTGTGACCCCCTTCCCGGACATGCGTTAACACTTAGTAAAATCCTGGATCTGTACGTGGAAAGTACCGCCGCGTCACAACCGGGGCCTAGAATGTGGCAAAGTCGGCCCAACCTTAGCTCTAGATGTACATATGTCCTAAACGAACCAAAACAAGTTGAGAGGTCCACCGGCTACCCTCGTACGGAGATAGCTATAGGGGTAGACGATCTGGGGGCCCCGGTCTAGGGTTTCGCCGGAGGAAGACCGTCGGAGCGTTGAAATCACATGAGAACTTGAATGTGGCCCTAGGATATGTGTGTGAGAGTGGTGCAAGGTTATTAGGTGCCATGTGTAGGCCCCATGTGTGACCCCCTTCCCGGACATGCTTTAACACTTAGTAAAATCATGGATCTGTACGTGGAAAGTCCCGCCGCGTCACAACCGGGGCCTAGAATGTCGCAAAGTTGCCCCAACCTTGGCTCTACATGTACATATGTCCTAAACAAACCAAAACAAGTAGAGAGGTCCACCGGGGTACCCTCATACGGAGATAGCTATAGGGGTAGACGATTCGGGGCCCCCGGTCTAGTGTTTCGCTGAAGGAAGACCACCGGAGCGTCGCAATCACATGAAAACTTGAAAGTGCCCCTAGGATATGTGTGTGAGATTGGTGCAAGGTTTTTTGGTGGCATGTGTAGGCCCCATGTGTAACCCCCTTCCCGGACATGAATTAACACTTAGTAAAATCCTGGATCTGTACGTGGAAAGTCCCGCCGCATCACAACCGGGGCCTAGAATGTGGCAAAGTTGGCCCAACCTTGGATCTCCATGTACATATGTCCTAAACAAACGAAAACAAGTAGAGAGGTCCACCGGGCTACCCTCGTACGAAGAAAGCTATAGGGGTAGACGATCCGGGGCCCCCGGTCTAGGGTTTCGCCGGAGGAAGACCGCCGGAGCGTCGAAATCACATGAAAACTTGCATGTGCACCTAGGATATGTGTGTGAGAGTGGTGCAAGGTTGTTAGGTGCCATGTGTAGACCCATGTGTGACCCCCTTCCCGGACATGCGTTAACACTTAGTAAAATCCTGGATCTGTACGTGGAAAGTCCCGCCGCATCACAACCGGGGCCTAGAATGTCGCAAAGTTGGCCCAACCTTGGCTCTACATGTATATATGGCCAAAGAAAACCAAAAAAAATAGAGAGGTCGACCGATCTACCCTCGTACGGAGATAGCTATAGGGGTAGACGATCCGGGGACCCCGGTCTAGGGTTTTGTCGGAGGAATACCGCCGGAGCAACGAAATCACATGAAAACTTGCATGTGACCCTAGGATATGTGTGTGAGAGTGGTGCAAGGTTGTTAGGTGCCATGTGTAGGCCCCATGTGTGACCCCCTTCCCGGACATGCGTTAACACTTAGTAAAATCCTGGATCTGTACGTGGAAAGTCCCGCCGCGTCACAACCGGGGCCTAGAATGTGGCAAATTTGGCCCAACCTTGGCTATACATGTACATATGTCCTAAAAAAACCAAAACAAGTAGAGAGGTCCACCAGGCTACCCTCATACGGAGATAGCTATAGGGGTAGACGATCCGGGGCCCCCGGTCTAGTGTTTCGCCGAAGGAAGACCACCGGAGCGTCGCAATCACATGAAAACTTGAAAGTGCCCCTAGGATATGTGTGTGAGATTGGTGCAAGGTTGTTAGGTGGCATGTGTGACCCCCTTCCTAGACATGCGTTAACACTTAGTAAAATCCTGGATCTCCACGTGGAAAGTTCCGCCGCATCACAACCGGGGCCTAGAATGTGGCAAAGTTGGCCCAACCTTGTCTCTACATGTACATATGTCCTAAAAAAACCAAAACAAGTAGAGAGGTCCACCGGGCTACCCACGTACGAAGAAAGCTATAGGGGTAGACGATCCGGGGCCCCCGGTCTAGGGTTTCGCCGAAGGAAGACCGCCGGAGCGTCGAAATCACAAGAAAACTTGCATGTGCCCCTATGATATCTGTGTGAGATTGGTGCAAGGTTGTTAGGTGCCATGTGTAGGCCCCATGTGTGACCCCCTTGCCGGACATGCATTAACACTTAGTAAAATCCTGGATCTGTACGTGGGAAGTCCCGCCGCGTCACAACCGGGGCCTATAATGTGGAAAAGTTGGCCCAACCTTGGATCTACATGTACATATGTCCTAAACAAACCAAAACAAGTACAGAGGTCCACCAGGCTACTCTCTTATGGAGAAAGCTATAGGGGTAGACGATCCGGGGCCCCCGGTCTAGGGTTTCGCCGGAGGAAGACCGTCGGAGCGTCAAAATCACATGAAAACTTGCATGTGCCCCTAGGGTATGTGTGTGAGAGTGGTGCCAGGTTGTTAGGTGCCATGTGTAGGCCCCATGTGTGACCCCCTTCCCAGACATGCGTTAACACTTAGTAAAATCCTAGATCTGTACGTGGAAAGTCCCGCCGCGTCACAACCGGGGCCTAGAATGTGGCAAAGTTGGCCCAACCTTGGCTCTCCATGTACATATGTCATAAACAAACCAAAACAAGTAGAGAGGTCAATCAGGCTACCCTCGTACGGAGAAAGCTATAGGGGTAGACGATGCGGGGCCCCCGGTCTAGGGTTTTGCTGGAGGAATACCGCCGGAGCGTCGAAATCACATGAAAACTTGCATGTGCCCCTAGGACATGTGTGTGAGAGTGGTGCAAGGTTGTTAGGTGCCATGTGTAGACCCCATGTGTGACCCCTTCCCGGACATGCGTTAACACTTAGTAAAATCATGGATCCGTACGTGGAAAGTCTCGCCGCGTCACAACCAGGGCCTAGAATGTGGCAAAGTTGGCCCAACCTTGGCTCTCCATGTACATATGTCATAAACAAACCAAAACAAGTAGAGAGGTCAATCAGGCTACCCTCGTACGGAGAAAGCTATAGGGGTAGACGATGCGGGGCCCCCGGTCTAGGGTTTTGCCGGAGGAAGACCGCCGGAGCGTCGAAATCACATGAAAACTTGCATGTGCCCCTAGGAAATGTGTGTGAGAGTGGTGCAAGGTTGTTAGGTGCCATGTGTAGACCCCATGTGTGACCCCCTTCCCGGACATGCGTTAACACTTAGTAAAATCATGGATCCGTACGTGGAAAGTCCCGCCGCGTCACAACCGGGGCCTAGAATGTGGCAAAGTTGGCCCAACCTTGGCTCTACATGTACATATGTCCTAAACAAACCAAAAAAGTAGAGAGGTCTACTGGGCTACCCTCGTATGGAGATAGCTATAGGGGTAGACGATCCAGGACCCTCGGTCTAGAGTTTCGCCGGAGGAAGACCGCCGGAGCGTCGAAATCACATGAAAACTTGCATGTGCCCCTAGGATATGTGTGTGAGAGTGGTGCAAGGTTGTTAGGTGCCATGTGTAGGCCCCATATGTGAGCCCCTTCCCGGACATGCATTAACACTTAGTAAAATCCTGGATCTTTACGTGGAAAGTCCCGCCGCGTCACAACCGGGGCCTAAAATGTGGCAACGTTGGCCCAACCTTGGCTCTAGATGTACATATGTCCTAAACAAACCAAAACAAGTAGAGAGGTCCACCGGGTTACCCTCGTACGGAGATAGCTATAGGGGTAGACGATCCGGGGCCCCCGGTCTAGGGTTTTGCCAGAGGAAGACCGCCGGAGCGTCGAAATCACATGAAAACTTGCATGTGCCCCTAGGATATGTGTGTGAGAGTGGTGCAAGGTTGTTAGGTGCCATGTGTAGGCCCCATGTGTGACCCCCTTCCCGGACATTCGTTAACACTTAGTAAAATCCTAGATCTGTACGTGGAAAGTCCCGCCGCGTCACAACCGGGGCCTAGAATGTGGCAAAGTTGGCCCAACCTTGGCTCTCCATGTACATATATCCTAAACAAACCAAAACAAGTAGAGAGGTCAATCAGGCTACCCTCGTATGGAGAAAGGTATAGGGGTAGACAATCCGGGGCCCCGGTCTAGGGTTTCGCCGGAGGAAGACCGCCAGAGCGTCGAAATCACATGAAAACTTGCATGTGCCCCTAGGATATGTGTGTGAGAGTGGTGCAAGGTTCTTAGGTGCCATGTGTAGGCCCCATGTGTGACCCCCTTCCCGGACATGTGTTAACACTTAGTAAAATCCTGGATCTGTCCGTCGAAAGTCCCGCCGCATCACAACCGGGGCCTATAATGTGGCAAAGTTGGCCCAACCTTGGATCTACATGTACATATGTCTTAAACAAACCAAAACAAGTAGAGAGGTCCACTTGGCTACCCTTGTACGGAGATAGATATAGGGGTTGACGATCCGAGGCCGCCGGTCTAGGGTTTCGCCGGAGGAAGACCACCGGAGCATCGAAATCACATGAAAACTTGCATGTGCCCCTAGGATATGTGTGTGAGAGTGGTGCAAGGTTGTTAGGTGCCATGTGTAGGCTCCATGTGTGACCCCCTTCCCGGACATGCGTTAACACTTAGTAAAATCCTGGATCAGTACTTGGAAAGTCCCGCCGCATCACAACCGAGGCCTAGAATGTGGCAAAGTCGACCCAACCTTAGCTCTAGATGTACATATGTCGTAAACAAACCAAAACAAGTAGAGAGGTCCATCAGGCTACCCTCGTACGGAGATAGCTATAGGGGTATGCGATCCGGGGGCCCCGGTCTAGGGTTTCGCCGGAGGAAGACCGCCGGAGCGTCGAAATCACATGAAAACTTGAATGTGCCCCTAGGATATGTGTGTGAGAGTGGTGCAAGGTTCTTAGGTGCCATGTGTAGGCCCCATGTGTGCCCCCCTTCCCGGACATGCGTTAACACTTAGTAAAATCCTGGATCTGTACGTGGAAAGTCCGGCCGCGTCACAACCGGGGCCTAGAATGTGGGAAAGTTGGCCCAACCTTGGCTCTCCATGTACATATGTCCTAAACAAGCGAAAACAAGTAGAGAGGTCCACCGGGCTACCCTCGTACGGAGATAGCTATTGGGGTAGACGATCCGGGACCCCCGGTCTAGGGTTTCGCCGGAGGAAGACCGTCGGAGCGTCCAAATCACCTGAAAACTTGCATGTGCCCATAGGATATGTGTGTGAGAGTGGTGAAAGGTTGTTAGGTGCCGTCTGTAGGCCCCATGTGTGACCCTCTTCCCAGACATGCGTTAACACTTAGTAAAATCCTGGATCTGTACGTGGAATGTCTCGCCGCGTCACAACCGGGGCCTAGAATGTGGCAAAGTTGGGCCAACCTTGGCTCTACATGTACATATGTCCTAAACAAACCAAAACAAGTAGAGAGATCCACCGGGCTACCCTCGTACGGAGATAGCTATAGGGGTAGACTATCCGGGGCCCCCGGTCTAGAGTTTCGCCGGAGGAAGACCGCCGGAGCGTTGAAATCACATGAAAACTTGAATGTGCCCCTAGGATATGTGTGTGAGAGTGGTCAGAGGTTGTTAGGTGCCATGTGTAGGCCCCATGTGTGACCCCCTTCCCGGACATGCGTTAACACTTAGTAAAATCCTGGATCTGTACGTGGAAAGTCCCGCCGCGTCACAACCGGGGCCTAGAATGTGGAAAAGTTGGCCCAACCTTGGCTCTACATGTACATATGTCCTAAACAAACCAAAACATGTAGAGAGGTCCATTAGGCTACCCTCGTACGGAGAAAGCTATAGGGGTAGACGATCCGGGGGCCCGGTCTAGGGTTTCACCGAAGGAAGACCGCCGGAGCATCGAAATCACATGAAAACTTGCATGTGCCCCTAGGATATGTGTGTGAGAGTGGTTAAAGGTTGTTAGGTTCCATGTGTAGGCCCCATGTGTGACCCCCTTCCTGGACATGCGTTAACACTTAGTAAAATCCTGGATCTATACGTGGAAAGTCCCGCCGCGTCACAACCGGGGCCTAGAATGTGGCAAAGTTGGCCCAACCTTGGCTCTACATGTACATATGTCCTAAACAAACCAAAACAAGTAGAGAGGTCTACCGGGCTACCCTCGTATGGACATAGCTATTGGGGTAGACGACCCGGGACCCCCGGTCTAGATTTTCGCCGGAGCGTAGAAATCACATGAAAACTTGCATGTGCCCCTAGGATATGTGTATGAGAGTGTTTCAAGGTTGTTAGGTGCCATGTGTAGGCCTCATGTGTGACCCCCTTCCCGGACATGCGTTAACACTTAGTAAAATCCTGGATCTGTACGTGGAAAGTCCTGCCGCGTCACAACCGGGGCCTAGAATGTGGCAAAGTTGGCCCAACCTTGGATCTACATGTACATATGTCCTAAACAAACCAAAACAAGTAGAGAGGTCCATCAGGCTACTCTCGTATGGAGAAAGCTATAGGGGTAGACGATCCGGGGCCCCCGGTCTAGGGTTTCGCCTAAGGAAGACCGTCGGAGCGTCGAAATCACATGAAAACTTGCATGTGCCCCTAGGGTATGTGTGTGAGAGTGGTGCCAGGTTGTTAGGTGCCATGTGTAGGCCCCATGTGTGACCCCCTTCCCGGACATGCGTTAACACTTAGTAAAATCCTAGATCTGTACGTGGAAAGTCCGGCCGCGTCACAACCGGGGCCTAGAATGTGGCAAAGTTGGCCCAACCTTGGCTCTCCATGTACATATGTCCTAAACAAACCAAAACAAGTAGAGAGGTCAATCAGGCTACCCTCGTACGGAGAAAGCTATAGGGGTAGACGATGCGGGGCCCCCGGTCTAGGGTTTCGCCGGAGGAAGACCGCCGGAGCGTCGAAATCACATGAAAACTTGCATGTGCCCCTAGGACATGTGTGTGAGAGTGGTGCAAGGTTCTTAGGTGCCATGTGTAGACCCCATGTGTGACCCCCTTCTCGGACATGCGTTAACACTTAGTAAAATCATGGATCCGTACGTGGAAAGTCCCGCCGCGTCACAACCGGGGCCTAGAATGTGGCAAAGTTGGCCCAACCTTGGCTCTACATGTACATATGTCCTAAACAAACCAAAAAAGTAGAGAGGTCTACCGGGCTACCCTCGTATGGAGATAGCTATAGGAGTAGACGATCCAGGACCCTCGGTCTAGAGTTTCGCCGGAGGAAGACCGCTGGAGCGTCGAAATCACATGAAAACTTGCATGTGCCCCTAGGATATGTGTGTGAGAGTGGTGCAAGGTTGTTAGGTGCCATGTGTAGGCCCCATGTGTGACGCCCTTCCCGGACATGCGTGGAAAGTCCCGCCGCGTCACAACCGGGGCCTAAATGTTTCAAAGTTGGCCCAACCTTGGATATACATGTACATATGTCCTAAACAAACCAAAACAAGTAGAAGGGTCCACTGGGATACCCTTGTACGGAGATAGCTATAGGGGTAGACAATACGGGGCCACCGGTCTAGGGTTTCGCCGGAGGAAGACAACCGGAGCGTTAGAATCACATGAAAACTTGCATGTGCCCCTAGGATATGTGTGTGAGAGTGGTGCAAGGTTGTTAGGTGCCATGTGTAGGCCCCATGTGTGACCCCCTTCCCGGACATGCGTTAACACTTAGTAAAATCCTGGATCTGTACGTGGAAAGTCCCGCCGCGTCACAACCGGGGCCTAGAATGTGGCAAAGTCGGCCCAACCTTGGCTCTACATGTACATATGTCCTAAACAAACCAAAACAAGTAGAGAGGTCCACCGGGGTACCCTCATACGGAGATAGCTATAGGGGTAGACGATTCGGGGCCCCCGGTCTAGTGTTTCGCCGAAGGAAGACCACCGGAGCGTCGCAATCACATGAAAACTTGAAAGTGCCCCTAGGATATGTGTGTGAGATTGGTGCAAGGTTTTTTGGTGGCATGTGTAGGCCCCATGTGTAACCCCCTTCCCGGACATGAATTAACACTTAGTAAAATCCTGGATCTGTACGTGGAAAGTCCCGCCGCATCACAACCGGGGCCTAGAATGTGGCAAAGTTGGCCCAACCTTGGATCTCCATGTACATATGTCCTAAACAAACGAAAACAAGTAGAGAGGTCCACCGGGCTACCCTCGTACGAAGAAAGCTATAGGGGTAGACGATCCGGGGCCCCCGGTCTAGGGTTTCGCCGGAGGAAGACCGCCGGAGCGTCGAAATCACATGAAAACTTGCATGTGCACCTAGGATATGTGTGTGAGAGTGGTGCAAGGTTGTTAGGTGCCATGTGTAGCCCCATGTGTGACCCCCTTCCCGGACATGCGTTAACACTTAGTAAAATCCTGGATCTGTACGTGGAAAGTCCCGCCGCATCACAACCGGGGCCTAGAATGTCGCAAAGTTGGCCCAACCTTGGCTCTACATGTATATATGGCCAAAGAAAACCAAAAAAAATAGAGAGGTCGACCGATCTACCCTCGTACGGAGATAGCTATAGGGGTAGACGATCCGGGGACCCCGGTCTAGGGTTTTGTCGGAGGAATACCGCCGGAGCAACGAAATCACATGAAAACTTGCATGTGACCCTAGGATATGTGTGTGAGAGTGGTGCAAGGTTGTTAGGTGCCATGTGTAGGCCCCATGTGTGACCCCCTTCCCGGACATGCGTTAACACTTAGTAAAATCCTGGATCTGTACGTGGAAAGTCCCGCCGCGTCACAACCGGGGCCTAGAATGTGGCAAATTTGGCCCAACCTTGGCTATACATGTACATATGTCCTAAACAAACCAAAACAAGTAGAGAGGTCCACCAGGCTACCCTCATACGGAGATAGCTATAGGGGTAGACGATCTGGGGCCCCCGGTCTAGTGTTTCGCCGAAGGAAGACCACCGGAGCGTCGCAATCACATGAAAACTTGAAAGTGCCCCTAGGATATGTGTGTGAGATTGGTGCAAGGTTGTTAGGTGGCATGTGTGACCCCCTTCCTAGACATGCGTTAACACTTAGTAAAATCCTGGATCTCCACGTGGAAAGTTCCGCCGCATCACAACCGGGGCCTAGAATGTGGCAAAGTTGGCCCAACCTTGTCTCTACATGTACATATGTCCTAAAAAAACCAAAACAAGTAGAGAGGTCCACCGGGCTACCCACGTACGAAGAAAGCTATAGGGGTAGACGATCCGGGGCCCCCGGTCTAGGGTTTCGCCGAAGGAAGACCGCCGGAGCGTCGAAATCACAAGAAAACTTGCATGTGCCCCTATGATATCTGTGTGAGATTGGTGCAAGGTTGTTAGGTGCCATGTGTAGGCCCCATGTGTGACCCCCTTGCCGGACATGCATTAACACTTAGTAAAATCCTGGATCTGTACGTGGAAAGTCCCGCCGCGTCACAACCGGGGCCTATAATGTGGAAAAGTTGGCCCAACCTTGGATCTACATGTACATATGTCCTAAACAAACCAAAACAAGTACAGAGGTCCACCGGGCTACCCTTGTACGGAGATAGCTATAGGGGTAGACGATCTGGGGCCACCGGTCTAGGGTTTCGCCGGAGGAAGACCACCGGAGGGTCGGAATCACATGAAAACTTGCATGTGCCCCTAGGATATGTGTGTGAGAGAGGTGCAAGGTTGTTAGGTGCCATGTGTAGGCCCCATGTGTGACCCCTTCCCGGACATGCGTTAACACTTAGTAAAATCCTGGATCTGTACGTGGAAAGTCCCGCCGCGTCACAACCGGGGCCTAGAATGTGGCAAAGTCGGCCCAACCTTAGCCCTAGATGTACATATGTCCTAAACGAACCAAAGAAAGTAGAGAGGTCCATCGGGATACCCTCGTACGGAGATAGCTATAGGGGTAGACGATCCGGGGGCCCCGGTCTAGGGTTTCGCCGGAGGAAGACCGTCGGAGGGTCGAAATCACATGAAAACTTGAATGTGCCCCTAGGATATGTGTGTGAGAGTGGTGCAAGGTTATTAGGTGCCATGTGTAGGCCCCATGTGTGCCCCCCTATCCGGACATGCGTTAACACTTAGTAAAATCCTGGATCTGTACGTGGAAAGTCCCGTCGCGTCACAACCGGGGCCTAGAATGTGGCAAAGTTGGCCCAACCTTGTCTCTCCATGTACATATGTCCTAAACAAACCAAAACAAGTAGAGAGGTCCATCAGGCTACCCTCGTACGGAGAAAGCTATAGGGGTAGACGATCCGGGGCCCCCGGTCTAGGGTTTCGCCGGAGGAAGACCGTCGGAGCATCGAAATCACATGAAAACTTGCATGTGCCCCTAGGATATGTGTGTGAGAGTTGTGCAAGGTTTTTAGGTGCCATGTGTAGGCCCCATGTGTGACCCCCTTCCCGGACATGCGTTAACACTTAGTAAAATCCTGGATCTATACGTGGAAAGTCCCGCCGCGTCACAACCGGGGCCTAGAATGTGGAAAAGTCGGCCCAACCTTAGCTCTAGATGTACATATGTCCTAAACGAACTAAAACAAGTAGAGAGGTCCACCGGGCTACCCTCGTATGGAGATAGCCATAGGGGTAGACGATCCAGGGGCCCCAGTCTAGGGTTTCACCGGAGGAAGACCGCCGGAGCATCAGAATCACATGAAAACTTGCATGTGCCCCTAGGATAAGTGTGTGAGAGTGGTTCAAGGTTGTTAGGTGCCATGTGTAGGCCCCATGTGTGACCCCCTTCCCGGACAAGCGTTAACACTTAGTAAAATCCTGGATCTGTACGTGGAAAGTCCCGCCGCGTCACAACCGGGGCCTAGAATGTGGCAAAGTCGGCCCAACCTTAGCTCTAGATGTACATATGTCCTAAACGAACCAAAACAAGTAGAGAGGTCCACCGGCTACCCTCGTACGGAGATAGCTATAGGGGTAGACGATCCGGGGGCCCCGGTCTAGGGTTTCGCCGGAGGAAGACCGTCGGAGCGTTGAAATCACATGAGAACTTGAATGTGCCCCTAGGATATGTGTGTGAGAGTGGTGCAAGGTTATTAGGTGCCATGTGTAGGCCCCATGTGTGACCCCCTTCCCGGACATGCTTTAACACTTAGTAAAATCCTGGATCTGTACGTGGAAAGTCCCGCCGCGTCACAACCGGCGCCTAGAATGTGGCAAAGTTGGCCCAACCGTGGATCTACATGTACATATGTCCTAAACAAACCAAAACAAGTAGAGAGGTCCACCGAGGTACCCTCATACGGAGATAGCTATAGGGGTAGACGATCCGGGGCCCCCGGTCTAGTGTTTCGCCGAAGGAAGACCACCGGAGCATCGCAATCACATGAAAACTTGAAAGTGCCCCTAGGATATGTGTGTGAGATTGGTGCAAGGTTGTTAGGTGGCATGTGTAGTCCCCATGTGTGACCCCCTTCCCGGACATGTATTAACACTTAGTAAAATCCTGGATCTGTACGTGGAAAGTCCCGTCGTGTCACAACCGGGGCCTAGAATGTGGCAAAGTTGGCCCAATCTTGGCTCTACATGTATATATGGCCAAAGCAAACCAAAACAAATAGAGAGGTCGACCGAGCTACCCGCGTACTGAGATAGCTATAGGGGTAGACGATCCGGGGCCCCCGGTCTAGGCTTTCGCTGGAGGAATACCGCCGGAGCGTCGAAATCACATGAAAACTTGCATGTGACCCTAGGATATGTGTGTGAGAGTGGTGCAAGGTTGTTAGGTGCCATGTGTAGGCCCCATGTGTGACCCCCTTCCCGGACATGCGTTAACACTTAGTAAAATCCTGGATCTGTACGTGGAAAGCCCGCCACGTCACAACCGGGGCTAGAATGTGGCAAAGTTGGCCCAACCTTGGCTCTCCATGTACATATGTCCTAAAAAAACCAAAACAAGTAGAGAGGTCCACCGGGCTACCCTCGTACGGAGATAGCTACAGGGGTAGACGATCCGGGGCCCCCGGTCTAGGATTTCGCCGGAGGAAGACCGCCAGAGCGTCTAAATCACATGAAAACTTGCATGTGACCCTAGGATATGTGTTAGATAGTGGTGCAAGGTTGTTAGGTGCCATGTGTGACCCCCTTCCTAGACATGCGTTAACACTTAGTAAAATCCTGGATCTCCACGTGGAAAGTCCCGCCGCGTCACAACCGGGGCCTAGAATGTGGCAAAGTTGGCCCAACCTTGTCTCTACATGTACATATGTCCTAAACAAACCAAAACAAGTAGAGAGGTCCACCGGGCTACCCACGTACGAAGAAAGCTATGGGGGTAGACGATCCGGGGCCCCCGGTCTAGGGTTTCGCCGGAGGAAGACCGCCGGAGCGTCGAAATCACAAGAAAACTTGCATGTGCCCCTAGGATATGTGTGTGAGATTGGTGCAAGGTTGTTAGGTGCCATGTGTAGGCCCCATGTGTGACCCCCTTGCCGGACATGCGTTAACACTTAGTAAAATCCTGGATCTCTACGTGGAAAGTCCCGCCGCGTCACAACCGGGGCCTAGAATGTGGCAAAGTTGGCCCAACCTTGTCTCTACCTGTACATATGTCCTAAACAAACCAAAACAAGTAGAGAAGTCCACCGGGCTACCCTCGTATGGAGAAAGCTATAGGGGTAGACGATCCGGGGCCCCCGGTCTAGGGTTTCGCCGGAGGAAGACCACCGGAGCGTCGGAATCACATGAAAACTTGCATGTTCGCCTAGGATATGTGTGTGAGAGTGGTGCAAGGTTGTTAGGTGCCATGTGTAGGCCCCATGTGTGACCCCCTTCCCGGACATGCGTTAACACTTAGTAAAATCCTGGATCTGTACGTGGAAAGGCCGCCACGTCACAACCGGGCCTAGAATGTGGCAAAGTTGGCCCAACCTTGGCTCTCCATGTACATATGTCCTAAACAAACCAAAACAAGTAGAGAGGTCCACCGGGCTACCCTCGTACGGAGATAGCTACAGGGTTAGACGATCCGGGGCCCCCGGTCTAGGGTTTCGCCGGAGGAAGACCGCCAGAGCGTCGAAATCACATGAAAACTTGCATGTGACCCTAGGATATGTGTTAGAGAGTGGTGCAAGGTTGTTAGGTTCCATGTGTGACCCCCTTCCTAGACATGCGTTAACACTTAGTAAAATCCTGGATCTCCACGTGGAAAGTCCCGCCGCGTCACAACCGGGGCCTAGAATGTGGCAAAGTTGGCCCAACCTTGTCTCTACATGTACATATGTCCTAAACAAACCAAAACAAGTAGAGAGGTCCACCGGGCTACCCACGTACGAAGAAAGCTATAGGGGTAGACGATCCGGGGCCCCCGGTCTAGGGTTTCGCCGGAGGAATACCGCCGGAGCGTCGAAATCACATGAAAACTTGCATGTGACCCTAGGATATGTGTATGAGAGTGGTGCAAGGTTGTTAGGTGCCATGTGTAGGCCCCATGTGTGACCCCCTTCCCGGACATGCGTTAACACTTAGTAAAATCCTGGATCTGTACGTGGAAAGCCCGCCACGTCACAACCGGGCCTAGAATGTGGCAAAGTTGGCCCAACCTTGGCTCTCCATGTACATATGTCCTAAACAAACCAAAACAAGTAGAGAGGTCCACCGGGCTACCCTCGTACGGAGATAGCTACAGGGGTAGACGATCGGGGCCCCCGGTCTAGGGTTTCGCCGGAGGAAGACCGCCAGAGCGTCGAAATCACATGAAAACTTGCATGTGACCCTAGGATATGTGTTAGAGAGTGGTGCAAGGTTGTTAGGTGCCATGTGTGACCCCCTTCCTAGACATGCGTTAACACTTCGTAAAATCCTGGATCTCCACGTGGAAAGTCCCGCCGCGTCACAACCGGGGCCTAGAATGTGGCAAAGTTGGCCCAACCTTGTCTCTACATGTACATATGTCCTAAACAAACCAAAACAAGTAGAGAGGTCCACCGGTCTACCCACGTACGAAGAAAGCTATAGGGGTAGACGATCCGGGGCCCCCGGTCTAGGGTTTTGCCGGAGGAAGACCGCCGGAGCGTCGAAATCACAAGAAAACTTGCATGTGCCCCTAGGATATGTGTGTGAGACTGGTGCAAGGTTGTTAGGTGCCATGTGTAGGCCCCATATGTGACCCCCTTGCCGGACATGCGTTAACACTTAGTAAAATCCTGGATCTCTACGTGGAAAGTCCCGCCGCGTCACAACCGGGGCCTAGAATGTGGCAAAGTTGGCCCAACCTTGTCTCTACCTGTACATATGTCCTAAACAAACCAAAACAAGTAGAGAAGTCCACCAGGCTACCCTCGTATGGAGAAAGCTATAGGGGTAGACGATCCGGGGCCCCCGGTCTAGGGTTTCGCCGGAGGAAGACCACCGGAGCGTCGGAATCACATGAAAACTTTCATGTTCCCCTAGGATATGTGTGTGAGAGTGGTGCAAGGTTGTTAGGTGCCATGTGTAGGCCGCATGTGTGACCCCCTTCCTGGACATGCGTTAACACTTAGTAAAATCTTGGATCTGTACGTGGAAAGTCCCGCCGCGTCACAACCGGTGCCTAGAATGTGGCAAAGTTGGCCCAACCTTGGATCTACATGTACATATGTCCTAAACAAACCAAAACAAGTACAGAGGTCCACCGGGTTACCCTCGTACGAAGATAGCTATAGGGGTAGACGATCCGGGGCCCCCGGTCTAGGGTTTCGCCGGAGGAAGACCGCTGGAGCATTGAAATCACATGAAAACTTGCATGTGCCCCTAGGATATGTGTGTGAGAGTGGTGCAAGGTTGTTAGGTGCCATGTGTAGGCCCCATATGTGAGCCCCTTCCCGGACATGCGTTAACACTTAGTAAAATCCTGGATCTGTACGTGGAAAGTCCCGCCGCGTCACAACCGGGGCCTAGAATGTGGAAAAGTTGGCCCAACCTTGGATCTACATGTACATATGTCCTAAACAAACCAAAACATGTAGAGAGGTCCATTAGGCTACCCTCGTACGGAGAAAGCTATAGGGGTAGACGATTCGGGGGCCCGGTCTAGGGTTTCACCGAAGGAAGACCGCCGGAGCATCGAAATCACATGAAAACTTGCATGTGCCCCTAGGATATGTGTGTGAGAGTGGTTAAAGGTTGTTAGGTGCCATGTGTAGGCCCCATGTGTGACCCCCTTCCTGGACATGCGTTAACACTTAGTAAAATCCTGGATCTGTACGTGGAAAGTCTCGCCGCGTCACAACCGGTGCCTAGAATGTGGCAAAGTTGGGCATGCCTTGGATCTACATGTACATATGTCCTAAACAAACCAATACAAGTAGAGAGGTCCACCGGGTTACCCTCGTACGAAGATAGCTATAGGGGTAGACGATCCGGGGCCCCCGGTCTAGGGTTTCGCCGAAAGAAGACCGCTGGAGCGTTGAAATCACATGAAAACTTGCATGTGCCCCTAGGATATGTGTGTGAGAGTGGTGCAAGGTTGTTAGGTGCCATGTGTAGGCCCCATATGTGAGCCCCTTCCCGGACATGCGTTAACACTTAGTAAAATCCTGGATCTGTACGTGGAAAGTCCCGCCGCGTCACAACCGGGGCCTAAAATGTGGCAAAGTTGGCCCAACCTTTGCTCTAGATGTACATATGTCCTAAACAAACCAAAACAAGTAGAGAGGTCCACCGGGCTACCCTCGTACGGAGATAGCTATAGGGGTAGACGATCCGGGGCCCCCGGTCTAGGGTTTCGCCGGAGGAAGACCGCCGGAGCGTCGAAATCACATGAAAACTTGCATGTGCCCCTAGGATATGTGTGTGAGAGTGGTGCAAGGTTGTTAGGTGCCATGTGTAGGCCCCATATGTGAGCCCCTTCCCGGACATGCGTTAACACTTAGTAAAATCCTGGATCTGTACGTGGAAAGTCCCGCCGCGTCACAACCGGGGCCTAAAATGTGGCAAAGTTGGCCCAACCTTGGCTCTAGATGTACATATGTCCTAAACAAACCAAAACAAGTAGAGAGGTCCACCGGGCTACCCTCGTACGGAGATAGCTATAGGGGTAGACGATCCGGGGCCCCCGGTCTAGGGTTTCGCTGGAGGAAGACCGCCGGAGCGTCGAAATCACATGAAAACTTGCATGTGCCCCTAGGATATGTGTGTGAGAGTGGTGCAAGGTTGTTAGGTGCCATGTGTAGGCCCCATGTGTGACCCCCTTCCCGGACATGCGTTAACACTTAGTAAAATCATGGATCTGTACGTGGAAAGTCCCGCCGCGTCACAACCGGGTCCTAGAATGTGGCAAAGTTGGCCCAACCTTGGCTCTACATGTACATATGTCCTAAACAAACCAAAACAAGTAGAGAGGTCTACCGGGCTACCCTCGTATGGACATAGCTATTGGGGTAGACGACCCGGGACCCCCGGTCTAGAGTTTCGCCGGAGGAAGACCGCCAGAGCGTAGAAATCACATGAAAACTTGCATGTGCCCCTAGGATATGTGTATGAGAGTGTTGCAAGGTTGTTAGGTGCCATGTGTAGGCCTCATGTGTGACCCCCTTCCCGGACATGCGTTAACACTTAGTAAAATCCTGGATCTGTATGTGGAAAGTCCTGCCGCGTCACAACCGGGGCCTAGAATGTGGCAAAGTTGGCCCAACCTTGGCTCTACATGTACATATGTCCTAAACAAACCAAAACAAGTAGAGAGGTCCATCAGGCTACTCTCTTATGGAGAAAGCTATAGGGGTAGACGATCCGGGGCCCCCGGTCTAGGGTTTCGCCGGAGGAAGACCGTCGGAGCGTCGAAATCACATGAAAACTTGCATGTGCCCCTAGGGTATGTGTGTGAGAGTGGTGCCAGGTTGTTAGGTGCCATGTGTAGGCCCCATGTGTGACCCCCTTCCCAGACATGCGTTAACACTTAGTAAAATCCTAGATCTGTACGTGGAAAGTCCCGCCGCGTCACAACCGGGGCCTAGAATGTGGCAAAGTTGGCCCAACCTTGGCTCTCCATGTACATATGTCATAAACAAACCAAAACAAGTAGAGAGGTCAATCAGGCTACCCTCGTACGGAGAAAGCTATAGGGGTAGACGATGCGGGGCCCCCGGTCTAGGGTTTTGCTGGAGGAATACCGCCGGAGCGTCGAAATCACATGAAAACTTGCATGTGCCCCTAGGACATGTGTGTGAGAGTGGTGCAAGGTTGTTAGGTGCCATGTGTAGACCCCATGTGTGACCCCTTCCCGGACATGCGTTAACACTTAGTAAAATCATGGATCCGTACGTGGAAAGTCTCGCCGCGTCACAACCGGGGCCTAGAATGTGGCAAAGTTGGCCCAACCTTGGCTCTCCATGTACATATGTCATAAACAAACCAAAACAAGTAGAGAGGTCAATCAGGCTACCCTCGTACGGAGAAAGCTATAGGGGTAGACGATGCGGGGCCCCCGGTCTAGGGTTTTGCCGGAGGAAGACCGCCGGAGCGTCGAAATCACATGAAAAATTGCATGTGCCCCTAGGAAATGTGTGTGAGAGTGGTGCAAGGTTGTTAGGTGCCATGTGTAGACCCCATGTGTGACCCCCTTCCCGGACATGCGTTAACACTTAGTAAAATCATGGATCCGTACGTGGAAAGTCCCGCCGCGTCACAACCGGGGCCTAGAATGTGGCAAAGTTGGCCCAACCTTGGCTCTACATGTACATATGTCCTAAACAAACCAAAAAAGTAGAGAGGTCTACTGGGCTACCCTCGTATGGAGATAGCTATAGGGGTAGACGATCCAGGACCCTCGGTCTAGAGTTTCGCCGGAGGAAGACCGCCGGAGCGTCGAAATCACATGAAAACTTGCATGTGCCCCTAGGATATGTGTGTGAGAGTGGTGCAAGGTTGTTAGGTGCCATGTGTAGGCCCCATATGTGAGCCCCTTCCCGGACATGCATTAACACTTAGTAAAATCCTGGATCTTTACGTGGAAAGTCCCGCCGCGTCACAACCGGGGCCTAAAATGTGGCAACGTTGGCCCAACCTTGGCTCTAGATGTACATATGTCCTAAACAAACCAAAACAAGTAGAGAGGTCCACCGGTCTACCCTCGTACGGAGATAGCTATAGGGGTAGACGATCCGGGGCCCCCGGTCTAGGGTTTCGCCAGAGGAAGACCGCCGGAGCGTCGAAATCACATGAAAACTTGCATGTGCCCCTAGGATATGTGTGTGAGAGTGGTGCAAGGTTGTTAGGTGCCATGTGTAGGCCCCATGTGTGACCCCCTTCCCGGACATTCGTTAACACTTAGTAAAATCCTAGATCTGTACGTGGAAAGTCCCGCCGCGTCACAACCGGGGCCTAGAATGTGGCAAAGTTGGCCCAACCTTGGCTCTCCATGTACATATATCCTAAACAAACCAAAACAAGTAGAGAGGTCAATCAGGCTACCCTCGTACGGAGAAAGGTATAGGGGTAGACGATCCAGGGCCCCGGTCTAGGGTTTCGCCGGAGGAAGACCGCCAGAGCGTCGAAATCACATGAAAACTTGCATGTGCCCCTAGGATATGTGTGTGAGAGTGGTGCAAGGTTCTTAGGTGCCATGTGTAGGCCCCATGTGTGACCCCCTTCCCGGACATGTATTAACACTTAGTAAAATCCTGGATTTGTCCGTGGAAAGTCCCGCCGCGTCACAACCGGGGCCTATAATGTGGCAAAGTTGGCCCAACCTTGGATCTACATGTACATATGTCTTAAACAAACCAAAACAAGTAGAGAGGTCCACTTGGCTACCCTTGTACGGAGATAGATATAGGGGTTGACGATCCGAGGCCGCCGGTCTAGGGTTTCGCCGGAGGAAGACCACCGGAGCATCGAAATCACATGAAAACTTGCATGTGCCCCTAGGATATGTGTGTGAGAGTGGTGCAAGGTTGTTAGGTGCCATGTGTAGGCTCCATGTGTGACCCCCTTCCCGGACATGCGTTAACACTTAGTAAAATCCTGGATCAGTACTTGGAAAGTCCCGCCGCATCACAACCGAGGCCTAGAATGTGGCAAAGTCGACCCAACCTTAGCTCTAGATGTACATATGTCGTAAACAAACCAAAACAAGTAGAGAGGTCCATCAGGCTACCCTCGTACGGAGATAGCTATAGGGGTATGCGATCCGGGGGCCCCGGTCT
The DNA here is from genome assembly GCA_916181665.1 of Avena sativa. Classification (NCBI taxonomy): domain Eukaryota; kingdom Viridiplantae; phylum Streptophyta; class Magnoliopsida; order Poales; family Poaceae; genus Avena; species Avena sativa. The sequence goes on from OV702286.1 coordinate 197,549,002, forward strand.
AGGGTTTCGCCGGAGGAAGACCGCCGGAGCGTCGAAATCACATGAAAACTTGAATGTGCCCATAGGATATGTGTGTGAGAGTGGTGCAAGGTTCTTAGGTGCCATTTGTAGGCCCCATGTGTGCCCCCCTTCCCGGACATGCGTTAACACTTAGTAAAATCCTGGATCTGTACGTGGAAAGTCCGGCCGCGTCACAACCGGGGCCTAGAATGTGGGAAAGTTGGCCCAACCTTGGCTCTCCATGTACATATGTCCTAAACAAGCGAAAACAAGTAGAAAGGTCCACCGGGCTACCCTCGTACGGAGATAGCTATTGGGGTAGACGATCCGGGACCCCTGGTCTAGGGTTTCGCCGGAGGAAGACCGTCGGAGCGTCCAAATCACCTGAAAACTTGCATGTGCCCATAGGATATGTGTGTGAGAGTGGTGAAAGGTTGTTAGGTGCCGTCTGTAGGCCCCATGTGTGACCCCCTTCCCAGACATGCGTTAACACTTAGTACAATCCTAGATCTGTACGTGGATTGTCTCGCCGCGTCACAACCGGGGCCTAGAATGTGGCAAAGTTGGGCCAACCTTGGCTCTACATGTACATATGTCCTAAACAAACCAAAACAAGTAGAGAGGTCCACCGGGCTACCCTCGTACGGAGATAGCTATAGGGGTAGACTATCCGGGGCCCCCGGTCTAGAGTTTCGCCGGAGGAAGACCGCCGGAGCGTTGAAATCACATGAAAACTTGAATGTGCCCCTAGGATATGTGTGTGAGAGTGGTCAGAGGTTGTTAGGTGCCATGTGTAGGCCCCATGTGTGACCCCCTTCTCGGACATGCGTTAACACTTAGTAAAATCCTGGATCTGTACGTGGAAAGTCCCGCCGCGTCACAACCCGGGCCTAGAATGTGGAAAAGTTGGCCCAACCTTGGCTCTACATGTACATATGTCCTAAACAAACCAAAACATGTAGAGAGGTCCATTAGGCTACCCTCGTACGGAGAAAGCTATAGGGGTAGACGATCCGGGGGCCCGGTCTAGGGTTTCACCGAAGGAAGACCGCCGGAGCATCGAAATCACATGAAAACTTGCATGTGCCCCTAGGGTATGTGTGTGAGAGTGGTTAAAGGTTGTTAGGTTCCATGTGTAGGCCCCATGTGTGACCCCCTTCCTGGACATGCGTTAACACTTAGTAAAATCCTGGATCTGTACGTGGAAAGTCTCGCCGCGTCACAACCGGTGCCTAGAATGTGGCAAAGTTGGGCAAACCTTGGATCTACATGTACATATGTCCTAAACAAACCAAAACAAGTAGAGAGGTCCACCGGGTTACCCTCGTACGAACATAGCTATAGGGGTAGACGATCCGGGGCCCCCGGTCTAGGGTTTCGCCGGAGGAAGACCGCCGGAGCATCGAAATCACATGAAAACTTGCATGTGCCCCTAAGATATGTGTGTGAGAGTGGTGCAAGGTTGTTAGGTGCCATGTGTAGGCCCCATGTGTGACCCCCTTCCCGGACATGCGTTAACACTTAGTAAAATCCTAGATCTGTACGTGGAAAGTCCCGCCGCGTCACAACCGGGGCCTAGAATGTGGCAAAGTTGGCCCAACCTTGGCTATCCATGTACATATGTCCTAAACAAACCAAAACAAGTAGAGAGGTCAATCAGGCTACCCTCGTACGGAGAAAGCTATAGGGGTAGACGATCCGGGGCCCCGGTCTAGGGTTTCGCCGGAGGAAGACCGCCAGAGCGTCGAAATCACATGAAAACTTGCATGTGCCCCTAGGATATGTGTGTGAGAGTGGTGCAAGGTTGTTAGGTGCCATGTGTAGGCCCCATGTGTGACCCCCTTCCCGGACATGCGTTAACACTTAGTAAAATCATGGATCTATACGTGGAAAGTCCCGCCGCGTCACAACCGGGGCCTAGAATGTGGCAAAGTTGGCCCAACCTTGGCTCTACATGTACATATGTCCTAAACAAACCAAAACAAGTACAGAGGTCTACCGGGCTACCCTCGTATGGACATAGCTATTGGGGTAGACGACCCGGGACCCCCGGTCTAGATTTTCGCCGGAGCGTAGAAATTACATGAAAACTTGCATGTGCCCCTAGGATATGTGTATGAGAGTGTTGCAAGGTTGTTAGGTGCCATGTGTAGGCCTCATGTGTGACCCCCTTCCCGGACATGCGTTAACACTTAGTAAAATCCTGGATCTGTACGTGGAAAGTCCTGCCGCGTCACAACCGGGGCCTAGAATGTGGCAAAGTTGGCCCAACCTTGGATCTACATGTACATATGTCCTAAACAAACCAAAACAAGTAGAGAGGTCCATCAGGCTACTCTCGTATGGAGAAAGCTATAGGGGTAGACGATCTGGGGCCCCCGGTCTAGGGTTTCGCCTGAGGAAGACCGTCGGAGCGTCGAAATCACATGAAAACTTGCATGTGCCCCTAGGTTATGTGTGTGAGAGTGGTGCCAGGTTGTTAGGTGCCATGTGTAGGCCCCATGTGTGACCCCCTTCCCGGACATGCGTTAACACTTAGTAAAATCCTAGATCTGTACGTGGAAAGTCCGGCCGCGTCACAACCGGGGCCTAGAATGTGGCAAAGTTGGCCCAACCTTGGCTCTCCATGTACATATGTCCTAAACAAACCAAAACAAGTAGAGAGGTCAATCAGGCTACCCTCGTACGGAGAAAGCTATAGGGGTAGACGATGCGGGGCCCCCGGTCTAGGGTTTCACCGGAGGAAGACCGCCGGAGCGTCGAAATCACATGAAAACTTGCATGTGCCCCTAGGACATGTGTGTGAGAGTGGTGCAAGGTTGTTAGGTGCCATGTGTAGACCCCATGTGTGACCCCCTTCCCGGACATGCGTTAACACTTAGTAAAATCATGGATCCGTACGTGGAAAGTCCCGCCGCGTCACAACCGGGGCCTAGAATGTGGCAAAGTTGGCCCAACCTTGGCTCTACATGTACATATGTCCTAAACAAACCAAAAAAGTAGAGAGGTCTACCGGGCTACCCTCGTATGGAGATAGCTATAGGAGTAGACGATCCAGGACCCTCGGTCTAGAGTTTCGCCGGAGGAAGACCGCTGGAGCGTCGAAATCACATGAAAACTTGCATGTGCCCCTAGGATATGTGTGTGAGAGTGGTGCAAGGTTGTTAGGTGCCATGTGTAGGCCCCATGTGTGACGCCCTTCCCGGACATGCGTTAACACTTAGTAAAATCCTGGATCTGTACGTGGAAAGTCCCGCCGCGTCACAACCGGGGCCTAAATGTTGCAAAGTTGTCCCAACCTTGGATATACATGTACATATGTACTAAACAAACCAAAACAAGTAGAGAGGTCCACTGGGCTACCCTTGTACGGAGATAGCTATAGGGGTAGACAATACGGGGCCACCGGTCTAGGGTTTCGCCGGAGGAAGACAACCGGAGCGTTAGAATCACATGAAAACTTGCATGTGCCCCTAGGATATGTGTGTGAGAGTGGTGCAAGGTTGTTAGGTGCCATGTGTAGGCCCCATGTGTGACCCCCTTCCCGGACATGCGTTAACACTTAGTAAAATCCTGGATCTGTACGTGGAAAGTCCCGCCGCGTCACAACCGGGGCCTAGAATGTGGCAAAGTCGGCCCAACCTTAGCTCTAGATGTACATATGTCCTAAACGAACCAAAACAAGTAGAGAGGTCCACCGGCTACCCTCGTAAGGAGATAGCTATAGGGGTAGACGATCCGGGGGCCCCGGTCTAGGGTTTCGCCGGAGGAAGACCGTCGGAGCGTTGAAATCACATGAGAACTTGAATGTGCCCCTAGGATATGTGTGTGAGAGTGGTGCAAGGTTATTAGGTGCCATGTGTAGGCCCCATGTGTGACCCCCTTCCCGGACATGCTTTAACACTTAGTAAAATCATGGATCTGTATGTGGAAAATCCCGCCGCATCACAACCGGGGCCTAGAATGTCGCAAAGTTGGCCCAACCTTGGCTCTACATGTACATATGTCCTAAACAAACCAAAACAAGTAGAGAGGTCCATCAAGGTACTCTCGTATGGAGAAAGCTATAGGGGTAGACGATCCGGGGCCCCCGGTCTAGGGTTTCGCCGGAGGAAGACCGTCGGAGCGTCGAAATCACATGAAAACTTGCATGTGCCCCTAGGGTATGTGTGTGAGAGTGGTGCCAGGTTGTTAGGTGCCATGTGTAGGCCCCATGTGTGACCCCCTTCCCGGACATGCGTTAACACTTAGTAAAATCCTAGATCTGTACGTGGAAAGTCCCGCCGCGTCACAACCGGGGCCTAGAATGTGGCAAAGTTGGCCCAACCTTGGCTCTCCATGTACATATGTCCTAAACAAACCAAAACAAGTAGAGAGGTCAATCAGGCTACCCTCGTACGGAGAAAGCTATAGGGGTAGACGATGCGGGGCCCCCGGTCTAGGGTTTCACCGGAGGAAGACCGCCGGAGCGTCGAAATCACATGAAAACTTGCATGTGCCCCTAGGACATGTGTGTGAGAGTGGTGCAAGGTTGTTAGGTGCCATGTGTAGACCCCATGTGTGACCCCCTTCCCGGACATGCGTTAACACTTAGTAAAATCATGGATCCGTACGTGGAAAGTCCTGCCGCGTCACAACCGGGGCCTAGAATGTGGCAAAGTTGGCCCAACCTTGGCTCTACATGTACATATGTCCTAAACAAACCAAAAAAGTAGAGAGGTCTACCGGGCTACCCTCGTATGGAGATAGCTATAGGAGTAGACGATCCAGGACCCTCGGTCTAGAGTTTCGCCGGAGGAAGACCGCTGGAGCGTCGAAATCACATGAAAACTTGCATGTGACCCTAGGATATGTGTGTGAGAGTGGTGCAAGGTTGTTAGGTGCCATGTGTAGGCCCCATGTGTGACGCCCTTCCCGGACATGCGTTAACACTTAGTAAAATCCTGGATCTGTACGTGGAAAGTCCCGCCGCGTCACAACCGGGGCCTAAATGTTGCAAAGTTGTCCCAACCTTGGATATACATGTACATATGTACTAAACAAACCAAAACAAGTAGAGAGGTCCACTGGGCTACCCTTGTACGGAGATAGCTATAGGGGTAGACAATACGGGGCCACCGGTCTAGGGTTTCGCCGGAGGAAGACAACCGGAGCGTTAGAATCACATGAAAACTTGCATGTGCCCCTAGGATATGTGTGTGAGAGTGGTGCAAGGTTGTTAGGTGCCATGTGTAGGCCCCATGTGTGACCCCCTTCCCGGACATGCGTTAACACTTAGTAAAATCCTGGATCTGTACGTGGAAAGTCCCGCCGCGTCACAACCGGGGCCTAGAATGTGGCAAAGTCGGCCCAACCTTAGCTCTAGATGTACATATGTCCTAAACGAACCAAAACAAGTAGAGAGGTCCACCGGCTACCCTCGTAAGGAGATAGCTATAGGGGTAGACGATCCGGGGGCCCCGGTCTAGGGTTTCGCCGGAGGAAGACCGTCGGAGCGTTGAAATCACATGAGAACTTGAATGTGCCCCTAGGATATGTGTGTGAGAGTGGTGCAAGGTTATTAGGTGCCATGTGTAGGCCCCATGTGTGACCCCCTTCCCGGACATGCTTTAACACTTAGTAAAATCATGGATCTGTATGTGGAAAATCCCGCCGCATCACAACCGGGGCCTAGAATGTCGCAAAGTTGGCCCAACCTTGGCTCTACATGTACATATGTCCTAAACAAACCAAAACAAGTAGAGAGGTCCATCAAGGTACTCTCGTATGGAGAAAGCTATAGGGGTAGACGATCCGGGGCCCCCGGTCTAGGGTTTCGCCGGAGGAAGACCGTCGGAGCGTCGAAATCACATGAAAACTTGCATGTGCCCCTAGGGTATGTGTGTGAGAGTGGTGCCAGGTTGTTAGGTGCCATGTGTAGGCCCCATGTGTGACCCCCTTCCCGGACATGCGTTAACACTTAGTAAAATCCTAGATCTGTACGTGGAAAGTCCCGCCGCGTCACAACCGGGGCCTAGAATGTGGCAAAGTTGGCCCAACCTTGGATCTACATGTACATATGTCCTAAAAAAACCAAAAAAGTATAGAGGTCCACCGAGATACCCTCGTACGGAGATAGCTATATGGGTAGACGATCCGGGGCCCCCGGTCTAGGGTTTCAACGGAGGAAGACCGCCGGAGCGTCGAAATCACATGAAAACTTGCATGTGCCCCTAGGATATGTGTGTGAGAGTGGTGCAAGGTTGTTAGGTGCCATGTGTAGCCCCATGTGTGACCCCCTTCCCGGACATGCGTTAACACTTAGTAAAATCCTAGATCTGTACGTGGAAAGTCCCGCCGCGTCACAACCGGGGCCTAGAATGTCGCAAAGTTGGCCCAACCTTGGCTCTACATGTATATATGGCCAAAGCAAACCAAAACAAATAGAGAGGTCGACCGAGCTACCCTCGTACGGTGATAGCTATAGGGGTAGACGATCCGGGGCCCCCGGTCTAGGGTTTCGCTGGAGGAATACCGCCGAAGCGTCGAAATCACATGAAAACTTGCATGTGACCCTAGGATATGTGTGTGAGAGTGGTGCAAGGTTGTTAGGTGCCATGTGTAGGCCCCATGTGTGACCCCCTTCCTGGACATGCGTGAACACTTAGTAAAATCCTGGATCTGTACGTGGAAAGTCCCGCCGCGTCACAACCGGGGCCTATAATGTGGCAAAGTTGGCCCAACCTTGGATCTACATGTACATATGTCCTAAACAAACCAAAACAAGTAGAGAGGTCCACTTGGCTACCCTTGTACGGAGATAGATATAGGGGTTGACAATCCGAGGCCGCCGGTCTAGGGTTTCGCCGGAGGAAGACCACCGGAGCGTCAGAATCACATGAAAACTTGCATGTGCCCCTAGGATATGTTTGTGAGAGTGGTGCAAGGTTGTTAGGTGCCATGTTTAGGCCCCATGTGTGACCCCCTTCCCGGACATGCGTTAACACTTAGTAAAATCCTGGATCAGTACGTGGAAAGTCCCGCCGCGTCACAACCGGGGCCTAGAATGTGGCAAAGTCGGCCCAACCTTAGCTCTAGATGTACATATGTCGTAAACGAACCAGAACAAGTAGAGAGTTCCATCAGGCTACCCTCGTACGGAGATAGATATAGGGGTATACGATCCGGGGGCCCCGGTCTAGGGTTTCGCCGGAGGAAGACCGCCGGAGCGTCGAAATCACATGAAAACTTGAATGTGCCCCTAGGATATGTGTGTGAGAGTGGTGCAAGGTTCTTAGGTGCCATGTGTAGGCCCCATGTGTGCCCCCCTTCCCGGACATGCGTTAACACTTAGTAAAATCCTGGATCTGTACGTGGAAAGTCCCGCCGCGTCACAACCGGGGCCTAGAATGTTGGAAAGTTGGCCCAACCTTGGCTCTCCATGTACATATGTCCTAAACAAGCCAAAACAAGTAGAGAGGTCCACCGGGCTACCCTCGTACGGAGATAGATATTAGGGTAGACGATCCGGGACCCCCGGTCTAGGGTTTCGCCGGAGGAAGACCGTCGGAGCGTCGAAATCACCTGAAAACTTGCATGTGCCCATAGGATATGTGTGTGAGAGTGGTGAAAGGTTGTTAGGTGCCGTGTGTAGGCCCCATGTGTGACCCCCTTCTCGGACATGCGTTAACGCTTAGTAAAATCCTGGATCTGTACGTGGAAAGTCTCGCCGCGTCACAACCGGGGCCTAGAATGTGGAAAAGTTGGGACAACCTTGGCTCTACATGTACATATGTCCTAAACAAACCAAAACAAGTAGAGAGGTCCACCGGGCTACCCTCGTACGGAGATAGCTATAGGGGTAGACTATCCGGGGCCCCCGGTCTAGAGTTTCGCCGGAGGAAGACCGCCGGAGCGTTGAAATCACATGAAAACTTGAATGTGCCCCTAGGATATGTGTGTGAGAGTGGTCAGAGGTTGTTAGGTGCCATGTGTAGGCCCCATGTGTGACCCCCTTCCCGGACATGCGTTAACACTTAGTAAAATCCTGGATCTGTACGTGGAAAGTCCCGCCGCGTCACAACCGGGTCCTAGAATGTGGAAAAGTTGGCCCAACCTTGGCTCTACATGTACATATGTCCTAAACAAACCAAAACATGTAGAGAGGTCCATTAGGCTACCCTCGTACGGAGAAAGCTATAGGGGTAGACGATCCGGGGGACCCGGTCTAGGGTTTCACCGAAGGAAGACCGCCGGAGCATCGAAATCACATGAAAACTTGCATGTGCCCCTAGGATATGTGTATGAGAGTGGTTAAAGGTTGTTAGGTGCCATGTGTAGGCCCCATGTGTGACACCCTTCCTGGACATGCGTTAACACTTAGTAAAATCCTGGATCTGTACTTGGAAAGTCTCGCCGCGTCACAACCGGTGCCTAGAATGTGGCAAAGTTGGGCAAACCTTGGATCTACATGTACATATGTCCTAAACAAACAAAAACAAGTAGAGAGGTCCACCGGGTTACCCTCGTACGAAGATAGCTATAGGGGTAGACGATCCGGGGCCCCCGGTCTAGGGTTTCGCCGGAGGAAGACCGCTGGAGCGTTGAAATCACGTGAAAACTTGCATGTGCCCCTAGGATATGTGTGTGAGAGTGGTGCAAGGTTGTTAGGTGCCATGTGTAGACCCCATATGTGAGCCCCTTCCCGGACATGCGTTAACACTTAGTAAAATCCTGGATCTGTACGTGGAAAGTCCCGCCGCGTCACAACCGGGGCCTAAAATGTGGCAAAGTTGGCCCAACCTTGGCTCTAGATGTACATATGTCCTAAACAAACCAAAACAAGTAGAGAGGTCCACCGGGCTACCCTCGTACGGAGATAGCTATAGGGGTAGACGATCCGGGGCCCCCGGTCTAGGGTTTCGCCGGAGGAAGACCGCCGGAGCGTCGGAATCACATGAAAACTTGCATGTGCCCCTAGGATATGTGTGTGAGAGTGGTGCAAGGTTGTTAGGTGCCATGTGTAGGCCCCATGTGTGACCCCCTTCCCGGACATGCGTTAACACTTAGTAAAATCCTAGATCTGTACGTGGAAAGTCCCGCCGCGTCACAACCGGGGCCTAGAATGTGGCAAAGTTGGCCCAACCTTGGCTCTCCATGTACATATGTCCTAAACAAACCAAAACAAGTAGAGAGGTCAATCAGGCTACCCTCATACGGAGAAAGCTATAGGGGTAGACGATCCGGGGACCCGGTCTAGGGTTTCGCCAGAGGAAGACCGCCAGAGCGTCGAAATCACATGAAAACTTGCATGTGCCCCTAGGATATGTGTGTGAGAGTGGTGCAAGGTTGTTAGGTGCCATGTGTAGGCCCCATGTGTGACCCCCTTCCCGGACATGCGTTAACACTTAGTAAAATCATGGATCTGTACGTGGAAAGTCCCGCCGCGTCACAACCGGGGCCTAGAATGTGGCAAAGTTGGCCCAACCTTGGCTCTACATGTACATATGTCCTAAACAAACCAAAACAAGTAGAGAGGTCTACCGGGCTACCCTCGTATGGACATAGCTATAGGGGTAGACGACCCGGGACCCCCGGTCTAGAGTTTCGCCGGAGGAAGACCGCCGGAGCGTAGAAATCACATGAAAACTTGCATGTGCCCCTAGGATATGTGTATGATAGTGTTGCAAGGTTGTTAGGTGCCATGTGTAGGCCTCATGTGTGACCCCCTTCCCGGACATGCGTTAACACTTAGTAAAATCCTGGATCTGTACGTGGAAAGTCCTGCCGCGTCACAACCGGGGCCTAGAATGTGGCAAAGTTGGCCCAACCTTGGCTCTACATGTACATATGTCCTAAACAAACCAAAACAAGTAGAGAGGTCCATCAGGCTACTCTCGTATGGAGAAAGCTATAGGGGTAGACGATCCGGGGCCCCCGGTCTAGGGTTTCGCCGGAGGAAGACCGTCGGAGCGTCGAAATCACATGAAAACTTGCATGTGCCCCTAGGGTATGTGTGTGAGAGTGGTGCCAGGTTGTTAGGTGCCATGTGTAGGCCCCATGTGTGACCCCCTTCCAGGACATGCGTTAACTCTTAGTAAAATCCTAGATCTGTACGTGGAAAGTCCCGCCGCGTGACAACCGGGGCCTAGAATGTGGCAAAGTTGGCCCAACCTTGGCTCTCCATGTACATATGTCCTAAACAAACCAAAACAAGTAGAGAGGTCAATCAGGCTACCCTCGTACGGAGAAAGCTATAGGGGTAGACGATGCGGGGACCCGGTGTAGGGTTTCGCCGGAGGAAGACCGCCAGAGCGTCGAAATCACATGAAAACTTGCATGTGCCCCTAGGATATGTGTGTGAGAGTGGTGCAAGGTTGTTAGGTGCCATGTGTAGGCCCCATGTGTGACCCCCTTCCCGGACATGCGTTAACACTTAGTAAAATCATGGATCTGTACGTGGAAAGTCCCGCCGCGTCACAACCGGGGCCTAGAATGTGGCAAAGTTGGCCCAACCTTGGCTCTACATGTACATATGTCCTAAACAAACCAAAACAAGTAGAGAGGTCTACCGGGCTACCCTCGTATGGACATAGCTATAGGGGTAGACGACCCGGGACCCCCGGTCTAGAGTTTCGCCGGAGGAAGACCGCCGGAGCGTAGAAATCACATGAAAACTTGCATGCGCCCCTAGGATATGTGTATGATAGTGTTGCAAGGTTGTTAGGTGCCATGTGTAGGCCTCATGTGTGACCCCCTTCCCGGACATGCGTTAACACTTAGTAAAATCCTGGATCTGTACGTGGAAAGTCCTGCCGCGTCACAACCGGGGCCTAGAATGTGGCAAAGTTGGCCCAACCTTGGCTCTACATGTACATATGTCCTAAACAAACCAAAACAAGTAGAGAGGTCCATCAGGCTACTCTCGTATGGAGAAAGCTATAGGGGTAGACGATCCGGGGCCCCCGGTCTAGGGTTTTGCCGGAGGAAGACCGTCGGAGCGTCGAAATCACATGAAAACTTGCATGTGCCCCTAGGGTATGTGTGTGAGAGTGGTGCCAGGTTGTTAGGTGCCATGTGTAGGCCCCATGTGTGACCCCCTTCCCGGACATGCGTTAACTCTTAGTAAAATCCTAGATATGTACGTGGAAAGTCCCGCCGCGTGACAACCGGGGCCTAGAATGTGGCAAAGTTGGCCCAACCTTGGCTCTCCATGTACATATGTCCTAAACAAACCAAAACAAGTAGAGAGGTCAATCAGGCTACCCTCGTACGGAGAAAGCTATAGGGGTAGACGATGCGGGGCCCCCGGTCTAGGGTTTCGCCGGAGGAAGACCGCCGGAGCGTCGAAATCACATGAAAACTTGCATGTGCCCCTAGGACATGTGTGTGAGAGTGGTGCAAGGTTGTTAGGTGCCATGTGTAGGCCCCATGTGTGACCCCCTTCCCGGACATGTGTTAACACTTAGTAAAATCCTGGATCTGTACGTGGAAAGTCCCGCCGCGTCACAACCGGGGCCTAGAATGTGGCAAAGTTGGCCCAACCTTGGCTCTACATGTACATATGTCCTAAACAAACCAAAAAAGTAGAGAGGTCTACCGGGCTACCCTCGTATGGAGATAGCTATAGGGGTAGACGATCCAGGACCCTCGGTCTAGAGTTTCGCCAGAGGAAGACCGCTGGAGCGTCGAAATCACATGAAAACTTGCATGTGCCCCTAGGATATGTGTGTTAGAGTGGTGCAAGGTTGTTAGGTGCCATGTGTAGGCCTCATGTGTGACACCCATCCCGGACGTGCGTTAACACTTAGTAAAATCCTGGATCTGTACGTGGAAAGCCCCGCCGCGTCACAACCGGGGCCTAGAATGTGGCAAAGTTGGCCCAACCTTGGCTCTACATGTACATATGTCCTAAACAAACCAAAACAAGTAGAGAGGTCCATCAGGAGACCCTCGTACGGAGAAAGCTATAGGGGTAGACGATCCGGGGCCCCCGGTCTAGGGTTTCGCCGGATGAAGACCGTCGGAGCGTCGAAATAACATGAAAACTTGCATGTGCCCCTAGGATAGGTGTGTGAGAGTGGTGCAAGGTTGTTAGGTGCCATGTGTAGGCCCCATGTGTGACCCCCTTCCCGGACATGCGTTAACACTTAGTAAAATCCTTGATCTGTACGTGGAAAGTCCCGCCGCGTCACAACCGGGGCCTAGAATGTGGCAAAGTTGGCCCAACCTTGGCTCTACATGTACATATGTCCTAAACAAACCAAAAAAGTAGAGAGGTCCACCGAGATACCCTCGTACGGAGATAGCTATATGGGTAGACGATCCGGGCCCCCCGGTCTAGGGTTTCGACGGAGGAAGACCGCCGGAGCGTCGAAATCACATGAAAACTTGCATGTGCCCCTAGGATATGTGTGTGAGAGTGGTGCAAGGTTGTTAGGTGCCATGTGTAGGCCCCATGTGTGACCCCCTTCCCAGACATGCGTTAACACTTAGTAAAATCATGGCTCTGTATGTGGAAAGTCCCGCCGCGTCACAACCGGGGCCTAGAATGTGGCAAAGTTGGCCCAACCTTGGATCTACTGTACATATGTCCTAAGCAAACCAAAACAAGTAGAGAGGTCCACCGGGCTACCCTCGTACGGAGATAGCTATAGGGGTAGACGATCCGGGGGCCCCGGTCTAGGGTTTCGCCGGAGGAAGACCGCCGGAGGGTCAAAATCACATGAAAACTTGAATGTGCCCCTAGGATATGTGTGTGAGAGTGGTGCAAGGTTATTAGGTGCTATGTGTAGGCCCCATGTGTGCCCACCTTCCCGGACATGTGTTAACACTTAGTAAAATCCTGGATCTGTACGTGCAAAGTCCCGCCGCGGCACAACCGGGGCCTAGAATGTGGCAAAGTTGGCCCAACCTTGGATCTTCATGTACATATGTCCTAAGCAAACCAAAACAAGTAGAGAGGTCCATCAGGCTACCCTCGTACGGAGAAAGCTATAGGGGTAGACGATCCGGGGCCCCCGGTCTAGGGTTTCGCCGGAGGAAGACCGTCGGAGCGTCGAAATCACATGAAAACTTGCATGTGCCCCTAGGATATGTGTGTGAGAGTGGTGCAAGGTTGTTAGGTGCCATGTGGAGGCCCCATGTGTGACCCCCTTCCCGGACATGCGTTAACACTTAGTAAAATCCTGGATCTATACGTGGAAAGTCCCGCCGCGTCACAACCGGGGCCTAGAATGTGGAAAAGTCGGCCCAACCTTAGCTCTAGATGTACATATGTCCTAAACGAACCAAAACAAGTAGAGAGGTCCACCGGCTACCCTCGTACGGAGATAGCTATAGGGGTAGACGATCCGGGGGCCCCGGTCTAGGGTTTCGCCGGAGGAAGACCGCCGGAGCGTCGAAATCACATGAGAACTTGAATGTGCCCCTAGGATATGCGTGTGAGAGTGGTGCAAGGTTATTAGGTGCCATGTGTAGGCCCCATGTGTTCCCCCCTTCCCGGACATGCGTTAACACTTAGTAAAATCCTGGATCTATACGTGGAAAGTCCCACCGCGTCACAACCGGGGCCTAGAATGTGGCAAAGTTGGCCCAACCTTGGCTCTCCATGTACATATGTCCTAAACAAACCAAAACAAGTAGAGAGGTCCATCAGGCTACCCTCGTACGGAGAAAGCTATAGGGGTAGACGATCCGGGGCCCCCGGTCTAGGGTTTCGCCGGAGGAAGACCGTCGGATCGTCGAAATCACATGAAAACTTGCATGTGTCCCTAGGATATGTGTGTGAGAGTGGTTCAAGGTTGTTAGGTGCCATGTGTAGGCCCCATGTGTGACCCCCTTCTCGGACATGCGTTAACACTTAGTAAAATAATGGATCTGTACGTGGAAAGTCCCGCTGTGTCACAACCGGGGCCTAGAATGTGGCAAAGTTGGCCCAACCTTGGCTCTACATGTACATATGTCCTAAACAAACCAAAACAAGTAGAGAGGTCCACCGGGCTACCCTCATACGGAGATAGCTATAGGGGTAGACGATCCGGGGCCCCCGGTCTAGGGTTTCGCCGGAGGAAGACCACCGGAGCGTCGGAATCACATGAAAACTTGCATGTTCCCCTAGGATATGTGTGTGAGAGTGGTGCAAGGTTGTTAGGTGCCATGTGTAGGCCCCATGTGTGACCCCCTTCCCGGACATGCGTTAACACTTAGTAAAATCCTGGATCTATACGTGGAAAATCCCGCCGCGTCACAACCGGGGCCTAGAATGTGGCAAAGTCGGCCCAACCATAACTCTAGATGTACATATGTCCAAAATGAACTAAAACAAGTAGAGAGGTCCACCGGGCTACCCTCGTACGGAGATAGCTATAGGGGTAGACGATCCGGGGGCCCCGGTGTAGGGTTTCGCCGGAGGAAGACCGCCGGAGCGTCGAAATCACATGAAAACTTGAATGTGCCCCTAGGATATGTGTGTGAGAGTGGTGCAAGGTTATTAGGTGCTATGTGTAGGCCCCTTTGTGTGCCCACCTTCCCGGACATGTGTTAACACTTAGTAAAATCCTGGATCTGTACGTGCAAAGTCCCGCCGAGTCACAACCGGGGCCTAGAATGTGGCAAAGTTGGCCCAACCTTGGCTCTCCATGTACATATGTCCTAAACAAACCAAAAAAAGTAGAGAGGTCCATCAGGCTACCCTCGTACGGAGAAAGCTATAGGGGTAGACGATCCGGGGCCCCCGGTCTAGGGTTTCGCCGGAGGAAGACCGCCGGAGCGTCGAAATCACATGAAAACTTGCATGTGCCCCTAGGATATGTCTGTGAGAGTGGTGCAAGTTTGTTAGGTGCCATGTGTAGGCCCCATGTGTGACCCCCTTCCCGGACATGCGTTAACACTTAGTAAAATGATGGATATGTACGTGGAAAGTCCCGTAGCGTCACAACCGGGGCCTAGAATGTGGCAAAGTTGGCCCAACCTTGGCTCTACATGTACATATGTCCTAAACAAACCAAAACAAGTAGAGAGGTCCGCCGGGCTACCCTCGTACGAAGAAAGCTATAGGGGTAGACGATCCGGGGCCCCCGGTCTAGTGTTTCGCTGGAGGAAGACCGCCGGAGCGTCGAAATCACATGAAAACTTGCATGTGCCCCTAGGATATGTGTGTGAGAGTGGTGCAAGGTTGTTAGGTGCCATGTGTAGGCCCCATGTGTGACCCCCTTCCCGGACATGCGTTAACACTTAGTAAAATCCTGGATCTGTACGTGCAAAGTCCCGCCGCGGCACAACCGGGGCCTAGAATGTGGCAAAGTTGGCCCAACCTTGGATCTTCATGTACATATGTCCTAAGCAAACCAAAACAAGTAGAGAGGTCCATCAGGCTACCCTCGTACGGAGAAAGCTATAGGGGTAGACGATCCGGGGCCCCCGGTCTAGGGTTTCGCCGGAGGAAGACCGTCGGAGCGTCGAAATCACATGAAAACTTGCATGTGCCCCTAGGATATGTGTGTGAGAGTGGTGCAAGGTTGTTAGGTGCCATGTGGAGGCCCCATGTGTGACCCCCTCCCGGACATGCGTTAACACTTAGTAAAATCCTGGATCTATACGTGGAAAGTCCCGCCGCGTCACAACCGGGGCCTAGAATGTGGAAAAGTCGGCCCAACCTTAGCTCTAGATGTACATATGTCCTAAACGAACCAAAACAAGTAGAGAGGTCCACCGGCTACCCTCGTACGGAGATAGCTATAGGGGTAGACGATCCGGGGGCCCCGGTCTAGGGTTTCGCCGGAGGAAGACCGCCGGAGCGTCGAAATCACATGAGAACTTGAATGTGCCCCTAGGATATGCGTGTGAGAGTGGTGCAAGGTTATTAGGTGCCATGTGTAGGCCCCATGTGTTCCCCCCTTCCCGGACATGCGTTAACACTTAGTAAAATCCTGGATCTATACGTGGAAAGTCCCACCGCGTCACAACCGGGGCCTAGAATGTGGCAAAGTTGGCCCAACCTTGGCTCTCCATGTACATATGTCCTAAACAAACCAAAACAAGTAGAGAGGTCCATCAGGCTACCCTCGTACGGAGAAAGCTATAGGGGTAGACGATCCGGGGCCCCCGGTCTAGGGTTTCGCCGGAGGAAGACCGTCGGATCGTCGAAATCACATGAAAACTTGCATGTGTCCCTAGGATATGTGTGTGAGAGTGGTTCAAGGTTGTTAGGTGCCATGTGTAGGCCCCATGTGTGACCCCCTTCTCGGACATGCGTTAACACTTAGTAAAATAATGGATCTGTACGTGGAAAGTCCCGCCGCGTCACAACCGGGGCCTAGAATGTGGAAAAGTCGGCCCAACCTTGGCTCTACATGTACATATGTCCTAAACAAACCAAAACAAGTAGAGAGGTCCACCGGGCTACCCTCATACGGAGATAGCTATAGGGGTAGACGATCCGGGGCCCCCGGTCTAGTGTTTCGCCGGAGGAAGACCGCCGGAGCGTCGAAATCACATGAAAACTTGCATGTGACCCTAGGATATGTGTGTGAGAGTGGTGCAAGGTTGTTAGGTGCCATGTGTAGGCCCCATGTGTGACCCCCTTCCCGGACATGCGTTAACACTTAGTAAAATCCTGGATCTGTACGTGGAAAGTCCCGCCGCGTCACAACCGGGGCCTAGAATGTGGCAAAGTTGGCCCAACCTTGGATATACCGTACATATGTCCTAAGCAAACCAAAACAAGTAGAGAGGTCCACTGGGCTACCCTTGTACAGAGATAGCTATAGGGGTAGACGATCCGGGGCCACCGGTCTAGGGTTTCGCCGGAGGAAGATCACCGGAGCGTCGGAATCACTTGAAAACTTGCATGTGCCCCTAGGATATGTGTGTGAGAGTGGTGCAAGGTTGTTAGGTGCCATGTGTAGGCCCCATGTGTGACCCCCTTCCCGGACATGCGTTAACACTTAGTAAAATCCTGGATCTATACGTGGAAAGTCCCGCGGCGTCACAACCGGGGCCTAGAATGTGGCAAAGTCGGCCCAACCATAACTCTAGATGTACATATGTCCGAAACGAACTAAAACAAGTAGAGAGGTCCACCGGGCTACCCTCGTACGGAGATAGCTATAGGGGTAGACGATCCGGGGGCCCCGGTGTAGGGTTTCGCCGGAGGAAGACCGCCGGAGCGTCGAAATCACATGAAAACTTGAATGTGCCCCTAGGATATGTGTGTGAGAGTGGTGCAAGGTTATTAGGTGCTATGTGTAGGCCCCTTTGTGTGCCCACCTTCCCGGACATGTGTTAACACTTAGTAAAATCCTGGATCTGTACGTGCAAAGTCCCGCCGCGTCACAACCGGGGCCTAGAATGTGGCAAAGTTGGCTCTCCATGTACATATGTCCTAAACAAACCAAAAAAAGTAGAGAGGTCCATCAGGCTACCCTCGTACGGAGAAAGCTATAGGGGTAGACGATCCGGGGCCCCCGGTCTAGGGTTTCGCCGGAGGAAGACCGCCGGAGCGTCGAAATCACATGAAAACTTGCATGTGCCCCTAGGATATGTCTGTGAGAGTGGTGCAAGTTTGTTAGGTGCCATGTGTAGGCCCCATGTGTGACCCCCTTCCCGGACATGCGTTAACACTTAGTAAAATGATGGATATGTACGTGGAAAGTCCCGCCGCGTCACAACCGGGGCCTAGAATGTGGCAAAGTTGGCCCAACCTTGGCTCTACATGTACATATGTCCTAAACAAACCAAAACAAGTAGAGAGGTCCACCGGGCTACCCTCGTACGAAGAAAGCTATAGGGGTAGACGATCCGGGGCCCCCGGTCTAGTGTTTCGCTGGAGGAAGACCGCCGGAGCGTCGAAATCACATGAAAACTTGCATGTGCCCCTAGGATATGTCTGTGAGAGTGGTGCAAGGTTGTTAGGTGCCATGTGTAGGCCCCATGTGTGACCCCCTTCCCGGACATGCGTTAACACTTAGTAAAATCCTGGATCTATACGTGGAAAGTCCCGCCGCGTCACAACCGGGGCCTAGAATGTGGCAAAGTCGGCCCAACCATAGCTCTAGATGTACATATGTCCGAAACGAACTAAAACAAGTAGAGAGGTCCACCGGGCTACCCTCGTACGGAGATAGCTCTAGGGGTAGACGATCCGGGGGCCCCGGTGTAGGGTTTCGCCGGAGGAAGACCGCCGGAGCGTCGAAATCACATGAAAACTTTAATGTGCCCCTAGGATATGTGTGTGAGAGTGGTGCAAGGTTATTAGGTGCTATGTGTAGGCCCCTTTGTGTGCCCACCTTTCCGGACATGTGTTAACACTTAGTAAAATCCTGGACTGTACGTGCAAAGTCCCGCCGCGTCACAACCGGGGCCTAGAATGTGGCAAAGTTGGCCCAACCTTGGCTCTCCATGTACATATGTCCTAAACAAACCAAAAAAAGTAGAGAGGTCCATCAGGCTACCCTCGTACGGAGAAAGCTATAGGGGTAGACGATCCGGGGCCCCCGGTCTAGGGTTTCGCCGGAGGAAGACCGCCGGAGCGTCGAAATCACATGAAAACTTGCATGTGCCCCTAGGATATGTCTGTGAGAGTGGTGCAAGGTTGTTAGGTGCCATGTGTAGGCCCCATGTGTGACCCCCTTCCCGGACATGTGTTAACACTTAGTAAAATCCTGGATCTGTACGTGGAAAGTCCTGCCGCGTCACAACGAGGCCTAGAATGTGGAAAAGTTGGCCCAACCTTGGCTCTACATGTACATATGTCCTAAACAAACCAAAACAAGTAGAGAGGTCCATCAGGCTACCCTCGTACGGAGAAAGCTATAGCGGTAGACGATCCGGGGGCCCCGGTCTAGGGTTTCACCGGAGGAAGACCGCCGGAGCGTCAAAATCACATGAAAACTTGCATGTGCCCCTAGGATATGTGTGTGAGAGTGGTGCAAGGTTGTTAGGTGCCATGTGTAGGCCTCATGTGTGACCCCCTTCGCGGACATGCGTTAACACTTAGTAAAATCCTGGATCTGTACGTGGAAAGTCCTGCCGCGTCACAACGGGGGCCTAGAATGTGGCAAAGTTGGCCCAACCTTGGCTCTACATGTACATATGTCCTAAACAAACCAAAACAAGTAGAGAGGTCCACCGGTCTACCCTCGTACGAAGAAAGCTATAGGGGTAGACGATCCGGGGCCCCCGGTCTAGTGTTTCGCCGGAGGAAGACCGCCGGAGCGTCGAAATCACATGAAAACTTGCATGTGCCCCTAGGATATGTGTGTGAGAGTGGTGCAAGGTTGTTAGGTGCCATGTGTAGGCCCCATGTGTGACCCCCTTCCCGGACATGCGTTAACACTTAGTAAAATCCTGGATCTGTACGTGGAAAGTCCCGCCGCGTCACAACCGGGGCCTAGAATGTGGCAAAGTTGGCCCAACCTTGGATATACTGTACATATGTCCTAAGCAAACCAAAACAAGTAGAGAGGTCCACTGGGCTACCCTTGTACAGAGATAGCTATAGGGGTAGACGATCCGGGGCCACCGGTCTAGGGTTTCGCCGGAGGAAGATCACCGGAGCGTCGGAATCACTTGAAAACTTGCATGTGCCCCTAGGATATGTGTGTGAGAGTGGTGCAAGGTTGTTAGGTGCCATGTGTAGGCCCCATGTGTGAACCCCTTCCCGGACATGCGTTAACACTTAGTAAAATCCTGGATCTATACGTGGAAAGTCCCGCGGCGTCACAACCGGGGCCTACAATGTGGCAAAGTCGGCCCAACCATAACTCTAGATGTACATATGTCCGAAACGAACTAAAACAAGTAGAGAGGTCCACCGGGCTACCCTCGTACGGAGATAGCTATAGGGGTAGACGATCCGGGGGCCCCGGTGTAGGGTTTCGCCGGAGGAAGACCGCCGGAGCGTCGAAATCACATGAAAACTTGAATGTGCCCCTAGGATATGTGTGTGAGAGTGGTGCAAGGTTATTAGGTGCTATGTGTAGGCCCCTTTGTGTGCCCACCTTCCCGGACATGTGTTAACACTTAGTAAAATCCTGGATCTGTACGTGCAAAGTCCCGCCGCGTCACAACCGGGGCCTAGAATGTGGCAAAGTTGGCTCTCCATGTACATATGTCCTAAACAAACCAAAAAAAGTAGAGAGGTCCATCAGGCTACCCTCGTACGGAGAAAGCTATAGGGGTAGACGATCCGGGGCCCCCGGTCTAGGGTTTCGCCGGAGGAAGACCGCCGGAGCGTCGAAATCACATGAAAACTTGCATGTGCCCCTAGGATATGTCTGTGAGAGTGGTGCAAGTTTGTTAGGTGCCATGTGTAGGCCCCATGTGTGACCCCCTTCCCGGACATGCGTTAACACTTAGTAAAATGATGGATATGTACGTGGAAAGTCCCGCCGCGTCACAACCGGGGCCTAGAATGTGGCAAAGTTGGCCCAACCTTGGCTCTACATGTACATATGTCCTAAACAAACCAAAACAAGTAGAGAGGTCCACCGGGCTACCCTCGTACGAAGAAAGCTATAGGGGTAGACGATCCGGGGCCCCCGGTCTAGTGTTTCGCTGGAGGAAGACCGCCGGAGCGTCGAAATCACATGAAAACTTGCATGTGCCCCTAGGATATGTCTGTGAGAGTGGTGCAAGGTTGTTAGGTGCCATGTGTAGGCCCCATGTGTGACCCCCTTCCCGGACATGCGTTAACACTTAGTAAAATCCTGGATCTATACGTGGAAAGTCCCGCCGCGTCACAACCGGGGCCTAGAATGTGGCAAAGTCGGCCCAACCATAGCTCTAGATGTACATATGTCCGAAACGAACTAAAACAAGTAGAGAGGTCCACCGGGCTACCCTCGTACGGAGATAGCTCTAGGGGTAGACGATCCGGGGGCCCCGGTGTAGGGTTTCGCCGGAGGAAGACCGCCGGAGCGTCGAAATCACATGAAAACTTTAATGTGCCCCTAGGATATGTGTGTGAGAGTGGTGCAAGGTTATTAGGTGCTATGTGTAGGCCCCTTTGTGTGCCCACCTTTCCGGACATGTGTTAACACTTAGTAAAATCCTGGACTGTACGTGCAAAGTCCC
Source organism: Avena sativa (assembly GCA_916181665.1). NCBI lineage: Eukaryota > Viridiplantae > Streptophyta > Magnoliopsida > Poales > Poaceae > Avena > Avena sativa. Next base: position 197,570,056 of record OV702286.1, read on the forward strand.
GCCGCGTCACAACCGGGGCCTAGGATGTGGCAAAGTTGGCCCAACCTTGGCTCTCCATGTACATATGTCCTAAACAAACCAAAAAAAGTAGAGAGGTCCATCAGGCTACCCTCGTACGGAGAAAGCTATAGGGGTAGACGATCCGGGGCCCCCGGTCTAGGGTTTCGCCGGAGGAAGACCGCCGGAGCGTCGAAATCACATGAAAACTTGCATGTGCCCCTAGGATATGTCTGTGAGAGTGGTGCAAGGTTGTTAGGTGCCATGTGTAGGCCCCATGTGTGACCCCCTTCCCGGACATGTGTTAACACTTAGTAAAATCCTGGATCTGTACGTGGAAAGTCCTGCCGCGTCACAACGAGGCCTAGAATGTGGAAAAGTTGGCCCAACCTTGGCTCTACATGTACATATGTCCTAAACAAACCAAAACAAGTAGAGAGGTCCATCAGGCTACCCTCGTACGGAGAAAGCTATAGGGGTAGATGATCCGGGGGCCCCGGTCTAGGGTTTCACCGGAGGAAGACCGCCGGAGCGTCAAAATCACATGAAAACTTGCATGTGCCCCTAGGATATGTGTGTGAGAGTGGTGCAAGGTTGTTAGGTGCCATGTGTAGGCCTCATGTGTGACCCCCTTCGCGGACATGCGTTAACACTTAGTAAAATCCTGGATCTGTACGTGGAAAGTCCTGCCGCGTCACAACGGGGGCCTAGAATGTGGCAAAGTTGGCCCAACCTTGGCTCTACATGTACATATGTCCTAAACAAACCAAAACAAGTAGAGAGGTCCACCGGGCTACCCTCGTACGAAGAAAGCTATAGGGGTAGACGATCCGGGGCCCCCGGTCTAGTGTTTCGCCGGAGGAAGACCGCCGGAGCGTCGAAATCACATGAAAACTTGCATGTGCCCCTAGGATATGTGTGTGAGAGTGGTGCAAGGTTGTTAGGTGCCATGTGTAGGCCCCATGTGTGACCCCCTTCCCGGACATGCGTTAACACTTAGTAAAATCCTGGATCTGTACGTGGAAAGTCCCATCGCATCACAACCGGGGCCTAGAATGTGGCAAAGTTGTCCCAACCTTGGATCTACATGTACATATGTCCTAAACAAACCAAAACAAGTAGAGAGGTCCACCGGGCTACCCTCGTACGGAGAAAGCTATAACGGTAGACGATCCGGGGCCCCAGTCTAGGGTTTCGCCGGAGGAAGACCACTGGAGCGTCGGAATCACATGAAAACTTGCATGTGCCCCTAGGATATGTGTGTGAGAGTGGTGCAAGGTTGTTAGGTGCCATTTGTAGGCCCCATGTGTGACCCCCTTCCCGGACATGCGTTAACACTTAGTAAAATCCTGGATCTGTACGTGGAAAGTCCCGCCGCATCACAACCGTGGCCTAAATGTGGCAAAGTCGGCCCAACCTTGGATATACATGTACATATGTCCTAAACAAACCAAAACAAGTAGAGACATCCAATGGGCTACCCTTGTACGGAGATAGCTATAGGGGTAGACGATACGGGGCCACCGGTCTAAGGTTTTGCCGGAGTAAGACCACCGGAGCGTCAGAATCACATGAAAACTTGCATGTGACCCTAGGATATGTGTGTGAGAGTGGTGCAAGGTTGTTAGGTGCCATGTGTAGGCCCCATGTGTGACCCCCTTCCCGGACATGCGTTAACACTTAGTAAAATCCTGGATCTGTACGTGGAAAGTCCCGCCGCGTCACAACCGGGGCCTAGAATGTGGTAAAGTTGGCCCAACCTTGGATATACTGTACATATGTCCTAAGCAAACCAAAACAAGTAGAGAGGTCCACTGGGCTACCCTTGTACGGAGATAGCTATAGGGGTAGACGATCCGGGGCCACCGGTCTAGGGTTTCGCCGGAGGAAGATCACCGGAGCGTCGGAATCACTTGAAAACTTGCATGTGCCCCTAGGATATGTGTGTGAGAGTGGTGCAAGGTTGTTAGGTGCCATGTGTAGGCCCCATGTGTGACCCCCTCCCGGACATGCGTTAACACTTAGTAAAATCCTGGATCTATACGTGGAAAGTCCCGCCGCATCACAACCGGGGGCTAGAATGTGGAAAAGTCGGCCCAACCTTAGCTCTAGATGTACATATGTCCTAAACGAACCAAAACAAGTAGAGAGGTCCACCGGCTACCCTCGTACGGAGATAGCTATAGGGGTAGACGATCTGGGGGCCCGGTCTAGGGTTTCGCCGGAGGAAGACCGCCGGAGCGTCGAAATCACATGAGAACTTGAATGTGCCCCTAGGATATGTGTGTGAGAGTGGTGCAAGGTTATTAGGTGCTATGTGTAGGCCCCTTTGTGTGCCCACCTTCCCAGACATGTGTTAACACTTAGTAAAATCCTGGATCTGTACCTGGAAAGTCTCACCGCGTCACAACCGGGGCCTAGAATGTGGCAAAGTTGGCTCTCCATGTACATATGTCCTAAACAAACCAAAAAAATTAGAGAGGTCCATCAGGCTACCCTCGTACGGAGAAAGCTATAGGGGTAGACGATCCGGGGCCCCCGGTCTAGGGTTTCGCCGGAGGAAGACCGCCGGAGCGTCGAAATCACATGAAAACTTGCATGTGCCCCTAGGATATGTCTGTGAGAGTGGTGCAAGTTTGTTAGGTGCCATGTGTAGGCCCCATGTGTGACCCCCTTCCCGGACATGCGTTAACACTTAGTAAAATGATGGATATGTACGTGGAAAGTCCCGCCGCGTCACAACCGGGGCCTAGAATGTGGCAAAGTTGGCCCAACCTTGGCTCTACATGTACATATGTCCTAAACAAACCAAAACAAGTAGAGAGGTCCACCGGGCTACCCTCGTACGAAGAAAGCTATAGGGGTAGACGATCCGGGGCCCCCGGTCTAGTGTTTCGCTGGAGGAAGACCGCCGGAGCGTCGAAATCACATGAAAACTTGCATGTGCCCCTAGGATATGTCTGTGAGAGTGGTGCAAGGTTGTTAGGTGCCATGTGTAGGCCCCATGTGTGACCCCCTTCCCGGACATGCGTTAACACTTAGTAAAATCCTGGATCTATACGTGGAAAGTCCCGCCGCGTCACAACCGGGGCCTAGAATGTGGCAAAGTCGGCCCAACCATAGCTCTAGATGTACATATGTCCGAAACGAACTAAAACAAGTAGAGAGGTCCACCGGGCTACCCTCGTACGGAGATAGCTCTAGGGGTAGACGATCCGGGGGCCCCGGTGTAGGGTTTCGCCGGAGGAAGACCGCCGGAGCGTCGAAATCACATGAAAACTTTAATGTGCCCCTAGGATATGTGTGTGAGAGTGGTGCAAGGTTATTAGGTGCTATGTGTAGGCCCCTTTGTGTGCCCACCTTTCCGGACATGTGTTAACACTTAGTAAAATCCTGGACTGTACGTGCAAAGTCCCGCCGCGTCACAACCGGGGCCTAGAATGTGGCAAAGTTGGCCCAACCTTGGCTCTCCATGTACATATGTCCTAAACAAACCAAAAAAAGTAGAGAGGTCCATCAGGCTACCCTCGTACGGAGAAAGCTATAGGGGTAGACGATCCGGGGCCCCCGGTCTAGGGTTTCGCCGGAGGAAGACCGCCGGAGCGTCGAAATCACATGAAAACTTTCATGTGCCCCTAGGATATGTCTGTGAGAGTGGTGCAAGGTTGTTAGGTGCCATGTGTAGGCCCCATGTGTGACCCCCTTCCCGGACATGTGTTAACACTTAGTAAAATCCTGGATCTGTACGTGGAAAGTCCTGCCGCGTCACAACAAGGCCTAGAATGTGGAAAAGTTGGCCCAACCTTGGCTCTACATGTACATATGTCCTAAACAAACCAAAACAAGTAGAGAGGTCCATCAGGCTACCCTCGTACGGAGAAAGCTATAGGGGTAGACGATCCAGGGGCCCCGGTCTAGGGTTTCACCGGAGGAAGACCGCCGGAGCGTCAAAATCACATGAAAACTTGCATGTGCCCCTAGGATATGTGTGTGAGAGTGGTGCAAGGTTGTTAGGTGCCATGTGTAGGCCTCATGTGTGACCCCCTTCGCGGACATGCGTTAACACTTAGTAAAATCCTGGATCTGTACGTGGAAAGTCCTGCCGCGTCACAACGGGGGCCTAGAATGTGGCAAAGTTGGCCCAACCTTGGCTCTACATGTACATATGTCCTAAACAAACCAAAACAAGTAGAGAGGTCCACCGGGCTACCCTCGTACGAAGAAAGCTATAGGGGTAGACGATCCGGGGCCCCCGGTCTAGTGTTTCGCCGGAGGAAGACCGCCGGAGCGTCGAAATCACATGAAAACTTGCATGTGCCCCTAGGATATGTGTGTGAGAGTGGTGCAAGGTTGTTAGGTGCCATGTGTAGGCCCCATGTGTGACCCCCTTCCCGGACATGCGTTAACACTTAGTAAAATCCTGGATCTGTACGTGGAAAGTCCCATCGCATCACAACCGGGGCCTAGAATGTGGCAAAGTTGGCCCAACCTTGGATCTACATGTACATATGTCCTAAACAAACCAAAACAAGTAGAGAGGTCCACCGGGCTACCCTCGTACGGAGAAAGCTATAACGGTAGACGATCCGGGGCCCCAGTCTAGGGTTTCGCCGGAGGAAGACCACTGGAGCGTCGGAATCACATGAAAACTTGCATGTGCCCCTAGGATATGTGTGTGAGAGTGGTGCAAGGTTGTTAGGTGCCATTTGTAGGCCCCATGTGTGACCCCCTTCCCGGACATGCGTTAACACTTAGTAAAATCCTGGATCTGTACGTGGAAAGTCCCGCCGCGTCACAACCGTGGCCTAAATGTGGCAAAGTCGGCCCAACCTTGGATATACATGTACATATGTCCTAAACAAACCAAAACAAGTAGAGACATCCAATGGGCTACCCTTGTACGGAGATAGCTATAGGGGTAGACGATACGGGGCCACCGGTCTAAGGTTTTGCCGGAGTAAGACCACCGGAGCGTCAGAATCACATGAAAACTTGCATGTGACCCTAGGATATGTGTGTGAGAGTGGTGCAAGGTTGTTAGGTGCCATGTGTAGGCCCCATGTGTGACCCCCTTCCCGGACATGCGTTAACACTTAGTAAAATCCTGGATCTGTACGTGGAAAGTCCCGCCGCGTCACAACCGGGGCCTAGAATGTGGTAAAGTTGGCCCAACCTTGGATATACTGTACATATGTCCTAAGCAAACCAAAACAAGTAGAGAGGTCCACTGGGATACCCTTGTACGGAGATAGCTATAGGGGTAGACGATCCGGGGCCACCGGTCTAGGGTTTCGCCGGAGGAAGATCACCGGAGCGTCGGAATCACTCGAAAACTTGCATGTGCCCCTAGGATATGTGTGTGAGAGTGGTGCAAGGTTGTTAGGTGCCATGTGTAGGCCCCATGTGTGACCCCCTGCCGGACATGCGTTAACACTTAGTAAAATCCTGGATCTATACGTGGAAAGTCCCGCCGCATCACAACCGGGGGCTAGAATGTGGAAAAGTCGGCCCAACCTTAGCTCTAGATGTACATATGTCCTAAACGAACCAAAACAAGTAGAGAGGTCCACCGGCTACCCTCGTACGGAGATAGCTATAGGGGTAGACGATCTGGGGGCCCGGTCTAGGGTTTCGCCGGAGGAAGACCGCCGGAGCGTCGAAATCACATGAGAACTTGAATGTGCCCCTAGGATATGTGTGTGAGAGTGGTGCAAGGTTATTAGGTGCCATGTCTAGGCCCCATGTGTGCCCCCCTTCCCGGACATGCGTTAACACTTAGTAAAATCCTAGATCTGTACATGGAAAGTCTCGCCGCGTCACAACCGGGGCCTAGAATGTGGCAAAGTTGGCCCAACCTTGGCTCTCCATGTACATATGTCCTAAACAAACCAAAACAAGTAGAGAGGTCCACCGGGCTACCCTCGTACGGAAAAAGCTATAGGGGTAGACGATCTGGGGCCCCCGGTCTAGGGTTTCGCCGGAGGAAGACCGTCGGATCATAGAAATCACATGAAAACTTGCATGTGCCCCTAGGATATGTGTGTGAGAGTGGTTCAAGGTTGTTAGGTGCCATGTGTAGGCCCCATGTGTGACCCCCTTCTCGGACATGCGTTAACACTTAGTAAAATAATGGATCTGTACGTGGAAAGTCCCATCGTGTCACAACCGGGGCCTAGAATGTGGCAAAGTTGGCCCAACCTTGGCTCTACATGTACATATGTCTTAAACAAACCAAAACAAGTAGAGAGGTCCACCGGGCTACCCTCATACGGAGATAGCAATAGGGGTAGACGATCCGGGGCCCCCGGTCTAGGGTTTCGCCGGAGGAAGACCACCGGAGTGTCGGAATCACATGAAAACTTGCATGTTCCCCTAGGATATGTGTGTGAGAGTGGTGCAAGGTAGTTAGGTGCCATGTGTAGGCCCCATGTGTGACCCCCTTCCCGGACATGCGTTAACACTTACTAAAATCCTGGATCTGTACGTGGAAAGTCTCGCCGCGTCACAACCGGGGCCTAGAATGTGGCAAAGTTGGCCCAACCTTGGATCTACTGTACATATGTCCTAAGCAAACCAAAACAAGTAGAGAGGTCCACTGGGCTACCCTTGTACGGTGATAGCTATAGGGGTAGACGATCCGGGGCCACCGGTCTAGGGTTTCGCCGGAGGAAGATCACCGGAGCGTCGGAATCACATGAAAACTTGCATGTGCCCCTAGGATATGTGTGTGAGAGTGGTGCAAGGTTGTTAGGTGCCATGTGTAGGCACCATGTGTTACCCCCTTCCCGGACATGCGTTAACACTTAGTAAAATCCTGGATCTATACGTGGAAAGTCCCGCCGCGTCACAACCGGGGCCTAGAATGTGGAAAAGTCGGCCCAACCTTAGCTCTAGATGTACATATGTCCTAAACGAACTAAAACAAGTAGAGAGGTCCACCGGGCTACCCTCGTATGGAGATAGCTATAGGGGTAGACAATCCGGGGGCCCCAGTCTAGGCTTTCACCGGAGGAAGACCGCCGGAGCGTCGAAATCACATGAAAACTTGAATGTGCCCCTAGGATATGTGTGTGAGAGTGGTGCAAGGTTATTAGGTGCTATGTGTAGGCCCCATGTGTGCCCACCTTCCCGGACATGTGTCAACACTTAGTAAAATCCTGGATCTGTACGTGCAAAGTCCCGCCGCGTCACAATCGGGGCCTAGAATGTGGCAAAGTTGGCCCAACCTTGGCTCTCCATGTACATATGTCCTAAACAAACCAAAACAAGTAGAGAGGTCCATCAGGCTACCCTTGTACGGAGAAAGCCATAGGGGTAGACGATCCGGGGCCCCCGGTCTAGGGTTTCGCCGGAGGAAGACCGCCGGAGCGTCGAAATCACATGAAAACTTGCATGTGCCCCTAGGATATGTGTGTGAGAGTGGTGCAAGGTTTTTAGGTGCCATGTGTAGGCCCCATGTGTGACCTCCTTCCCGGACATGCGTTAACACTTAGTAAAATCATGGATCTGTACGTGGAAAGTCCCGCCGCGTCACAACCGAGGCCTAGAATGTGGCAAAGTTGGCCCAACCTTGGCTCTACATGTACATATGTCCTAAACAAACCAAAACAAGTAGAGAGGTCCACCGGGCTACCCTCGTACGAAGAAAGCTATAGGGGTAGACGATCCGGGGCCCCCGGTCTAGGGTTTCGCCGGAGGAAGACCGCCGGAGCGTCGAAATCAAATGAAAACTTGCATGTGCCCCTAGGATATGTGTGTGAGAGTGGTGCAAGGTTGTTAGGTGCCATGTGTAGGCCCCATGTGTGACCCCCTTCCCGGACATGCGTTAACACTTAGTAAAATCCTGGATCTGTACGTGGAAAGTCCCGCCGCGTCACAACCGTGGCCTAAATGTGGCAAAGTCGGCCCAACCTTGGATATACATGTACATATGTCCTAAACAAACCAAAACAAGTAGAGACATCCAATGGGCTACCCTTGTACGGAGATAGCTATAGGGGTAGACGATACGGGGCCACCGGTCTAAGGTTTTGCCGGAGTAAGACCACCGGAGCGTCAGAATCACATGAAAACTTGCATGTGACCCTAGGATATGTGTGTGAGAGTGGTGCAAGGTTGTTAGGTGCCATGTGTAGGCCCCATGTGTGACCCCCTTCCCGGACATGCGTTAACACTTAGTAAAATCCTGGATCTGTACGTGGAAAGTCCCGCCGCGTCACAACCGGGGCCTAGAATGTGGTAAAGTTGGCCCAACCTTGGATATACTGTACATATGTCCTAAGCAAACCAAAACAAGTAGAGAGGTCCACTGGGCTACCCTTGTACGGAGATAGCTATAGGGGTAGACGATCCGGGGCCACCGGTCTAGGGTTTCGCCGGAGGAAGATCACCGGAGCGTCGGAATCACTTGAAAACTTGCATGTGCCCCTAGGATATGTGTGTGAGAGTGGTGCAAGGTTGTTAGGTGCCATGTGTAGGCCCCATGTGTGACCCCCTCCCGGACATGCGTTAACACTTAGTAAAATCCTGGATCTATACGTGGAAAGTCCCGCCGCATCACAACCGGGGGCTAGAATGTGGAAAAGTCGGCCCAACCTTAGCTCTAGATGTACATATGTCCTAAACGAACCAAAACAAGTAGAGAGGTCCACCGGCTACCCTCGTACGGAGATAGCTATAGGGGTAGACGATCTGGGGGCCCGGTCTAGGGTTTCGCCGGAGGAAGACCGCCGGAGCGTCGAAATCACATGAGAACTTGAATGTGCCCCTAGGATATGTGTGTGAGAGTGGTGCAAGGTTATTAGGTGCTATGTGTAGGCCCCTTTGTGTGCCCACCTTCCCAGACATGTGTTAACACTTAGTAAAATCCTGGATCTGTACCTGGAAAGTCTCACCGCGTCACAACCGGGGCCTAGAATGTGGCAAAGTTGGCTCTCCATGTACATATGTCCTAAACAAACCAAAAAAAGTAGAGAGGTCCATCAGGCTACCCTCGTACGGAGAAAGCTATAGGGGTAGACGATCCGGGGCCCCCGGTCTAGGGTTTCGCCGGAGGAAGACCGCCGGAGCGTCGAAATCACATGAAAACTTGCATGTGCCCCTAGGATATGTCTGTGAGAGTGGTGCAAGTTTGTTAGGTGCCATGTGTAGGCCCCATGTGTGACCCCCTTCCCGGACATGCGTTAACACTTAGTAAAATGATGGATATGTACGTGGAAAGTCCCGCCGCGTCACAACCGGGGCCTAGAATGTGGCAAAGTTGGCCCAACCTTGGCTCTACATGTACATATGTCCTAAACAAACCAAAACAAGTAGAGAGGTCCACCGGGCTACCCTCGTACGAAGAAAGCTATAGGGGTAGACGATCCGGGGCCCCCGGTCTAGTGTTTCGCTGGAGGAAGACCGCCGGAGCGTCGAAATCACATGAAAACTTGCATGTGCCCCTAGGATATGTCTGTGAGAGTGGTGCAAGGTTGTTAGGTGCCATGTGTAGGCCCCATGTGTGACCCCCTTCCCGGACATGCGTTAACACTTAGTAAAATCCTGGATCTATACGTGGAAAGTCCCGCCGCGTCACAACCGGGGCCTAGAATGTGGCAAAGTCGGCCCAACCATAGCTCTAGATGTACATATGTCCGAAACGAACTAAAACAAGTAGAGAGGTCCACCGGGCTACCCTCGTACGGAGATAGCTCTAGGGGTAGACGATCCGGGGGCCCCGGTGTAGCGTTTCGCCGGAGGAAGACCGCCGGAGCGTCGAAATCACATGAAAACTTTAATGTGCCCCTAGGATATGTGTGTGAGAGTGGTGCAAGGTTATTAGGTGCTATGTGTAGGCCCCTTTGTGTGCCCACCTTTCCGGACATGTGTTAACACTTAGTAAAATCCTGGACTGTACGTGCAAAGTCCCGCCGCGTCACAACCGGGGCCTAGAATGTGGCAAAGTTGGCCCAACCTTGGCTCTCCATGTACATATGTCCTAAACAAACCAAAAAAAGTAGAGAGGTCCATCAGGCTACCCTCGTACGGAGAAAGCTATAGGGGTAGACGATCCAGGGCCCCCGGTCTAGGGTTTCGCCGGAGGAAGACCGCCGGAGCGTCGAAATCACATGAAAACTTTCATGTGCCCCTAGGATATGTCTGTGAGAGTGGTGCAAGGTTGTTAGGTGCCATGTGTAGGCCCCATGTGTGACCCCCTTCCCGGACATGTGTTAACACTTAGTAAAATCCTGGATCTGTACGTGGAAAGTCCTGCCGCGTCACAACAAGGCCTAGAATGTGGAAAAGTTGGCCCAACCTTGGCTCTACATGTACATATGTCCTAAACAAACCAAAACAAGTAGAGAGGTTCATCAGGCTACCCTCGTACGGAGAAAGCTATAGGGGTAGACGATCCAGGGGCCCCGGTCTAGGGTTTCACCGGAGGAAGACCGCCGGAGCGTCAAAATCACATGAAAACTTGCATGTGCCCCTAGGATATGTGTGTGAGAGTGGTGCAAGGTTGTTAGGTGCCATGTGTAGGCCTCATGTGTGACCCCCTTCGCGGACATGCGTTAACACTTAGTAAAATCCTGGATCTGTACGTGGAAAGTCCTGCCGCGTCACAACGGGGGCCTAGAATGTGGCAAAGTTGGCCCAACCTTGGCTCTACATGTACATATGTCCTAAACAAACCAAAACAAGTAGAGAGGTCCACCGGGCTACCCTCGTACGAAGAAAGCTATAGGGGTAGACGATCCGGGGCCCCCGGTCTAGTGTTTCGCCGGAGGAAGACCGCCGGAGCGTCGAAATCACATGAAAACTTGCATGTGCCCCTAGGATATGTGTGTGAGAGTGGTGCAAGGTTGTTAGGTGCCATGTGTAGGCCCCATGTGTGACCCCCTTCCCGGACATGCGTTAACACTTAGTAAAATCCTGGATCTGTACGTGGAAAGTCCCATCGCATCACAACCGGGGCCTAGAATGTGGCAAAGTTGGCCCAACCTTGGATCTACATGTACATATGTCCTAAACAAACCAAAACAAGTAGAGAGGTCCACCGGGCTACCCTCGTACGGAGAAAGCTATAACGGTAGACGATCCGGGGCCCCAGTCTAGGGTTTCGCCGGAGGAAGACCACTGGAGCGTCGGAATCACATGAAAACTTGCATGTGCCCCTAGGATATGTGTGTGAGAGTGGTGCAAGGTTGTTAGGTGCCATTTGTAGGCCCCATGTGTGACCCCCTTCCCGGACATGCGTTAACACTTAGTAAAATCCTGGATCTGTACGTGGAAAGTCCCGCCGCGTCACAACCGTGGCCTAAATGTGGCAAAGTCGGCCCAACCTTGGATATACATGTACATATGTCCTAAACAAACCAAAACAAGTAGAGACATCCAATGGGCTACCCTTGTACGGAGATAGCTATAGGGGTAGACGATACGGGGCCACCGGTCTAAGGTTTTGCCGGAGTAAGACCACCGGAGCGTCAGAATCACATGAAAACTTGCATGTGACCCTAGGATATGTGTGTGAGAGTGGTGCAAGGTTGTTAGGTGCCATGTGTAGGCCCCATGTGTGACCCCCTTCCCGGACATGCGTTAACACTTAGTAAAATCCTGGATCTGTACGTGGAAAGTCCCGCCGCGTCACAACCGGGGCCTAGAATGTGGTAAAGTTGGCCCAACCTTGGATATACTATACATATGTCCTAAGCAAACCAAAACAAGTAGAGAGGTCCACTGGGCTACCCTTGTACGGAGATAGCTATAGGGGTAGACGATCCGGGGCCACCGGTCTAGGGTTTCGCCGGAGGAAGATCACCGGAGCGTCGGAATCACTTGAAAACTTGCATGTGCCCCTAGGATATGTGTGTGAGAGTGGTGCAAGGTTGTTAGGTGCCATGTGTAGGCCCCATGTGTGACCCCCTGCCGGACATGCGTTAACACTTAGTAAAATCCTGGATCTATACGTGGAAAGTCCCGCCGCATCACAACCGGGGGCTAGAATGTGGAAAAGTCGGCCCAACCTTAGCTCTAGATGTACATATGTCCTAAACGAACCAAAACAAGTAGAGAGGTCCACCGGCTACCCTCGTACGGAGATAGCTATAGGGGTAGACGATCTGGGGGCCCGGTCTAGGGTTTCGCCGGAGGAAGACCGCCGGAGCGTCGAAATCACATGAGAACTTGAATGTGCCCCTAGGATATGTGTGTGAGAGTGGTGCAAGGTTATTAGGTGCCATGTCTAGGCCCCATGTGTGCCCCCCTTCCCGGACATGCGTTAACACTTAGTAAAATCCTAGATCTGTACATGGAAAGTCTCGCCGCGTCACAACCGGGGCCTAGAATGTGGCAAAGTTGGCCCAACCTTGGCTCTCCATGTACATATGTCCTAAACAAACCAAAACAAGTAGAGAGGTCCACCGGGCTACCCTCGTACGGAGAAAGCTATAGGGGTAGACGATCTGGGGCCCCCGGTCTAGGGTTTCGCCGGAGGAAGACCGTCGGATCATAGAAATCACATGAAAACTTGCATGTGCCCCTAGGATATGTGTGTGAGAGTGGTTCAAGGTTGTTAGGTGCCATGTGTAGGCCCCATGTGTGACCCCCTTCTCGGACATGCGTTAACACTTAGTAAAATAATGGATCTGTACGTGGAAAGTCCCATCGTGTCACAACCGGGGCCTAGAATGTGGCAAAGTTGGCCCAACCTTGGCTCTACATGTACATATGTCTTAAACAAACCAAAACAAGTAGAGAGGTCCACCGGGCTACCCTCATACGGAGATAGCAATAGGGGTAGACGATCCGGGGCCCCCGGTCTAGGGTTTCGCCGGAGGAAGACCACCGGAGTGTCGGAATCACATGAAAACTTGCATGTTCCCCTAGGATATGTGTGTGAGAGTGGTGCAAGGTAGTTAGGTGCCATGTGTAGGCCCCATGTGTGACCCCCTTCCCGGACATGCGTTAACACTTACTAAAATCCTGGATCTGTACGTGGAAAGTCTCGCCGCGTCACAACCGGGGCCTAGAATGTGGCAAAGTTGGCCCAACCTTGGATCTACTGTACATATGTCCTAAGCAAACCAAAACAAGTAGAGAGGTCCACTGGGCTACCCTTGTACGGTGATAGCTATAGGGGTAGACGATCCGGGGCCACCGGTCTAGGGTTTCGCCGGAGGAAGATCACCGGAGCGTCGGAATCACATGAAAACTTGCATGTGCCCCTAGGATATGTGTGTGAGAGTGGTGCAAGGTTGTTAGGTGCCATGTGTAGGCACCATGTGTGACCCCCTTCCCGGACATGCGTTAACACTTAGTAAAATCCTGGATCTATACGTGGAAAGTCCCGCCGCGTCACAACCGGGGCCTAGAATGTGGAAAAGTCGGCCCAACCTTAGCTCTAGATGTACATATGTCCTAAACGAACTAAAACAAGTAGAGAGGTCCACCGGGCTACCCTCGTATGGAGATAGCTATAGGGGTAGACAATCCGGGGGCCCCAGTCTAGGCTTTCACCGGAGGAAGACCGCCGGAGCGTCGAAATCACATGAAAACTTGAATGTGCCCCTAGGATATGTGTGTGAGAGTGGTGCAAGGTTATTAGGTGCTATGTGTAGGCCCCATGTGTGCCCACCTTCCCGGACATGTGTCAACACTTAGTAAAATCCTGGATCTGTACGTGCAAAGTCCCGCCGCGTCACAATCGGGGCCTAGAATGTGGCAAAGTTGGCCCAACCTTGGCTCTCCATGTACATATGTCCTAAACAAACCAAAACAAGTAGAGAGGTCCATCAGGCTACCCTTGTACGGAGAAAGCCATAGGGGTAGACGATCCGGGGCCCCCGGTCTAGGGTTTCGCCGGAGGAAGACCGCCGGAGCGTCGAAATCACATGAAAACTTGCATGTGCCCCTAGGATATGTGTGTGAGAGTGGTGCAAGGTTTTTAGGTGCCATGTGTAGGCCCCATGTGTGACCTCCTTCCCGGACATGCGTTAACACTTAGTAAAATCATGGATCTGTACGTGGAAAGTCCCGCCGCGTCACAACCGAGGCCTAGAATGTGGCAAAGTTGGCCCAACCTTGGCTCTACATGTACATATGTCCTAAACAAACCAAAACAAGTAGAGAGGTCCACCGGGCTACCCTCGTACGAAGAAAGCTATAGGGGTAGACGATCCGGGGCCCCCGGTCTAGGGTTTCGCCGGAGGAAGACCGCCGGAGCGTCGAAATCAAATGAAAACTTGCATGTGCCCCTAGGATATGTGTGTGAGAGTGGTGCAAGGTTGTTAGGTGCCATGTGTAGGCCCCATGTGTGACCCCCTTCCCGGACATGCGTTAACACTTAGTAAAATCCTGGATCTGTACGTGGAAAGTCCCGTCGCGTCACAACCGGGGCCTAGAATGTGGCAAAGTTTTCCCAACCTTGGATCTACATGTACATATGTCCTAAACAAACCAAAACAAATAGAGAGGTCCACCGGGCTACCCTCGTATGGAGAAAGCTATAGCGGTAGACGATCCGGGGCCCCCGGTCTAGGGTTTCCCCGGAGGAAGACCACTTGAGCGTCGGAATCACATGAAAACTTGCATGTGCCCCTAGGATATGTGTGTGAGAGTGGTGCAAGGTTGTTAGGTGCCATTTGTAGGCCCCATGTGTGACCCCCTTCCCGGACATGCGTTAACACTTAGTAAAATCCTGGATCTGTACGTGGAAAGTCCCGCCGCGTCACAACCGGGGCCTAAATGTGGAAACGTTGGCCCAACCTTGGATATACATGTACATATGTCCTAAACAAACCAAAACAAGTAGAGAGGTCCACTAGGCTACCCTTGTACGGAGATAGCTATAGGGGTAGACGATACGTGGCCACCGGTCTAGGGTTTCGCCGGAGGAAGACCACCGGAGCGTCAGAATCACATGAAAACTTGCATGTGCCCTTAGGATATGTGTGTGAGAGTGGTACAAGGTTGTTAGGTGCCATGTGTAGGCCCAATGTGTGACCCCCTTCCCGGACATGCGTTAACACTTAAAAAAATCCTGGATCTGTACGTGGAAAGTCCCGCCGCGTCACAACCGGGGCCTAGAATGTGGCAAAGTTGGCCCAACCTTTGCTCTACATGTACATATGTCCTAAACAAACCAAAACAAGTAGAGAGGTCCACCGGGCTACCCTCATACGGAGATAGCTATAGGGGTAGACGATCCGGGGCCCCCGGTCTAGGGTTTCGTCGGAGGAAGACCACCGGAGCGTCGGAATCACATGAAAACTTGCATGTTCCCCTAGGATATGTGTGTGAGAGTGGTGAAAGGTTGTTATGTGCCATGTGTAGGCCCCATGTGTGACCCCCTTCCCATACATGCGTTAACACTTAGTAAAATCCTGGATCTGTACGTGGAAAGTCCCGCCGCGTCACAACCGGGGCCTAAATGTGGCAAAGTTGGCCCAACCTTGGATATACATGTACATATGTCCTAAACAAACCAAAACAAGTAGATAGGTCCACTGGGCTACCCTTGTACGGAGATAGCTATAGGGGTAGACAATACGGGGCCACCAGTCTAGGGTTTTGCCGGAGGAAGACCACCGGAGCGTCAGAATCACATGAAAACTTGCATGTGCCCCTAGGATATGTGTGTGAGAGTGGTGCAAGGTTGTTAGGTGCCATGTGTAGGCCCCATGTGTGACCCCCTTCCCGGACATGCGTTAACACTTAGTAAAATCCTGGATCTGTACGTGGAAAGTCCCGCCGCGTCACAACCGGGGCCTAGAATGTGGCAAAGTCGGCCCAACCTTAGCTCTAGATGTACATATGTCCTAAACGAACCAAAACAAGTAGAGAGGTCCACCGGCTACCCTCGTACGGAGATAGCTATAGGGGTAGACGATCCGGGGGCCCCGGTCTAGGGTTTCGCCGGAGGAAGACCGTCGGAGCGTTGAAATCACATCAGAACTTGAATGTGCCCCTAGGATATGTGTGTGAGAGTGGTGCAAGGTTATTAGGTGCCATGTGTAGGCCCCATGTGTGACCCCCTTCCCGGACATGCTTTAACACTTAGTAAAATCATGGATCTGTACGTGGAAAGTCCCGCCAGGTCACAACCGGGGCCTAGAATGTCGCAAAGTTTCCCCAACCTTGGCTCTACATGTACATATGTCCTAAACAAACCAAAACAAGTAGAGAGGTACACCGGGGTACCCTCATACGGAGATAGCTATAGGGGTAGACGATCCGGGGCCCCCGGTCTAGTGTTTCGCCGAAGGAAGACCACCGGAGCGTCGCAATCACATGAAAACTTGAAAGTGCCCCTAGGATATGTGTGTGACATTGGTGCAAGGTTTTTAGGTGGCATGTGTAGGCCCCATGTGTAACCCCCTTCCCGGACATGTATTAACACTTAGTAAAATCCTGGATCTGTACGTGGAAAGTCCCGCCGCATCACAACCGGGGCCTAGAATGTGGCAAAGTTGGCCCAACCTTGGATCTCCATGTACATATGTCCTAAACAAACGAAAACAAGTAGAGAGGTCCACCGGGCTACCCTCGTACGAAGAAAGCTATAGGGGTAGACGATCCGGGGCCCCCGGTCTAGGGTTTAGCCGGAGGAAGACCGCTGGAGCGTCGAAATCACATGAAAACTTGCATGTGCACCTAGGATATGTGTGTGAGAGTGGTGCAAGGTTGTTAGGTGCCATGTGTAGCCCCATGTGTGACCCCCTTCCCGGACATGCGTTAACACTTAGTAAAATCCTGGATCTGTACGTGGAAAGTCCCGCCGCATCACAACCGGGGCCTAGAATGTCGCAAAGTTGGCCCAACCTTGGCTCTACATGTATATATGGCCAAAGAAAACCAAAAAAAATAGAGAGGTCGACCGAGCTACCCTCGTACGGAGATAGCTATAGGGGTAGACGATCCGGGGACCCCGGTCTAGGGTTTTGTCGGAGGAATACCGCCGGAGCAACGAAATCACATGAAAACTTGCATGTGACCCTAGGATATGTGTGTGAGAGTGGTGCAAGGTTGTTAGGTGCCATGTGTAGGCCCCATGTGTGACCCCCTTCCCGGACATGCGTTAACACTTAGTAAAATCCTGGATCTGTACGTGGAAAGTCCCGCCGCGTCACAACCGGGGCCTAGAATGTGGCAAAGTTGGCCCAACCTTGGCTATACATGTACATATGTCCTAAACAAACCAAAACAAGTAGAGAGGTCCACCGGGCTACCCTCATACGGAGATAGCTATAGGGGTAGACGATCCGGGGCCCCCGGTCTAGTGTTTCGCCGAAGGAAGACCACCGGAGCGTCGCAATCACATGAAAACTTGAAAGTGCCCCTAGGATATGTGTGTGAGATTGGTGCAAGGTTGTTAGGTGGCATGTGTGACCCCCTTCCTAGACAAGCGTTAACACTTAGTAAAATCCTGGATCTCCACGTGGAAAGTTCCGCCGCGTCACAACCGGGGCCTAGAATGTGGAAAAGTTGGCCCAACCTTGTCTCTACATGTACATATGTCCTAAACAAACCAAAACAAGTAGAGAGGTCCACCGGGCTACCCACGTACGAAGAAAGCTATAGGGGTAGACGATCCGGGGCCCCCGGTCTAGGGTTTCGCCGAAGGAAGACCGCCGGAGCGTCGAAATCACAAGAAAACTTGCATGTGCCCCTATGATATCTGTGTGAGATTGGTGCAAGGTTGTTAGGTGCCATGTGTAGGCCCCATGTGTGACCCCCTTGCCGGACATGCATTAACACTTAGTAAAATCCTGGATCTGTACGTGGAAAGTCCCGCCGCGTCACAACCGGGGCCTATAATGTGGAAAAGTTGGCCCAACCTTGGATCTACATGTACATATGTCCAAAACAAACCAAAACAAGTACAGAGGTCCACTGGGCTACCCTTGTACGGAGATAGCTATAGGGGTAGACGATCTGGGGCCACCGGTCTAGGGTTTCGCCGGAGGAAGACCACCGGAGGGTCGGAATCACATGAAAACTTGCATGTGCCCCTAGGATATGTGTGTGAGAGAGGTGCAAGGTTGTTAGGTGCCATGTGTAGGCCCCATGTGTGACCCCTTCCTGGACATGCGTTAACACTTAGTAAAATCCTGGATCTGTACGTGGAAAGTCCCGCCGCGTCACAACTGGGGCCTAGAATGTGGCAAAGTCGGTCCAACCTTAGCCCTAGATGTACATATGTCCTAAACGAACCAAAGCAAGTAGAGAGGTCCATCGGGATACCCTCGTACGGAGATAGCTATAGGGGTAGACGATCCGGGGGCCCCGGTCTAGGGTTTCGCCGGAGGAAGACCGCCGGAGGGTCGAAATCACATGAAAACTTGAATGTGCCCCTAGGATATGTGTGTGAGAGTGGTGCAAGGTTATTAGGTGCCATGTGTAGGCCCCATGTGTGCCCCCCTTCCCGGACATGCGTTAACACTTAGTAAAATCCTGGATCTGTACGTGGAAAGTCCCGTCGCGTCACAACCGGGGCCTAGAATGTGGCAAAGTTAGCCCAACCTTGGCTCTCCATGTACATATGTCCTAAACAAACCAAAACAAATAGAGAGGTCCACCGGGCTACCCTCGTACGGAGAAAGCTATAGCGGTAGACGATCCGGGGCCCCCGGTCTAGGGTTTCCCCGGAGGAAGACCACTTGAGCGTCGGAATCACATGAAAACTTGCATGTGCCCCTAGGATATGTGTGTGAGAGTGGTGCAAGGTTGTTAGGTGCCATTTGTAGGACCCATGTGTGACCCCCTTCCCGGACATGCGTTAACACTTAGTAAAATCCTGGATCTGTACGTGGAAAGTCCCGCCGCGTCACAACCGGGGCCTAAATGTGGAAAAGTTGGCCCAACCTTGGATATACATGTACATATGTCCTAAACAAACCAAAACAAGTAGAGAGGTCCACTAGGCTACCCTTGTACGGAGATAGCTATAGGGGTAGACGATACGGGGCCACCGGTCTAGGGTTTCGCCGGAGGAAGACCACCGGAGCGTCAGAATCACATGAAAACTTGCATGTGCCCTTAGGATATGTGTGTGAGAGTGGTACAAGGTTGTTAGGTGCCATGTGTAGGCCCAATGTGTGACCCCCTTCCCGGACATGCGTTAACACTTAAAAAAATCCTAGATCTGTACGTGGAAAGTCCCGCCGCGTCACAACCGGGGCCTAGAATGTGGCAAAGTTGGCCCAACCTTGGCTCTACATGTACATATGTCCTAAACAAACCAAAACAAGTAGAGAGGTCCACCGGGCTACCCTCATACGGAGATAGCTATAGGGGTAGACGATCCGGGGCCCCCGGTCTAGGGTTTCGCCGGAGGAAGACCACCGGAGCGTCGGAATCACATGAAAACTTGCATGTTCCCCTAGGATATGTGTGTGAGAGTGGTGAAAGGTTGTTATGTGCCATGTGTAGGCCCCATGTGTGACCCCCTTCCCATACATGCGTTAACACTTAGTAAAATCCTGGATCTGTACGTGGAAAGTCCCGCCGCGTCACAACCGGGGCCTAAATGTGGCAAAGTTGGCCCAACCTTGGATATACATGTACATATGTCCTAAACAAACCAAAACAAGTAGATAGGTCCACTGGGCTACCCTTGTACGGAGATAGCTATAGGGGTAGACAATACGGGGCCACCGGTCTAGGGTTTTGCCGGAGGAAGACCACCGGAGCATCAGAATCACATGAAAACTTGCATGTGCCCCTAGGATATGTGTGTGAGAGTGGTGCAAGGTTGTTAGGTGCCATGTGTAGGCCCCATGTGTGACCCCCTTCCCGGACATGCGTTAACACTTAGTAAAATCCTGGATCTGTACGTGGAAAGTCCCGCCGCGTCACAACCGGGGCCTAGAATGTGGCAAAGTCGGCCCAACCTTAGCTCTAGATGTACATATGTCCTAAACGAACCAAAACAAGTAGAGAGGTCCACCAGCTACCCTCGTACGGAGATAGCTATAGGGGTAGACGATCCGGGGGCCCCGGTCTAGGGTTTCGCCGGAGGAAGACCGTCGGAGCGTTGAAATCACATCAGAACTTGAATGTGCCCCTAGGATATGTGTGTGAGAGTGGTGCAAGTTTATTAGGTGCCATGTGTAGGCCCCATGTGTGACCCCCTTCCCGGACATGCTTTAACACTTAGTAAAATCATGGATCTGTACGTGGAAAGTCCCGCCAGGTCACAACCGGGGCCTAGAATGTCGCAAAGTTTCCCCAACCTTGGCTCTACATGTACATATGTGCTAAACAAACCAAAACAAGTAGAGAGGTCCACCGGGGTACCCTCATACGGAGATAGCTATAGGGGTAGACGATCCGGGGCCCCCGGTCTAGTGTTTCGCCGAAGGAAGACCACCGGAGCGTCGCAATCACATGAAAACTTGAAAGTGCCCCTAGGATATGTGTGTGAGATTGGTGCAAGGTTTTTAGGTGGCATGTGTAGGCCCCATGTGTAACCCCCTTCCCGGACATGTATTAACACTTAGTAAAATCCTGGATCTGTACGTGGAAAGTCCCGCCGCATCACAACCGGGGCCTAGAATGTGGCAAAGTTGGCCCAACCTTGGATCTCCATGTACATATGTCCTAAACAAACGAAAACAAGTAGAGAGGTCCACCGGGCTACCCTCGTACGAAGAAAGCTATAGGGGTAGACGATCCGGGGCCCCCGGTCTAGGGTTTCGCCGGAGGAAGACCGCTGGAGCGTCGAAATCACATGAAAACTTGCATGTGCACCTAGGATATGTGTGTGAGAGTGGTGCAAGGTTGTTAGGTGCCATGTGTAGCCCCATGTGTGACCCCCTTCCCGGACATGCGTTAACACTTAGTAAAATCCTGGATCTGTACGTGGAAAGTCCCGCCGCATCACAACCGGGGCCTAGAATGTCGCAAAGTTGGCCCAACCTTGGCTCTACATGTATATATGGCCAAAGAAAACCAAAACAAATAGAGAGGTCGACCGAGCTACCCTCGTACGGAGATAGCTATAGGGGTAGACGATCCGGGGACCCCGGTCTAGGGTTTTGTCGGAGGAATACCGCCGGAGCAACGAAATCACATGAAAACTTGCATGTGACCCTAGGATATGTGTGTGAGAGTGGTGCAAGGTTGTTAGGTGCCATGTGTAGGCCCCATGTGTGACCCCCTTCCCGGACATGCGTTAACACTTAGTAAAATCCTGGATCTGTACGTGGAAAGTCCCGCCGCGTCACAACCGGGGCCTAGAATGTGGCAAAGTTGGCCCAACCTTGGCTATACATGTACATATGTCCTAAACGAACCAAAACAAGTAGAGAGGTCCACCGGGCTACCCTCATACGGAGATAGCTATAGGGGTAGACGATCCGGGGCCCCCGGTCTAGTGTTTCGCCGAAGGAAGACCACCGGAGCGTCGCAATCACATGAAAACTTGAAAGTGCCCCTAGGATATGTGTGTGAGATTGGTGCAAGGTTGTTAGGTGGCATGTGTGACCCCCTTCCTAGACATGCGTTAACACTTAGTAAAATCCTGGATCTCCACGTGGAAAGTTCCGCCGCGTCACAACCGGGGCCTAGAATGTGGAAAAGTTGGCCCAACCTTGTCTCTACATGTACATATGTCCTAAACAAACCAAAACAAGTAGAGAGGTCCACCGGGCTACCCACGTACGAAGAAAGCTATAGGGGTAGACGATCCGGGGCCCCCGGTCTAGGGTTTCGCCGAAGGAAGACCGCCGGAGCGTCGAAATCACAAGAAAACTTGCATGTGCCCCTATGATATCTGTGTGAGATTGGTGCAAGGTTGTTAGGTGCCATGTGTAGGCCCCATGTGTGACCCCCTTGCCGGACATGCATTAACACTTAGTAAAATCCTGGATCTGTACGTGGAAAGTCCCGCCGCGTCACAACCGGGGCCTATAATGTGGAAAAGTTGGCCCAACCTTGGATCTACATGTACATATGTCCAAAACAAACCAAAACAAGTACAGAGGTCCACTGGGCTACCCTTGTACGGAGATAGCTATAGGGGTAGACGATCTGGGGCCACCGGTCTAGGGTTTCGCCGGAGGAAGACCACCGGAGGGTCGGAATCACATGAAAACTTGCATGTGCCCCTAGGATATGTGTGTGAGAGAGGTGCAAGGTTGTTAGGTGCCATGTGTAGGCCCCATGTGTGACCCCTTCCTGGACATGCGTTAACACTTAGTAAAATCCTGGATCTGTACGTGGAAAGTCCCGCCGCGTCACAACTGGGGCCTAGAATGTGGCAAAGTCGGTCCAACCTTAGCCCTAGATGTACATATGTCCTAAACGAACCAAAGCAAGTAGAGAGGTCCATCGGGATACCCTCGTACGGAGATAGCTATAGGGGTAGACGATCCGGGGGCCCCGGTCTAGGGTTTCGCCGGAGGAAGACCGCCGGAGGGTCGAAATCACATGAAAACTTGAATGTGCCCCTAGGATATGTGTGTGAGAGTGGTGCAAGGTTATTAGGTGCCATGTGTAGGCCCCATGTGTGCCCCCCTTCCCGGACATGCGTTAACACTTAGTAAAATCCTGGATCTGTACGTGGAAAGTCCCGTCGCGTCACAACCGGGGCCTAGAATGTGGCAAAGTTAGCCCAACCTTGGCTCTCCATGTACATATGTCCTAAACAAACCAAAACAAATAGAGAGGTCCACCGGGCTACCCTCGTACGGAGAAAGCTATAGCGGTAGACGATCCGGGGCCCCCGGTCTAGGGTTTCCCCGGAGGAAGACCACTTGAGCGTCGGAATCACATGAAAACTTGCATGTGCCCCTAGGATATGTGTGTGAGAGTGGTGCAAGGTTGTTAGGTGCCATTTGTAGGACCCATGTGTGACCCCCTTCCCGGACATGCGTTAACACTTAGTAAAATCCTGGATCTGTACGTGGAAAGTCCCGCCGCGTCACAACCGGGGCCTAAATGTGAAAAAGTTGGCCCAACCTTGGATATACATGTACATATGTCCTAAACAAACCAAAACAAGTAGAGAGGTCCACTAGGCTACCCTTGTACGGAGATAGCTATAGGGGTAGACGATACGGGGCCACCGGTCTAGGGTTTCGCCGGAGGAAGACCACCGGAGCGTCAGAATCACATGAAAACTTGCATGTGCCCTTAGGATATGTGTGTGAGAGTGGTACAAGGTTGTTAGGTGCCATGTGTAGGCCCAATGTGTGACCCCCTTCCCGGACATGCGTTAACACTTAAAAAAATCCTGGATCTGTACGTGGAAAGTCCCGCCGCGTCACAACCGGGGCCTAGAATGTGGCAAAGTTGGCCCAACCTTGGCTCTACATGTACATATGTCCTAAACAAACCAAAACAAGTAGAGAGGTCCACCGGGCTACCCTCATACGGAGATAGCTATAGGGGTAGACGATCCGGGGCCCCCGGTCTAGGGTTTCGCCGGAGGAAGACCACCGGAGCGTCGGAATCACATGAAAACTTGCATGTTCCCCTAGGATATGTGTGTGAGAGTGGTGAAAGGTTGTTATGTGCCATGTGTAGGCCCCATGTGTGACCCCCTTCCCATACATGCGTTAACACTTAGTAAAATCCTGGATCTGTACGTGGAAAGTCCCGCCGCGTCACAACCGGGGCCTAAATGTGGCAAAGTTGGCCCAACCATGGATATACATGTACATATGTCCTAAACAAACCAAAACAAGTAGATAGGTCCACTGGGCTACCCTTGTACGGAGATAGCTATAGGGGTAGACAATACGGGGCCACCGGTCTAGGGTTTTGCCGGAGGAAGACCACCGGAGCATCAGAATCACATGAAAACTTGCATGTGCCCCTAGGATATGTGTGTGAGAGTGGTGCAAGGTTGTTAGGTGCCATGTGTAGGCCCCATGTGTGACCCCCTTCCCGGACATGCGTTAACACTTAGTAAAATCCTGGATCTGTACGTGGAAAGTCCCGCCGCGTCACAACCGGGGCCTAGAATGTGGCAAAGTCGGCCCAACCTTAGCTCTAGATGTACATATGTCCTAAACGAACCAAAACAAGTAGAGAGGTCCACCAGCTACCCTCGTACGGAGATAGCTATAGGGGTAGACGATCCGGGGGCCCCGGTCTAGGGTTTCGCCGGAGGAAGACCGTCGGAGCGTTGAAATCACATCAGAACTTGAATGTGCCCCTAGGATATGTGTGTGAGAGTGGTGCAAGTTTATTAGGTGCCATGTGTAGGCCCCATGTGTGACCCCCTTCCCGGACATGCTTTAACACTTAGTAAAATCATGGATCTGTACGTGGAAAGTCCCGCCAGGTCACAACCGGGGCCTAGAATGTCGCAAAGTTTCCCCAACCTTGGCTCTACATGTACATATGTGCTAAACAAACCAAAACAAGTAGAGAGGTCCACCGGGGTACCCTCATACGGAGATAGCTATAGGGGTAGACGATCCGGGGCCCCCGGTCTAGTGTTTCGCCGAAGGAAGACCACCGGAGCGTCGCAATCACATGAAAACTTGAAAGTGCCCCTAGGATATGTGTGTGAGATTGGTGCAAGGTTTTTAGGTGGCATGTGTAGGCCCCATGTGTAACCCCCTTCCCGGACATGTATTAACACTTAGTAAAATCCTGGATCTGTACGTGGAAAGTCCCGCCGCATCACAACCGGGGCCTAGAATGTGGCAAAGTTGGCCCAACCTTGGATCTCCATGTACATATGTCCTAAACAAACGAAAACAAGTAGAGAGGTCCACCGGGCTACCCTCGTACGAAGAAAGCTATAGGGGTAGACGATCCGGGGCCCCCGGTCTAGGGTTTCGCCGGAGGAAGACCGCTGGAGCGTCGAAATCACATGAAAACTTGCATGTGCACCTAGGATATGTGTGTGAGAGTGGTGCAAGGTTGTTAGGTGCCATGTGTAGCCCCATGTGTGACCCCCTTCCCGGACATGCGTTAACACTTAGTAAAATCCTGGATCTGTACGTGGAAAGTCCCGCCGCATCACAACCGGGGCCTAGAATGTCGCAAAGTTGGCCCAACCTTGGCTCTACATGTATATATGGCCAAAGAAAACCAAAACAAATAGAGAGGTCGACCGAGCTACCCTCGTACGGAGATAGCTATAGGGGTAGACGATCCGGGGACCCCGGTCTAGGGTTTTGTCGGAGGAATACCGCCGGAGCAACGAAATCACATGAAAACTTGCATGTGACCCTAGGATATGTGTGTGAGAGTGGTGCAAGGTTGTTAGGTGCCATGTGTAGGCCCCATGTGTGACCCCCTTCCCGGACATGCGTTAACACTTAGTAAAATCCTGGATCTGTACGTGGAAAGTCCCGCCGCGTCACAACCGGGGCCTAGAATGTGGCAAAGTTGGCCCAACCTTGGCTATACATGTACATATGTCCTAAACGAACCAAAACAAGTAGAGAGGTCCACCGGGCTACCCTCATACGGAGATAGCTATAGGGGTAGACGATCCGGGGCCCCCGGTCTAGTGTTTCGCCGAAGGAAGACCACCGGAGCGTCGCAATCACATGAAAACTTGAAAGTGCCCCTAGGATATGTGTGTGAGATTGGTGCAAGGTTGTTAGGTGGCATGTGTGACCCCCTTCCTAGACATGCGTTAACACTTAGTAAAATCCTGGATCTCCACGTGGAAAGTTCCGCCGCGTCACAACCGGGGCCTAGAATGTGGCAAAGTTGGCCCAACCTTGTCTCTACATGTACATATGTCCTAAACAAACCAAAACAAGTAGAGAGGTCCACCGGGCTACCCACGTACGAAGAAAGCTATAGGGGTAGACGATCCGGGGCCCCCGGTCTAGGGTTTCGCCGAAGGAAGACCGCCGGAGCGTCGAAATCACAAGAAAACTTGCATGTGCCCCTATGATATCTGTGTGAGATTGGTGCAAGGTTGTTAGGTGCCATGTGTAGGCCCCATGTGTGACCCCCTTGCCGGACATGCATTAACACTTAGTAAAATCCTGGATCTGTACGTGGAAAGTCCCGCCGCGTCACAACCGGGGCCTATAATGTGGAAAAGTTGGCCCAACCTTGGATCTACATGTACATATGTCCAAAACAAACCAAAACAAGTACAGAGGTCCACTGGGCTACCCTTGTACGGAGATAGCTATAGGGGTAGACGATTTGGGGCCACCGGTCTAGGGTTTCGCCAGAGGAAGACCACCGGAGGGTCGGAATCACATGAAAACTTGCATGTGCCCCTAGGATATGTGTGTGAGAGAGGTGCAAGGTTGTTAGGTGCCATGTGTAGGCCCCATGTGTGACCCCTTCCCGGACATGCGTTAACACTTAGTAAAATCCTGGATCTGTACGTGGAAAGTCCCGCCGCGTCACAACTGGGGCCTAGAATGTGGCAAAGTCGGTCCAACCTTAGCCCTAGATGTACATATGTCCTAAACGAACCAAATCAAGTAGAGAGGTCCATCGGGATACCCTCGTACGGAGATAGCTATAGGGGTAGACGATCCGGGGGCCCCGGTCTAGGGTTTCGCCGGAGGAAGACCGCCGGAGGGTCGAAATCACATGAAAACTTGAATGTGCCCCTAGGATATGTGTGTGAGAGTGGTGCAAGGTTATTAGGTGCCATGTGTAGGCCCCATGTGTGCCCCCCTTCCCGGACATGCGTTAACACTTAGTAAAATCCTGGATCTATACGTGGAAAGTCCCGTCGCGTCACAACCGGGGCCTAGAATGTGGCAAAGTTAGCCCAACCTTGGCTCTCCATGTACATATGTCCTAAACAAACCAAAACAAATAGAGAGGTCCACCGGGCTACCCTCGTACGGAGAAAGCTATAGCGGTAGACGATCCGGGGCCCCCGGTCTAGGGTTTCCCCGGAGGAAGACCACTTGAGCGTCGGAATCACATGAAAACTTGCATGTGCCCCTAGGATATGTGTGTGAGAGTGGTGCAAGGTTGTTAGGTGCCATTTGTAGGCCCCATGTGTGACCCCCTTCCCGGACATGCGTTAACACTTAGTAAAATCCTGGATCTGTACGTGGAAAGTCCCGCCGCGTCACAACCGGGGCCTAAATGTGGAAAAGTTGGCCCAACCTTGGATATACATGTACATATGTCCTAAACAAACCAAAACAAGTAGAGAGGTCCACTAGGCTACCCTTGTACGGAGATAGCTATAGGGGTAGACGATACGGGGCCACCGGTCTAGGGTTTCGCCGGAGGAAGACCACCGGAGCGTCAGAATCACATGAAAACTTGCATGTGCCCTTAGGATATGTGTGTGAGAGTGGTACAAGGTTGTTAGGTGCCATGTGTAGGCCCAATGTGTGACCCCCTTCCGGGACATGCGTTAACACTTAAAAAAATCCTGGATCTGTACGTGGAAAGTCCCGCCGCGTCACAACCGGGGCCTAGAATGTGGCAAAGTTGGCCCAACCTTGGCTCTACATGTACATATGTCCTAAACAAACCAAAACAAGTAGAGAGGTCCACCGGGCTACCCTCATACGGAGATAGCTATAGGGGTAGACGATCCGGGGCCCCCGGTCTAGGGTTTCGCCGGAGGAAGACCACCGGAGCGTCGGAATCACATGAAAACTTGCATGTTCCCCTAGGATATGTGTGTGAGAGTGGTGAAAGGTTGTTATGTGCCATGTGTAGGCCCCATGTGTGACCCCCTTCCCATACATGCGTTAACACTTAGTAAAATCCTGGATCTGTACGTGGAAAGTCCCGCCGCGTCACAACCGGGGCCTAAATGTGGCAAAGTTGGCCCAACCTTGGATATACATGTACATATGTCCTAAACAAACCAAAACAAGTAGATAGGTCCACTGGGCTACCCTTGTACGGAGATAGCTATAGGGGTAGACAATACGGGGCCACCGGTCTAGGGTTTTGCCGGAGGAAGACCACCGGAGCATCAGAATCACATGAAAACTTGCATGTGCCCCTAGGATATGTGTGTGAGAGTGGTGCAAGGTTGTTAGGTGCCATGTGTAGGCCCCATGTGTGACCCCCTTCCCGGACATGCGTTAACACTTAGTAAAATCCTGGATCTGTACGTGGAAAGTCCCGCCGCGTCACAACCGGGGCCTAGAATGTGGCAAAGTCGGCCCAACCTTAGCTCTAGATGTACATATGTCCTAAACGAACCAAAACAAGTAGAGAGGTCCACCGGCTACCCTCGTACGGAGATAGCTATAGGGGTAGACGATCCGGGGGCCCCGGTCTAGGGTTTCGCCGGAGGAAGACCGTCGGAGCGTTGAAATCACATCAGAACTTGAATGTGCCCCTAGGATATGTGTGTGAGAGTGGTGCAAGTTTATTAGGTGCCATGTGTAGGCCCCATGTGTGACCCCCTTCCCGGACATGCGTTAACACTTAGTAAAATCATGGATCTGTACGTGGAAAGTCCCGCCAGGTCACAACCGGGGCCTAGAATGTCGCAAAGTTTCCCCAACCTTGGCTCTACATGTACATATGTGCTAAACAAACCAAAACAAGTAGAGAGGTCCACCGGGGTACCCTCATACGGAGATAGCTATAGGGGTAGACGATCCGGGGCCCCCGGTCTAGTGTTTCGCCGAAGGAAGACCACCGGAGCGTCGCAATCACATGAAAACTTGAAAGTGCCCCTAGGATATGTGTGTGAGATTGGTGCAAGGTTTTTAGGTGGCATGTGTAGGTCCCATGTGTAACCCCCTTCCCGGACATGTATTAACACTTAGTAAAATCCTGGATCTGTACGTGGAAAGTCCCGCCGCATCACAACCGGGGCCTAGAATGTGGCAAAGTTGGCCCAACCTTGGATCTCCATGTACATATGTCCTAAACAAACGAAAACAAGTAGAGAGGTCCACCGGGCTACCCTCGTACGAAGAAAGCTATAGGGGTAGACGATCCGGGGCCCCCGGTCTAGGGTTTCGCCGGAGGAAGACCGCCGGAGCGTCGAAATCACATGAAAACTTGCATGTGCACCTAGGATATGTGTGTGAGAGTGGTGCAAGGTTGTTAGGTGCCATGTGTAGCCCCATGTGTGACCCCCTTCCCGGACATGCGTTAACACTTAGTAAAATCCTGGATCTGTACGTGGAAAGTCCCGCCGCATCACAACCGGGGCCTAGAATGTCGCAAAGTTGGCCCAACCTTGGCTCTACATGTATATATGGCCAAAGAAAACCAAAACAAATAGAGAGGCCGACCGAGCTACCCTCGTACGGAGATAGCTATAGGGGTAGACGATCCGGGGACCCCGGTCTAGGGTTTTGTCGGAGGAATACCGCCGAAGCAACGAAATCACATGAAAACTTGCATGTGACCCTAGGATATGTGTGTGAGAGTGGTGCAAGGTTGTTAGGTGCCATGTGTAGGCCCCATGTGTGACCCCCTTCCCGGACATGCGTTAACACTTAGAAAAATCCTGGATCTGTACGTGGAAAGTCCCGCCGCGTCACAACCGGGGCCTAGAATGTGGCAAAGTTGGCCCAACCTTGGCTATACATGTACATATGTCCTAAACAAACCAAAACAAGTAGAGAGGTCCACCGGGCTACCCTCATACGGAGATAGCTATAGGGGTAGACGATCCGGGGCCCCCGGTCTAGTGTTTCGCCGAAGGAAGACCACCGGAGCGTCGCAATCACATGAAAACTTGAAAGTGCCCCTAGGATATGTGTGTGAGATTGGTGCAAGGTTGTTAGGTGGCATGTGTGACCCCCTTCCTAGACATGCGTTAACACTTAGTAAAATCCTGGATCTCCACGTGGAAAGTTCCGCCGCGTCACAACCGGGGCCTAGAATGTGGCAAAGTTGGCCCAACCTTGTCTCTACATGTACATATGTCCTAAACAAACCAAAACAAGTAGAGAGGTCCACCGGGCTACCTACGTACGAAGAAAGCTATAGGGGTAGACGATCCGGGGCCCCCGGTCTAGGGTTTCGCCGAAGGAAGACCGCCGGAGCGTCGAAATCACAAGAAAACTTGCATGTGCCCCTATGATATCTGTGTGAGATTGGTGCAAGGTTGTTAGGTGCCATGTGTAGGCCCCATGTGTGACCCCCTTGCCGGACATGCATTAACACTTAGTAAAATCCTGGATCTGTACGTGGAAAGTCCCGCCGCGTCACAACCGGGGCCTATAATGTGGAAAAGTTGGCCCAACCTTGGATCTACATGTACATATGTCCTAAACAAACCAAAACAAGTACAGAGGTCCACTGGGCTACCCTTGTACGGAGAGAGCTATAGGGGTAGACGATCTGGGGCCACCGGTCTAGGGTTTCGCCGGAGGAAGACCACCGGAGGGTCGGAATCACATGAAAACTTGCATGTGCCCCTAGGATATGTGTGTGAGAGAGGTGCAAGGTTGTTAGGTGCCATGTGTAGGCCCCATGTGTGACCCCTTCCCGGACATGCGTTAACACTTAGTAAAATCCTGGATCTGTACGTGGAAAGTCCCGCCGCGTCACAACTGGGGCCTAGAATGTGGCAAAGTCGGCCCAACCTTAGCCCTAGATGTACATATGTCCTAAACGAACCAAAGCAAGTAGAGAGGTCCATCGGGATACCCTCGTACGGAGATAGCTATAGGGGTAGACGATCCGGGGGCCCCGGTCTAGGGTTTCGCCGGAGGAAGACCGCCGGAGGGTCGAAATCACATGAAAACTTGAATGTGCCCCTAGGATATGTGTGTGAGAGTGGTGCAAGGTTATTAGGTGCCATGTGTAGGCCCCATGTGTGCCCCCCTTCCCGGACATGCGTTAACACTTAGTAAAATCCTGGATCTGTACGTGGAAAGTCCCGTCGCGTCACAACCGGGGCCTAGAATGTGGCAAAGTTGGCCCAACCTTGGCTCTCCATGTACATATGTCCTAAACAAACCAAAACAAGTAGAGAGGTCCATCAGGCTACCCTCGTACGGAGAAAGCTATAGGGGTAGATGATCC
Source organism: Avena sativa (assembly GCA_916181665.1). NCBI lineage: Eukaryota > Viridiplantae > Streptophyta > Magnoliopsida > Poales > Poaceae > Avena > Avena sativa. Next base: position 197,600,950 of record OV702286.1, read on the forward strand.
GGGGCCCCCGGTCTAGGGTTTCGCCGGAGGAAGACCGTCGGAGCATCGAAATCACATGAAAACTTGCATGTGCCCCTAGGATATGTGTGTGAGAGTTGTGCAAGGTTTTTAGGTGCCATGTGTAGGCCCCATGTGTGACCCCCTTCCCGGACATGCGTTAACACTTAGTAAAATCCTGGATCTATACGTGGAAAGTCCCGCCGCGTCACAACCGGGGCCTAGAATGTGGAAAAGTCGGCCCAACCTTAGCTCTAGATGTACATATGTCCTAAACGAACTAAAACAAGTAGAGAGGTCCACCGGGCTACCCTCGTATGGAGATAGCTATAGGGGTAGACGATCCGGGGGCCCCAGTCTAGGGTTTCACCGGAGGAAGACCGCCGGAGCGTCGAAATCACATGAAAACTTGAATGTGCCCCTAGGATATGTTTGTGAGAGTGGTGCAAGGTTATTAGGTGCTATGTGTAGGCCCCATGTGTGCCCACCTTCCCGGACATGTGTCAACACTTAGTAAAATCCTGGATCTGTACATGCAAAGTCCCGCCGCGTCACAACCGGGGCCTAGAATGTGGCAAAGTTGGCCCAACCTTGGCTCTCCATGTACATATGTCCTAAACAAACCAAAACAAGTAGAGAGGTCCATCAGGCTACCCTCGTACGGAGAAAGCCATAGGGGTAGACGATCCGGGGCCCCCGGTCTAGGGTTTCGCCGGAGGAAGACCGCCGGAGCGTCGAAATCACATGAAAACTTGCATGTGCCCCTAGGATATGTGTGTGAGAGTGGTGCAAGGTTTTTAGGTGCCATGTGTAGGCCCCATGTGTGACCTCCTTCCCGGACATGCGTTAACACTTAGTAAAATCATGGATCTGTACGTGGAAAGTCCCGCCGCGTCACAACCGGGGCCTAGAATGTGGCAAAGTTGGCCCAACCTTGGCTATACATGTACATATGTCCTAAACGAACCAAAACAAGTAGAGAGGTCCACCGGGCTACCCTCATACGGAGATAGCTATAGGGGTAGACGATCCGGGGCCCCCGGTCTAGTGTTTCGCCGAAGGAAGACCACCGGAGCGTCGCAATCACATGAAAACTTGAAAGTGCCCCTAGGATATGTGTGTGAGATTGGTGCAAGGTTGTTAGGTGGCATGTGTGACCCCCTTCCTAGACATGCGTTAACACTTAGTAAAATCCTGGATCTCCACGTGGAAAGTTCCGCCGCGTCACAACCGGGGCCTAGAATGTGGAAAAGTTGGCCCAACCTTGTCTCTACATGTACATATGTCCTAAACAAACCAAAACAAGTAGAGAGGTCCACCGGGCTACCCACGTACGAAGAAAGCTATAGGGGTAGACGATCCGGGGCCCCCGGTCTAGGGTTTCGCCGAAGGAAGACCGCCGGAGCGTCGAAATCACAAGAAAACTTGCATGTGCCCCTATGATATCTGTGTGAGATTGGTGCAAGGTTGTTAGGTGCCATGTGTAGGCCCCATGTGTGACCCCCTTGCCGGACATGCATTAACACTTAGTAAAATCCTGGATCTGTACGTGGAAAGTCCCGCCGCGTCACAACCGGGGCCTATAATGTGGAAAAGTTGGCCCAACCTTGGATCTACATGTACATATGTCCAAAACAAACCAAAACAAGTACAGAGGTCCACTGGGCTACCCTTGTACGGAGATAGCTATAGGGGTAGACGATCTGGGGCCACCGGTCTAGGGTTTCGCCGGAGGAAGACCACCGGAGGGTCGGAATCACATGAAAACTTGCATGTGCCCCTAGGATATGTGTGTGAGAGAGGTGCAAGGTTGTTAGGTGCCATGTGTAGGCCCCATGTGTGACCCCTTCCTGGACATGCGTTAACACTTAGTAAAATCCTGGATCTGTACGTGGAAAGTCCCGCCGCGTCACAACTGGGGCCTAGAATGTGGCAAAGTCGGTCCAACCTTAGCCCTAGATGTACATATGTCCTAAACGAACCAAAGCAAGTAGAGAGGTCCATCGGGATACCCTCGTACGGAGATAGCTATAGGGGTAGACGATCCGGGGGCCCCGGTCTAGGGTTTCGCCGGAGGAAGACCGCCGGAGGGTCGAAATCACATGAAAACTTGAATGTGCCCCTAGGATATGTGTGTGAGAGTGGTGCAAGGTTATTAGGTGCCATGTGTAGGCCCCATGTGTGCCCCCCTTCCCGGACATGCGTTAACACTTAGTAAAATCCTGGATCTGTACGTGGAAAGTCCCGTCGCGTCACAACCGGGGCCTAGAATGTGGCAAAGTTAGCCCAACCTTGGCTCTCCATGTACATATGTCCTAAACAAACCAAAACAAATAGAGAGGTCCACCGGGCTACCCTCGTACGGAGAAAGCTATAGCGGTAGACGATCCGGGGCCCCCGGTCTAGGGTTTCCCCGGAGGAAGACCACTTGAGCGTCGGAATCACATGAAAACTTGCATGTGCCCCTAGGATATGTGTGTGAGAGTGGTGCAAGGTTGTTAGGTGCCATTTGTAGGACCCATGTGTGACCCCCTTCCCGGACATGCGTTAACACTTAGTAAAATCCTGGATCTGTACGTGGAAAGTCCCGCCGCGTCACAACCGGGGCCTAAATGTGAAAAAGTTGGCCCAACCTTGGATATACATGTACATATGTCCTAAACAAACCAAAACAAGTAGAGAGGTCCACTAGGCTACCCTTGTACGGAGATAGCTATAGGGGTAGACGATACGGGGCCACCGGTCTAGGGTTTCGCCGGAGGAAGACCACCGGAGCGTCAGAATCACATGAAAACTTGCATGTGCCCTTAGGATATGTGTGTGAGAGTGGTACAAGGTTGTTAGGTGCCATGTGTAGGCCCAATGTGTGACCCCCTTCCCGGACATGCGTTAACACTTAAAAAAATCCTGGATCTGTACGTGGAAAGTCCCGCCGCGTCACAACCGGGGCCTAGAATGTGGCAAAGTTGGCCCAACCTTGGCTCTACATGTACATATGTCCTAAACAAACCAAAACAAGTAGAGAGGTCCACCGGGCTACCCTCATACGGAGATAGCTATAGGGGTAGACGATCCGGGGCCCCCGGTCTAGGGTTTCGCCGGAGGAAGACCACCGGAGCGTCGGAATCACATGAAAACTTGCATGTTCCCCTAGGATATGTGTGTGAGAGTGGTGAAAGGTTGTTATGTGCCATGTGTAGGCCCCATGTGTGACCCCCTTCCCATACATGCGTTAACACTTAGTAAAATCCTGGATCTGTACGTGGAAAGTCCCGCCGCGTCACAACCGGGGCCTAAATGTGGCAAAGTTGGCCCAACCATGGATATACATGTACATATGTCCTAAACAAACCAAAACAAGTAGATAGGTCCACTGGGCTACCCTTGTACGGAGATAGCTATAGGGGTAGACAATACGGGGCCACCGGTCTAGGGTTTTGCCGGAGGAAGACCACCGGAGCATCAGAATCACATGAAAACTTGCATGTGCCCCTAGGATATGTGTGTGAGAGTGGTGCAAGGTTGTTAGGTGCCATGTGTAGGCCCCATGTGTGACCCCCTTCCCGGACATGCGTTAACACTTAGTAAAATCCTGGATCTGTACGTGGAAAGTCCCGCCGCGTCACAACCGGGGCCTAGAATGTGGCAAAGTCGGCCCAACCTTAGCTCTAGATGTACATATGTCCTAAACGAACCAAAACAAGTAGAGAGGTCCACCAGCTACCCTCGTACGGAGATAGCTATAGGGGTAGACGATCCGGGGGCCCCGGTCTAGGGTTTCGCCGGAGGAAGACCGTCGGAGCGTTGAAATCACATCAGAACTTGAATGTGCCCCTAGGATATGTGTGTGAGAGTGGTGCAAGTTTATTAGGTGCCATGTGTAGGCCCCATGTGTGACCCCCTTCCCGGACATGCTTTAACACTTAGTAAAATCATGGATCTGTACGTGGAAAGTCCCGCCAGGTCACAACCGGGGCCTAGAATGTCGCAAAGTTTCCCCAACCTTGGCTCTACATGTACATATGTGCTAAACAAACCAAAACAAGTAGAGAGGTCCACCGGGGTACCCTCATACGGAGATAGCTATAGGGGTAGACGATCCGGGGCCCCCGGTCTAGTGTTTCGCCGAAGGAAGACCACCGGAGCGTCGCAATCACATGAAAACTTGAAAGTGCCCCTAGGATATGTGTGTGAGATTGGTGCAAGGTTTTTAGGTGGCATGTGTAGGCCCCATGTGTAACCCCCTTCCCGGACATGTATTAACACTTAGTAAAATCCTGGATCTGTACGTGGAAAGTCCCGCCGCATCACAACCGGGGCCTAGAATGTGGCAAAGTTGGCCCAACCTTGGATCTCCATGTACATATGTCCTAAACAAACGAAAACA